>OY728134.1:1085255574-1086633586 GCA_963277665.1 Viscum album | reverse complement strand
CCCCTCACATGCATGTGAGTAAATTTGTAATTATAAGACAATCACCAAGAGGCATCCCCAAAGAGCATCCCCGAAGAGGCATCCCCAAAGAGACGTCCTTGAAGAGTGTCCCCGAAGAGCATCCCCGAAGAGGTGTCCCTGAAGAGACGTCCCTGAAGTGGTGTCCCCGAAGAGGTGTTCGAGAACATATGTTCAAATAGAGGTTGCTGATTTGATAATAGAGACTCCAGAAGTCTTCCAGTCATAGGTTTCGTTTAGTTTATCAGATAATGATAAACTAATCGGAAGTCTCAAAATCAATTCATGATTATTTATTGAAAAGTAATTAAAATTTATGAAACATTATATTGAACTCTGATAAACTTATACATTAAAAAAATCTCGGTATAAAGTCAATTATGCAAATCCAGTTAAAATAATTTAAATTTTTGATGTTGTATATAATATTTTTTGTAATTATTTATTCAAAAGTAATTAAAATTTATGAAAAATTATATTAAACCTCTTATAAACCAATTTAACTAATTTAAATATTTATTCAAAAATAATTATAATTTATGAAACCGTATATTAAAGCTCTGATAAACCATTGGATTCAAAAAATCAATTATTCAAAACCAATTCAACTAATTAAAAATTTCGATGTGGTATTTAATATTATTTGAATCATTTTTTATAGGTAATCATGTTTGCACAAATATATTGCAATAGTGAGGTCATTTATACCGATCAGAGTTTTAGCTACAGTGTGCCACCTGCTAAAGTGGTAAATCTATATGGTTGTATGACATTGGATGCAGTTCGCAATAAGATTCATAGTCTATTAAAACCGAGAGTTGATTAATCAATTACTTCAATAAAGTATCGAAATCTTCAATATGTTGAACATTTTTGGCACACTGAGTACCCTATACTCGATGATGAGGATTAGATGGATGCTTCTCTGTTATTCAGGCAACAACGTAGTAATGGTTTAATGGAATTGTATGTGGTGTTTTCTGATATTGATGTGGTGCAACCAAATACTACATATCCATGTTTTATGAGCTCTATAGAAGTCGTTCCTTCAGAACACTCTTATTCATCACCTCCTCTTCATATGACTCCTGTGATAGAAGCAAATTATGAAGAAGATGATCAAAATTTGTAAGAAAATGTAGATAACATCCATCTGTGTGCTGATATAGTGAATGAAAGTTTATCTGAGGAAGAAGAATCTGGGGAGTCATCAGGATATGATTTGGGTGTGGGTGATGTGGGGAATGAAGCTTCTGAAGTTCCTTTTAGAGGTAAACATCAATGACATCCATCAGTTATTAGTACTTATCCTTCAGTATTGAGATATTTAGTTGAAGGAATGTCTCGTGAACAACATTTTGATTGGAATGTCATTACACCGGCTTCTGAATTCCCTAGAATTATAGGGAATAAGTCCGCATCAAATCATAATGCCATATATGTCGGGCAGGAGTTTGAAAGTAAACTGGTCATGAAAAATGTGATAAAGAAATACCACATTGAGTGGCATTTCACATTTGTGGTTGATGAGTCAAACAAGAAAAAATATGTCATTCGTTGTGAGAAATATAGGACAGAATGTAAATTTTGATTAAGGGCGATATTTGATAAATTTTTTGCATGTTAGAAGATAACCAAATTAGAAGGTCCACACACATGTGTGAATCCAAGCTTGTCGCAGGATCACTCTTCCCTTGATGCAGAGTTTATATCAACTATTATTTGTGAGATGATACGAACATGTCAGGATGTTCCTATTTCCCTTGTTCAGGAAAGAATTCAACAGTTGTATAACTATAAGATATCATACAACAAAGCTTGGAATGAAAAACAGAAGGCCATTGTAAAAGTGTATGGTGATTGGGATGAGTCTTATGCGATGTTTCCACAGCTTATGGAATTTTTGTCTCTCAACAATCAGATTGTTTATCAGTTGGACATTGTTGACTGTGTATCCCACACTCACCGAGCTAATCGATCAAAGATGAAGTTCAATAGGTTGTTTTGGGAATTCAGGCCATGCATCACTGCCTTTCCCTATTGTAAACAATTTATTCAGGTAGATGACACTTTCCTTTATGGAAAGTATACAGGTGTTCTACTCATTGTTTCCACACAAGATGGTAATCGTGCTCCTCTGCCACTTGCTTTTGCTATTGTTGAAAAGGAGAATTTTGAATGCTGGAGCTGGTTTTTGGCATGTGTGCGCATTCATGTCACACAAAATAAGGGAAGAGAGATTTTGATTGGAGGAGATATCATGCCAGATATATTGGGTTATGGGACAGACGATAGGAGTCCCGGTTGTGAGGGGCGGGGACGGTACACTTTCAGTTGGTGGACCAGATGGATTATGCATCATGGTACAGAAGGTCCCCAGTTAGATTTCTAACATGACACAGACGGGGCTTTCAGGAGTTGGTATACATTATTTCTTCCACTGTTTATCAGATTTTTTATTCATATTACTTAACAACGGATTTTTTTTGCAGGATGCCCGTATCTGTCATCTACTTCACATAGCTGATCTAGCTGAGAGAGCCGCATTTGACCCAACATATTTTCACAGCCTCGTCACATCTCTGCTTCCTTCGATGGACGAGATATATCATGGAATTTTCTTTGATCCACCACATGCTGAGGAGGCAGCTGAGCCTCATATAGATGTACCAGGGGGTGATGACTATGTTGTTGTTCCACAGGAGGAGGGGGTTCAGCTTGATCAGCCAGATGTCGTTGTTCTACATGAGGAGGGTGTTCTGCATGATCAGTCAGATGCTCCTCCTACTTCTCAGGCACAGGCAGAGGTAGATGTAGTCGTTGATTGGTCAGAGCTGAATACATTATTACAGCCATCCACTGTAGAGCACCCATCTTCTTCCCATGTCAGTGAGAGTTCCAGCCAGCTTCCACCGTCTACCACACAGGAGGATGTGGATGTGGCTGCTGATGATGATGTGCAGTGTACGCCAGAGCACATACAGAGACAGACACGACGTGGACGCATCTTGTATACGTCTGGCTGTGGGACAGAGGAGCATCTGCGCCAGAGGCATAGATTAGGTTGATTTTTGATTTTTGATACATTTTGTTTGTGTCTTACTATCATCATTTATAGAGTTCTATTCGTTTTAATATATGTATTACTGTTATCAAATTATCTAACAAAATATATATATGTATAATAAATAATATGATTAAATGAGAAGTCATTCGATTATAAATCCAAGATATTGAAGGGTGCTTCATCCAAAATAACTACCAAGAAAAATGACACCCATAAGAACACATAAAGGAACCATAAACACAAATAATTTGAAAAATTATTGACATCCACAGAAGCACAACAAGAGTTGAAGATCAGAAGTGTAGATCTGAAGAAAAGAGCTAATGGATCATATTGTTTTCCGAGCATGATTTCAAATGAGCGGTTGTTTATGGATAACGATTGAAGAGCTGGTCCTAGCATTGAACCCCTTGATCAAATATCTCTTGTTTTCTGAGCATGATTTCAAATGAGTGGTTGTTCATGGATAACATTGAACCCCTTGATCAAATATCTCTTGTTTTCTACACCAGTTGAACCCAAGTAGACTTAGAGTTGATTAATTGAAGTATCTTTTCAAAGTTATCCATGTGACTTCATCCATCCCTCAGAAACAGTCAAGAAGATATTCTTTAGAGGGAGGAGAAAAAGTTATTGACATATCAACATAAAACCATTTCATTTTGTTTTCTAAAGCCTTGAAGAATTGTTGTTGATTCAAAGAATTGAATGCTACATTTGATCAAGATGATACAATCCAGACGATTGAAGATTTGGTCCCAGCATTGAACCCCTTGATCAAATATCTCTTGTTTTCTGAGCATGATTTCAAATGAGTGGTTGTTCATGGATAACATTGAACCCCTTGATCAAATATCTCTTGTTTTCTACACCAGTTGAACCCAAGTAGACTTAGAGTTGATTAACTGAAGTATCTTTGCAAAGTTATCCATGTGACTTCATCCATCCCTCAGAAACAGTCAAGAAGATATTCTTTAGAGGGAGGAGAAAAAGTTATTGACATATCAACATAAAACCATTTCATTTTGTTTTCTAAAGCCTTGAAGAATTGTTGTTGATTCAAAGAATTGAATGCTACATTTGATCAAGATGATACAATCCAGACGATTGAAGATTTGGTCCCAGCATTGAACCCCTTGATCAAATATCTCTTGTTTTCTGAGCATGATTTCAAATGAGTGGTTGTTCATGGATAACATTGAACCCCTTGATCAAATATCTCTTGTTTTCTACACCAGTTGAACCCAAGTAGACTTAGAGTTGATTAACTGAAGTATCTTTGCAAAGTTATCCATGTGACTTCATCCATCCCTCAGAAACAGTCAAGAAGATATTCTTTAGAGGGAGGAGAAAAAGTTATTGACATATCAACATAAAACCATTTCATTTTGTTTCCGATAATAGGGAAAAAAATTTGGCATGCATATTGACAATTTATGAAGTGTGCTTCATCTATTGACAACAAAATACAAAGGGGGAGATTGATGTGTATAATTGTTGCATTTTTGGTCAATAAGAATTCAATATGTGAATAAAACATATTGATGAATAAGTTCTTGAAACCTTGAAGAATTGTTGTTGATTCAAAGAATTGTTGTTGATTCAAAGAATTGAATGCTACATTTGATCAAATGAATAACTTTCCAAAGCCTTGAAAAATTGTTGTTGATTCAAATAATTGAATGCTGCATTTGATCAATTCTCCATGATGATACAATTCAGACAATTAAAGAGGTGATCCTAAGTTCCAATATCTTGTATCTATGAATGATACATTGACTACACCATCATGAAAAAGGCCATGCAACACTCAATTGCATGAGGAGCAGGAAGATACATCCATTGATCTTAAATGGATTATGTTTAACAACTTAGATGATTACTTGTGCTGATCCTCAACATCCATGACATGTGTTAAAAGGAGAAAACATCACCCAAAACCTCATCCTTGGATTGATTTTATGGTTAGTTCTTCATTATTGAAAAAAGAATGTTTTTCTAATATCTGCATTATGAAATAAAATTGGATTGCTATTAATGATAAGTGAATGAGTTTTCATTTTATTTATATTATTGATTATTTAATTAATATTTACTATATTTATTAATAAACATTGATATCTCATGTTTTTTTAATTGGTATATACATGTTTAAAAAAATTCCTTTAGCCTTTCTGTATGATGCGTGGACGGGGTTCACGCATCCTGTAAAAACTTAATAAAGGATGTGTGAACCCCGTTCAGCCATCCTTGCGATGGAACGCATCCGGG
The DNA here is from genome assembly GCA_963277665.1 of Viscum album. Classification (NCBI taxonomy): domain Eukaryota; kingdom Viridiplantae; phylum Streptophyta; class Magnoliopsida; order Santalales; family Viscaceae; genus Viscum; species Viscum album. Next base: position 1,086,628,230 of record OY728134.1, on the reverse strand, counting down.
TTCACGCAACCCATTTAGGCAAAAAAAAAAACATTTCAAAAACACAGAAAAAAAAATTATCCCCCCACCCCCCTCGGACTCGAACGGCTCTGAAAAAAGTTGCATTGAGTTGTGTATGCATGGCGATCATCCATGTAGATCATTATCATATCAAACGGTGATCCCGCTCGATACATGTAGATCATTATCCTATCAAACGGTTGCATTCTGGATCCGTTCACTGGTTCTGGGGGCAGCATTGCCTCTTCCGAAGCCGATCGTGGATAACTGGGGGCGAAGAGTGTGCTGGGCTGGGGTGCGTTGAACACTTCCAGAAAGGAGATCGATCGTCTTGGCATGGTTTCACTGTCCTGCCATTCCCTTCATCCATTCACTTCGCGCATTTAATCGTCGAAGTTTTCTTTCCTTGATCGCACCTGCACGGTACCTTCGTCTACCTCCCTGCTTCTTTCTGCTGCCATTCGCGCTTCTTTAATACGATCCGGATGCGCGTAAACAGACGGAACATACGCTGCCAGGCTCAAGGGACCATTGATTTTGTAGTACTCTGCGGTGCGCCCATTCAGATTTTCGAGCTCGTTTTAATCTTTTACCTTGGAATGTTGTATATTAATATCCAATTCTTTGTGGCGTGAGATAACCCTCGGTTGTCGTCTTTGAGCGATCTTGTCAATGGTATGAGGACCAGGGTTTTACCTTGGAATGTTGTATATTAATATTTGTTTATTTTACTAATAATAATAATAATAATATTTTATGATTTTTTTATATTTTTTTTCTGAATATTGAGAATTTTAATATTTTTTTTTTATTTTAATAATATTAATATTATTTTTTTCATTAATCATAATTCTATTTTTATTTTTTTATTTTATTAAGTATTTGCAAATATTGAGAATTTTAATATTTTTTATTTTTTATTAGTTTTTCATTAATCATAATTATATTATTTTTTTATTTTATTAAGTATTTGCGACGGGACCTTTTGCGACGTGGACCCATCGCAAATAGATTATATATATTTTTTTTAAAAGTTTTTACGATAGGTTGCTTTACCGTCCCAATAACTTTGTTGCGACGGGCTCGTCGCAACAAGTTTATAACATATAAGCTATTTGCAACGGGCCGGCGTCCCGTCGCAAATACTTTTTGCGACGGGCCCGTCACGAAAAGTTCTTGTATATATAATGTATTTAATCGAACATCTATTTGCGACGAGACTTCTTCCCGTCGCACGTAGAATTTTTTGCGACGGGTTCGTCGCAAAAAATGCTAGTTGCGACGTCGTTTTCTGCAACGGGCTATTTGCGACGGGTCCCCGTTGCAAAAGAGTTTTTGCAACGGGATCTCGTCGCAAATATCTGAAATTCCATTAGTGACTTTAAATCGGTATGTGTGAGTTCATTTATTTTAGATTTTGTTGTTCCATTTCGCTGCAATGTAGTGCGTATTATGATCCCCTTATGAACACAAGACATATATCATTTTAGGTTGCGATTCGAACCCTACTTCCCAACCTGCTCTCGAGGGTGCTAACTCTAATTTCCAACCGGGCATCTATCTTTGATTCCAGTAATTTTTGTTCTTCCATTTTAAATCGGTACGCGTGCCTTCATTTATTTTAGATTTTTTGTTCCATTTCGCTGCAATGTACTGTGTATTATGATCCCCTTATGAACACAAGCAAAAGATCATTTTAGGTTGCGGTTTTGTTGTGATTTATCTGTATAGAATAATTTTTATTAATACCTGAAGAGGTCAATATGATCCTGAGTTATTTTATCCTTGGTTTATTTTAAATTTGAGGTCTATTGACATGATTTCGTTGGTTAGACATAAATACAGTTATAGAATTTTTTATCCTAAGAGGAACGATAAGATACTCATGCATTATGAATATACACCTAAATGTTGTTTTTGAAATATCACTATAACTTTAAGATGGTGATACCCTCACTATAAGTCATTCAATGAAGTGGCGCTTCCACGTGAACCACCAGAGTGGGTTTGGGGTCATTTTCATGTGTGAATGGTGATAGAGCCAAATTTTACTCTATTACATGATCATTTATTCCTACTCCATCAAGCGATTCGGTCATACACTTGTAATATTTTTTGAAATTCAAAATGAGTGTTAGGAATTCATGTCACAATTTTCTTAGGTAGTTATAAAGCATTATTAAGGTATTTATATGATTTCCTATCCTAGGAAGGCACCCATAATAAAGGAGTATAACCATCATAGAACTCGCCAATGTTGTTCATGCCAACACATTATTTACTCTCTGATATATATCTCACGAGACAAAATAGCATGGTCATGTGCACGTAATTATTCACTACTAGTTGATAGTATTTGAAGTCTGTGGAGGTGCACGTGAGGTGTTGTTGTGCACTTGCTTGGATTCTATTGTTTTTATTTAATTCTGGACATTAAGAATCAATATTAGAGGGTTTTATTTTTCTTAATATTTGTGGATAATTATATGGTGATAGGTTTGTGTTGGACATGTGAGTCATAAACCCATCTCCAGTGGTAATTATAGGTTAATAAGGTTATGAAATTGCGCTTCTTGATTATCAATGTTAGAGTTGAGATATTTACTCAAGTATGATGTGTTGATTTGATATTATAATTTGTGGTTTTGGCACTTGGACCATACAGGAAAGAGGATTGTGTATATTCATCATACGTGGCTTATATGATTCACATGAAATTTATATTCTTATGTGTGACTGCATTTTCTAATAACATAGGGTTTAGTTGTATAAAGTGTCCATAATGAGTTTTATATGGTTTTTCTATATAACTTGTCAGCGGAATTATCAATATGATTAATTATTATTGTTCCTCAGTGGATATTTTTTTAGTAGCTGAGTATAAATTTGATAAAGCCTCAAATGAAATGGTTGTATGGAACATATGAGGGTTCTATGTTACTTCTCCACATAACACTTTGTTTTCTGAGACTTATTACCACAAGTGTACATGATCTTGTACATTCATGTATAGTTCTTTAAAGATATTTTGTTATAAATATATTGTTTTTTGGGTTTACACATTAGTTATCCTTTTCTAATTACTTCTATATTTGTTTTCAAATGCAGGAAATGCAACCAATTGAAGAGAGGCGACGGAAAAAGATGATAGACAACAATCGTCGCATGGTTGAGATGGGAATTCCACCACTAGTGTCTGAAGTGATTATTTTATTTCAAATATATATATTTAAATAATATATAATGTCATGTGATTAATTTTGTTTTAAACATTTTTGCAGGATCCACCTCTTAGGCGACAATTATTTGATGAGCAGCCTAGTAGTGGTCCCAATACTCAGGGTGTTCATATGAGGGGGTGGTATGAGAGCTAGCTGATCTAGTCAGCGTACCCGATTAGACCATGCCCCTCCCACTGACATACCATCTATCCCACATTCTAATCCTAGTGTGTTGTTAGGGAAACACGGGATATTTAGGCCTCTCATGTTTTCACCACCCTTTTCATCTGAGTCTCCTCATCTATCTTTATCATATCTGATGATGATTCTCACTCCCCATCCAGCATCTAGCCACTTATCTGTGTCATCTTCTTTTACTTCCACTTCCTTCTCTTCGAGATTCTATATTTCATATTCTTCGACTCCTACTCTGCTAGAGTCTATCCCTACGGAGCATACATTGGGACCCACTCCACTTGCACAAGGTGTTCCTTCAGTTTCTGTGGATCCTGCGGTGCCCATTGATCAGACTGCCACATGTATATTTATAGAACCCTGACAGATTTTTATACCAGTATTTATTTTCATTATAACAAGTATTGATAAAATATTTGTTTTTCTTTCATAACGGATACATCTATTGATATGAGGTGGGGGAAAGGGTGTACACGCATGCGTGCGGTGTGGAACCGCCACACGTAGTTGATGGTAGACTACAATGAAGACAGTCAAATGATTGGAAAAACAGGGCAGCAGTGTCGGAGTTTTTTTTTGACACTTGCCAAATACTCTGACATCATTCCTATCAACCCGCTCTTAGGGAGGCAGTTTCCAAATGAAGTCAAGGATAATGCTTGAGCAGAGATATGGGTAAAAAATCTACTGTATTTAATGCAATATATTTTTTTTTTATTTATATGAATTAATATTTTGGTGTCAGCTTCGGTTTAATTTCTCAGATGGTGAGGGTGCATGGCCAGCATATCTAAAGGATTTAGGTGAGCTTTGGAGAGCCTATAAGCACGATTTGTATATTGGTTGGTGTGCTAGAGTTGACACGAATTTAGAGGCGATCCCTTTTGTTGATGATTGTCTGATAGAACAATATCAGCAGATGATTATTTATTGGAAGACTACCCAGTTTAAGGTATTAATCATATTTGAGGTATTTAAATCAAAAATTGCATGTTTTACGTTAATACTATCTTTTGTATTATTGAATTTTATTTAGGAATCATCCGAAAGAAATTAAAAAACATTGATGTTAAAAAATACCCCCACACATTGGGTCATACTACGATGCCAGATCATGAGAGGAAGCAGGTATGACAGTTTATAATTTTTCTTTACGACTTTCACTTTCTATTGTTTCCTCAATAATTTATTTGATTGATAAAGTTGTTATATAATTTTAGTTATGAAATTAATTATTGGTAACCTATTTTTAATTATGGTTTCCTACATTCAATGTCATTGTAGAGGGAAAAACTGAATATTGAAGGACAGGTGCCTCGAGCAAAACTATTTTGCTCAAGTCGAAGGAAAAAAGATGGAAGTGTGGTTAATGAACCGACTCAGTAGTAGATTGTAAGTTTTACTTTGTTGATTTTAAATTTTAATATTTATTTTTCAACTTAATAATCTATTTATATTTGTAATAGGCTGCTTTAGAGGCCCTTGATGCCCATGAACCTGACAATTTTGGTCCAAACGATCACTTACATCATGTATTGGGAGATGAGAACCCTGGCAGAGTATGCTGCTGACCTGGGAAGAGTATAGTCCCAATGTGGTATTGGCCCTCCTCAGGTACGAGTTATAGTGCCACTGAGTTCTAGAAGGTTAAGGTACAGTCAAAACAGGCTGAAAAAAGGGCCACAAAGATGGTAGAGCAGTCTGTTAGGGAAAACACTGCATTCATGAAACTGATGGAAGTTTTATGTCCAACACTTCCACCAGATTCCAGCACATATTGTGATGAATATATGTCATCGATGCATTCTATATATGGTTCATCAGGTGTCGGTTCTAGTGGTGGCCGAGATGATGGTGAGGAGGAGGCCGAGGTGGAGGAGGAGGAGGCTGAGGAGGAGGCTGAGGCAGGGGAGGAGGCTGAGGCGGAGGAGGAGGCCGAGGTGGAGTACGAGGGTGAGGAGGAGGGCGTTGAGGAGGGCAGGGACGATGATGGGGATGATGATGAGGATAAGGGTGATTTAGATGATGACGGTGATGATAGTGATAGTGATGAGGGACAGATTGATCTGTTACATTTTTTACTGATATTACTGACATTTGATGTTTGATGATTTGTTGTTCTTAAATATACATGTGATTAGGTAGGTCAAGTTATCTTTATTTCTTTGTTTATAAATAATAAAACTTGACTTGGTAATTTTATATGACTAATTCACCCCTCCTATGGACACCCCCAACCCCCCTTAACCCTCCCCCACCCCCCTGGACACCCCCATCCCCTTAGACAGACCCCACCCCCTGGACAGCCCCCACCCCCACCCCCGAACACTCCCACCCCTTGGACACCCCCTACCCCCTTGAATAGTCACCCCAACCCCCTCGACACCCCTCCCCCTAGACACCCCCTACCCCCTTGGACAACCACCCCAACCCCCTAGACAACCCTCCAACCCTCCGGACACTCCTACCCCTCCGGACACCCCCCCAAACACCACCCACCCCTTGGACACCCATAACCCTTGGAAAGCCCCCCCCAACCCCCTGGACACCCCCCTCCCCCCCCACCCCTGGACACCACCCCACCGCCTGGACACCCCCACTCCCCTGGACAGCCCCCAACCCCCCGGACAGCCCCCCCCACCCCCGGACAACCCCCCTAGACACCCCCACCCCTAGACATCCCCTACCCCCTTGGACAGCCACCCCAACCCCCTGGACAGCCCCCACCCCCACTGGATAGGCCCCCACCCCTTGGACACCCACCCTGGACAGCCCCCCCCCAGACACCCCCTACCCCCTTGGACAGTCACCCCACCCCCTTAGACACCCCCAACCCCTTGGATAGGCCCCACCCCCTTGAAACCCCCATCCACCCACCCCTCTAGACACCCTACCCCCTTAAACAGCCCCCAACCCCCTGGACACCCCTCACCCCCTGGACACGCCCACCCCCATGGACATCCCCCCACCCCCTTGGACACCCCACCCCCATGGACACCCCCTACCCCTTGGATGCCCCCCCAACCCCCTGGACACCCCCACCCCCTAGACACTACCCCACCACATGGACACCCTCACCCCCCTGGACACCCCCACCCCCTTGGATGGCACCCCCACCCCCTTGGACACCACCCCCACCCAACCTAGACAGCCCCCACCCCCCGAGACACCCTGACCCCCACGGACAGCCACCCAAACCCCCTGGACAACCCTCACCCCCCTGGATATCCCCACACCCCCTAGACACCCCCACCCTCGATAACCCCCACCCCCTTGGACACCCCACCCCCCTGAACACCCCCTACCCCCTTAGACAGCCACCCCAACCCCCTGGATACCCCCTGGACATCCCTACCCCCTTGCCCCCCCAACCCCCTGGAAAAGCCCCCACCCCCTGAGACACCCCCCATCCCCCCAGACACCCCCACCCCGCTTGACACCTCTACCCCCTTAGACAACCCCCAGCCTCTGGACACCCCCTCCCCCTTGGACAACCCGCCCTCAGACACCCCTACCCCCTTGGAGAGCCCCCCAACCCCCTGGACAGCCCCCACCCCCTAGACACCACCCCACCCTCATGGACACCCCTACCCCTTGGATAGCCCCAAACCCCCTAGATAACCACCCCCACCCCCTCAAGTCACCACCCCACCACCTTGACACTCCCACACCCCCCATGGACACCCTCTACCCCCTTGGACAGTACCCCCACCCCCTAGACACCCCCACCTTGGATAGCCCCCCTGAACACCCCCACCCCCTAGAAACCCCCTACCTACCCCCTTAGACAGCCACCCCAACCCCCTGGACAACCCCCACCCCCACCCCCCTTGACAGCCCCCCACCACCCGGACACCCCCCCACCCTAGACAGCCCCCACCCCCTGGACACCCCCACCCCTGGACACCCCCTACCCACTTGGAAAGCCACCCCAACCCCCTGGACACCCCCACCCCCAACCCCTAGACACCCCTACCCCCTTGGACAGGCCCACCAACCCCCTAGATAGGCCCCCCATCCCCCCATCCCCCTGGACACCCCCACCCCCATGGACAACCCCCACCCCCATGGACACCCCCACCCCTGAACACCCCTACCACCTTGGATAGCCCCCAACCCCCTGAACACCCCCCCTCAGACACCACCCCACACCTTGGGCACCCCCTACCCATTGGATAGCCCCCCAACCCCTGGAAAGCCCCCCACCCCACCCCACCCACCCCCTTAGACACCACCCCACCACCTAGACACCCCCACCCCCGGACACCCCTACCCCCTTGGACAGCACCCCCAACCCCCTGGACAGCCCCCACCCCCTGGACACCCCCACCCCCATGGACAGCCCCTAGCCCCCTGGACACCCCCACTCCCTGAACAGCCCGCCCAACCCCCCATACAGCCCCCTCCCCGCCCCCATGGACTCCACCCCACCACCTAGACACCCCACCACCATGGACATCCCCCACCTCCTGGACAACCCCCCACCTCCCCCTAGACACCCCTACCCCCTGGACATCCCCTACCCCCTTGGATAGCACCCCAACCCCCTGGACAACCCCCCACCCCCTTAACATCAATATCTTATTTCACTCCTCAACACTATATCATGCCAAAATAATTCATAAAAAATACAATTCAATCAATAGTAACATCAATGCCCCCTTTTTATTTGTTTTACAATACCAACAAACAACTCTTATACCGATATGTTTGTATCTTTTTCCACATTATTGATAATAAATACAAAGGATGTCTTGGTATCTTCTCATTTCATTTAACTTCTCTAAAAGATACCATCTTCTCCCTATTTTAATTAAAATTACACCTTGCATCACCTTTCGAGAGAATGAAAGTTTCACTGATAACTTACCTAAAATACTTTGGTTAATCTACTTTATGTCTATATGGGATAACTCTGTATAGAAAATAAGAGAGAATTAACCAATACATAAAGGTTTTACATTAATAAACTCAACATGTGATACCATTTTGAAATAACTCAAATTAGGGGTTGTATAACAGATCCCTCATAAAGATATAGTCTACAGTCAACTCAACACACAGATTATAAAATTCAAGCATAAGACATAATATGATATTTTAGGGTTTTGAATGGGGGAGATCATTATAAACTTGAAGTGAATTTATAGACCAGTGGTATAGAAGGCTAGGTATTTTGTATTCTGAATTCTATGTTATTCTGTAGGTAAATGCACAGAGGGAAGTTTCTTGCTTCTAGACAGGGTGAATTGTAGGATCTATACCAACGGTTTCCAAAACCGTTGGTATAGAATTGAAAAACCCACTCTTTACCAACAGTTTACAATCATTGGTAAATTCCTGTTATTCTCAATCTTTACCAACAGTTTTCAGAAATTGTTGGTAAAGGCATGTTAGTCTCAATCTTTACCAATGGTTTCAAAAATCATTGGTAAAGGCATGTTGTTCTCAATCTTTACCAATGGTTTTCACAAACCATTGGTAAAGATCTATTGCAACAGCTTCTAAACTATTGGGAGGTATAATATGACTTCTGGTGGCTTATCCCAAAGGTTATTTCATAACCGTTAGTATAAGCCTATCCCCACGGCTTTCTTGCCAACGGTTGGCTAAATTGTTGGTATAAGTTTTACCAACGGTTATACAGCCTTTACCAATGGTTTAAAACCATTGGTATATACTAAATTTCTAGTAGTGTCTGTTCATACAGATCGTGTGTGTCTAGCGAGTCTTCTATTTCACAAGGACGCCCATTGCATAATTCCATAACACTTATGTGAAACTACGTGATCTCATCTCTTTATGTGAAGGTGAAACCCCTTATGCATTTCTTTTTGTACGACCCATTAAATAGTGTTACCTCATTCTGTTTATGTGATACACTTACATGACTTCAATCACATAAACTATACCACATGCTACAACATCATTATGTGATACGTTTGTGAGGTGGCTTGGATGATGATGTCATTAATTATTCCTGTTGCAAACTGGGATCCAGTCATTGAGTTATGTGACGAATACTCAAGATGTCAATATTTGACCTCAGTTCTATATAGTACGCCCAAGATGCCATGGGTCCCTAATATTCATATCCTATCTAGGATCTAGCAATGTACTCTTGGGGGATTATTTTATTATGTTTATTATAATTATAAGGAAATACATAACTCAGCCCTATGATTTGGATGGTCGATCCTGATGGTATACATGTTCTTGGTCAGGATTCCACAGATGTCTGGGATTTCTCTTTTTGGTTTGGTGGCTTGGGGTTGTTTTGATTCAGTGATTACCAAAGAAGAACAGGGAAGGACAATTTGAGTGCATAGCCCTATGTGCTGGTTGGGTATAGTGGGAGTGTGGGAATATGTTCTTTGTTTTGGTATAGTGTTAGTTTGTGGATAAGCATGTGGATGATATTGGAATAAATTAGTGCACAGAGAAATGAATACAATTTAGCAATGACACTTTGTGGTGGGTGATCATGAGATAGATCATGGCACATGTAAAGTGCATGATATTTTAGAGGAGTTCCAAGGCTGATCTTGAATGTCATGATAACATGTCATAGATAATTGTCACTTTAATTTAGTGAGGTATGACTTTGGGAGCATGAGTTGGATGATATATTGGGTGGAATAGGATTTTAGACCTACTACACAAGATAATATGGGAATGGAAAGCAATGTTTTCACGTGGTACCCATTTTAATTGTAAATCAGTGATAATCGTGAAAGGTCCAATGATTGATGGATGTTTGAGGGGGTGCTAGCATGTGTGGTGACTTGAAACAAAGAAACATACCTCACTTGATGTGTGTGAAGACATCATGGTCAGGGATATTGTAAAGGATATTCCTGAACAACATGGAGTCAGGCGACAAAGCACAATGTTTATAGGTGATACTTGGATGGTCTCCAGTGTGAAGCCACATATTTTATTTATTAACCCATCTTATTAATATTCTATTTTGGCCTTCCAAAAGGGGTATTCTTGTTTTACCTTTCGATATTATGTGAGATTCATTCCATCCCACTCAACATAGTATTTATTAATAGTTTATTGATTTGTTATTTAAGCATGTATTTATTGATACTGAGGTTCTATCCCCCACACTGATTTAATTTAGACCCCCACTAATTGTTGGAAAAATAATGTATATAGTGACATGAACATAAATCCATGTAGTTATCCATCTTAGATTCAATTATTCATGTCAGGGAATTATAAAAAGGTATCAAAGTGTGTCTTCCATATTTTGTTATTTGTAACATGTTATTGGGAAAAATATAAAAGAGTTAGGTTATGTGGGATCATGTAGTGGAGTTGAATTTGTGCCTAGACATCACATGTGTAACCAACCTATGAGTCACCATTAATGGGATTTCTATTACAGTTATGATTTTAGGATTTTATGTTAACCTTGAGTATATTATGTTGTTTTTATTTATTTGGAATTTAGTCCATTCATGTCACCTGACATGGTACTTAGGATCTCGTTTCAAATATTTTCTTGTTGAGTGTTTCATGTATTTATTTAATTTAATGAGTTTATTTTTTATATGTGCTTGGGGTATACATGTATTCTTATTCAGTGATATATCGGTGTCATATGTTATTGTGATGTATCTATTTGATCATTAATTATGTGCACCTGACCATGCCCTCATAGGGATGGATCAAGGAAATGTACCCTAAGGGAACTAATCTATACTGAAGAGAATAAGGGCCTCAAACCTCCCACCCACCTGCACACCCCCCATCCCCACCTGTACCCCCCCCCACCTCACCCCAGCATCCTCCCCCTGCACAGCCCCCACCCCACCTGCATAGTCCCCCCCCTCCCCACCTCACCCCCAGCAGCCCCCCCTGCACAGCCCCCTCCCCCCTGCGCCCCCCCCACCCCCAGGAGCCTCCCCCTATACAACCCCACCTCACCCTCAGCAGCCTCCGGAGGCTCACTACCACAAAACATGGCAAAGGAAGTGTTGCCCTTTATCAGCACTAAACAGAAAGCGCTGATAAAGGGGTATGCCTTTATCCGTGCTATATAAAAGGGCTGATAAATGTTACATTTATCAGCGCGTTTTTTAGCGCTGATAAAGGTAGCTCTTTATCAGCACTAAAAAAGTGCTGATAAATGAATGTTTTATCAGCACTTTTATTTTAGCACTGATAAAACATACCTTTATCAGCGCTTTTAACGAGCGCTGATAAAGGTTCTGTCAGTTTTCATTTAATAACCCTAACAGGCCATCCTCGCTTGCACGCGGTCAAGCTCTCGCGGAAGCTGAACCAGGCCCCTCGCCACGCGACCTCGTCCTCCTCATCCTCCTCCTTCCTCCTCCTCATCCTCCTCATCCTCATCCTTCTCCGCCACCACCGCCGCCTCCATCCCCACTCCCGCTACCGCGACCGCCTCTACCTCTGCCGCCTCCACCCTCGCTGTCGCAACCGCCGCCGCCTCTGCCGCTGTCGCTACCTCCGCCTCTGCTGCCGCCGCCGCCTCCACCCTCGCCGCCATGACCACCGCCGCCTCGTCCTCCTCCTCCTCATGATCTCAAGGTGGGAGGTGAGTTCCATGGATGGTATTCCCTTGGTATATTATTTATATATTGTGTGTGTGAGTACCAAATAGTGAATATAGATGTGAGATAGGAATGATACCATATCTTGAGCCTAATTCCAGTAAGTATTTCCATAATAGATAGTGTGGTCTTAATGTGATTATGATTATGTCTAGGGATGTGATTCATAATTAGTGATGAGTGTCGAAATAAGAGATGTTATTGATATTTAGCAACACAAGTGGGTTGTTTGTGAATGATGTGGAATTGGATACCCTATAGGTTCCATAGGGATATCTTGACTCTAAGATGAAGTATATGGTAATTGGTTAGTTATGATGGTTCACATGTGTGAGAGGTCTACCAAGGTTATGTGTGATGACTTTTGTGGATAACCAACCCTTGTTTTCATTTTTTTATTTTGAGTTACCATGGGAGGTAAGTTCTACCCCTTCGAGTTGAATATTTATGTATGAGATACAAAGGAAATAGTTTTTAATCTTATGGTTATATGGATTCCCAAAGAATATCCCAATGGAAATGATGATGGATCCATATTAATTTTCATCACATAGCATAATCTCATATTTATATGATTAGACAAAGATGAACCCATAATACAAAACATATCACCTAGTATGTCTGTCACATATACAAATAAATAAATTAGAAAAAAACATGCTACAAAGCATAAAGGTACCATTAAATACTTACATTGGTCAAATTGTTTTAGAAATTGTTTATCTTCATCCGTGCCTTGTACTTGCACCCATGAATTTGAAGGTGAGTATGCGTACACGATAGTTGACCTTCTTAGAGAAGAGTTTCTGGAAGAGTATAAGAGACATGAAGCAATGAAGATCATTAGAGTGTTGGAGAAAATGTGGTTGCTACAAACAATGTGGAAATCAGCTTGTGCAACGCAGCCTAAGTTACAACTTGCAGGTATTGTAACTTAGGCCGCGTTGCACAAGCTGATTGCCACAATGAATAGCAATGATCTTCATTGCTTCATGTCTCTTATACTCTTCCAGAAACTCTTCTCTAAGAAGGTCAACTATCGTGTACGCATACTCACCTTCAAATTCATGGGTGAAAGTACAAGGCATGGATGAAGATAAACAATTTCTAAAACAAGTTGACCAATGTAAGTATTTAATGGTACCTTTATGCTTTATATCATGTTTTTTTCTAATTTATTTATTTGTATATGTGACATACATACTAGGTGATTTGTTTTGTATTATGGGTTTATCAGGAGTCTGTATGATTTCCTGTTTCCACATTTCATTTTAAATAGCATGTTATAATTATATATTTACTGTACCCTAATGGATCAAATAGTCAGGCATATTGTAGATGTTTCTAGAATGTTGTAGGATTCTTTTTCCCCAATGGTAGTACATTTTTAGGATGTTTTCACTGATGAGGTATAAAATTTACTTCTTAATAAAGAGATAAACTTTACAATCTAGTTAGTTTTGGGAGAAAATTCAGTTTCTATCACAATTTCTAAAATAACACCAAAAGCGCATCAGTTGTTTGAATTACAATTTGATGATATAGAATATAATGGTTTCATATGGCATAGTACTTTACCATGGGGTTTTATAGTTATCTAAAATAGATGGTTGATTGGTATTTATTCTTTTGTTGGACTATTGAAGATTGAACCTGATGAGAGTCATGAATATGTATCCTCATCCACGCATTGATAGTCACATTGATCATCTATGAGGTACTATGATCTTCTCCAAGATAGATTTGACATTAGGATACCATTAGATGAGTTGGACATTGATGGACCTACCATGGACTGCTTTTAGGAGTAGTTATGGCCTGTATGATTTTTTAGCGATGATTTTTGGTTTAACTAATGCATTGGTTGTATTAAGGGACTTGATGAATAGGATATTTCATCCTTTTCTAGATCAGTTTTTAGTAGTTTTTTTCAATTAAATATTAGTTTACTCCCAACCCATAGTTGATCTTGACCAACATCTTATCATCACCTTGAGTACATTGAGATAGCATCATATTTATTACTATTTTCTCCTGTTACTCATTGGTTTCCTCTTGTTCGCATGTCATGTATTTTATAAGGCATAGATCATGCATGTGACCAACATCTTATAATATTAGGCAAGTTCTCGAGATCGAACCCATAAAGACGATGAATATGAATAATGAATGGATGAATGCCAATCGGTTGACAAAAGAGTATGAAGATGGCATGAAAGAGTTTATCAAGTTTGCAGAAGATCATGCATGTGACCCTTCTCAAATCCTTTGTCCATGTTTATGCTGTTGTTATTCAAGACAAATTAGTCCAGAGGAGTTGGAAGAACACCTGATCTGTCACGGAATAGATCGAAGTTATACATGTTGGAATAAGAACGGGGAAAAAACCAATGTAGGTAGTGACTCAGAGAACACGACATTTTATAGATCATCTGATATGATTAGAAGTGCGAACAGTGAAGAAGATCGTATGGAGGGTGTGTTTACATATGTGAACGATGATGAAGATTGTATTGAGGAAATGACAAGGATAGTTGAAGATAAACTTCATGATTGCCCAAAATTGTTTGAGAAGTTAAAGAGTTGTGCAAAAACGTCATTTTATGCTGGTTGCACTAAATATACAGCATTGTCAGCCGTATTGAAGCTGTATAATTTGAAAGCAGGAAATGGGTGGAGTGACACCAGTTTTACAGAACTACTTGCTCTCCTGAATGACATGCTCCCAGAATATAATGAACTCCCAAGCCAAACATATGATGCCAAAAGAATGCTATGATCGATGGGTATGATCTCTTAAAGAATACATACTTTCCCGAATGACTGTATATTGTTTCGCAGGGACCAAAAATTACTTAAATAATGCCCAAAGTGTGGTGCTTCCTGATACAAGAAAGATGATTCTAGTCCTACGAAAGTTATATGGTACTTTCCAATCATTCATAGGTTTAGATGCCTATATGGAAGTGAGAAGACTGCAGGACAATTGACATGGCATGCAGATATAAGAATTAAAGATGGGAAACTATGTCACCCTGCAGACTCTCCTCGGTGGAAGAGAATTGATCACGAGTATCCTGAATTTGGGAACGATCCGAGAAACCTTCGTATGGCGTTATTTACAGATGGGGTGAATCTTTTTGGTTTTCAAAGCAGCAGTCACAGTACATGGCCGGTTATGTTGGTAAATTATAATTTACCACCGTGGTTATGCATGAAACGAAAATACATCATGTTATCTATGCTTATATCAAGACCAAAACAACCGGGTAATGATATTGATGTTTATTTGGCCCCATTGATCGAGGATTTGAAAATATTGTGGGATTCAGGTGTTACGATGTATGATGCTTAAAAAAATTAATAGTTCACTTTGAAAGCCATGTTGTACGGGACGATAAATGACTTTCCTGCTTATGGAAATTTTTCAGGATATAGCATTAAAGGAACTCAAGGGTGTCCCATTTGAGAACAAGGTACACAGTCAATTACGTTGAAACATTCATCGAAAACTGTGTTTCTAGGACATCGCAGATTTCTACCCCGACAACATAAGTACTGATCTTGGACGACATCATTCGACGGAAGTTCAGAGGAACGTACAACACCGTCTCCACTAACAGGTGATCAATTTTTTGAGAAAGTGAAAGATTTGGACACTACTTTTGGTAAACCGTTTTCGAAAAACCTTACGAAAACTGGTTGGAAAAAGAGATCAGTTTTTTTTGAATTACCATACCGGAATTGTCTATATGTCAGACATTTTCTTGATGTTATGCATATTGAAAAAAATGTATGTGATAGTGTCATCAACACGTTGCTAAATGCACCCGACAAAACAAAGTATGGAATTAAGGCTAGATTGGACATGGTTGAGATGGGAATACGAGAAGAGTTGGCACCAGTGAAGGGTCAAAAATGAACATTTCTTCCTCCTACTGCTTACACTCTTTCCAGGCAGGAGAGATATCCATTTTTAAACTTCTTGAATGACGTAAAGGTTCTAGAGGGGTATTCATCAAATATCAAGAACATCGTGTCAATGGGAGATTTAAAATTAAAGGGTCTGAAATCACATGACTTCCATGTTTTGATGCAAGATCTAATTCCTATAGCTTTACGTTGCATTTTGCCCAAGAATGTCCTCCATACATTAATGAAGATCTGTTTCTTCTTCAAAGCTATATGCAACAAAGTTATAGACCCGACAAAATTTCCAACTATGGAAAGAGAAATTGCCGTCATATTATGTGAATTGGAAATGTTCTTCCCGCCGAAATTTTTCGATATGATGGTTCATTTGATGGTTCATTTGGTGAGAGAGATTAGATTATGTGGTCCTATACATTATAGATGGATGTACCCCATTGAACGGTATATGAAGAATTTGAAAGGGTATGTCAAAAACCGAAGTCGGCCAGAGGGTTGTATTGTGGAGCAATATATTGTTGAGGAAGCTGTTGAATTTTGTACCGAATACCTGTCTGGTGTGGAAATCGTTGGCCTACCGAAATCTTGTCATACTGAGTGGCTTGAGGGTGAAGGAATTTCTAGAAGAGAGGTTGTCACAATCAATATTACAGATCCGGAGCAGGCACACCTTTATATTTTTCATAACAGTTTCGATGTTGACCCATATGTTCAAACCCATAAAGAAATTCTTAGGCATTTGAATCCTTCTAGGGATGAAAAATGGATATCAGATATACATAATCGACAGTTTATAGGATGGTTTCGAGACCATATTTTTAAGCAGTTAGATGAAAATCCAGACTCAATTTCAGAACGACTTCGATGGCTGGCCGGAGGAGCAAGTGTGTACGTATTATCTTACAATGCTTATGTAGTTAACGGTTATACATTCTATACTAATGAACATGATGAAGACAGTACCATGCAGAATAGTGGGGTTACCCTTGTGGCTGAGGCGATGCATGTTTCCGGTGCTAAGGACAAAAATCCAATTTATGCGAATATGTCATACTTTGGAATCATCCAACAAATATGGGAGTTGGATTATACAAAATTCAAAGTGACGATTTTTCAATGCAAGTGGGTTGATAACAGGACTGCTATTAAAATAGATGAATTAGGATTCGTGAATGTTGATTTTAGTAAGGAAGGGGAGAAAAATGAACCATTTATAATGGCATCACAGGCAGTACAAGTATTTTATATTCCAGACCCCGCAAACTAAAATTGGTCAATTGTTCTATTATTGACCAAAACAACTGAAGGGTCAGATGAAAGTTCAACGGAGGTTGACCCTTTTATAGGTACTTCACAATCATTTCACAGTGGTCCAAATGTAGACGGCGTTTTGTATGTCATAGGAGACCACAATGAAGGAATTTACATAGTCGATAGAGGAGTCAAATCACTTCAACCTTTAAAGAAAGAAAGAGAGTACAATAATCAGGTTATTTTTTTATTGTAACATACATTGTGTTACGTTTTGTTATTATCTGTTCGATGTTGTTTTTATGTAATCTAAATTAAATATTAAAACACTTCTGCAGATAATGACTTCTGCACCTGCTGATGCGCCCAATCCCGAGGCACAAAAGGTCTCTCAACCAGCAGCTGGTGGTCCCACTGTAGAGAAATAACAGGTTTCTCAACCAAATGTTGGTGGTCCCAATACAGAGCAACAACAGGTTTCTTAACCTATTGTTGTTGGTCCCAGTGCTGAGGTACAACAGGTTTCTCAACCTGTTGCTGTTGGTCCTATTGCCGATGCTAGCACTCCGGGGGAAGATATTGATGCTACTTCTGAGGAAATGGTAGGAAATGAAACCCTGAAAGCGCAAAAAAAAGAGCGTTGTAGTTTGATAGTGTTGGAAAAAATACTTAAGGTAAAAGCAAAAGGCATCAAATTTGAGGTGGGATGGAATAATCGAGGACAACATATTAACCCCAACAAAGCCATCTTTAGTATCTACATTGGAATCGTCACTCGGCAACGCGTGCCGATTGATGTACAGTCATGTCACCATGTTGTCATCGGGCTGAAGAAACTAATGTGGGAAGAGATTATGGTAACATTATGATATCATTTTTTTAATTTATTAAAATAAAATAAAATACCAAAAAATTGACTTACTCTTCATCATCCACTACAGAGTGCATTTATAGTAGATGTCTTGCACAAGGAATATGTATTAAGAGTTTCAGGAAGGATTCATAGAGGTTTCCACACAATTTTAACGAAATATCATCTTAAAGATGCAGAAGGGAAAATCAAGCCGCACCCACCTCCTCTTTACGCACACTTGATATCCCAAGGAGCGTGGGATGCGTTTAGCAACTGTCATGGGGAGCATACTTTTTAGGTACATTGTGTGGGGTAATACGTTGTTTGAAGTTTGCTAGTATTCATCACTCTGATTGACAGTTTTTTATTTATGAAACAGCTACTGAGTGTTGAAAATAAAAAACGCGCAATAGAACCAGCATACCCTTACCGTAAAGCAAGGATGGGGTACGCTGAACTTGAGAAAAAATTGGTACGTCTTTTAAATCTACCCTACTACTAGTATGTGACATAAAACAACACCATAACCATGTTTCTCTGTTTATATGAAGATTGATGAATTAAAATCGAAATCCATATCCATCCCATGCCATGTGCTATGGAAGGAGGCTTGTGTAAATAAAGAGGGGACATTGATAGATGAAAACACACAAAAAGTGTGGGAAACATGTGTAAGTATGACATAATATAAATTTGAGTTGCTTTAAATCGCTATTACATTACAATAACTACTTATTTTTCTATATTTTCTATCTAAAATAGTCACAAGAATCAACAACAACCACACCAGATGCAGACATACTTTCAGCAGCCTTGAAGAAGCCAGAAAAGTATGGCCGCGTCAGAGGTGCGGGTTTTGGGGTGACACCCCGAACATATTTTCAAAAACAAAAACAAGCGGAGGATCAAAATGAAAAAATGGAAAAGCTTCAAGAACAATTATCTATTTTTCAAGAAGAATTACAATAATAGAGAGAGATGATAGCAAAATTAATGGGGGAGAGGCAAAGAGAAGAAACAAATCAACAACAACCAGTGCGTGACGATCTCTCCCCACCCCCACCAGCTTTGAGGCGAGCCATTCCCCTAAAAAACCTGACTTAGATGAGGTAATCAATTTTTTAATAATTGTTTCTATGAAATGTGATTTACATAGACACTGATACCTTTCCTGTACTAATATTCCATAGGGTGAAAATTATTGTGATTTATATTTATCAACTCCCACCTATCGCCTTGTAGCGAGGACTACGGTGTTCAATACGCAAAACGACATGCTACACAACAGACAGCTTCCAAAAGATCATCTTAGAGTGTCAATTAACGTATCTAATGAGCCGAGTGCTGAGCTACCTGTTCCAAATGACGATGACGACATTCATACGGTTGAAAAAGCTGTAGGAACATTTATCGTATGGCCAACAGTTCTTGTAAAAAAACATGTCAACAAAAAGGTATTCATTTCTTATTTATTTTTCAAGCTGGACCTTTAACATTTAATGAAAAAAGGTCTGAACCGATGACTGTTTTTACAGAATGAAAAAGACTGTGGGGTGAAACAAAATATCAGCTCAAAAATATCTCAAGGATCAACCAACCGATTGAAATGGTCTACTGAGAGCACCTTCACCCCACCCGTTCTATATCCACAGTTAATATCATTGCAGGCTCATGTGGATACAAAGTTGAAAGACGGCAGTACTCACATAGTTGCTTTCGAAAAAGATATGTATGGAGAGGAGATATCAGATTTCATTAGTGCTGAAAATGTAAATGAAGTCCTCAAGTATGAATGTCTAGGCGCCTTGGTTGTAAATGTATACATGAGGTAAGGTTTCATGATTTGATTTTACAAAAGCTGATATACTCTGATAATTTTTACTAAATACATTTTATATTTGTCACAGACGTATATATGAAAAACAATTGAAGGGATTTCCCCATGAACAAAATTTTGGACTCGTTAGTCCTCACACCACATCTTCAAAAGATGAAATAGATTCTGTTAAAGAGGCTACAATAATGTCATACCTGCTCAAATCATTTGAAAACAAAATTACGGATGACAGACTCTTTTTAATACCAATGATGCAGGGGTAAAACTCTACAATTTAATCATATCAACTATATTTTCATTTCTTTCTTTACTTATTCCTTTTTGTATTTTTAGGGAGCATTGGATGCTGATTACAGTCAATTTGGATACTCCAAAGATTTATTTTCTGGATTCAACGAATGGATATCCAACAAACTGACCACGCATGATGGCGTTTGTTAATTTGTAATACACTAGATCCAACATTTTAAAACAAAACAACTAGTTATATAATTTATGTTATTTTTTAATGAGGATTCTGTTATGTTAGGTCGGTGCATCAATATCGTCTAATGCATGGAATGAATCCAAGGGATAAGGATGAGCACGCCTACAAGATCTACAACTGGAAAAGTATCTGGGTATATATAATAACATTGCACTATCCAAACACATATAAAAAATTACTTATTGTTGTCGATGTTTCTGTAGTGTCCAAAACAAACAAACGGAAAGGACTGTGGTTATTATGTTTGTAAATTTATGAAAGAGATCGTATTTAATCAACAAACTAGAATCCCTGATGAGGTATTTTAAAAAATAATTACGATTTCATTTAAAATATTTATTAATCCTTTGTGTATTTATATTTTTTAAGTACTACTATGACTGTCACAAAAACTCCTATTCAGAAGATGATATACATGTGTTTAGAAACGAATGGGCAACATACCTGATGGAAGATTGTACACAAATAGGATGAAGGTGAATTCCTACCACTTATGTTATCTATATATGATCATTGATTATCCTCCAACCTTCTTTGGTGAATTGAGAATGCTCCGATGTATTGAAATATTAATTTATTACTCAATGTTTTCTATCCCCGGATTCATATTATTGATCTTTGAACAAATCAATATTGAAGTAAGGCATGATGGTGTGCATTGCGTATGGGGTGAATGACAAAACCACTGAGGATCAACAAAATCCATTTTCTATATCTCGTTTGTTTGAACTTGTATTTGAGCACATGTGTTGTTGTTTGACTTGCACAATTATTTCTAGGTAGATGCATGAGATAATCAGTATCGTTGAGGGATTTTTTGGAACCAAAATATGTGTCCCAGGATAATTCAAGTAAGGGAAAGGCTGGTTGAGATGAAATCCAAGCTCAAACGACCAGTACATCATCAAAAGAATCAACCCTATGATGCACCATCATGTAGAATCAGGTCCTCGTGATGTTTTGAGGTGCTTATGGAAGGTATGGGGAGTCTGATAAGCCCCATGGCCACCATAAATAATGTTTACAGACAGCTTCACATGTTTTTTGTTCCTCGTGCCTCTTTACAAGGATCACACCATTCACATGGTCCATCTTAGCATGTATGTCCCATTCATACCATTGCTACTCTTGGAAGAACCTGAGAATCTGACAATGCATAAGCCCCACAAGACCCATACTCATCCAACCAAGAGTATTCCTATTGTGAAGGGAAGCTAACCATGGGTAATACCCACAACATACCTCTTTTAAATATATGGGTTTTGATCCTTGCATTCTAAATAGGGTACGTAGGAAGCCTCCATGAGGTTAAATCCCAACCAATGGTAAACCATGGTGACCCCCTCACTGGGGTACACCTTCGCTTATTTTCCCTCTTGTATTTCCCTTAGTGGCGTCTGAATAATTCTTCAAAATGAGAAACCTTACCTTTATGGGATGCACCACACTTGGGCCAGACCTCATTGGGCGTTTTGATCCATCTATCACGTAAACATTCCAGGTGCTCCCTCCTAGAGATGTACCTACCTGATCCACCTTTATAAGTATTTTGATCCACCCAGGTATTACATCTCTGTAAGACATTAAATCATGACCCTCTATCCTTGTGGGATGTTAAACTCATGGAATACCACAAGTTAAACATGGGTTTCCATTAATATATTCAATATTAATGTTTAATCAGTCCTTATTAAGGTATTGTGGAGGTGTGGTTTTATGTTTTCCAGCAGATTTCGGAAGATTCCACTCTTTATGTAAGTGATTCCATGCTTTTACATTATATGATGATTTTATTATGTTGTATTTGCTTGCTAAGTGTACTATATGAAATGTTTGTGTGGTTAAAAATGTGTTATCAAAGGAATTTGGGGGTGTGTATAGACTTGAAAGTTATTTTTAAAATGAATGCAGTTGTATTTCTTGTGGATTTTCATGCTTGAGTCCTTTAAATGTGTTTGAAGAAATGAGAAAGTTGTGTGATGGGTGTTTTCAAATGGATTTAATGTGTTTGTGAATTTTAAAGAGGGTTTTCTTATGAGATGTAGAGAGTCTATATATGTGTATTTACATTGAATGAAAGTACATGAGAATGCATTGATATATATGATGTGTATAATGTAAATTGAGCACAATTTCCATACAAGGTATTTTCTTTATGATGTGCAGGGGATAGGGTGAGAGGGCAAGGTTGGTTTTCTGGGGGAGGGGGAAGGGGGAAAAGTGGTAGGGGTAAGGGGTAGGGGGTGTGTTGGGTTCTTTTGAAATATGTAGGGGGTGGGCAGGGGGTGTGCAATGGGCAGGGGGTAAGTGCAGTGGGCAGGGGTGTGCTGGGGAAGGGGGCAGGGGGCATTCAGGGGGCAGGGAGTGTGCAGGGGTAGGGGGTGTGCTCGGGGGTGGGCAGTGTGTAGGGGGTGTGCTGGGGAAGGGGGCAGGGGTGATTCTTTTGTATGGAATGGGGGGAAATATAGCCATGTTCTACTAAACATTGGGCCATTTGATTATTATAGATGATTAGCCCTAACCATGCACCAATTTCGTTAATTGGTTATTTTATGTTTTGTGACTCACTAGTATAATTCCATTTAGCAACCTCATTCTTTATTTCATTATTGTATTACTAACATAATATTTGTTTTATTATGTAGGTGAAATCTTTTTCCTCAGTTCGAATTCTTTGTTCGGAAACCGCCGCCATGGACGACAATTTTTTAGAGCGGATGGATGCAAAAAGGATGGAACATCATTGTTTTTTAACTGTTTGTTGGATAAATGTAATTGTAACCAAATTAAACATTGTTTGAAATGTATATAGAAGTGTGTTGTTTTGTATTCATGATTTCAAGTAAATGTATGTATCATTTTTGTTCTTCTGTGCTTTGTGTGTGGGTGTTGTGTGTACTTTGTGCAGGTTTTGTTTGGACTATGTGCAGGTGCTGGGCAGGTTTTGTGCAGGTTCTGGTTTTGGATAGGATCTTTGGCCTTTATCAGCACTAGTTAAGCGCTGATAAATGGATAATATATCAGTGCTATTTTGAGCACTGATAAAGGTAGTTTTTATCAGCGCTCACAATAGCGCTGATATATTATAAATTTATCAGCACTGAAAATAGGGCTGATAAATACTACCTTTATCAGCACTTGCTTAGCGCTGATAAAGGGGACCCCCTTTATCTTCGCTGAGATTAACAATGCTTTTTTAGCACTGTTAAAGTCCATTTTTAGCACTATTATAATCCATAACATCCCCCCTCCCCACCTATACACCCCCTCCCCACATCACCCCCAGCAACCTCCCCCTGCACAGCCCCCTCCCCCATGCACCCCCCTCCCCACCTACACACCCTCCCACCTCCACCCCCACCCACCCACCTACACACCCCTCCCCCCACCCATGGAGATAATATACAAAATCACACTAAAAGCAATACACCTGAAAATACCCTACCAACATCTGTAAAAAACAATACTGAATAGTGATGAATACACACCTAAAAAACTAATACAACACCTTATAAAGAACCATTGTAAATGAACCTAAAAATACAGATAATATAAAATACAATGATAGGTGGGTATGACCTAAGGTTCAAATTATGATGGTGGTGCTGGTTAGGTTACATGTTATTGAGATATATCAGCTACCCTATAACATAGAGCTATGTGGGGATGGTTGTGTGGATAACTGAGGGATATTATATGAGATATTATTAATGTTTTTTTTCTCATTATTTATGATCTAACCATGTTGTACAGTAATAATGAGATCCACTCTAAGTGAGAGGTTTGAGGTATGTGACATGGCATGAGAAATAGTATATGACCCTACCCAGAGTAAGAGGGTAGTGTTCAGGATATGATATAAGACCTTTCCCGGTATCCTAGATTTGATATGGGACCTTAATATAAGTGAGTGGCTAGTATTCAGGATGTGATATCGGACCTTACCTTGAGTGAATGACATTGATCATGATGTGATACATGACCTTACCTTAAGTTAGATAGTAGTGCTCGTGATATGATATGACCTTACCATGAGTGATAGGGTAGTGGTTAAGATATGATATAGAACCTAACCTAGAGTGAGAGGGTAGTGGTCAGTATATGATATGTGATCCTACATTGAGTGATTGGTTAATAGTTAGGATGTGATACCAGACCTCACTTTGAGAAATAGGGTGGAAGTATGAGGATAAATATGAGATTGAGACTTGGCGTAAGGCTCTAACCTGAGTGAGAGGGTGGAGGTCGAGACTAAGATGCATGAACCTTACCTAAGTGGTAGGGTATGAGTTTGGGGTTGTGTTTTGAGATGACTTATATTTCAACATTCTGATATTTTGTAGAGAGGGACATCATCCATTAGAGGAATAGTCTTGACCAAAACTACTCTTTATACTACTTATTTTGAAAATGGTTCAACTTATTTGTAAATATATTCTATTTTTTTTAGAATTAATTTATCATTCCGGTTAGTTTACAGTTTCTTTCTCTCAATACACTCATTGGGAATAATTTACACCATCTTCATTGTTTTCTTGAGTGTCTTATTATAGTTGTCACATATGGACATTCATGGTGCATCATGTTCCAAATGATGAATAACTTTGATGTGATCATCATGGTGAGATAGATGAAAATAATTCATATTGATGTTGATTTTTATCAAAGGAGAGTGTCATTCATTTAATGTAAAGGATATAATTTTATGATAACATGTGAGTGGTAGGTTGATGTGTGTAGAGTGGAACTAGATTTGAGATAGATTGAAGATATTATGTCACTTCTGGCAGGCTTGGCTCTTATGGCACAACCAGCATTAGCCTATCCTATTTCTCCAAATGGTTTACCAATATCATAATGTCTTTTCAAAAAACTCTTCAATACTCCCTCCATAGAGCGAAATTGACTTTTAGATAAAACTAATTCTTGTAGTGTAACCAATATCAATTTCAACATATCATTTGGCACTAGTTAAGTTGAGGTAAATCAAGTTGTTCTTAAGGTCGTGGAGGTTGATTGATTTATTCAACTGCACACATCACCTTATTAGTTAGTGGTTGTGTTTATTCTAAATAATGTTGCACCATGTGACCATGAATAATTGATACCTAGTTTTTGGGGATTTTTGACATGTTTGACCAATTGTGAGGATTATAGTGGTTCTCTATGAATGACTTATAGTGAGGGTATCATCATCTTAAAGCTAGAGTGTGATATTTCAAAGACAAAATTTAAGGGTAGATTCATAATGCATGAGTATTTTGTCGTTCCTCTTAGGATAAAAAATTCTATAGCTGTATTTATGTCTAACCAATGAAATCATGTCAATAAACCTTAAATTTAAAATTAACCAAGGATAAAATAACTCATGATCATATTGACGTATTCAATATCAATTAAAATTATTATATAAAGATAAATCACGACAAAACCACAACCTAAAATGATATATGGATTGTGTTCATAAGGGGATCATAATACACAGTGGGTAAAACAAATAAGATTTCAACAAAATTGAATGAAAAAAGCTAAAATAAATGGAGGCAAAAGACATAACTCAGTTACAATGTAGGGTTCACAGCCTGGAGAAATCTCATTTAGGGAAAAATGTTAGAGCTTAGTTCTGGAGGAAGTGCGCTTGGGAAGTAGGGTTGGCAGCCTGGATAGATCAGTTCTGGAGGAAGTGTGCTCGTGAAGTAGGGTTGGCGCTCGGGAAGTAGGGTTCGTAGGAGGGAGAGATCTCGTTTAGGGAAAAGATCAGTTCGGGATGGAGGAAGTGGGCTTGACTATTTTTGGGGATTTTATATCCCAACGGTTATTAAAAACCGTTGGTATAGAGGGAATATCCCAATGGTTTCCACAAACCGTTGGGATACCTACACGCTGATCAAGCCTTTCCCAACTTTTTTATAAAACTTTTGGGAAAATACACCATATATAGACCCATCCCAATGGTTTCAAATAACTATTGGTATAGGTTCCTTTTCCCAATGGTTTTTTCAAACTGTTGGGATAGAGGCATTGGTGTAGGTGGGATTTCTACCAGTGTAAGTATGAGATTTATCATAAAGTTTCCACTGCCTACCATCCTCAAACCAATGGTCAAGATGAGTTGGAGAATAGGGTGATTAAGAAAATTCTTGAAAAAACTTTCAATCCCTCTAGAAAAGATTAGTCTGAGAAACTCTTATATTTCCTTTGGGCATATTGCACTGCCTTCAAAACTATCCTAGGTATGTCACTGTATAGGTTGGTTTATGGAAAAGCATGCCACTTACCTATTGAAATTGAACATAAGGCCTTTTAGGCAATCAAGAAAATGAATTTTGACATTTCTTTGGATGAAACAAAGAGGAAATTAGATCTTAATGAACTTGAGGAACTTAGGATGGAGGCTTATGAAAATTCAAGGATAAATAAAGCTAGAGTTCAAGCCTACCAGTCTAGGAATCTCAAAGTCAAACAATTTGAATTGGGAAAATTTGTGCTCTTGTATAGTTCAATACTTAATTTAAACCCAATAAAGTTAAGGTCTATATGGTTAGGTCCTTACACAATGCATCATGTGTACCCCCATGGGGTAGTAGAGATTCAGGATCCCATAAGTGGTCAGATCCTTAAAGTTAATGGTCATAGGTTAAAACCATTCATCAAATAATTCAATAAATAAGAAACAAAGGATGATTTAACTGGGTCAACCTATGAACTAAAAAATATTGACAGATTTAGGGTCCAAGTTGAGCTAACGACATTAAACAAAGTGCTTTCTAGGAGGCAACCCAGCCTTTACCTATACATTTACTCAAGGTTGGAGTTTTAAAGTAAACAGTTGTGTTTTTTTCCTTTCCTTTTGTCTTTTTTTAGTTAAGGGAACCTCTTGGGGTTTCCACAGTTTCTAATTGTGTTGGTGTATAAGATTCAGGGGCTACCAAGACTGATATATTTTTAGGAAAATCACAGGTGTACAAACACACACTACCACGGGGCTTCTCCGAGTGATAAGGAGATCAAGAGATTAAATGGGAGCAACACAAACTTCAACTTCAACCATCAGGTGACTTCATTCCATGATTATCATTTTCAATTTTTTTTTAAAACTCATCTTCTCTGACTCTACCCACCTTCTAAATTTTCTTTTCTTTAAACACTGGGGACAATGTTATTTTAAGTTGGGGGAATATGAAATAAAAAAATTTCTTTTGTGTGTATAAAAAAAATTAAAAAAATGATTTACAATAATAAAAAGTGTGCCTTAATAGAAGGAAAAATTTATTTAACCTTGAACATGATAATACACATTGTAAAATTTGAAATTGAATATCAAATAATTTTGCATGCCTTAATTCTTATTTTAATGCATGTTTAAGTTTGTGAGCATATATTTTGGAAAGTGCGGTTGTCTGATATGATTTGTCACCATTTATATTTTCATCCATTTAATAAAAAAACAATGCACGTCCTTTTGATTGTGGGGTATTAGTTTTATTTTATGGGGTCCTATAATAAATGACATAGGTTTGGTGATCATTTTAATTTTAACATGAGTATTCAAAAAATCAAAAATAAGAATAAAAAAAAAACAATAGAATTGCACATAGAGCAATGGATTGACCTAATGTGTGGCTTTCGGTACTTGGGGATCGTGAATCCATAGTTGAATATCTCAGAGTTTGGAATTTTATCTCTATTTTTGGTAATTTGAATTTTTTTTAATTGAGTTAACTCGAGATGATACCCAAGTATGTGGGCTTCACTTGGTGCCCTAAGGTATTTGAGCCTGAGAGTCATCGGAAAAATCTCGCTACATGGGTTGACTCTACTGAGTTCAATTTCAATTAACATGGAAAATTTTCAAAAATACAACAAAAAAAAAATTAATACTCATATTAATATTAAAATGTGATTCCACCTATCGCTTCAATATTTTCTCCCTTGAATAAAGATGAACCCCCATGTCTATTGTGACACACAATACACCATCATGATTAATTGAAATTGGATGAAATGTGGCGATGAATTTGAATAAAAGAATGGTCTTAGGATTGGGATATTCTATTAGAACTATCTTGTTTTAATTGATTTTTTTGGGTTTTATAATTGTTTGGTATGAGGTCTTTTGGTGATCATTGTGTATTAAAATGTTTTTGGAAAAAAGAATTCGAATTTCATATTTTTAAGATACATTTTTCTCGAGACTAGAAAAACTCAAGTTGGGGTGTGATTATCCCCTAAAAGAGGTTAATATTAAGTTTTTATATTATAATATTTTTGTTATTATTTATTTATAAACACCATTTTTAGTGCAGTCTACACTTTAAACATCATTTCACATCATGATTGCAATTCTTTCTTAAAATGCACTATTGCATGATATATTTTTGAACACCTCATAAAACATAAAATGGTCTTGATTTTATTTTCATTTTTTATTTTCAGGTATCCCATGATATAAGGAAAAAATCATTATTTTGGAGCACTTGAAGATTCATATTGGAAGACCACCAAAGTGGGCCTTGAACCAACAACATTTTGGGTGAAGTGAACTAGATAATAGCCCAATAAAGAGACTGTATTATCCAAGATATCAGACTAATTATTCTAAAAATTTAAATGAAGATATATTAAATCATTTGTAACATTTCATTAAATAGTTGAACAATATAATTCAGATGTTTGAATGGATTTTCAGGTGGCCCAAGTTTAAGATGAAATTCTGGGCTAGATTCTGAGGCCCATAAAAATAGCCCAAAAATTTAATCATATATCGCAAACCAAAAACTATTTTGGGCTGAAACTTTACATAAAGTTAGGGGAAATATTTATCTTCATTTTTTTATTATATGTCCCACTCCAATTAAGCCATATAGAAGTTCATTTAGGTGCCTCTGTTTGGTGGATGCAAGGTGGATGCCATTTCGGGTCAAGGGCAGAAAAGTCTAAATTCCACAAGCTTTCCACCACCCTAGGCCTACCATACTCAAGTGGGAAGACTTGTACTATTGGGGTATCGACCCATGACACTTTAAATTAATATTTAAGTTAGTGGTGTAGAAGGATTTAATGATCTTTGAGATTTGTTTCATTTTAATGTTATGCTGCCATTTGATGTTGTAATCACATTTCTTCAATTGTAAGTTTCTTGAATTACCTTAGCTTCTTAATAAAAGTTCTTCATATTATCTTATTATGTTATTATTTTTTATCACATTGATACCATTACCTTAAGGTGTGAAATTTTTCATACCAAAACTTGTGAAATTGTTTACACAATGGTGGAGTGATCCTTTTCTTTTTATTGTTTTTCAATTCTTTAATTCCCCCCTCATGAGTCTACTCCCCACTTCCATTGATAGAATAACATCAATGAAGGGTTAACCCTATTATGGTTTGATCCAAGGGAGTAGAAATGGGCTGGATTTGATGTTATTTCTTAATCAATAATTGTAACACTCCAACCCTAGTTACTTAGAGTTAGTGCATTATTTTAATACATTGGCGTGATTACAAGGAATCAAGTCCCGAAGGACCGATCAGTTTAGAAGTCTTGGGAAATAGATTACATACATGAACGTTATATTATATTATAAAATGAAAAAAACAACAACATTTTCTCCATTAACCACATTCGTATCCCTTAGATTATCCTTGCAGGTGAGTCATAATATACTTCTTCACATCCTGGGGAAAATAAAACATAGAAAGGGGTGAGCTCAGATGATCAGTAAGGATAACAATATAGCGGAAACTTTCATAAATAAGCATAAAAATTTAAGGCAATGTATAAAACTAAAACAAAATCCTTTTAAACTTAAACTTTATCATAATATGGAAAAGATAAATCAAATAATTCCATTTACTTATTCACATGAATATTCTACTAGTCGAATAATCACATGTAATATCAATAGCTAATTTCATAATGATGTAATGCATAATGCCAGACTTCATAACCACATAGTCAAGGCCTTGTGGCAAGACTACAAATAATATTTTGTCAAGGCCTTGTTCTAAGACACTAGTTTGTCTCATGAGACCTACCAATGTATCGAGGAGCTATAGCGGGCTCCACTCGTCACTTACTAAGTCCAATACATTCCTCATATGAAAAGGTTTAAACATAACATAAAAATTCGTATTAAAACTAGAATATGAAATGTCAATACTTTATCTATAAACCATGAATGGTATAAAAATAACACATCCACTGTCAAACGTAAAAAACCTTCAATGCAATATCGAATATTTGTATCATAATAAATCAACTTCAAACAAGTTTAAAATCCATCAAAGGATGTTGACATAGATGAAAATTATTTGTAAAACTCTTTGATAGAAATATCCATTTTTCCTAAAAACATTTAAAAGTCACACAATTTAGAAAGGAAGACATTTAAATACATTTTTTAATAAAAGTGTCTCATACCACTTTGAAACTTTTGAAAGGAATTAACATTTAAAAACATTCATGTCCATATAAATAAATCCTTAAAAACTATTTTGAAAACATGGACATTAATGAGAATGATTTAGAAGAATAAATATTTAAACCATTTAAAATGATGATCTAGTTAAAGAGTACCTTACATAAAACCTTAAAATATTCATTTTGAAAATATTTTTATGAAACACGGATGTGGATGATAAAGAGGTCACAGTAGATACTCACGTAAAAACAACCTTGAATAATAAAGTGATTGTGAAATTAACCCTTACCTTGCACTTTCCTTTGGTCGAGGGTACGTTTAACCTCCTGTATAATGACCATAGTATATTATTAAATTATACCAGAACTATATTCATATTTATTATATCATACATGATTCATTTATGACTTTATAATTCCCATTTAATAATGATTTTCATGTTAAATTAACATTTTGGGTAATAATCACTTTCTTTATCGTACGTGTTTTAACTTGTATCATTTAGATCGTGATTTAAATACTTCTAGAAAATAAACCTTGATTTATATATCATATATATTTAGAATATAAATATTTATAATAGATAGATATATGAAATGAAAGGCACTATTTATGGAGACGGTAGGCCATACGTACACATAAATATTGTTTCCGTTTTTATATCGTATTGAACGGAAGTACGTGAATAAGATATATGTAAGTGTGTATATATATATATATCCAGTAAAATTATTATGTAATATATTATATACTTATTAATAATATATATTTTTATAATCATCGTTGAATGGTGAACGTGGGAATGAATCTCATCGCGTCGTGGAGACGGTAATCTGTACGTACGCACAAGCGACAATATCATTATATTGATGGTGAAATTGGATGGTTTATCATATATACAGAATCATTAAAATTTTATATTTATTATTTACATTAGTTATACTCATTATTATACTCATCCAAATAATGAAGTGTTTTAATAACAAACTACACCACGACGTGGAGACGGTAAGTCGTACGTACGCACGTATGGTGACTTTGTCATTTATAGGATGGATAATATAATGAATATGGTTGTACCATATTTATAATAACATAATAGTATGTAGGAGGTACTGGAGTTATTATTTTGGTATGGCAACAACAAATAAAGAGGAAGTGGAAGAAGAAAAGAACTTGAAAGAGGGTGATGAAATTATTACCTCTTCTTCGCGTGTTTCCTTTTGAGTTGATCAAAAGGGCTCCTTAGGTTGGCTTTTTGATCAAAGTAAAGACACTAAGTTTATGTGAGGGAAGTTGGGAGGATATTTGGGTAGGTTTTGGCCAAGAAAAATGGCTTTGGAGGTGTGAAATTAAGATAAGGGGAAGTACCCTTTTATAAGAGAGGTGAGAGTCACTTTAGGAAAAAATGAAATATTATTTTATAATAAAATCATTTTCAGCTTCTAATGGATCCAAAATAATTTATTTCTAGGATAAGGTGGGTTTGGGTCGAAAAGAACTCAACCAATAGGTTTTATACAGGTTTAGGTCACCATATTAACCTTATCTTTTAGATTTAACCCCTAGTTAAATAGTTTAACTTTTACCATGTATTCTTGTATTTTTATAATAAATGGTTAATAAACTTACTATAAAAAACTAAACGAACCTAAAGTGGTTCATTAATGATATAAATATAATTATATAAGTTATTTGGAAGAACCTTAGATTTTTAGGACTATTATATAATTTAATAATATAATATTTGTTTTAAAAACTCATTTATGTCAATTTTGACACTATTTAGTATTTGGTTTTTTTGAAAGTCATCACAACTTGATTATTTTAAAAAAAATACATTGAATCAACCCTAACCTATCATATTCACCTAGAAAATTCGTGGATGTCATAAAAACTTTGAAATTATATTTATTTTAATATTTATAATACCATTTATTTGATTCTTTCATTAATAAGGTAATTATTGCATCATCATTATGTCATAAATAAATTTAATTATTTAATGTCTAAAAAATATAAATAAAATATAATTATGTAGGAAATATTTTTATATTTCTAATTAATATTTATAGTCGAATTTATCTTATGTATAACCCCATATTAATTTGTTTTTAGTTATACAACTTTGAATTTAACACTTTTAACTCTTCTCTAAATAAAATAATAATAAATGTCCTAATCTAATACAAGTGAACCAAATAGGATAATATTTTATTCCTAAGGTTGTTTTTGGTCGAATTAAACTTATTCAATAGAATTAGGATACGTTTTAGGGTAATTATAATATCATTTTTACCCTTAATTACTCTATTTATTTTTAATCGTGGTAAATAAAAGTGAAAAATTACTATTCACCAAAAATTATTTTCATCTTATTGAACCAAATTTTACTTACTGGTGTCAATTGTTTCTCTAGGATTTTTGAAATTCAACTCACAGAAGCGGTAAAATTATGTTTTATGCAAATTTGTAAATGCTCATAGAAGGTGGGTAAAAGAGGTTAAAAGTTCAATAAAATTTTATACATCTAATTTTATTATAAAACGGCTCCAATGAATTACATTGAACTTATATAGGAATTATATGTCTATTTCAAATTAAAATTATTTTAAATAAACTAAATAATTATTTAAATAAAAAGTCGACTTTAAATAATAATTAAGTGTTTTTCACCATTCATCAAAAATTGAAAGTTTTCAGAAAAATACCAATAATTCACCCTAAGATAATTTTGATATTACAAATTCAAAAATTCAGTCTATTTTACCAAATTAAAAACATAGAATTTGAATTTATTAATTTAAAATTAATTCTCATTGTCAAAACCAAAAAGCGGGTTTTTAAAAAGTAAAAATTATCAAAAGATTGACATGTGTTTATGTCAAATTTAAATGTGAAATTACTTATAATGACCTAAATTTTATTAAAAGATAAAAATATAATCTAATTATACTTCAAAACCATTCAAATGTATAATTTAACACTATAAATTATTTCGATTAAAAAAGTTTTTTCAATTAAAACATAGTATTTTTCACTATTTGTCAAAATATGAAAGTTATTAGAAAAGTACCAAAAATTTATCAAAACTAAATTTTTATGTCCCAATTCTAAAGAAGAATTCAATTTCATTAAATTAAATATATAAAGGTTTCAAATATTTGTTTTAAAAAGGGTTCTCCATTAAAAGGCGGTAAAATTGCATTTTTTGAAAAATAATTTTTTTATTTGAAAAAATGAATTTGTTATTATATTATGTCTAAGAAACACATAATATAGATGTTAAAATTATATAGAGTATATAAGATTCAAAATGTAGTTAATACTATTCATAACCGTTTTTTGAACGGCAAGTTTGGTAAGTTGTGGTGCGCTCGAACTCGGTGTTGTGTGTAGCCAAAGCTATTGAATTACTTTAATGAGATAACGTACTATGAAATCTTGGGGTGTTACAATAATCATTTTACAATTTCTTTTATTTGAGTTTTCATTCAATGATCTTTTCACTTCCTCTTCCTTATTGAATTTTATCATCGCACTTTTCATGTGCTAATAAGAACCTTTACCTAGGAGTGCTCATGAATATGATCCTCCTAGTAAATAGGTGATTAGCATGTTTATGTGAAGGTGTTAAACTAGTAAGTGAAGAGGTCACACTGATTTCATTGAATGAATCCTTATAGAGTTAATAAAATTGAAATATTCTAAAAAGGAATTCATCCAATCCACCCCCAAACGATAACCTAGGATCAAATCATTCTCTTAATTTGAATTCACTTACAAATTTTAGTTCTCTAGTAATCTAATCTAAAATAGACCCAAATTTGGTTACTTTATAACCCAAAAAATCCATAGGATGTACGTGTCTGTAGGTGTAACGACCTGAGTCCGGAGCCCCTCCACTGGTGCCCTGTACCCAGTTCGTCACATGACCTCAAGAACGTTTCCCCAAATGCCAGAGGCTACTGAATAGCAGTGAGGGCCTTGGTGAGTCGGTGTGAAAACTATGCCCTCATTCGGTAAGGCATACAAGGTAAGAAAACAACAATAAACAGTGGAAGCAGTAAACAACATGCATAACAACAGAAACCAAACAGCAGAAACAATGTAGATATATAACTATGATGACAATGATGCAGCAGGTACAAGTATCTAAGGAAAACAACAAACACAACAACGTGCTGAAATACAACTGAAACCAAGTGCAAAAGAAAACAAATTA
Source organism: Viscum album (assembly GCA_963277665.1). Lineage (NCBI taxonomy): Eukaryota > Viridiplantae > Streptophyta > Magnoliopsida > Santalales > Viscaceae > Viscum > Viscum album. Next base: position 1,086,593,219 of record OY728134.1, on the reverse strand, counting down.
AGCTCCTCAACATCGCGAGCCACGGCTCGGTCCCATGCTCCCCAGCTCCTGGTGCAATCAATATTCTGAAGTAGAGGGGCGCTTGCCCTTGTCTATACCTACAGCAACATAGTCTGCTTGGGCCCAAAAGCATAGCCCAAACAGGGTGTGAGATACAATCCCATTAGGCAATCACCCAAAGATTTGTGTCTTACAGTCAAATGAATACATGGCAGTAAATAAACAAGAGGCAGTAAACAGGAAATCACAAGCAGCTACAATCCACAGTTCTAATGAGTAAAGCAAACAAGTAAGAAGTCAACAAGAAGAAGAAAACAGGTAACCCTCTAGGTAGCTCTCACAGCCTAACCCCTATGGTTCAACCTATAGTACTAGCAACCCTATGGGAGGCACACACAGTCTCACCCCTCTGGGTCAGCTACGTAAATAAGCAGACTCTCTGGGGAAGCACTCACCATCAATTCCCCCTATAGTCTCGTATCGTGCTAAAGGCTCTCTGGGGAAGCACTCAACGTCAATTCCCGCTGTGGACCGCGTTGTGGATCTACAGACTCTCTGGGGAAGCACTCAACGTCAATTCCCCCTATAGTCTCGCATCGTAAATAAAAGACACTCTAGAGAAGCCCTTCCGTCAATTCTTCCTTTGGTCTACTACTCTAGGTTCTCACAGTCCTGAGTATAACTAAACATGCTCAGCACGTTTGTATCGTCCAAGTAAACCTCAACAACTACTTGGCTATCAACTAAGTCTCAACAACATATCAAAAGAGACAGTTCCACTATCCTACAACAAGCTATGGCAACTGTCAAAACTCCCAACAGGAAAAACAAGCATGGCAGAGCAACCTAAGCACAAAATAAATTACACTACTCACAAGAAATAACCTCTACTAAAGAAATAAAGCAAAGCAGGCAAACAACAAGGGAAAAATAGGAAACACGTAATACCCCGTTCAAGGGTATTGGTGGAATTTGCACATAATATCCATCAAATTTCTACGGAAAGGCACAAACCACCTACCTCGATCCGAGAAGATCAATATATGTGAACCACGACGATAGATTCCTCTTATAACAACGTAGATCTGAGAAAACGCACAAAACATTCATCCCACGATAACTTGGAAATGAGGAGGAATCAAGAAACAAGGCTAAAGTATAAGGAAGAACTCACCGCTGTGATTCCAATGCAATCGACCGTGCTCGAATCGGAGAACGGACGACAAGGCGGGAGCTCGTCGAAGATCCAGTCGTACGGTCGCTCTCGAACGGATGAAAACTGGAGAAGAAGATTAATTTGGGGGTTAGGCGCAACCCCGGTCTGTTTAATGAAAAAAAAGTACATGGTGTGTACTTCTTGAGTACACGGTGTGTACTTCAATTTTCCGTACTCCGAATTAATTGGCCTCCACCTCAGCCTTACACACCGTGTGTGTGGCCCAGACACAGCCAGCACACGGATTCGAGCCAGAAATAGTACATGGCATGTACTCAGAAAGTACACGGCGTGTACTTTGAAAATTTCCAGAAAAAATTCATTTTTCTTAAAAACTCCAGAAAAAGGGAAAACGTACCTGAAAAGAATATCTGGGTTCTTACAAACTTCCCCCCTTAAAGAAATTCATCCCTGAATTTCCCTAATGAGACGGAGAAGAAGAAACCCCGAACAGCTTCGGCCATTGCGATCGTACATCGGCATCCCTCTCATAGGTCTCGTCCTGTACTCGCCCGTGCTGCCATAGCACCCGTACCAGAGGAACATACCACCCGCAGAGAACCTTCGTACTGCGATCGACAATCTGGATAGGATGATCCTCGAACAATGCATCTTCTTCAAGCTCGAATTCCTCGGGATAAAAGATGTGAGAGGGGTCTGAAAAGTAACGTCGGAGATGAGAGACGTGGAAGACGTCGTGCATGGCCCAATACCTCTGAGGTAGCTGCAACCGATAGGCAACCGGCCCCACTCTTTCCAAGACCTAAAACGGCCCGACGTACCGTGGTGAAAGCTTACCCTGTCTCCGAATCCTTTTGTGTCCCAACCTCGGTGCGACACATAGGAAAACCTAATCACCGACCTCGAACTCCAGAGGTTGTCTCTGCTGATCAGCATAAGACTTCTGTCGAGACTGCGCTGTAGCCATCCTCTTCCGAATCAACTATATCTGCTCTGAAGTCTCCTAAACAAGACGAGGTCCCAGCAAATCTACCTCTTCTGCCTCCAGCCAGCATAAGGGTGATCGGCATGGCCTACCGTACAAAGCCTCGTACGGTGCCATTTGAATGTTCTCCTGGAAACTGTTGTTATAGGAAAACTCCACTAGAGTAATATGATTCTCCCAAGAACTGCCAAAGTCAAGGATGCAAGCCCGGAGCATATCCTCAAGCACCTGGATTGTGCGCTCGGACTGGCCATCAGTCTGGGGATGGTATGCTATACTCAAAAGTACCTGTGTACCCAAGGCCTTCTGAAGTCCCTGCCAGAACCGAGAGGTAAAGCGCGCATCTCTGTCTGAAACAATAGAGCACGGAACTCCATGCAGACGAATGATATCTCTGATGTAAAGTCATCCCAGATCATCGACACTGACAGTCTCCTTGATTGGAAAGAAGTGAGCAACCTTCATAAGCCTATCGACGACAACCCAAACAACATCATTCCCTCAAGGCGATCTCGGCAACCCAGTCCTAAAGTCCATTGCAACATCGTTTCACTTCCTCTCCGGAATGGGTAACTGCTGTAAAAGCCCTACTGGTCGTTGATGCTCTGCTTTCACCTGCTGACAAGTAGAACATCTCATGACAAAACCAGCAACATACTTCTTCATACCTGGCCACCAGTACTGGTGATGAAGATCCCGATACATCTTGGTGACGCCAGGATGAACTGCCCAAATAGAGGAATGGAAATCCCGCATCAGCTCCTCGTGTATGTCTTCTGGCACCCATACGCGTCCTTGGAAATGGAAGATCTCATCCTCACCCACTGTCCATCCAGGAAGAGGGTCCTCTCCTGACACACTCTCCCGCAGGACTAAGCCTTCTGAGTCTGATAGCTGCCTCATCCACATCCGATCAAGTAGCGTGGACGTAACAGCTACAGAAGATAGAAAAGTATGTCCTCGTCTGTCGTGCACCTCCAGATGCATCTCAGAGAACAGAGCCATCAGCTGCCACCCACTATTGGCCTCCTGAACTGCTTGAATCTGAGTTCTCCTGCTCAACGCATCTGCCACGGCGTTGCCCTTTCCTGGCGTATAGGCTAGCTCGAAGTCAAAAGACTGAAGATACTCAACCCACCTACGCTGCCTCAGATTCAAATCACACTGAGTGAATATATACTTGAGACTCTTGTGGTCAGTGAGACCACAAAGTGCTCTCCCAGAAGATAGTGTCTTCAACAGCGTAAGGAATGAACAACAGCTGCCAACTCCAGATCATGAGTCGGGTAGTTCCTCCCATGTGGCCTCAACTGCCAAGACCCATACGCAACGACTCCATCTCCCTGCATAAGCACAGCTCCTAGCCCGATACCCGAAGCATCACAGTAAACAGTGTAGCTCTTGCCTGGCTCTGGCAAGACTAGTATCGGTGCTGACATCAACCTCTCTTTCATCTCCTGAAAGGCTGACTCACAAGAATCTGACCATAAGAACTTCGCCCCCTTCTTGGTCAGACTTGTCAAAGGTGCTGCTAGATGAGAAAAGTCCCGAATGAAGCGTATGTAGTATCCATCCAGCCCTAGGAAGCTCCATACCTCAAAAACGTTCTTCGGCTGCTCCCAGGAAACTACAACCCTCACTTTATCTGGGTCCATAGATACTCCTAACTCTGAGATGATGTGACCCAAGAAGTGAATCTGATCCATCCAGAAGTGGCACTTCGAGAGTTTAGCATAAAGTCGATGCTCTCTCATTGTACTCAGAATGATCTCAAGATGTGTGGCATGGTCGTGTCGAGTGTGAGAGTACACCAAGATATCGTCCATGAAGACCACGATGAAGGAGTCAAAGTAAGGATGGAACACTCGGTTCATCAGTGCCATGAAAACTGTAGGTGCGTTCGTGAGTCCGAAAGGCATGACTGTATACTTGTAAAGATCGTACCTGCTCCTGAAGGCTGTCAGAGGTATATCTGATGGTCTAATGCGTAACTGATGATAACTAGACCTCAAGTCGATCTTCAAGAACACCCAGGATCCTCTAAGCTGATCAAAAAGGTCATAAATCCATGGTAAGGGATATCGGTTCTTGACCGTCAACTGATTCAGCTTCCGATAATCTTCACAAAGACGAAGGGTACAGTCTGCCTTTTTCGCAAACAGAACAGGCGAACCCCAAGGAGAAGTACTGCGTCGGATGAAACCCTTAGCCTGTAGCTCCTCTAACTGCTTCTTAAGCTCCTGCAACTCAGGTGTGGCCATCCTATAGGGAGGAATGGACACAGGTGCCGCTCTTGGCATGAGCTCAAAAGAGAAGTCTACCTCATGCTCTGGAGGCAAACCTGAAAAGTCCTCTGGAAAGACATCCCTAAAGCGATCCACCACTGGAGGAAACTCCAACTGTGGAGTCCCCTGATCATCCAGGTAAAGACTAGCAATCTGGGCTGTCACCTCTCCTAGCCCAAGATGCTCGAGTCCCACCCGACTCGCCCGAACGTCCCATTCGTCTCTATGAAGGAAAGATTCACCCACTTGGTGAAACAAAACTCACTCTGCGGTGATAACAGTCAACAACTACCTGGAAGGGAATCAACCAGTCCATGCCAAGGATGAAATCATAGTCTTTCATTTCTAGGACATAGAGATCCCATAAGAAATGATACCCTGCAACCTTGAGAGGGCACTCTCTACACTGGCGTACACAAGATTTCCTCTTCCCCAAAGGTGTGTCTAGTGTCAACGAGTCGGCAGAAGAAAAGATGCAGAGTCCAAGGCTCTCCATAATAGCAACATAGATAAAGTTATGCGTGGCACCAGTATTGAAAAGGGATGAAGATAAAACTGAGGCTACTAAAATCATACCTTGAATAGTAGAAGGGTCGGGATCCTTCTCATGATAAGTCTGCTCCACGGTGAAAGACTAGCCCGTGCCGCGGCCCTGTACCCCTGGCTGACCACTCTAGGCTGAACCTCCCTACTGGTGCTGAGGAACTGGTGGCTGACTGCCATAACCTTGACCTCCACCTCGGCCTGAATGGCCGGAAGAACTCCAGTTTCCCGACTGGTGAGAGACTGGTGGGGCTGCTCCTGAACGAGGAGTCATGGAAGAACCCTGGTCACCAGCTGCTGGTGAGAAAACCTGGCAGAAATGCTAAAGGTGACCCATCTTGCCGCAAGACCCGCACTCCACGGGGTCTCTCTAGCACTGCGGCCTCGTGTGCCCTGTCCGGCCACACTGGTAGCACGTCACCTGGCTGCCTAATGATGTGTTTCGCTTCCTCGAATCACCACGCGTGGGCCCTCTACGGTGCTTCTTGCTGTCATTTGAATGAACGCTAACTCTGGAAGCAGAACAACCCTGACTCGCAGCTCCAGAGTCTCTCAGATTGCGCTCCCCAATCAGTGCCTGGTTGACGATGGAAGTAATGGAAGTCAGCTGGAAGATGTTCACCTACGAGCGAATATCCCGCCTGAGTCTATCCTCAAACTTCCTTGCCAAGAACCCACCACTCCCATCCCGAAGGGGTGTAAAATGCTACAGCTCAGTGAAATGAGAGGAATACTCCATGACAGATAGAGTACCTTGCTCTAAGCTCAAGAACTCCCGGGCTCGATTGGCCCTCAGAGTCTCTAGGTAGAAGTAGTCGTAGAACACGCGCTGGAACTCCTCCCAAGCCATAGCCTACTGTTGACCCGCCTGTGAGACCATGTCCCGCCACCTCTTGGGGGAGTCTCGGAGCATGTAGGTGGCGAGCTTGACCCACCTCTCTGGAGGTGTCTCCAGATGCTCAAATATAGTCAGCATGGCTTCCAGCCATGACTCTGCAGCCTGAGGTCCTCCCTCCCTCAAGAACGTGGGAGGATGCTACTGCTGAAAGACCTGCGTCAAGTCTGACATAGACGAGGAAGGAGTCGGTTCTCCCTGGAAGGCCTGCATCATCCTCATGAAACCTTCCCTGAACTGCGCATTAGCGCCCGCAACTGGTACAACAACCGGTGCCAAGGCTAGCTCGGCTGGGGGATCTACAGGAAGTCCCTGATCAGCCATGTCTGGCGTCTGATCACTGCCTGACGACAGATGTACGATCGGAGGACGTCTCAGAGGCATAGCTCCGAAAGATCAAAAGCACACCTTAGATCAGGAAAAAAAGGACAGAGAACACGAGGGTATAAAATGGGAACAGGGGAAGAAAACATACAAGATTGCAAAACACGACTACACGGCGTGTATAAAACTACACGGCGTGTCTTCTTAAACCACTGACATGGGCGTGTACTCCTGCACTACAAGTCGTGTACACTTCAAACTACACAGCGTGTTCGAAATAAACACGGCGTGCACTAGACAAGGCTTCGGCGGCCCGTGTTGTTGAGTACACGGCTGAACCTTACACGGCGTGCTCCGAACAAGCACGGCATGTATAGGCAAAGGCGACACCGTCCCATGTTGTTCGTGACACAGTCGGGTACCTGGGAAAGACTACACAGCGTGTTACGAACAAACACGGCGTGTGGAAAGTAAGGTAACGTCGGCCTATGTTGTTCGTGACACGGCCGAGTACCTGAACAAGACTACACGACGTGTTCCGAACAAACACGGCATGTGGAAAAGAAGGTAACGTTGGCCCGTGTTGTTCATGACACGGTCGGGTACCTGGACAGGACTACACGACGTGTTCCCTATGGACACGGCGTGTGGAAAAGAAGGTCACGCCGGCCCGTGTTGTTCATGACACGGCCGAGTACCTGGACAGGACTACACAGTGTGTTCCCTATGGACACGACGTGTTCTACCCGAGTTTCCTCGGCCCGTGTTGTTAGTGACACGGCCGGGTACACGGCTCCGAACTCACACGGCGTGTACCAATGGTACACGGCGTGTTCCCGAAGTTACTCCCACGACACCATGTTCTGCTCACACGGTCAGTGACACGGCCTGAAAACTACACGACGTGTATCCAAAAAGTACACGCCTTTTATTCTGGGTTTTTCTGTGTAGTAGCTCAGAAACTGCACAGAATTCCAGAAACACTAAAAACAAGGGAAAAGATGCCAAATTCCGATCCGTGAGGGCCCATAACACCTTATGAACCAAAATTTGGCGTTCATTTTAAGCAAGGAACAAAAAAACAGTTTTCTAACACAACAGCAGAGAATCTATCAAGCATCTATCACAACAGCATGCATAATCCACACAAAGCCTATCACAACAGCATGCAATCGCTAATGCACCATAGATGGCATGGAAAGAATTCATGACATGTGATTTCTACAAGTGCCTATATGATGCATGAGATGGCATACCCTCATCTCATCGGGTTGAAACAGAAATAGAACCGCAATATCAAAATAGTAATAACACAAGCCAAGTGAATCACTCTCGATGAAATCAGATCAACTATAAAATCTCAAGTCCAGCAATTGCAATTAACGAGGTAGTATGGCTTTTCCCTGTACACGGATTAGCTACTCCCAAGCACAACTTAATTCCAAGTACTGAATCCATCCTATCCCTGTCTAAGGTCTCCAAACAGTAAAGCAAGAGAAAAAACTCCTCTGATACCAAATTGTAACGACCCATGTCCGGAGCCCCTCCACTAGTGCCCCGTACCCGGTTCGCAACATGACCTCAACCGCATTTCCCCAAACGCCAGAGGCTGCCGAATAGAAGGGAGGGCCTTGGTGAGTCAGTGGGGAAACTATTCCCTCATTAGGTAAGGTATAAAAGGTAAGAAAACAATAATAAACAGTGGAAGCAGTAAACAACATGCATAACAACAAAAACCAAACAGTGGAAGCAATGTAGATATATAACTATGATGAAAATGATGCAGCAAGGACAAGTATCTAAGGAAAACAGAAAACACAACAACATGCTGAAATAAAACTGAAACCAAGTGCAAAAGAAAACAAAGAAAGCTCCTCAGCATCGTGATCCACGGCTCGGTCCCATGCTCCCCAGCTCCTGGTGCAATCAAGATCCTGAAGTAGAATGGCGTTTTCCCTTTTCTATACCAGCAGCAACATAGTCTTCTTGGGCCCAAAAGCATGGCCCAAACAGGGTGTGAGATACAATCCCAGTAGGCAATCACCCAAAGATTTGTGCCTTACAGTCAAATGAATACATGGTAGTAAATAAAAAAGAGGCAGTAAACAGGAAAGCACAAGAAGCTACAATCCACAGTTCTAACAAGTAAAGCACACAAGTAAGCAGTCAGCAACAAGAAGCAAACAGGTAACCCTCTAGGTAGCTCTCACAGCCTAACCCCTATGGTTCAACCTATAGTACTAGCAACCCTCTGGGAGGCACATACAGTCTCACCCCTCTGGTTCAGCTACATAAATAAGCAGACTCTCTGGGGAAACACTCACTATCAATTCCCCCTATAGTCTCGTATCGTGATAAAGGCTCTCTGGGGAAGCAATCAACGTCAATTACCCCTGTGGCCCGCATCGTGGATCTACAGACTCTCTGGGGAAGCACTCAACGTCAATTCCCCCTATAGTCTTGCATCATAAATAAAAGACACTCTGGAGAAGCCCTTCCGTCAATTCTCCCTTTGGTCTACTACTCTAGGTTCTCACAGTCCTGAGTATAAATAAACATGCTCAGCGCGTGTGTATCGTCCAAGTAAACCTCAGGAACTACTTGGATATCAACTAAGGCTTAACATCATATCAAAAGGAATAGTTCCACTATCCTACAATAAGGTATGGCAACTGGCAAAACGCCCAACAGGAAAAACAAGCATGGAAAAGCAACCTGAGCACAAAATAAATTACACTACTCACAAGCAATAACGTCTACTAAAGCAATCAAGCAAAGCAGGCAAACAACAAGGGAAAAACAGAAAACACACAATACCCCATTCAAGGGTATTGGTGGAATTTTCACATAATATTCATCAACTTTCTACGGAAAGGCACAAACCACCTACCTCGATCCGAGGAGATCGATATATGTGAACCACGATGATAGATTCCTCTTAGAATAATGTAGATCTGAGAAAACGCACAAAACGTTCATCCCACGATAACTTGGAAATGAGGAGGAATCAAGAAACAAGGCTAAAGCAGAAGGAACAACTCACCGCTGCGATTCCAACGCAATCGACCGTGCTCAAATCGGAGAACGGATGGCGAGGCGGGAGCTCGTCGAAGATCCGGTCGTACGGTCACTCTCGGACGGACGAAAACTGGAGAAGAAGATTAATTTGGGGGTTAGGCGTGACCCCTATCCATTTAATGAAAAAAAAAATAAAGTACACGGCGTGTACTTCTTGAGTACACGGCGTGTACTTCAATTTTCCGTACTCCGAATTAATTGGCCTCCACCTCAGCCTTACACACCGTGTGTGTGGCCCGGACATGGCCAGCACACGACTTCGAGCTGGAAAGAGTACACGGTGTGTACTCAGAAAGTACACGGCGTGTACTTTGAAAATTTCTAGAAAAAATTCATTTTTCTTAAAAACTTCAGAAAAAGGGAAAACGTACCTGAAAAGAAGATCCAGGTTCTTACAGTAGGTTCATTCTTAGGTCTCTAAGGATTCAACAACCCAAGCTACACTACAAGAGACCACTTAACCCTAAAAACTTGGGTAAATTTGGGTGAGACCATGACTCTAAAGGAATGTTTTCAATATAAAAGTTTCATTTTAGTTTACAACATGTCACATTACCAAAACCAAGAAAAAAATATCAGATTATTTTCAAATTTTAGGAAAACAATCTATAATTCATATTTGACATGTAAGAATCAGTTGTACATCAATATGATAGATGATGTGGAAGTTATGAATCAAAGTGTGTGTTTTCAATATAGAAGTGGAATTTTAGTTTAAAACATGTGTCACATAGCCAAAACCAAGAAAACGAGCTCAGATTGCTTTCAAACTTTAGTAAAATGATCCATAATTCATTTTTTATGCATAGGAATTAAACTTTCATCAATATGACACATGATGTGGTCAGTAGGACTTGAAATGTGTGTTTTCAATACAAAATTTCAATTTTAGTATAAAACATTTATCACATAGACTAAACTGATCAAAAGAACTCGCAATGATTTAAAACTTTAGAAAAAACATCCATAATTCATTTGTGACTTATAGGAACTGACCGAACATCAATCAGACACACAATGTGGCCAGTATGACTCGAAATGCATGCTTTCAATATAGAAGTGTCATTTTAGTTTAAAACGTGCATCGCTAGCCAACATTGAGAAAAAGAGGCTCAGGTTGTTTTCAAACTTTAAGAAAATGTTCCATAATTTATTTTTGACATGTAGCAATCAAACACATATAAATATGACACATGATGTGGCTGGTATGACTTAAAGTATGTGTTTTCAATATAAAAGTGTTATTTTAGTTTAGAACACGCATCAGGGTCCAAAACCAAGAAAACGAGCTTGGATTGTTTTCAAACTTTAGGACCATGGTCTATAATATATTTTTGATGTATAGGAATTATCCACACATCAATCTAACACATTATGTGGTCGGTATGAGTCGAAGTGTTTGTTTTCAATATAAAAGTGTCATTTTAGTTTAAAACATGCATCACTTACCCAAAGCAGATCAAACGAGCTCAGATTGTTCTCAAACTTTAGAACAATGATCCATAATTCATTTTTGATGTGTAAGAATTAACCACACATCAATACGACACATGATATAGTTGGTATGACTCAAAGTGCGCGTTTTAAATATAGAAGTGTCATTTAAGTTTAAAATTCTTGCCACATATCCAAAACCAATAAAACAAGCATGATTTGATTTCAAATTTTAGGAAAAATATACATAATTCATTTGTTATGTGTAGAAATCAAACGCACATCAATATGACACACGATGTGATCAGTATGACTCAAAATGTGTGTTTTCAATATAAAAGTGTCATTTTAATAATATAATTAATAGTAAAAATGATAATATTATGAATATGTATAGTAGTTAATAATATAATTTATCATGTGGATTATATAACATTAAAATTATAATTTATTTATTTTTTATTTTACTATTACTAAAATAAATGTTAGTTTTATTATAGGGACAAACTTTTGTACAGAGGTTGATCATTGGAAAAATTCTCCTATAAGAGTTTTGATTTTTTATATGGTCTGTAAGTTTTTTTATTAATTGTAAATATGACATCAATCTAAATATTTTGTATGTTAATCTTGAATTAAAATGATAGTGTAATGAAATATTTTTATTTCAATCTGGTTTTATGTATATTTCTATTCTTGTTTATATATTATAATTGGGTTTGTTGTTATAGGGTTGTTGTGAAACACCTTAATATTTTAAATGAACACTATGTTCAATAGCATATGCAACACGCAACACCAAGCTGAAACGAACCACAAAATATTAATATTTAAATATGATCGTTATAAACTAGCCGTTAGATTGGTGGGTATAAATAGGATAAACTTATTTATGATATATATATAAATTTCATACTCAATATAAATGTATTGATAAGTTCTTAGTAAATGATCGTATAATTTTTAGTAAATTCATTTTATTCTTTAAAAATGCGTTTTTTTTTCAAAAATGGTTTTTATTTCGTTTTTTGAGAAAATATTGTAATTAATTTCTGGAACTTTTAGAAATTTTATTTTATAAAAATGATAAATTTTTTTGAATCAAAATATCAAAATTACCTTATGGTATAATTTTGAGATTTTTATGAAAAGTTTGATTTTTTAATAAATAGTGAAAAATACTGAATTTTGATGAAAAATGTATTTTCTTTTAAATTATTTACAAAGTAAAATTATATTTTATATTAGTTTTAAAATTTCATTAGTTCCTTTTGAGTATACATAATCCAATTTTAGTATTTGGAATGAATTTTGTACTTTAATTCGGTATAAAAACATTTTCATACTTAAAAATGCATTTTTTCTGGAAAAATTGTTTTTCATCACATTTTGCGGGTTTAATTTTAAATTAAATTCTCCCACTTTTTAGAATTGACTATTTAAAAATAAATTCCATATTTGGATTCAGAATTTCCAAAATTGATAAATATTTCCCTTTTATTTTTAGTCATTATGAATAGTAATCATAGTAAATTTTGATACCACAATAAATGTAAAATGAGCTAATTAGGGGTAAAAAGATGTGATAAGGAAAAAAAAAGTAACCCTAACACATGACTTAATTTTATTGGATGGGTGTATTTCATCAATAATCATAAAAAATTTGAATGAATTATTATCCTATAAATTATTTTCATGATTATGTGGTTTATCACTATGATTATTGTGGCTCATACTATGCTTTTTGGTGTTAGTCAATGGACGGAACCGGGAGGAATCATGTTAACACTGAATATAACAGACCATGCAGTGATTCTAAGCAAACAAATGGAAATAAGAATGAAGTAAAAGATATTATGGTTATCCTTAATCAGTTATCACGATATATGATTAACAACTTATACCTTAACCAACTCTCAGACTCACTAAAGAAGAGAATTATGAAGTCTGCTAAGTGCTCGAGTTAGAGAGACCATGAAGGAAAGAAGCTCAATTTCCTTCATGTCTAAAATGTGGAAATTGATACCCATGAAAGTGCCTCAAAGTGATGGTAAAATGTCTTATGTGTGGAAAATAAGGGCATAAAGCAATGAATTGTCGAAGAAAAATGAAGAGTTTAATGGAGGAATATGAAGTTCATCTTAAGGAACCATTTATAGTTTGTTGTCTTAAATGTGGGGAACATGGACATTATCCAATTCAATACCCTCTTTTAAATGTTAACTCATAGACCAAGGAAGGACCTATGTTATACCAATCATTTAAGTGAAAAGGTTGAAGTATTTATGTATTGGGATTCAAGAATTATGTTGTAGAAGTTGTTTTTCAATAATATTTTGGTTATAATAATATTGAAACATCTAAGGATAGTGTTAATTTTTGGAATAATATATGTCTTTATTAACTTAAGAGTTTTGGATACCATCATGGATTTATAAGTTTAAGGTTGATCATATGTTCAAATTCTTTGACACCCCTTTTAAGGTTTTAAGTGAAAAGGTTTTAATGCGATTAATGACATTTTGGGAGACATTTTATTGGGATAAGGTATATGTAACCCTTAGGTCTAACATGTGATTTAACATGAAAGGTTATTTAGGAATAATATAATTAAAATTTTGAATTTTGGGGTTATTTGGGATGTAGGGTTACTTATTTGGAATGATTTAACTTAAACTTTGGTTTTGGTGATAAATTTATCTTGGAAGAATATGTGATCAAATCATTCTAATCTTTGGGTTTCAATCTTAGTCTAGAATATTTTGAATAATTTTAATGATTTTTATTTATAGAATGATTTAGTTTGAACTTTGGGTAATACTATGGAATTTTGGATATTAATGTATTATTTATACATATGAAGGCTTATTCATTTTGGAAATTATATTATCTTATTCTAACCAATTTGGTTTTATTAAAGATGGTAAGAATAGTTTGTTACTCTTTTATGGGTGATTTTATCCATTAGAATTTCATTTTAGTGCTTCAGGCATGAAAAATTCATCTCTAATGCTAACCATTTGGAGCAAAAGATGATATTATGGTTAAAATTGAATAAAATATGAAATTATACTTGTCAAGTAGGTATATTTCCTTATGTTCTTAGTCTAGATGGTATAGAAATTACTCAACTCTTTAAAAACTATCTTGAAACAAAAAAATGTTATCCTTTTACAATCATTTCGATGAATTGATGGTCTTTTCATCAATCAAAGATTTTTGGTTGTGTGGCCGTTAACTTTTGTATGACCATGTTATCTATCACTCCCTATTAGTAATTGAGTATATGTTTTCTCTTCTATGTCCATGACTTCACCTCCCAATAATGTTCTCCTATTAGGAAACCTGATTTTGTGTGGACCTTCATATTTCCCTTTCCTTCTTTTCAAGAGGAAGTTTTAATAACTTTTTTTACGATGTAATTTTTCCAAAAAGTAATTTTCAAATATCAAACTCTTGATTACCGAGCAAGAGTTAAAATTAAAAGGACGCAACTTATTGAAGGGGGGACAATGTAACACTGAGATTTAAAAAAAACCATGTTTGATAGCATAAAAAACACACAACATCAACCTGAAATGAACCACAAAATATTATTATTTAAATATAACCATTATAGCCTAACTGTTAAATTTCCAGTTATGAATAGGATTGACTATTTTATGAAATATATATAAAGGTCCTGCTCAATATAAATGTATTGATAAATACTTAGTAAATGATCGTTCAATTTTTAGTGAAGTCATTTTATTCTTCAAAAATAAATTTTATTTAAAAATGGTTTTTATTTCTTTTTGTGAGAAATTATTATAATTAATTTTTATAAAATCATTTCACACACACATATATATATATATTGTTGTATTTTAATGCCTCAGTTTGTGTAAATTAATTAATATTCTTGCCAATATTTAGACTGTTTAATTGTTTTTGTGATTTGTGGTAGGATACAACCAATATTTGGAAAAAGAACAAAAAGTGAAAATTTTACATCGTTGCGTCGTGGTGAAACACCAGAATTTGAAAGTGAAAGATAGATACAGAAGCTGGAATGGAGATGGGTTGAGCTGCAAAGCTGCAGAACTGGGAAAAGGCATATTTTACAGTGTAAAAAGAATTTACATCGTGAATTGAGTGAGGCAGGGATATGTTGAGTTTCATGTTACCTCAGCAGGATGTAAAAAAGAGGATTTACACTATAAAACCCCAACTTATGACATAAGTTCACCGGAGGAGAAAATTAGAAAGCCAAAGTCGTACCTTTTACACCATAAATCAATGTTCTACGTAGAAATATTATCAAGGGAGGATATTTGAAGAATACAACACCACAATTTTTATGTCATAAATCCTCTATTTACATTATGAACTCCAGTCAGTAGTGAAATTAAAACTAGATATGAGGTTTTATTTTGGGATGAGGCTTTATATTCAGAGGCGTCTTCGAACGATTGGGGAAGACGGGATATTCAGCGGACGACCAAACGACAGAAGCACGCAATTGCAAAACCCTGTTGCTGCCACTATTCTTCTTCGGGTAATCATGTCACCATCCCTACTCATGATTATCATGAGGGGGTAGTTCCTTTATGCTAGGTGATGTGATTTTATAGGGAAGTGTTGTGTAGGGATTATTTCTATTTTCAATTAATGTTTGGGTTGTTGCAACTTTGTTTATTAATTCCAGTTCAGTTTCTTTTTGCAATTTCATGATCATTGTAATACGATTTAAGGAGTACCGGTTTATTACATCAACTAATTTCCCTAGTCTGTGCATGACCATTGTGTAATCTAGAGAAAATATTTTTAAATAGGGTTTTGAGTCACCTAATCTGGTAATCAAACCTACTATTTGACCTTTCCAATAGCCTGGTTATTGAATTGGTGAAAGGTGTCACACCCCGACCCGTGACTTTATTTTATTTTATGATTTCTTTGGCTTTAAATTATTTTGTTGGGGTTCATGTTCAGTCCTGGATGAATTTTTTTTCTAGTTTTGATAAAAAGTGTGTGTCTTGGCTTCGACGTCATTGAACATGCGCGACGCCGCGTGGCTTCGCCCAGCAAACTTCATGGCCTTTTGGTCTTTGAAGAATTAAAATAAATAAATAAATGTCAATTTTGTATTTCATTTAAATTTTTTTATGGTTATTAAGAATTTTAATATTTTCTTTATCCTAGATGAAAACTAAAATTGTTAATTTTATTATTATCAAAATGAAATAAATACTTTTATTATTATTATTATTATTATTGGTGTTATTATAAATAGTACAATTAAAATTAATGATGATTAAAAATAGTGTTAAGAATTATCTTATTATTATTATTATTATTTGATTCATTGCTAATTGGTTATTAGAAGAGAGATTTAATGTATATATAAATATATATGTATAGCTTTTCCTTTTGTTATTATTTTTATTTATTATCATTTTTTAATATACCCTTTTTCTTTAGGGTTTCCTCTCTCCAGTCCCCCCCCCTCTTTGTGTGTGCAGTGTGAGTAGGGCTCCTCCCAACCGCCTCCTCTGTTCGATCAAGAAGAGCCCCATTGCCTCTCCTCCTGTTCTCCCTCCTCATCCACTCCTCTCCTTGCCCGACAACTCCCTAGCAGCCCGCTTTGCCTCCTCTCCCCCGACGCCCTCTCCTGCTCCCTCGCACGGTAGCCCGCAGCCCCAGCCAGACCCGCGTAGCCCAGCGCCCCGGGTCCCTCCTCTCTGTCCGCCAATGCACCCAGCCAGCCCACTCGACCTCCCTCCTCTCTTCCTCCCCTTTGCAGCAGCCCCCAGCCAGAACCCTCCTCAACCTCCTCTCCTCCTGCAGCCCGCACACAACCCCTGCACCCAGCCTGCGCAGTGACCCCCCTCGGACCTCCTACTTGGTGCGCAACACCCTTTCCGGCCAATCCGAACCTTCTTCGGCCGACCCGTAGCCCCTCGGACCTCCTTGGTGCGCAACACCCTTTCCGGTCGATCTGCACCTTCTCCGGCCGACCCGCAACCCCTCAGACCTCCTCCTTGGTGCGCAACACCCTTTCCGGCCGATCTGCACCTTCTCCGGCCAACCCGCAGCCCCTCAGACCTCATGCTTGGTGTGAAACACCCTTTCCGGCCGATCTGCACCTTCTTCGGCCGACCCGCAACCCCCTCGGACCTCCTGTTTGGTGCACAGCAGCCTTTCTGGCTGACCCGCAACCTCTGTCAGCGCGATCGCCTACCGGTGCGCCGCTCCTTCCGGTGCGAATACCACTCCCTTTGGTATACCCATTTGTTTTTATTTGATATATATATATATATATATATATTACCTTGGTTTGATTATAGGTTTTATTAATTAAATGTTATTTTGGGTCGGTTTGACTTTTTAGGACCCGCGCGGGGCGTTTCTAAGTGAGCGCCATCGCTGCGCCTTGTTTCTGAAGTTGCGTTGTTGTCGCGCTTTGATCTCGAGGTAGGTTCCAATTGCACTAATTTTAAAGTTTAAGTTACATTATTTCCTCCTGTTTACACCCTATATATATGTGTGTGTGCTAAATATTATTGTGCAACTTAAGATTTATTCATTTATTATGCAAATTTGTAATTTAATTCTTGTAGTGTGCAAATGGTGTCGTTTTGTTATGTTTTTGTACGCTAGTTTTTCAATTAAATATTTTATTAATTTTAATAAATGTGAAATAGTATTTGATGATTAATTTTTAAATGATTACTCAATGTAAAAAGTGTTGTTTATTTTATACATGATGCTTGAAATATTTTCTTGATAAACATATACACAATAGTGAAAGAATGCATGTTTAGATTTTAAACATAATTCATGGAATATCAAGTGTAGTTCTGGTTTAATGATAAATGACTTCTTCTGAAGCGTGAACAAGTGTTTTGGTTCTCATGAGAAATTTCCTGGTTGGCTCTTACGGTTTATTTGGAAAAATAAAATGTTTTTGTTTGGTTTTATAAAAATATTGGCATCCTGTGAAGTAGTACTTTGGGGCTCCTTAAATGGTTTCAAACTGGTTTTGGTCTTATAAAGAAGTTGTACTTTTTTTAAAGTGGTGATTGTAAAAGGTGTTTAATTCCAGTTTGGTACTTTATGGAAAATGATGTAATTGTTTTGATGAAAACCCTCCTAGGATAACTCCCTTGCCTTGGTTGCGACTGATTGTTTGAGATCCCATGCTTAGAGGCTCTTGGGTGCTCGAATGATTTAGAGGCAAGAGGTTATCCCATGGAGTGACTCGGGGTGATGCATGTTGTGCATTATTATTATATATGTATATATGTATGTGATTGGATGCTCGACTGGCATCGGTTGGCTCACCCCTTTCTATATACTTGAGACATGAGAATCTGGCATATTGAGAGAATATTTTGAGAATGAGTGTCGCACTGGTAGGTTATGGTACTGACTAG
Organism: Viscum album; assembly: GCA_963277665.1. NCBI lineage: Eukaryota > Viridiplantae > Streptophyta > Magnoliopsida > Santalales > Viscaceae > Viscum > Viscum album. The sequence continues at coordinate 1,086,575,083 of OY728134.1, read as the reverse complement.
TGGCCCATAGCAGGTGTATATATTGGGTTTATTACTATGGGATTTACCCTTAGCCTTATTGAGAAAGGATGGTCGAGCGTATTAAGCGTTTTGATCTCATCGTGTGTGACATGTCAACGGGGATGATATCTCATGTATTGGTGTCTTCTAGATTATTCTTGATTTCCTAGGTTCACCCATGCTTATTGACTTTCAGTTACTTGAGTGATGATTTGGTACTTGTATGTATTTCTATATTGCCCTTGTTGTGTACTTACTTTGGTGCATTTTTGTATATTGTTTTCCTTTGAAAATGATAAATTGGTTTTGACTTGGTTTCAAGAAATTGTTTTCAAATAAAAGTGTTTAACCCTCTTTGCACAAATTTGAAAATATAAACATCACTTTCCCCTTCTAAAAATCCATTTACACTAAGAAAATGAATCTATATTTGAAAATGGTTAAGGGAAATGGTTCATATTTTTCTTTGGAGTAAAATACTTAAAAAAATTACTTTTATAAATTGTAGTTCAAACTTGTAATGGTGTTTCTTTTATTTTAAAGGTAGTGCATTGGGAATAAATATCGGGCTAGCCTACTGAGTTTTAATACTCACACCTATAGTTCTTTTTTGTTTTTATTGTTTGTGCAGGCTACAACTTGAGTGCGCTCACCTTGGGAGATGCTTGATCATTGAGTCAGAGAGTGAACCGCGGGGTCACATGGAGTTAGTTCGGACGTCGAGTTTGGTTAGTTTTATTTTCTTTCGTTCTTGTTTAGTCACTTCACCTGGTTTATTTATTCTGCACTACTCTGTATTATTTATGTTGCTTTATTTATTTATATTGGGAAAAATCATTCTCACAGCCTCTGTTGATGCCCTGGCACTTGTCGCCAGCCCAGGAAAATTGGGAACGCCTCTCGGGTCATGTCGCGGACCGGCTTGGGTGACCGGTTCAGGGTCGACCCGGGTTGGTTCATGAAAAAATGGTATCAGAGGAGGTTAGCTTTTAGCAAACCTCACTTTTCAAAGTACCGCATGGTCTAGAAAGTCGAGGGGTATATGGAGTAGGATTTTCAAGACTCGAGGGGATGTTAAGGTAGATGGAGTAGGATTTTCAAGACTTGAGGGGTAGGTGTAGGAAGAGCGTCGTGAACTCTTGCTCGTTTTGACCCTCAGATTTCTATGGGAAGTTCGATTTAATTTGTAAAAAATATATAAAAATATATATATAAATAAATATATAAAATATATGGAAATGTTTTGTGATTTGGATATGACAAAGGGAGTTCGGCTAATAGTCCTCCTAAGCCGCATGGTCTGTCAAGCCGTGTGGAGCTAGGGACATTGTCCAAAAAGGCTCTCTGTGTCAGTGATGTGTTTGGCATATGGCATCCAACCATATGTTCAAGTCACCCACTTACACTAGTTCACTGTTTGAGTTGTTTTGGGTTTTCTTTGATTTCTGAAAGTGGTTTGAATCAGGAAAGTTGGTTTTGAAAAATGGTTGTTTTAAATGACATGTTTAATTTGTGGACTATTTTAAAAGAAGTGGTATGAATGATTTGTTTTTGGAAAATGAAGTTTCTTTGTTTTGGCCTTGGTGTTCCTTGGGGGTGCTCACATGCATAGTGGTATGTTGGATTATGAGAGGATGTCTTGTATGGCGGATGAATGCCCGGGGTGGTACAGATACATGCATGTGAGTGAGACTCTAAGGGATACCAATGGCGAGGGTTTAACTCACCAAGGTTGTTTTAAATTAAAGATGTTTTCAAAGAGAAATTTTTTGAAGTTATGATAACTTGCTTTCTTGTGTTTCGATCTTGTCACCTATGCAATGTTTGTTTTTGAGGATTTAATTTATTGAGCTGGCCTTGATTGGGTTCTTAACTTTTCTTGTCCAGTGGTTATCCCCTTGAAGCTTCGATGGGTGATCTTAGTACGGTTGATCAACCTAAGGATTTTATGCTTGAGTTTCAGAAGCTAGATCCACCTTTCTTTTATGGTCAAGCAGAAACTTTCATAGCAGAGGAGTGGATGCGGAAGATTGAAAGAGACTTTAACCTCGTTGAGTTTCCTGAGTCGTTTAAGGTCAAGTTTGCGACCTTCATGCTTGAAGGTTCACCATGGATGTGGTGGAAGTCAGTGTCTCGGAACAAGCCCCGTCAAGAGCTTACTTGGGAGATTTTCAAGGCCTTGTTCATTCGTCAGTATTTCTATGAGGAAGAAAGGGTGGGAAAGGTGATGGAGATGTGTTGTCTGCAGTAGGGTGACAGATCCATGTTGTAATATTTCCAGTGATTTGTGGAGCTAGTACCTTATGATTCAGGGTATGCCATAGATGACCCCGTGAAGGCTCGACGCTTCAAGGTGGGTCTCTGCCCTGATCTACAGTCGTAGGTGTCAGATTCCAACTTAACTTCTTTTGTTGATGTGGTGAGACAAGATTTTCATGTTGAAGCTGCGATGGCAGAAGTGCTCGAAGTAGTTCTCCCTCCTTCGATCCCTATGAGCAGTGGTGAAGATTCTGGAAAGGATATGAGTAAGCAATTGAAAGTGGATGGAGTAGGTCATGGAATCAAAAGGCCTCAGGATCTTTCATCAACCTCTTCGGAGCAAGAGATCCTCATGTGTTATCAGTGTGGAAATCTAGGTCACAAAAAGGCATCATGTACAAGTGCTCCAAAGCCCTTCCAGGCCTGTGGACGCCTGGGTCACTTGCGGCGATTTTTTTGGGGCGTTGTTAGAAAGCGTCGCAGAGGAAGTTCTCAAAAGTGATGTGATGTTGGGTTTTTGTTTAAAGTTTTTGGTGTATGTTTCCTTCCAGTGTAAGGGATCTCTTATCGTGGATGTTGTATGAGTGTTGTTTTTGGTTTGAAATATATGGGAATGTCGTGGGTCTTTTGATAAACTCTGGTTTTCAATGTCAGTGTGGTTTTCATTTCAAAACTCTATCTTTTCCTTTGTCAAATCAAAAGATGTGTGTTTCTTATTGGGATTATCAGAAACTGACTGCGAGGAAAAAGATACTTCATCCATCAGAGCTCCAGCCAAAAGGCCTCGGAGTGAAGTCAGCGTGTAGTCAGGAACCCCAAGGAATTTTAAGAAGCTTCACTAAGGTTGTGCATATATCGTTGCGGTGAGGCAGTTTTAGCATGTCTGTTGTGGCTTATTGGTCGTTGTAATTCTCCTCTTGTAGTAAAGTGCACGATGGACTTATCCCTTGCTCAATGTTGGTAATTGTGCCTTTTGGATGCAAGTTGTTGATCAGTGACCTTGCGTGGGCCACCCATGTGAATCAGTGGAGGCTTTGGTTTGTGTCAATCCCGAAGTGATGGGTCGTGAGTAGTTGTCCTTCGTGGTTTCATTGATCCAATCCTTGGGCCCTCCTTCCACACCCATAGGGTGAGGGTTTTTGGTTTGTATGGAGTTTTTGGTTCATCTCTTACCCCTTTCGGATGAGAGTGAATGGTTTAAATCTTCTTTCTGTGTTATTTCTAGCTTGAGTAGGGCCCGACTCATGCCTAAGTTGTTTTTTTCGTTTGGCCATGTGTGGGTTGATTCTTTATGGTGGGGAGACCCACCGTGAGTCTCTTTGTGTTTTCTCTTAAGTTGTTATTGGATACTAGTTGACTTCTTATGGTGGGGAGTCCATTTAGGCCTCCCCTCTGCTAGTGATTTATTTCGGGCAATGAGGTTGAGTCTCATTGGTAGTCAATGGAATGTTATTGGGTTAAGGGGTTGGATCGTGTTTATGTGGAATCCTTAGGTGTTGATCGATCGACTGGATAGTGTCGTGGATTTCTAGGGGTGGAAAGTGTTATGGTGGGGAGAATTGTCACACCCCGACCCGTGCCTTTATTTTATTTTAAGATTTATTTGGATTTAAATTATTTTGTTGGGGTTTGTGTTCAGTCCCGGATGTTTTTTTTGAGTTTTGATAAAAAAGTGTGTGTCTTGGCTTTGATGTCGTTGGACGCACGGGCAGAGCGCGACGCCATGCGGCTTTTCCCAGGAAACCACATGGCCTTTTTGTGTTTGAAGAATTAAAATAAATAAATAAATGTCAATTTAGTATGTCATTTAAAATTTTTTATGGTTATTAAGAATTTTAATATTTTCTTTATCCTAGATGAAAACTAAAATTGTTAATTTTATTACTATCAAAATGAAATAAATACTTTTATTATTATTATTATTATTATTGGTGTTAGTATAAATACTATAATTAAAATTAATGCTGATTAAAAATATTGTTAGGAATTATCTTATTATTATTATTATTTTATTCATTACTAATTGGTTATTAGAAGAGAGATTTAATGTATATATAAATATATATGTATAGATTTTCCTTTTATTATTATTTTTATTTATTATCATTTTTTTAATATACCCTTTTTCTTTAGGGTTTCCTCTCTCCAGTCCCCCCCCCTCTTTGTGTGTGCGGCGTGAGTAAGGCTCCTCCCAGTCGCCTCCTCCGTTCAAGCAAGCCGAGCCCCATCACCTCCCCTCCTGTTCTCCCTCCCTAGCTGCTCCTCTCCTTGCGCAACAACCCCCCAGCAGCCCGCTCCACCTCCTCTCCCCCGACGCCCTCTCCTACTCCCTTGCACGACAGCCCGCAGCCCCAGCCAGACCCGCGTAGCCCAGCGCCCCGAGTCTCTCCTCTCTGTCCGCCGCTGCACCCAGCCAACCCACCCCAGCTCCCTCTCTGTCCGCCGCTGCACCCAGCCAGCCTGCTCGGCCTCCCTCCTCCCTTCCTCTCCTTTGCAGCAGCCCCCAGCCGGAACCCTGCTCGGACTCCTCTCCTCCTGCAGCCCGCGCACAACCCCCTGCACCCAGCCTGCGCAGTGACCCCCTCGGACCTCCTTCTTGGTGCGCAACACCCTTTTCGGCCGATCCACACCTTCTTCGGCCGACCCGCAACCCCTCAGACCTCCTGCTTGGTGCGCATCACCATTTCTGGTAGATTCGTACCTTCTCTGGCTGACCTACAGCCCCTTTGACCTCCTGCTTATTGCGCATCACCCTTTCCGGCCAATTCACACCTTCAACTGGCCCGCAACCCCCTCGGACCTCATGTTTGGTGCTTAGCAGCGTTTCCGGCCGACCGGCAGCCTCTGCCAGCGCGATCCCCTGCCGGTGCGCCACTCCTTCTGGTGCGAATACCACTCCCTTTGGTATACCCATTTGTTTTTATTTGATATATATATATATATATATATATATATTACCTTGGTTTGATTAGAGGTTTTATTAATTAAATGTTGTTTTGGGTCGGTTTGACTTTTTAAGACCCGCACAGGGCGTTTCTGAGTGAGCGCCATCACCGTGCCTTGTTTTCGAAGTTGTGTTGTTGTCACACTTTGATCTCGAGGTAGGTTCCCATTGCACTATTTTTAAAGTTTAATTTAAATTATTTCCTGATGTTTGCGCCCTATATATATATGTGGGATAAATATTATTGTGCAACTTAAGATTTATTCATTTATTATGAAAATTTGTAATTGAATTCTTATGGTGTGCAAATGGTGTCGTTTTGTTATGTTTTCATATGATAATTTTTTAATTAAATATTTTATTAATTTTAATAAATGTGAAATAGTATTAGATGATTAATTTTTAAATGATTACTCAATGTAAAAAGTGTTGTTTATTTTATACAAGACATTTGAAATATTTTCTTGATGAACAGACGCACAATAGTGAAAGAATGATCATTTGGCTTTTAAACATAATTCACGGAATATCAAGTGTAGTTCTGGTTTAATGATAAATGATTTCTTCTAAAGTTTGAACAAGTGTTTTGGTTCTCTTGAGAAATTTCCTGGTTGGCTCTTACGGTTTATTTGGAAAAATAAAATGTTTTGATTTAGTTTTATAAAAATATTGGCAGCCTGTGAAGTAGTAATTTGGGGCTCCTTAAATGGTTTCAAACTGGTTTTGGTCTTATAAAGAATTTGTACTTTTTTTAAAGTGGTGATTGTGAAAGGTGTTTAATTCCCGTTTGTCACTTTATGGAAAATGATGTAATTGTTTTGATGAAAACCATCCTAGGATAACTCTCCTACCTTGGTTGTGACTTATTGTTTGGGAGCTCACGCTTAGAGGCTCCCGGGTGCTTGAATGATTTAGAGGCAAGAGTTTGTCCCATGGAGTGGCTCAGGGTGATGCTTGTTGTGCATTATTATTATATATGTATATATGTATGTGATTGGATGCTCGACTGGCATCAATTGGCTCACCCCCTTTCTAAATACGTGAGACATGGGAATCTGGTATATTGAGAGAATATTCTGAGAATAAGTGCCACACTGGTAGGTTATGGTACTGACCAGTTGCCCATAGTAGGTGGATATATTGGGTTTATTACAATGGGATTTTCCCTTAGCCTGCCTAAAAAAGGATGGTTGAGCGTATTGAGCATTTTGATTTTATCGTGTGTGACATGTCAACGGGGATGATATCTCATGTATTGGTGTCTTCTAGATTATTCTTGATCTCCTAGGTTCACTGAAAGAGCACTGTCGTGGGCGCCTTCAAATGATTAATGTGATTTTGGGGTACTTAGGTGCAGCAGAGTGGCTGACCAAGGTCGTCTCTCAAAGGAGGAAGTGAATTTAACAACTTATTAAAGGTATTCTAAAAATAAAATAGAATAGAATTAAAACACTGGTTTAAAGGATGGGGGTTGTTTATAGTTTATAAATCTAGAATAATTTTGCTGGAAGAAGATTGTATTTTTTTTTGTTTTTAATTTTGAAATGAAGTTTGATTAAAAAGACACAATAAGAAGATGTTTTTTAGAAAATATTTTAAAAGGCGTAATCGATCTAACTCTACCTATTCATTCACTTATTGATCATTATCATTTAAATCAATATTCACTTAATTATGATCCCTTAATTGGTTAAATCCCAAACCCTATGAGAATTAACTTTACCACGAAGATGAAGTGAATTTAACCTTAGGCTAACTTCGGAACATGCAATCGCAACACCCTGCTTTGATTGATGTTCTAAGATTAGATTATGGTCAGTGATAAATTAAGTCACATAAACAATCTGGAAATGAGGATTAATTGAGTTTAGGGATTGTATTTGAACTCTACAAATTGATCCCGTGTGGTCTTGTATTACCGATTAAGATCACGCTCTCATAATTCACACAAATTCCGACCTCGCGCGTTTTGTGTTAATTGTTCATTTGATCACTTAGTTTCTTCTAATTTGAAAACTCAATTAATGGATCATGTTTAGTGAATTACAGTAGATCATTGATTCAAAATAAATGAATGAAGAAGGTGAGAGGTAGATCGATTACTAAAAAGAACTACTCTTCTATGGGTGGCGTAATCATCGTCGAAGCGTTTTGCATGTGCAAAGGTTTATAATGGGTATAACCCAATAATGCTTCTACTCAAGAATTCTTGCCCAAATAGGAAGATTAATAGAAGAATAAATTTAAACAAAATAGAAGAAAATAGAAGAAATAAAAGAAGAACAAAGAAGTTTAGTACACAAACAAAATCATTACAACATGAAGGAGAAGAAGAAGGCTTCATCGAAGGGATCCTTTCTTCAAGAGCTACCCTTATTTAAATGGTTGGATAATTGGATTGGATCCACTTCTCCTCTTCCCTAAACTTCCAAATGCACGTCCCAACCCCACCAAATGAGAAAAACACCAATTTATAGAGTGGTGGGGAGGCTAGGTTCAAAGTGGTTTCAAGTGTGAATGGGGAATCTCGGCCAAATATTTTATTCCAAATTTCACCGCTCATTTGACCACCAAAACTCATGAATTGTCCGCCCTTCCATAAGGATAAAATGTGATAATATTGGTCCTTTATCTCCTCTCCAAAGTTGGGCTTAATATAATCCCATATGAAGGAGTTATGGTCGAAATACAGAATCTTCTCCATTCTGGCGTGTCCAACCCACCTTTGCCTCTATGGCCAAATTACTCTATCCAAATGCATTGTTTTGATCTAGTGTCCTAAATAAAAGTTGTAGAAAATTAAGTTAGTAACACTGTTACAAAATTTCAAGTTCAAATAATAAATATAAAAATATTTATCTTTGAAATACTACAGTGCACTATAAAGGGTAAAACTGGAATTTTCACCAAATTTTCAAATGAATGATCAAATCCCAAATATTTTATAAATAAACATATTTAACACAATGTGAGGAAATTATTTCATTTATTATCAATAAAATATTCAAAAAAATAGTGTTTTATCATTCACCCATGTCTGTTGACTTTCAGTTACTTGAGTGATGATTTGGTACTTGTATGTATTTCTACATTGCCCTTTTTGTGTACTTACTTTTGTTCATTTTTGTATTTTGTTTTCCTTGGAAAGTGATAAATTGGTTTTGACTTGGATTCTAGAAATGGTTTTCAAATGAAAGTGTTTAACCCTCTTTGCACGAATTTGAAAATATAAACATCACTTTCCCTTTCTAAAAATCCATTGACACAAAGAAAATGAATCTATATTTGAAAATGGTTAAGGGAAATGGTTCATATTTTTCTTTGGAGTAAAATAATAATAAAAACTTACTTTTATAAATTGTAGTTCAAACTTGAAATGGTGTTTCTTTTATTTTAAAAGTAGTGCATTTGGAATAGATATCGGGCTAGCCTACTGAGTTTTAATACTCATGCCTATAGTTCTTTTCTGTTTTTAGTGTTTGTGCAGGCTACAGCTTGAGTGCGCTCACCTTGGGCGACGCTTGATCATTGAGTCGGAGAGTGACCCGCAGGGTCACACGGAGTTAGTTTGGACGTCGAGTTTGATTAGTTTTATTTTCTTTTGTTCTTGTTTAGTCACTTCACCTGGTTTATTTATTCTGCGTTTCTATGTATTATTTCTACTACTTTATTTATTTATATGGGGAAAAATGGTTCCCACAACCTCTGTTGATGCCCTGACGCTTGTCGCCAGCCCTGGAGAATCAGGAACGCCTCTCAGGTCATGTCGCAGACCGGCTTGGGTGACCGGTTCAGGGTCGACCCGGGTTGGTTCGTGAAAAAAGGTATCTAGACCAAGGATCCCTAAAGATACAATTTTGACAACAAATACAAATGAATGCGTAATTAATCGAATCCTTAAGCCCACGAACCTAAAAACTACTGAGCTTGACATGCTCCACATCTTGATTCTACAAAGCCAACTATGTTTTCGTGCTTTCTTTATCTCACTCCAAACAATCAATCAATTATATTTTCAATTTCTTTAATTAATATAAATCCTACGAATCGTCCTTGTGCGATTGAAACTCACACTTTCCAAGTATCATGTTTTTATAGTTAGGTTGTCTAAGTTTTATTAATTTTTAAATTTGTGTAGCCCCGTATGAATTTAACGACGCCCTACGAGTTGCCAAAATTTATGAAACTTTTAGGAGTTTTATTTGATAAAAAAGATATCATTTTTTGAATCAACATATCTAAATTATCTTATGGTGAAATTTTGAGATTTTTTTGAAAAATTTGATTTTTTAATGAATAGTGAAAAATATTGAATTTTTGTGAAAAGAGTGTTTTCTTTTAAATTATTTACAAAGTAAAATTCTATTTTATATTAGTTTTAAAATTTCATTAGTTCATTTGAATTAACCATAACCCAATTATAGTATTTGGAATGAATTTTATACTTGGATTTGGTATAAAAACATTTTCATAATTAAAAAGACATCTGTCTGAAAAACTGTTTTTCATCGCGTTTTTCAGGTTTAATTTTAAATTAAAATCTGTAACTTTTATGAATTGAATATTGAAAAATATATTACATATTTGGAATCAGTACTTCCAAATTTTTTAAATATTTTACTTTTATTTTTAGTCATTGTGAATATTAATCATAGTAAATTTTGATACCGTGATAAAGGTAAAATAAGTTAATTAAGAGAAAAGATAATGTGATAAAGACTAAAAAGTAACCCTAAAACTTATCTTAATTTTATTGGATGAGTATATTTTATCTATAATCATCCAAACTTCAAATATATTACATTTTTTCATTTAGATATGACTTTGACCTTTATAATATTTTATGTAAAGAAAAATAAAAAATGCCATTCTTTTTATTTATTATCTTTAAATTTTTGAAATAAGGATAAGAAGAAGGTATCTTTGGTTATAAATATTCATTCGAAATATAAATTATTTTTTTATCATGATAATTTTTTTTTAATTTTTAGTGGTGAAATAATTACCTTAAACACTTACGCAACATAGACACAATATTTATTCAATTAAAAAAATATATTTAAAAAACTCTAAAAAATATTTTTTGAGTGAGTTACAATGAACCATGAATTTTATAGATATATATGAAATATTAAATATATTCTAAAATTAAATATTTTAATTACCTAACTGTCTTGATGTATTTAAAGTCAAATTAAATGAATAGTATTAAAAATGATGTTAATGATATGTTATAATAAATAATATTTTATTAAATCATTTAAAATTTATAAAAATGTTGTCTCAGGTCAAGTTAATGGGATATGGTTGAAAAAATAAATCATGGCCCATTTATGGGTTGTTTTTCCATTTATGTTAACATTATTGACCCATAAAGTGTAGAAAACTTTAATATTGCATTAATTGTCAAAAGGGTTAATGAATGGTTAAAACTAAAAGATCAGGGTGAAAACACAACAAAAACCTATCTAACTTTTATGTCATTATAGGATTTAGACTCATCCTCATATTATATTTGGATTATTTCAATTTTGATCCATTTGGACATAAAATTTAATTTATATAAATTTAATACTTTAAGAAGTTTTAGGAATGTCCCTCCCCTCACTTATAAAAGGACATTCATTATCTCTCTTTTTTACACCACTTTGAGAAACCTGACTTGACCAAACCCTACTTAATTCCCTTATCAATATCCTTAGACAAGTTTTAGAGGTTATGTCCCATCTAGAAGTCCAACCTTATGGACCTTAAGAGGATATCTAAATGAGTTCTTTCAAAAAAAAGGTAATCACCTTAACTGATCACTTTTTTTAATTCTTATTTTACCTCCTCTAAATCTATTTCGTTTATCATAAAATAATAACTTTAGTATCCTCATTATACTGAAATGTTATTATTATTATTTAAACACTATTATCCACTCCTTTTACCATCAAATGGAAAGTGAAAGTATCGTTCATGTGTATGTACAACTTACCATCTCTACATAGCGATAAATTCATTTTTCATCACCATGTTTTATGGATGGATATTATGATGGGATTAATATTTATATATGATATTTATGACATAATTATGTTTCTAGAATGATAATATCATGTCTACATTCTTACCTCCCAAACTATTGGAAAACAATAATGTTGCTCGCGTGTACGTGCGTACTACCATCTCTACGAAGCGATGTGACTCATTTCTCACGGATGGTAAAAATGATGAATTTAATGAATATATATGATATTTATGATATAATAATGATTATGTAAAGATGAGTTATGATTTATCTTTATTGGTCAAAAATCCCTAAAGGTTTCCTCTCAGTATGTTTTTGGGTGTGATTGTATTTGTTGACAAAGCTAGATGATCGCGAATAAGAATGGTTGGTGTTTTCCGAAAGTAAGTTTTTAAGGTGGCACAGTTTCCTAGTTTTCACCAAAATTTTGGGCTTCAAAATCAAGAGTTTGATTTTGGAAAAGGATGGTTTTTGGAAAAAGAGAGAATTGTTTTGCGGACCATAAAGGATGGTACGCGGACCATAAAGAATGGTACGTGGAACAACAGAGGGAATTGGAAAAAGAAGGGAGTCGCGTAGCGTGAGGAGTGAACGGAATACAAAATTGGTTCGTGGAGAGCATGCGATTCATTTCGAAGGAATTTAGTACACAGAAGGCTTGCAGTTTGTGGGATGGATTTTCATTCACGAAAACGAGGCAGAGAATTGAGAGGCCATGAATGAGGTGGTTCACGGAAGAGTTTGGCCATCATGTAGGAAGCTTGGTAAATCTTGATTTGGTATATTAATAGGATCTATTTTCCTATATAAAGACCGTTAATCCCACCGATTAGAAGAGAGAGCAATATTCATTAGAGAACACCTTTTGCTTCGGGAATTCGGCTAAGTCTGAAAGTGGTTCATTTAGAAGAAATTCCACTGAAGGTTTTTGCGGGAAACTATATCCCGCAAAGGATGCGATACACATAGAAAGAAGATGCGGTACACAGAGGAAGAAGGCACGGTATGCAGGGGAGTCTGCGAAGGAAAAATGGTTTGCGGGAAGCGATTCCGTAATGGGCGAAGCAGTTCGCAGAAGCAATTCCGTGAAAGGCTTTTGCGAGGCACTAAATCCCGAAAAGGAAAAAGGGTTCACGGAAGAAAGGTGGTCCGTGGAGGGAGAACTCGCCTACAAAGGCAGAGGCAGTATGCAGAAGCGGTTCACATAGTAGGTGCGTAGAGTCAGTATGTGGAGGCGATACGCTGCAACACAGGTGGAGGCAGTCCGTAGTAGAGGCAGTCCACAGAGGAGAAGTGGTACGCAGAATTGGAGGCAGTTCATGAAGAAGGTGATCCGCGTAGCATACCCGCTACTCAGTACGCAGAGTAAGCAAGGTGGTACATGGAGGAAGCAAGTTGGTTCATGGAGGACCCAAGAAAGCTTGGAAAAATATTAAACAGTTTGCGAAAGTAATTTTGTAACCTAACAGTACGTGAAAAAGTGGAATTCATCTACGAGAGAATAAAGTACTTCAACAGGGCATCTACTTACAATTGAGGATGAAACATTCATGCAAATGAAGGGACTTATAAGTCCATAATTTCTGATTGGATCCCTTCCAAGATTAGTGAGAGAAGGAAGTGGAAGACGGTGATCCTTCCCACCAGCAGTGAGCCAGAGGAAGAGGCCTAGGGACTGACTATTGAGAATGCAGTGAGCAGACCCTAAACCTTATAAAGGCAGTGAGTCCGGGCATAAAAGATCTAGCCCAAAATTTGTACTCATTATTGGTAGTGATCCTTAGTTGATTTTGGTACATTGGAAAAATGTCTTTGTATGCTTTTTGAACGTAGCACAATGATGGTGAACCAAGTAAAAATTGCTATGTCTTGTGGATGATTTCATTTTTGTTCATATATTGCCACAAGAGAAAGAGGGAAGCTTGTTTTGTTTAACAACAAAACAAGATCTGAAGGGGAAAAAGTTTTAATCTTTCATACCCCTATTCACCCCCACCTCTCAGGGTATTCAACCTAGTGGACCTAATAATTTTTTTTGCTTTATCCTTCAAAAAGTGAAAACACCGTTCATGCATACGTATGACCTACTGTCTCCATGAATAGTGTAACTCATTTTTATAACATCTATCATTTTATGGATTACTCTAAATATATATAATAAATATATATGATAGTTGTATCTTTGTTAACAATCCGGAGGTGATGGAACCATGATCAAAGTACAAGGACCTAAACTATCGAACCAAAACATACATGAAAAACAAAACCGTTATTACCCAAAATAGTGGGTTTAATAAAGAATTATTAATAAATTGGTAATAAAAGATTATAAGTAATCCATATATGATATTATATATATGAGCATGGTTTTGGAATAGATGTATATTAATTGTATATTTATTATACAGGAGGTTCAAACATGCACGAATGAAGTTGGACCTGAGGTAGGGGTTTCTCATATAACTTTTACTTTTGTGAGACATATGTTATATTCACCATTCATTTCTTTTGTGTGGTGTATATATTGTCTCTTGGATATGTTATATAATGAATCTCTTTATATTCTTAGTATTTAAAATTTCATTTGAAGTTATTTCTTTCATTGACGTTATGATTTGAAAGATGTCAAGATGGTAAGAGTTTATTTACAATCTCATCATTATTCATAATTGTTTATGTTTAAGTCTCCATTGAGGGAGTTGTTTGATCTTTCTATATTAAACTCAATATATTTTCTTCTCCTATGACTATTTATGGAAATTAAAATTTTACTTTTTATTTTCCACTTTTTAAGTGCTCAAGATACCAAACTAATGTTTTTAAGAAAAACCGAATCTGTTTTTCTACTTAATCAGAAATCTTTTTCTTCCACGTCCATATTTTCCTTAAAACATTTTAAATAATATTTTTACTATCCTTCAATGATATATTAAAGGCATTTTTTCCAATGTTTGACTTTTTTCAAAAATGGATTAAAAGGAATCTTCTTATTGTTTTCTAAATGAGGTACTTTTTGACTCTTTTAACAAAATTATGAAAGAAATATTTCTTTTAACTTACAGGACTTGAACGAAATTTCCCGCCATCATGACTGATCAATACTTTGAAACTTTCTTTAAAAGTTTCCTTGGTTATTTTCAAAGAAAATATTTTTCCTGATATTTTGAAAAAAATTAGTTTTTAAAAGTGAATTTCAAGATGAAATGAGTATTTTCCTAAAAAATGTTTTTAATGAAAATTTTATGATATTTCTATTCATCAACAAAAATAACCATTTATTATACTTATACTTCACTAGGGATATGTTGTAATGATACCATCCGTATTCTTTATCTGGATGATTATTGATTAGTTTGACTGAGGAAATATTAACCTTTTTATGCTAGTTTTTCAATATGAATGTTTATATTGATTATGTATTGAATTGTTATTCTGCTCTTTTATATGATAAATGCATTAAACTTAGTAGGTAACATATGGAGCCCGCTATAGTCTCTCGATGCATCGATAGGTCTAATGAGACAAACTAAGTTGAGTATTTGGCCGATACCTTACCCATTTGTGTAAGATGTCTTGACACGAGGTCTTGACGACAAGTTTCTGATGTCCGACATTATGCATGTCATCACTATTAGATTAATTATTGACATCCATGTGCTTATTTGAACAGTTATGATATTAATGGATAAGTTTCAAACTCATGTGATTGTGACGTTATTTGATCATCATTTATTTCTGTCATATTATTCATCGCACTCAAGTTATTGATTAAATGACGTGTTTTCAGATATTTACATTGTCGTATTGAGTGTTGCTTATTTACTCATGATAACTTCCGCCGTACATAACCCTTGTTGAGCATTTGACCCCACCCTTGTTTTCTTTCCTATCCTCAGGATATGAAAAATAAATATTTGAATAAGTTCAAGAATGCAAAATATTTACTTTCACTATGTTGAATTTTTATGTTTTCAAATGCAATGTGAGATTCAAGTATGTATATAGTCTATCAAGATTACTAAATTAATCAGACTTTTGAAATGTGATCTCTTGTATCTTATGCCAATATAATAAAGTAACCATCGACTCAGGACTATCGGGGTCGGGGTCTTCATATGCCGCAGGGCTGCCACAGTGTTGTAGTTGTGTAGCAGCTAATATAACCTTTATTAACGCTAAAAAAAACGTCGATAAAGATCGTTTTTATCATCGCTAAAAACGCTGGTAAAGGATGCACGCTTTTAATGGCACTTAGATTGTTAGTTCTTTTACACTGACAAAACCATTCTCCAATGTTATTAAAGGTCTCACATGTAGTAGCATCATATGAACATCTCAATGATTTTTCACAGACATACTTTGGTTTTTATTGTATTTACACACGATCATCTCGAATACATCAAAAAAACGCAGCATCATCCTAGAAACGATCTCCAAATAACATCTCAAACAAATATCAAGTAGCATAATGTTAATGGTAACACATATTTGGACTCTCCAAACATAACCCATTCTCTGTATATATCATAAATACTTGTGATTCTGAAATATGACCATTATTTACGTGCTATATCAATTCGAACCAGCAGGCGTGTGCTGGGCTGGGGTGCGTTGAACAAGCTGTCAGAAAGGAGATTGATCGTCTTGGCATGGTTTCACTGTCCTGCCATTCCTTTCATCCATTCACTTCGCGCATTTAGTCGTTGAAGTTTCTTTACCTGATCGCACCTGCACGGTTTCGTTTATCTCCCTGCTTCTTTCTGATGCCCTTCGCGCTTCTTTAATGCGATCCTGATGCGTGTAAACAGACGGAACATACGCTGCCAGGCTTAAGGGACCATTGATTTTGTAGTACTCTGCGGTGCGCCCATTCAGATTTTCGAGCTCGTTTTAATCTTTTACCTTGGAATGTTGTATATTAATATCCAATTCTTTGTGGCGTGAGATAACCCTCGGTTGTCGTCTTTGAGAGATCTTGTCAATGGTATGAGGACTAGGGTTTTGGCCTTGTAAGAACATTGGGCCTGGGGTACGCTCGAGTTCCATTCACGGTCTTCTTATTGTCAATTTGAGGCTCAAGAGTTTTGGCATCTAGGCTCGTTTCATTAGGCTGAGATATGGGTCGGAGGGTATGGCCGAAGTCGGAGAGACGAGGGAGAAAAGTAGAAGTTTCCCCAGCCAACCTGCGAGCCCAGGGTGAGGGTTTGGGTGAAGATAGTAATGTGACGATAGACTGGACTAGCTTGCCTAATGATACAGTGACTCAGCTGTTTTTGCGTCTGAATTATCAGGATCGTGCAAGCCTGTCTTCAACTTGCAGGACGTGGAGATCTCTTGGCATGACTCCGTGTTTGTGGAAAATATTAGATCTCAGAGCCTACAAATGTGATGTTGCCGCAGCTGTTTCTCTTGCATCTCGATGTGCAAATCTCCAAAAGCTTCGGTTTCGTGGTGCTGAGTCAGCCGAGGCAATAATAAACCTTCATGCAAAGGATTTGCGTGAATTAAGTGGCGATTAATGCCTTAAGGTTACTTTGTTGCCCGTCATGAACTGCTTGAGAGCCTTCATCTCGGACCAGATTTCTGAGAACGAATAAGCAGTGATGCAATTAAAGCAGTTGCCATTTTTTGCCCAAAACTTAAGACACTTCGGCTTTCAGGTATTCGGATGCAATTAATGCTTTGTCCAAGCACTGCCTGGAGTTAACTGATGTTGGGTTCATAGACTGTCTCAAAACTGATGAGATTGCATTGGGGAAATTTTTATCTGGTAAATCCCTTTCGCTTGCAGGAACATTAAGTATAAAGTGGGGTTTGATCTCTCACCATTGCCGTGAGCTGCCTGAATTGATTGGGTTAGACTTTTCAAGAACTGATGTTGCCCTAAGTTCCGTGTATTGGTTGTTTTCATCATCACCAAGCTTGCAGGCCTTGAGTGCCTTGCAGTGTCCAAATATTGACAATGATTCTGTCGATAAACACCTATGTAGAGGCAAATTGATTCTGACATTTTTGAGCTTATAGCTTTTGTTAAGAGGTAATCTCCATACCTCAAGGTGAGGCGGAGGCCTTATTTTATAGATTGAAAAGACGGAATACATAAAGGGGTATTCCGATGTGGGACTCGGAAATACCCAGAATAAAAAACAGGGTTCAACACTCCCCCTCAAGCTGGACATGCCCAGCTTGGAACACGAGTCCCACAAAAGAAAGATAACATTAAGAAAAGACTAGACACACTCCCCCTCAAGCTGGGTCACAGATGCTGTGGATGCCCAGCTTGGTACTGAGCGAGGCGAGGCGAGCTCCTGTGAGGTCTTTGGTGAAGATGTCAGCAAGCTGGTCCGCCGTCGGGATGTAGCTAAGGCTGACATGATCGTGCTCCAGGTGGTGGCGAAGAAAGTGGCAGTCCACCTCAATATGCTTCGTACGTTCATGGAAAACGGGATTCAAAGCAATCTTGGTGGCTGTCTGATTGTCACACCAGATGTGAGTAGATGTATGTGGAGGAAAGTCAATCTCCTGGATGAGATGTCGAAGCCAAATAATCTCTGTAGTGATTGTGGCCATGACTCGGTACTCGGACTCCTGCGCCAGGAGATGAGGTTGCCTGCCAAGAATACAGCAAACCCCGAAGTTGATCTCCGAGTAACAAGACAACCAGCATAATCTGCATCGCAAAAAGCCTCAATATTGAGATGAACACGATGAGAGTAGCGAAGACCACATGCATGATCTCGCTTGATGTATTTGGCGATGCGGAGGACATCATCCCAATGAGAGTTGGTCGGATGCTCCATAAATTGGCTCACTTTGCCGATAGTGCATACAATGTCGGGATGAGTCATGGTAAGATAATTGAGTTTGCCCACTAGTAGACGATATCGCTCTGGGTGTGAATACGGTTCGGAGGAGTCATAAAGAGATCGTTCCCCAGGTTCCAGAGGAGTGTCGACAAGAGTGGCATGTGTCAGCCCAGCATCATGCAGAATATCCAATGCATATTTCCGTTGGCATAGGGAAATGGTGTTCGAAGAATAGGATACCTTGATGCCTAGGAAGTATGTGAGAGGACCGAGATCCTTAGTGTGGAAGTGCTGGTGAAGATGGCCCTTGAGTTGGGTGATGCAGTCACCGTCGCTGTCGGTGATGATGATATCATCTACATAAACGACTAACAGGATGCAACCAGCGGAGGTCGTCCTGTAGAACACAGTGTGATCTTTCATGCTGTGAGAGAACCCAAAGTCGATGACGACAGTGCTGAAGCGGCCAAACCAAGCACGAGGAGACTGCTTGAGGCCGTAAAGAGAGCGGTGGAGTCGACAGACTTGAGACTCGGCGCCGGAGGCACAAAAACCAGGGGGTTGAGACAGATAAACCTTTTCCTCAAGAAATCCATGGGGGAATGCATTTTTGACATCCAGTTGATGAAGAGGTCTGCGATGATGAGCTGCCAGAGAGATGAATAATCGGACGGAGGCCATCTTGGCAACTGGAGAGAAGGTATCAAAATAGTCAATACCGTAAGTCTGGGCAAAGCCCTTGGCCACAAGGCGGGCTTTGAGTCGATGGAGAGTGCCATCAGGATTCAACCGGACTGTGTAAATCTATTTGCAGCCAACCCCCTGTTTGCCTGCTGGAAGGGGGACAAGATCTCAAGTATGGTTTTCTTCCAACACCTGCAACTCATTCCGCATTGCGGCTAACCATCCCGGGTGAGATTTTGCTTCACCCACAGTGCGAGGAATAGAAACTGTCTCCAGAGCGGACAGACCCCTGTAAGAAGATACAAATAGAGGAGTACTTTGGCAAGAGCGAGTACCTTTTCGGAGAGCAATGGGCAAGTCCTCTGGTGCCGGGGCAGGAGCATCGGACGAAGCAGGAACGATGGTGTCATTGGCCGGGGCGGGGAATACAAGTGATGGACGATGAGAGTAGACCATACCAAAATGGGTGTTAGTAGTAGGGGGAGACACCAGAGGAGGGTGGATGAGGATAGGAAGACAATCATCGATGGCTGGGTCAGGATGAGGAGAGGGAAGGGAGAACGAAGAGTTATCAACAAATGAGACGTCAGCAGAGATGACATACCTCCGGAGGTCCGGTGAGTAGCAGCGATATCCGCACTGAGTGTGGGAATTGCCAAGGAAGATGCACCGGAGAGACTTGAGACAGAGTTTGGAGAGTCCAAGACGTGTGTCTCAAACATAACATAGGCATCCAAACACTCGAAGCGGAAGGAAGTGAGGAGGGAGAGAAGAGAAAAGAGCCCAAAAAAGAGTCTCCCCCTGAAGAATAGAAGAAGGAAGACGGTTTATAATGTAGGTATCAATGAGTATCGCACCTCCCCAAAAATGTAGAGGCACCTGTCGATGGAAGAGGAGGGCACGAGCAGTCTCCAAAATATGGCGGTGTTTTCGCTCGGCCACTCTATTCTAATGGGGTGTATCTGGACAGGAGGTCTGATGAATGATGCATTTTTCCTGGAGAAAGTGCCGAAAAGGGATGGAGAGGTACTCACGCCCATTGTCCGAGCGGAGACATTTAACAGAAGTGGAAAATTGGTTCTGAATTTCATTGTAAAATGTCTGAAATGTGGAAAACACTTCAGAGCATTCTTGAAAGAGGTATAACCAATTCAGTCGCAAAAAATCATCAATGAAGGATATATAGTATTTATACCCCAAATGAATCAAGATGGGATAGGGACCCCAAATGTCTGAATGAACCAGATCCAAAGGTTTGGAAGCCTGTGTATCCACCCGAGAAATGTAGGAAGTACGATGATGTTTCACAAAAGTACAAGACTCACAATGAAAAGAAGTATGTGGTCTGAAATCTGGATAAAGGTGATGAATGGTGGAGGCGGGGGGTTTCCCAACCGGGAATGAAGATCCAAGGCACGATCAGAGATAGATGGGCAGGCAACGGGTCTCGGTCCATCAAACATGTAGACTTCGTCCTAAAGATTGCCTCTAGAAAGTTCCCGATTCGTAGTCAGCTCCTGAAAAACAACAACAGAGGAGGTAAATATGGTAGCACAGTTAAAATATTTTGTGAGCTTACTGATGGAAAGAAGATTAAAGGGGCTGCGGGGCATATGTGCCACAGAGGGAAAGTGAAGTGATGACGTCAGGGAGCATGAACCGAAACCCGCAATGGGGATAGTGGAGCCATTGGCGATGGTGATGGCTGATGGACCGGTATAAGGACAGTAGGAGGTCAACATACTAGCATCACCGGTGAGGTGGTCAGAGGCACCTGAGTCGAGCAGCCAAGCAGAGGAGCGACGACCAACAAAGGTGGCGGAAGCAGCGGAATGGGCTAGAGAAGTCGAAGATGGACCAGGTCCGACAGGGGTCTGAGGATCATGACTCAGCCGGATGTCCGCCATAGATAGGCCCAGAGATGATGAGAGAGTGTTGACTGAGGAGGGAGCCTCCTAAACTGCTGTCAGACCCCGCCGCAGGTGCTGAGATGGGCACCCATTAAGTACCCAACATCGATAAATCAGGTGGCCGAACTTGCCACAATGTTGATAGAGTGGACGTGGATGACCCCCCATTCGGTCACGACCACGAGGGCCTGAGCGGCCATATCCATGACTGACGAGGCGGGTGGAGGTAGTGATCATCTGGGGCAGAGCTGAAGAGGTTTCCATGGAGGCGAGGGACAACCATCGAAGATGTCAGAATTAGCGGGATGCTACGAAGCGCGGTTGGTAGAAGGCAGTATCAGTGGAAGCTGGGAAGCCGGAACTGCGAGATATAGCAGACAGCGGGAGGGGCACCGGGAGCAGGTGCAAGCCCGGCGCAGGAAGAGCCGGGATAATGCTGGTTCACCTGAAGGGGTTCGCTTGGAGCGGTTCGCCTGGACTGGACCGCCTGGACCGGACCGCCTGGACCAGTTCGCCTTGAGTGAGCCGATTCGCTGGGACCGGAGAAAAAAAATTGCTGGGATTTTTCTTCTTCTTTTGTTTGTTTTGCACCGGGATTGGTCGTCGGTGGAGCGAAGAGCCGCCGGGAGGGCGATTCGCCTAGAGCACCGGGAGTGAGCCGCTGGATGAGCGCAGCCGCTGGGCGAGCGACGTCGTGATGGAGCAGGGCCGCTGGGTGAGGGCCGCGGGGTGCCGCGCACAGGGAGCCACGTCGGGCAGGCCGTCTGGGAAGGGCGTCGGGAGCCGTGAGAGGCGGGCTGCCGGGAAGAGCCGCAGCAGGCGAGATCGGGAGGCTGGGATCCGTCGTGCGCACAGGGGCGGAGTTGTTGCATGAGGTTGCTGGGAACTGGCGCTGGATTGCGAGCAAAGGTCAGATCGGGAAGCCGCTGGGGGCCGATACGCACCCAGGGTTACCTACGGGAGGAGCTGACCGCGTATTTGCGAGGAGGCGGGAGCTGCGTCGGGATCGCGAAGCACCAGGAGAGGATCCTCCGGGAGCTACACGCGTTGGATGATGGTCATGGGCCGGAAGGAGGTGCGCACGTCGGGAGGGGGGAATGCCGGACAGAACCGGAGCAGGGGAGGCTGCCGCGGGATGTAGGCGCCGGTAGGGGGGAGAACCGCCGGATGTGAGGGATAGCCGGCAGGGGCCGTCGACTGGAGAACCAGGAGACGCCTACCGGTCGGGATCCAGCAGGGAGAGATGCGCCAGATGGGGAGCGGCTGGCCGACTTGCGCAGGGAGGAGGGCCGGAATCGGATAGAACCGAGAGGGCAGGTGAGAGACGGGGCCGAAAAGAACCAGGAATCCGCAAGGGGGGAGGGTTCGAGATTAATTTCCCTCTGATACCATGTTAAGAGGTAATCTCCATACCTCAAGGTGAGGCGGAGGCCTTCTTTTATAGATTGAAAAGATGGAATACATAAAGGGGTATTCCGATGTGGGACTCGGAAATACCCAGAATATAAAACAGGGTTCAACAACTTCTTTATTTAATGACAAAAGGGAGGAGAAAAATATATTTTTGGTTTGGAGGAAGTCGAAGAACATGGACAAAAATTTGGATGCTACTATGACTTGGCTTGAATGGATCCTTTCCCATGCTCTTTTACGGATGGATGAGAGTAACCCACAGGGTCTGGATTGTTTTTGGATGAAGCAGGGAACAACATTGTTGTTGAGTTTAATGCAGAGTTAACAATAGGATGTTCATGCAAGAATTGATTGTGGAAGGGAAGAAGCTGTCATGCGGGATGGCTGCGTATGCCTTCTTTTGAACCTTGCTGGATCTTGGAGGGAGGGACTTCAGTCAGAGGTAGTGAAGTTTAGAATTTATCGAAGGACCTATGATGCTGTGATCTTTGTTTGGGAAATCATGTTACTTGTATGTCTGGCACATCACCACTTCCTTGTTTATTAAAACTTTTGTGCTCACCTAGTTTCGGGGTTCAAATTTTTGAAGTTTCCAGGGTTCAATTGGTTATTGAAAACTGGCATCATTCCATCTATGATTTTATCTTTCAGTGTCATGGTTTCCAATGCAACTCTGAAAAAAAGGATTTCCAACTAGCTTACTTTTCCAGAGATTAGAATTTTCTTCAAATATGTTTTCTATCTATTCCTAGGCACAGACCATTTAAAAAATATTGATGTGGGGCACCACTCCACACCGCACCCTCTTGTCAACTATCATCGCGCAACTGTTCAAGAAATCTATAGGGGAATACGCACCTTAACCAGTGATAGATGTCAGCCAAGGTGGTGCTAACCCCTACTATCATAATTATTCAACTATGAGCAAACTCACGTTACCTCTCTGTAATAGTAGTGGAGAGGACTCACGCCTCACCGAGGGATAAGTATTAGTCAAGGGGGCAACTGATCCAGGTGGAGGGCCCGTGCCTCATCTAAGATCTTAGACATGGTGTTGAATCCGTAGACAGAGGACCCGCACCCAGAGTATGTAAGGGGTATCGACCTGATCTATGATGCGGGGGACCTATGCCTTGACATAAACTTGCTGCTAGGGGGATACCAACCCCGATAATGCTCTGATCGCCACACTTGCTCCCCGTTGTTGACCCTACAAAGCTAAGAAGGCTAAAATGCACGTATCACCTCGCGTCTTACCTCTGATGCCACAAATAAGTGCACATTCCATGTGGAAAGTAATGTCGTCACACCCTGACAGAGCACCGTCACTGCGTGACCGTGTTGGTTATGCCCTGACAGGCCAGTCTGATGGGGATCTCACGACGTGACCCCTTCCCCTGCCGCCTACGAGCTTCCCCGACCCCAAACCATCACACTGAGGCATCCTTTTCCACATTGTGACCATGCTTAAGGATCAATTCTTGGAGGGTGACCCTTATGTATGATATGAGGCTAAACCATTTCACCACTCCAAACTGTCATGATGTGACCTCACTTTCTCCTTAAGGCAGCAGAAGACCTAACTCCCACGACCTATGCCCCACGCTGCGACACGAAGACCAAACCGTGACAAACCCTTCATGGCATGACCCTATAACAACCATAGAACCATGCCGTGACAAACCCTTCATGACATGACCATGTCTTTGAGCTCGGACCCTACAGGACGTTCGAAATGCCTTGTCTATGCCGTCCTTGCCTCCAATCAGACCCGAAGCACTGCCGAAGGCTTGTTCAGTGATAAAACACATTTTTATTGAATATTTTATGGATAATAAATGATAAAATTTTCTCAAATTGTGTTAAATATGTTTATTTATAAAATATTTGGGATTAGATCATTCATTTGAAAATTTGATGAAAATTCCTGTTTTACCCTTTATAGTGCACTGTAGTATTTCGAAAATAAATATTTTAATATTTATTATTTGAACTTGTAATTTTGTAGCTATGTTCCTGAATTAATGGGCTACAAATTTTGTTCAGGACATTGGAGCTAAATCCTACATTTGGTTGGACTAAATTGACCATGAAGTCAAAAGTGGGCTGGACCCGCCAGATTAGACATTGGTTCTGTATTTGGGTCATAACTCCTTCATCAAAGCTTGGATTGGGCCCAAATTTTTATAGGAGATCTCCAACCAAATTTGGAACAAACCATTCTTCTCTAAGAACAACTGGTTCACGTGTTTTGAAGGTAAAATGGGCGGTTCAATTTGGATTAAATTATTTGGCCGAGATTCCCCATTCACACTTGAAACCACTTTAAATCTAACCTCCCCACCACTCTATAAATTGGGGTTTTCACTCTTTGAAATGTTTGGTTGAGGAATTGGGAAGGTTTGTTCGAAAGAGTGTCTCTTGGTATCCCCTAACAACTCTTGGAAGAAGTATGGCCTAGTGCAAATATCTCTTCCAAAAAGACTCTCCTCTCCCACCTCCTCTTTGTATCTCTTTGTTTTTATGCTTGTAATGTAAATTTTCTTCAATAAATCTTCTATGTTATTCTCTTTTCATCTTCTTATTTTTCTTCTTGTTCTGGAATATAAGAGTGAATACAAGATTGAGTGTTCCCCTTTCAATCCATTGCTTATGCAAAACGTCTCCACAATGACAACTCCGCCCATGGAAGAGTGATTTCTTTCGTAGTTGATCTAATTCCCACTCCCTTCATTTATTTATTTTGAATCCATAAACATACTGTAATTTTTAAATTGTGATAAATTAATTGAGTTCTAATTTCTAAGTTACTCGATTGACTTGAACTTGACCGCGTGGTCGGTTTTGTGTAAACCGTGTGAGTGAAACCTCAATCGCAAAATCTAATCAACTTGTGATAGAATTGTAGGTTTCAATTCTCATCCCCAACTAAATTAATTATCAAATATAGGGAGGATATATTGCCCTAATTGAACATTGACCATAAGTTGGCTTTTGGATCTCAATCAAGGTAGGGTGCTACGACTGGAAGTCCCGAAGTTGACCGAAGGCTCATTTTTTCAATATTTTTTGCCGAGTTCAATTCCGTAGGATTCGGGGGTTGACAAGGTTATGGGATTACAATTGAATTAATTATAATCATATGGGATAAGGATAAATTAATGATGAAGGGGGAATATTAGATCAACTACTTCTTCTCATATAAGTGTTTTTTTTAAAGAAATTGTCTCTTGATTGTTACTTCTCATTTTTTTTTGTTTAGTTTACTCTTTGAAAAGTCACAAAAAAACCCCCATTTTTCTTTTCATTTGTTTTGAACTATTTTCTTACTTACTTAAAGCCTATTAATAGTTGTTTAATTCACTTCCTCCTTGAAAGAATGACCTAGGTCAGCCATTGTGCTACACTTAGTAAAATCAAAAATAAATATTTTTGATAGCATGTGAGACAACATTCATCAAATTGGCGTCGTTGCCGGGGAGGAAAGTAATTATTTCAACAAATTAGTGGTATTTATTTTACTTTACATTTTATTCTCTTCCTCTCTTCTTTCTTCTTTCTTTACCCAATCTGATTTTTTTTATTTTATTTTTTTCTACTTCTTTTTAGACCATCAACTCAAACTTATCATTTTTATTTTACTATGCTCCACTTTCCTTCTTTTCATTTTTATTTGATTTATGACACGAACTAATCCCGAAGATCTCTTAGATCTTGACCCTGAGATTGAACGTAGCCTTAGGGCTCGAATCAGACATTCTCAGTCTATGGGAAGTTTCTACATTTAACCAATTTGAGAATTCCTCCACTCCAAGAACATTGAAATTAGAAAAACTTCTAAATCCAACTTAAAACAAGAACCAATGACTGAAAATAATGGAAATGAAATTAATATAACTATTCAATAATTGGCTGCACCTGATATTAACTATAAACCAAATTGCATTGCATACCTGAATCTCAAATCGGACTTTCAATTGAAATATGGATTAATTCATCTTCTTCCAAAATTTCACGGATTATCTGGTGAGGATACAAATAAACATTTAAAAGAATTTAATGTATTTTTCTCAACCTTAAAACCAAGAAATGTTTCTGGAGATCAAATCAAACTAAGTGCATTCCCATTCTCACTTGATGGAGCTGCAAAGGACTGGATGTATTATTTACAACCTGAAGATGTAACTTGTTGGAATGATTTAAAACTTCTTTTCTTGCAAAGATTTTTTCTGGCATCAAGGACCAATTCCATTCGTAAGGAGATCTCAAGGATCATGTAAGCCCAAATAGAGTCAATGTATGAGTACTGGGAGCGATTCAAGAAGTTGTGTGCAAGCTGCCCACATCACCAAATCAGTGAGCAACTACTCCTCCAGTACTTCTATGAGAGACTCACACCTATGGAGAGGAGCATTATGGATGCTGAAACTGGATGAGCAGTGGTGGAAAAGACACCAGTAGCTTCACGTGCATTGATCGACAATATGACACAAAACTCTAAAAAAATTGGTGATCGAGGTACACCACATGTTCGAGTACATTAGGTAAGTCCTTCTTCTTTGGAAAGTCATTTGATTGATACCAAGTTGGAAGAATTTACCACTATGGTGAGACATATTTATTTGGCACAAAAGACATCCCAACCCCCTCCTTTAAGGTCTTGTGGAATTTGCACTGAGACAAACCACCCAACTGAATGCTGCCCCCAACTACAAGAAACAGAAGATTGTGCAGCAGTGTTTCCTGGGAGACCATATCAGCAGTAGCAACAGACACATCCCTAAAAGAAGTTTGATTCATTTTCTCCAACATACAACCAATTGTGGAAGGATCAATTGGACATGAGGTATGCATCTGGACAACAACAAAGGCCCCCATTTCAACAAAACTTCCAGCAACCTCCACCTTACTAGCAGGGTTTCCAACAACCCCACAGGAGATTTGAATCTCAAGCATCAACAAGTCAACAACAAGGGAATCCCCCACCCAAGGTAGATTCTAACACTGATGACCTTTTGAATAAAATTGTTCTTAATCAATAGAATGAGCTAAAGAGTCAAGGTTCAAAGCTTAAGGGAGTTGAATACTCAAATGAGCTAGATTTCCAATGCCCTCCATGAATTGGTAAGTAAGAAATCCGGAAATCTTCCTTCCCAACATACTCCAAATCCCAAGGGTAATGTCAGTGCCATAACATTGAGATGTGGGAAGCAAATGAATGATACATCTGTACCTACCATTCCACCTGGATTCACCTCAACTCTAGAGAATCCCCATTCAAGACCAGCTGATGAGAAATCCAAGGAGAATGATAAAGGTAAGAAAAATATTGATGATGTTCCTCCTAAAACCCTTCCATTTCCAAATAGAGTTATACAAACCAAAAAGATGGATGAAGAGGCAATGCAAAAAGTAGTTTTGGACATATTCAAGCGTGTGGAGATCAACATCCCTTTACTTGAAGCCATCAAACAAATCCCAAGGTATGCCAAATTCTTAAAAAAACTTTGTACCAATCGAAGAGGGCTCAAATGAATTGAGAGGATCAATATTTGAAGAAATGTGTCAGCACTCATTACACCAACTCTAGCAATGCCAACAAAGTGCAAGGATCCAGGGACATTAACCATCCTATGCACCATAGGGGAGTTTCACTTTTCTTATGCTCTTTGTAATTTTGGAGCTTCCATAAATGTGATGTCTCACTCTGTATTCTCTTCCTTACAGGTTGGTGAGTTGAAACCCACAAGAGTAGAGGTGCAGTTGGAAAATAGAGCTACAACGTATCCAGTAGGATTCCTTGAGGATGTACTTGTCCGGGTAAGAGACATGATCTTTCCAGTAGATTTCTATGTGCTTAAAATGAAGGACGATCAGGTAAGTTAACATGCTCCCATTATCTTAGGTAAACCCTTCCTCAAAACTGCAAAAACTATCATAAATGTAAATGAGGGTACACTTTCCATGGAATTTGGAGATGAAGTCACGATATTTAATGTTATGGACTCCATGAAGTACCCCTAAGAGACCATTCTGCATTTTTTATCTCCCATTTTGAACCACAAAATAAAAACCCCATGAAATTTGATTGTCCTATACTTAGCGTGATTATGAGTATTGGTTCTAGTTTAATGTCTAATAGTACTTCCACACCTTTTTTTAATGCACAAAACTCTCTTAGATTTGATTTTGAAATGGATTCATATTTTGATTTTGATCACGTTCAATCTGATTATGGCATGTCTGTGGAGTATGCTGATGGATTTGATGCTTTATTCTATGATTTTGATGATGTATATTCTGATACTGATGTTCATTGTGCACATATTTCAGTTCCTTCAATTTCTCCATCCATACATCACCGTCCTACATTGGAACTCAAGCCATTACCACCAAATATAAAATACTCATACTTGTTAAGTGGTGATAAATTATTGTTATCATTGCTAACAATCTCCCTTTTGAACAAGAAGAAAAACTTTTGAATCTTTTGAGGGAGAACATTAAGGCAATCGGGTGGACCTTGGATGACATATCAGGTATTATCCCCTCCATTTTCATGCATAGGATTCTTTGGTAGGATGGGGATAAACCAGTTAGGTAGCCACAAAGGAGACTCAATCCAACACTTTTGGAGGTTGTTAAAAAAGAAGTTGAAAAATTGCTCGAGGCTGGTATAATCTATCCCATTTCAGATTCTCAGTGGGTAAGTCCTATTCAGGTTGTACCTAAGAAAAGTGGTGTTAATGTCCTTAAAAATGATAAGGAGTCAGTTCTGATGAGGGTACAAAATAGTAGGTGTGTGTGTGTTGATTATAGGAAACTAAATCAGTCCACCCGCAAGGACCATTTTCCCCTCCCATTTATTGATCAAATGCTTGAGATACTAGCTGGGAAGACACGTTATTGTTTCTTGGATGGATTTTCTGGATATTTTCAGATTCCTATTGCTCCAAAAGATCAGGAGAAGACAACATTCACTTGTACATTCAGTACGTTTGCTTATCGAATAATGCCATTTGGACTTTGCAACACCCCAGGTACCTTACATAGATGCATGGTGAGTATTTTTCTGATTTTATTGAGACCTGCATGGAGGTATTTATGGATGATTTTACAGTGTATGGATCCTCATTTGATGAATAAGTAGTTTGGTAATGGTGTCGAATCGTTGTATTGAGAAAAATCTGGTCTTGAACTTTGAAAAGTGTCATTTCATGGTAGATCATGGAATTGTCTTAAGGCATGTAGTGTCACAACACATGATAAAGATTGATAGATCTAAGGTAGATATTATTTCATCCTTACCATATCCTTCATGTGTGTGTGATGTTAGATCTTTCCTAGGGAATGCAGGATTTTATAGGTGCTTCATCAAAGATTTTAGTAAGATTGCTCTTTTTATGTCACGATTATTTCAAAAGGATTATAATTTTGTGTATGATGATTCTTGCAAGACTTCATTTGATTAGATAAAGAAGTGTCTGACCACTCCACCGATCATACAACCCCCACGATGGGAGATTCCTTTTGATCTTATGTGTGACGCCTCCAACTTCGCAGTTTGAGATTTCTTATCTCAGAGAGTGGAGGGACGTTCACATGTGATTGCATATGTATCGAGGACACTGGATTCAGCTTAGTCAAATTACAAAACCACGTAAAATGAGTTTCTTGCTGTCATATTTTCTTTAGATAAATTCTGTTCATATTTATTGGGCTCTAAAGTAGTTGTTTTTTCTAACCATGCAGCTCTGAGGTACCTCTTGAAGAAGCTAGACGCAAATCCTAGTCTTATCCGATGGATGCTCCTTCTTCAAGAATTTGATATTGAGATAAAAGACAAGAAGGGGTCAGAAAAATTGGTGGTGGACCACATGAGTAGGCTTACTCACACACTAGAGGATTACATCTTAGACTATGTACCACTTCGGGACACTTTACCCAATGAACATCTTTATTCCATCTCAGGTACGCATCCTTGGTATGCTGATTTAGTGAACTACCTTGTGGCCTCTGAAATTCCTATAAATTTAAAGAAATATCAAGTCCAAAAATTAAAGAGTGGGTCTAGATTTTATGTGTGGGATGATCCCTACTTATGACTCATGTGTAGTGACGAAGTTATTAGGAGGTGTGTTTCTAATCATGAGTTTGAGTTTGTTCTGCAATTCTATCATACACTTGCTTGTGGTGGACACTTTGGACCCCAAAGGACAGCTAGGAAAGTATTAGACTCTGGATTATATTGTCCTAGCTTATTCCATGATGCCCACGTGTTTTGTAAGTCATGCTCATGTTGCCAACACACTGCTAATATTTCTAGGAGACATGAGATGCCCCCACAGCCCATACTATTCTGTGAGATTTTTGATGTATGGGGCATTGATTTTATGGGTCATTTTTTTAGTTCCTTTGGTTTTTTGTATATTTTTGTTGCTGTTGATTATGTGATCAAATGGGTGGAGGCTAAGGCCACCAGTACTGATCATTCTCATGTTGTTGTGGACATTGTCAAGACTCATATTTTTTGTAGGTTTGGAGTACCAAAGGCCATCATCAATGACCAAGGGACACACTTCTGCAATCGAAATTTGGCTTCCCTCATTCGGAAGTATGGGGTGACACACAAAACATCAACACCATACCACCCCCAAAAAAATGGCCAGGATGAGGTTTTAAATCGTGAGTTGTAACAAATTTTGGAGAAAACCGTGCAACCAAATAGGAAAGATTGGATCAAGAGCTTGGATGATGCACTTTGAGATTATAGGACAAAATACAAGACACCCATTGATATAACCTCATTTAGGATTGTTTTTGGGAAAGCATGTCATCTTCTAGTGGAAATTGAGCATCGGGCTTATTGGGCTATAAAGAAATGCAACATGGATTTGGCCCAAGATGGAATCCAAAGGAAGCTGCAAATTCAAAAGCTTGAGGAGATTCGATTGTCTTCATATGAGAACTCAAGGCTCTACAAGGAATTATCAAAAACAACTCATGATAGAATGATCCAAAAAAGGGAGTTTCATGCTGGAGATAAAGTCTTACTCTATAGTTCACGACTGAAGTTGATTCCTCGTAAGTTGCGTTCCAGGTGCTTAGGTCCTTATGTTGTGACTAATGTTTTTCCTTATGGTGCAGTAGAGATCATACAAGAGGACACAGGAAGGAGCTTTACATTCAATGGGCAACGTCTGAAGAGATACATTGAGGGACTTCCTACTGATGCAGTGAATTTCATCACACTACATGACCCTATCATCACTTGAGCATATCAGGTTGTTCCTAACCCTTTCACTTTTTTTATTCTTTGTCCTATTTAAAATTATACATTTCATGTGCATATATCATCTCATGGGTTCACATTGAGGACAATGAAATATTTTAAGTGTGGGGGAGGGAACCTTTTAGTTTAGTAATTTCAATTGTTTTTCTGTTTTTCAATGATTAAAAAAACAAAAAAAATTGTGTTTTTAAAATTTTGTGTGTTTATTTTTCAATTTTTTGTGTTCTTTTGAATCTTTTGATCTGAAATGATTTGCATCACCATTTTGAAATTCATATCAATAAGTGAAACAATTTATCCCATGAAACTGATCTTAAATGAATGCTGAAAATAACTTTGTTTCAAGTTCAAATCCATAGTAAATTTATGAAAAGTACTCTGAATTTTGAATCCTATGCCACATCTCACTATCTTTATATTTGAAATCACTTTCTTGTGAGGCTTCTGAACCATTCTTTTCTTATTCTTTACATTTACCTCATTTCTTGAGAGAACCAAACCATGATTGATTTAACCAGAATTTGATTTATTCTTGTCAAAACATGAGGTTTTGAGGTACTTATGTTTAAATGATTGAGGCATTTTTTTGGTATTAAAGCCCTTATTTCAAAGAATCCTTTTTTATAATGGCCTACCTTGAACATTTAATCCTTGTATCCCCTATTTCAAATAATCCTTTTTTATAATGGCCTACCTTGAACATTTAATCCATGTATCCCTTAGAAGCCATGAACAACCTATTAGGTTAGCCACATTACAAGCCAATTTTCCCTATCCAACCAACTCTTTAAGTGAAATTGCATAATCTAGTTGAACTTAAGTGTGGGGGAAGCTGTCTTGTGTTGTGCTACCACATTTTGCAATACATTGGGTGGAAAATTAAATTCTGAAGAGATGTGTTTGCTTCTGAAGAAAATCATTATATTGAAAGTTGTGCCTTTTCTGGAGCTTTCATGATAACTGAAGTTGTGCCTTTCTGGAGATTCTAATAGAGGAAGAAAGTTGTGCCTATCTGGAGCTTTCAAGAAAATCATGCTTGAGAAGATTGACATTTTTACTGCTGAAATGTTGATTGGTGTGAACATTCATTTATTTTTCATGATGATGAATATGAATTGATTCTATGGGGATTGAGGAGGAGACTATATTTAAGTGGAAATTATATTAATGCAATTTTGCTTCAAAAAGAGTCAAGCCCCCTCATTCAGCCTCAAAAATTTTCACATTCTAAATCCTACCAACCGAAAGCCACAGAAAAACCCGAGAAAGTCCTCATGATAAACATATTTCCTTGACTCACATCGGGTGGTGATTTAGGAATTTATCAAGCCTATGGTGACCCTTGTATGAGTTTGGATGAGAAAGACATTGCTGAAAAATTGATATTTGTGTGATAAGAGAAAATTCAAGAGAGGTAAGTGTTTTGTGTGCATGGGAGGATAAATGAAGTGGAAATATATTGAATGATATAAATGGAGAACTTGAAATAATGGTTTTTTATGAGGCATGATATATTTTTTTTCTTGGTGTGGAATTGTTGGATCTCAAGGATATGTGTTTTAAAATTTGTTTTGATTTGATATTGATGTTTACTTGATATGAGGTTTTGACCAGGAGTGCAAAAGGGTAAGTGTGGAGGAGTTGATAAAACACATTTTTATTGAATATTTTATTGATAATAAATTATAAAATTTCCTCATATTGTGTTAAATATGTTTATTTATAAAATATTTGGGATTAGATCATTCTTTTGAAAATTTGATGGAAATTGCAGTTTTACCCTTTATAGTGCACTGTAGTATTTAGAAGATAAATATTTTAATATTTATTATTTGAACTTGAAATTTTGTAGCTATGTTTTTTACTTAATGGGATACAACTTTTGTTCAGGAAATTGGAGCTAAATCATGCATTTGGTTAGACTAAATGGACCATGAAGTCAAAGGTGGGCTGGACCCGCCAGATTGGACATTGGTTCTGTATTTGGGCCATAACTCCATCCGAGCTTGGATTGAGCCCAAATTTTGATAGGATCTCGCCAAACCAATTTGGAACAAACCATTCTTCTGGAAGAATAGCTGTTTCATGCATTTTGAAGGTCAAATGGGCGGTGCAAGTTGGATTAAATTATTTGGTCGAGATTCCCCATTCACACTTGAAACCACTTTGAACCTAGCCTCCCCACCACTCTATAAATCGGTGTTTTCATTATTTTAAATGTTTAGTTAAGGAATTGGGAAGGTTTGGCCGAAAGGGTGTCTCTTGGGAGCCCCTCACAACTCTTGAAAGAAGCAAGGCCTTGTGAAAATATCTCTTCCAAAAAGTCACTCCTCTCCCACGTCCTCTTTATATCCCTTTGTTTTTATGCTTGTAACGTAAATTTTCTTCAATAAATCTTATGTATTTTTCTCTTTTTATCTTCTTATTTTTCTTCTTGGGCTAGAATCTAAGAGTGAAGACAAGATTGGGTGTTCCCCTTTCAATCCATTGCTTATACAAAACGTCTCCACAGTGAAAACTCCACCCTTGGAAGAGTGATTTCTTTTGTAGTTGATCTAATCCCCACTCCCTTCATTTATTTATTTTGAATCCATAAACATACTGTAATTCTTAAATTGTGATCAATTAATTGAGTTCTAATTTGTAAGTTACTCGATTGACTTTCACTTGACCGCGTGGTCATGCTTGTGTAAACCGTGTGAGTAAAACATCAATCGCAAAATCTAATCAACTTGGGATAGAATTATAGGGTTCAATTATCATCCACAACTCAATTAATTCTCGAATATAGGGAGGATATACTACCCTAATTTACTATTAACTATAAGTTGGCTTTTGGATCTCAATCAATGCAGGGTGCTACGATTGGAAGTCCCGGATTTGGCCGAAGGCTCATTTTTCCAATATTTTTGGTCGTGTTAATTTCCCCAGGGTTTGGGGTTGACAAGGTTATGAGATTAAAATTGAATGAATTATAATCATATGGGATAAGGATAAATGAATGATGAAGGGGGTAGATTAGATCAACAACGTCTTCTCATATAAGTGTTTTTTAAATAAATTGTGTCTTGATTGTTACTTCTCGTTTTCTTATTTAGTTTACTATTCAAAAAGTCACAAAACAACACCCCATTTTTCTTTTCATTTGTTTTGAACTATTTTCTTACTTCAAGCATATTAATAGTTGTTTAATTCACAACCACTATACTGTACTTAGTAAAATAACAAATAAATATTTTTGAGACTGTGTGTGACAACGTTCATAATCCAGCTTTGTCGTGCCTCTAGCAGTCGATTTTCGAACGCGCTTCGCTGGAAAAACAGCCCGCATTGATTTGCACGTAACCCCGATGTCTGCAATGCCGCTGCACCTCGATAATCCGCATCCCCACACCTTCCAACGATCTTCCGTCACTCGTCGCAGATTTCGCTAGACCTGTCAAAAAAATCCGCAACACCGTGGGCCGATCCGTTAGCCCGTGGATTTATGTGGGTTAGGGCCTTGAAAATTTAGGCCTGCAAACATTCGGACCGCATTTGATCCAACCCGCAAAACCCGCAGCCCGCGCGGACTAACCCTCCGGGTGCCCACGGGTCCCGTTTGACCCGCAATTATAAATAGTATCACAAAATATTATTCTTGAAAAATAAAACAAAATAATGTAATATAATCAATTAACATGACCGTGTGAAAAAAATAGTTCAAGTTTAATAAAACCATACATAAATCAGGGAAAATATTGACTCATGTTCAGTTTTAAACCTCACAGTAAGGTTAGTCATGGGATAGATGACATGCATGTGGTTATTTGGAGCATAATATGATTTCACTATTAAAAAAATTGATGCAATAATTATGAAAATGGATATACATGACTACAATTTTGTTTCTAATACATCGCTCTACTAATATTTTGGTTTATGTATTTTAATTTTATTATTTTAATTGTTTATATATTTTTTATAGCATTTTAAAATATAAAATAGTGTCTATAATTTTATTTTAAATTATAATATTTGTTAAAATAAGGTTTTTATTTTTATAATTTTTGATAATATCATACAATTAAAAAAATTTAACGTCCATTATTTCATTTTAACAATATACATATATACATATATATATATTACTATGAGTTTTTAAAAGTAACTTAGAACAAATTAATAAATAAGAAACAATAATAATAAATATATAATAATATTATGTGTTAATATATTTGAATTGAAAATCCAAACATGTATTTATTTTAAAATTTTGATAATCAAGAATCCATTATAAATTTTCAGTGTAAAATTTCCATGCAAATTTTGAGTACTGATTTGCAGTCATAAGAGTAAAATTTAAATGCATAGAAAATATAATTTTATTATTTAAATTATACATTTAAATGTAAATTTTAACTATAATTTTCTAATGGAAATTTCCATTCATAGTTTCCGGTGTAAATTTTCAAAATATTTTTATGATGAAATTTTATAGTTTTTATTTATGTATCGTTATATTTTTATTGTAGTTTTAAGTGGGATTTTCTAGTGGAAGTTTACTGTAAAAGTTTCTAATGAAAATTTTAAATGTAAATTTCCAATGAAAATTTACATTTTTTATTTATTTTTTAATGTGTTTACATTATAATTTTAATAGAAAAATCGAACTGCGAATTTTCTGTAAAAATTTTCACTGAGAACTTTCAGTGGCAGATTGCACTGGAAAATTCAATAATAAAATTTGAGCATGAATTTATTTTAGATTTTTTAATCAATTTTTAAGTATAATTATAATAAAAGTCAAATGAGAATTTGTATCATAAATTTAAGTTGAAATTTGAACTAAAATTTTATAATGAAAATATTTAATAAACGTTTTTCGTGCAAATTTCCAATGAAAATTTTCAGTTAAAATTTACATTTTTTATATATGTATTAATATATTTTTATTTTAGTTTTAATTTTTTGAAAAATTAAAAATTTTATTTATGTTTAAATATATCTACATTGTAATTTTATATGAAAAATTGAAATGCAAATTTCCAACAGAATTTTGCACTGAAATTTTCCATAGAAAATTTTCAGTTCAAATTTTTAGTGTAAAATTAAATTATTTATTTATGTGTTGATATATTTAAACTAAAAATTTAAGTATGCATTTATTTTATAAATTTTTAATCAAATTTTCAGAATAATTATAATAAAAAACAAGTTGAATTTAACACTAGAAATTTAAGCGGAGATTTAAATTAATTTTTTAGTAGAAGTTTGTAGTAAACATATTTTTGTCAAAAATTTGTAATGAAAATTTCAAGTGAAAATTTAATTTTTTTATTTATTTATTAATATATTTTCATTATAATTTTAAGTAAAAAATCTGAAGTGTACATTTTCAGTGGAAATCTACACATGAAATTTTCAATATAAATCTGCACAAAAAAAAATTTAATGGAAATTTTAATTGTAAATTTTCATATGTACATATAATAAATAATATATATTACATGTATATGTAATAAATATATTATTTCTATGAAATAAATTTATATAATAAATAATAGATATTATTATATGTATATGTAATAAATATTATATACATGAGTTGCAGTGTTAATGAGAAGCGCAAGAGAGTATTGTTGTTTATAAACTAGTTCAGATTGTCAAGTTAAATGCCCCACCTGAGACGATATTCATCCCATAAATCATCAAATCTATAATATTTTAATGGTTGTTGTTTTTTTTGGGATATTGTTAATTAAAAACTAAATATTTTCGCTAAATCTCAAAAATTTCTATTTTTTCGGTTCACTTTATTGTGGTTCATGAAGCAAAAAAATATTTTTACATATTATTTTTTTAAGCCCGTGGGCCGGCCCGTTAGTCCGCGGGTCCCACATGGTAGGGTCAGACTTTTATTTTTTAAGCCCGCATTATTTGTGGACTGGGCCGGACCGCTCAATAAAATCCACAACTCGCATGATCTGCCCCACAGGCCGACCCGCCCCGCCCCGTTATCACCTCCAAATTTCGCACGCCCTGATCACTATTTTCGTGCCCCAATCTGTTGACCGCAAGACCCAAGTCTCAATCGCTCATCGATCTAGGTTTGATTCATCGAATTGTCGCCCTGATGATGGTCGGTGGTGAAAATGCAAAGTATAGAGGGGAAACAATAAAGAATAATTGTTGACGGGATTGTTAGTGGTTGATGCAAGGATCTGACCACTGGTTGTCGGGCATGAAATCGCCAACAATGAAGAATAGAAAAGCAAGCAAATAACTTGATGGGACAAACAATTTAGGAACTAGTCCAAGAACTAAATTCCATGTTCTAAATCACGAAGAATGAAGAAACATAAAAATAACAAAGCCCTATCCCAGGACACAACGACCATATCTTTAATCCGTTGTTGACACCATTGTCTTGTTTGTCGTCACCGTGTGATCCAGTCATTGAGGCCATCGCAAACTCGGCTCCGATCCGATGTCGATCCATCCCCCATTGTTGAAGGATCTCCTTCCTCGATCTAGGTTTTATTTAGAGAAATATGCAGCTAACCCCAGAGAGAACCCATAATTGAGGTTGTATCAGGGAATGTTAGGGTTCACACCACCAAAAATTACAGGAAATTAAAATTATTTAATACATGCCACCCATGATGACCTATCCCAAGGGTGCAAACTGAAAATACATCATCCCTAGGGAAAGCCCCCCATTCCGGAAGCAACTGCGATGTTGGTTTTCCCATCCAATGTTCTATTTAGGAGATATAAATGATTCATTACAAAAGATCTTGTGCGAACAAAAAATAATATATTATAGTTCCGAGCCTCCGCTGTGCTTAAAACTCCAAAACGATTCAACGACCAAAACTCAAAAATATTATAGGAACATTCTAAAGGTTTGAAACGAAAAATCCATGGTCGCTAAGATATCACCATCATCTCATGGGGATATATGCATTTAATTAATAGATATTAATAATCCCTTAAAATTCAACGTGCTTAGAAATTCATCAAAACTCATCCCAGGGTAAACACTGCATCCCGAGATCAACAAAAACATCAAAAAAATTTCTAGAGTTGTCTGCTAGGATGAATCTACCATTTTACCCTTGGGGAGGTCCCACGACTCGAAAACCTCAAAATCGAGTTAAGTCTTGATTGAGAAAAACTTGGGTTCTACATCCTCCTCACCCTTAAACCTTTTCGTCCCCGAAAAAGAAATAATTGGAGATGCTAAACAAGGAAGCTCATGAAACAACCTTGAGCGGAAACCAATCTACCATAGCACACACTTCCTTCATATTTGGGGGTTTGACCCTAAGCGAGCTCAGTGCAAGACCTTAGCTTGAACATAAGCTCGCTCTATTCGAGTCTTGCCAAACCTTCGTACTCAAAGGACACCCAACCATCCGATATGAATCGAAACCATGGACCATCTATGTCCTCAGAATTTTTCGTTGCCAAGGTTAACTCTGGTGGGTTCACCTCGCTCCCCACCCCTAAAGAGAATCCTTGATGGTTTTTTTATGTGTATAACCCACTTACGCCACACTCAACCACTGAGCGCTTCATAAAATTTTTGCACTGACACCAGAAGAGTTGAAAGGGGGCATACTCCTCCGGACCTACGTCAGTTTCTCTATTATCTACTGCCTGCAAGGCACAAGCGCTAATGTTTTTAGCTTGTGATACAATGACGACATGAGCCTTCTTTCTCAACCTCTTTGCAAACATCTGCAGGAATCCTCCATTGACATCCCGATCTCCAAAAGGTTTTCATTCACTATAGAAGACAGCCTAACTGTGTTGTCATCGCTCTTTTGCAAAAGTTACCGACGAGCATATCAGGAACACCACCAACACCCTCAAACTGATCAGCATTACACCACTGTCCGTCAGGTGGCTTAATCTGCCGAAATCCAAAGCAGACGACCCTAATCGTTCAGATGACCCTACTCTGTCGGCTCCAGACCCCAGGATAACACTCCCCAAAACCCAAGCGATTGATAACCACATCCTTCCAAGAAAACCATCTCCTCCACTGCATAACAAGAGTTTCCATGTGATGAGAACGTCCATAAAGGTCCGTTTGACACGCTATACCTAGGGCCATTCTCCGCTAGGTTGATCCTCACTCTGGGAGTTCATTGTGACATTTAATACTATAAATTTGTACAAGTCACTACCTCAATGAGAGGTGGAGGGATTATTTTATAGATAATAAAAGAATTACAAGTTAGAATAATCCAATATGGGACTCGGAAATACCCTTTACCCGAAAATACAATTAACCAGGTTCAACACTCCCCCTTAAGCTAGCACATGATAGTTTGGAACACGAGTCCAACAAAAAAGA
This sequence comes from Viscum album, assembly GCA_963277665.1. Lineage (NCBI taxonomy): Eukaryota > Viridiplantae > Streptophyta > Magnoliopsida > Santalales > Viscaceae > Viscum > Viscum album. The sequence goes on along the minus strand of OY728134.1, from coordinate 1,086,535,415 downwards.
AAGAAGACACCAAACAGACCATACACCCCCCTCAAGCTGGGTCGCTGATGCTGTGGATGCCTAGCTTGATACTGAGAGAGTCTGGTCGAGTTCCCGGGAGGCCTTTGGTGAAGATGTCGACAAGATGATATGTCGTCGGTAGGTGGCTGAAACTGACATGGTGTTGCTCGATGTGATGATGAAGAAAGTAACAATCACTACTACAAATACCCCTTTTATCAGCGCTAAAAATAGCCTTTAACAGCACTAGAAAAGCGATGTTAAAGCCGACGAAGATAAAGGGGGGGTCTCATTTATCAGCGCTCCAGAAAGCGCTGATAAATACCACTTTTATCATTCTAAAAAAAGCGCTGATAAAAGGGGTCTTTTATCAGCGCTAAAAAGAACCACTGATAAAAGGGTCCTTTATCAGCGCTTTCTTTTGAGCGCTGATAAAAGACCCCTTTTATCAGCGCTGATAAAAGTAAAAAAAATTAAAAAAAATTAAAAAAAATCCTGCCAATCGGGGAGAGATTTTATAGCGCTTGAGCCCCCCTTTTAACAGCACTTTCCAGCCTCTCCAGCGCCCCCCCACACCCCCCTCCACCCTATATCTGCACTATACCTACCCCCTTTATCAGCACTAGCCCCCAAATCCACCCCCATGCGCGTGCCCTTGCCTCCACCAATATTTGATCTCGAGACCTCCCCCTTGCGCGCCTAAAGCCATTACCACTCTGCCATATTGATTTTTTCTCTAGTTAAAGACATATCTATTTATTTATATATATTTAATTATATTTATTCATATAGTAATATATAGTTATATTAATATATATATATTTATATTAATATATATATTTATAGTGATATTAATATATATATATAGTTATATTAATATATATATTTATAGTGATATTAATATATATATATATTTATATCTATTTATTTATATATATTTAGTTATATTTTTTTATTTTTATATTTATTTGTATATTAATATATATTTATAAGATCAATTTTAAATACATTTATAAAATATGTTTTTTTGTGCGTTTAAAATAAATAAATACATACATACATACATACATATATACAACACACACACACACACATATTATATATGTTTATTTGTCAGTATAATTATACATATTTATATATATTTACAAATATTATATATTAATATGTATATACATATGTTAGAATATATAGATAATATATATCAGTTTGTTAATACAAACGCATACAAATACACACACACACACATTATATAGGTATATAAATATTCATATATGTGTGTTTTAAATAAAATGAATATTAGTTTTTCTTTAGATAAAGCTTATATATTGAGAAATATATTTTATATGTAAATATGTTTAATTATTTATTTAAAAAATTAAATTTTTATGTGTGAATATATAAAAAATATGTATATATTGTTATATATTTGATTATAAATAGTAGTGCATTATAAAAAACGATAAAATTTTAAAAACATAATATCAATATGAATGTAATACTTTGGAATAAATTCATTCCCCACCAAAAAAGCCAATAATACCCCCTTAAACGAGTATGAAAATCCACAAAATGTTAAAAAATCGGGGTATCCCGACTGAAAACTCAGTTTTGGAGGCCTTCTGGGTCTTTTTTGGCCACAAAAATGTGATAAAGGCTTTGCCTCAGTCACTTGTGTGTAGAACTCATCACAGGCTTCGATTTGATATGTGGTAGAGCTCAAACGGACACCGGATCAAAAGTTATAGTCGGTTGAAGTTCGAGTTGTGTTTTCAACATATTTTGGATCTTTTTATTTTTTTTTATTTTTTTAGTCTTCAAATTGTTATCAAATGACTATTACTCCATAATAATTAGAAAATTATTAATTAAAAATATTTTTTTAATTTTTTTATAAGCCGTTTTCACTAAATATCTTATATATTAAGTATATTAAGTGTAAATGTATATTTATACTTATCTAAAATATATTTAAAAATTATATATTATATTTATATCAATATAACTATATTTATATATTTATACATTAATATATTATTTTTAATTAATTTTTTTGAAGTCAACTCTTTATCAGCGCTACTAAAAAAAGCGCTGATAAAGGGATACACTTTAACAGCACTAAAAAAAGCGTTGTTAAAGGGGGTACCTTTATCAGCACTAAAAAAAGCGCTGATAAAGGGGTACTTTTATCAGCACTTTTTTTAGCTCTGATAAAGGTACCCCCCTTTATCAGCTCTTTTTCGTTAGCGCTGATAAAGGTTGGCGCTGGAAAAAACTGTTTTTGAGGTAGTGAATCCACCTCGATATGCTTCGTGCTTTGATGAAAGATTGGATTGAAAGCAATCTTCATGGATGTCTAATTATCACACTAAATATGAGTAGATGTATGTGGCGGGAAACCAATCTCATGGAGGAGATGACGAAGCCAAAATATCTCAGTAGTGACCGTGATCATCGCACAATATTCTGATTAAGCACTGGACCGGGAGACGACAATCTGTTTCTTGCTGCGCCATGAGATTAAGTTACCTGCCAGAAAAATGGCAAAGTTAGACGAGGATTTTCAGGTGGCTAAGCAACCAATATAGTCAGCATCATAGAAGACCTCAATATTCATATGATCGTGATATGAATACCGAAGAACACGAGCATGATATTTCTTAATGTATTTGGCAATGTGAAGGAGAGCATCCCACTGAGATTTTGTTGCATGTTCCATAAATTGGCTAACCTTGCTGACAGCGTATGCAATGTCTGGAAAAGTCATGGTGAGATAATTGAGTTTTCCCACAAGACAATGATACCTCTCTGGGTGAGAATATTGTTCCGTGTTGTCATAAAGGGACCGTTCCTCGGGCTCAAGAAGATTGTCAATGGTAGTTGTCTGAGTCAAACCAGCATCCTGCAAGATATTCAAAGCATATTTCTATTGGCAAAGAAAGATGGTGTTCGAAGAACGGGAGATGATAGAGACCTGCTTCCAATTAGTTTGGGGGTATTATTTTCTTTGTAAGGGGTAGTTTTTTATAGGGGGGTGGGGTGAGTTTGTTAGAGTTTGTTATGAGGGAATATCCTTAGTTAGTGGGGTGAGTTTTTTATGGGGGAATATTCTTAGTTTGTTAGGGAGGAAGATTATAAATAAGGGTGGAGGGTTAAGGTGAGTGTGAATCCTGGAGTTTAGGAGTTTAGTGGGCTGCTTTGAGCAGATCGACCTTTGGGCTTGGGAGGGAGCCTTTCTTGATCTCCTTCTTTCTCATTTCTGCTGTAATTTCATCCTATCTATTGTATTTTGATTACTCATATTTTATAATACAAGTTGCCAGTCTACGGGTTCTATCATTTGGTCCGACCTGCCTCTTTCCTCCATCAGCGCACGACTGGATCGTATTTCACACAGGAGCCTGCACTCAGCCAAGGCGTCATCTGCTGATGTTGCTTCACGTTTCTATTTGGAGAAACGGAGCCTGAACGCTTAACGAACCACACACAACTTCACCAGGTGGAGGTGCGCACAGACGAGACGCTCGCTGTCTGCTCCCAAACAGTGCAGATGTGCACTCTTATCTCATTGAGAAATCTTTGCCTGGTCTTCACTCATAGGCCACGCACGCCTGGAAGTCCCACTCGACCACCAGACACACCGTCGATTTTGCAGGAGGTGACCGCTGTCACAACTCAGCTCGCCAGTAATGCACCTTCCAGGCTCCACGGCGGGGGTAACCTGCCCGCTCACATCTTGCAGAGCTGCATCACATTGAGCGTAACCGACTTCTTCCTGAGAAACTTCACACGGCGGAAAGGAACCACGCCCACCTTTGACGCTACCAGTCGTGACGTCGAGAAAGTGGGAGAAAACCGTTGCGCGCACTGCTGAGGAGCCGTGCACCGCGCTCTGTTAAGGAGTTGTGTCCCATCGATTGGTATGCTCAGCCAGTTTTCCCTCCGAGGAGCGGGATTTTTTCGGGAACAAGATAGTTACAGGCATGAGAAAAAAAAGACACCAGGCGGGTTGACTTTTCCGTCGGAGGAGGGAAACACAGGGCAAAAAAAAGTTTGGGCGGCCTGGTTTTCTTACTCGGGAGGAAAACGCAGGGACAAAGGGAAAAAGTAAAAAAAAACGGACTTCCAACAAGGGGTGCCGCGCTCCCTACCACGCATCCCTAGGGGGTGTCCCGCTATTCGGGTGTCGCAGTTTATGGTGACTCAAATGAAGGAACTCTGGACTTCATTGGCTCGGGTGACCTGAAACCAGAAAAAATATTTGAAGGAAGAGATTATGCCAAATTTTTCTGATGCACATCCAGATACATGAATCTTGAGAGTTGAGGACTATTTCTTGCGCAATCAAATGCCGGATCAAATGAAGGTACCCATGGAATGCCTATTTATGTCAGGCTTGAATGAAGTTTGGTTTTTACTGGCCAAAAGAACTGCACCTACATTCACTTGGGCGCAACTCAAAAAATCATTAATTGAGGATTTTGGTGACTCCGCTAGAGAAGCTTCTGCTACTACATCCGAGTTCCCTCCAATGGTAACACCGATGTCCGCGTCACCCTCTGGGGGGCCTATCGAACATCAAACACACAGCTGGAGCAAGGGGCTCCCTGACCATCCTGACGATACTACCTCCAGCCAGTTTGTGCTAACCCTCTCATCCACTGAGGAGTCGGATACTTCAACGTTCATTATTCCAAAGCACAAACCGCCACAAACTACCCTGGCTCAGTCTCGGGCTCTTGTTATTTTACCTCCAACTACAAATGTTACACTCGCGGTGTCGGGCTGGGGTCCCCAGACTCATACAGTAGGTCCACACAGTTTTTCGGCACCAGAAGTTGGGTGGTACCAGTCGTTCTTGCGGCCCACTTCATGGAAGCACACAAGGGGCCTCTCCAATGGAAGGAGGGAGAGAATTATGGAAGGAGGCATTCTCAAACTCGTCTATCCAACACTGATCCATGATGAGGGCCGGTGCATCTGGGAGATTGCCTGGAGAGTGGGGGGATCCAACACCCTTTTTCCTCAATTCCCTGGACCACGACTGGTGTGGGAGATCACGTGGAATGTCTGCGAGATCCACCACCTTGGGTACAAGGTGGTTTTTCAGGATAGTGGTAGTGATAGAGAGCTGCTTCCAATTAGTTTGGGGGTATTATTGTCTTTGTAAGGGGTAGTTTGTTATAGGGGAGTGGGGTGAGTTTGTTAGAGTTTGTTATGGGGAAATATCCTTAGTTAGTGGGGTGAGTTTGTTATGGGGTAATATTCTTAGTTTTTTAGGGAGGAATATTATAAATAAGGGTGGAGGGTTAAGGTGAGGGCATCCTGGAGTTTAGGAGTTTAGTGAGCTGCTTTGAGCAGATCGGCCTTTGGGCTTGGGTGGGAGCCTCTCCTGATCTCCTTATTCTTTCTCATTTATGCTGTAATTTCTTCCTATCTAATTTATTTCGGTTACTCATATTTTATAATACAAGTTTCCAGTCTATGGGTTCTATCAGGAGACCTCAATGCCAAGGAAGTATGTCAGAGGATTGAGATCTTTGGTTTGAAATTGGTGTTAAAGACACACCTTTAGATGGGTGATAAAACACTATTTTATTGAATATTTTATTGATAATAAATGATATAATTTCCTCACATTGTGTTAAATATGTTTAATTAGAAATTATTTGGGATTATATCATTCATTTGAATATTTGATGAAAATTCCAGTTTTACCCTTTTAAAATCACTGTAATATTTCAATCATAAATATTTTTATTTTAATTATTTGAACTTATTATTTTTGTAACTATGTTCCTTACTTCATGGGATAAAACTTTTATTCAGGACACTAGATAAAAAGAATGCATTTAGATGGAGTAATTGGGCCATAAAGTCAAATGTGGGCTGAATACGCCAGAATGGAGAAGCTTCTGTATTTCGGTTACAACTCCTTAATATAGGCTTGGATTGAGCCCAAATTTTGAGAGGAGATAGAGGACCCATATCCTCACATATGATCCTTATGGAATGCTGGCCAATTCACGCGTTTTGGTGGTTAAATGGGCAGTTTAATTTGGAATAAAATATTTGTCCGAGATTCCCCATTCACACTTGAAACCACTTTGAACCTAGCCTCCCCACCACTCTATAAATTGGTGTTTTTCTCATTTTGTGGGGTTGGGACGTGAATTGGGAAGATTAGGGTAGAGGAGAAGTGGATCCACTCCAATTATCCAACCATTTCAGTAAGGGTAGCTCTTGAAGCAAGGATCCCTTCGACGAAGCCTATTTCTTCTCCTTCGGGTTGTAATGCTTTTGTTTGTGTAATAAACTTCTTTGTTCTTATTTTATTTCTTCTATTTTCTTCTGCTTTGTTTAAATTTATTATTCTCTTAATATTCCTCTTTTGGATGGAATTCTTGATTAGAATCATTATTGGGTTATACCCATTATAAACCTTTTCACATGCAAAACGCTTCTACGATGATTACGCCACCCATGGAAGAGTAGTCTTTTAGTAATTGATCTATCTTCTACCCTATTCATTTAATTATTTTTAATCATTTAGCTACTGTAATTCAATTAATATGATCCATGAATTTTGTTTTTAAATTGTAATAAACTAAGAAAGCAATTGAATAATTAACACAAAAACACGCGAGGTCAAGATTTTGTGTAAATTGTGAGAGCGCGATCTTAATCGGTAATGCAAGACCACACAGGATAAATTTTTAGAGTTCAAATATAATCCCTAAACAAAATTCATCCATATTTCTAGAATGGATATTTTCTCTAATTAACCACTAACCATAATCTAACCTTAGAACAAAAATCAAATCAGGGTGCTGCGATTACGTGTTCTGAAGCTAGCCTAGGGTTTATGTAATTCCATCTTTGTGGTTAAGTTTACTCTTGTAGGGTTCGAGGGTTAACAAATTAGGGGATCATAATTAAGTGGATATTGATTTAAATGATAATAATTAATAATTAAATGAAGAGGTAGAGTTAGATCGATTACTCCTTTTAAATATTTCCTAAAAAAACATCTTTTTATTGTGCCATTTTAATCGAACTTCATTTTAAAACTAAAAACAAAAAAAATGAAATATTCTTCCAGCAAACTTCTTATAGATTTATAAACTATAAAAAACCCCCATCCTTTTAAGTAGTGTTTTAATTCTTTTCTCTTTTTAGAATATCTTTTAGAAGTTGTTTTTATTTACTTCCTCCTTTGAGAGACGACCTTGGTCAGCCACTCTACTGCACCTAAGTACCCCAAAATCACACTAATCATTTGAGGGCGCCCACGACAGCGCTCTTTCAAATTGTCGTCATTTCCAGGGAGGCAAGTAATTATTTCAACCAATTAGAGGTATTTATTTAATTTTACATTTTATTCTCTTCCTCTCTTCTTTCTTCCTTCTTTACCCAATCTGATTTCTTTTTTCTTCTTCTTCTTTTATTTTCTTCTACTTCTTTTTGGACCATCAACTCAAACTTCTAATTTTTATTTTACTATGGTTCAATTTCCTTCTTTTCATCTTTCATTGATTTATGACACGAACTAATCCCGATGATCTATTAGATCTTGACCCTGAGATTGAACATAGACTTCGAGCTCGAATCAGACATTCTCAGTCTACGGGAACATTCAACCAGTTGGAGAATTACTCCAATATCAGAATATTGAAATTGTAATAAATTCAAATTCAACCATAAAACAAGAACCAATGGATGAAAATAATGGAAATGAACTTAATAGAACCATTAGATAATTGGCTGCACCTGATATTAACTATCAACCAAATTGTATTACATACCCAAATCTCGAATCAGACTTTGAACTAAAATCTGGGTTAATTCACTTACTTCCAAAGTTTCATGGCCTCTCTGATGAAGATCCCAATAAAAATTTGAAAGAATTTAATGTGGTTTGCTCAACCCTAAAACCTAGAAATGTCTCTGAAGATCAAATTCAATTAAGAGCATTCTCATTTTCACTTGATGGAGCTGCAATGGATTGGATATACTATTTACAACCTGAAGATGTAACATGTTGGAACGATTTGAAACGTCTTTTCTTGCAGAGATTTTTTTCCAGCATTGAGGACCACTTATATTTGTAAGGAGATCTTAGGGATCAAGCAAGCACAAGGGGAGTCAATGTATGAGTATTGAGAGCGATTCAAGAAGTTGTGTGCAAGCTTCCCACATCACCAAATCAGTGAGAAACTCCTCATCCAATACTTCTATGAAGGACTCACACCTATGGAGAGAAGCATGGTGGATGCTGCAGCTAGAGGAGCATTGGTGGACAAGACACCAGTAGCTGCACGTGTGTTGATCGACAAGATGGCCCAAAACTCCCAACAATTTTGCGATAGAGGAACACCACATGTCAGGGGAGTACATCAGGTAAGTCCTTCTTCTCTTGAAAGTCATTTTATTGATACCAAGTTGGAAGAATTGACCACTATGGTGAGGCAGATTGCTTTGGCTCAAAATAAATCCCAACCCACTCCTTCAAGGCCTTGTGGTATTTGCACTGAGACAAGCCACCCACTGACTGTTGCCCACAACTCCATGAAACAGAAGATTGTGCAGCAGTGTTTCCTGAGAGACCATATCAGCAACAACAACAACAACCATATCCCCAAAAGAAGTTTGATCCAACATATAACCAAGGGTGGAAGGATCAATCAGACATGAGGTATGACTCTAGACAACAACAAAGGCCACCCTTTCAACAAAACTTCCAGCAGCCTCCACCTTACCAGCAAGGTTTCCAACAACCCCAAAGGAGATTTGAAGCCCAAGAATCAGCAAGCCATCAATAAGGGAATCCCCCACCAAAGGTAGATTCTAACACTGATGATCTTTTGAATCAAATTGTTCTTAAACAACAGAATGAGCTGAAGAGTCAAGGTTCGGAGTTGAGAGAGTTGAAGACTCAAATGAGCCAGATTGCCACCGCCCACCATGAAATTGTAAGTAAGAATTCTGGAAATCTACCTTCCTAACCCACTCCAAATCCAAAGGGGAATGTCAGTTCCATCACATTGAGAAGTGGGAAGAAAACAACTGATGCTTCTCCACCTACAATTCCACCTGGATTCACCTCAACTCCAAAAAATCCCAATTCCACATCAACTGACGAGCAACCCAAGGAGAAAGATAAAGGTAAGAAAAAGATTAATGATGTTCCTCCTAAACCCCTTCCTTTTCCAAATAGGGTTGTTCAAACCAAGAATATTGCTGAAGAAGCAATGAAAAAGGAGGTTTTGGACACATTCAAGCGTGTGGAGATCAACATTCCTCTACTTGAACCCATTAAACAAATTCCAAGGTATGTGAAATTATTAAAAGAACTTTGTACCAATCGAAGAGGGCTCAAGGGAAATGAGAGGATCAAACTTGGAAAGAATGTCTCATCACTCATTACACTAACTCTAGTAATTCCAACAAAGTTCAAGGATCCTGGTATATTCACCATCCCATGTACCATAGGGGAGTTTCACTTCTCTGATGCACTTTGTGATTTAGGAGCTTCAATAAATGTGATGCCTCACTCTATATTCTCTTCTTTACAGGTTTGTGAGTTGAAGCCGATGAGAGTAGTGGTGCAATTAGCGAATAGAGCTATGGCATATCCAGCGGGGGTCCTTGATGATGTACTTGTCTGGGTAAGAGACATGATCTTTCCAGCAGATTTCTACGTGCTTAACATGGAGGATGATCAGGTAAGTTCTCATTCCCCCATTATCTTAGGTAGAACCTTCCTCAAAACTGCAAAAACTATCATAAATGTCAATGAGGGTACACTTTCCATGGAATTTGGGGATGAAGTTGTGATATTTAATGTTATGGATTCCATGAAGTACCCCTCAGAGGATCATTCTGCATTTGTTATCTCCCATTTTGAACCACCAAGTAAAAACACCATGGAATTGGATTGTCCTATGCTTAGGAAGATTACGAGTATTGGTTCTAGTTTGATGTCTAAGAGTACTTCCACACCCGTTTCTAAGGAACAAGACTCTCTAAGATTTTATTTTGAAATGAAATCATATTCTGATTTTGATCATGTGAACTCTAATTATGACATGGATGTTGAGTGTGATGATGGATTTGATGATTTATTCTCTGATTTTGATGATGTATATTCTGATACTGATGCTCTTTGTGCACATATTCCAGCTCCTTCTATGACCCCTTCCATACACCACCCCCCCACACTTGAACTCAAGCCATTGCCACCAAATCTCAAATAATCATACTTGTTAAGTGGTGAGAAATTACCTGTTATCATTGCTAACAATCTCCCTTTTGAACATGAAGAAAATTTTTTGAATATTTTAAGGGAGAACATCAGGGAAATCAGGTGGACCTTGGCTGACATATCATATATTATCCCCTCCATTTGCATGCATAGGATTCTTTTGGAGGATGAGGCTAAACCGGTGAGGCAACCACAAAGGAGACTCAATCTAACCCTTCTGGAGGTTGTTAAAAAAGAGGTTGAAAAATTGCTCGAGGCAGGTATAATCTATCCCATTTCATATTCTCAGTGGGTAAGTCCTATTCAGGTTGTGCCTAAAAGAAGTGGTGTTACTGTTGTTAAAAATGAGAAAGATGAGTTAGTTCCAATGAGGGTACAAAACAGTTGGCATGTGTGTATTGATTATAGGAAACTAAATCATTCCACTCGGAAATACCATTTCCCCCTCCCATTTATTGATCAGATGCTTGAGAGACTAGCTGGGAAGACACACTATAGTTTCTTGGATGGATTTTCTGGCTATTTTCAGGTTCCCATTGCAGCAGAGGACCAGGAGAAGATGACATTCACCTGCCCATTCGGTACCTTTTCTTACCGAAGGATGCCATTTGGACTTTTCAATGCCCCATGTACCTTCTAGAGATGCATGGTGAGTATTTTATCTGATTTCATTGAGACCTGCATGGAGGTATTTATGGATGATTTTACAATTTATGGATCCTCATTTGATGAATGTCTCTCTAGTTTGGGTGATGTGTTGCATCGTTGTATTGAGAAGAATCTGGTCTTAAATTTTGAAAAATGTCATTTCATGGTCGAAAAGGGAATTGTATTAGGTCATATAGTCTCACAACATGGCATTGAAGTTGATAAATCTAAGGTAGTCATTATTTCATCCCTTCCATATCCTACATATGTGTGTGATGTTCGATCATTCCTTGGACATGTTGGATTTTATCGACGGTTCATCAGAGATTTTAGTAAGATCGCTCTACCCTTATCTCGATTACTTCAAAAAGAAATTGAATTCAATTTTGATGATTCATGCAGGGTATCATTTGATGAGCTAAAGAAGTGTATGACCACTCCACTAATCATACAGCCCCCGCGGTGGGACCTTCCATTTAAGCTTATGTGTGATGCATCCAACTTCGCGGTTGGAGCTGTCTTATCTCAGAGGGCGGAGGGACGTTCACATGTGATTTCATATGCATCAAGGATGTTGGATTCTGCCCAATCAAACTACACCACAACAGAAAAATAGTTTCTTGCTGTTATATTTGCTTTAGATAAATTTCGTTCATATTTATTAGGATCTAAAGTAGTTGTTTTTTCTGACCATGCAGCTTTGAGGTACCTCCTGAAGAAGCCAGATGAAAAGCCACGACTTATCCGTTGGATGCTCCTTCTTCAAGAGTTTGACATTGAGATAAAGGACAAGAAGGGGTCAGAGAATTTAGTGGCAGACCACATGAGTAGGATTACTCACACACTGGAGGGTGACACCTTGGACCAGGTACCACTTCGAGACACTTTCTCCGATGAACATCTCTATACCATCTCAGGTACGCATCCTTGGTATGCTGATTTAGTTAATTACATTGTTTCCTCTAAAATACCAGTAAATTTGAAGAAAAATAAAGTCCAAAAATTAAAAAGTGAGTCTAGGTTTTATGTGTGGGATGATCCTTACCTCTGGCGCATGTGTAGTGACCAAGTCATTAGGAGGTGTGTTCCCGATCATGAGTTTGAGTCTGTTTTGCATTTCTATCATACACTTTCCTATGGTGGACACTTTGGACCTCAACGTACTACTAGAAAAGTCTTAGACTCTGGATTATATTGTCCTATATTATTCCATGATTCCCATGTGTTTTGTAAGTCATGCTCTCATTGCCAACACACTGAAAACATTTCAAAAAGACACGAGATTCCCCAACAACCCATTTTATTCTGTGAGATTTTTGATATTTGGGGAATTGATTTTATGGGCCCTTTTTCAAGTTCATTTGGTTTCTTTTATATAATTGTTTCTGTCAATTATGTCAGTAAATGGGTGGAGGCCAAGGCCACCAGGACTGACGATTCTCATGTTGTAGTGGATTTTTTCAAGGCTTAAATTTTCTGTAGGTTTGGAGTACCGAAGGCCATCATCAGTGACCAAGGGACACACTTCTGCAATCAGAATTTTTCTTCCCTTCTTTGGAATTATGGGGTGACACACAAAACATCAACACCATACCACCCTCAAACAAATGGCCAGGTTGAGGTTTCAAATAGGGAATTGAAACAAATTTTGGAGAAAACTGTGTAGCCAAATAGGAAGGATTGGATCAAGTGCTTGGATGATGCGTTGCGGGCTTATAGGAAATCATACAAGACACCCATTGGTATGTCCCCATTTCAGATTGTTTTTGGGAATTCATGTGATCTCCCTGTGGAGGTTGAGCATCGATCTTATTGGGCTATAAAGAAATGCAACATGGATTTGGCCCAAGATGGAATCCAAATGAAGCTGCAAATTCAAGAGCTTGAGGAGATTCGATTGTCTTCATATGAGAACTCAAGGATCTATAACGAAAAATCAAAATCAGCTCATGATAGAATGATCCAACAAAATGAGTTTCATGTTGGAGAGAAAGTCCTTCTCTACAGTTCATGACTGAAGCTGATGCCTGGTAAGTTTCATTACAGATGGTTAGGTCCTTATATTGTATCTAATGTTTTTCCTTATGGTGCAGTGGAGATCACACAAGAGGACACTGGAAGGAGATTTACATTCAATGGGAAATGTTTGAAGAGATACATTGAGGGACTTCCTACTGATGCAGTGGATTTTATCACACTGCATGACCCCATAATCACTTGAGCACGTCAGGCTGTTCCTAACCCTTTCACTTTTATATTATTTGTCCTATTTAAAAATTCTGCATTTCGTGTGAATATATCATCTCATGGGTTCACATTGAGGATAATGCAATATTATAAGTGTGGGGGAGGGAACCTTTTAGTTTAGTAATTTCAATTGTTTTCTTGTTTAAAAAAAACAAAACAAAACAAAATTGTGTGTTTTTCAAATTGTGTGTTTTTATTTTTCAATTTTCTTTGTGTTTTTGAAATTTTTGAGCTGAATTGATTCTCATCACAATTTTGAAATGCATATAAATGAGTGAAACAATTTATCCCATGAAACTGAGCTTAAATGAATGCTGAAAATGACTTTGTTTCAAGTTCAAATATTTAGTAATTTCACGAAGAGTACATTGAATTTTGAATCCCATGCCACATATCACTGTCTTTATATTTGAAACCACATTCCTGTGAGGCTTCTAAACCATTATTTTCATATTCTTTACATTCACCTCACTTCTTGAGAGAACCAAACCATGCTTTATTTAACCAGAATTTGATTTATTTTTGTCAAAACTTGAGGGTTTGAGATACTTATGTTTAAATGATTGAGGCATTTGTTTGGTATTAAAGACCCTATTTCAAAGAATCATTTTTTATAATGGCCTAACTTGAACATTTAATCTTTGTGGCCCTTAGAAGCCATGCACAGCCTTTTAGGTTAGCCACATTACAAGCCAATTTTCCTTATCCAACCAACTCTTGAAGTGAAATTGCATAATCTAATTGAGCTTAAGTGTGGGGGAATCTATCTAGTGTTGTGCTACCACATTATGTGATACTTTGGGTGGAAAATTAAATTCTGAAGAGACGTGTTTGCTGCTGAAGAAGGTCATTATATTGAAAGCTGTGCCTTTTCTGGAGCTTTCATGACAAGTGAAGTTGTGCCTTTTCTGGAGCTTCTAATTGAGGCGGAAAGTTGTGCCTATCTGGAGCTTTCAAGAAAATCATGTTTGATAAGATTGACATTTTTTTATGCTGAAATAATGAATGGTGTAAACTTTCCATGACTTTTCATGATGATGGAGCTGAATTGATACTATGGAGATTGATGAGGAGACTATATTTAAGTGAAAATTAGATTAATGCAATTTTTCTTCAAAAAGAGTCAAGCCCTCCTCATTCAGCCTCAGAATTTTTCACACCTTAATCCTACCAACCAAAAGCCATAGAACAAACCTGAAAAGTCCTCATGATAAACATATGTCTTTGACTCACATCGAGTAGTGATGTAGGAATTTATCAAGCCTATGGTGACCCTTGTATGAGTTTGGATGAGAAAGACATTGCAAAAAAATGACATTTGTGTGATAAGAGAAAATTCAAGCGAGGTAAGTGTTTTGTGCATGGGAGGATAAATGAAGTGGAAATATATTTAATGATATAAATGGAGAACTTGAAATAATGATTTTTTATGAGGCATGATATCTTCTGTTTCTTGGTGTGTAATTGATTGATCTCAAGGATATGTGTTTTAAAATTGGTTTTGATTTGATATTGATGTTTACTTGATATGAGGTTTTTCTCAGGAGTGCAAAAGGGTAAGTGTGGGGGATTTGATAAAACACTATTTTATTGAATATTTTATAGATAATAAATGATATAATTTCCTCACATTGTGTTAAATATGTTTAATTAGAAAGTTTTTTGGATTAGATCATTCATTTGAATATTTGATGAAAATTATAGTTTTACCCTTTTAAAATCACTGTAGTATTTCATCATAAATATTTTTATTTGAATTATTTGAACTTATTATTTTGTAACTGTGTTCCTTACTTCATGGGATACAACTTTTATTCAGGACACTAGATAAAAAGAATGCATTTGGATGGAGTAATTGGGCCATAAAGTCAAAGGTGGTCTGGACACGCCAGAATGGAGAAGCTTCTGTATTTCGGTCTTAACTCCTTCATCTAGGCTTTTATGGAGCCCAAATTTTTAGAGGAGATATAGGACCCATATACTCACATATTATCCATATGAAAGGCCGTCCAATTCACGCGTTTTGGTGGTCAAATGGGCGGTGAAAGTTGGCATAAAATATTTGGCCGAGATTCCCCATTCACACTTGAAACCACTTTGAACCTAGCCTCCCCACCACTCTATAAATTGGTGTTTTTCTCATTTTTTGGGGTTGGGATGTGAATTGGGAAGTTTAGGGCAGATGAGAAGTGGATCAAATCCAATTCTCCAACCATTTTAGTAAGGTTATCTCTTGAAGCAAGGATCCCTTCGACGAAGCCTTCTTCTTCTCCTTCGTGTTGTAAAGCTTTTGTTTGTGTAATAAACTTATTTGTTCTTCTTTTATTTCTTCTCTTTTATACTGTTTTGTTTAAATTTCTTTTTATATTAATCTTCCTCTTTGGGCTGGAATTCTTGAGTAGAAGTGTTATTGGGTTATACCCATTATAAACCTTTGCACATGCAAAACGCTTCTACGATGATTACGCCACCCATGGAAGAGTAGTCTTTTAGTAATCGATCTATCTTATACCCTCTTCATTTAATTATTTTGAATCATTGAGATACTATAATTCACTTAATATGATCCATGAATTGTGTTTTTAAATTTTAATAAACTAAGAAAGCAATTGAATAATCAACACAAAAACACGCGAGGCCGAGATGTTTTGTAAATTGTGAGAGCGCAATCTTAATCGGTAATGCAAGAACACATGAGATAAATTTGAAGAGTTCAAATATAATCCCTAAACACAATTCATCCTAATTTCAAGAATGTATATTTGCTCTAATTAACCACTGACTATAAGCTAACCTTAGAACAACAATCAAAGCAGGGTACTACGATTGCGTGTTCCGAAGCTAGCCTAGGGTTTAAGTAATTCCATCTTTGTGGTTAAGTTAACTCTTGTAGGGTTTGAGGGTTAACATATTAGGGGATAATAATTAAGTAGATATTGATTTAAATGATAATTATTAATAAGTAAATGAAGAGGTAGAGTTATATCGATTACTCCTTTTAAATATTTCCTAAAAAACATCTTTTTATTGTTCCATTTTAATCGAACTTCATTTTAAAACAAAAAACAAAAAAAAAATGAAATCTTCTTCCAGCAAACTTCTTCTAGATTTATAAACTATAAACAACCCCCATACTTTTAAGTAGTGTTTTAATTCTATTCTCCTTTTATAATATCTTTTAGAAGTTGTTTTAATTTACTTCCTCCTTTGAGAGACGACCTTAGTCAGCCACTCTGCTGCACCTAAGTACCCCAAAATCACACTAATCATTTGAGGGCACCCACGACAGCACTCTTTCAATGTGAGATTCTATTTGATTATCTCCCAGTTATAATGATATCATCAACATAGAAAATCAACATGATACGGTCGAAGGATGTCATGCGGTAGAAGACAATGTGGTCCTTCATACTCCGAGATTGACCAAATGTAGTGACGAATGTGCATAATCTTCCAAACCATGTATGAGGAGACTGTTTGAGTCCATAAAGAGAGAGAAAAAGTCGACATATATGAGAATTGGCTCCTGAGGTACGGAAGCCAGGAAGTTGTTGTAAACATACCTCTTCTTCAATAAAATTGTTATTGGTGAATTCCCCTTACCTCAATGTGAGGTGGAGACATTCTTTTATAGATGAGTAAAACTAATTACAAGGAGGGTAAGTCCGATGTGGGACTTAGAAAGACCCATTAAACTTAAATGGGGTCCAACACTCCCCCTCAAGCTGGACATGCCCATATTGGATTGAGTCCCACAAAGAAAAAATAAGACAAGACACAGAGACCATCTCAGACTCCCCCTCAAGCTGGCTGTGAATACCCAGCCAGGTAGTGAGAGAGTTAAGGCAAGATCCAAGGAGGCCTCTGGTGAAGAGGTCAGCAATCTGATCTGCCGTTGGAATATGACCAATGTTAATATGGTTCTGCTCGAGATGGTGGCGAAGAAAGTGGCAGTCCACCTCAATATGCTTCGTCCGTTCATGGAAGATGGTATTTGAGGCAATATTTGTAGCTGCCTGATTGTCACACCAGATATGAGTGGAAGTCTGTTCCAGGAAGTCGAGCTCTTGGAGGAGGTGATGAAGCCAGAGGATCTCAGTGGTGACCATGGCCATGGCACATTATTCGGCCTCGGCACTTGATCTGGAGATGACTGTCTGCTTCTTGCTGCGCCAGGAGATAAGGTTACCGGCGAAGAACACGACAAATCCTGAAGTAGACTTGCGGGTAGCGAGGCAACTGGAATAGTCCGCATCACAGAAGGCCTCAACATCAAGATGAGAATGATGTGAGTACCAAAGGCCATGTGCAGGGTCTTTCTTGATGTATTTGGCAATGCGTAGGACATCATCCCACTGAGATCTGGTTGGATGCTCCATGAACTGGCTGACTTTTCCAACTGCGCAGACAATGTCAGGTCGCGTCTTGGTGAGGTAGTTAAGTTTACCCACCAGACGTCGATAGCTCTTGGGATGAAGAAATGGTTCTGAGTCGGTATGGAGATATTGTTCCCTAGGCTCAAGTGGAGTGCCCACTGCAGTCGCTATGCTCAAACCTGCATCCTGCAAGATTCAAGAGCATATTTGCGTTGGCAGAGAGAGATATTGTCCTCATAATAGGAGACCTCGATGCCAACGAAGTAGGTGAGGGGAACCAGATCTTTGGTGTGAAATTGGTGGTGGAGGTTCACCTTGAGGTTAGTGATTCCTGTGGAGTTTCTCCCTGTGATGATTATATCATCAACATAGACCACGAGCAAGATATAGCCATGCGTCGTCATATGGAAGAAGACAATGTGATCTTTCATACTGCGAGAGAGGCCAAAGGCTATGACGACTGTGCTGAAGCGACCGAACCAAGCCCGAGGAGACTTCTTGAGGCCATAAAGGGAGCGACGAAGGCGGTAGACATGGGAGTCGGCACCAGATGCAGAAAAGTCAGGGGGCTGCTGCAGGTAGACCTCTTCGTCAAGAAATCCATGGAGAAAGGCATTCTTGACATCCAGTTGATGAAGAAGCCAGTGATGATGAGCATCCAGAGATATGAACATGTGGACAGAGGCCATCTTGGCTACTGGAGAGAAGGTCTCAAAGTAATCGATGCCATATGTCTAAGAAAATCCCTTCACCACAAGTTGGGATTTGAGGTGACAAAGAGATCCATCGGGATTGAAACGAATTGTATATATCCATTTGCAGCAGACCACCTGTTTTCCCATAGGGAGGGGGACCAGATCCCATGTATGATTGTCCTCCATAGCCTGCAGTTCATCTCGCATAGCCTGTAGCCACCCCGGGTGTGACTTGGCATCGCCAACCGTGCGGGGAATAGAGATCGCCTCTAGTGATGAAAAACCTTTGTAAGAATATGTAAATAAAGTAGTAGTATGACAGGATCGAGTACCTTTCCAGAGTGCAATTGGAAAGTCCTCGGGTGCTGTGAAAGGAGCATCTGAAGAAGTGGGAACAATGTTGTCCTCGGCCTGGATGGGGGGTACAGTTGATGGACGACGAGAGTAGACCTGTTCAAAGTGATGACCTGTAGGAGGAGACACCAGAGGCTGGTGAAACTGGAGAGGAAGGCATTCATTGATGGTAGTGTCTGGATAAGGAGAGGGTGGAGTGAAAGAAGAGCTCTCAACAAATGATACATCAGCAGAGGTGATGTAGCGGCATAAGTCTGGAGAGAAGCACTGGTAGCCACACTGAGTGTGGGAATAGCTGAGAAAAATACACCGGAGGGATTTGGGAGAAAGTTTTGAGAGATTGGGGTGAGTTTCCCAGACATATCAGAGACATCCGAAGACACAGAGTGGAAGGGAGTGAGGGGGAAGAGAGGGGTACAGAGTATGAAAAGGAGTATCCCCCTGAAGGATGGAGGAAGGAATACGATTGAGTAGGTATGTGGCAGTGAGGATGGAATCCCCTCAGAAGTGTAGAGGCACCTGGCGGTGGAAGAGGAGGGCACAAGCAGTTTCTAGAATATGCCAATGTTTTCGCTCGGCCACTCCATTTTGATGAGGGGTATCAGGATAGGAGGTCTGAAGTATGATGTCGTGTGCCCGTACAAACTGCTGAAAGGGAGTGGATAGGTATTCCCGCCCATTGTTGGAGCACAGACATTTTACAGAGATAGAAAACTGTGTCTTGATCTCGTGGTAAAAGTTCTGAAAGGTGGAGAAAACTTCTGTCCAATCTCGAAGAAGGTAAAGCCATGTCATACAGGAAAAATAATCAATGAAAGAGATGTAATATTTATACCCGGATTGACATGAGGTGGAACATGGACCCCATACATCGGAATGAACCAAATCAAAGGGTTTGGCGGCCCGTGTGTCAAGTCGAGGATAATATGATGTGTGATGGTGTTTTACAAAGGTACATGACTCACAATGAAAAGATAAATGTGGACTAATATCTGGATAGAGATGATGAAGAGTGGAGGTGGAGGGGTGGCCCAACTGAGAATGGAGGTCCACGGCACGAGCAGAGACAGACCGGCATACGACAGATGCCGGACCATCGAACATGTACACCCCATCTCGAAGCTGGCCTCTACCAAGTTCCTGTTTCGTCGTCCGCTCCTAAAACACAATAGAAGACGAGGTAAAGATAGCATTACAATTGAGATCCTTGGTCAGCTTGCTTATGGAAAGCAGGTTAAAAGGACTTCATGGTACATGGGCCACCGAGGATAGGTGAAGGGATGAGGTGAGTGAGCATGTACCAAAACCGGAAATGGGGAGAGTGGAACCATCAACAACAATGATGGCTGAGGGACCAGTATAGGGATAGTAGTTGGAGAGTATACTTGCATCCCCTATAAGATGATTTGGGATTAATTTCCCTCTGATACCATGTTATTGGTGAATTCCCCTTACCTCAATGTGAGGTGGAGATATTCTTTTATAGATGAGTAAAAATAATTACAAGGAGGGTAAGTCCGATGTGCGACTCAGAAAGACCCATTAAACTTAAATGGGGTCCAACAAAAACCATATAGAAATACATTTTTGACATCAAGTTGATGAATATGCCAATGATGATGAGCGACAATAGAGAGGGATAATCAAACATATGCCATCTTCGCAACCGGAAAGTGTTAAAACAATCAACACCACATGTCTGAGCAATGCCTTTTGCCACAAATCTGGATTTAAGGCGATGAAGAGTGTCATATGCATTTAGGCGTACCGTATAAATCCATTTTCCATAGACCATCTGTTTACCTGTCAGAAGGGGGATCAGATCCCAAGTATGATTGTCGTCCAGAGCCTGCAATTTATCCCACATTTCTTGAACCCACCCAGGGTGTGATTTGGTGTCACCAACCGTGAAAGGAATAGATATCATCTCTAGAACAAAAAGACCTCTATATGAGGATGTGTAAAGAGTAGAATTCTGACAAGAATGAGTACCTTTTTCACAATGCAATGGGAAAGTCGTGTGTTTCCAGAGCAAGAGCGTCAGATGAAGCTGGGGAGATGGTGTCCTCGGCCTGGATGGGGGACACATTCGATGGACGATGAGAGTAGACAGTGCCAAACCGGTGATCGGTAGAGTGTGACACCTGAGGAAAAGGTGGGTGGATAGTGAGAGGAAGACAATCATCGATGCTGGTGTCTGGATGAGAAGAGGGAGAAGAGAAAGGAGAGCTCTCGACAAAAGATATATATGAAAAGATGATATAAAGTCGTAAGTCTGGAGAGAAATATCGGTATCCGCGCTGAGTGCGGGAATATCCGAGGAAGATGTAACAGAGAGATTTCAGAGAAAACTTTGAGGGGTTGGGATGAGTGTCACGGAAATAATAGACACCAAAACACACGGAGTGGAAGCGGGTGATGAGGGAGTGAGGATAACATAGTCTGAAAAGGAGTCTCCCCCTGAAGGATAGAATAAGGAAGATAATTTATGAGGTATGGTGCAGTAAGGATGAAATCCACCAAAAAAAGTAGAGGCACCTGCATGTGGAATAAGAGGGCATAAGAAGTTTCCAGAATATGATGATGTTTACGCTCGACCACTTCATTCTGCTGAGGTATATCAGAGAAGAATGTCTGATGAATGATGCCTTTATCCTTGAGAAACTACTAAAGGGAAGTGGATGGATATTCTCAGGCATTGTTCGAGTGGAGACATTTAAAAGGCTTGGATAATTGATTGTGAATTTCATGGTAAAAGGTTTTGAAAATATCACACACCTCAGATATATCATGAAGGAGATATAGCAATGTCACCCGAGAGGATTCATCAATAAAGGATACATAATAACTATACCCTAATTGGTTAGAAACCCTGTAAGGACCTCATACATCGGAATGAACAAGGTCGAAAGGATTCGCTGCTCGCGTTTGTAATCAAGGAACATACGTCACCCGATGATGTTTAGCAAACTTGCAGGATTCACAATGGAAGGAAAAATGTTGACTGAATTGGGGGAAAAGCTTATGTAAGAAGGAATCTGGTGGATGACCAAGACAAAAATGTTGGTCGAGGGCACAAGCAGAGGTGGATAAACAAACAAGGGATGGTGGTGTATTGAACATGCACACCCCATAACTAAGACGACCTCTACCAAGTTCCCGATTCGTCGACCGCTCCAGAAAAACAACACCACAATATGTAAAAGTAACAACACAATTTAAGTCTTTTGCGAGTTTACTTATGGAGATTATAGTAGTCAATCGTGGATCATGGCACGACGCAGCGGGGTCCTATAGCGAGATAGCGGCGACACGGATTGCGTTGTAGATGCCTTTTTATCCAATCGCGGACCAATAAATATAATTTAAATTATATAATTCTACGCATATATGTTGAATATTTTAAATATGATAAATAAAATATAAAACAGAATAAAAATAATAAAATAAAAAAAAACAAAAAAAAACGTTTTTACAGTGGAAATTTTTAACTAAAACACATAATATAAAACAAAACAAAAAACAAAATCAAATAAAGAGAATAAAAAATGAAAGGACCCCGACACCCACGTCACTCGGGGGGTCAGGGTGCGGGGGGGTTGGGGTGTGGTTGTCATCGTCGTCAGGGGTGCGAGGAGAGGTGTGCGAAACAATGAAGGGGGGGGGGGGGGTGTGGCCGTCATCGTCGTCGGGGGTGGGGGGAGCAGTGTGCACAACAGCAAATAGAGGAAGAAGAAGGTGCGGCTAAAAAAAATGTGCGCGCAGTAGGGAGGGCTTCGTCGCGGCATGAGGAGGGGGAAATAGGATGGTTAGGGCATGGGAAAAGTGGGTTTGATCGCTTACAGGGAAAAAAACCGACACCAGAAGAAGTCAGGGCCGCGCCGGCTGGGATCGCGGCGGAAGCGCGATGACCGCGATAGCGGGTGGTGCGGCGCGATCGTGTTCTGCCCTCAATCAACCCGCCTGAAGTGGCTGGGAGCCGCTCCACACCGCGACGACACGATTTGAAAACTATGATGGAGATAAGATTAAAAGGATTGTGAGGAACATGAGTTACTGAAGCCAGATTAATAGACAGAGTCAATGAGCATGTGCCAAATCCCGCAATAGGGATTGTAGATCCATCAACAACAGTAACTGTACAAGCACCAGTATACAGATGATAGGTAATAATCATACCTGAATCTCCTGTGAGATGTTTAGACGCACCAGAGTTAAGTATCCAAGCTGTCCGTCGATAAGATATACACGTGGTAGAGCCACTAGTCTGAGCAGCTGGAGAAGAGGAAAGTGACAAAGCAACTCGATAAGATTGTATAAGTGCAATCTCCCCCTTCGAGAGGGACAGTTTGTAATGGATACTAGATGAAGGCGAGGATAAAGGCATGTCTGGGAATGTAGAGTGCGACAGGGAGGGGGGACTGCCTCGCGGGAGGACCAGTGACGAAGCACGAGACAACCGCGCAGGCGGACGCACAGACGCAGTGATGGAGCGCGAGACTGCAGTATGGGAATGCCGACAACTGAGGCGAGGGGGATGCCTCGCAGGAGAGCCGGCGATTGGAGGTGCAGGGGGGGATGCATAGGTGTGCTGGTGGTAGGGGCACGGGGGAGCCATGCAGGAGAAGGGCCATAGGCTGTCGGTCGTCGCTCAAGGAGGCAGAGCGCTGAAGGGGGGGATGCTCAGGGGGACGACGTGTCCGGTCTTTGGTGCTTCGGGAAATCCGGAGAATCCGGTGATGGTTGGCCGGGAGAAGGGGCGTTGTGGAAGAGCTGAAGGAAGGTTGTGTCAGACCGGCTTAGTACTGCTAGTTGGGAGGGGGCAGTGAGCAGGAGACCGTGCTCAGGCAGGTCGGTAGGAGGCGGAGCTACCGCAGGAGGCTAACGAAGGGAGGCAAGATGTGTGTAGGTGGGCGCCGACGATGAGGTTCTGCAGAAGAGGCCATCAGGCACGGGATCGTCAGGGAACCGGTTGGAGATAGGGCGCTGTGTGGAGCCACGCGGTTAGGCTAGGGCGCGAGGGGATGCCTCGCGGGAGGGAGATCCTTCAGGGACCGTCGCTGTGGAAGAGACGACGGGAATGGGGCCATCACAGGGAGGAGGCGTGAAGGAAAGCCATGAGAGAGAGGGCACCGCTAGGGGCGGAGGCCGCTCAGGAGGGGCGCTTCCTAGGAGGCCATTGCATGAGGGGGTGGTGACAGAAAGAGGTGCGACCGACAAAAGGGGTCGCACCAGGAGAGGTCCGTTTAACGGAGAGGTCCGTTTGATGGAGCGCTGGTGTGGGAAGTCACTTGCAGGAAGTGGCTGGCATGTGGGGAGTGCGGAGCTTCCGCACAAGAGAGAGGCAAGTCCAGAAAGCCACACATGGAGGGTTCTGCCTAGAGGGAGTCGCGGGGTGGAAGACGCCAGGAGGGGTTTTGCTGGGGGGCCACCGGGAGGGAACTGCACTAGGGGGCAGAGCACCGTGGATGGGAGAGGAAAAAAATTATCGGGAGTCACCCTCTGATACCATGGAAATTTGTACAAGTCTCTACCTCAATGAGAGGTGGAGAGATTCTTTTATAGATAAAGAAAAGAATTACAAGTTAGAATAATCTGATGTGAGACTCAGGAATACCTTTTACCTGGAAATACAATTAATCAGCATGAAGACTGAGTTGCTGGGTTACTCGGAGGTAAGGGTGTAATTTCGGCCCAGCTCGGCCCGACCCAGATCAGGCAGGGCCGGGTCGGGCTTACCCTGCAAAAAATTGGACTGCTGACCACCATTTGGGCTGGGTTGGGCCGGCTCGAACAATCTCATGAGGCGGCCCGAGCCCGGCCTCGGGCCGGCCCAAACCATCGAGTCGGGCCGGGCTTTTTCAAGTCGGGCCATGGTGGGATTTTATTATTTTCAAAATAATTGTTTGTTTTAAAACTTTTTTAATCATTTTTTTAACATTTATTTAAAACGTTTTTTACATTAATTTTTAAATTCATGTTTTTTAGATGTATATTTTTAAATGTTTAATATGTTTTTTGTAAAAAAGTTTATTTTATTTTTTATTAACATTTTACAGTGGGTGGTAGATATGTTATTTTTTTGTCTAAATAGATTTATATATGTGAATCTATATATATTATGTGCAAATTGTAAAAAAAATTAATGAGGGGTTGGGGGATGCACAATAGTGGGTGAGTTTAAAACATTGTTATTTAAACATTTTTTTAACTTATTTATAATTTTTTTCAGAGTTTGTGAATTTTTTTATTAACATTTTTATTTAAACCATTTTTTAACATCTATTTAAAACATTTTTTTACATTTATCTTTAAATGATTAATTTAAAATGTTTTTTAATTTTTTTTAAACGCATGGTTTTTACAAGTATTTTTTTAAAACATTTAACTTTTTTTTAAAATTTAATATAATTTTTTTAAGTGTTTGTTTAAAAAAAATTAATTTAAATGTTTGTTTTAAAAACTGTTTTTAAACATTTTTATTTAAACTGTTTTTTAACATTTGTTTAAAAAACAATTTACATTCATTATTAGACATTTAATTTAAAACGTTTTTTAACGCATGTTTTTACATGTATTTTGTTTAAACATGTTTTATGTAAACACATTTTTTATTAACATTTTACAGTGGGTGGATATGTTATTTTTTCAAAATAGATTTATATATGTGTAAATTTTTATATATTATCTGCAAATTGAAAAAAAAATTAATGAGGAATTTGGGGATGCGCAGTAGTGGGTGGGTTTAAAGTGTTGTTATTTAAACGTTTTTTATCATTTTTAAAACATATTTTACATTTATTTTTTTATCATGTTTATGAAAAGTATTTTTAAGTGTTTATTTAATTTAAAACATTTTTTAAACATTTTTTATTATTTTAAACGCATGTTTTTTACATGTATCTTTATTAATCGTTCAAAATTTTTTTGTAAGAACGTTTATTTTCTATTTTATTAACATTTTAGAGTGGTAGGATTTGTTATTTTTCTTCTAAACAAATTTATATATGTGAATCGGTATATATATTATGTGTAAATAAATAATGATAGGTTGGGGGTGTGCACCAGTGAGTGAGTTAATTTTTTTTAATATATATAATATATGCGAGTTTCATCATATTTAAAAAAAATTAATGAGTTTGGGAGTGTGCTAACATCATTGGGTGAGTAGTTATTTTTTTGTTAATATATATATATAATATGAGAAAATTGTAAAAATATAAGTAGGGGTTGGGAGGTGCGTCACCGTGGACGAGTTATTTTTTTTAAATAGATTTATATATAATATATGCAAGTTGTAACATACTTAAAAAAATTAATGAGGTGGGGGCGTGCACCAACATCATTAGGTGAGTGTTATTTTTTTATTAATATACACTAAGTTATTATATATACAATATTAAATCATTGAAATATATATATATTATTAATATCTTTGTTTATATATATATTATATTAAATCATTTATATATATATATATATTATTAATGGATTTTTAAAAGCCACACTTAATTGATATATATATTATTAATGGCTTTGTTTATTATATATTGTATCATATCATTGATATATATATTATTAATATATTTGTTTATATATATATACACATATATATAATATGCAAGTTTCATCATATTTAAAAAAATTAATGTGGTTGGGGGTGTGTGTGAACATCATTGGGTGAATGTGTTATTTTTTTTGTTAATATATAATAAGTTATTATATATATATATAATGTTAACTGATTGATATATATAATATGATAAAATTGTAAAAATAATAATTAGGGGTTGGGGGATGCGCCGTAGTGGGCGGGTTAATTTTTTTTCTAAACAAATTTATATATGTATAATATGTATAATATATGCAAGTTGCAACATACTTAAAAAATTAATGAGGTTGGGGGACGTGCACGAACATCATTAGGTGAGTGTGTTATTTTTTTAATTAATATACAACAAGTTATATATATATATAATATTAAATCATTGATATATTTATATTAATAGCTTTGTTTGTATATATATATTATATTAAATCATTTATATATATATGTATATTATTAATGGATTTTTAAAAGCCACACTTAATTGATATATATTATTAATGACTTTGTTTATATATATACATATATAATTATATATCGTTATACACACACACACACACATTATAATTATATATAATAATAGTTATATGTATATATGTTATTTTTTGTTAATATATAATGATATATATATATATACATATATCGTTGATATATATACATATATATATAGTCTGGTGATAATATAATAGGCACAGCGCCTGGGCCAGTTGGTCAAGGCGCAGCTTTGGAAGCCTGATGAACCTACGGCCCGAGCCCGGCCTGGCCCGACACGGGATTTGCTGGGAGGGGTTGCTCGGGCTTTCGGGCCACCGGGCCAAAATCAAACCCCTACTCAGAGGATATCATCGACGACATCGAGGTAGTGAGCAACCTCATTGGGGGAGTCCTAAAAGGAGAGGGGATTGGCGGGAGCGACAGACTCCCAGCCTGGGATGGCTTTCTCAGCGGCGTCGAAGCCTTCAAGGGTGCAGGGGTCAGATCCGAAGATCAGATCAGAAAAGGAGGCACGTGGCTTATGCAGGAGTCCATCGCGCAGGGAAGAAGGCAAGCCTTCAGAGATGGGGTGTTGTTGCTCATCGTAGCCCAGGTGTGTTGCAGAAACGTCAGGAGTCGCGACAAAAGAAAGAAACGATTCACAGTAGAGTAAAAAAGGGAAAAACAAAAGAAGAAAAATAAGATCTTGAACACAGAGATTTATGTGGTTCAAGAAATGATCCCTATGTCCACAGAGAGGCAGAAATTTCACTATATTCAGGAGCAAAAATTACAGGGAGTATTAGAGCTTCACACTACACAGAAACCCCAACTCGAAATGGGCTAATAAAGAAGATGAATCACTATTCCACCAATCGCACAGGAAGTCCACTGTGCTACAATGAAAGGCTGCTAGAAGTCAGTATCGCTACAGTGATGCAACCACCCAAGTCTAAAGTGCTACAGTGGCTAGTGGGTGGAAGTCCACGGAGCTACAGTACTGGTGTCTCCAAGGTCTGACCTGCTACAATAGTAGTGTCGAAGTCCACACTTCTACAGTGTCATGTTGGTGTCGACCAATCATTTCTGCTACAGTCGGTCAGAGATGTTACAGTTTCTCCAAATTTGGGCAGGGTGCCTTCGGCCCCCGGAGCAGGGACGTGTTGCCCCCTGTAACCCCCAACGAGCTCACCATGGAAGTTACGACCTGGTGCGCAGTATGAGTCGGAAGCATTTAACCCAATCATCATCCAAAAAAGACCAGGCCACACCAATTCCACAGGTAAGCGGTCTGGATCCATAGGAGGTGCGTCACAAGAAGAGGACGAGGATAACTGGATGAACGAGAATCGTCACGCAGAGAGGTCGAGTCGACGGGAGGGGAGGCGGGACGGGGCACAATGGTTGTTGCGCAGGGAGGCACCGCCACTGGTGAGGACGCATGGAGGCCGGTGGGAAGCACATCAACACGGTAGGGAGGGCGACGTGCCTGCTGGGAGGGGGTGGTCCACTGTGGCGATGGCCAAGGACCGAGGGCCACCGCACCCCAGCAGTGGGAAATACATAGGCAAAGAGAGGGGATAGACGGGAGGGAGGAGTTCTGGATTAAACCAGCTATGATACCATGTTAATTGATAAATAGGTGGTCCCAATACCCAATATGTCTCTTAAGAGAGGTCTTGGTGTCTATTTATTATGAATAATAAAAGATGGAATGATACCTAAGTCTAATGTGGGACTCTGGTGAACTTAACCTCTAACAAAATGAAATGACTGTGTTCTCATTTTAATGTGTTCAAATATGCTTTGATAATACTTTATTCACTTTGAGAAAGCTATAACAAAATGATTTAGTTGCAAGCCCTTTCCCCCTGATCTTGTTCATAATGAAACTTGAGGTCGTGTTAGTCAAGTTCACGAAACATGAGTGTGCTGAATTCAATATGCCTACATTTGTATTCATTTCTATGTTTCTTTTAGGATGTTCATGAGACTGAATTTGTATTCATTTCTATGTTTCTTTCAGGATGTTCATGAGACTATCGCAGGAGCTCTTTGGAATCTTGCTTTTAATGCTAGTAATGCACTCCAGATAGTGGAATGGGGTGGTGTTCCTGTCATCATTGATCTATGTTCAACTTCTGTATAAAAAAATGATCCAATTCATGGCTGCACTGGCATTAGACTATATGTTTGATGGGAAGTATTTCATCTGTGCCCTTAATTATTTTTTAGGTTAATACTCATTCAAATTTAAGAAATTTCATAGAGAGATCATATCCAAGGAAATAGTGTAGCCTTGTTGGAGTTGAATTCTATTTCTTTTTATGTCTAGAAGGTGTATTTTTTCCTCTGTCATGGTTTGGTCTCTTGGGAAGCTTGCGTCTTGAAGAACTTATAAAGGGATTTTTTTTGTTATGGATTAATGGGCTTCGTGTTTACAGATTGGATGAAGTAGCACTAGTTGGTTCTTCACTTGATGAAACATCAAAATGTGAGCACTTGGATGCATCTAGGAGAATTACCATGAAGCATATCAAAGCATTTGTTCACATATATATCAGTTTTAATTCAGCACTTGCATTTCATTGGTGCATCATTTCCCAATCCGTAAGGGCCCATACTTCTTATGAATTGAAATATGACATCACTCCTCTATCCACTACACCAAAACTAACACAACAGACACACCCATCACAAAAACCATCACAACAACATGCAATAAGAAATGCATTCTAAATGACATGAAAAAATGAATGACATGTGATGTCTAACAAATGCCTATATGATGCATGAGATGATACACCATAATCTCATTAGGTTGTAGCAGAAATAGAACCCACAATCACATCAACAGTAATAGAAAAAATCAAGTGCGTCACCCAATGGTGAAATCGAATCAACTGTAATATTAAAAGTCCAGAAAATCACCATTCAAATAGAGGAAATTTAGCTTTTCCCTGTACACGGGGTAACTACTCCCGGGAACAGTTTATTACCAAATTTTATTCCCGTCTTATCCTCGTCTGTTGATGCCAAACTGTAATTCAAACCAGAAAAGATATTCTGATACCACTTTGTAACATCTCAGACCCATATGCCACCCAAAACGGTGCTCCGAACCCGGTAGTCCAGATGGCCTCAAGCGCATCTTTCTAAATGCTAGAGACTGCCGACTAGCAGCGAGGGCTTAGGTGAGTCAGTGGGGAGATTATGCCCTCATTATCAGAGTATCACAATGAAAGTAAAATATTACAAATAGAGGAAGCGAATAAAGTAGTAGTCGACTGAAATAAGCTATACAACAAAATAGGAGTACATATAACAAACCAGAAGTATCTCATATGAAAAATGATGTAGGTGGTACATGTATCTAGAAAGCATCCAGAACAATACATGATAATACAATACAATACAAATTTCAAAAAAGAACGAAAGACCAGAAATGTATCTCGGTAGCATCGCAAGCCTCAACTTGGTCCTATGCTCCTTTGCTCATCTCCTTAAAGGATGCATCAACCTACAACTCAACCACCTCAGGTTGAAAAATGTGAGACGAGTCTGAGTGATAGCGGTGTAACTGAGATACATGAAAGACGTCGTGCATCACTCGGTACCTCTGAGGTAACTTCAACTGATAGGCAACCGATCCAACTCTCTCTAGAATCTTGAATGACCCGACATATAGCGGTGAAATCTTACCCCAACTCCTAATCCGTCTGTGTCCCAACTTCGGTGAAACACGTAGAAAGACCCGATCCCAGAACTTAAATTCTAGAGGTCGTCTGTAGTGATCGACGAAAGATTTTTGATGAGAATTCACAGTAGCCATCCATTTCTGAATCTACTATACCTGCTCAGAAGTCTCCTGCATGAGACGTGGTCCCATTAAAGCTAGCTCACATGCCTCTAGTCAGTACATGGGCGATCAACATGGACTACCGTACAAAGCCTCATAAGGTGTCATCTCTATAGTCGCTTGAAAACTATTATTGTAGGTGAAATCAACCGAGCGAATATTCCTTTCTCAAGGGCCCCCAAAATCCAGGATACGTGCTCGCAACATGTCCTCTAGTACCTGTATCATACGCTCTAACTGGTCATCCGTCTGTGGGTGCTATGTTTTGCTTAGAAGGACCTGTGTACCCAGCGCCCTTCGAAAACTTTGCCAAAAATGAAACATAAAGTGAGCGTCCTTATCTAAAACGATAGTGCGCAGAACCCTGTGAAGCCGTACTATCTTGTTGCAGAATCGCCGGGAGACACAACGACAGAAAACGGGAAAAATGAAAGAAAGAAAGAAGAGGACACAGCGATTTACGTGGTTCGGGAAAAATCCCTATGTCCACGGGAGAGGCAGAAATTCACTATTTGGGAGCACAAATTACAGAGGGTTTTTTTCAGTATAAAACCCTGGCCTGAAATGGGCTACATATGAAGAAGACGGTCCACTGTTCCAAATAGTAGTCCACATTGCAACAGTGATCAGCGGCTCACTTTGTCAAAAGTGCTATAGTGTCTGCCGGCTGGAAGTCAAAAGTGCTACAGTGAAGTTGACCCTGAAGTCTGCACTGCTACAGTGCCTGTCGGTGTCGGTCGGTCAGCTCCGCTGCAGAAGTCCACACTGCGACAATTGTGGGCCACAAGCATTCGGCCCAACCAGATCAGGCAACACCAATCCAACATATCTTAAGGACATACAACCTTCCAAGACCATCACACTGAAGGTCTTCTTGATTGACAAGAAATGAGTGACCTTTTTGAGCCTATCAACAACAACCCGCACAACATAATTACCTAGAGGCGACCTCAGTAACCCAGTCATGAAATCAATTGCAACATCATCTCATTTCCACTCCAGAATAGGTAACTGCTGTAAAAGCCCAACTGATCGTGGGTGTTCTGCCTTCACCTGCTGATAGGTGGAACACCTTGTAACAAAATCAAATACCTCTCTCTTCTTACCTGACCACCAATACTGACGGCGTAAGTCATGGTACATCTTGGTGACTTTGGGGTGCACTGCCCAAGCTGAAGCATGAAACTCCCACATCAACTCCTCACGCATATCCCCTGGAACCCAAACGCGTTTGTGGATATGTAGGACCTCGTCATCACCTACTATCCACCCAGGAGGTGGATCCTCACTAGTCACACTCTTCTGTAGGACTAGGCCCTCATAATTCGATAGCTTCCTCATCCTCACTCTATCCAGGAGGGTAGTGGTCACAAATAAGGATGATAGAAAAGTCTTCCCCTCACTGTCGTGCACCTCTAGATGCGTCTCAGCGAACAACGCCATAAGCCGCCACTCTTTACCAGCCTGCTGCACTGCCTGTATCTGAGTCCTGCTCAGTGCATCAACCACTGCATTGCCCTTACCAGGCGTATAGGCAAGCTCTAAGTCAAAGGACTGTAGGAACTCAACCCACCTTCTCTACCTCAAATTTAGATCTCACTGTGTAAAGATGTACTTGAGGCTTTTGTGGTCCGTATACACCACAAAACGCTCTCCCAGTAAATAGTGTCTCCAACAGCGTAATGCATGAACAACAATAGCTAATTCAAGATCGTGCGTTGGGTAATTTTTCTCGTGAGGCCTCAGCTATCGAGACCCGTACACCACGACTCGATATCCCTGCATCAACACTACCCCCAGCCCAATACCTAAAGTGTCATAGTATATCATGCAAATTTTTCCCTGCTCTGGTATTATCCGGATCGATGTTGATGTCAACCTCCCTTTCAGCTTCTGAAAGGCTGTCTCACAAGAGTCTGACCATACAAACTTCACACCCTTCTTTGTCAATCCCGTCAATGGCGCTGCTAAGCGTGAGAAGTCCTATATAAAACGCCTGTAGTAACCAGTTCTCCCCAAGAAACTCTGTATATCAAATATGTTCTTGGGTTGTTTCTAGGAAATTATAGCTCTCACCTTCTCTGGGTCCACTGATACTCCTGTATCTGAGGTGATGTGACTCAAAAAGTGAATCTGATCCATCCCAAAAGTGACACTTTGTGAGCTTAACATATAACTGATGCTCCCTTAGTGTATTCAAAACGATCTCAAGATGGTTGACATGGTTGTGTCGATTGTGAGAATACAACAAGATATTGTCCACGAAAACCACCACAAAAGATTACATGTAAGGATGTAACACTCGGTTCATCAAAGCCATGAAAACTGCTGGCGTGTTCGTGAGACCAAATGACATAACCAATTACTCGTATAGACCATATCTACTGCAAAAGGCTATACGAGGTATGTCTACAGGTCTAACATGAACCTGATAGTATCTTGACCTCAAATCAATTTTCGAGAATACTCGTGCTCCTTGAAGCTGATCGAACAAGTCATCTATCCGTGGCAAGGGATGTTAGTTTTTAACCGTCAGCTAGTTCAGTTTCCATCATCCATACATAACTTAAGGGAACCATCCATATTTTTTGAAAAAAGGACTAGCAGACCCCATAGAGAAGTACTGGGTCAAATAAACCCCTTCGCCTCCAAATCCTCCAACTGCCTTTTGAGATCTTGTAGCTCCGTCGTAGCCATCCTGTAAGGAGGCTTGGATACCGGTGAAACTCCTGACACTAGATCAATGGAGAACTCCACCTCTCTCTCAGGAGTTAAACTAGAAAAGTCATCAAGAAACACATCCCTGAAGAATTCAACCACTAGAGGGAAGTCTGCCTAACTCACTTCCAGATCATCCAGATACAAACTAGAGATTTGGGCTGTCATTCTGCCCAACCCATGATGATCGGGTCCAGCTCGACTTGCTTGGACATCCCATTTTACCTTGTGAATAAACACTGCACCCTCTGGTGATGTGAAAGTAACCCTACGGTGGTAGAAGTCAATGTACGCTCGATAAAAAATTAACCAGTTCATCCCGAGAATGACGTCAAACCCTGTCATCTCGAGGACGTACAAACCCCAGAATAAGTGACACCCACCAACCTCACTGTCACACATCACCCGTCCTGATTCCTAATAGTGTGTCTAGCATCATAATGCCCTCAGAAAGCAAAACTACAAGCCCAAGGATTTTAACCACTCGTGCGTATATAAAATTATGTGATGCACCTGTGTCAAAAAGAGCAGATGCAATAGTAGAAGCTACTAAGATCGTAACTCTCACAGTAGACGGTCCGGGATCCTGCTCCAGTTAGGTTTGTTGCATTGCATAAGTCTGGCCCGCACTGCGGCCCTATGACACTGCCTGACTACCCTGAGTTGATCCACCCTACTGTCTCTGAGAACCTGGTGTCTGGTTACCACGACCACAACCACCACTGCCTTGGACTGACCAATTTGCACCGCTCCATCTCCCTGCCTAACGTGGAGTTGAAGAACTTACTTCTGATACTGATGTCAGAGATGACCCCCTACCACTCACAGCTGGAGGGAAGTTCCTGTGAAACCATTGCATGTGCCCCATCCTACTGCAATCTTGGCACTCGATTGGGTCATGGTTACACTGATTCTTCATGTGGCCTCGTCTACCACTGATGAAAAAACACCAAGCTTCTTGCACCCAAAACCTGATTAGCACTCACGTTGCGGGAAGCCTCAAAATGGTGCTTCCTTCCTAAAGACGTAGATCCACTGGGTTGAGAAACAACACTCCCCTATTCTGTACCCCCAGCTTCCCTAAAGCTCTGCTTCGTAATGAGTGCCTGATCCACAATCTCAGTGATAAAAGTCAACCTAAACACATTAACCTAAGATTTGATAGCATGTCTGAAACCTTCTTCGGAGCGTCTCGCCCGTGACATCTCATCAGTAAGATGCATTGGCGCGAAATGATGTAGCTCTGTAAAGTGTGTCGAGTATTCCATAATCGTCATCGTGTCCTGCTCCAGATGCATGAACTCACCAGCCCGCTCTGCTCGCAGAGTCGGGGTAAAAGATGTCGAAGAAACGGGTTTGGAAATCAGCCCAACCCATATTCTGCATCCCATCAACCTGGTTCAAAATGTTACACCAGCTCTTTGATGCTCCACATAACATATAAGTCGCGAGCTTGACCCTCTGCTCAGGAGGCGTCTCCAGATGCTCATATATCGCTAACGTGGTATCTAGCCACAACTCTGCACCCTGTGGACCGACATCCCCCAAAAAACGTGGGAGGATGCTACTTCTGGAACACCCATGTTAGCTCAGCCATAGACAAGGCGGGCTGTAGTGCTCCCCAGAAGGTCTACATATATTGAAAGAACCCCTCATGGAACTTTGTCTTAGAACCTATGGCCGAAACAACGTTTGGTGCAACAACTGGTACTAAATGATGATTAACCGGTACCCCATGGCCTATCGCCTTCAGAGAGTGGTCATCGCCTCCCTCGTGTCACACGACAGAAGGTCTTCATGGTGACATATCTCTACAATGTCAAACACATGCCTCAAAAAAGAACAACATCAAAGCACACAACTCACAAGAGTAGGATAGGTCAAAACCCTCCTAAAAGCCAAGTCAGACCACAACCTACTTCTAAATCCAGAATGTTTGATGAAGGATGCCTTTATCCTTGAGAAACTACTGAAAGAAAGTGGATAAATATTCTCAGCTATTGTCCAAGAAGAGACATTTAATAGTCTTGGAGAATTGAGTGTAAATTTCATGGTAAAAGGTTTTGAAAATTTCACACCTCGGAACAATTATGAAGGAGATATAACAATGTTATTTATGAGTATTCATCAATAAATGATACATAATAACTGTACCCTGATTGTCTAGGAACCCTGTGAGGATCCCATACATCAGAAAAAACAAGGTCGAAAGAATTCGCTGCAGGTTTCCAATCAAGGAACATACATCACCCAATGATGTTTAACAAACTTACTGGATTCACAATGGAAGGAAAGGTGTGGACTGAATTGGGGGAAAAGCTTATGTAAGACGAAAGTCGGTGGATGACCGAGATGAAAATGTAGGCCGAGGGCACGAGCAGAGGTGGATGAGCAAGCAAAGGATGGTGGAGTATCAATCATGTACACCCCATAACTAAGACGACCTATACTAAGTTTCTGATTCGTCGACTACTCCTGAAAAACAACAACAGAAGATGTAAAAGTGGTCTTGCCCAAATTTACACAAGTTTTTAGGGTTAAGTGGTCAAATGTAGAGTAGCTTGGGTTGTCAATTCCTCAAAGACCTAAGAAGAAACCTGTAGACATGCACATTCTATGGATTGAGTTTGGCTATTAAGTGATTAACTTTGGGTTGATTCTAGATAGGTTTAAGTGAACTCTACGCGACTTAAGTGAATTCAAATTATGAGAAGGGTTGATCCTAGGTTATTATAAGGGGTGGATTGGATGAAATTCATCTTTAGCGAATTCAAATTCTTATATTTGAGATGAGTTCATTAAAAGAGATCAAAAAATTTCATCACTTACTGGTTCATACCAACAAACTTTAATACTAATCAACAATACACTTGGAGGATCATATTTATGAGAACTCCAAGGTAAATATTCGTATTAGCACTTGAAGTGTGTGGCATTAAAATTCAATAAGGATGAAGAAGTTTTAAAATCATAAAATAAAAATATCATTTAAAAGAAGTGATTAGAGATTAATGGAGTGATAAATAACATCCCATCCATCCCCTTGATACTCCCTTGGATCAACCCATAAGTGGGTTATCCCTCCATTGATCCTATGATCTTAATGGAAGCGGGAAGTAGACTCATGAGGGAGGAATTGAAGGAAAAATAAAACAAAAACAAAGTAACAAACACTCCAATTTTATGTGATAAATCTCACTAGGTTTGGTGTGAATAAATTCACACCATGAAGAAATGGTATCAACATTTAATAATAAGAACATAAAATGAGAAGAATAAGAAGTTTTAGAAGAAAACTAAGGTGATTCGAATAACTTACATTTGAGGAAGAACATTACAAAGGAAAAGTGGCAGCATAACACTACAATGAAAGAGAGCACAAAAGATCCTTAAATCCTCCAACAACACTTCCTTAAATAGGAATTTTTGAAGCTTTGGGTCGAGCCAATAATAGTGGAAGCCACCTCAATTAATGGTAGTGGGCCTAGGTGGGTGTAAATTTAAGGGAGAGTGGACTTTTCCACCCTTGACAATCAATCTGAGCCAACTAGCATCCACTAAACAGAGGCACCGAAAGGAGCATCTAGATAGCCGAATTTCGGTGGGACATAGAAGACAAAAATGAAGATACAGATGTCCCCTAAGTCTTTGTAAAATTTCAGCTAGTTTGTGAGATATGTGTAAAATGGTGTGCTATTTTTCTGGGCCGTAGAATCTGGCCTAGAATTTTATCTCCAAATTGGGCTGCATGAAACTCCCTTTAACACTCCGAATTAGCTATTTTCACTGTTGGATGAAATGTTTCCCTTGATGTACTCTATCTTTAGTTCAATTTTCAGAATTATTGAGATTGAATTGTGGCCACTACGGTCTCTTTATTGGGATGTTCTTCAGTTTACTTTGCCCAGAATGTTGTTGGTTCAAGGCCAACTTTGGTGGTCTTCAATGTGAATCTTCAAGTGATACAAAGGCATGAATTGTTCCTTCTAGCATGGGAGGCCTGAAAATAAAATATGAAAATATAATCAAGAACATTTTGTGTTTTAGGAGGTGTTTAAATATGTACCAAGTAATAGTGCACTTTAACAAAGAATTAAAATCATAATGTGAAATGATGTTCAAGGTGTAAAATGCACTAAAATGGTGTTTATGAATAATTAAGCACATGAATATTATATATATTAACAATTAATATTATCCTCATTTAGTGGCTAATCACATCCCCCCACTTGAGTTTTGCTAGTCCTGAGAAAAATGTATCTCAAAAATATGAAATTTGAATTCCCTTTTTCAAAAAAAAATTAATACACAATGATTACTATGGAATGATAAAATAGGAGAACCCCAAACCCACAAGGTGCCCTCTAAAGGAGGCCTTTAGGTTCTTTTATAACAAATAATAAAGACTACACCAAACAACAAGTCCGATGTGGGATACAGACTCCAACACTCCCCCTCAAGCTAGGTGTACCTAGCTTGAACACATAAAGAAAAGACAAAGAAAGAAATAGACTAAAAACACTCCCAACTTGATGACAAAACAATATGAAATAAAAGACAAAATAAAAGATAAAGCTTCAAGGCTACTGCTCCCCTCACGGTCACAGCTCCTCCGCAGGATGATGGATGGATGAAGTTGTCCTAGGCGCAACAGAGGAACCACACAGGCCAAGCTGGTTGATGGAGCGCCAGGAATGTCGCACTAGTGGGGCTGATCGATGAGATGTTAGGAAATCCACACCAGCACCAGGAAATCCACACTTGCAGGGCCGACAATAGAAGGTGGGGATTATGAAAAATTGTTGCGGGATCTGGTGGCGCTAAAGGGCCCGGATCCCAAGTGGTCGAAGTGCTGCGCCACAGTGGAGGAAGTGCAAAGGCGTGCCGGTAGACAAGGAGCGCGCAGAAATGGTTTTGCTGGGAAAGGGAGGTGGCTGCCGGGAGAGAAGCGTCGGAGGAGGGGATTGGCTTGGAGGCAGATTTGTCGCAGAATGCACCAACGAATGGATGTGGCCGGATCTGGCCAAATCTTGGAGGGGCCGGCGACGGATGACCGGGACGACGAGGCGCAATAGCTGTTGCGCAGGGAGCTGGTGCTGCTAGAAGTAGGGGGGCGGACAGAGGGAGGCGCATAGGGAGCTAGGAGAGCCGATGGAAAGTAGGAGCTGGGAGCGTCGCTAGGACTACCATAGAGAAGCCATAGGGCCGCAGACGGGAGGAGCCGCGGGAGGGCGGGACATGGGGAGAAGGCCGACAGAGACCAAACCAACGGGAATGATTAGATAGAGCCAGCAGGGAAGGTCGTCGTGCATGGAGTCATGGTGGCCCAGGTGTCGTCGGATCTGGGAGGTCCTTTGGTGGGATGGGTAAAGCCATCACGGTGCGTAGAGGGAGTATTTCGCCAGGATTGGGATCCGACGTCCATCGCCGAGCACACTAGGGAGGGAGGCGGTCCTAGAGTCGTGAAGGGAAGCGGGGCTATCGTGATTAATAGAACACCCCGCACATGGGGTTGTCGGTGACAGAGCGCAGCGGAGGAAACTGGGGAGCTAGATCTGTTAGGATTGGGAGGCGTGACGGGAGGCGTGACCTAGGGCGGGGTCGACGTGCGCAGCGGGTAGGGGACACCGGGGAAGGAGCTGAGGCGTGGATGATAGGAGTCCATTGAGGGCCTCCAGAAGAGATGCGGAGGGAGATGCCGATAGGGGGGAGATCCGCCGGGAAAACTGAAGCAGGGAGGCTACCTGGGAAACGATCCCAAAGGGGAAGCGACAAAAAATAAACCCAGCCCAACATGGGGGGGGGGGGGCTACCCCCACAGGGGGGAAAATAATGAGAAACCCTAGATGGGATAAAAAAGAGGGAGGTTTTGAGATTAATTTCCCTTTGATACCATGTAGAATGATAAAATAGGAGAAACCTGAACCCCCAAGGTGCACTCTAAAGGAGGCCTTGAGGTTCTTTTATAACAAATAATAAAGACCACACCAGACAACAAGTACGATGTGAGATGTAGACTCCAACACTTACCGAAAGACCTCATACCAAACAATTATGAAACCCATAAAAAATATTTTAAAACAAGATTGGTCCATAAGCATATCCCAAGCCCAAGCCCGTTCCTTTGTTCAAATTCATCGCCACATTTCATTCAATTTCAATAAAGTATGATGTTGTGTTGTGTGTCACAAAAGACATGGGGGTTCATTTTTATTCAAGGGGAAAATGATGGAAGCGCTAGGTGAAATCACATTCCAATATTAAGATGAGTATTCAATTTTTTTCATATATATATATATTGAAATTTTTCCATGTTAATTGAAATTGCACTCAATAGTGTCAACCCATGTAGCGAGATTTTGCCGATGACTCCTTGGCTCAAAGACCTTAGGGCACCAAGTAAATCCCACATACTCGGGCATCATCTCAAGTTAACTCAGTCAAAAACAAAGTCAAATTACCAAAAATAGAGATAAAATTACCAACTCTGGTTTAGACAACTATGGAGTCACGATCCCCAAGTGTCGAAAGCCACACATTAGGTCATTTCATTGCTCTATGCGCAAATTTATTGTTTTTTGTTGTTGAATATTCATATTAAAACTAAAATGATCACTAAACTTATGTTATTTATTTGGGGTACCTCATGAACTCAAAAAAATACCACACTATCCAAATGACTTGCATTGTGATTTTTTTATTTGGATGAAAATATAAACGATAAAATATCACATTAGACAACCACACTTTCCAAAATATATGCACATGAACTTAAACTTGCATTAAAATCATAATCAAGTCATGAAAAAATCTTTTGATATTCAATTTCAAAGTATGCAATGTGTATTATCATGTTCAAGGTTAAATGAATTTTTCCTTCCATGCATTCTTTATATTCCAAAATATTTAGTAAATTTAATTTTTTTTCTCAAAAGCAATTTTTTTATTTCATCTCCCCCCTAACTTAAAATAACACTACCCCCAGTGTTTGAAGAAAAGAAAATTTAGAAGGGGTAGTGGCAGAGAAAGGGAGTTCAAAAAAGAAATTGAAAATGAGGATCATAGAATGAGTTCACTGGGTGGTTGAAGTTGAAGTTCATGTTGCACCCATTTAATGCCTTGATATCCATATCACTCACAGAGTTCCCTATTGGAAAATGAAAAAAATAAAAAAATATAAATTTATTTATATAATAAAAAAAGTAAAACATAGCTATATATAAAAAAATTATAGAATAAGGAAGCACTATAAGCCGTAGGTCAGTGGTAAGAACGTGCCACTATCTCCCTTCAGTCCCGGGTTCGAGTCCCCGCAGCTTCGCCGGTTGTGACGGGGTTTTCCCCATGACCAATGACATGTCCTTTTAATTTTTTTTAATTATTTTTTTTTGTATTTTTCTTTTAACCTTCAAACACATAAAAATAAAAAATAAACTGATGATACATTGTCTTATTTTTAAATTTCTGGGTAAGGTATTACTCAAGGATCACACCACGTGACACAGATGAATATGGAACCCCCCTTTCATACCCATCCACACTCATAATAAAATAATAGGTCAATAGTCTACGGTACTATCATATTCAAAGTTAAGTATTTTTTTAAAATATAAAATTGATTTATTAATCCTATTTAAAAAATAAAGATGATTCACAATGATTGGAACCATAAAAATCACATGTTGCCTCTCGTGAAACGCTTTTGTTTAACATTGTTAGCCTGACATGGACCCTAAATCTATCAATTGTTTTTCTGGTTCATAGGTTGGCTTAGTTAACTCATCATTTTTTTCCTATTTATTGAATGGTTTAATGAATGGTTTTAACCTATGACCATTTACTTTGAAAATATATCCACTTGTGAGATCCTGAATCTCTACTACCCCATGGGGGTACATGATGCACTATGTATGGACCAGACCATCTAGACGTTAACTTTTCTAGGTGTAAATGAAGTTTTGAACTATATAAAAGCATAAATTTTCTCGGTTCAAAGTGTTTGACTTTGATATTCCTAGATTGGTAGTCTTGAACTCTAACTTTATTTATCCTTGAATTTTCATAAGCATCCCTCCTAAGTTCCTCAAGTTCATTTAGATCTAATTTCCTCTTTACTTCGGCCAAAGAAATGTCAAAGTTCATTTTTTTGATTGCCCAAAAGGCCTTATGCTCAATTTAAATAGGTAAATGACATGCTTTTCCATAAACCAACTTATATGGTGACATGCCTAGGATGGTTTTGAAAGCAGTGTGATATTCCCAAAGGGCATCTAAGAGTTTCTCGGACCAATCTTTCCTAGAGGGATTGATAGTTTTTTCAAGGATTTGCTTAATTTACCCATTTTCCAACTTATCTTGACCATTGGTTTGAGGATGGTAGGTAGTGGAAGCCTTGTGAGAAATCCCATACTTAGACCTGAGTGAAGAGAATGGTTGGTTGCAGAAATGGGTTCCACGATCACTAATAATAGCTCTAGGAATTCCAAATCTAGAAAATATACACTCTTTCAGAAATCGAATCACAAGTTAATGACCATTGGACTTAGTGGGAATGACCTCAACCCATTTTGAGACATAATCAATAGCTAAAAGGATATAGAGATATCCCCTAGATTTTGGGAAGGGTCACATGAAATCAATTTCCCAACAATCAAAGATTTCAACGATAAGAATGGGAGTGAGGGGAATTTGATTCCTTTTGGTAAGAGATCTTAATTGTTGATATTGAGGACAACTTTGGAAAAATTGGTAGGAATCCTTAGTGAGGTTAATCCAGTAGAAACCACTTTGGAGGACCTTTGCAGTGGTTTTCTTTGTGGAAAAGTGGCATCCACATGCCTCTATATGACAAAATCTTAGAATGGACTCTTGTTCAGACTCAGGAACACATCTTCTAATGATTTGATCAGGATAGAACTTGAAGATGTAAGGATCATCAAACACATAGTGTTTGATATTAGAAAGGAATTTACTCTTAAGATTGGATCTTGAGAAATTTTGGAATTTCACCCGTAACCAAGTGGTTTGCTATGACAGCATACCATGGGAAATCACTCACAGAATAGAGGTGCTCATCAGGAAATGAATCAGACAAAAAAAAGGTGATGTGAGTTGTCTTTGAATTTCATCCTAGAGAGGTGATCAGCTACAACATTTTCAACACCATTTTTATCCTTAATGGTTAAATCAAACTCTTGAAGAAGAAGGACCAACCTGATCAATCTATCCTTTACATCTTGTTTTTGGAAAAGGTATTTCAGGGCTGAATGGTTGATGAAGACAATGATGGGTGATCCTAAGATATAGGGCCTGAATTTCTCTAATAAAGCAAAGACAACAACAAGAAACTCTTTCTCAGTGGTGGTTTAGTTGATTTGTGCATCATTTAGGAATTTTATTGCATAAGAAATGTCACATGGAGTTTTCTCACATCGTTTTCCTAATACTGCTCCAACAGCAAAGTCACTCGCATCACACATGAGTTAGAATAGAAGTTCCCAATTTGGATAT
Organism: Viscum album; assembly: GCA_963277665.1. NCBI lineage: Eukaryota > Viridiplantae > Streptophyta > Magnoliopsida > Santalales > Viscaceae > Viscum > Viscum album. The sequence continues at coordinate 1,086,492,667 of OY728134.1, read as the reverse complement.
TGCATGATAGGTAGAGATATAAGAGATGACTTGAGTGTAAGAATGATTCCTCACAGATTTTTGTCCATAAAAATGGAGCATCTTTCACCAAAAGTGCAAAATGTGGTCGAGAAATAGAGCTGAAATTCCTAATGAACATTCTATAAAAACCTATATGTCCTAAGAAGGACCTCACTTCCATGACAGTTTTTGGAGAGGGGAGGTGATGAATGATATCAACCTTAGCTTTATCAACTTCAATCCCTCTACCAGAGACCAGATGGCATAGAACATGTCCTGCATTTACCATGAAATGACATTTTTCCCAATTTAGGATGAGGTTCTTATCCTCCCATCTTGAAAAAACCATTTCAACATTCAGAAGGCATCCCTCAAAAGTATCCCCAAATATAGAAAAGTCATCCATGAAGACCTCTAAACAATCCCCCACCATGTTTGAGAAGATTCCCATCTTGCACCACTGGAAGGTCCCTGGGGCATTACATAACCCAAAGGGCATGCGCTTGAAGGCAAAAGTGCCGAATGGACAAGTGAAGGTTGTTTTCCTTGATCCACTAAGGAGACCTCGATTTGATTATACCCTGAGAATCCATCTAGGAAGTAATATAATTGATGACCCGCCACTCTCTCAAGGACTTGATCAATAAAGGGCAAGGGGAAATTGTCTTTCTTGGTAAAAGAGTTGAGCTTCCTGTAGTCAATAAAGACTCTCCATCCACTACTGACCCTTGTGGGGAGAAGGTCACCATCCTCATTGGTGATCACAACCAGATTTCTTTGGGACAACTTGAATTGGGATTACCCACTCACTCTCTGCAATGGGGTAGATTATACCCACTTTCAATAACTTAAGAGGTTCTTTCCTTACCACATTCATAAGATTTGGATTGAGTCTCCGCTGAGGTTGATGACATGGTTTGGATTCAGATTCAAGAACAATCCTATGAGTTCTAATGAGTGGTCTAATCCTAGGAATATCAGAAAGGGACAATCCAATTGCTTTCTTATGCTTTCTTAGGATATCCAGAAGCATCATCTCTTGATTGGATTCAAGAGAGGAAGAAATGACAAAAGGAAGGGCTCGATTGTCCCCTAAGAACGCATACTTGAGTGATGAAGGTAGTACTTTAAACTCGAGATCATATTGGTTATCACTTTCCAAAGAAGGATGAGACTTTGTATTGAACTCTTTTTCTTTGTCTAGATTTCTTGACAGAATTGGTTCCTTTTGAATAGAATTTTCATCCACTAAATTGTCCAGATTAGTGTCATGAATGGGTATGGACTCAATGTTATTGATTTCACCAATGGTATCATTGATTTTTGATTCTATAAAATCATCAATATAGCTATCTGAAATAGATTCAAGTCAAGGAGAAAAATTTACCTCATGTGAACAAAGAAAATAAATCTCTTCTTGACTTAAACATCCTTTAACAATCCCTTGATGTTCCTCGAGTTCACTATCAACACTACCTATCCAATTTACCTCATGGATTGCTTCATCATCCCCAATTTGAGAGTTGGCATTGTAGATGTTTAGATCAAGGATTATGTTTCCAAAGGTTATTGTCATGTTCCCATTCCTAACTCAGATGACTGAGTTGATTATTACTAAGAATAGACAACCAAGGATGATGGGGGTTTTCTTCCTAGAACCTAAACTTGGGTGATTTTCAATAACAATGAAGTCAGCTGGGTAAATGAAATTTTCAACTTTCACAAAAACATTCTTTAAGATCCCCTTAGGAACTCGAACACTACGATCAACAAGTTGAAGAGTGAAAGATGTGTGTTGGAGTTCTTTGAGCCCTAACTGACAATACATGGCATAAGGAATGAGGTTCACACTAGCTCCCAGATCACAAAGGTCCTTGACAACTTTGTTCTCTTTTAACTCAACATCGATGTATGGACATCCTGGGTCTTTCAACTTTGGAGGAATGGTCCCTTGAATGGTGATACTCACATTAGCAACCAAAAGGACTTGGTTTTTATGTGAAAATTTACTTTTAAAAGTGCAAAAGTCCTTAAGGTACTTTGAGTAGGTAGGAATGGTTTTGATTACATCTAGAAGGGGAATATTCAACTTAACCTGAGAGAAGATTTCCCTCAAAGTCTCATTCAGTTCTGGTTTAGTTTTTCCTCTCATGCGTTGAGGGAAGGGAGTAGGTTGTTTGATTGTTTGGTGTGGTTTTAGTTCCTTCACATTCTCATTTGGGTTTTCAGAATCTATGGGTGTTTCTTCATCATTTTCATGCATTGCTGAAGATTTTAATGGTTTTTTAATGGATTGTTTAGGTTTCTCAATGGATTTCACACTTCTTGAAATAGTCACTACTTTGATTTGTTCATGATAGATTTGTGTGTAACTGGATTCTCCCCTTAAATTTGAGGATGGTACCGCCTGAGTAAGCATGGGTGCCTTCCCGATTTTAATGGTTTGTAGTTCATGTTTAAGGGATGTGACTTCTGAGTTCATTTTATCCATTTGTTTACAAAACTGCTCAAAGATTGGAAGAGGGACAGATTGAGTAGGGGCTTGTGTTGGTTGGTTTATCTTAGGAGGATACTTTGGTTGTTGAATGGGTTGTTGGTATTAGACTGGAGGATGTTGGTATTGGATTGGTTGTGGTTGGAACTAGTTATGGTTTTGAAAATTTTGTGGAGGTAGGGGTTTGGTCCTTGTGTCTGACTAGGTTGTTGGATGGGTTGCTGGTTGTCTTTCCAATGGAATCCTGGATGGTCATTGTACCTAGGATTAAAAGTGTTTTGGTATTGTGGCTTCTGAAAGTTCAGAGCATTGACCTCTGTTGGTGGTCCTCCTAGAAGAACATCTTTAATGGAAGGAATGGTTGGGTAGTTGTCAGTCTTGTGGTCACGATATCAATGTGTTAATAATAAAAACATAAAATGAGAAGAAGAAGAAGTTTTATAATAAAACTAAGGTGATTCGAATAACTTACATTTGAGGAAGAACATTACATAGGAAAAGTAGCAGCATAACATTACAATGAAAGAAAGCACAAAAGATCCTTAACTCCTTCAGCAACACTGCCTTAAATAGGCATTTTTTGAAGCCTTGGGTCGATCCAACAACAGTGTAAGTCACCTCAATTAATGGTGGTGGGTCTAGGTGGGTGGAAAGTTAAGGGAGTGGACTTTTCCACCCTTGACAATCAATCTGAGCCAACTAGCATACACTAAATAGAGTCGCCTAAAGGATCATCTATATGGCTGAATTTTGGTGGGACATAGAAGACAAAAATGACTATACTGATTTCCCCTAAGTGTTTGTAAAATTTCCGCCACAATGGATATTTGGTTCGGGAGATATGTGTAAAATGGTGTGTTGTTTTTCTGGGCCGCAGAATGGGGCCCAGAATTTTATCATCAAATTGGGCCGCAGGAAATTCCCTTTAACACTCTAAATTAGCTATTGTCACTGTTGGATGAAATGTTCCCCTTTATTTCCTCTATATTTAGATCAATTTTCAGAATTATTGGGCTTGGATCATGGCTGCTAAAGTCTCTTTATTGGGATGTTCTTCAGTTTACTTTGCCCAGAATGTTGTTGGTTCAAGGCCAACTTTGGTGGTCTTCGATATGAATCTTCAAGTGATCCAAAAGCATGAATTGTTACTTCAATAACGGGATACATGAAAATAAAATATGAAAATATAATCAAGAACATTTTTTGTTTTAGAAGGTGTTTAAATATGTACCAATTAATCATGCACTTTAACAAAGAATTACAATCATAATGTGAAATGATGTTCAAAGTGTAAAATGCACTAAAATGGTGTTTATGAATAATGAAACACATGAATATTATATATATTAACAATTAATATTAGCCTCATTCATTGGATAATAAAAAATTAATTGCACAATTTATGTTTTTTGTGATTTTACTTATGAATATGAGATTAATACTGCGAGGAACATGAGCTCACTAGGCCAGAAGAATTGACAGAGTCAATGAGCATGTGCCAAATCACACAATAGGGATTTTAGATCTATCAACAACAATAATTGTAGAAGCACCAATATACAGATGATAGGTAGTAAGCATACCTAAATCTCTTGTAAGATGTTTAGACGTACCAGAGTCAAGTATCCAAGATGTCGGTCGATGAGATATACACGTAGTAGGGCTACCAGTTTGAGAAATGGGAGAAGAGGAAGGTGGAAAAGTAGCTCGATAAGATTGTATAAGGGAAATATCCTTCGAGAGGGCTAGTTTATAATGGATACTGGATGAATACAAGGATAAAAGCATGTCTTGGGATGCATAGTGCTGCAGGGAGGGGGACAACGTCACGGGAGGACCGGTGACGGAGCACGGGATAGCCGCGCAGGCGGGCGCACAGACGCGATGATGGAGCGCGGAGTTGATGTGCGGGAATGCCGAAAATTAAGGTGAGGGGGCTGCCTCGTAGGAGATCCGGTGACTGGAGGTGCAGGGGGAGATGTGCGGGCGTGCCGACAATAGGGGCATGAGGGATCCATGCGGGAGAAGGGCCACCGGCTGTCGGTCATCACTTAAGGAGGAAGAGCGCTGAAGGGGGTGGCGATGATCAGGGGGTTTCCGGGCCTGATCTTTGGTGCTCCGAGAAAGTCGAAGAAGCCGCCACCGACTGGCCGGGAGACGGGGCACTGTGGAGGAGCTGAAGGAATGCTATGTTGGACCGACTTAGGACTGCCAGTTGGGAGGGGACAACGAGCAGGAGACTGTGCTCTAGCGGGTCAGCAGGAGGCGGAGCTTCTGCAGGAGGCAGACGAAGGGAGGCGGGATGTCCATAAGAGGGTGCCGCTGACGGGGTTCCACAGGTGAGGCCTTCAGGCACGGAATCGCCGGGAAACCGGCTGGAGATGGGGCATTGTGGGGAGTCGCGTGATTAGGCTAGAGCATGAAGGGATGCCTCGTGGGAGGGAGAGCAGTCGGGGACTGTTGCTATGGAAGAGGTGACGGGAATGGGGCTGTCGCAGGGAGGAGTAGAAATGGTAGGCCACAAGAGAGAGGGCGCTACTATGGGTGGAGGCCGCTCAGGAGGGATGTTGCCTAGGAGGCCGTTGCGCGAGGGGGTGGCGACAGAAAGAGGTTCGACCGACAGGAGGGGTCACACCAGGAGAGGTCCGTTTAACGAAGAGGTCCGTTTAACGGAGAGGTCCGTTTGACGAGGTGCTGGAGAGGGAAGTCGCATGCAGGAGGTGGCCGATGTGTGGGGAGTGCGGCGCTTCTGCACAATAGGGAGGTAGGGCTGGGAAGTTGCACAGGGAGGCGGAGCTGGGAAGCCGTATAAGGAGGCGGGGTCGGGAAACCACACATGGAGGGTTCAGCCGGGAGGGTTCTGTCAGGAGGGAGCCGCTAGGAGGGTTTCGTCGGGAGGGAGCTGCACAGGAGGGCGGAGCGCAGTGGATGGGAGGGGAAAAAATTATCGGGACTCACCCTCTCATGCCATGGAAATCTGTACAAGTCTCTACTTCAATGAGAGGTGGAAAGATTCTTTTATAGATAAAGAAAAGAATTACAGGTTGAAATAATCTGATGTGGGACTCGGAAATATCTTTTACCCAGAAATACAATTAACTGGGTTCAACAAATATGAACACCACCAGAGAACCACTATATTCTTGGTGAAGCGGGTGATGTGCTCCCCACTTTCATAAAAACCCTTTAGGTCCATCTCTTGAGAACGTCCGGACACACAGGACCATGAATTTGACATCGTGAGCCTCTCTTACACAAGGGAAATGTGTGGGGCCACCACCTCTCTACGCAATAATTAACTGTTTTGAAGCTAGTTGCTCGCATGCCTCCTCCATCGTTCGGACATAAGAGTCCTCTATTAGAAGAATCAACCACTGCACCATTAATGTGCCACTCTGATCTCATCATTCTCCACAACTTCAACTTCACGAAGGATAAATGCCCTTTCATGAGTCCAGATCTCGCACTATGAGAGTTTACCACACAACTGATACTCTTGCGGTAAGACCATAACAATTACTTGAATGCCTAGCAGGCTCCTTGTTGAACCGATACAAGGATTCAGTACATACGCTCCATGAACGCCACAAGGGTGTTTATCATTCCACTAAGAAACACTTTTAAGACATCTCCGGAATGCAATCCAATGCATACGTCGGTCTCACGTTGAGGGGCAACCATCGACCTCCCTTCAAGCATTTGTGCCATCCTCCACATTCACAGGAAGTGAATTCTCATCCATGCACATAGTGCATAAAGCCATGCTTATCATATGATTGGAAGTTGACTACAACTTATTGAGGGTGGGCTTCGCTCACCACACTTTAGGGGATCCCATTCACTGTCGGAGGGTGGATCTTGGCTCATTTACTCAACCGTGCATCACCACGCAACACCATCACTGGTACACAATTCATACCAAGGTAGGCACCACTGAATCTCATCTCTTCCCCAAAGGAATCTCATTAATTTCCTCTTTCTCCACTAAGGATAAACTCACTTTACCCAAGGGGGTTATTGAAAGACGGTTTCCATCAGCGGAAGCTTTTTAGCTGATAAGGGTTTGACTAGGGGTTTGACTGGAATCTCCATCCCTGAACATATGATGCAGAAAGAATGGCTCGCGCCTGCGCCATCCAGTACGAGGGTCCATGAAGAGAGGACGCGACAGAAACTAACCAACTGTGGTGATTTTGGGTGGGGATCGATGCATCATTCATCTTTTATTTCTCTTGCATCGTTCATGGTAGGCAACCAGGCTTACAATAGGGAGGTATTTGATCTCAACTCCATCTCCCATGTGGAGGTTCATCTATGATACTGCTCTGACAATCTTCAGGTGAAGTGCTAGCCCACTTCTAAAGCCAGGGTGCATCTCCGCCAAGAATCCTAAATCCACCAATGCTCGCTTGGGGTCTTCGATATAGGCGGCGTTGCATGAAAACAGAACCACAACTCGATAATTTTTCCTCAGAAGTCTCTACTCGCACCGCCAAGCTCGAACAATTCCATCGAAAAACATGTTCAGGGAACACCACATGAGGTCCGTGGGCCTCGATGCATATTTAAACATGGTCGTGCTTCCTTGCGAAGGTTCCAACATCCTTGGATAATACCCCATCCCGATCAAAATCTCAAACTCCAACCACTATAGAGTAATCTTGTTGCTAGTTTGTGGAAAACATCGTCCAACAACGAGTAACTACACCATGTAGGGAGCTCAATATAAGAACCGTTTGGTCAAAAGGAGTTCGAACCAGACAAAATTATGTCTCAAAATCCAACCAAACCTCTGTTGCTCAAGGATCAAGCTCTTCTCACAAACACATGAGGCTTCTTTTATCGAAACACATGTTGCATATCCCCCTTATGGTTAGATTTGTCCAACCCAATGGAAGTATCAAACCCATGAGGCTTCTGTTATCGAAACGCATGCTTCAACAACATACCTCTATGCTAGGGGATCAAAAGTAGTGTTGCATCCAGATTTTGCATAATTGAAAGTTTTGCTCGTCGAAGATCAGGGTGCCTTTAGGGTCGTCATGTTTTAACACTTTGAGGGAAAATTAATCAAACAAAAGGCTCCAAATTTATGATACTAGTTGTTAGGTCCAAGGGAAATACCCCAAGAGGGGGCTGAATTTGCATATGTGCATTGAATACTTTTCAACTTCATTGCCTCTTAATGGATCTTGTTCTTACGATGAGTTAGAACATGTGTACCCCCAGTCTCCCATTTCTCATTCAAGTAATGAGAAAAACACAAGTCACATGCAAATTACTTAATTTACTTCCAATGTGAAGTAAAATTCAATGAGAAAGAATGACTCACTTGTCGTTTTACTCAAATCACTTTAATCACTGATTACAAAAGATTTTGAGATGATTCAATGTCACTCAAGTTTCACAGCCCTCGCCATATTTTGATTTCATTACTTAAAATGATAGATTCAATATCTTTGCAATAAAAAACTTCAATAAGATAGAAAATATGACACCTATAACATAAAGTTGTGATGATGAACTCCATCATTTTTAGCCTTCGTGATTAACCAACTCTTGCAGAATTTTGTAACTACTCTTTCCAAGAATCTCCAAGAACAACTCTCTTTTCTCTTATAGAAAAAATCCACTCTAATCTTATCTTATCTTTTTAAATTTCATGCACCACTATGTTTCTTATTCTAAAGTAACATGGTTATTTTTTTGGCTCTATTCACCAAAAACCATTAGTAAAATGACCATTTGAATCATGGCCACTACTCCCTTGTCTTGGGTGTTTCTTCCAGTGAGAACTACACTAGCCTGATTGAAAACTACTTCTACCTCGCATTACTTTTTCTTCCTGGGCGGTTCGTACAACGAGACTTGCAGCAATCCTCTCAACCGTGAGCTCTACCTTGAGTGTTTCCTCCTCTGCTGCTCATTTTATACTGGGAAAACATTTGAGCTTTGCTTGATGTGTATATTTATTGTACCCTGCAAGTGAATAGGGTCAGTGGTGACATTTTACTGGTGAGTACCGGGTCATTCTTCTGTGGGGACAGGTCTTGGTTAGTTCACTGATTCAGTTATATAAAACAAATTTAAAATAAAAATGGGGGGTTTGTTTCATGTACTGTAATTTAGAATTTTTTTTTGTATTTTCAAATAATGTGAAAAATGTGTAACTAAATTGAGTGGAAGACAACAGGAGTGGAGAGTTTAAGTTGAAATAAAAGATGAATGAGGGTTTTCATGTAATAGCTTCGATTTCATATGAATGATTAATTGATTTTCTGAAATTGTAACTAGCAACCTCAATTTCTTCCCCTATCGCTCCAGTCGAGTCAATTAAGAACTTACCCTTGAGACCACGAGTCCCCGTAGGGTTGCGGGTAAGCCTTAAGGGTAGTGGTTAAATCTTTTGATTCGGGATTTAATATTTCCACACAATCCTAGGTAACCAATGGCCCTCAAATTATGGTGTTCATCTCTCTAGTGCATTGTTCAGGTTTCCACCATCACAACTTCTCCCCCGTCCTCAGGTCGATTAATTGGTGATTAAGCAATCAACGCATTAAGAAACATAGAGAGAGCAATTCAAAACCAGTCATCAAATTAATCTGAAATATTCTATCTATCTATATCCCCTAAATCCACCCACAAAAAATTTAGCTGCTCATGATAATACAATAGAAAAAAATATAAATATGAGAGGAATAGAACTCTTCTGCAGTTTGTTGTTGCTGCCCAGCTCCACTCTATGTTCTCCAGTTTCCTACTAAATCTCCATCTCCGAACATGTCTCCTGATTAGTTTCCCGATCCAATCAAGCTTCATGAACTATGACCATTGAAACAGAGTGGTCATCTGTAACATCCTCGACCCGGAAGCCACTAAACCAATGCTCCGAGTCGGGTCATCACATGACCTCAAGCGCGCCTCCCCGTACGCCAGAGGTTTCCGACTAGCAGTGAGAGTATAATGAGTCGCGTGGGGAGACTATACCTTCTTCACTAGAGTAATCCACAGCAGAACACAATATAAATAGCGGAAAAAATATGAACAACCAATGAATGAGCATAACCAAGCATTTCCCAAACAGGGTACAACCACAAATCAAATACAACCATGTCATGCCGTACTAGTAGTGCAAAGTGAAAGTATCCCAAAATAAAATAGATGACCAAAATTCCAAATGGGTCCGGACTCCAAGTCCAGGTCCCTCTTCATGTATATCTCGAGCCCAACTCAACATCTCATAATAGGGCCTCTGTCCTTGTCCTATCCTGAAACCAAGAGATCTGCTCGGGTACCCAACGACGGCTCGAGCAGGGTGTGAATACAAAACACAGTAGGCCACCACCAACGGTGTCTACAAAATATTCAGACTAATAAATAGTGCATGAAATTACAAAATAAATGGTAAGCAAGGGACAGTTCGAGTTCCATTGTTTAACAAGAATCATTTAATTCATGACTAGAAATTATCCAAACTCCATTTCTTTACCATCTTCATTACATAAGCCACACCGATCACATGTTCCATGGGTTAGGCACAAATATCATCTACACAAGATTCCAAGTCAATCATTCACAATGTATAGAGAAAACAAAGCAATTCCCTATCTCACTAGGGATCCACATATCACATCAACACATTTTCCTCACCTCGAAGCCTCAGTCCGGGTGGAATGACATCAATACAAAAACCTCACCTTGGAGCCTCAGTCTAGGTGGAATGACATCAATACAATAACCTCACCTTGGAGCCCCAGTTCAGGTAGAATGACATCAATACAATAACCTCACGTTAGAGCCTCAGTCCAGGTGGAATGTCATCAATAAAATAACCTCTCAGTCCAGGTGGAATGTCATCAATACAATAACCTCACCTTGGAGCCTCAGTCCAGGTGGAATGAAACCATTAGGGGAATAGAGCATCAGTCCTCATCCCTAACCCTGTGCATTAGAGGTGGAGTTTAGAGCATCAGTCCAAATCGACCCGTGGGCATAGAACCTCATTCAATACCCCACACTACCATGCCATCTGCACATGTTTATTTATCAAATCACCACAACCATACCATAACACAAACAAGTATATTAAATGCCATAGGATATCATAATACATAACACAACATAACATAACCAATGCCATTCGAAATCAACATTCACAATGAATAACAAACAACATGGGAATTAATACTATGCCACAACCCATTGACACATTTTCCACATTTCACATCTTTTATCCATTTATCCCAATTCCCTTTTTATCACACTTATCTCACTATGCATTCATTCATTGTGCATATCTCACTAGGCATCGTTCATTAGGCCTAACTCACTAGGCTCTAATACCAGGCACATAATCCATTCTATTATGGTATCTTGTCATTTACACTTAATAACACATTCACACAATTTCCAAATACAATTCATATCCATTTATCCAAATTCATCATTGACCATTTATTAACCCATTTAGACCATTTATCATTTCACAAGTGTTCACCAACTTATGCATTCCAACACAATTCTCATATCACATAGCACAATATCTTCATTACATTCAATCATTTAGGTGAACCACCAAATTCTCATGTATTAACCCATTCCACAATTCATCCCCAATTATCATTTCCCATGCTTATCTCACTAAGCATAATCATGTTTAAAGCTAACCCCTTAGATTTTCCCTTTATCTCACTTAACCCCTTTTTATACCAACCAACACCCACATAGGTCACCACCCAACCCATGTGTGTTACTAGGAATCCCATTCACATCATTTGAGCTTACTATCATATTCTCCCTTGGCTCTATGTTCTCACACAACGGCCCTACATTTACTTCGCTAAACTCTAAGTCTGGGAACATGGGAACACCCCATGGGTGGCCCTAACATAGGTCACATCATCCTCCATGCACCCCGCAGGGATCATGAGGGTTACATTTGGTTCTTTAGACACCCTAAACATCACATCACAATAATGGCATGACAGACTCTTCACAAGAGGGTAAGAATCAAAACACTACATGCACAAATCTCTATAAAACTTAAGGGATATAACTTGTAGACCACCTACCTCGAATCCATTGATGAACACTCCCTTAATCATGGCCTTCGATCCGAGTTCAAACACCCCTTGGAATCCCAACCTAGATCTCAACCGAAAAAGAGGATTTTAGATATTTGGAAGGAGATTGAAAAACCACAAACCCTAATCTGCAAAAGAGAAGGAAGGAGAGGATTAGACTTACCCAGAGCTTCGATCTGCAACCGAAGACGCTCCAAACGACCAAGAACCGAGGGAGATTGATCCATGAGAGCTCTTGAGATTCTTGGGGCGTCACTAGGGCTGGAGGAGGTGGAATGGAGGAGAAACCTGAATTGGGTCTTAAAATCACGAGGTGACATTTTTATAATTTTTCCAACTTTTCTAGGCCGCATGGTTTACCCCCACGGTTTTACAAACCATGAGAAAATCGTGCGGATGCTTCTGCCAAAAGGAGCCCCCCTCACAAGTTTTACCCACCCGGTTTTCCAAATAGTGTGGAAACTGTGCAGAGGCTACTGTTCGAGAAATCTTCTTCTTGCACAGTTTACCTGGGTTGTTCGCACGGTTAGCACTAACCGTGTGCAGTTTGTGCGGCCTACCCAGAAAACCCTCTTTTTTCTCCACTTTTCGTGTCCTGAACCCTCAGAACACCCTAGAGCCTCCTCTAGGACTTGGTTAAGCACCTAATTAACAAAAACAAGGGATTCAAACCAAAACTTAAACAATAACATACCTTTCTAAGATCCGGGATCTTACAACCTCGCCACCTTATAACGGTTCGTGCTCGAGTCGCTCTTCCGAGCATCACTAAGTTCTATACCAAGGGATCATGCCACAAGGTCTACCTATCCAATCCCACTTTCCAAGTTTCTGGTTTCACATCACAAGTCCATTGGACATGAAAGGGCAAAGACTTTCTCCTCAAGACTTCCTCACCACAACCACAACACAAAATGAAAACTCCTCAAGGATTCATCATCTTCAACCGTTATCACTACGAGAACTTCTTTGGGAAAACTTATGTGACAACACCTAACTCATAATACATGGAAACTTAACACACAACATCCCATCGTCATGAAGAAACCAATCAGCACCTCATCGGCCCGATCCTCCGCACAACTCATGACCTAAATCACTTAGCGTCATTTTCTGTTCACCCAACTCTAATGGTGACCCAACCCAGTATCACCCAGAGGAAAACACATGACCCTTCCACCCACATTTCCTGAAGATCTCACCCCACAACTATACATCCAAACGCAAATCAAAACTCTCGGATACTCGATGAGTTAAATCGTGCCAAATCTATCTACCAAGGCCAACTCACCCGATGACAACTCGAGTGTTTCCAACCCGAAACTCTAATCACATCATCAACCAACCATTTATCTAGTACGGTTATCTCCACCATTTCTGGTTACTTGGAACCTCCTCCATCGATGAAGGACCACCAGAACTCAACCCAACCTCCCCATTGCCTAACACGTCCCAACTTACTGGGCCCAAGCATCCATAAGAGCGTTACCCTACCTTGGCATCCAGACGCACCATCAAAACCATTGGGAAGACATCCCTACACCATCCATTCAAGGACTAAGATCATCCTGACCTCACTCAGGTTCAACTTCGTTTCGAAAGGTGATTTCTACTACAACATGAACCTGGAGGTGGGTCACTCTCACCTCACCCATTCAAGTTTACCATCTCAGGCCGGACCACCTTCGACTGGATTTCCCCAAAACACCCACCTTCCACTGAGGTCATTTCCTGAATTCCAGTGGATTTTCACTGTCACAACATTACTTCCCTCTAGACTATCATCGAATTCACCCTTGGCATGACACCACATCATGTGTCCAAGGTTCACCCAACTTCACGATGTCCTAAAACCACACAAGGAAAAATGAACCTAGTCTAACCCCAATCTCCGTTGGAGTTATAAGACCCCAACTTCTCTTGTCACAACCTGCTGTCATAACCAACCACACCCTCCTATGACTCAGCACAACCATCACAAGCCTCACTTGGAACCACCCTGAGCTCAAGCCAACATGTGGCTCATTTGTCACCACATCGAGTCCCACATGCCTCTCCAAGGAACCTGACACGCACCTCACCGGTTCCTCATTGCTACCCCGGTGCCACTACGTCGTCTTGATGTTCTCTTTTCCACATCCAAGGCTGATTTATCACTCCCCAACTTAGGAGTGTCATTAACTTTTCTCACTATTAGGGATTCCAACCACCACATCTTAAAACCAATCACAAAACCGAACCCCAAACTTAGATATGGCCATCCAGCCTTTTCCCAAAACAAGAGAACGAACGTCACCCAATGCCCATTCTCAGCTTCCGTGAATAGAACCCAAGGAATTTGTCAACATTCGACCCATCCCAAGGTCCTCACCCCACGTCATCGAGGGTGTACATCTCGTCATTAAACTCCACACATACCATTTCCTTGCGCATAAACTCCATGATGTCCCTCATTAAACCAAACACCTTCATGTCTCTTGGTGTGATCCAGAGCTTCTCAACATACCTGGGATGATGTCAAGATGTTTGGAATGCTCGTCACTAGCTAAGGTACACTAAGAAGTCATCGAAGAACACCACCACCAACTTATTCGTTTCTGATGTCAATATATGGGACACCATGACCTTCTAGGAATCATGGGCTTCCCTACCAAATGTGCCACATCAACACTTAATCATCACGACTTAGGTGTGATTTCCAACCAGGTTCAACCATCGCTCCATAGCCAAACCATTCATACAAACATGTTCAGCCACATGACCACCCTTACCTCGGGTGTCACCACCAAGTGAAAGTATATAACCACACTAGCCACCCTTATCTTTTCTGTTCAAAACAACTTCCAGACCTCTCTCATAGGTCACCTTGAAGGTTGAACAAAACCAACTCCCTTGACTGGAGTCACAACTAGGATAAGCCATTGGCCCTCTCTCTAGACCACACTTATCATGACACAAATGAAGCAAAGTGCTTGAATGGAGCTCTCACTCCCGTTCCGACGTGCACCATGCTTTGCGTACCAAACAAATATATTCTCTCGGTTCCACACCAAAGGTGTACACATTCATGGGCACTATGAAAAATCACCCTCCCGGAATTTGAGTCGCAACTTGCAAGGTCTCTACTCACAAGGTCACCAAGACCCAGGAACCATCCTTAGGGTTCAACATGCACTCCAGACAGCCATGAACCACGAGAGTTTCCTCACTCACATTACCAAACAACACCTAACAACCCAAATCCCATAGCCCTACTAAGGGTTACCTAAACACACCACCTAGGCCATATCATGACCAGCAAGGCCTCACAATCCAAGCCCAAAATCTCCACCAGGGCACTCTCACTACCCCAACCCATGCTTACAAGGGTCAAATCGACAACACCAAGGATACCCACCTTTGAACCCAAACATCCTCATTCCAAACTTTCCATTCACTCGACACCTCGAAGAATGTCCGACAGAATTTATCCACAGTTGGAAAAGATCTCACACTATCAACCTTAAACAAACCATTCTTCATACTCTATCCCAATGGTTATAATCACACTTAGAACACTACCCCCTACCATACCTACCAAGGTCACGGTGAACATGGGGTAACCAACTTACTTAATCACTAGTCTTTCATTAGGAAAAATTCATTAACAATTTTTCCATCATTATGAAACCCCTTTTTCTTTTGGACACCAAATCAACCCTTACAATTTATCATAACCCAAAAATTTAACCCAGTCACAACATTTCTTTATACATGATATTCCTGAACTCTTCATTTTCATTCTTTTCATTACTACAATTTTATTACCATTATTAAGTATCATTTTATTCATATTTATCAAGAAAGTAAAATGCATTCAACTCTCCATGCACGCATGCCCATCCCGTGTGTGTGCCTATAAAGATGCATGCCACCTATATCCTTAGGTGCCTAAAATGATTCATGAATGCACATCCCCATACCATTCTAGAAACCAGTGAAATATCATAAATCAGTCAAATCACACAACATGTGCATCACCCAATGGTGACATATCATTCAAATGTAACAACACACATCAAGAACAATAATTCCCGCCCAGGGTGACTTGGGTTTTCCCTCGTACATGGGTTAGCTACTCCAAAGCACGAGCTCATTACCAATACCCTACACTGTCCTAATCTCCTGTCTACCATACCCAAATAGTAAGAAATAGAAAAGAACTCATATGATACCATTTTGTAACGTCTTTGACCCGAAACCCACTAAACCGATGCAGGCCTCCCCGTACGCCAGAGGTTGATGACTAGTAGTGAGGGTCTAATGAGTCACGTGGGGATACTATACCCTCTTTACCAGAGTAAGTGATAGCAGAACACAATATAAATAGTAGAAACAATATGAACTACCAATGAATGATCATAACCAAGCATTTATCAAACAGGGTACAACCACAAATCAAATACAACCATGTCATGCCATACGAGTAGTGCAAAGTGGAAGTATCCCAAAATAAAAAAGATGGCCAAAACTCCAAACGGGTCTCGACTTTAAGTCCCGGTCCCTCTCCATGTACATCCTGAGCCCAAATAAACATCTAACAGTAGGGCCTATGCCCTTTTCCTGACCTACAACCAAGAGATCTGCTCGGGTACCCAACGGCGACCCGAGCAGGGTGTGGGTACAAAACTTAGTAAGCCACCACCAACGGTGTCTACAAAATATCCAATCTAATAAATAGTGCATGCAAGTATAAAATAAATGGTAAGTAAGCAAGGGATAGTTCGGGTGCCATTGTTTAACAAGAATCATTTAATTCATGACTATCAATTATCCAAATTCTATTTCTTTACCATCTTCATTACATAAGACACACTGATCACATGTTCCATGGGTTAGGCACAAATATCATCTACACAAGAGTCCAAGGCAATCATTCACAATGTATAGAGAAAACAAAGAAAGTACCTATCTCACTAGGGATCCACATATCACATCAACACATTTTACTCACCTTAAAGCCTCAATCCTGGTGGAATGACATCAATACAATAACCTCACCTTGGAGCCTTAGTCCAGGTGGAATGACATCAATACAATAACCTCAACTTGGAGCCTCAGTTCAGGCGAAATGACATCAATACAATAACCCCACCTTTGAGCCTCACTCCATGTGTAATGTCATTAATACAATAACCTCTCAGTCCAGGTGGAATGTCATCAATACAATAACCTCACCTTGGAGCCTTAGTCTAGGTGGAATGCAATCATTAAGGGAATAGAGCATCAGTCCTCATCCCTAACTCGTGCATTAGAGGTGGAGTTTAGAGCATCAGTCCAACTTGACCCATGGGCGTAGAACCTTTGTCAATACCCCACACTACTAAGCCATGTGCACATGCTTATTTATCAAATCACCACAACCATACTAACACAACCAAGTATATTCAATGCCACCAGATATCACAATACATAACACAACATAAGATAACCAATTCCATTGGAAATCAACATTCATAATGCATAACAAAAAACATGGAAATTAATACTATGCCACAACCCATTGACACATTTTCCACATTTCACATCTTTTAACCATTTATCCCAATTCCCTTTTTATCATGCTTATCTCACTAAGCATTCATTCATTGTGCCTATCTCACTAGGAATCATTCATTAGGCCTAACTCACTAGAATCTAATACCAGGCTCATAATCCATTCTATTATGGTCTCTAGTCATTTCCACTTAATAACACAATCACACAATTTCCAAATACAATTCATATCCATTTATCCAAATTTATCATTGACCATTCATTAACCCATTTATCCCATTTATCATTTCAAAATCATTCACCCACTTATGCATTCCAACACAATTATCATATCACATAACACAATCCCTTCATTACATTCAATCATTTAGGTGCACCACCTAATTATCATGTATTAACCCATTCCACAATTCATCCCCAATTATCATTTCCCATGCTTATCTCACTAAGAATAATCATGTTTAAAGCTAACCCCTTAGCTTTTTTCCATTATCTCACTTAACCCATTTTTAAGGCCACCAATACCCACATAGGTCACCGCCCAAACCATGTGTGTTACTAGGACTCCCATTCACATCCTTTGAGCTTAATATCATATTCACCTTGGGCTCTATGTTCTCACACAACGACCCTACATTTACTTTGCTAAACTCTAAGTCCGGGAACATGGGAAAACCCCATGGGTGGCCCTAACATAGGTCACATAATCCTCCATGCATCCTACGAGGATCATGAGGGTTCCATTAGGTTGTTTAGAAACCCTAAACATCATATCACAATAATGGCACGACAAACTCGTCACAAGAGTTTAATAATCAAAACACTACATGCAAAAATCTCTATAAAACTCAAGGGATATAACTTGTAGACCAACTACCTCGAATCCATTGATGAATGCTCCCTTAATCGTGGCCTTCGATCCGAGTTCAAACTCTTCTTTGAGACCCAACCTAGATCTCACCCGAAAAAGAGGGTTTTAGAGCTTCAGAAGGAGATGGAAGAAACCACAAACCCTAATCCGAAAAAGAGAAGGAAGGAGAGGATTAGACTTACCTGGAGCTTCGATCTGCAACCGATGACCTGATTCACCGACAGCTCCCTACGGATCCTCCTGGTTCCTACGTCGGCTCCCAGAGGTGCTTCCTCTTCCCGGCGATCCCGCCTCTTCCCGACTACTGGGTCTGATGCGGTCTCATGGCCCCCGCCCTCCT
Source organism: Viscum album (assembly GCA_963277665.1). NCBI lineage: Eukaryota > Viridiplantae > Streptophyta > Magnoliopsida > Santalales > Viscaceae > Viscum > Viscum album. The sequence continues at coordinate 1,086,474,341 of OY728134.1, read as the reverse complement.
CAGCGGTCTCTCAACCCACCTCCTGCGGTCTTCCGAACCTTGTCTCAGCACCCATCCTCATCTCATCGAGTTCCATCCTGGATGCTCGATGCCGGTGCATCTGAACATCTCACTGGGGATTTTGGTATGTTCACTACCTACCATCCATCTACTAGTGCATCTCCAATCACTATTTCTAATGGATCAACAATCCCCATTGCAGGATTTGGCACATGCCATGTGACCCCGTCTATTAGCCTGCCTTAAGTCACTCACGTTCCTCTCAGTCATTTTAATCTTCTCTCCATCAGCAAACTCACCAAATTGTGTTGCTATTTTTACATCCTTGAGTGTTGTGTTTCAGGAGTGGTTGACGAATCGGGAACTTGGTTGAGGTTATTTGCAGGCCGGGGTGTACCTACTCGATCTCCCACAACCTCTTTCTTGCTCATCCACCTCAACACGTGCCCTTGACCTTCATTCTCACATTGGTCAACCACCCGCTTCCGTCCTCCATAAGCTTTTCCCCCAATTTTTTCTTAACATTTCATTCCATTGTGAATCCTATAAGTTTTCAAAACATCATCAAGTGACATATGTTCCTCGATTGGACTAGCGTGCAGCGAATCCTTTTGAATTCCGATGTCTGGGGACCTTACAGGGTTCCTAGCCAGCCCGGGTTCCAGTATTATATTACCTTTATCGATGACTACTCCCGCATGACCTGGCTCTACCTTCTTTATAATCAGTCTGAAGTGTTTTTTACCTTTCAGACCTTCTACAATGAGATTCATACTCAATTCTCAACCTCCCTAAAATGTCTGTTCTCCGAAAATGGATGGGAATATTTATCCACTCCCCTTCAGCAGTTTCTCAAGGATATCGACATTATTCACCAGACATATTTCCCCAATACAACTCAGCAGAATGGAGTGGCCGAGTGGAAACATCACCATATTTTAGAGACTATCCATGCCCTCCTATTCCACATGAAGGTGACTCTCAAATTTTGGTGCAATGTTATCCTGACTACTACATACCTCATTAACCGCCTCCCTTCTTCCATCCTTCAAGGGGAGATTCCTTTTCGGACTTTGTTCTCCTCTCTCCCTCCTCATTCACTTCCACTGTGTGTCTTTGGATGTCTTTGTTATGTCTGTGACACTCGGCCCGGTCTCTCCAAGCTCCCTCCTAAATCTCTCCACTGCATATTCCTTGATTATTCCCACACTCAGCACAGATATCGCTACTTCTCTCTGGACCTACGGCGGTATATCATCTCTTCTGACGTCTCGTTTGTTGAGAGCTCTCCCTTTTCACATCCTTATCCTCATCCAAACACGGACATTGATGATTGTATTCCTCTCATTATCCACCCTCCACTAGTGTCTCCCCCTGCTGCTGATCACCATTTTGGTACGATCTACTCTCGTCGCCCATCGACTGTACCCCCCGTCCCGGCCGAGGACACCATCATCCCCGCTTCGTCCGATGCTCCTAACATGGCACTAGACAACTTGCCCATTGCACTATGGAAAGGTACTCAATCTTTCCAGTGTACTCTATTTGTCTCTTCATACAGTGGTCTGTCAGCTCTGGAGATAGTATCTATTCCTTGCACAATTGGTAATCCAAAATCTCACCCAGGGTGGCTAGCAGCACTGTGGGATGAATTGTAGGCTCTAGAAGAAAGCCATACTTTTGATCTTTTCCCCCTTCTAGCAGGAAAAAAGGTGGTTGATAACAAATGAATTTACACAGTCAGGATGAATCCCAATGGTACTCTCCATAGACTCAAAGCCCACCTTGTGGCAAAGGTCTACGTACAAACTTATGGTATTGACTACTTTGATACCAGCTCTTCAGTTGCGAAGATGGACTCCGTTTGATTATTCATCTCTCTGGCCGCCCATCATCATTGGCCTCTTCATCAACTGTATGTCAAGAATGCCTTCCTCCATGGATTTCTTGAGGAAGAGGTATATCTGCAGTAGCCCCTCATATTTTGTGCCTCCAGCACCGAGTCTCACGTTTATCGACTCCACCGATCTCTTTACGGCCTCAAGCACTCTCCTCGTGCTTGGTTTGGTTGATTCAGCACTTTCGTCACTGATTTTGGGCTCCCCTACAATATGAAGGACCACACAGTGTTCTATAGGACGACATCTACTGGTTGCATCCAGTAGGTTGTTTATGTGGATGATATCATCATCACCGGCAACGACTCTGATGGAATCACCCACCTCAATGGGAATCTTCACCAGCACTTCCATGCTAAGGATCTCAGCCCTCTCACATACTTCCTAGGCATCGAGGTTTCCTATTCTTTGGATACCATCTTCCTCTACCAAAGGAAATATGCGTTAGATATTCTGCAGGATGCTGGGCTGACACAGACCACTGCTGTGGACACTCCTCTAGAGCCTGGGGAACAGTCTCTCTATGCCTCCTCGAAACCGTATTCACACTAAGAGCGGTACCGTCGACTGGTGGGAAAACTCAATTATCTCACCATGACTCATCCTGACATTGCCTGTGCTGTTGGAAAAGTGAGTTAATTCATGGAGCATCCGACCACCTCTCAATGGGATGCTATCCTCCGCATCACCAAATACATCAAATGAGATTCTTCCCGTGGTCTTTGTTACTCCGAGAATGCTCATCTGAATATTGAGGTATTTTTTGATTCTGACTATGCTGGTTGTCTTGCTACCTGGAAATATGCTTATGGGTTTGTCGTGTTCTTGGAAGACAACCTTATCTCCTTGCGCAGTAAGAAACAGACTATTGTCTCTTGCTCCAGTGCGGAGTCCGAGTATCGAGCCATGGCCAAAATCACTACAAAGATCATTTGGCTTTGACATCTCCTCCAGGAGCTTGGATTTTCTCCGCAGACATCTTCTCACATCTGGTGTGACAATCAGGTAGCCACAAATATTGCTTCGAATCGTGTTTTCCATGAATGCACGAAGCATATTGAGGTGGACTGCCACTTTCTTCACCACCACCTGGAACACGATCATGTCAGCCTTATCCACATCCCAACGGCAGACCAGCTTACTGACATCTTCACCAAAGGCCTCTCAGGAGATCGCCTCACCTCGCTCAGTTCCAAGCTTGACATCCACCGCATTTGCGCCTCAGCTTGATAAGGAGTGTGTCTGGTATTTCCTTGATGTTATCTTTCTTTTGTGGGACTAGTTTTCTAAGATGGGCATGTCCAACTTGAGGGGGAGTGTTGAACCCTATTTTTATTATTCCGGGTATTTCTGAGTCCCACATCGAAATACCCCTTTATGTATTCCGTATTTTCAATCTATAAAAGAAGGCCTTTGCCTCACCTTGAGGTATGGAGATTACCTCTTCTACATGGTATCAGAGGGAACATAATCCTGAGCCCTCCCTCTATATTTTTTCCCTCTTCTCTCGGGTCTACCCTATGTGGCCACCCCCTTCCCTCCGGCTCTACCCTATGCGGCCTCCCTTCTCGGCGGGTCTGCCCTAAGCGGGTCTACCATACGCGGCCTCCCATCCTAGTGGCTCCCATCCTTGGTGGCTTTCTCCTACGACTCCCTTTGGTGTCAACCCAGCGTCGCCCCTCCATCCCGGCATCTTCCTGCAGAGTCCCTCCCGACGCAACACCCGCCCTCCCTGTTAAGGCGCGATAGGCCCCACCCTCAGCGGACTCCCGGTCCCCTGTCTTCCATGCCGGCGCCCCTGGATCTCTCGATGGCCCCCCCATCTCCAAAAGGGATCCCCCACCTATGTAGCTCCCATCTCGGGTCCTCCTCCTCCCGTCACAGCCTCCCGACTCCCACCCTTCCCAGTGTGATTGACCACTTCCTCCCTGCGGCTTCGCTCCGCCCCGACGAAGGTTGCGGCCTCTCTTCCTAGTCGCATCCTACCCTTCCCAACAAGCGTAACCCCCGCCGACCTACTCTCCCTTCTAGACGGCATGCCAGTGTAATCGGATCTCCCTTCCGGACGGCATCCCGACGTCCTCCAGTGGCTAACCAGTGTCCACTGGCTCCGCCTCTCCCATCGGCATTCTCCAGAATGACCGACCCTCCCTTCCCGATGGCATACTGATGTCCTCCCAGATCCCTCTGCACACGACACTCACCAGGAGGCTCTCTCCCTCTGCACTCCCTAAGGCGGCTCCCTCGTGACGTTACCGACAGCCCACCACCTCTTTTCCAGCCCACCTATGCTAGTGCCACCCCTCCACTGGCTACCTGATTCACCGACAGCTCCCTGCGCATCCTTCTAGTTCCTACGTCGGCTCCCAGAGCGGAATGGAGGATCTACAATAGCAGGATGAAGCATTGGTGTCGAATCCTTATGGCGCTGCATAAGACCCTTTTTTGATAGCTTTAGGAGTGGATTTGTCGGTGTATGATGGGAGGGATCCCAAGGGATGGATCACCCAGATCGAACTTTATTTCCGCATACAGAAAACACCTGAAGAATCGAAAGTTCCTCTTGCTCATGTGAGAATGGAGAGTCCTGTTACACTGGTTTACCATCATCATGGAAGTTCATACAAATTTTGTTGTGGAAATGTTGGGAGTTGTAGTGACAGAAACAGCGAAACACAGAATAGTAAAAGGAAAAAACAAAAACAAAATGAGAACTCAAGGATTTACGTGGTTCGGGCAATAATCTTTACGTCCATGGAGAGGTAGAATATTCCCTATAATTTGGGAGCACAATTACAGAGTTTTTCAGTAAGTAACCCTAGTCCAAAATGGGCTACAAATGGAGGAAGAAGATCCATTGTTCCATCAACCGTACATGAAGTCCGTATCGCTACAATGAAAGGCGGCCACCCAAGTCAAAAGTGCTACAGTGGGTTCCGGATGGAAGTCCAAGGAGCTATAGTACTATTGACTCTGAAATCCACACTACTACAGTGAATGGAAGCTAGAAGTCTGCGTCATTACAGTGCCCTGTTAGTGGTCGGTCAGTTCTGCTATAGTGGTCAGAGATGCTACAGTTCCCGAAAGATTTGGGCCGGGGACCTTCGGCCCAACATCATCCAAACTAGATCGGGCTACGCCAATCTAACAAATTTGTCATGGTCCGTCCTTAAGGAGGAGATCTTCAAGATTTTCAATGGACTGGAAGTCCACAATCCTTTTTTAGGAGTTGGTTTCACTCTATCAGACTAGGGCTGTTCATGATTACATTGAGCAATTTGAATATTTGGATTTTCTGATTCGATGACAACCTGAAGCACAATATGCATTTCTTGCATGTTTATTGGATGAAGTTCATTGTTGGGTGTATATTCATAACCTGGAGACAAGATTTCAAGCAATAGACTCCCCTGCCATGTTGATTTTGCTGTTCATCAGGGTATTGGTTTGCAGTTCCGTGGAGGGGGGTTTTGCTCCTTTGGTGACGGGAGTGAGAGAGGAATGATCCTGACTCTAGTTCGCTCTATCCCTTTCCAGTAGACTGGACCACTCTTCCTCCAGAAAAATTTCCAGGCAATGCACAGGGGGGACCGAGTATGGTGCCCTTTAAGCAGGTTCCAAATGGTGGAAGGGGAGTTCGACATTTGTCTAACCAAGAATGGGAAGTCCGATGGAAAAAGGATTGTTTCAGGTGTGGTATTTCATACAATCCTTTGAATAAGTGGGTTGATCCGAAGCTGCGAGTGTCATTGCAGGGAGAGGATGATGATTCTGTGAAGGAAGGGGACACTAACTGGGTTGGGGAGGTGGATCAGGATTCTATGGCTGCACATGACTTGGTAGAATGCAACACGGTGGAATGTCAGGATTTGGACACAACACTACAAGAGAATCACCGTTTAGCGGCGGTTTTTTTGCATTTAGCGGCAGTTTAAACTGCCGCTAAAGGGTTTGGAGGCGGTTTCTGTAAACCACCACCTAATATGACGTCACCAATCTATTAGCATCCATTATTTTCGTTTCGCGGCGGTTTATGGAAAGCATCGTAGCTGCCTCATTTCATGGCAGTTTTACTGAGTTTAGCGGCGGTTTTTACGAGCCCTGGACATCAGTTTATTCGCGGCGGTTATAACCGTCGTGAATAAACTCAAATCCAGAAGCCGTAAAATCACCACTGAATTCACCAGAACTGTTGTTTAATGAGCACCTACGATGCTCCTATGTAGCGGTGGTTAAAACTGCCACGAAACGTAAATTTTTTTACATTTCGCGGCGGTTATCACCGTTTAGCTGCGGTTTAAACTGCCGCCAATGTACATTTAGTGGCGGTTTAAACTGATGCGAAAAGCTGACAAAAATAAATAATTTTTTTGCTTCTGCTGCACCACTACCCTGAAAGAAAAATCAAACCATAAATACCATATTGTACATACCAACAGAAAACAAGAAACATCAACCTAGGAAATCAGTATAGAATAAATTGAAAAAAAATAAGTAAACATTGACATGCTATATAAGAATGAACCATATTGTACATACCAATATACAGTAAGAAACATCAACCTAGGAAATCAGTATAGAATAAATTGAAAAAAAATATATGATAGAATCAACTATAAAACATAGGTCCATTATTTGACTACTCTCCAAACATACATCTATCTGATCCTTCTTGATCCCCCATAATATATATCACTTGAAAATGAAACATTAGATCTACATGTGTGTCGGTGTTCCCATATAGGGAGTGAGCATAAAACATAGTTAGATTTACCATTTTTGGGCCTCCTACTTGGTTTAATACCCCAAATATACCATCACCACACACCTCTACTATACCAGGTGTCTTAGAGAAGCTCGTGTGTTAGTCTCACTCAATACTTTATTGTGCCCTTTTATGTAACACAACTAATCTTCTATTAACTTATTTCTTAAAAAACCATGATACACAAAAACATTATGTTCTATTTGATCATAATTTAAAATAATTATTGAGATACATTATAGCAATAACCTTCTAAACCTGGTAGGATGACTCTAAAATTCATTACACATGTCGTTTCAACACAATTATAATCTACGATGAATCATGTCACATTACCTTAAAATGCATGCCTTCAATTATATTGTATTTTATTCCTCTTAACTAGGATACAATATATTCCCCTCTGAGTTTCAATCCCAACATCAAGAAACATGCTATTATTATTATATGATAAGAATAATATGAATCACTTTTACAAAATACCTTAGTTAAAGACTCTAGTATTAGATTTTTTATATAGTCTTTAATTTTAAATACCCCTCCTAGTATCACAATATCATATACACCTTCAATTTGTATTCCCCAGCCTCTTAAGAATTCATCCATTATCATCATACTGACATTTATGATATTGAAAACAATATATGGGCCCTCTAATAGGTGTAATACACAACCATACCTTCTCCAAATTAGTCATTGAAGACCAAGATGAAACTGAAATGGAAACTCATGATAAATTCAAACACCATCTATTTCTAAGTACCTTTCACAAAGTGTTCCCCTTCACAAAAAGTTAAGATTCTTGAAATATTTCTATTTAAATTGAACATAAATGGTATGATGTATCCCACTAATCATTAATAAACTATGTGTGTTATGATTCTATTTATAGAGATTCATATGATGCTCATCACATGGGCCTGATCCCAACAATGTAAACACCTACGACCTCTTTGTATGGAGAAAAATGAATAATTTCCTAACTATGTGGCCTTAAAAAAATGAGTCATAAACATTTATTATATGTATGATTAACCTAAAAATCATATATTTTTATATCTACACAGATTCAGAGAGATCATAGGAATAGGTATAACTCGTTAAACACTAGTAATTTGATATTATTCATTAAAAAAATCATAAATCTATAAGGGAATCCAATAATTCAAATGATTCCACCCAAAGAATATTTGATGATCCCAAAATCTCACACCTTTTACCAATACCTATTTTAAAGAATCTATAGTATATGAATCACTAGTGAACACCTTTCATTGTAATTTAGTTCTAAAAGGACATCCATACCAAATATTCATATACATGGAAGCCCATTGGAGGTTCTCATCAAAAAATAGATAAACTAATTTGAATCCATTAACATGGAATTGGATTGATAAACTATGAACTCTTACATTTGATGATGTATTGATGGGTTTCTTCATTGTGTTTCCTTTTCAATACCTTCATCACATCCTTCAATTAAAATTGAATCACCAAATGCACCAATTATGTTCAAGACCAAAAACAAGATGATAGTACCCATAAGGAACACAATGGTGAGGCATGAAAACAATTGTTATGTCATACATATGACTCAATTTCTATGAATATATGTTCCCCATACCCTGACATACATTGTCTCCTACCCTTGTAAAATGAGTGCATGATGGTTCACACCTTATTTTAGGAATACCATCTAAATGGATCTATCCTGACATTATATGAAACTCATGGTAATCTATAGGGAATAATGCCCCACAGGTTGTCCAAATAAAAATATTCTATGGAAAAACCATTGGTCCATAATTTCACATCCAACCTTTTGTATCCTTTCAATAGATCATGAGAACACATTCTTCTCTTATCATATTGATTTGGATAAATATGTCCACCATAAAGTAGAAATCACCTTATAACTTCATTATGAGTATCATGTTCACTATAGTCATTTTTATTAACATGTGACCTTGAGTACTCAAGAAGATATATAGGGTGTTTTTCACTATTTTCTGTACTCAAGCATCTAAAAGTTGATCCCACTAGGGATATCCAACCACTGACACTCAAGAGTATATTTATACCCTTACTAGTTTAAACACCCTTGAGGCCCATTAGAATATCTAGATAATATACTAGGGATGGTTACAATGCTCTAATATCTAAAAGCATCAAAATCTATCCTAAGTGGCGTTTGTGACTATAAAATTACAATGGAAAACATAACCCACATGGGTGGGGGAATTTTTTATCATTTTTTACTCATGGTCATCTCTAGTATCATTCATCCTATGGGATCACACCCAAATTAATGATATCCCTCTTACAATGTAAATATGTGTTTACTATTGGTGGTAACAGATTAGTATATTTCTTCAATGTTAACCCAATTGATGTTGGGAAACATGATTCTATTGAGTATGAAACAGGTGTGTATGAATCTACTACCCCCTCACCACTAAAAAATAGTAAAACCATCTCAACATAAGAGAATATTACTTAGTTCAAATTCAAAATAGTATAACATGTGAAATGACCCAATTTTTTCAACACATCAACAATGGGTTTAACTCCTAGTCATCCAAAATCTTGACTACCAATTCAAACACAAGCCTAAATGGAATGATGTATACCACACTCAAGAAATCAATACATAAAAAGAAACATCAGAAATCAATAAAATGCATAAAAGGAAACATGATAAATTAAGGAAATTTTAGGACATGAAAATGTTTGGTGGCAACTATGTGCCACAAATATTGCATATACAAACCAAATGTTCCCATATTTTTTCAACACATGAAAAATACAACTACTCATGTTCCGATGATGCATTTTCACCCTCGCCACCTTCATCACCACTTTCTGCTGTCACCTGTAAGAACATTATATTGAAAATTAAACACGGTTGTATATTTATATTAAAAATTAAAACCAATTAAAGTTAGAAAACTAAATAATTTTTATTTTTTATGATTTACCTACATACCACCAGTCGATGCACTACCACCGGGGGCATATCTGCTCATATGCTGATGTATTTCAATCAACTCTTTCTGAAAAGCAGATATCTGATCCCCCTGCTAGTGAACTGTGTTTCGTAGAGAAACAATCTCTTTCTGAGCATCTCTGGGTATGGGCTGACTAAAGCCAGGAGTAGATGCAGCTTCCATCCCTGGTGGCCTGCTAAAAACCTCAGATGGTATGGGTCCCAAACCCATCCCGCGCACTCTACCAGGATGCTCCTTCCCAAGGACTTTAGCAACCGGGTCATCTTGGGAGACTGAGTAGGACTGCGCAGGATTGTCATCCCATAGTTCTTTAATTTTTAACTATAAATCAAATATCAATATATATTAACACAGTAAAAACTGATAATAATTTATTATAATAAAAAATTGACTTCATACCCCAACTTCTTTAACAGGCTCATTAACAAAACTTTCATCTGATTTCTTGTGAACATCCAACCACAGTTCAGTTCGGGATGCTTCGTGCCCTAAACTCTGTGACTGCATTAAGCAAAGATAAATCAACAATTCAATATATTAAACAGATAATACTATCTTATAAATATTTAAACTAATTAAAATATTACCAATGTCTTTTGGCTTCTAGAAAAGCTTTTTGAGCCCGCAGTGTGAGGGATGACTTGCTTAGCCCGGTTTGAAGCATTCTTTCTTGAGAGATCCTAAAATAAATAAAATGAAATTTAATATTAATGTATTCAATGTCATGTACTCTTCATATACATGTATAAATGTAAAATGAGGATAATATAATAATATATATTTCAATACCATCCGCTTCTCATCACGATGTCTGTCAACAAAAACTTTCAACTGTTCTTTCAGTACTCCACTGGGTAGCTTCTCATACATTTTTTGCACAGTCAACGAGGTATCGTTGAAATCACACCACAATCTCTATTTGAAACCTTTCCATTTCTTACATATATTTTTCAACATCCACTTCCGTCCTATCACATCAGCAACTGTAAAGTGGAAGAACATCTGTATACAGAAATTCATTTTGAACATATTAGTAACATGACATTCAATTAAACCATAATGTAATAAATTTACCTTTATTTGAGAATCAAAAAATTCATTTTTCCAGCTTGGATTCATATGTCTTCAATCATCATATGAAATAGGAAGGGAACTGGGCTCCGCTGCCAGCTGGCCTAGAATCTGGCCATGTAACCTCGCGACGTCATCCATCGGGACCCCATAAGAATCAAATGGCACGACTATCTTTTCACCAGTCATATTCCAAACATATGCACTTTTTATGTTTTTCTCCGCAGTTGTATTTTTTTCATCTTCAATGAGCAAACAATTAGTATAAAAAAATGCAATAAATTTATTTAATTAAAATTTTTACCTATGACCGTGACACTCTAGTATGCCCGTGATAAACTGGAATGGGCGTGTCGCTGCCCCACTATTGAGGCTCCTAAAGGGGGAGTCGACGACTCACCCTCTAATGGGACATCCAAAGATGGTGTGAGAGATGGTGCAGGGGGAGATGGTGCAGGAGTGTAGGTAGCTGGTGCCTCAGATGTCGTGGGGAGGGAGCCAGATGGATTGTCATCTGTCGCGGAACTAGATGAAATAATATACCAATTCTTCCTTGGAATTCATATCATTTAATCAAATAAAATTAAGTTCAGAATATATATTTCAAAAAAATTATGCAGAAAAAAAAAATTAAAAATGATAATAGATGCCCAGTACTAACAGACAAAATATATATAACAATGATAATGAATGACTGCAGAAATGAAACAAGTGGTTGCTGAATAAATAAATAATTGTACATACAATCATTTTCCCCTTAAATCATGTTGGTTTCCTGCTCCTTTTCTTCATACACTTCATTCATCCTTTCTAGACTAATATTTTCAATATCATGATGGACAAATAATTCTACTTTTTATTGTTGATTAAATTCAATTTCAGATGTCAAATTATCCACTTCATCACCCATATCATAGAAATCTCTTTGTATTACGTGAGAAACTACACTCCACCCTTCATCGACAACATCATTCACATAATATACCATTTTTTCTTGTGATGATAAGTTATATGGATCATGCAGTTCATGATCACCAACATCCATCAAGCGAGAGAAGTTCACAGAAGTAAATTTCAAGGAATCTCTTTTAACACATCTGATAATATCGACCCATTTTCATTTGAATAAAACAATAGAAAAATGTTCGTGGTAGTTTAATTCAATAATATCATGCAGCTTTCCGTAGTATTCCACTTCAGTAAATGTAAATATACCACTACTCTGTGTTTTCAAACCCACTTCTCGATCGACTGTACGAAATCTAAAGCCATTCACATTATTAGCGTTGAACTTTCTAACTTGTTTTAGAGGACCTCTAGCAAGAAACTTCAAATATTATGACACCTCTGCTCAAGTATCAGTATTCATGATCTGAGAAAAGAAATATAATTTATTATATTTACAAAATGTATGTGTCAAACTAATATTCATACTTATTTCAATATTTATGAACTTACACGTTGTGCAAACCATTCTACATGCTCTTTATTAACAGATTTCGTTATAGCATTCTCATTTCGTGTTCGGCCTCTCATTCGTATCTTTTTTTGTATCCTCAACTCTTTAATAAATGGATCTGCAATTTCACTATTCACGATCACATATCTATGTGCCGGTAATAATTCTAATTCAGTCAGTGTCACATTTGAGGTCCTCCCAACTGATCGTCCAATAGCAGGAAATATTTTGGATTTCTGATGTATTTGAGATTGAGTCGATGTGTTTTCAAAACGTCCAACTCAATTAAATCTTGTCTTAATATCATCTAAGTATCGAGAACAAAAGTTAAGACACTCCTCAGCCAAATAGCCTTCAACAATAGAGCCTTCTGGTTGAGCTTTATTTCTCACGTATGATTTCAAATGCCCAAGATATCTGTGAAATAAAATAAACATAATTATGCATTTAATTAAGTACCAAAAATTGTTTACTTAACTGAAAAACATATAAATAAAGTACCTCTCAATTGGATACATCCATCGATAATGAACGGGGCCTCCTAATTTAGCTTCCTCAACCAAATGCAGAGTTAAATGCATCATTACAGTAAAAAATGACGGAGGAAATATCATCTCCATTGCACAAAGGGTCAATACAAATCTCTCCTGGAGGTTGTCAAGCTGAAATGGATGTAGAGATTTCTCACATAGTTTTCTGAAAAATGTGCAGAATTGGAGTACAACAGCAGTAATTTTTTCAGGTAATAATCTATGCAATGTCAATGGTAGTAACTGTTGTAACAAAATATGTGAATCGTGACTTTTCAATCCATGTAACTTACGATTCTTCAAGTCAACACACCTCGAGATGTTACTTGAATACCCATCAGATACCTTAACATTCTTTAAAATTCAAAGGAATGTATATTTATCCCTATTTTTCATTGAAAAAATTGCCGGAGGATACTTTTAATTCTCTTCTGGACAGAGATCACATTTTATGTTCATTGCTAGTAAGTCTTTATGAGCATTGAGATGATCCTTCGACTTTCCATGCTCATTAAGCAATGTGAAAATCAAATTATCACAGACATTCTTCTCAATATGCATCACATCAAGATTATTCCGCAACAAATTAAATTCCCAATATGGAAGTTTGAAGAATATACTTTTTTTCTTCCATTGTTGTGTTCCGATTTCGCTTGACGATGCACTTCGGACCCATTTTCCGCTATCATTCAAATGATGAACCTTCCCAAATTTTGTTTCAACATTTTCAAGCTGTGTCAATATTTCAAAACCAGTTAACAACTTTAGAGGTGGTCTACAATAAATGGAACCATTAAATTTTGATCTGTTCAACCGGAATCTATGAGATGCATCGAGAAATATTAGATGACACAAGAAGAACCATTTTCTACTGTGAGGTAGCCGTTTGGGTGCAAAATCAAAGTTACAAACGGGACAAGCCAAACCCATGTAAGTGTTCCAACTAGATAAATTCCCAAGTCCATGGAAGTCACTAATGGTCCACATTAAAGCAGCATGCATTTTGAACATTGTTTTAGAAGAAGAATCAAATGTCTCAATACCGTTTCTCCATAACTCCGGCAATTCATCAATAAAAGGCTGCAAGTATACATCAATATCATTTCCAGGAATTTGTTTTCCAGGAATAATCATCGAAAGGATAACAGATGTTTGTTGCATACACATCCACTGAGACAGATTATAAGGGACCAAAACAACTGGCCAAATGCTATAACCAGTACTCAAAGTCCCAAATGGGTTGAATCCATCGGCAACTAATCCCAATCGAACATTCATAGGATCAGCTGAGAAATATAGATGTAATGAATCAAATGCCTTCCACTATTGGGAATCTCATGGATGTCTCATTAACCCATCATTGTTATTATCTACAGAATTTCACTTCATGTATTCAGTGATTTTCGATGACATGAATAATCTTTGCAATCGAGGCTTCAAAGGAAAGTAACGCAAAAACTTTGCAGGTGTGTTCCTTTTCTTCTTCTCTATGAAATTATGTTCATTCAGACTTCCAACATCACCCTTTGCCTGCCATCTAGAAGTATAAAATTTCTTGCAATTCTGTCTACTTGAATCCTCTCCCCAATAAAGCATACAATCATTGGGACACACATGTATTTTTGTATAATTCATACCAAGCTTGTTAACAACTTTTTTCATATCATAAAAAGATTCTGGGATTTTTTCTTCAGAAAATGCATCATGAATCAATTCCAATATCATGGAAATTGCCTTATTTGCAATTCTACATAGACATTTGATATGGTAAAACTTCAACAGAAATGAAATATTTGAATATTTCAAACACCCACTATATAACTCTTGATTTCCATCATCAACTAAATCATGAAATGCATTTTCCTCAGTGAAGTTTTATCTTACATTTGGCTCCATAGAATCAAGAAGAGGATCTAATGATATTGTAGGGGAATAAAAAGAGAGAAACCCAAACCCCCAAGATGTCTCTCTAAAGGATCCCTTAGGGTGTATTTATAATGAATATTAAAAAACCACACCGGACCTCAAGTCCGATGTGGGATGCAGACTCCAACACTCCCCCTCAAGCTAGGTGTACCTAGCTTGGACACATAATGAAAATAAAGCAACAAAACAGAGACCAACACTCCTCCTCAAGCTGGACATGCCCATCTTGATTACAAAACCAAAAGAAATAAAAAAGAACGCTGCAAAGGGCTGCTGCTCCCCCTCACGATCGAAGCTCCCCCGCAGGATGATGGATGGATGATGTTGCGGGCACAACAGATGACCACTCAGACTGGCCGATTGATGGAACGCCAGGAATGCCGCACTAGTGGGGTCGGTCGATCAAACGCCGGGAAATACAATCTAGCACCGGGAAAACCACATTTGTGGGGCCGGCGACGGGAGGCGGGGATTCCGCAGAATTGTTGTGGGATCTGGCGGCGCCAAATGGACCGGTCCGAGTCGGGCAAAGTGTTGTGCCACGGTGGAGGAAGCACACGGGCGTGCCGATGGACAGAGATGCGGCTGCCGAAAAGATGTCGGGAGATGCCGACTAGGAGGGGATTCCGCGGGAGGTGCCGAAAGGGAGCGGATGAATCCAGTTGGAGGGAGGGTCGCCTTGCAGGAGGAGGCCGACAAGGAGGGAGAGCAGCGAAGATGCGTGGGGACGGATCTGGCCGAAACAGTCCGGAACTCGCCGGATCTGGCCAGATCTGGCCGTAAATCTATGGATCAGGCCGAAGCCGGCCGGAGTAGCCTGGATCTGGCCGGAAATCACCGGATCTGGCCGGATTCGGCCTGAGCTGTCCGGATCTGGCTGCCGGAGAGTAGCAGGTGAGGTCGCTGGGAGGGGATCAGGATGGGAGACGCTTCCAGAGAGGGGTCACCGGACTGGAGGGAGATCTGCCGGGAGCCGCGAGCGCGCGGGAGTAGCGGGAGGCGCGAGTTGTAGGAGCGCCGCCAGGAGGCACGGCCGGAAAAATGCAGGAGGTGGGTGCCGCTAGAGAAGCAGAAGCGTCGGGAGGAGGAGAAACCTCCAGGGAAGGCCGCCGAGATTTGCTGAGGAGGAGCACCGATGGGAGGGTCGCCATTAGGAGGAGCCGCGGCGAGGCATGCTTGCGCGCAGGAGGAGCGGGAGGAGAGAAACACCGCGCCTGGATCGGGAGAGCCACCTGGAGAAGATCCGCGCCGAGGAGAGCCACGCTGCGGGAGGAGTCACGCCGGGAGGGAAGGTGCACGGGAAGGGCGCATGCAGGAGAAGCCGCGCCGGGAGAAGTGGGAGCGGTTACTGGCTAAGATGCGGGAGCCGCGTGGAGATAGTCGGGCCGGTGTGCGCAGCAGGGAGGACTTCCGGGAGGGGAGTCGCGCGAAGAGAGGGCCGCCAGACAGGGGGGCGGCTGCTCGGGAGGGAGGGGAGGGGCGACGGCAGAGCTGGCCATCGAGGCCGACACCCCCCTTATGGGGAAAACTTAAGTAAACCCTAACCCTAGAGCAGAATTAAAAAAAGATGGGAGGGAGGGGTCGGGTTTAGCGAACCTCCTCTGATACCATGTAGGGGAATAAAAAGAGAGAAACCCGAACCCCCAAGATGTCTCTCTAAAGGAGCCCTTGGGGTGTATTTATAATGAATATTAAAAAACCACACCGGACCTCAAGTCCAATGTGGGATGCAGACTCCAACAGATATGTTACAATCTTGATCTGCCTATGTTACAGTCTCAAAAACATCACTTGTCACGTTGCCATTTGTAGCACTCTCTTCTGGTTGTTCTGATATGTTTTGATGCTGATAGTGGTGTCTTTCAGTGCCAAATGCATCATTTATGAGGTTTTTCATTTCATTTTCCATTGTCGATGAACTTGGGACCTCATTCTGTGGATTAACATCAGTGCTAAATCTTTCTTTAACGTTCGATTATCCATGCTAAATCCAACAAAAATATTGACCAAGGAATTGCTTCAGTATTAAATGTTCATAAACTTCATCTCTCTTCAACCATGTTCTGAATTTACATTTAGGACATGGACATTTTATTCTCCCTTCAACGGATCAATTAGAAATTGCAAAATCTAAAAACTCATTCAATCCCTTAACATACTGAGGTGTGTTCCTCGGTAATGTGATCCAGCTTTTATCCATGTATATCACAATGTGCCTACACAAAATATACGATAGTGTAATATTACAGAAACATAATATAATAAAGATGACCCATTGATCATAAAGTATGCATAATATAATAAAGATGATTCATTGATCACATTTACCACTTCAGACCAACCGAACAAGTCTGGTCCATAGGAGACAACATCAACACCTCATTGAGGAGTAGTAAGAATATCGGGTTACACACTTATCATAACACTGTCGATCACCCATTTATGTTTCCTCAAACAACACCCCATTGACGTGTGATCAAAACCGATCATAATTCATTTTAAACCTGAGACATTATGTGATTGTTTAGGCTTGACCTTAGATGTCCTCCAAGAGGAATGATGTTTCTCAATGGTTTCATACACAACCAACCATATCAAAGTCGTATTTCCAAGAAATAACTGAAGAGATTTAAGACATGAGAGCTCAAAATAAATTCTAGAATAAATTTCCATTTTTCAATTGACATCTTAGGTTTTGTTCATTCTACCAGGAAGGACACACGTTTAACAAAAATGACAAGATTCTCCCCACCTTTGGAGTGTCCTAGTTATCAAAATTAGAGATATATCAGCCACTAATAAGTTATCTATATCATATTAACATCAAACATACGTTTGATTCTCCCCTCAATCACACTCATTAAGTCATAAAAATCATAAAGAGGGCCAAAACCAAACCGACCAGCATGCCAAAACACCTTATTCTTCACATCAAACATATGTTTGATTCTCCCCTCAAGCACACTCATTACATCATAACAATCATAAAGAGGGACAAAACCAAACCGACCAACATGCCAAAACACCTTATTCTTTTTGAAGTCCTCCAATGCTTTGAGACATAGTTGATTATTTAATTCTTAGGCCACTCAACTCCGTAGATGACCCGACACCTTAAAAAACATCCCATGGTTCAATGATTTAACCGAACTCCATACATTCATTACAAAATTTAGAACTCAACAGGAAAAACATAGATGTAAGCATGTTACCATAGGTTTCATAAGAAATTGGTACATCCTGATTACTATACATAGTTTGTCCACCCTATGCATTAAAGAATTTGAAGGTACATAAAATAGATTTAAACCAACATCATATTGACTCATACGACCATCAACATGAATGAAAGCATACAATTTTGTCCGACACTGAGGAAAATAAAGGGTCATGTGACCTAAAAAGCAGATGACAATGCTTGAGGTAAGCCTATCCTACTAAAACTGAGCATTTCTCGATAATCATGAAAATAAAAATGGCCAAAAACACAATAACCACCCAAAAAATGGTTTCATTAGAACTAAAGAGTCATATGAGGGGAAACGACACCTGAACAGAACCGAGCATCAGAAAACTCCTTGTAATAGAAAAGTATTAATGTTCTAAGGGAACTACCTACCGAAGGATATCAACTTAAAATGAGAATGCATCAAACCTAACACCATGTTATGATTACAAAATTCACTAGGCTCAAAATCCAATAAACTAATCCATCATTAAAAAAGAGGTATATGGAGAATTCATGTGTTTATATTCTAAGACAACTCAAAAAAGTCACATGCTACCCTTACATAAGAGTCTCTACCAAGGAAACCACTAAAGGTTCCATTTCCAATAAATAATGGGAAATCACAAACCGAATTTAAATAAGTTTTTTTCATAATAAATTATCCTATATTTTAACATAATAATGGGAAATCACATGTTCAACCCATTCCATCAATCCTGATACACCATGCATCCACCATATCAGGTGCCAACTGCAACCAAAAACCCAAGTCTTATTAACCATATACCTTCAATCTTCATCCATCCCAAGATAAAAAAGAATCATATAAAAATAATCAATTAAAAATAAAATATAGAAGTAAATAAACAATAAAAAGAGTCAATAGGGCATATAGGCCCTAGAAACAATGTATCTGAACATCACATGAAAATAGGCTCGCTCAGCCCTAAACAGTTATCTTTATCAAACAACCAGTTTTATTTCTATTTTGGATTAACTGATTCATTCATCATAGGTTAAAAGTATGAGAAACATATGGAATTAGCTACCATAACCTATTAATTATTTAAATATTATTTCAATCAAAACATCATGTTTCATTGAATTTTAAGGATGAAAATTTCCATTAACATACCTCTTTTTTATTATCATTAATAAGTATTTCCAGATTCGTTTTCTTTATCCAATTCCATTAACACATGGAATAACAGTTTCAATTAAACATGAATTAGGTATCAAATTAACAATTTTCTTTAAATTAACATGCTAAAACTTGGAGTAACAAACGTTCTAATCAAATAATAAACATATATTGCACAAAATCTTGTAAAAAAAGATGAAAAATGTTATCACAATGGAAAACTCACTTTGGGGTCATGGTCGTAGTGAGAAGGGTCGCCGGGAGAAGGGGGGCGCCGGTCGCCGGTTGCGGGCTCCACCGTAGACACTGGTCGCGGGGTCGCCGGAGATGGAGGTCGCGCGTTCGCCGGAGATATCACGGGGTTTCCGGGGGGTTTTGGGAAGAAGGGAGCACGAGGGGTCGGGAGGGTTGGGGGAAACGGGGGTCGGGGTAAGGAAGGGTCGGGAATTTTAAAAAAAAATATGGGTTTAGCGGCGGTTTATTAAAAACCACCGCGAAACCTTTTTCGGAAAACATTTAGCGGTATTTTTGTGAACCGCCGCCACAAAACCAGTGATAAACCCTATTTATGTTGTAGTGCAAGTTTCATTGTACAAAAACTAGGGCTAAAAAATGTGGCTTCAATGAAAGTCGAGGGTTTTCTGGGTGGACTTCCTATAATCATACTGTTGGATAGTGGGCCGCACACAATTTGGTCATATGTTCCCCTACTCCAAAGCAACTATCAACAACTTGTACCATGGTGTTTGCCCCTATCATCACCTGCAACATATAATCGGTTTGGGTTCCAGTGGAGTCCCAAACAGGGTGTGAGATAAACATCCCAGTAGGTAACCACCCAGGTCTATACAGTTCTAACAGCAATATACAAAGTGCTAGCAAGTGTAAGAAAACTGTAAAGCAAGTGCATATGCCCATGGAATAAGTCTACTACAATAGGTAAAACCAAATAGCCCTCCAAGCTACCTGCAAAAGAGTCAGCTCCTAACAAGGCAACTATAAGCATAGTAAACAAGTCACACGGCCATGCCGCACATCCATCTGTATCAAGAAATCTGCAGCCACGCTTTATAAAGAAGTCAAGTATCATGACCACGCCGTATAGTGAAGTGTAGACCATAAGGGCCGGATCCAAGGTGTCATGTACCATGGCATCCAAGTAAAAATATAGACCATGAAGGGTCGGATCCAAGGAGCGTGTCCAAGGAATCCACATCGAGTCCCACGGGCATCCCAGTGGAAACTCGGTCTAGGCACTGGTTGAGGTTCTAAGAGCATGACAATGAAATGTCCTACGTGAGCCCAAGAAAGCCGGATCCACGGAGTAGCAAGGCCTTAGGCATCCCACGGTATCAAGACCCAAGGGGAAGAATCAACCCAAGAAGTCCACTACTGCATTCCAGATCCATGGAGAGCAGTCCATGAAATCTATCAAACCATTCATTCAAGCATTCAAATATTCTGTTTAAACAAACATTTCATGTGAGTATACCCACTCGTATCAACCTGAACAAGCCATGAGTATACCCAAGTCTAAAGTGCTACAGTGGTAAGCGACTGGAAGTCTGTATCGCTATAGCGCCATGGCCACCCAAGTCTAAAGTGCGGCAGTGGTTAGTGGTTGGAAGTCCATAGAGCTACAATACTGGTGTTTCCAAAGTCCGACCTGCTATAGTAGTCCTGACAAAGTTCACATTGCTACAGTGCCCTGTCGGTGTCGGCCGGTCAGTTCTACTACATTTGGTCAAAGATGCTACAGTGAAACCAAATTTAAGCAGGGTGACTTTGACCCCTGGAGCAGGGGCGCGTTGCCCCCTGCAACCCCCAATGAGCTCACCACAGAAGTTGCAGCCTAGTGCGCAGTATGAGCCGAAAGCATTTGTCCCAATCATCATCCAAAACAGATTGGGCTACACCAATCCAATAGATAGGCGGTATGGATCCACAGTAGGTGTATTGCGAGAAGAAGACGATGTCGACTAGATGAACGAGAACCGTCGCGAGGAGAGGTCGGGCCAACGAGAGGGGCGACGGGAGGGGGTGGCCCACCTTGGTGAGGCCAAGGGACGAGGACCGCCGCACCCCAGTAGTGGGAAATACCTGTTGAAAGTGGGTTCCCTAGACCCAACATGTTTTGTACTTTGATTACTGCTACATGTATTCAGTTTGTTATAATACATGTGTTTATCTTTCCATAATAGTGTAGATACTTCTGCATCCACTTTTTTTATGACAATATCCTTAGATTACCTATCGAATCAAAGGGTTATAGTAGATCCCAGACTATAATGAGAACCATGAGATTCCATGACAGTAATCTTAAAGTAACGTCCTATGGTCCAGTTACATCATTCTGAAAGGACACAGATGATGTGTGACCATCAGGTGCTGGGGGCTCATAAGCATTGAGACTTCTTCTCATGAAGTTCGCACTTGATGATCTCTAGTAGTTTAGATCATGAGGACAGACCCGCATAATAGGAACACCACATGTTTTAGGTTTCATTAGTTGTTCCTATCTACGGACATGTGTAATGGTCTTTAGACTTGAGATCATTTTCAATAGATGTCATTTAATTAAGTATACTTGATGCAAGGAGAAAACCATAGAGACAAAGTCGTGGCGAGTTAGTTTGTATCAGGTACGTCATTAATGGCATGACATTGATTTAATGATCAAGAAATGATTTGTCGCTTCCGATTTTAGGAAGAGATATCTTGGGCCTGGTTGATTAGGATAGTTGCACCTTCATTAAATCCATGGACATAGCAGTGGAAGGTAAAACCGTCCGGACAAATCAATAAATAAAATAAAGAAAAATAAAGAATGATGACACTTGTATGCATTCTGCTTTATTAAGATATCGATGACGAAGAGATTATATTACACGGACCGTGTTCGTAGGAAGGAAGTCGTTGCTTTGATTTTTCCTTATCTCTATAGGTGCCTTGATGGGTTGCTAGACCTCGCTCTAGGTCGGTGGATATTATTCACTGATATTGAGGTAAGGGCTAGAGGGTCACACATAATAGCACCTTGAGAATCTGCCCTATTCTGGGAATAGGAACATAAAACTTGGTGGACCCTGCAAAAGGGTCCGAGTACTATCCAAGTTCTATAGATCACCAAAGAATAAATAAATTCATTAATTATTCAAGTTTAGAATAATTTGTTGAATTTATTTATAACATGTATTTACAAGTTATATTGTAAATGCAATTATTAATATTATTCGAATGGATTTTAATATCCTAGGTTCGTTTAATATTTGAAGGAGGTATGAGTCGAGTTAAAGACTCAAATTTATCACAGAATATATATATATATTACAAGTGATAAATTATAAATATTATTTATGGCATAATTTTATTTGTCATAAATAATTATTTATATCACTTAAATAGCATATGTCTATTACA
The DNA here is from genome assembly GCA_963277665.1 of Viscum album. NCBI lineage: Eukaryota > Viridiplantae > Streptophyta > Magnoliopsida > Santalales > Viscaceae > Viscum > Viscum album. The sequence goes on along the minus strand of OY728134.1, from coordinate 1,086,451,894 downwards.
CGGGGGCTGGGAATCCATACCACATGTTTTAAACACTCCCTATATAAGTGAGAGAGAGGCTCTCCCATGGGAACTATTCATGTGTTGAGATTGAGAGGTTCTCTCTCCTCCTAGAAACTAGAGAGAGAGTCTCTCAAGCAAAGGAAGACCTTCAAGTTCATCCATCTTGGATTGAAGCGTCTTCCCTTGTGGTGATCGCCGTTGCGCTGAAGCGAGCGTCAATGATCCGCACTAGCACCCAGATCTCGACGAACGGCGCGCGAGCGAATACGAGAGGTGTGTGCGGACGATCTAGAGGGCTTCGACGTCGGATCCTTCGAGCAACGATCGCCAACATCCTACAACGGACTTGCACACGTCAGATCTGAACCAAGTACATAATCTATTTATTTTGTTCTCTGACTAATCAACGTGTGGTCCTCAGACTGTACCAGAATAGCTCACCAGAGTCAACGTCGTAACGTCGCTCCGGTGATGCAAAAATTTTAATTTCCCATCCCAACAGCTTCCGCTACCCGTTCTGGTACCTTACAGTGGTATCAAAGGGACGCGTGATTTTTCAGAGTCAAAAGAAAAATTAAATTTCAAAAAATTTAAGTATGGGGGGTTAAATCGGTTCCAACACAACCCACCGCATGTCGGTCCATTTTTGAATGCCCAAGTTATGGCCATTTAAAAAAATTTAATCAGATCGACTCGTCAGTTTAAATTTTCTTCAGATTAAATTTTGAGAAGAACACGTTTTTATTTTTCTTAATACGTTCTTCAAAATATCAAAATCCGGCTACGCTATGGCCGGAATCCGGTAGCCGGAACTAATCCGTTAATTTAATTTTTAGGAGAAAAATAAAATAAAATTATAAAAATAATATATTTTATTTTTCTCAAATAAAATATTAATTTTAAGACTTGGTGTCAAGTCAAGTCTTTTTTTTTTAATTTATAAAATTTAAATATAAAAAAAAGGGAGGACCAAGACCCCGTTTTGGGGTCTTCTTCCTTTTTATTTTTATTTTAAAAAAATTATTAAAAAATGGGACTTTTATTTTGTCTAAGGACAAACAAATAAAAAAAAATAGAAGACCCAAAAGAGGGTCTTCTTCCACGCTAGGCGGCTCCCCTTTGAGGGAGAAACCCTAGTGGCCAGGCGGGCGGCGCCGCTACCCTTCCCGCCGGACCCCCTCTGGCCGGACCTCCGCCTCGCACCTCCACCTCATGAGCCTAGCTGGAGTAGCCACGCCGCCTCGAACCGAACCCCGCCGGCCGCATCGCCCCACCTCGGACCGCCTCTCGCCAGACTGCGTCGCCCCGCACCCAAACCCCGGCTGGCCGGACCACCGCCTCGCCCCGAGCCCGCTGGACCGTCGCGCCGCGCCGCCCCTGGCCGGACCTCCTACTCGCACTATGCGAGAACCACCCCGGTCGTGCCAGACCGGGTCGCCGACTCGCCAAAGCAGCGGGCTGCCGGCCATGCGGCTGGCCGGTATGCTTCCCGGCCTCCTCCCGCTCCCTGTGGACCTCGCCGGGAGTTGCTGCCACCGTGGGAGTCGCTGGATCGAGCGGTCACTCTGCAGTCATGCCACGGTCACGCCGTAGTCACACCGCGGTCACGCCGCGGTCATGCCGTAATTGGCCCTGCTCCAGGACAACACCCCGCGGTGGTTCACAGTCCTACCGGACTTCCTGACTAGAGGTAACCTAGTTTTAAATTAATTTTAATTAATTTAGTTTTTAAAATTAAATTAATTATAAATAGTTTGGGGGTTTAAATTAATTTGATCTAAAAAATTAATTTAATTACAATTAAATTAAATTGATGGTTTAATTTAATTTTTGAATTGAAATTAAATTAAACAGTTGGAATTGATAAAAATAAATTAATTGAATTTATTTAAATTCATTTAATTTATTAGGACCCCTCGTACTGTGTAAATTTATTTGCAGTTTAATTTTAATCGTGCTTAATATTTACCGACTGGTCTTGAGAAAGTGACTGAACTATGAATGCCTTGTATTTATTTATTTATTTAATTATTTATTAAATGTGTGCGATGATTTTAATAATTAATTAGATAAATGAAGGTCTTCTAATCGTCTCTTTTAATTCAAATATGTATAAGGGTCTGCATATCCAATGCATGAGATGTACTTTGTACCCCTAGACCCCCCTCGCCTGCGTTCAAGTACATTTGTAATTAAATGATGATGATCCGAGACGCAGACCCGCCAAGATGAGGCCACAAACCAGATGGAAGCTGAGTGCATTGCACTGGGAAAGCTATGACGTGAGTCAAGTCAAGACTGAGGTATGGATTCCCCGAGGTCAAGACTGATCCGTTATGGATCGATCTTTATAGAATGATCAAGACCAGTCGGATTGCATGATTTACTTTATGCATAGTCACTAGTGTAGAAAACGTTATTTACGTCACCATTTTTTACGTCGGTTATATATAACCGACGTGAGAATCTGTGAAACGTGGTTTTTTACATCGGTTATTTTATAACAGACGTAACAAATGCATTGAGTAGCTTTTTACCGTCGGTTATTTTAATAACCGACGTTACAAATCACGCGTGTTCGGTTTTTACGTCGGTTATAAATTAACCGACGTTAAAAATCAAAGTGCGGGGTTTTTTATGTCGGTTATTTGATAACCGACGTAAAAACGAGATATCTAGGCATTTTTTACGTCGGTTATTTTATAACCGACGTAAAAAACCAAAGCGCGGGGGGTTTTTTACGTCGGTTATAAAATAACCGACGTAAAAAACGAGTTATCTACGGGTTTTTTACGTCGGTTATAAAATAACCGATGTAAAAAACGAGATATCTACGAGTTTTTTACGTCGGTTATTTTATAACCAACGTAAAAAACCAAAGCGCGGGGGGTTTGTTATGTGGGTTATAAAATAACCGACATAAAAAATGAGATATCTACGAGTTTTTTACGTCGGTTATAAAATAACCGAGGTAAAAAAACCAAAAGCGCGAGGAGTTTTTTACGTCGGTTTTAAAATAACCGACGTTATAAATTTAAAAAATAGTTTATAACATCGGTTATTATATAACCGACGTTATAAAACATTTAAAAAATTAAAGCCCTGTGGACTGTCATTTATGATTTTTCGATCGACAGTCCTCCAGCTCGTCTCTCTCTCACGGTAAACCCTAATCAGCTCATCGATCGACCTGCGTTAAACTCATTTTTGCTTCATCGTTTATCATCTTTACTCTCCTCGGATCTATCATCTCAACTCGCAACACTCAAGTAAGCCTTCCACGAATTTATTTCGTTCATTTTTTTCCCGGATAGTCTATATTTATGTTTTGTGATTTTTTTGTTTAAACTAGGTTAGATTCTTCCATTTCGAACCCTATTACATCTTTTTGAATATCGTTGGCACCAGACATTCGTTTTTATCTTGAGTGTATTGTTTTTGTATTTCTTTATAAAACAAATTTTGATATATTACCTTGCATTTAATGACTCAAAGTCCTCCTATGTTGGAAACATATTTGGGGTTATTTATTGAAGGACTATGGCACGATTAAGGAAAGATTTGGAATATTTCCTGATTTGATCGGTTTGAATTTCATTATCAAAAATAAATTTGAGGTATGGTTGATTCATCCATTCCTTTTATCGTATATTTCATTTAACGCTCAGGTTCATCTAACAATTTTGTAGTTGGATAACCAATAATGTTTATGTGATTAGATAATTAAAAGAAATTATCATCATATATAGTGAATCATCGACGACGACGACTACAGCACTCAGCGATCCTACGTGGATCAGTGCTACAGGTCCTGTGTGGGCCTGAACCTGTGTGGGTCTTTGCGGGGGTTAGTTACCTATCGATCCTTCGTGGGTCCAACGACTTAGATGATCAGTGATCATCTTTATCATCCTTTGAAGAAGTATACCTGTGTGAGCTGAATCCTGTTGCTTTCCTGTGTGGATTGTGTTGTGCAATCCTGTGTGGATTACGTTTTTCTTTCCTGTGTGGAATACGTTTACTTTCCTGTGTGGACTGAGTTGTACTTGGGCTCGGAGGTTGGAGCGTATTTGAATTGATGACTTAGGTATATGTATGGGCATATACCTAAGCAGTGTCGGTTGTTACTTCGTGATTATACTTTTCTTCGTGGTTTATCCTTTGTGGTTTTGAGAGACCTTCAGGGGTCTCGGGGTCCCTACTGAGTAGCTTATACTCACCCTGCACGGGCTTTGCCCGCACTACGTTGTGTTGGTTGCAGACGACGGACAACGTTGACCTTAGCTGAGGCTTGCAGAGCGGGACGGTACCCGGAGGTGGACCACTGGGCGGGACGTGCACGGAGCAGACGGTGGGACCTGTGGAGCAGAGGAGCTATCTGTACCCACCCTTCAGGTGGAATTTCCAGTGGACAGCTCGGTGTAGCGGCATTTACCTTTCAGTTGCTGTTTTCCCCTTTCGAGTTGTACTTTACTTTCAGTTTGGGTTTGTATTCTGGCCCATTTACTTTTCCGCACTTTCAGTTGTACTCTGCTTTTGTTTAGTGTTTACTTTCCGCTTGCTTACTCTGTGGTGTTTGTTTACTTACAAAGGCAATGCCTTCCCTTTTTACCGGGATTTACGCCTTGGTGCTAGTTGCCAGCCCCTGGCCTATGGAAGGCGGGCTTGAGGTAGTCACGGCACGGACCCCGAGGGCGGGTCGTGACAAGTGTCTTATCATAGAATAGGAATCAATCATCCATATTGAAGATGTCATTTTTTTAGAAAACAAAAACCATTAATGTAAACCATTTATCATTAATTAATTGAACTAAAATAAATATTTACACATGAGTTTTAATGGAACATAATAAAATAAATATTTATCATTCACCCTCATAGAGTCTAATAAATCTATGATAAACCATTTGTTTTCTTTAATGGAAACAAATTCACTTTTACCCACTTTGTATTTTTAGAAGACACTAAACTCCCTTATAATTTCACCCTTCTGGGAAGTATTAAACATCATTATATCCCTTTAAAAAATCTAAATGTCACAGAAATATCATGCATCCATTTTGTCTTATAGGACTCTACTATAGATAAGTATACCATTTTTTATATTATTAGTTATGATAAACTCTATCATAACATCATTAATATATGTTTATAAAAATGGGAATATCACAATTCTCATGATTTTAGTTGAGAATAATGATAATGTTTTTTATTAATGATAATATAGACATGGGTAATTTTACAAAAAGAATGTGAACTTGAATAATGAATGTTACTTATATGTATTTCACAAGATTTTTTGATTTTATGTCACAAAACTAATTGATGATCGAATACAACAAATAATTGCACCACCAACCAAAGTGAAACCAGTTGGTTGCGCCCAAATTTACCCTACTGGTAAAAGCGATCGATGTAGTACATGTAGGGGGTCGAATCCACAGGGACCGAAGAAATAACCTTGAGACGTTATGATTGTGTGAAGGATGGGCTATGAAGTGGCCGACTTTGGATTTGATTTTGGATGGTTTTTAAAGAACACTAATAAACCTAAGTGAATTCAATTAAATGGAAATGGGTTGATCTTAGGATTATGCTCAGGTTGGATTGAATGAATTTTACTTCATTAGACAATTTTGGTTTTATTAATTTTTGATGAATCCATTCTTCAAAAATAACATTACATTCATCATTTTCTGGTTTGGTGCTTACTAAACACAATTACTAATCCCGTATAAACTTATAGAATCAAATTCATGATCTCCCCGAGGTATATGGTCATTTAGTAATTTAATTTAGTTTGCTCAAACACAGTAAAGATGAATAGTAGAAATAATTGAAGAATGGATGTCTTAAATTAATTATCCAATTAACAACAATTCGTTCATAAAATAACATTCAATCTAGCCTTTTCATCCTCCTAAGATCATCCCATTAAGGTTTTAGCCCTCCATTGATGGTATACTCTCAATGGTGGGAGGAAGATGGCTAACAAGAATTGGATTGAAGAAATTAAAACCGCGGAAATAACGAGAACTCCTCTGTGTGTGTGAATGAAATTCACACCTATGTGTGAACTAATTCACAACAACACAGAGATATCACTGTGCTTTGTGATAATAAAGTTTTAATAAAAGAAATGGAAAATATAGAAGTGAATGAAGTTGATTAAGAACATAAAGATACAAAAAAGAAACTTACATGGAAATAGAAAACATTACAAAGGAAATTTGGAAGCATAACCTTATAATGAAACAAGCAACAAAAGATGATATGAAAAATATACACCCTCATTCCCTTCACCAATATCTCCTTATATAGGCATATTAGGAGCCTTAGGTACATCCCCCAACAATTAATTCACCCCCCAACAATTAATAGAGTCAAATGGAGGGTGAATAATCAAAAGGAAATTGATGTTTTGAATTTGACCCGGAAAACTGTCCAGATTCGTCCACCATATTGACGTGTGAATTCGAAATTGAAGAAGGCCGTATCCGGAGGGTTTGTAGAAGATAAATGTCTTATTTAATGTGTCTTCTAGAAGCTCTAAAAATTTTAAGACATTTGGATCATCCGTTTGGAAGTTATGGTCGAAATGGTGGGACGAATTTCTATGCATTAATGACGAGTCCACCATTTAAATCTCAACTTCAGATCCCTTTATCATCATGAAAACATCAGAATTAGCTCTGGCCACAGTTGAATAAAATGATACCAATATTTTTATCTTTCTACTGTATAAATTTGAGCTTCATTGGGTTGGTTTCTGGGCCCCACATTTGTTTGATGGGCCTTAGGCCCATTATGCTTTTTCCAGCAAGTTTCTGCCTTCAGGCGCAAAATTCTCCATCTTCCTTTGAGATTCATCCAGCGGACCTAAAAGATAAAATGTTCCAAAAAAAGTGATCAATCATATCCCAAAATTTCAAATTCAGAAAATGAATATAATATTGTCAACAAACAAATGAATTATTGGGCCCAAATTTGCATTTTAAACAAGAATTGCATTTTTGATGAGAAATGAAGTTCTATTTATGTAATGAACTAAAAAAATGTTTATGGACTTTGGAACAATGAATATAAAGATATTAACAATTAATATTAGCCACTTTCAGTGACTAATCACACCTCCCAACTTGAGTTTTGCTAGTCCCGAGCAAAATAAATTACAAATATAAAATTCAAATCCCCTTTTCCAAAAACATTTTAATACACATTGCTCACCCAAATATCTAATACCAAAAAAAATTATGAAAACCCATCAAAATCATTAAAAACAAGCTAGGTCCATAAGCATATCCCAATCCCAAGCCCATTCCTTTGTTCAAATTCATTGCCACATTTCATCCAATTCCAATTAAGCATGATAAAGTGTTGTGCATCATAAAAGATATGGGGCCCATTTTATTGTTCAAGGGGAAAAATGGAAGCGCTAGGTGGGAATCACATTAAACCTTAAAATGAGTATCCAATTTTTTTTTGATTTTTTTTTCTTTTACCACAATAGATATGAAAAGACGAACTCTGGGCAAGACAACTATGGAGTCACGATCCCCAAGTGCCGGACGCCACACATATTATCAATTTCATGCTCTACAATAGAGATATAAATCCTAACTCTGGGAAAGACAACTATGGAGTCACGATCCCCAAGTGCCGGACGCCACGCATTTGGACAAAAAATTGCTCTATGTGGTCATTTTTTTGTTTTTTTTTGTTTTTTTTTGTTTTTTTGTTTTTTTTGGATACTCAAATTAAACTAAAAGTGACCCCAGAACCCTATGCTATAATGAAAGGGACCCGAGAACTCAAATTTACACCCACGATCCAGTAGACATGCATTGTGGCATTTTTATTAAGAGGATGAAATTTTAAGCATTGAAAAATCACATCGGACAACCGCACTTTCCAAAAACTATGCTCATGAACTTAAACTTGCATTAAAAACAGAATCAAGGCATGCAAAATTTATTTGATATCCAATTTAAGAGTTTGCAATGTGTGTTTATCATGTCTATGGTTAATGGAATTTTTCTTTTCATGCATGTTTTTTTAAAAAAATATCATTTTTTATCTCCCCCCAACTTAGAATGACACTTTCCCCAGTGTTTAAAGAAAAGAAAAGTTAGAAGTGGGTAGGAGAGGAGTTCAAAGATGAAATTGAGAATGATAAACATGGAACAAATTCACCTGGTTTTTGAGGGTCATGATGCTCCAAATTACTCCTTTGATCTCTTTGGGGATGTAGGCACCTCCTTGATTGAATATGTATCACCCAAAATAGTTCCTGAACCATAAAAATAAGGACAAAGCAGACAAAACAAACAACACAATGATTTATTTAATTCCAAGTACCATCATTTTCATGTTTTTTTTTAAATCAAACTAATGATACATTGTCTTCTTTTAAATTTCTAGGTAAGGTATTACTCAGGGATCACACCGCGTGACACGGATGAATACGGTGCTCCCCTTTCATACCCATCCATACTCATAAAAGAATAACAGGTCAAGAGTCTAATTTTTTTTAACCTACAAAAACATAAATAAAATAAACTGATGATACATTGTCTTCTTTAAATTTCTGGGTAAGGTATTACTCAGGGATCACACTGCGTGACACAGATGAATACGGTGCTCCCTTTTCATACCCATACTTACTCATAAAAGAAGAACAGGTCAACAGTCTATATAAAAAAAATAACAAAATTAAGCAGAAGGAAACAAAAGATGATTCACAGTGATTGGAAACATGAAAACCACGGGTTGCCTCTCGTGCAGCGCTTTTGTTTAACGTCGTTAGCCCGACTTGTACCCTAAATCTATCAATTTTTCTCTGGTTCATATGTTTGCTCAGTTAACTCCTCCTTGGTTTCTTGTTTATTGAATGATTCAATGAATGGTTTTAACCTATGACCATTGACTTTGAAGACATGACCACTTGTGGGATCCTGAATCTCTATTACCCCATGAGGGTACACATGATGCACTAGGTATGGACCAGACCATCTGGACCTTAGCTTTCCTGGGTGTAGATGAAGTTTTGAACTATACAAGAGCACTAATTTTCCCAGTTCAAAGTGTTTGACTTTGAGATTCCAAGATTGGTAGGCTTGAACTTTAGATTTATTGATCCTTGAATTTTCATAAGCCTCCATCCTAAGTTCCTCGAGTTCATTAATATCTAATTTCCTTTTTGTTTCAGCCAAAGAAATGTCAAAGATCATTTTTTTTATTGCCCAAAAGGCCTTATGCTCAATTTCAACAGGTAAATGACATGCTTTTCCATAAACCAATCTATACGGTGACATGCCTAGGATAGTTTTGAAAGCAGTTCGATATGCCCAAAGGGCATCTAAGAGTTTCTCGGACCAATCTTTCCTAGAGGGATTAACAATTTTTTCAAGAATTTGCTTAATTTCTCTATTTTCCAACTCAGCTTGACCGTTGGTTTGAGGATGGTATGCAGTGGAAACTTTATGAGTAATACCATACTTAGACATGAGTGAAGATAATGGGCGGTTGCAGAAATGGGTTCCACGATCACTGATTATAGCCCTAGGAATTCCAAATCGAGAAAATATATGCTCTTTCAGAAATTGGATCACAACATGGTGGTCATTGGACTTGGTGGGAATGGCTTCAACCAATTTTGAGACATAATCAATAGCTAAGAGGATGTAGAGGTATCCCTTAGGATGTAGAGGTATCCCTTAGAGTTTGGAAAGGGTCCCATGAAATCAATTCCCCAACAATCAAAGATTTCAACAACCAGAATGGGAGTGAGGGGCATTTGATTCCTTTTGGTAATGGATCCTAATTTCTGACACTGAGGACAACTTTTGCAGAATTGGAAGGAATCCTTAGTGAGGTTCGGCTAGTAGAAACCACATTGGAGGACCTTTGAAGTGGTTTTCTTTGTAGAAAAGTGGCCTCCACATGCCTCTCCATGACAAAATTTTAGAATGGACTCTTGCTCAGACTCGGGAATACATCTCCTAATGATTTGATCAGGACAGAACTTGAAGAGGTAAGGATCATCAAACACATAGTGTTTTACATCAGAAAGGAATTTCCTCTTATCTTGGGTCCCCATGAATTTTGGAATGTCACCCGTCACCAAATGGTTTGCTATGTCAGCATACCAAGGGCAATCACTCACTGAATAGAGGTGCTCATCGGGAAATGAATCAGACACAGAGAGGTGGTGTGAGTTGTCTTTGAATTCCATCCTAGAGAGGTGATCAGCTACAATATTTTCAACACCCTTTTTATCCTTAATGGTTAAATCAAACTCTTGAAGAAGAAGGACCCACCTAATCAATCTAGCCTTGGCATCTTGTTTTTGGAAAAGGTATTTTAGGGCTGAATGATCAGTGAAGACAATGATGGGTGATCCTAAGAGATAAGACCTGAATTTCTCTAAGGCAAAGACAACAACAAGAAACTCTTTCTCAGTGGTGGTGTAGTTTATTTGTGCATCATTTAAAGATTTGCTTGCATAAGAAATGACATGTGGAGTTTTCTCACACCGTTTTCCTAAGACTGCTCCTACAGCGAAATCACTTGCATCACACATGAGCTCGAAAGGAAGTTTCCAATTTGGAGATTGCATGATAGGTGGAGATATAAGAGTTGACTTGAGTGTAGAGAATGATTCCTCACAGCTTTCTGTCCATACAAATGGAGCATCTTTTACCAATAGAGCACAAAGTGGCCGAGAAATAGAGCTGAAATTCCTAATGAACCTTCTATAAAAACCATCATGTCCTAAGAAGGACCTCACTTCCTTAACAATTTTAGGAGAGGGAAGGTGACGAATGATGTCAACCTTAGCTTTATCAACTTCAATCCCTCTACTAGATACCAGATGACCTAGAACAAGTCCTTCCCTTACCATGAAATGGCATTTTTCCCAATTTAGTATGAGATTCTTATCCTCGCACCTTGATAAAACCTTTTCAAAATTTATAAGGCATCCCTCAAAAGTATCCCCAAATATGGAGAAGTCATCCATGAAGACCTCTAAAAAATACCCCACCATATCCGAGAATATTCCCATCATGCACCACTGGAAGGTACCAGGGGCATTACATAACCCAAAGGGCATGCGTTTGAAGGAAAAAGTGCCAAATGGACAAGTGAAGGTTGTTTTTCCTTGATCCTCTAAGGAGACTTCGATTTGATTATACCCTGAGAATCCATCTAGGAAGCAATAGAATTGATGACCTTCCACTCGCTTGAGGACTTGATCAATAAAGGGTAAGGGGAAATGGTCTTTCTTGGTACAAGAGTTGAGCTTCCTATAGTCAATACAAACTCTCCATCCACTACTGACCCTTGTTGGAAGCATCTCTCCATCCTTGTTGGTTATTAATGTGATTCCAGCCTTCTTTGGAACCACATGGATTGGGCTAACCCACTCACTCTCAGCTATAGGATAGATGATACCAGCTTTTAACAATTTCAAAAGTTCTTTTCTCACTACTTCCATGAGATTAGGGTTGAGTCGCCTCTGAGGTTGACGACATGGCTTTGACTCAAATTCAAGAATAATTCTATGAGTCCCGATAAGTGGGCTAATCCCAGGGATATTAGATAGGGTCCATCCAATGGCTTTCTTGTGTCTCCTAAGAACATCTAGAAGCATCCTCTCATGATCGGCTTCAAGGGAGGAAGAAATGACAACAGGAAAGGATTGATTGTCCCCTAAGTAATCATACTTTAGTGATGAAGGTAAGACTTTAAATTAAAGATCAGATTGGTCATGACTTTCCAAGAATGGATGAGACTTTGTATTGAACTTAGTTTCTTTGTTCAGATTTCTTGACAAAATTGGTTCCTTGTGAACAGAATTTTCATCCACTAAATTTTCCAGAGTAGTGTCATGAATGGATATGGACTCAATGTTATTGATTTCAACCATGGTATCATTGATTGGTGATTCTAGAAATTCATCAATAGAGCTGTCTGAAAGAGATTCAATCCAAGGAGGCAAATTTACCTCATGTGAATAAAGAAAATCAATCTCTTCTTGACTTAACCATCCTTCGGTAACTCCTTGATGTTCATTAAGTTCATTATCAACACTACCAATCCAATTAACCTCATGGATCTCTTCATCATCCCCAATTTTAGAGTTTTCATTGTATATGTTCAAGTCTAGACTCATGTTCCCAAAGGTGATGGTCATGTTCCCATTTCGGACTCGGATTACAGAGTTGATTGTTGCAAGGAAGGGACGACCAAGTATGATTGGGGTTTGCTCCCTAGGACCTAAGCTTGGGTGATTGTCCAGAACAATGAAGTCAGCTGGGTAAATGAAATTTTCAACTTTCACCAAAACATCTTTTAAGATCCCCTTTGGAAATCGAACATTACGATCAGCAAGTTGAAGAGTGACAGATGTGGGTTGGAGTTCTTCGATCCCTAACTGACAGTACATGGAATAAGGAATGAGGTTCACACTATCACCTAGATCACACAAGGCTTTGACAACTTTTTTCTCTCCTAGTTCAGCATTTATGTAAGGGCATCCTGGGTCTTTCATCTTAGGAGGAATGGTCCCTTGAATGGTGGTACTCACATTAGCAGCCAAAAGGACTTGGTTTTTATGTGAAAATTTTCTTTTAAAAGTGCACAACTCCTTAAGGTATTTTGAGTAGGAAGGTATGGTTTGGATGGCATCGAGAAGGGGAATGTTCAACTTGACTTGTGAGAAGATTTCCCTCAATGTTTCACTCAATTCAGGCTTGGTTTTCCCCCTCATGCGTTGAGGAAATGGTGAAGATTGTGGAGTTGTTTGTTGAAGTGTTGTTTCATTCACATTATTATCAGTTTCTTCAGTTTGATCTTGTAGTTCATTTGAATTTTCATTAGAGTTTGAAGCTTCACATGGTTTCTGACTTATCTGTTCAGGTTTTTCAATTGATTTCCCACTTCTTAAAACTGTCACAACCTTTAGTTGTTCGTGAGTTGTTTGAGTGAAACTTGTCTCTCCCCTTGATGTTTGTTGTGGAATGACTTTTGTGGGAATGGGTGCCTTTCCAGTTTTTATGGTTTGAAGTTCTTGTTTAATGGATGAGAATTCTGAGTTCATTTTGTCCATTTGTTTGCACAGTTGTTCTAGTAGGCTTTGTGGAACATTTTGGGTTGGTGCTTGAGCTTGTGGGTTTATTCCAGGAGGATACTTTGGTTGTTGGATAGGTTGTTGAATGGGTTGTTGGATAGGTTGTTGATATTGGACATGAGGATGTTGGAATTGGACCGGTTGTGGTTGGAACTGATTATGAGGTTGAAAGTTTTGTTGAGGGTATGGGTTGATACATTGTTGTTGTGTTGGTTGTTGATTGTCCTTCCAACGAAAGCCTGGATGGTCATTATACCTTGGATTGAAGGTGTTCGTGAATTGTGGCTTTTGAAAGTTCATTGCATTAATTTCTTCTGGTGGTCCTCCTAAAAGAACATCCTTGATGGAAGGAATGGTTGGGCAATTATCAGTCTTGTGGTCATTCTTGTCACAAATTGTACAAACAAGCTCAACAGTTTGGGTTGATCTTAGGATTATGCTCAGGTTGGATTGAATGAATTTTACTTCATTAGACAATTTTGGTTTTATTAATTTTTGATGAATCCATTCTTCAAAAATAACATTACATTCATCATTTTCTGGTTTGGTGCTTACTAAACACAATTACTAATCCCGTATAAACTTATAGAATCAAATTCATGATCTCCCCGAGGTATATGGTCATTTAGTAATTTAATTTAGTTTGCTCAAACACAGTAAAGATGAATAGTAGAAATAATTGAAGAATGGATGTCTTAAATTAATTATCCAATTAACAACAATTCGTTCATAAAATAACATTCAATCCAGCCTTTTAATCCTCCTAAGATCATCCCATTAAGGTTTTAGCCCTCCATTGATGGTATACTCTCAATGGTGGGCGGAAGATGGCTAACAAGAATTGGATTGAAGAAATTAAAACCGCGGAAATAACGAGAACTCCTCCGTGTGTGTGAATGAAATTCACACCTATGTGTGAACTAATTCACAACAACACAGAGATATCACTGTGCTTTGTGATAATAAAGTTTTAATAAAAGAAATGGAAAATATAGAAGTGAATGAAGTTGATTAAGAACATAAAGATACAAAAAAGAAACTTACATGGAAATGGAAAACATTACAAAGGAAATTTGGAAGCATAACCTTATAATGAAACAAGCAACAAAAGATGATATGAAAAATATCCACCCTCATTCCCTTCACCAATAGCTCCTTATATAGGCATATTATGAGCCTTAGGTACATCCCCCAACAATTAATTCACCCCCCAATAATTAATAGAGTCAAATGGAGGGTGAATAATCAAAAGGAAATTGATGTTTTGAATTTGACCCAGAAAACTGTCCAGATTCGTCCACCATATTGACGTGTGAATTAGAAATTGAATAAGGTCGTATACGGAGGGGTTGTAGAAGAGAAATGTCTTCGTTAATGTGTCTTCTAGAAGCTCTAAAATTTCAGGACATTTGGCTCATCCGTTTGGAAGTTATGGTCGAAATGGTGGGACGGATTTCTGTGCATTAATGACGAGTCCACCATTTAAATCTCAACTTTAGATCCCTTTATCATCATGAAAACATCAGAATTAGCTCCGGACACTGTTGAATAAAATGATCCTCAAATTTTTATCTTTCTACTGTATAAATTTGAACTTCATTGGGCTTGTTTTCTGGGCCCCACATTTGTTTGATGGGCCTTAGGCCCATTATGCTTTTTCCAGCAAGTTTCTGCCTTCAGGCGCAAAATTCTCCATCTTCCTCTGAGATTAATCCAGCGGACCTAAAAGATAAAATGTTCCAAAAAAAGGGATCAATCATATCCCAAAATTTCAAATTCAGAAAATGAATATAATATTGTCAACAAACAAATGAATGATTGGGCCCAAATTTTCATTTTAAACAAGAATTGCATTTTTGATGAGAAATGAAGTTCTATTTATGTAATTCACTAAAAACAATGTTTATGGACTTTGGAACAATGAATATAAATATATTAACAATTAATATTAGCCACTTTCAGTGACTAATCACCAGTGTATTGTTCTATTTTAGAAATCCAGGATTCAATCAATGAGATTGTGATTTATTTATTTTTTAGAGTTTCTGAATCAAGATACTAGATTCTATTTCAAATGGGTATTTGTTTGTTTTTTGATGTTTCACGATTTTATTTGATGTAGGTTTTTCTTTTTTATGGATTACTTCATAAAGTGGTCTCGGTTCATTTGATTTTGTGTTTCCTTTGACAACATCCCCCCTCAATGACTATGATCTCTCATTGCCAGTTTTTATCTAATTGTTCTCTCATACACCTTTTGGATTTGATGGTTGATTACAAACATATTTATTCAAATATTTAAGCTGGATTATATGCATTTTTTAGGATTATATTGCTGTTTTATGCCACTTTATTTACTATTCTATCCAATACTAAGACCCTTTCTAGTAAGAAAAATTTCATAAGAAATACGATTGGACTCTTCATCATATTTCATGAAACATTTTTAATAATGTCACATTTTAAAAAAAAATATGTTATATCAAAGATGTGGAAACGGGTGGTGTCCGGGGGGGGTGTCCAAGGGGGTGGGTGGGTGTGAGTGGGTGTCCACGGGGGTGGGGGCATGTCCATAGGGTTTTGGGGGTTGTCCGGGGGGTGGGGGGCTATCCAGAGGGTTGGGGGGTGTCCAGGGGGGTGTTCAAGGGGTAGGGATGGGGGTGGTGTCCAGGAGGGGTGGGGGTGCTGTCTAGAGGGGTGGGGGTTGTCTGGAGGGTTGGGGGGTGTCCAGGGGTGGTCCAAGGGGGTGGGTGGGTGTGGGGGGTTGTCCAAGGGGTGGGGGCCTGTCCAGAGGGTTTTGGGGGTTGTCCGGGGGGTGGGGGTGATTCTCAGGTTTACTCCATTTACTCCAATTTTCTATCAACTATGTATGCGGCATGGTTTTCTTTGATTCAATGAAATTTAAAACTATTATATATAACTATATTTTGTTTTAAAAATAATATTCAAGCATATTTTCTTAAATACCCATAGATTTGTTTTATAATTTAAATTGTTTTACATTCAAATTATGATTTTTTTCATATAAAAATATATTTGTCTTATCTTAAAAATATATATTTTTTGTTGATATTTGTTATAGGTAATAATGAGTCGAAGTTGGATTACGACACATTGAATGAGCAATGAATTTGAGGAAGGTGTTGATGCCTTTTTGGAATTTGCAAAACAAAATGTTCCAAGTAGTGACATTTTTTTCTGTCCATGCCTGAAATGTTTGAATATGAAGAAGTTGAAAAGTAGAGAGATAAAAGATCATCTGATTTGTCATGGTTTTAATCCGAGTTACAGCCCTTGGATTTGGCATGGCGAAACTAGACGGAATGTCACTGATGATGATGATTCGCAAGATGGTAACTCCGATGGAATTGAAGAAATGATTCGCGATATTGTAGCAGAACAAATTGAGATAGAACCGACAGTTGCGCGTCTATATGGTGATGCTGAAAAACCATTATATCCTGGTTGTATAGATTTTACGGTTTTGTCGGTGGTGTTAAGATTGATTAACCTAAAGGTGAAACATGGATGGAGTGACAGAAGTTTTATAGAGCTGCTACAATTTATGAAATACATTCTTCCAAAAGATAACGATCTTCCAGATTCACATTACAAAGCCAAGAAAATATTATGCCCGATGGGATTGGGATACAAGAAAATACATGCCTATCCGAATGACTGCATTATATATAGGAAGGAATATGAATTTCTGTCAGAGTGTCCTAAATGTGGGACATCACGGTATAAGGTGAAAGAAAAATCACAGGCTGGTGTAGAGATTACAAAGCTCCCTTCAAAGGTATTTTGGTATCTTCTTATAATTAATCGTTTCAAACATTTATTTGCTAATTCACATGATGCAAAAAGGTTAAGATGACATGCTGAAGAGCAGTTATGTGATGGAAAAATACGTCATCTAGCTGATTGTCCACAATGGAAGAAAATTGATGCGCAGTATTCTACATTTGGAAATGAAATTAGAAATCTCAGACTAGGGTTGTGCACAGATGGAATGAATCTATACCGAACCCTCAATAGCACACATAGTTCATGGCCTGTTTTATTGGTAATTTATAACCTCTCTCCTGAAGTTTGTATGAAGCGCAAATATTTCATGTTGAGTATAATGATCTCTGGTCCAAAGCAACCCGGTAATGATATTGATGTTTACTTGTCACCGTTGATTGATGATTTGAAACTATTATGGGCTGATGGTATTAGGGTGTATGATTCTTATAAAATGGAATATTTTCAACTACATGCAGTGCTTCTGTTCACTATAAATGACTTCCCAGCATATGGAAATTTGTCTGGATACAGTGTTAAAGGGCATAAAGCATGTCCAATTTTCGAACAACAGACGTCATATTGTCAATTGCATCATGGGAGGAAAACAGTGTACATGGGTCATCGAAAGTTTTTCCTACGGAACACCCTTATAGAAGACTAAAAAAGGCATTCAATGGATCACAAGAATTTGATACTGCTCCAAAACCTTTATCCCCTGATCTGTATTTTGAGAGGGTGAAAAGCCTTGATGTGACATTGGTAAAGACACAGAAATCTGGTAATGCTAGACATATTTGGAAGAAAAGATCAATTTTTTTGAGCTACCATATTGGAGGTATCATGAAGTTAAAGATAATATTGATGTCATGCACGTGGAGAAGAATATCTGTGATTCTTTGATTGGAACATTGTTAGATATTAAAGGAAAGACTAAAGATGGGTTGAATGCAAGATTAGACTTACTATCAATGGGAATATGTTTGGAGTTAGCTCCCACTCCTAAAGGAAGACAAACATTTCTTCCCCCAGCTTTTCATAAATTATCGAAGAGGGAGAAAATTAGCTTCTGTCAGTGTCTTCATGATACCAAAGTGCCTCAAGGTTATTCTTCTAATGTAAAAATTTTTGTCTCATTGAAGGACTTGAAGTTGATAGGTATGAAATCACATGATTGTCACATCATGATGCAACAAATTCTACCAGTTGCATTGCGTGGAATATTGCCCATTCGTGTCAGAAAGACTATAATGAAGTTGTTTTATTTTTTCAATTCAATTTGTAACAAGGAAATTGATGTGAATGCTTTGAAAATTTTGGAAAAGGATGCAATTTTTATACTTTGTCAATTGGAAATGTATTTTCCTCCAACTTTTTTTGATATAATGGTGCATTTAATGATTCATCTAGTTCGAGAAATAAATCTTTGTGGACCTATATATCTTCGTTGGATGTATCCTTTTGAAAGGTATATGAAAATATTAAAGGGGTATGTTAAAAATATATATTGACCTGAAGCCTCCATTATTGAAAAGTATATTTCTGAGGAGGTAGTAGAGTTTTGTACGAGCTACTTGGCTGCGGCACAACACATAGGTTTGCCTCCATCTCGCCATGAACGAGTTAATAATGAGGGAAAGGGGATTCGCGGCTTGAAAGTCAAATCATTGTTAGCTGAACAGATGAAGAAGTTAGAATCATACATATTGAATAACATAGTTGATGCTCAACCGTATATCACATTGCATATTAATGAGTTGAAACAATGTCATCCAAAGAAGAAAGAAATGTGGATTTTGAATGAGCACAACAAAACTTTTTTGTCATGGATTAAAAAGACTTTTCTTGGTAGATCAGATGTATCAGAGATATTAAAATGGATAGTGGGTGGTCCATGTTTAAATGTGATAACATGGTCCGGTTATGACATTAATGGTTATACATTTCATACAAAAGCTCAGGACAACAGAAGTGCAGTTCAGAATAGTGGTGTATTGGTGTTTGTAGAAGCAATGCATTTTTCGAGTGCTAAGGACAAAAACCCAATTTTTGCATCAAGTGCATATTATGGAGTGATTGAAGACATATGGGAGGTTGATTACTTTAAAATTAAAGTTCCTGTTTTTAACTGTAAATGGTTTAACTGTAACAACAGTGTCAGACATGATGAATTTGGAATGACACTAGTTAATATGAATAGATTGGAAGACACAGCTGATTCTTTTATAATGGAAACACATGCAAAACAAATTTTCTATGTAGTAGATCAATCAGAAATGTAGTGGGCTATTGTTTTACAAGGGAAAAAACAATATGTTGGTGAGGATGAAATTGATGAATATGCTGATTTATGTGAGATCCCTACTTCTATGGAAAGATTAACAGAACATAATGATGATCATGTTGAAGACATAGTTTGTGCCATAAGGAACGATCACGACGAAGGAATTTGGGAAAACAATCCATTTGTACGTTCCTAAAATTACAGGTAACATATGTTTATTTCTTGTTTACATTTATTTTTTCCATAAATGTTAGATATTGTAAGTTTTTTATTTATTAAAACATGTTTTAAAACAAAATAAGTATATGTTTTTGTTTGTTTTAAGTTTGTTTAGTTTACTTTATCATGTTTATAACCATTACATGAATTATATATCTATTATTTTTGTTCACTGACAATTACTTTACCATGTTTACCATGTTTACCAGGTTTACCATTTTTACCATGTTTACCATCTTGACCATCTTGACCATCTTTACCATCTTTACCATCTTTACCATTGTTTAACATGCTTACCATATTACCAATGTTTAGTATTATGTAACTTAGTACACTTTTCTATTTTCTGATTACAGTAGTATTAAAATATTTGAATTTGTATATTTGTGAACTGACGTTTGTTTTTTTATTATTTGAAGGATAATGACAGATCATTCATATGATCAACCACATGATTCTGGAGAGGAGCATATTACTGGTCATACCTCTGGGGATGAACATTCACATGCTCCTATTATGACAAAGAGTTCAAAGGTTGGTAAATGTGGGTGCACACGTTTACCAAAATTATCACTTGCCCATACGCAGGATCAGAGGATAGTCGTTGAGTTTGATGATGATGATATTCCTAGAGGTCCGAATGCAAAAGATTTTAAGAGTTTTGTAGCAACTCAGGCTAAGAGAAAAGTAAGCATTATGTATGATGATTGGAGAAGTGTGGATAAAGCGATTATCTCTCAGTTGTGGGAGACGATTTTGGTAATATCTTTTGTCATTGTTTGACTATTCTTTTAATGTTTCTAGTATATATAATATGTTTAACCTCTTCTTTATCAGATGACATTTGATATTCCTGACACTGGAGGAGTCAGGAAGAAATGCTTATCGTTGACTGCCAGGAGATGGAGGGATTTCAAATCAACCCTCTCATCTGATTTCATTTATGGTCATATGAGTCATGAAAATCCGTGTCGTATATATCCTTTTATAGATGAAGACACGTGGAGACAATTTTTTGAAAGTAGAAGAAAATAGTCATTTCTGGTAAAGGCAATGTAAACTTTTATAAACTTTCTTATATAAATAATTTTATTAATGTTTTGTTAATGAGTTCTTATTATTAAATTACAGCAAACAAGGAAAGCTCATCAGGAGATCCAATCTAAAAATGTATACCCTCATAGTTTATCTCGGGGAGGGTATGCATTATTGGAAGAACAAATGGTGGCAGAAAAATTTCAACAATTAAGAGCTGAGTCTTCAAGCTCTGGAGAGGTGGCCCCTCCATCCTCTCCATCTAGACATGAAAAATGGAAGAGAGATCAGAAGGGAAAAAAAGGGCAATATCTTTCGGAAGAATCGAGAATCGTAGCTGAGAGGATTGTAAGATATCTATTTTATTTATTTAAGTTAACTATTTTCTTCATATAATTTCAATCATTACAGAAATTTTCAATTAATTAATACAGGAATCTCTTGAGGAGCAGAGTTCAGAGGGGACATTTACAGCTACTGGGAGGAAATATATTTTATTTGCAGCATTGGGAAGGCCCAAACATCCTGGTCATGTAAGAGGATATCCAGCAGGTGTATCGGTAAGAAAAGTGTTGCCACGTTCTTCAACTTCTAACATTGAGGGGGTTTATAAAAAAAATAGAATCCTTGGAGGCTGAATTTCATAATATTAATGCGACGATGGAGGACAAGATTAGAGAGTTGGTGTAGTCTATGTTTGCAGAAATGAAAAGACAATTTCAGACTGCAGCTCCCACTCCTCCACCTCCCCCTACAGACCCCATTATTTATCCTCCACCTCCGCCAGTAGCTCCCACTACCCCACCTCAGCCTGCGGACCCCATTTTTTATCATACGCCTCCGCCGCAGCTTCCTACTTATTGCGAGTTGTATGTTGATGATTCTCAACATCATATAGTAGCATATGGGTTGGTATATTGTATAGGAGATGCAGTTCATCATCAACAATTAGAGGTAGAGAATCAGAGGGTCACTGTACAGGATATTATAGATAGATCTGCTAGGGTACCAATACCTACAGATGAAGTGGCGACAGTTGGATAGAGTATCGGGCATTTTTTAATTTGGCCATCCAGACTTCTTCGACTCATTACCATAAAGGTATGAATGTTATATCTTTTATTTTATTTTTTTATTAAAGTTGTTTTATCATTTGAAAACTAATGTATTTTTCAATTTTTTTTACAGGAATACTTCAAAGGTAAAGAAATATTGTATAGACAATAACAAAGACAAATGGTTATGACATCAGATATAGATTCAAATGGTCTTGACAGATTGTCAATATATTCACATTTGTTTTCGGGTTATTATGAGTTTCCAATGGAAGCTCATGTTTGTGGACGTGAAATAAGAGTGGGGATTATAAAAACTGATATCATGGAGCTTGTTACTGGAGATAAGTTGGCCATCAACGTGGTGCAAATTTTTTCCATGTAAGTCTTAACACATTTTCCCTGCGTTATATTTATTAAAAATGTATACTTATGTATGTTTTGTATTAGGTATCTTTATAAAATTTGTGGGAGGAATGAGCTGACAGAAGTATATGGATTCATGGACCCGTAATTGATTTCCCCTGAAGCATGTGCATTGAATGAGGAAAAAATAATGGTTTATATTGATGAAAGATTTGAAAAGAATATAATCACACAATGTTGGATGATGCCTTTTTGTGAGAGGTATGAAACACATTTCTCTCAAAGAGTTAATTATCTTTTAACATAAAAAACCACTAACATCAAATTTTCTTTTATCAGTGATCATTAGATGTTAGGGGTTTTTTGCCCAAGGGAGAAAGCCCTTTATTGGATATGCTCTGTCCATGGTGATGTGCGGGAAAGTTTTAAGAATATATTGGAAAAGTAAGTTTCAATTTCTCAATAGTTTTATATATTATAATGAATTTTAAATTTACCCCATTCGTATTATTTTCTAACAGTGCATGGGCCTACTTTCGAAAAAACACAAAGAAAAGAGGTGCAAAGATCAAATATGTAAATGCGAAGGTAAATATCCATTTATAATTTGTAATTTTTGATTTATTACATAAAAATAATATATTGAATTTACACTCATTCAAACAGAATTGTCATGAACAACAAGGCCTCATCGAATGCGGATATTATATGTTAAGATTTATGTATGAAATAATAACAACTGGGACAGTTGTGAATTTTGACCTGGTACGATTTCCTCTTAAACTTTGCCATAATATTTCAATTTGATTTATTCATTATACACATTAACTACTTTATTTTTCATTTGTAGCTTTTTGATGACCTTAAACCCTATACTGCTGAAGACATCAAACACTTACAAGTGGAGTGGTCAAATTATTTTACAGGTTTGATTGAATTTTAGTTGTTTGTAATGTAAAATGTAATTTTGAATATTGTTGTTGTAATTGTGTATTTGGTAGTTGTTTAGGTTGGATTTAGTTTTTTTTTGAAGTTGACAGTGTAAGTTTTGAATGTTATATAAGTGAATGTTTAATTTTTCTCTGCTTCTTGTTTTGGTTTACTTATGATGGTTTTTCTAGTATGGATTTTGGTCTGTGGGGGAGGGGTTCCAAGGGTGTGGGGGTGTGTTCAGTGGGGTTGGGGGGTGTCCAGCGGTCTGGGAGGGCTATCTGGTGGGGTGGGGGGATAGTCCAGGGGGGTGGCAGGGCTGTCCAGGGGTGTGGGAAGGCGGTCCAGGGGTGTGGGAGTGTTGTCCAGGGGTGGGGGGGTATACATGAGAGTGGGGGGGGGGGGGGGGGGGTTGTCCAGTGGTGTTTGGGGCTGTCCAGGGGTGTGGTGGGGGCTGTCAAGTGGGGTGAGGGGTGAGGGGGTTCTATTCAGGCGGGTGGGGGGGGTTTTCGAGGGGTGTTTGGGGCTGTCCGAGGGGTCGGGGGGCAGTCCAGGAGTGTGGTGGGGGCTCCAATGGGGTGGGGGAGGGCTGTCCAAGGGGTATACATGAGGGAGGGAGCTCCAATGGGGTGGGGTAGGGCTGTCCAGGGGGTATACATGAGGGTGAGGGCTCCAACGGGGTGGGGGAGGGATTTCCATGGGGTATACATGAGGGTGGGGGCTGTCTAGGGGGAAAGTTTTATATGTTATAAATGTACATGATTAATTTTGATCTACTTCTGTTTTTGTGGTACGATTTCTTGATTTGTTTTCTGGTTGATTCTGGTGGAGAGAAGATGACTGCATTCAATTTTTTAAAAAAAATTGGGTTTATCACGTCGGTTATTTAATAACCGACGTGATAAAAGGCCTGGGAAATGGTTTATCACATCGGTTATTTAATAACCGACGTGATAAACCCCCTCCCCCCGGTTTATCACGGCGGTTATATAATAAATGACGTGATAAACCCCCTCCCCCCCGGTTATTCACGACGGTTATATAATAACCGACGTGATAAACCCCCCCTCACCCCCGGTTTATCATGGCTGTTATATAATAACCGACGTGAATAAACCCCCTCCCCCAACGGTTTATCACGGCGGTTTATATAATAACCGACGTGATAAACCCCCTCCCCCACCGGTTTATCACGGCGGTTATATAATAACCGACGTGATAAACCCCCCTCACCCCGGTTTATCACGGCGGTTATATAATAACCGATGTGATAAACCCCTCTCCCCCCCGGTTATATCGCTCGGTTATTAAAAAACCGACGTGATAAACCCCCCGCCCCCCGGTTTATCACGTTCGTTTGTTTAATAACCGATGTGATAACCCCCCCCCCGGTTTTATCACGGCCTGGTTCTATAATAACTGACGTGATAAACCCCCCCGCCCCCCGGTTTATCACGTCAGTTATTTAATAACCGACGTGATAGACCATTTCCCCCGTCCTTTTATCACGTCGGTTTTTTAATAACCGACGTGATAAACCATTTTCCAGGCCTTTTATCACGTCGGTTGTTAAATAACCGACGTGATAAACCCTTCCCATTTTATTTATCACGTCGGTTCTAAAATAACCGACGTCATAAACATCACGATTTTATGTTTTTGACGTCGGTTTTTAAATAACCGACGTCAAAAACATTATTTATAACGTCGCCCGTATTAACGTAGGCTAGAAATCGACGTAAAAAATGAAAAATAACCGACGTAAAAAACGTTTTCTGCACTAGTGAGTTTATTATTTTATGCATCTGTATGATTATTGCGTGATCTCATAGAATAGTAAACAAGATAAAATGCATAAATATGTGACAAATTATATTCTATTTCATGTTCAGATGTGAGCACGACAACCCAGTTTGAACATAATAAATAGAAAAGGATTATATTCATCAATAAATATAAAAATCCCTCAATGGTATATTAAGTCTAAAATCCTTCCATTTCTCACATCTAAACAAAACCGGCTATTTGGGTGCTCATCAGCCATAGTTGAGAGTGTCTCTTTCTACCGAGGCATTTTCATGAGAGAAATGGGTCGACTTAACTAAAGTGATTAGTTAAGGATTAGCCTTAGCTAACTTTTTATCACTTTAGAGGCAAGATGTTGAGGGAATCAAGTTCAGATTCCAAAAGTTGGGACTTTACTCAACAATACAAGGAACCACAAGAACAAGTGGTTGACCAGTCTAGTGCCTACCTTGAAACCCTCCAATTAGTGGCGTAGCCCTAGCTTGTAGACTACGAGGGAGGTTTTGAGGATCCTTGCCACTAGAATACTCAAGCGATAGAGTATTCCGAATCTAATAGTGAGGGCTATTGAGGTTCTCCAAAATAGTGGGAGACATTAAAATGATATAATAATTTATTAATCATAAATGTCAAAAGGTAATCAAGACAACGCACTAACTACTAAATGTTTATCTGATGTAGATTCAAAATGGCAATCACCAACACCACACGTACTTTATCACTACGATCGATCTTGGATAAAGAAAATATCCTAACCGGAAATAACTTCCAGGAGTGGTACAGGTTCTTGCACATAGTACTACGCCCATAAAGGAAGTTATATGTGTTGGAATCCCCGATTCCTACTGAGCCTCCTCAGGGAGCAAGCAAGGCAGAAAAAGATAAATGGAGAAAGCATGTAGACGATGCACTTGATGTACAATGCATCATGTTGTCATCCATGTCCAGCCAATTGCAAAAAATGCATGAGAATGAGGACGCCTACAAGATGTTTTCACATCTCCATGAACTTTATGAGGAGAGGGCCAGGCAAGAAAGGTATGAGATATCAAGTGTTCTTTATAAGTGCAGGATAGCAGAAGGGAACCAAGATGGTCCTCATGTACTCAAGATGATTGGGTATATTGAGAGGCTTGAAGCCCTTGGGTTCAAACTAAACCAATAACTAGCAGTGGATCTCATTCTTGCCTCTTTACTGTCAAGCTTCTCAAATTTTATTGTCAATTATAATATGAATGATATGACAAAGTCGCTCTCGGACCTTTTGGATTTAGTTCACCAAGCTGATGAGGACATGAAAAATACCAATTCATCTATCCTTATGGTGAACAAGAAAAACAAGGGAAAGGAAAAGGGGTCTAAGTCCAAGTCAAGGCCAAAGACATCAATGCATCGTCCTATAAATAAGCCAAAGATTCAGAGGCAAAGTAATGAGTAGGAAGCTGTCTGCTTTGGATGTGGTAAGAAATGCCACTGGAAGAAGAATTGCAGAGCTGGGAAGAAGAAGCAACCTGATTCTTCTACTTCAGGTATTTTTTTCATTGAATGAAATCTATCTTTATCTACAAGTTGGGTATTGGATACGGCATGTGGCTCCCACATTTGTATTCATATACAGAAACCAAGTAGGTTCAAGAAGATTGCAAAAGGTCAAGTGGATCTCCGAGCTGCAAATGGTGCAATTCTGGCAGCCTTGACAGTGGGAGACTATCACTTAACCTTGCCAACTGGTTTGGTTCTAGTTTTAAACAATTTCTATTATGTAACTTCTGTTACCAGAAACATTATCTATGTGTCGAGTCTAGACACTATGAGTTTATATTTCAAGTTTGGAAATAAATGTTGTCTCTTTTATAGGGATAACATATGTTATGGTATGACATATCTTAACAATGGTTTATATATGCTGGAACTAGAAAACATAGTAATGGAAATCAATGACAAAAACAGCCAATATG
The DNA here is from genome assembly GCA_963277665.1 of Viscum album. Taxonomy (NCBI): domain Eukaryota; kingdom Viridiplantae; phylum Streptophyta; class Magnoliopsida; order Santalales; family Viscaceae; genus Viscum; species Viscum album. Next base: position 1,086,425,320 of record OY728134.1, on the reverse strand, counting down.
ACTCAAATAACACCTGCCTATGACACTTTAGACTTGGTCATGTAAACGAGAAGCGATTACGAAGATTACATCAAGAAGGGTATCTAGACTCGGTAGAGTTAGAACCCTTAGATGTATGTCAAGATTGTTTACAAGGAAAGATGACCAAAGCACCTTTCTCAGGAAAGGGAGAAAGATCCAATGCAGTACTGGAATTAATACATACTGATGTATGTGGTCTATTTCCAGTAGAGGAAAGGGGTGGTTTTCTATACTTCATTACTTTTACCGACGACTATAGTTGGTATGGATATATCTACTTAATGAGTTATAAGTCAGATTACTTTTTGATATTTATGGAATACCAAAATGAAGTAGAAAACCAACTTGGTAAGAAGATAAAAGAACTTCGCTCAGACCGAGGAAGAGAATATCTTAACCAAGATTTCATTAATCACTTGAAGGAGTGTGGGATAATATCCCAACTCACTCCTCCTTATACACCACAATGAAACGGTGTTAGTGAAAGGAGGAATATGACCTTGCTTGACATGGTCAGATCAATGATGAGTCATGCAACCCTTCTATTATCCTTTTGGGGATACGCCTTGTAGACAATAGCATATACCCTTAACTGAGTACCAACTAAAGCTGAAGATGAGATTCCATATCAGTTATGGTATGGAAAGAAACCTAAACTAACACACATGCGTGTATGGGGGTGAGTGACATTTGTCAAGACTTTACCAAGTGACAAATTAGCATCCAGAAGCACTAAGTGCATCTTTATAGGTTTTCCTAAGGAAACTAGAGGATATTACCTATATAACCCTTTAGATAGAAAAGTCATTGTGCCAAGATATGCCACATTTATAGAAAGGGAACACATTTCTATTGGAAATAATGGGAGAAAGATTGACTTCGATGAATTTAATGCTTCATATGCACAAGAGTTGGCAGAGGAACAATCTCCACAAGAACAAGTGGAAGAAGAAGTTGTTCTTGAGACACAAATATTGTGTAGGTCTATGCGAGAGGTTTGAGAACCAGAGCGTTATGGTTTTCTTATCACCGTGTCAGGTGACACATTAGTCCTTCAGGATGATGAACCTCTAACCTAGAAGGAATCAGTAGAAGGCAAGGAAGCTTCTAAATGGAAAGAAGCCATGAATTATGAGATGGAGTCCATGTACCAAAATCAAGTTTGGATTTTAGTAGACCCTCCAGCTGATGTAAAACCCATTGGATGCAAATGGGTATTCAAGAAGAAGCTGGACATGGATGGTGAGGTTAATACCTTTAAAGAAAGACTGGTTGCAAAGGGTTTCAGGAAACGTCAAGGCATTGACTATGATGAAAACTTTTCACCAGTAGCAATGCTTAAATCCATCAGAATATTGCTTGCAATAGCAGCCTTTCATGATTATGAAATTTGGAAAATAGATGTCAAAACCATTTTTCTAAATGGGAAGTTGGTTGAAGACGTCTATATGACTCAACCCGAAGGGTTTGTCAAGTCAAAGAATGAAAATAAAGTATGCAAGCTTCAGAGATCCATTTATGGATTGAAGCAGAAATCAAGATCATGGAATGTTCATTTTGATGAGGCCATAAGAGATTTTGGTTTTGTCAAAAATGAAAGTGAGACTTGTGTCTATAAAAATGTTGAAGGGAATGCCATTGTTTTCCTAGAATTATATGTTGATGATATATTAATTATGGGAAATGAGGTGCAAGTATTACAGTCAGTTAAGACTTGGTTAAATGAATGCTTCTCCATAAAAGACTTAGGTGAAGCAGCCTACATTCTAGGGATCAAGATCTATCGAGATAGATCTAAAAGGCTGCTTGGGCTAAGTCAAAGTACATATATTGACAAGGTACTCAAACGGTACAGTATGGAACAATCCAAGAGAGGATTATTACCTGTGTCACATGGTGTAAATCTCTCCAATAAAATGTGTCCACAAACACAGGAGGAGATTGACAGAATGAGTAGAGTCTCTTATGCATCAGCAGTGGATTCTATCATGTATGTCATGCTATGTACTAGGTTTTATGTCACCTTTACTTTAAGCATGGTGGGTAGATATCAAGCCAATCCAGGAGAGCTGCATTGGACAACTGTTAAAACTATCCTAAAGTACTTGAGGTGTACTATGGATATGTTCCTGGTGTATGGAGGAGATGATGAACTAGTTGTGAGGGGATACACCGATGCTAGTTTCCAGATAGATCATGATGATATGAAATCGCAGTCAGGCTACATCTTTTGCCTGAATTGTGGTGCAGTGAGCTGGAGAAGCTCGAAGCAAGCTGTGGTTACTGATTCTACAGCAGATTCTGAATATATTGCAGCTTCCGATGCAGCAAAGGAAACAATCTGGATACGTAGCTTTATCTCAGACATTGGTGTTGTACCTAGTAGTGCAGACCCTGTACCAGTATATTGTGATAATACTGCCGTAGTGGTGCTTGCCAAGGAGCCCAGGTCTCACTAAAGAACAAAGCATATTCTTCGGAGGTTTCATCTCTTGAGGGATTTTGCTCAAAGAGGTGAAGTGACAGTTAGCATAGTAGCCACAGAGGACAACGTGGTAGACCCCCGGACTAAATCCATTTCTCAGCAGAAGCATGATACACATGTGAGAGCCAGTGGATTGAAACCTGTTAGCAGTTGGCTCTAGTGCAAGTGGGAGTGTTGAAAGTGGGTTCCCTATACCCAACTTGTTTTGTACTTTGATTACTGCTACATGTATTCAGTTTGTTATAATACATGTGTTTATCTTGCCATAATAGTGTAGATACTTCTGCATCCACTTTGTTTATGACAATGTCCTTAGATTACCTGTCGCATCAAAGGGTTATAGTAGATCCCAGGCTATAATGAGAACCCTGAGATGCCATGACAGTAATCTTAAAGTAACGTCCTATGGTCCAGTTACATCATTCTGAAAGGACACAGATGATGTGTGACCATCAGGTGTTGGGGGCTCATAAGCATTGAGACTTCTTCTCATGATGTTCGTACTTGATGATCTCTAGTAGTTGAGATCATGAGGACGGACCCGCATAATAGGAACACCACATGTTTTATTTGTCATTGGTCGTTCTTATCTACGGACATGTGTAATGGTTTTTAGACTTGAGATCATTATCAATGGATGTCATTTAATTACGTATACTTGATGCAAGGCGAAAACCATGGTGACAAAGTCGTGGCGAGGTAGTTTGTATCAGGTACGTCATTAATGGAATGACATTGATTGAATGATTGAGAAAGGATTTGTGGCTTCCGAGTTTAGGAAAAGATATCTCAGTCCTGATTGATTAGGATGATTGCACCTTCATTAAATCCATGGCCATGGTAGTGGAAGGTAAGACCGTCCGGACAAATCAACAAATAAATAATGCAAAATAAAGAATGATGACACTAGTATGCATTCTGCTTTATTGAGATATCAATGACGAAGAGATTATATTACACGGACTGTGTTCGTAGGAAGACAGTCGTTGCTTTGGCTTTGCCTTATCTCTATAGGGGCCTCGATGGGTTGTTAGACCCCGCTCTAGGTCGGTGGATATTATTCACTGCTATTGAGGTAAGGGCTAGAGGGTCACACACAATAGCGCCTTGAGAATCTGCCCTATTCTGGGAATAGGAATATAGAACTTGGTGGGCCCCGCCAAAGGGTCCGAGTACTATCCAAGTTCTATAGATCACCAAAGAATAAATAAATTCATTAATTATTCAAGTTTAGAATAATTCGTTGAATTTATTTATAACATGTATTTACAAGTTATATAGTAAATACAAGTATTAATATTATTCAAATGAATTTTAATATCCTAGGTTCGTTTAATATTAGCAGGTGGTATGAGTCGAGTTAAAGACTTAAATTTATCACGTAATATATTTATATATTACAAGTAAGTGATAAATTATAAATATTATTTATGTCATAATTTTATTTTTCATAAATAATTATTTATATCACTTATATAGCAGATGTCTATTACACGGGGGCCGGGAATCCATATCGCGTGTTTTAAACACTCCCTATATAAGTGAGAGAGAGACTCTCCCATGGAAACTATTCATGTGTTGAGATTGAGAGCTTCTCTCTCCTCTTGGAAACTAGAGAAAGAGTCTCTCAAGCAAAGGAAGATCTTCAAGTTCATCTATCTCGTACTGAAGCTTCTTCCCTTGCGTTGATCGTCGCTGCGCTGAAGTGAGCATCGAAGATCCGCGCTAGCACCCGGATCTCGACGAACGGCGAGCGAGCGGATTCGAGAGGCGTGTGTGGACGATCTAGAGGGCTTCGACGTCGGAGTCTTCGAGCAACGATCGTCGGCATCCTACAGCGGACTTGCACACGTCAGATCTGAACCAGGTACATGTTCTATTTATTTTGTGCTCTGACTAATCAACGCGTGGTCCTCGGACCGTACCGGAATAGCTCACCAGATTCGACGTCGTAACGTCGCTCCGGTGATGTAAAAATTTTAATTTCCCAGCCCACCGGCTTCTGCTGCCCGTTCTGGTACCTTACAATACCTAGGCGGAGAGAGGGAATAACCGGGAGGGGGGTTGGATTAAACCTTCTATGATACCATGTTAAATGATAGAGAGGTGGATCCAATACCCAAGATGTCTCTTAAGAGAGGTCTTGGTGTCTATTTTTTATGAATAATAAAAAATGGAATGATATCTAAGTCCGATGTGGGGGCTCAGGTGAACTTAACCTCTAACAGAAGGAAATGATTGCGTTGAAAGACGCTTTGATAATACTCTATTCACTTTGAGAAAGCTTGAACAAAATGATTTAGCCGCAAGCCCTTGCCCCCTGATCTTGTTCATAATGAAACTTGAGGCTCTGTTGGTCAAGTTCATGAAACATGAGTCTTTGTTGAATTCGATAGGTCTGCATTTGTATTCATTTCTATGTTTCTTTCAGAATGTTCGTGAGACTGCCGCAGGAGCTCTTTGGAATCTTGATTTTAATGCTGGTAATGCAATCCGGATAGTGGAATGGGGAGGTGTTCCTGTCCTCAGATCTATGTTCTACTTCTGTATCAAAAATGGCCAGATTCATGGCTGCAATGGCATTAGCGTATATGTTTGATGGGAGGTGTTTCATCTGAGCCCTTGATTACGTTGTAGGTTAATATTAATTCAAATTCAAGGAATTTAGTGGAGAGATCATATCCAAGGCAATAGTGCAGCCTTATCGGAGTTGAATTCTGTTTCTTTTTTATGTCTAGAAGGTGGATTTTTTCCTCTGTCATGGTTTGGTCTCTTAGGACATCTCAGAGAACTTATAAAGGGATTTTTTTTGTTATGGATTAGCGGGCTTCGTGTTTACAGATTGGATGAAGTAGCACTGGTTGGGTCTTCACTGGACGAAACATCAAAATGCGAGCACTTGGATGCATCTAGGAGAATGGCCATGAAGCATATCGAAGCATTTGTTCACACCTTTTCTGATCCGCATGCATTCTCCGCTGCAGCCTCCTCCTCAGCCCCTGCTGCATTGTTGCATTTAACCATAGCTGCGACTATACATGAAGCAGGGCATCTCAGATGCAGGTTTTCTCTTTCCCCATCATCGAACTAGTTAACAGTTTGGAACCTTAGGTGCCGTTTGGTTATGAAAAATGTTCTTGATTGTCATCTTTGAAGAATGTTTTAGCTTATGTTAGAGGTGACAATTCAGTTCGTGTCAGGTTGGCCTTCTGAAACCATTTAAGCTCAATCATAACCCAACCCATTTAATTAAACGGGCTGACCCAACCCATCCCATATATGATGGGTCCATCCTAACCCGATCTGCCAACCTACCCATTTAATTAAATGGGTTGACGTGACCCAGCACATTTAACCCTAACCCAATCCACCAACTCGTTTCACTTTAAATATATTACGCAGTATCACGGTATGTCCCTAGTTAATATCATATAAACTCAATGATCTAACCAAATTGAATTATTTCATAAAATGATTTCATTAATGTGAAACATATGTTATCCATGTTGCAACTTGATCCTCTTAAATCATTTAAAATAATGTGTTATAAACATGTTGAATCATTTCAAATTAAGTTGGTTATAAGAATAAAACATATTTTAAAATTAATTATTATTATATTTTTAATATGTTCTATCATCATTTTATTTTTGGGTCACAAATGGTAGACCTGAACCCAATCTGAATATTATTCATGTCAGATTATTCAACCTAATTGCAGCCTGAACCCATTTATATCTGATGTAAGCCTGTTGGATGATTTTATGAACCAAACGTGTCCTTAGATTTCTTTTCAGTTACCCTCCTTTCCCAGAATCCAAACAGACCATTGCTGTCTTTCTAACTGTCAAACATTCCCATGTTTGTTGATTTCCATTCTAGTTTACAATTCCGGGTGGGCGGCAGGCTGCACACCATGCAAATCTTCCGCAGAATGTGGGAGCCCTGCGAGTGTTGCGATCTGGTGCAGCAGCTGCAAATGCCCTGATCCATGCCAAAATCTTTGCCCGAGCCGTGCTTTGAAATCTCGAGCACCATCAGATTGAGTATTTGATATAAGACCAATTTTACCCACCCATAAAATCCGTAATCTGTTCCTGAGTCCCTGTGGTTATGTGCGTAAAACGAGTATTATGGGCTGTTTAGAGAGGATTTGGGTCACCCTCCCCTGAATATGTATTGGCGCTTTCTTTCTTTTTTCTGAAGATATGTGTTGGCGTTTTCTTGTATAATCTGATTGTGTGGCTTAAATGAGCTGGTGGAGCGTTATACAAAGTTATGTGAACCAGTCGTTATATATATTTTTTAAAATGAAGTCTATTGATATTCCTTGCATTGTCTTTCTTTATTTGCGAAGTTCTGGTGAATTGATAGTTAATCATTCTCGGGCGTGGAGATTTTATTTTTCTACTGCATCATGTTGTTTATCGTGTTCTCGAATCCCAATATTTGGGGGCAGAGAGTTTTTGAGGAGTGATGGGTGAGATGAATTATTACAATGTGGGGAAGAACCCAAAGGACGAGGAGGCTGAAGAATTCAATGGATTGAGATGAAGCATGGTATAATTGTTGTCAATATATGTGGGCATGTTTATTTTTACCATTAAAGACAATATGATGAAGCCCATTGAAGAAATGAATAATGAGACGATGTTGATTAAAGTGTGTGCACATGATGAAGAATGAGCTAGAGCAATTTGATGAATTAAAGAGATGAAAGAGTTTGAAGAGGTGATGAAACTAGGTGCCAATGCATATAAACATCATACATGAGATGACTATGAAATATTAAAGATTTCATGTTCTCTATGAATCAAAGTTGAAGATTTCATCTACTATTTACATGATAATGTTCATAGATTATTTGATGTATCAAAATGTTACACCAGTTTCCAGACTATTCAAAACCTAGATATATCATGATATTAATCTTAAATTTATGTTGTATGGTCTAGATATATCACGTTGAGATGACAAATTATGTGCGGTCATCAGGTGTTGTGGCTCATAAGTATTGAAACTTTTTCTCATAAAATTCACACTTAGTGATCTCGAGTAGATGATATAAAGAGGACTGACCCAAAATAGGAACACCAAATGTTTCAGGTGTCATTGGTCGTTTATACATATGAACACATGTAATGGTCTCCTGACTTGAGATTATTATCAGTACATATCATTTGATTGCATATTTTGATGCAAGATGAAAACTATAAAATTTATGTTGTCGCGAGGTAGCTTGCGTTGAGTGCGCCATTAGTGATATGACTTTGATTGAATGATCAAGATTGAATTTGTCGTTTCCGAAAGGCGGTGATATCTCGGGTTAGTTAATTAGGATTGTAGTACATTCACTAAATTTATGATCATGGTAGAAGAAGGTAAGTCTGTCCAGTTAGGTCAATGAATAATAAAGCAAGAAAAGACGATGACACGAAATGTGCGTCTGGCTTTATGAGATATTGCAAGACAAAGAAATAATATTACACGATGTGTGTTTGTAAGAGGTTGGTGTTGCCTTCCTAATCTACTTAGGAGTCTTGATGAGTAGTTAGACTTTGCTCATTGTCTGTGTCTAGTATTCATTACCATCGAGATAAAGGTAGAGGGTCTCGCAATTAGCGTGTTTGAAAGTCTGAACGCATTCTAATGAACATGAGTATATGACATGATGAGCCCCACCACAAGGTCTGAGTGATGTCCGAGTTTGAACGATCACTGCTAAATAAATAAATTCAAAGTCTGAAAGCATTCTAATGAACATGAGTTTATGACATGATGGACTCCACCACGAGGTCTGAGTGATATCCAAGTTTGAACGATCACTACGATATAAATAAATTCATATTATTTGATTTTTGAATAATTAGTCTTGAATTTATTTATTAAAAGTATTTACAGGTTATGAATACATGGAAAAAAATTATCAAACTAATATTATTTTAATATTCAAGTTTCATTTAATATTTGTGCGAATATCGAGTCGAGTTAATAATTCGATTTTATCACATAATATATTTATTATATTACAAGTGATAAAAATATAAATGACATTTACGACACAGTTAGTCGATCATAACATGTCACTTATGACTTATTTGGAGGATAATACATATTCGAGGACCGGAGAGTCATTTTCGGTATTTTATACCTCACTACGTAAAGAAGAGGAGGCTCTCATTCAGTGAACTATTCATCATACGAATTTGAGAGCTCCTCTATCATCTCTCCCACATCCTAGAGAGCGAAGAAGCCGATCCATGAAATCGATCCAAGATCGCCCTTGCGAATCGTCAGAATGACATAGCGATGATCGTTGGGATGTCGAAGGCTTCGTCGAATCTCAACGCTAGCACCCAGATATGGACGATCGACGTTCTAACAGACTTTCGAAACCGTTGTGAACGATTTAAAGGGATTTGATGTTGGTTCCTTCAAGCAACAGTCACCAGCGGTGAACGGTTGTCAAATGTGCATTCAAATCGAATGAGGCAACAATTCAATTATTTTTTATGCTTAAACCTTTCATGCGAGATCGTCAGCTTTTATACTAGGTTGCACATCATCAGAGACGATGAAGTTACATCGATCCGGTGATAAATTTTTTTAATCCACAGCCTATCTACTTCTGTTGCACGCTCCACTACCTTCAATTGGTATTAGAGGGATCACGTGAATGTTTACGCAAATGAAAAATTAATTTTTCTTTAAATTCATGTAGAGGGCATCACCACGATCATATCGCACTGAACCTAGATTCGATCCGATTTTGGATGACCAAGTTACGACCATTTGATGCTTTTGAATCGGATCAAAGCCCGTATTTGAAATCGGTTTTGTTGCGGGTTTAAATTGAAGAACGTATATGTGTGTGTGTTATTTTACCTGGAAGTGGTCCTTATAGGATTTTTCCAGTGAACCCTTTCCACAAAATTATGGAATTGTTTTTTCCCCAAAAGCCTAAAAACCATCGGCTTGAAATCTACAAAAAAAAAAGAAGAAGCAAAAAAAGGCACCTCTCCAGCACTACAGGACAAAAGAGAGAAAATGGCCAAATGGGCTGGGGGCACACAGTGGGTCAAACCCTTATAAAAAAAGGTTTTTGCGACACAACTGCCTGTGTTTTTCATAAGGGCGGCCCCAAATGGGGCCACATATGTTCACTCTCACATGATATTGGCACACGTGTCTTTAATATATATATATATATATCCATGGTTGCCATAACCCCGTGGGGGGAACTGCCGTCGGCCGACCAGTCTAGCCTTATCCGGGCTCAAAAATGGCCCGAAGCCCTAAGCGGTTTTCGGGCCACCCGGGGGCCCAAAAAATTTAAAATGAAAATTATAAAAAAAAAATAAAAAATTATCCAAAATTTATTGGAATGATTTCGAGGACCGTGCGTTTAATAGTTTATGAATTAAAATTAGATAAAAATATTTTAATTTATTTAAAATTCCCTCATGCAGAATTTATTGGAAAATTAATTTAATATCGTATGTATATTACATGTTGACAGATCTTGAGTATCGACCGATCAATATATGTATATATTTTAATTTATTTAATTTAATTATTGCAATGCATGTGATGTATGTAATAATTAATTTATTTTGACGGTTTGCACATGTCCAGTGACGATTCTTGCCCTTTCCGCCCGAACGTCCAAGAATCTCCATGCACGCCATCATCCAGTGCCCAGGGGCTAAGGAAATTTGGCACAAATGGGGCTTCGCTGCAGCCACTTCACCGGCCATGACCACTGACCTCCCAAGCTTCCTGATGCAATGGTGCTCATCCTTCTCATCGGCCAAAGCAGATTCACTTTGCACCCTGGCCTGGATCATCTGGGTCCGTCGTAACGAGGCAGTTTTCAACCATGTGCACAGAACCCTCGAATTCTGAATTGAATGTGTCTCTTCGTGGATTGAGGGCTGGAAGCACCACAATGGGCAAAATAAGCCATTTGGAACCTCTTCTTGCCCCTCCCACTGGTGTCCGCCATGTGAGGGGATTCTTAAGATTAATGTGGATGCGTCTATCCCCAAAGATGGGTCTGTCGCCCTCGGCATCCTGGCCCGGAATCATCAGGGGAAAATCATTGCGGCCAAACATGAATCACACTTCGCTCTCTGGGAAACCTGTGGTGGCTGAGGCTACTGCCATCCTTGCAGGTATGATGCTCGACGAGGACCGCGGATGGGATAAAATCAACCTCGAATCAGACTGTCTCACCATTATCAATGCTATCAATTCCAACGATGGTGGCCTTCAGTCTTTTGGATCCCTCATCAGGAGAATCCTTTCACTCCGTCAAGGATTCTCAATTTGTACCTTCTCCTTTACTAAAAGGGAAGACAACAATGATGCCCATCAGCTGGCAGCCTCAGACCCCTTTGATGTTAACCAGCTCTGGCTGGACCATTTTCCTTCATGGCTTTGCGATTGTACGTTCGCTGATCTCCGACGTTAATGAATATGTCTTTTAAAAAAATGTATTTATGTAGAGGACATTATTAAACATGAACCATGCCAAGATGAGACGGTATTCCAGATGATACCTGAATACATTAGATAGGGGTGCGATCTGTGATACGAGTCAGACACGACTCAGGTATTCAACCCCTCGGGTCACAATTAATCCATTCACACACAATGGATTAACCAATAGTAAATGATCAAGATCAGTCGTTCTATTTATTAAATTTATGCATTGTTTATCATTATGTTGTGAATATCTAAGTTTACATGATCACATAAAATAATAAACTAAAATGCATAGATTAAATCAAAATTGCGACGTGATGAATGTTTTCTATTTAATGCATTGTTTTTGTTGTAAGTGTGATCACTTAGTACGACCATATCAAATAAAAAATGAATTTCATTCGTCAAGAAACAATAAAAACCCTCAAAGAAATATTAAGTCGCAATGCCTTCTGTCGTTTGAATTTGAACAAAACTGGGTGTATGAGGTGCTTTTCTGCCCTAGTTGAGGGTACCTCCTACTGTTGAGGTGCTCTTATAAGAATGATGAGTTGACTTAACTAAAATTGACAATAAAGTAATAGCCATAGCTAGTTTATTGCATCTTTAGAGGCAAAAAGTTGAGTAAATCAAGGTTATGATTCCTAGAAGTAGGGATTCCACTTAACAATTCAAGGAGTCGCGAGTCAATGTCGTTCAAACACCAACCTTAAAACTCTCCGAGTAGTGGCATAGCCATATCTTGGACTATGAGGAAAGGTTTCAGGGATCCTTTCCACTACAATACTCAAACGACTGAGTATTTTGAATCTAGTAGCAAAGTTGACCGACCGACACCGACAGAGCACTGTAGCAGTGTGGAATTTAGAGTCAACTTTACTGTAGCTTTTTGGACTTCCATCTGGCAGCCACTGTAGCACTTTTAACTTGGGTGGCCACCTTTCACTGTAGCGACGCAGACTTCCTGTGTAGTTGGTGGAACAATGGATCGTCTTCTCCATTTGTAGCCCATTTCAGGCTAGGGGTTCTTAGTGAAAAACTCTGTAATTGTGCTCCCGAAATATAGTGAATATTCTGCCTCTCCATGGACATAGGGATTATTCCCGAACCACATAAATTTTTGAGGATTAACTTTATCAAAAAAAGATGCACTTTCCACTTCTGGGCCTGAAGCTAACAGACATAGAGCAGTCAGAGTGGAAGCTATTGGATCGACAGGTTCTGGGCATTGTGCGCCTTACATTGACAAAAAACGTGGCGTTCAACATCAGAGAGGAGAAGACGATGATTGATCTGATGAAAGGTCTCACGAATATGTATGAGAAGCCTTCTGCGACAAACAAGGTGCACTTGATGCGATGATTGTTCAACCTAAAAATGGTTGAAGGGAGAATTGTTGCAGACCGCATCAACGAATTCAACACCATCATAACATCAGTGAAAATTGATCTCGGTGAGGAGGTATGTGCACTGGTCTTACTATCCTCTTTACCTGACAACTGGGAAACAACTGTAACAACTGTGAGCAGTACCTCAGGGAATACCAAACTGGTTCTGAAAGATGTACGAAATCTAATCCTCAGTAAGGATATGCGAAGAAGAGAATCAGACAGATTCTCTGGTTCTGCTCTAAACGTTGAAGGAAGATGAAGGTACCCACAACGAGACAATTATAGAGGGCGATCAAGGTCAAGAGGGAAAATCTGAGACAAGGCAAAGAGGGCTGGTCCTACCTGCTGGACATGTGGAAAGAAAGGACATGTCAAGAAGGAGTGCAGAGAAAAACAGAAGGGACCTGAAACTAGTGGAACAAACACGGCGACTAAAGGAACTGATGATGTGTTGCTGTTGAGCATGGATAGCCCAAAGGAGTCTTGGATTTTAGACTCTGGGGTGTCTTTTCATTCTACTTTGGAGAATGGATTTTTGAAAAATTACATTTTTGGAAATTTCGTCAAGGTACATCTTACTGATGACGAGCCCTTGCAGATTGTGGGGAAAGGAGATGCACGAATTGTTGGAGTTGGTGGCCTAGAACCAACTACTTTGTAATTTATTCATTAATAAAAGCTTTATCACATCTTGATTGTTCTTCTACGTGACAATGCATTTGATAATGTCCTAAGGACAACTGTTGCATTAATGAGTCATAACGGATCCCTGCTATGATGAGAACCCAGAAGTTCCATAACACTGTTCTTGAATATATGTTCTATGGCCGGATGATGTTATTTGAGGGACACAAATAATACAGGCCATTAGGGGTGAGGACTCATAAAACTTTGAGGCACCATCTCATGGTGTGCGCCCTTGGTAATATCCAGGAGGATATTATGAGAACGAGACCCGCCAGTAGGAAATCCACATTTCATAGTGTCATTGGATGTTCCTATCTGCGGACGTGTGTATTGATCTTTAGACTTTAAGATTATTATTAATGAGTATTACAACTCACTCACTTAGATGTATTGACGAAAACTGTGACGACACACTGTTCCAAGCAAGGTAAGATACGTTGGATGCATCATGAGTAATACTTCATTAATAGATAATGCGAGAAAGGATTTGTCCCTTCTGTTCTATAACAGAAGTAGATATCTTAGGCCCTTTGATGGAATTGATGTAGCCTAAATAAATCCATGGCCATGGTAAGGTATGAACGAATTCGATTCCGGAAAGTCAAAGAAAGAATAATTGAGCATGTGGGTTGATGACACTAGCATGCAACCCACTTGATTCAAGATATCGTGACAAAGGGATTATATTACACGGTAAGCGTTCGTATGAGGTGACACGTCATTTCAGCGTTAACTTCTTTCTCTATGGGTGCCTTGGCGTGTTGCTAGATGCTGACCTTGGACTTTAGGCAGGCTCCGCCTAATGCCACTGAGAAAGGGGCCTAGAGGGTCACACACTAAGTGTGTCCATGTATCTCAGTTAAATATTAATTTAACAAGTTAAATAATTATTATTCCCAATTGTGGTTTAATAATTATTTAAGGATGTCCGATTGCATTTATTTCGACACTAGTTATTTGAGAGAATATATTATGGGCGAAATAATACATTTATTAGAGAGTAATGCAGTTACATTTATTTAAGAAATAAATAGTCAATGCGGTGGAGGAAATAAAGGAAAGTGGAAAATAAAAGTACACGCCATGTATATTAAATATACACGCCGTGTAGTTTTTTTGGAAAACAAGTACACGCCGTGTATTAATGATTACACGCCATGTAGTTTTTCCAGTTGGGATTTTGAGGATATAATATTGTTTTATTATATGATATTTATTATAATCAGCGTGGGCGCATGTCAAGGAATTAATAATTCGACATGGAGGTTTTCAATAAGAGTTAATGAAATAAATAAAACGCGTAACACATTTATTTATTGTCATAACTCTATAACCTCAAACCCGATTATAATTATCCTCACAACCCCAACACTTTTCAACAAGAGAATCAAGAACAACAATTCTGGAGAATTATTTCAAGGCCGAAAGAACTCCTTCCTCCAAAAACACTCTCAAGACTGAGAGACCAAGGCGATCGAAGGCGGACATCGCAAGCGAAGGTTCTTCCGCGCTAGCACCCGAAGATCCCTTCGGTGATGTCCGGAGATACGTGGCACACGTGTGGATCACCGCTAGAGGAATCCTATACTTGGATTCTACGATGCAACGACGGATCACAGGATCGTGACCGGAGACATCAACGAAGAAAGAATTCCACCAAGGTAATTCTTGTGAATTAATTAAATTAATTATAACCAACATATGATGATCCTATCTCTGTGGTTCTGGGATTCCCTCTTAAGTTTTTCATTCTTCGTTCCATTCCGAAGATTCGACGTTTTACATCGTGACAGATCTCCAATTAAGCGTTGTTTAAACGTTAAAATTAAAGTTGTGCAAACCCACCAACGCGCTTCCGCTGCACCCGGAACCTACAAATGGTATCAGAGCGGTCATATCGTTGATTATAATTATTTAGTTTTTCATTGGTGATCTACGCATTAAATAATTTAGTTGTTTCAATTCAAGTTAATCGTTCTTTAAATCTAAATCTCGAGATATGTTCCTCCTCTATCGTTTCTCATTTACCATAAAGAAACGACCTTTTATTTTAATTTTTGATTAAAATAAAATAGAGGATCTCATCCGGAGGAGCCAAACGTTCCTGGCCGTACAACACGAGAATAAACAGTGTGTATTCGGAAGTACACGCCGTGTAGTCTAGGTTCATGCATTGGACTGGTCTGCCAAATCAGGCCGTGTATTGATCCTATCTAAGTCATTTATGACACTGTGTGTTGACTAGGAACAGGTGGCACACAGTTTCCGGATTACACGCCGTGTGGTCCAACAGAACACGACGTGTAGTCCCTTCGGGTTAGGGTTGGACCGTGTACCCCGTACACGGATTGCCCAGCTGGAAATCATGTAACGCGGAAACTACATGGCGTGTGTCCCACTGTACACACCGTGTACTCCGAAAATTTCTGAAGTACATTAACACGCCATGTCTCCGGGCGTGTACTTCAGATGGATGGTGAAGATAAGTACATGCCATGTAGTCGGAACTACACGCCGTGTACTTACCCAAATTACGCAGATTTATTAAAATTTATTATTATATTATACAAACCCTTGAGTTGTGTACCATAGTACATGTGTAAAGTTGAGTCACAACACATGATAGGTGTTTTATATATATGTGTTTAATTTAACATCTGCGTAATGAACGAGAATTCACCGGGTTGCCTCCAAGGTACAAGTTACGTACAAAGATAATTTTAAATGAATTTATTTATTTAAAATTATGATGGATGAGAATCTCAAAGAAATTTAGAAAAGGGGTTTAAGATAAAAGGATTGATTTATTAAAGATAATTAATTGATTCGAGTGTGATTTATCTTAAACAATAACGATTAAAGAATTGAATGCTAGTTTTATTTATGCATAAATATCGTTTCATGTATAGATGATCATGATCTAGACCGAGATCTTTGTATGTGAATGGTTTCATTTAATTTATTTATTTAAATTAAATTTGTTGTCCTGTGAGCTATCTCCTCATTAATATATAGGGCCTACGCACCCAAGGATTCTTTTATGTAAAAACCCATTTTTACGCTTCACCTGCGTGTGAGATAAATGCATATGTAATGGATGGAGCTCCCAAGCTAGTGGAGGCGGCTCAAGTCAAGAGCCAAGGTGAAACCAATCCAAGGAGATACAAAGGTGGACAGGTGGAAAGTTGTAAACACGAACCCAAAAGGTTAAATGTGTTTCTCCCCTAGGTCTTGGGTTAGTTTATCAACCACTAGATAAACTAACCAATAGAAAATATCATGATCATACCATTTATTTTATTTCTGTCAGTTTCATGGTTTATTTATTGTGGATGTGTTGTCACGATCACACAATTAATTAATTAAACAAGCATGCAAGATGGAAATAAAATAAAAACTATCTTATGCGTAAATATTATCTTAGACATGGTTAATCACTTAAGTATATCCCACTTAATATTAACAAGAATGTAATCAAAGATAATAAAATGGAAATTTACGTATAAGGATAAAATCCCTCAAAAGAAATATTAAGTCGGTATAGCCTTCCATAATCTTGGTTAGAATCGAACCATAGTTCAAAGTACTTGACCAACCCTAGTTGGGGTACTTTCAATTATCGGGGAATTCTAATTCAAGGTTTTGGGTTGGTTTGAATTGGTTTGCATCAAGGGTTGACTGCCACAGTAGGACTTGGTGTGACCAAGAGGCAAAGGTTGAGGAAATCCAAAATAAAAGGATTTCAAGATTGGGGAGTCCACTCAGTGGATCAAGGAGCTGCAAGTTAATGCAGTTGGCATTTGGAATGCCTACCTAAAACCCTTAAAGTTGCTTGAACAACCCTATTTGGGGTAATGCGAAGGGAAATATGGATCATTGCCACTAGAATATTCAGGAAACAGAATATTCTGAAGTCAATAGTGAGGGCTATTGGATTTCGATAAAATAGTGGGAGATTAATAAGTATTAATTTATTTATTTGTCTCAGTTTTGTAATAAAGTACTAAACCTTTGTTCATCTTAATTTGTAGAAATGGAAAGAAAATGACTTCAAACATATCATTGTGAACCATACTCAAGAAGTAAAACCTTCTCACCGGCACCAATTTCTAAGAGTGGAAGAGACGTTTACGCGTCATCCTTCGCCAGGAAATGAAATTGTATGTGCTGGAAGAGCCTATTCCAATTGTGTCTGGGAAAGATGCCAGTGATGAGGAATTATCTCTCTATATGAAACACATGGATGATGCCATATATGTCCAGTGTTTCATGCTATCGGCCATGTCCAATGAGCTCTTGAACCAATATAAAAACATGGACGCGTATAACATGATGTCTCACATTAAGGATCTCTACCAAGAGAAGGTGAGACAAGAGAGATATGAGATCTCCAATGCTTTGTTTACAACTAAGCTTGGAGAGTCTGCGCCAGCTGGGACTCATGTAGTCAAGCTTATTGGCTACATTGAATGCCTGAACATCTTAGGGATTAAATTCCCGGATGAGTTGCGTACAGATCTCATCCTATCATCACTACCCAAGATCTTCTCTAGATTTATTGTCAACTAAAACATGAGCAACAATGAGAAGAGTCTATCGGAACTTCTGACCTTGATTCGCCAGGTAGATAAGGACATGGGGTGTGAAAAACCTGCAATCCTTATGGTGAATAAGAAAAGGGAGGACAAGACAAAGGGGCCAAAGACTTATAAACGGTCTGAAGCCCCTGAGCACCGTCCTTCCAAGAAGGGGAAGATCTAGAGGCAGGGCAAGGAATGGGAGGCGGTGTGTTTTTCATGTGGAAAGCAAGGCCACTGGAAGAGTAACTGCACCCAGAAGCACGGGGACACTAAATGTGCATTCGTTATCGAGTGTAATCTTTCTATTTCTACACATTGGGTATTAGATACAGCTTGTGGGGCGTACATCTGTATTCAAATGCAGGAACCAAGTAGATTTAGAAAGATTGCCAGAGGAGAGGTGGATCTTCGAGCTTCCAATGGAGCAAGTCTGGCTGCATTGGCTATTGGCGATTACCACCTCTCACTGCTGACTGGAATGATTTTGGTTTTACATAACTATTATTATGTGCCTAGTGTTACCAAGAACACAATTTCTGTATCTTGTTTGGATATGGATGGATTTTTTTTTTCAAATTTGGAAATAAGGTTTGTCTCTTTTATAAGAACAACCTATGTTATGGTATGACACATTTAAATAATGGTTTGTATGTATTAAATTACGAAAACCAAGTGTTGGTAATCGATAACGAAACAAACTCACATGACTCATACATCACCCAGTTGTGGCATCACCGTCTCAGTCATGTGAACAAGAAGCGCTTGATAAAGCTCTACAAAGATGACTATTTAGACTTTACTAAGTTAAAACCACTTGATAGATGTCACACTTGTTTACAAGGAAAAATGACCAAGCCGCATTTTGGTGGACAGGGTGAAAGGGCCACAACACACAGATGTGTATGGACCATTTCCAGTAGAAGCTAGAGGTGGATATTCTTACTTCATTAATTTTATTGATGATTTTAGTAGATATGGATTTGTCTACTTAATGAGGTATAAGTCAGAGGCCTTAGAGAAATTTAAGGAATTCAATAATGAAGTAGAGAATCATCTTGGTAAGAAGATAAAGAAACTTTGATCGGATCGAGGTGGATAATATCTGAACCAAGAGTTAATCGATCTTCTACGAGAGTCTGGGATTCTATCTCATCTCACTCATCCTTATACACCACATTGGAACGGTGTTAGTGAAAGGAGGAACCACACCCTGTTGGACATGGTGAGGTCGATGATGAGCCATGCGAATCTTCCATTATCCTTTTGGGGATATGCATTACAAACTGTAGCATACACATTAAACCGAGTACCAACTAAGGCGGCAAATGGAATTCCCTCCGAGCTATGGAATGGAAAGAAACCCATTTTGTCGCACACATGTGTATGGGGATGCGAGACATTTGTTAATGCCTCCTCAGGCAACAAACTATCACCTCGGGGTACGAGGTGTATCTTTATAGGATATCCCAAGGAAACGAAAGGATATTACCCATATAACCCTTCAGACAAGAAAGTGACTGTCACAAGACAAGCCATATTTCTTGAGAGGGAGCACATCCTCAAGAAGGATAGTGGGAGAAAGATTGACTTCGACGAAGTTGATGCTCAATATACACAAGAGTTAGTATAGGAAAAACTTCCACAGGTCCCCGTGGAAGAGGTTCCAGAAACACAAGTATTGTGTAGGAGCTCAAGAGAGGTAAGGGAACCAGAGAGATTTTGTTTCCTAGTCACTAAGGATGGTGAATCATTATTGTTGGACAATGATGAACCTCTCTCCTACAAGGAAGCAGTAGAAATATCAGAAGCTGCAAGATGGTTAGAAGCTATGAATTCTGAGATGGATTCCATGTATTAGAACCAAGTCTGGGTTCTGGTCAATGATCCAGTTGATGTAAAGCCTGTTGGACGCAAATGGGTATTCAAGAGAAAGCTGAACATGGAAGGTCAAGTTAGCACCTATAAATCAAGGCTAGTGGATAAAGGGTTCAGACAAAGTCAAGTAATTGACTATGATGAAACCTTCTCACCAGTTTCCATGTTTAAAACCATAAGAATCATACTTTCCATAGCATCTTACCATGACTACGAGGTTTGGTAGATGGATATCAAAACAACATTCCTTAACGAGAACCTTCAGGAATTTGTCTATATGACACAACCAGAAGGTTTTGTGACACCAGGTGAAGCCAAATGGGTTTGCAAGTTGCATAAATCCATTTATGGATTAAAGCAAGCATCCAGGTCATGGAACATTTGATTTGATGAAGCCATAAAGGAATTTGGGTTCATTAAGAACGAATGTGATCCATGTGTTTATAAGTGGTTTAATGGGAATGTGATAGTTATCCTAGTAGTATATGTTGATGACATATTGCTTATTGGAAACGATGTACCAGTCTTACAGTCGGTTAAGGACTGGTTGAACAAGTGTTTCTCCATGAAGGACTTGGGTGAAACAACCTACATTCTAGGGATCAAGATCATCCGTGATAGATCCAAGAGGCTGCTTGGACTAAGTCAGGGTACATACATTGACCAGATACTAAAGAGATTTAGTATGGAAAAATCCACGAGGGGATTAGTTTCAGTGTCACATGGCCTACATCTTTCTAAGAAAATGTGTCCTCAGACACAATAAGAGAAAGATAGAATGAGTAAGATCCCATACGCTTCAGATATAGGATCCATCATGTATGCCATGTTATGTACTAGGATTGATGTTTCCTATGCACTGAGCATGGTAGGAAGATATCAAGCAGATCCAGGAGAACAACATTAGACTGCTGTTAAGACTATATTTAAGTATCTGAGAAGAACTAAGGATATGATCCCGGTGTATGGAGGAGACGAGGAGCTTGTCATCAAAGGGTATGCTGATGCTGGTTTTTAAACAGATTAGAATGATCTAAAGTCGCAATCTGGATATGTTTTTTTGTCTCAATGGAGGAGCTGTGAGCTGGAAGAGTTCAAAGCAGCCAGTTGTCGCCGATTTTACAGCGGAGTCTGAATATATAGTGGCTTCTGATGCATCCAAGGAAGCCGTCTAGATTCCGAACTTTTTCCAGGATCTTGATGTGGTGCCTAGTAGTAAAGATCCCATTACATTATATTGTGATAATACTGCAGTAGTGGATCTTGAAAAAGAACCAAGGTCACATCAACGGACAAAGCATATACTCCAAATTTATAACCTCTTGAAGGATTTCTAAAAAATGGGTGAAGTTGCAGTGAGCAGAGTGTCAATGGAAGAGAACGTGGTGGACCCCATGACTAAAGGTCTATCTCAGTAGAAGCATGAATATCATGTGAGAGCTAGAGGGTTAAAGGTTTTTAGCAGTTGGCTCTAGTCCAAGTGAGAGTCTGTTGGAGTTGGTGTCCTAGAACCAACTACTTTGTACTTTATTCATTAATAAAAGACTTATCACATATTGATTGTTCTTATGTGTGACAATGCATGTGATAATGTCCTAAGGACAACTGTTGCATTAATGGGTCATAGCGGATCCCTGCTATGATGAGAACCCGGAAGTGCCATAACACTGTTCTTGAATATATGTTCTATGGCCAGATGATGTTATTTGAGGGACAAAAATAATATAGGCCATTAGGGGTGAGGAGTCATAAAACTTTGAGGCACCATCTCATAGTGTGCAACCTTGGTAATATCCAGGAGGATATTATGAGAACGAGACCCGCCAATAGGAAATCCACATTTCATAGTGTCATTGGATGTTCCTATCTGCGGACGTGTGTATTGATACTTAGACTTTAAGATTATTATTAATGATTATTACAACTCACACACTTAGATGTATTGATGAAAACTGTGACGACACACTGTTCGCAGTGAGGTAGGATACGTTGGGTGCGTCATGAGTAATACTGAATTAATAGATAATGTGAGAAAGGATTTGTCCCTTCTATTCCATAATGGAAGTAGATATCTCAGGCCCTTTGATGAAATTGATATAGCCTAAATAAATCCATGGCCATGGTAAGGTATGGGCGAGTTCAATTCTGGATAGTCAAAGAAAGAATAATCGAGAACGTGGGTTGATGACACTAGCATGCAAACCGCTTGATTCGAGATATCATGACAAAGTGATTATATTACACGGTAAGCGTTCATATGAGGTGACACGTCATTGTGGCGTTAACTTCTTTCTCTATGGGTGCCTTGGCGTGTTTCTAGACGTTGACCTTGGACTTTAGGAAGGCTCTGCCTAATGCCACTGAGAAAGGGGCTTAGAGGGTCACACACTAAGTGTGTCCATGTATCTCATTTAAATATTAATTTAACAAGTTAAATAAATATTATTCCCAACTGTGGTTTAATAATTATTTAAGGATGCCTGATTGCATTTATTTCGACACTAGTTATTCGAGAGAATATATTGTGGGCGAAATAATACATTTATTAGTGAGTAATGCAGTTACATTTATTTAATAAATAAATATTTATTACTTAAGGACTAATAAATGTGGTGGAGGAAATAAAGGAAAGTGGAAAATAAAAGTACACACCGTGTAGTTTTATGGAAAACAAGTACACACCGTGTATTAATGATTACATGCCATGTAGTTTTTCCGGTTGGTATTTTGAGGATATAATATTGTTTTATTAAATGATGTTTATTATAATCAGTGTGGGCACATGTCAAGGAATTAATAATTTGACAAGGGGGTTTTCAATAAGATTTAATGAAATAAATAAAACGTGTTATGTGTTTATTTATTGTCATAACTCTATAACCTCAAACCTGATTATAAATATCCTCACAACCCCAACACTTTTAAACAAGAGAATCGTTGTGCACAACAATTCTGGAGAATTATTTCAAGGTCTAAAGAACTCCTTCCTCCAAGAACGCTCTCAAGACCGAGAGACCAAGTCGATCGAAGGCGGACATCGCAAGCAAAGGTTCTTCCGTGCTAGCACCCGGAGATCCCTTTGGTGACATCGAGAGATACATGGCACACGTGTGGATCACTGCTATAGGAATCCTACACTTGGATTCTATGACACAACGACAGATCACAGGATCATGACCAGAGACATCAATGAAGAAAGAATTACACCAAGGTAATTCTTGTGAATTAATTAAATTAATTTTAACCAACATATGATGATCCTTTCTATGTGGTTTCGAGATTCCCTCTTATGTTTTTCGTTCTTCGTTCGATTCTGAAGATTCTACATTTTACATCATGACAGATCTCGGATTGAACGTTGTTTAAACGTTAAAATTAAAGTTGGTAAAACCCACCAACGCGCTTCTGCTGCGCCCGGAACCTACACTAATCAAGAACAACAGTGGGAGTTTGCTGGTTCTAAAAAACGTGAGGTATATCCCTGGATTAAAAAGAAATCTTATTTCTGTTGGATAGCTTGATGATGCAGGGTTGGGTACCGCATCCACTAGTGGTGCATGGAATATCACCAAAGGAGTTATGGTCATAGCTCGAGGAGCAAAGAATGGTACACTATACAATATGATAGAAACTTTCATAGTCATGGCTGCATCATTGAAAGCTATCGAAGATTCATAATTGTGGCACTACAGACTAGACCACATGAGTGAGAAGGGGTTGAAGGTGCTGACAAAAGAAGGTTTTCTACCAGAGTTTATTTTAGTGGATGTTGGCCTATGTGAAGATTGTATCTTCATAAAGCAGAAGAAGATGTCTTTTGCAAAAGGAGGCAGAACACCAAAGTATGGGAAGTTATACCCGGTGCACACAGATGTTTGGGGGCCTGCACTAGTACATTGCCTTGGAGGGTCAAAATACTATGTGACATTCATCGATGAATCAATAAGGAAGGTACGAGTTTACTTTTTGAAAAGTGAATCTGATGGGTTGAAGATGTTTCATAAGTGGAAGGTCATGGTGGAGAATGACTTAGGAGAAAAACTAAAATGTTTGAGGTCAGACAACGGTGGAGAGTATGACATTAATGAGTTCATAGAATTCTGTTCTGAAAATAGAATTTGGTGGGAGAAGACAATTCCAGGTACACTGCAATAGAATGGTGTGGAAGAGAGGATGAATAAGAAATTGAATTAACGTTCCATAAGTATGAGGTTACATTCAGGGTTTCCCAAGACATTCATGGCTGATGCAATGAACATAGAATCATATCTCATCAACATGAGTCCATCTATACCAATGAGAGAATGTCTACCTGAAGATCCCTGGTCTGGAAAGGAGGTAAGACTCTCACATTTATGAGTCTTTGGTTGTTTTCCATATGTACATGTTGATGTTGCTATAAGGGACAAGCTTGATGCGAAGTCCAAAAGATGTTTCTTTATTGGTTATAGTGCTGAGGAGTTTGGTTATCTCTTTTGGGATGATCTCAATAAGATGGTTATCATGAACCAGAATGTGATATTCAATGAAGGTGTTATGTATAAAGATCGCCATGCAGTTAAAGATGAAAACGAGAACATTGAATCAGAGTGAAAAGAGCAAGTGGAGCTTGAAAGTGTATCTAAGCGTGAGACATCCGAACTAGTGTAACCTATTACTCTAGTGGAGTTGAGGAGATCAACAAGGGTGAGAAGGCCTATGTAGAGGTATTCACTATCCTTGCATTATTTGTTATTGACTGGTGATGGAGAACCATAATGTTTTGAAGAGGCAATGCAGCTGAAGGAGTTGAGCAAGTGGGAGCTGACTATAAAGGATGAGATTTACTCATTGCATGATAATAACACTTGGGATTTGACACCTCTACCACAAATAAAGAGAGTATTTTAGAACAAATGGGTATACTGGGTCAAGGAAGAACATGATGGCAAGTGGAGGTTCAAGGCAAGGCTGGTGGAGAAAGGCTTCCAATAAAAGGAGGGAGTGTATTTTACTGAAATATTCTCACCAGTAGTGAAGTTTACCACCATCTGGGTGGTTCTCAACATTGTGGGATTAGAATACTTTCATCTTGAGCATCTTGATGTCAAGACTACATTCCTTCATGGAGATTTGGAGGAGGACATCTACATGCAACAACCAGAGGGATATGTAGATTCTGGGAAGGAAGACTTGGTGTGCAAACTCCAAAAGAGATTATATGGATTGAAGCAGACACCCAGACAGTGGAACAAAAAGTTTGATTCATTTATGTCTAAAAATGAATATAAACGATGTGGCATGAATCAATGTTGCTACCTCAAGTCCTTTGGTGATGAATACATTATATATTTTTTGTATGTGGATGACATGCTCATTGCAGGATCATGCATATAGAGGATTGATGAGTTGAAAGGGCAGTTGGATGAGGAGTTAGAAATAAAGGATATTGAAGAATCTACCAAGATTTTGGGGATGAAGATCAAGAGAGACCATGCAACTGAAACCTTAAGGTTATCACAGACTGACTACATTGGGAAGGTTTTGAGAATATTCAGTATGCTGGATGCAAATATAGTTTCTATTCCCCTAGTAGGCCATTTCAAACTCTCAAAGGAGCAATCATCGAAGACGAAAAAAGAGATTGAGTACATGAAAAAGTTCCATATGCATTAGCTGTTGGAAGTCTGATGTATGCCATGATCTGCACTCGACCCAACATCGCTCATGCAGTGGGAATTGTGATCAAGTATATGGCTAACCCTATAAAGCAACATTGGGAAGCTGTGAAGTGGATACTGAGGTATTTGAAGGGCAACAAAGAGGTATCTCTATGCTTTGGAAAAGGAAATTCATTACAGGGGTATGTGGATGCTGACTTTGGAGGTGACGTCTACAACAGGAGGAGTACCACAGGTTATGTATTTACCTATGGAGGAACTGCGATAAGTTGGATATCAAAATTGCAGAAGGTGGTGGATTTATCCACCATAGAGGAAAAATATATTACTGTAACAGAAACTGGGAAAGAGATGGTTTGGATGAAGAACTTCTTGGATGAATTGGGAAAAAAGAGACAGGAGAATGTATTGAAATGTGACCATCAAAGTGCTATACATTTTTAAAAGAACATAGTGTTTCATGCCCGGATGAAGCATATTCAGTTGAAGTACCATTTCATCATAGGTTTGATATAGGATGAGTTGCTGACATTGCTGAAGATTTGTGGAACCAACAATCTGGCAGACATGTTGATAAAGCCCATGGTGATACAGAAGTTGAGGTACTATTGTGCCTCTGTTGGTATCCAATGATGAATGGAGGATGAGAGGTAGAATAAGGGAGGACACGATGGGATAACAAGAGGAAAAGAACTTGTATTTCCTGAATCATCAGGCTGAAATTGATGTTGTGAATGGAAAACGCACCACTGGTGAGTAAAGAAGATGAAGAACTCAGATTAAGTAAGTTGTCTTAGTCAGTGACATTGAAGCATAACAATGTAGT
Source organism: Viscum album (assembly GCA_963277665.1). NCBI lineage: Eukaryota > Viridiplantae > Streptophyta > Magnoliopsida > Santalales > Viscaceae > Viscum > Viscum album. Next base: position 1,086,399,308 of record OY728134.1, on the reverse strand, counting down.
GGATCGGGCTCCAAGTGGGAGATTGTTGGATTGGTGTAGATAAGAATTTAAATAAAAATTAACCTTTAGTTCTTTTAGTGAACAAGTTGAAAGATATGGAAAAAATGCTAATGGAAAGTGTGACGCCGATGAAACCTGCGCAACGTACTTCAAATAAAAGAGGCAGATCATCATACAAGAGGCTATTTGCTTCACAAGTCACGAGATAAGTCTATGGAAGATAAAATGAAATGAATTGAAGTAAAAGAAAGTTGAGGCTTCAATTGAATTATACTCATCACTGTATGTAATGTTTTTGTTGCACTTCTTGGGTATTAAATGGAATATGCCTATCATATATGTGTATTTAAATATGGTAACCAAGTAAGAATAGAAGAATTAAAAGAAGTAAGTTAAATTCTCCAAGAGGATAAAAAAAGTGTTGTAACTCCTTGAGATTTTATAAAATATTTCTCTTTAAATAAATTTGATTTCTTTGATAGCTTTCATTACACGCAACATCGAGCTTAAATGAATCACGATATACTCTTAAAATATTATTATTTAAATATCACATAGCTATTGAATTGAAGAGTATGAATATGAGTAACCATATTATGAAATATATGAATAATGGTCTTACTAAATACAAATTTATTGATTAATTCTTAGGAAATACACACTCAATTTTTAATTAATCCATTTTAAGCTTCAAAAATTCATCTCCTTCAAAAATGTTTTTTATTACATTTTGTGTGTGAAAATTATAATTAATTTTTTCCACTTTTAGAAATGGTATTTTATAAAATAAAATTTATTTTTTAAATCAGTATATTAAAATTAACTTAGTGTGAAATTTTGAGATTTTTCTGAAATGATTGATTTTTTAGTGAATGGTAAAAAATATCAATTTTTCAAATACCGTCATTTATTATCATTAAATCAGGAAATTTAAAAGACCCATTATACTTTGGATTTGGTATTAAAGTGATAGATAAACCATTTTATCTAGTATAATCTAATTAATTTCACTTGAATTTACAATTTTCATCATTTTGGTATAAGGTTACTTTTATGTCTAAAAACACATTTTTTTCTGAAAATTGTTTTTATGTGCATATTTGTTTCCATTTTAATTAATTAAAATAGAACCTAATGGGGAAATATTTAATTTAAATGTATAATTTATATATCCATCCATATTAATTTAGTTTCATATAATGATGATTACTAGTCATAAGGTTGATGTAAGATCATTTTACACATGAAAAATGTTTTTTTAAAACTGCTTGCTTTTCATCACTTTTTACGAGTTTAATTTTAACTTAAATATCTGCCACTTATTGGGATTGAATTTAGTAAAATGGATTCCATATTCGAAATTAATATAATTTATATTATTTAATTATTCCAACTTAATTGTTGGTCATAAGGAATAATAAAAACAGAAAAAAATTTCACCATAGTAAAACGGTAAATCGGGTTAACTTAGGTTAAATCTAAGTAATAAGGCCACCATTTTTCATCTTAATCATTATTAGATGAAGGTATTTCAACCCTTATCACTTTAGGCTAGATATTTTATTTTTTATTGGAAATTTGTCCCTAAAAATGATCTATATAATATTTCAATTAAAGAAAAAGAAAAAAATGCCACTCTTGATTTTAAATTTCAATTATATATTCAACTGCCCGAATGGCCCGAAGGCCTTAAATTTTTATTTATTTTTTATAATAAAACTTTTAAGGGTTGAGTGGGAACCCTTACATGGCCCATAGTCTTAGAGACACATTATATGACCCAAAGGCCTTAGAGGAATTCATCCCAAACAGACTACTTGAAATTTCCCCTCCCCAGCAAGTATTTTGATGTCAGCTCTCCACCTTCACAAGGCTGGTTGGCGAGCTGTCTTGCGCAAATATGTACATGCCCGGTACCAATGACAATGTTTTACCTTCTCATTCTTTCAATTTTTATTAGCTCTGCTATGGTGAATGTGTTTTCCCTCGAATCCTCATCTAGATCCTTGTCCCTTGAATTTTGTCTGGTTTCATCTGCATTTCATTTGAATCAAAGGATTTGAGGTGGCCTAAAGGCCTTGATGTGGAACCAAGGTCTTGAGGTGGCCCCAAGGCCTTGAGGTTGCCCGGAAGCCTTACTGACCCGAAGGCCTTGGGTGGATCGAAAGCCTTGCAGGACCTGAGGACCAAACTGATGGCCCGAAGGCTAAAACAGATGAATAGTTCCAGCTGCTACAGTACCGAACAATATCTACTATAGTATATTCTATAGTATCTTCTACAATATCTACTACAGTTCCTGCTACAATACTCAGAAATATACCTTTGCCCGAAATTGAACTTGGGTGTCTTGGATGCACTTAGAGAGTCCTCACCAATCGGGCTGAGGCTCATGTGAGTACATTATACATTCACATAGGGATAAAAACAAGTTGTGAATGACTCTTAATGGTTAATTTGATCATAATAAAATTATTTTCATTATAGTAATTTATTAATAAATTTTAATGATTATATAATTACATTAAATACTTGCACAACGCCAACACAATATTTCTTCAATTAATATAAAATAAAATAAATGATTTTGAAAATATTAAAAGTAATATAATTTGAGTGTGTTATAGTGTTTCATGAATGCTGTAGATAAATATGACATATTAGGGATGTGTGAAAAGATTGGATTTGAATTATATCCTTGTCTTTGTAAGATCGTAAGAGTAAAGATTTACCTACAAGAGGGGGATGAGGGAGGTGAATCATAGTTTATAAAATAAAAAGAACAATTTACTTAACCTCTTTATAAAGGTAATTTGGACAAACCTTTATTCAATTTATAAGAATACAATCAGAAATTTTTTTGTACTAGTTCTTTATAAAATAAGAGTTTAGGAAAAAATTATTACCAAACTGTAAAGGTCTGTCTTCTTATCCAAGGATGCCCTCGATACTATGATCAGAAAATCATCTATTTCCATAGCCCCAGGAACCCTCGATCAGAAAGATAGAAATAACCTCTATATTTTTATCCTTAGAAGCCCTCAATCAAACACAAGATCAGACAAAAAATTACAAACACAAAAGTTCTTAATATATTTACAATAATCCTCATACAGATGCCTTAATAAAAAGACTCTCTAGAGTTTACAAAGAAGTGCTCTCAAAGTAACAAGTCATTACAACATCTTCACAAAAGCATTAGATTTTCAATGATGCAAATGCTTCCTCCTCGAATGCTTCTACTATTTATATTCATTTCTTCAATGATCATATTATGCATTTCTCAGTGGTGGTTGTAATGACTTCAGATGAACTCATCTTCACTTGATAAGGTTTCATACATCTTCTTCATCTGATGGTTGATTCTAATTAAGAACCATTACAATGCTTGAAAGGGTCTATTTTGTAGAATGATTTTAGATTGTCTGGAGAAATATATAAGGTTCTTCTAATATATCTTTATAAAGGATCATTTGAAGAGCATGTTTGCTTCATCTGATATAGTTTATATAGTAAAATTTTTATAAATTTGTCTTGTGAGACTTTGTTATACTTCATCTTTTAGAATTTATAGACCTCTATTCAATTTATGTTGAAATTATCCATCTAATGTACAAAGTACAAGTCCATCTGATTTATAAGATTTTGTCCGGTTTGGTTCTTCTGAAAGGCTTAGTAAAGTTTAGTCTGATTTGGTTCATCTAGAAGACTTAAGAAAAGTTCCATATGACATAAAAAGTATTCTACATATGGTAAAAATATAGGTTTTATAAATAAATATTATAAACACTTTGGGAAGTATAAAGTTAGTAAAATAATGTTTTTAAGGAAGTGTGTTGTGATTTTCCAAACTAAGGTTAGAAAGTGTAGAAAGTAAACTTTTGACTCAAAAATATCCCCCTTGTTAAAAAGAACAAAACACAACTCCCAAAGAGAAAAACTAAAGTTTAAATAACTTTGAAAATACTCACCACCCATGCTTTACATATTTAAGAACTTCACCCTTTTTACTTATTTATCTATTTCTCCCTCTAACTTGACTTCCTCACTTTCTTTAACAAAATTTTTCTAAAAGTTTTGTTTGAAGGTTAGGTTTTCTCATTCTTTCTCCCCCTTTGTGATTTCAATATATATATATAGGGAGGTAAAAAGTCCACCTAAAATGTTAGAGAAAGAAACATATCTACTAAATAATTTTATAAAAATGAACAAACATCTGTACAAAAATTATAAGAAATGATATTCATCCAAATAAATTGAAAAACATCAGTAAAGACCTAAACCTTCACATACGGGTTCAATACTAAAAATGTTGTGTATTTTTTATTTAAAAAGTAACTTAAGAATACATAAAACATTATACATCCCATGAACTTTTTTGATCTAGATTTTAGAGAACTAGAAAAAAACCATACATTATTATCAGAGTTGTAGAAAAATTATACAATTAACAAATTTCCTTCATACGAGCTAACTCCTTTTACCAAACAAGTACCATTTGAATTTCTACAAAACCTGTGAAAAATAATTTAAAACATAGCGTGGGCATTAAGTTTCCTAGTAAGGGGTTTTAAATCCATTTGAAAATACTTTTCTTTGAAAACTATAAATATACTTTGAAATTTTTTTATCAAATATAAAATATTTGATAAAATAATTACTTAACATTGAAATATCTATCTCAAAATTCTATAATAGTATTTTTGATTTTGAAAACCATTTGATAAAATTTTGAAATAATTCTTGGATTTATCCTTTTAAAACTTTTAAACTAATAAATTTTTGTGGATTACTTACGATACTTGGAAGACCTTAAGAAAAACTTGTGTCCACTTAGTAGTATCACTTGTGGGACAATGTCCCATTGAGGTCATGGGTTTACTCCTCATATCATATCATATCATTCGATACTCATATGCTGATTTTTAAGAAAACATTTTAGAGGTTTTTCCTTTCATATTCATAACCCCCAAATGTTTCAAAATATTACATAAATTATTTTCATAGGAGAAAATATTCTTATAACTTCTTAACGTGAAAAAATTATCATTTTTAAGAAATTCTAAACGAACTAGGAAAAATACATTCTTCTAAAGAATTAATTTTATTTAAAATTGATAAACATGATTTCTTTATAAATAAAAACGAATACTTGAATTAAAATGAATGAAATTTTAACAATATCTTTAGATGATGGCCATATCCAATATCATGAATGACAATCATGGATGTACAGGGACATTTCACTCATAAAATGATAAATTTTATCATCTACAACTTACTGTAAACAGAAATCACACATAAAATGATAACTTCCATTTTTTTCAAGGTCATTCTTTACATGAAATGATAAATCATCTCATTAAAATAGAAATTTTTAATAAAAATCAAGTATCCTATAAAATTAAAGTTAAAAAATAACAAAACAGAGTTTTTTTATTGCTTTACATCATAGATCAAAATAAAATTTGAAAATATAATTTCTTATCATAAAATAATTTTATAAAATTAATTCCCTTCAAGGGTTTTAAAAGAAAACATTATATATATATATAGTGGATAAATAGTTGAAATTCAAAAACACTTCCCTTAACTTAAATTATATATGTAGATGACTGGAGGTCACCTTTTGCAGATATTTGAGCAAGAATAAAGGAGAGAGTTTAAAGAATAAAAGAGAGTTAAAATGCTAGGAATTGGGTTTCCTTTGAGGGATTATAAAGAAGGTTTGATGCGTATACAACCTGTTATCGGAAAAGGAATGGTTGTATGATACTGCATTTTTCCTTTTTAAAAAAATAAAATCATTCAAGGGTTTGAATTATTTGGCCAGGTGCTCAATTTATTCACATTTGATGTTAAATATAAAATATATATATTTTTATGTTTTTGTTATAGTTGTAAGTTGGAGTATCCAAAGGGTTTCACAATATTGACTAAAATAGAATGGAAAAAGGTGTTCATTAGTGTAAATCATAAAATAAATTAGCATGATAGAATTGATTGAATAAATATATATCATATCAAAAACTTGTTTGGGAAGCTGGAAACAGAAAGATATCCCATCTTCAGTCGTTTTTATTTTATAATTTATTTACATCATTTTAAAAGACTCGATATTAAATTGGGCTAAAACTTCATCGAGGAAGAAGATGACAATAGGTGGGAAGAAGGCTTGTGTCACAAAAAATTTCATATAAATAATCATACTTAGAGGTTTTCAGATAAATCAGCTTGAAGTCTATTCCTTACTTCTATTATGGTCCTCTATTTCCCTCTTATTCTTTGTATTTTTTCTATTCTACTTGCTACTATTTTTCTAATTACGGAAGATTTAAGAGAACTGGCTATACTTTTGGCATTATTACATTGATCGAAGGTCTTCTAATCGTATTACTAATGTTAGTTATAATTTTACTGAATTAGTTGCATTCTCTTTTATTGTAATGGTGTATTGAAGTTAGTGATTTAATAAAAATGTTCTTCGTTCTTGTCTTTAAATTTGGAATTTTATTTATTTACAATATTTATTTAAAAGACAAAATACATAAAATACACAGGATGTTACATTCTTCCCCCCTTAAAATGAATTACTCCCTCACAATTTGTTCATCGTATTTAAAAATATTTTGAATTTCCATTTTTAGAATTAGAAAAAACTAGAACATCTAAGGGAACTTAATTAACTAGAATTTTAAAAGAAAATTTTATCACTTGGATTTTTCCACAAACAACAATGCCTAATATCCAAATTTGTTTAGAACATTGCTCTCATACCAACTATAAAGGCTCGAACCCACATTTTCAGGTTCAACACTAAAAATTTTGTCTATTTTTTTAAATGTAATTGAAGAATACATAGAATTTTATACATTTCAGGACGTTTTCCATTCTAGATTTTGGAGAATTAGACAAAACAATACATTTTTATTAGAGTTGTACACAAATTATTCAATTATCAAATTTCCTTCATGTTCACTAACTCCTTTTATGAAACAAGCACCATTTTATTTTCTATAAAACCCATGAAAAATTATTCAAAACGTAGGGTGAGAATTAAGTTTCCCAAAAAGGGGTTTTAAATCCATTTGAAAATAATTTTCTTTGAAAACTATAAATCTCCTGAAAAAATTTTACCAAATAAAAAATATTTGATAAAATAAATACTTAACATATAAATATCTCTCTCAAAACCCTATAATAGTATTTTTGATTTTGAAAATCATATAATAAACTTTTGAAATAATTCTTGCATTTCTCCTTTTAAAAATTTGAATGTAATGAACTTTTGTGGATTACTTATGATACTTGGCTGACCCTAAGAAAAACATGTTTCCACTTAGCAGTATCACTTGTGGGAAATTGTCCCCTTGAGGTCATGAGTTTACTCCCCATACCATATCATATCATTCGATACTCATGTGTCAAATTTTAAGAAAACATTTTAAAGGTTTTACCTTTCTTATTCATAATCCAAAAACCTTTCAAAATATCACATAAATTATTTTCATAGAATAAAATAATCTTATAAATTATTTATGTGGAAGCATCATTATTTTTTAAGAAATTTTGAATGAAATAATAGAAATACACTCTTTAAAATAATTTATTTTATTTAATAGACATATACATAATTGATTTATAAATAAAAATTAATTCTTGAATTAAAATGCATGAAATGTCAAAAATATATTTAGATGATGGCCATATACAATATTATGAATGACATTCATGGATATACAATGAAATTTCACACATAAAATGATAACTTTTATCATCTACGACTTATTGTAAACATAAATCACACATAAAATGATAACATCCAAAGTTTTTCAAGGTCATTCTTTACATAAAATGATAAAATTTATCATTAATATAGAAATTTTTAATAAAAACCAAATATCCTTTAAAATTAAAGTTAAATAATAATAATAAAATAGTGTTTTGTTATTGTTTTACATCATATATCAAAATAAACTTTGAAAATATAATTACTTATCATAGAATAATTTTATAAAATTAATTCACTTACAAGGGTTTTAAAAGAAAACATTATATATATATAGTGGATAAATAGTGGAAATTCAAAAACACTTCCCTTACCATAAATTATCTATGGAGATGACCCTAGGCTGCCTTCTGTGGATATTTGAGTAGGAAGAAAGGAGAGAGTTTAAAGAATAAAAGAGAGTTTGAAAGCTGGGAATTAGTTTTCCTTTGAGGGATTATATAGTAGGTTTCTTGCGTATACGACCTATTCTCGAAAAATGAATGGCAGTATGATATTGAATTTTTACTTTTTGAAAAAATAAAATCATTTGAGGGTTTGGATTATTTGGCTAGGTGTTTGATTTATTCTCATTTGATGTTAAATATGTAATTTATATATTTTTATGTTTCTTTCATTGTCGTAAGTTGGAATATCCAAAGGATTTCAAAATCTTTGCAAAAACAGAATGGAAAAAGGTGTTCGTTAGTGTAAATCATAAAATAAATCAGTGTTATTGAATTGATTGAATAAATATCTATATTATATCTGAAACTTGCTGGAGAAGCTAGAAAAAGAAAGATATTCGATATTCAATATGTTTTATTTTATAATTTATTTACTTCATTTTAGAAGACTCGATGTCAAGTTGGGCCACAAATTTATTTAGGATAAAGACGATAGTAGGCGGGGAAGAAGGTTTGCATTGCAGGATTGATTTGGGTAGCTCAAGGTTGAAGAAGAACAGTAAAATGAGGTTGAATAGTTTAGATGAGAGGGATTAGATGGCTACGAAGTAACCGATCCTTTAAAGCAGGTGAATAATGACTTATAAACCGCATCCCACATCAAATCATTTGGCTTTCTATAAACACTTAATAAGTCAAGCTGTGACAATGGTTGTCGGAAAACAAAGAACGCACCAGACGAGTCTTACACATGGGCCCTGCGGGCTTTCTAGCCCAAACCATGTGCGAACTCAGCGGTCCCTATACTCGGGTCCGCCCGATTGTTGTGGGTGCTATGATTACCTCCACACCACCTCTGAAGGTGGATGGGCCGACCTTACTCATGGGTAAAACCCTATTCAACGGGCTGATGGTGTTGGCCTGTCCAGCTTCTTATGGGGAAAAGTATTTTTAATAAGTAAAAGGAATTTTGAAATCTCTTAGGGATAATGTGAATTACAAGTGTTATTCATATAGTTTTTGATAGAACTAAAAAAATACAAAGTATATATATATATATATATATATGCTTCTTATGGGGAAAAATATTTTTAAGAAGTAAAGGAATTTTGAAATCTCTTAGGGATAATGTGAATTACAAGTGTTATTCATATAGTTTTTGATAGAACTAAAAAAATACAAAGTATATATATATATATATATATATATATATATATATTTTATTATCGTTCTACACTTATTATTATTATATATATATTATGGTTTTAAGTTGTTTCTAAAAATGTTAACATAAACTTATATTTTGTAGCGGTAAAATTTAAACTACAATTTTCTATAAAACTTTTAATTATTTTAAATTGATTCAAATTATCTTCAATGGTTATATTCATAAATCTTAAAATGAAAATCCAATGAATACTTGAAAAAGATCACAAATAAAAATTTCCTATAAATAACCATACTTAGAGGTTTCCAGATAAACTAAATTGAAGTCTATTTCTCACTCCTAATATGGTTCTCTATTTCCCTCTTATTCTTTGTATTTTTTTCAATCCTCACTATTACTATTTTTCTAATTATGGAAAATTCAAGAGAAGCGGACTATACCTTTGGCATTATTACATTGATTAGAGGTCTTCCAATTGTATTACTGAAGTCAGTTAGAATTTTACTGAATTAGTTGCAAGATCTTATATTATAATGGTGTTTTGAAGTTAGTGATTTAAAAAACATGTTCTTCATTCTTGTATTTAAATTTGGAATTTTATTTACTTACAGTATTTATTTAAAAGAAAAAATATATAAAATATCCAGGGTGTTACAACATCCATCCAAAAAAATATATAGGAAAAATCATTCTAAACATTCATAAAAAAGTTTACGTATTATTTATTAAAAAACTTTTCAATAGTTCAAAAGAATAAAATCAACATTTATTTGAAAGTTTCTTCATAATAACTTTAAACTTCTTCACATATTCATAGTACTTCTATGACTCAACAACAAAAGATTTCAACTTTTCCATATCTTCTTCAAGAACTTGAAACTTTTTGTTCTCACTCTTCAATTTTAGGACTTTTTCTTTTGATGCTCGAATCTTATTGCTTTGTTTTGTAATCTCATCATCTTGCTGTATTGTCAAAGATTTGAGATTGTTAATTTCCCTTGTGCTTTCATTGACTTCAAAACTCATATCCCTAGCAATCTTCAAAACTAATTTTATAGATTTTCTAATGCTTTAGATTTTCTCATCATAGAACTTTATATCACCCTAGGTATGCTTTATTCACCTTACAAATTGTTTTAACTTCCTCGAATCTACTTTTGACTTTCCTCTAAAATATTTGAACTTTGCTTCATTTTGAATCACAATTTCATCAAGATGTTTCAAAGAATTTGAATTTTATAAAAATACAATCTTCCCTTGGATGTACTGACATCATGTACGAATATCAGAGAAATAATAAAGTGAATCTTCAATCTTCTTAACAAATTCATTGAAATAATCCATCCTCATTTCTATTCTCTAATTACTTGTGCTGGGAGTAGAGTGAGTTGAATTAGATGAAACCTCTGGAATGGACAGATTTGGTGGTCTTTAAGTTCAAACTTCTTCTTTATTTTCAACATTTTTTTCTTTAGAAAATTCCACTACATGAACTTCTTTATCGAACTCAGGTTTGTTTGAAATGTTTATCTATGAATGCCAATATTCTTCTTATAAAGTTTCATCTATGTCTAAAACCTAAAGATATGAATCCTTCTAAGATTGAGTTGATAGATAAGTACAAGTCATAGCCACACTCTCTTCCACTTCCATATATTGCTCTAACTCTTTTTCAAGTTCGTCTTCACTTCTAGATTTAGCGTTTTCATATTTTTTAAGAAATTACAAAACTTTAGTTTCAACATCTTGAGAGTGATATATTTATATAATATATGATTTTACTTTTTTTTTCAACGGATATAGAAGTTTCTAAAGATTGAGCCTTTTTTCCTTCCAATTGAATAGAATAACTATTTTCTGGTTGTACAACTGAGAGAAGAGAAACAGACAAAGGTTCTCCTTGCATTGCCAGTTTAGAACTGGAATGAAATCATTCAACACCCTTTATAAAACTTTTATCCAACTTAGATTGTTCATATTTTAAGTTTTTTCTCTTCTTCTTGAAGTTTTTCAAAAAATTTATCTTTATGTTCCAAGACCTCAGTCTTATCCAACCCAAAACTAGGATCACTAGGCTTCTTTTGTTCATTATTTTTCATGAAGGCTACAAAAGACTCATCAAAAATTGTTTTCACTTTCTTCTTAGGTAAATAAGGGGAAAATTCACCCACCTTTCTCTTTTATAACACTTTTCACCTTTTCTATTTCTACTTCATACACAACTTTTTATGACTTATCAACAAAATTTTTCAGATGAGGTACAAACACAAGTATCATCTTGTTAATGGTTTCCTGACCAATAAAAGAAGCATTCTCCCTCAAAAGAGTTGATTTGTTCTCAATATTTTTAACTTCCATAAAGTTTACTAAAAACATGTTTAAGAAACTTGGAAATAAGATCATATTCAACATTATCATTCCATGCTTGAAAACTTATATGCAAAGAAGCACAAACTTCACAAGGTTGAATTTCCTCATATCACGCAAGAAGTCCAAAACATATATATCTTTCACTTTCAGTGCATCTATATCTCCTTTCCTTGATATAAGGAAGTTTTGAATCTAAATAGCTATTATCATTTCATATGGAGAAATATTGTGAACTTTTTTTACTTTTTCATAAGAAGTAAACTGAGAAGTTTTTCCTTTGGATTTTTCAAAACTCTTCAACTTTCTAGGAAATTCTTGGGTAACAAGGTTAGATTTTCCTTTAAATGGAATTCCAACCAAATAAAATACTTATTAGAAATTCACATTATATTATTTTATAAAAATATAGAAAGTAACAAATTTAATACTTTTTCATTTACTAAATAAGGCTGAGGAATAAAATTTTCTAACTATTTTCAAATAGTGAAGGTCAAAGTTATCTTTTTCAATGAAAATGATTTCCCAACCTTGAAAATAAATGAAAGACTTAAGTAAAGAATCATAATTTCCATACCAATTTCTTTTAATTAATATTTCCTTCACTAGAAGTATAGTAGATAAATCACTTGAGGAGGCTATTTTGCTAAACTAATGAGGCTTCAAGACTCGGACAAACTAGAAAACCAACACACAAAGGGAAATCAGGATGTAAATTTTTTTTGTTCGAACCAAATGGTGAATAAAGGAGTGTTGAACCACACCCATTTATATAGGCTTGATGAGGGAGAAAATTCATATTCTCCCAAATCCAATGGATCAAAATGAAACCCTTATTTAGACCAACAATTATCAGTGTTTCTCGAAAGATGAAATAGGTCTACCAAACTCTTGAAGTTTTTATAAACTTTTGAGAAGAGTTTTATAAGACAAATATTTGTTCAAAAAAAACTTAAAAGTTTTTAACAATATTTTGAAAGTTATAAAACTGAAAAGTTATAAAAAACATAAAATAGATTATAAAAAATGATAGTAAAAACTTATGATTTTAAAATTACCCCTCGGAGAATAAAAAATTAAACTTTCATTAGGAATGTCTATCCGGTGATTGTAACTTCTTGGTTTATAAAAAAACTTGGTACAAAAGTTTTTAAGAAATGTTTTTTTAGAAAGTTTTTACAAAAGTTTTTATGGAAACTTTTTATAAAAATTTATCCAAAATTTTTTTAGAAAATGTTGACCGGAAAAACCAAAAATAGGGTAAAATTTTTAATTTTTTTTAAAAACTAAGAAATTAAAAAAAAACATAAAATAACGTAAAAATTTTCTACCCCATTTTAATGAGTTTTTAATGTAAGGAGATAGTTAAAAAATAATTTCATATGAATGATGATTTTATGTTGACCATTCTTAGCTTCTATTTAATATATTTAAATCTATCCAAATTGAGTGGTTTTATAAAAATACTAGCAAGTTGTTCTTATGTTCAGATGAATTGTAAAATAATATCTTCTTTTTGTATGTGAACCCAATGGAAATAATGTCTTATATATATGTTATTTTCTCATGAGTGATGTGCAGAGTTTTTACTTAAAGTTATGACACTAGTGTTTTTACACAACATTTGAGTTTTACTAAAACTCATGCTAAAGTTAGTAAGTGTATGTTGCATCCACAACACCTGAGTACAACTTCCAGATACTATATATTCTGATTCAGTAGTGTAATGATATCCTAAGTATTATTTCATACTAGACCAAGAAAATAAAGTCTCTCCTAAGAAATGACAAGTTTCATATGTATTTTTTTCTATCCATTTCACATTAAGAAAAACCAGCATCTAAAATTTTATTTAAGTAAAAATAATTTCCATAAGTATAAAATATACCAAGATCCATAGTTCCCTTAAGGTAATTAAAAATTCATTTTAAAACTTTAATATGAGAACCTTTTTTATTTTCTTGATATATCACACACAAGCATACAAAAAACATTAAATCCGAACAACTAGCTGTAAGATATAGTAAACTACTAACCATTCCTCTAAAACGTTTTTGATCAATCGATTTTATAGATTCATCAAGATCGATAGTTTTTTATGTCCCAATTAGAGTACTTATACTTTCATTATTACCATATCCAATTTTTTTAATTATATCTTTTATATAATTTTGTCTATATATAGAATTTCCTTATGGTTTTTGAGAGATTTGAAAACCAAGGAAAAAAAGTTAGTTCACCAATCATGCTCTTTTCAAACTCAGATTTCATAAGATTTGAAAAGAAATCAGTTATATATTTTTGAGTCGATCCAAATATAATTTCATTAATATAAATTTGAACAGTGATGGTATCTTTTAAATCTTTTTTAATAAAAAGCATTAGATCCATAACACTATTAACAAAATTTTTTTGTAACAAAAATCTGGTTAATCTATTATACCAGGATCTTGGGGATTTTTTAAGTCTATAATGTTCCTAAGTAAGTCAAAAAACACAGGTCCAAATATTTTTTTTATTTTCAAAACTATGGGGTTTTTCTAAATAAACTTCCTCCTATACATATCCATTAAATAAAGCACACTTTACATCCATTTGAAAAAGAGTGAAATTTAGAAATGATGCATATGCTAGAAGAATATGAATAGCTTCACGTAGAGATATTGGAGCATAGTTTTATTCATAGTCTATGGATTCTTGTTGTTTATAACCCTTTGTAATATGTTTATCTTTATTTATAACTATTACTAAATTTTCATCACATTTATTTTAGAAGACCCATTTTACACCAATTATAGAAATATATTTGGGATGTTCAACCAAAGTCAAAAATTATTTCCTCTCAAACTCATTGAGTTCATCCTATATTGATTTTATCCAATCTCATCACCTAAATCCTCATCAAGAGTTTTTAGTTTAAATTGTGATAAAAATGCACAATGTTCAATTTAATTTCTTAAGGAACTTCAAGTTTTAACTAGTTTTCCTATATCACTAATAATATTATCACTAGGATTATTCTTAAGGATTTTTTAATTCCTTGGGTTTGAAAAAGACTGATCTTCAAAAAAGGTTGAATTTATTCTCGAGGTAAAACTCTACAATTTTTTTTTTCAGTTTTCTCATATGAATAATTTCCTAACATGGGTTAATAATCAGTTTTTGTAAAAACATTCAAAGATGTGGTTTTGGGTTGTTAAAAAAATGGACCAGTTTCATAAAATTTAACATGAACTATTTCCTTAATAGTTCTTTCATTTTTATTAAAAACTTTCTAAGCCTTACTAGTTTTTGAATAACCTATAAATATAATTTCATTAGATTTTGGAGAAAATATGTGTAAATCATATTTAGTATTTAAAATGAATACTTTACATCCATAGAGTCTGAATTTAGAATGTTTTGGATTTATTCTAGTACACAACACATATAGAGTTTTCTTAATAAAAGGTCTAAGTGAAACTTGATTTATAGTATAATAGGCAGTACTAACTACTTCAGCCAAAAAATATTTAGCAATTGAGTATTCACTTAGCATGGTTCTAGTAATATCCCAAAGAACTCTATTTATTCTTTTAACTACCCCATTTTACAGAGGTGTTCTAGGTGATTAAAAGTTATGTATTATACCTTTTTTATAGAAAAAAGTTTAAAATTCATAATTTAAAAATTCTCCACCATGGTCACTATGAATAATTACCAAATTATACTTTTCTCATTATTAACATGGGATAAAAATGTTTTAAAATAGAAAAAGTATTGTGTTTTTTTTTCTAGAAAATGGACCTATGTATATCTAGTGCAGTCATCAACTAAAACATATATATAGTATTTTTCACCAATAATTCCAATTTGTGTTGGACCAAATAAATCCATGTGCACTAACTGTAAATTATCATAAGTTGAAACTTCACTAAAAGATTAACTTGACTTATGTTGCTTCCCAAATTGATAAAGACCACAAACCTTTGAAGAATTAAACCTAAGATCTGGTATATCTCTAACTAGACCTTTTTTATAAATTTTAGCTAAAGTTATAACATTATAGTGCCTTAAAATTTTATTCCACATCCAAGATTAATCTTCCATTGCACTAAGACAAGGTAGATATTGGATTTTAAGGTCTTATAATTTAAGGGTATAAACATTCTCATGCATATTTTTAGAAATATTAAACTTACCTTCCGAACTTTGAATAATAAATTTATCATTCCAGAAGTTCACAAGGCATCCTTCATCACATAATTGAATTATGCTAATGAGGTTTTTATTGAGGACTACAATAAATAAAACATTTGAAATTAAAGGTTTTCCAATAAGAACAATATCACATATTCTATAGATATCTCATTGAGAATTATCACCAAAAGTTACTTTATCGCCTTTCATCTTTATAATATTCTGAAAGAATTTCTTGTTTCTAGTCATATGATGGGAACACCCACTATCTATGTACCAAATGTTTTTTCTATTGGTACTCTCTTTAATTTCCTGAAAATAAAAAGTTATTCTTTTGGTACCCAAACTTTCTTGGGTCCAAAATTATTAGAAAACATAATTTAGGAATCCACATCTATACAACCATTTCATGTTGAACATCTTCTATTTCTTTAGAATTATAATATTTATGAAAACCAAAAGAATGAAATTTATTTAAAAAATATTTATTTTTCCAATATTCACAACATTGAAATTTCATACAAAAAGGTGCACATTTTGGAACAAAATAGTTATTTTGAAAATGGTCTTTAGAGTTTTTAAAACCCATTCTTGAAGTATTTTGATGAGATCTCATCTATCAGAACATGTTATCAAAGTTTTCATTTCTGGAAGTAAAAATTGTGTTAGGTTGAAATGGAAAAGATGAAGACACAATAGGGGGAGGTGGGGGGGGGGGTTAATTGTGTTCCTTTAAAAAATTTGATAGAAACTAAACTTCCCTATTGAGATTAAAGTGATTCTTTCTTTATCTCTTAAAAATGATTGAGTAGTGAAAATTAATAATGAAAAGAATACAAATATGTATAGTGTTTCAGGGAAAAAAGATCCCCTAGTTACATCCATGAAGGATATCTCAATGAGATTGGTGATTTTCACTAGTAGTTCCTCTTATCCGGAGACCTCTGTATCTGAGTACAGGAAGTTGAAACCTTACAAGGATTTTATAGGGCCTTCTGGTTCTTTTACTGAGAAATGAAATATCTACAACTTAGTATGAGAATATGACACTTCACCAATGACTGAGTATGAGAAGCCAATACTCTAAAAAAAAGAAGATCAGGATTTAGATGCTGAAACATCTTTGGCATACAGCTGCAACAAAAACTAATAGTTGTTTATGATCTTAAACAAAACATAGCAGTAGTAAAATATTCTTTAATGTCAAATTGGATTTATTTAGACAACAGTAGAGAAAATACTGGGAATATGATTAAACATGCATGTATCCAAAGTGTATCTTTGAAGAGTACCTTTTTAAACTTTTCGAACTAGAGAACAATATTAAAAGTGAAATACAGCAACAAAAATGTTATTCGCACAAACAAGAATCAAAACTTGTATGTTTCCAAAGTGTATCGCTAAAGGAAATGGCATGTTCTTACTTTCAAACACACATATCTATATATCTTTATAAAAATAACATTTATATATATAGAATATGAAAATATATATATTTATCATGATGGTCGAAATTCCTTCATGTCAAACAGGTCCAAAAATATCGCATGATAAATCATGAGTATTTAAATTCAAGAGGTTCAATAAAGTTGTAACTTTACTTAGAAATAGGATCTATTTAATATTTTGAACATGAACCTTTGAATTGGTCTTTAAAAAGATTTAAATAGATATTAAATTCTGGTGAGACCATTGTAGAAAATACGTAAATAAACCACAATTCAAAAACCCATCTTGGACTAAGTCAAACATAGGGTTTGTCTGCTCAGCAATAAACTCTAAAAATATGGTTGACAACATACGCTTGATTAAAAAATAAGGGATGATGAACCATACATTTATTTCTCAAATATATTTTTTATTCCAAAAATAGGGTTTATGATACATACGTATACTCCAAATTTGGGGTATAAAAACCATATGTTTCGCTTAAAATATAGGACATGAACAATGTTTCCATATTACTTATAAAATATGTCCATAATACTTTTCCTTTGAGAAAAAAATATCCCCCCGTAGATTACAGATTGAACATACTCCTAGAATTAAAATAGTTATTTTATTAATTAATATCCTGAAATTCAATTAAGGCAACTTCATTAGAAATATAAATGCAGGTGTTTGTGAGCATTAAAATAAAAAGAGATAAATAAAATTATTGAATCATCATATTCTAAAAAATCTCCCTCACTTTGATGATCACAAAACCCATATGTAACATACCCAACCTAGAATCCAATAATCGATGCCCCAAGTTGGGTCACCACATGACCTCAAGCATGCATCCCCATACACCAGAGGCTCTCGAATAGCAGTGAGGGTCTAAATAAACATGTGGGGAGACTATACCCTCTTTATCAGATTATGCCACAATAGATAATAATAAGAAATAATGGAAACAATAAACAATAACCAATAAACATGTATTACCAACCATTTTCCCAAAACTCGGTACAAACTAAAAACAAACAATAAATATGACATGTCATGCTAATAATGCCAAAAGTGAAGGAAGCCTAAAATAAAGACTAACAAAAACATCCCCAAAATAGTTTCCTGACTCCAAGTTCGGATCCCTCATCCATGCTCATCCTATTCCCAAGTTTACTCCCTAGTATAGGACCCTTTCCCTTGTCCTGACCTACAACCATGAAATCTTCTTAGGTACGCAATGGAAGCTCGAGAAGGGTGTGAGTACAACTCAGTAGGCCACCACCAATGGTGTCTACAAAATATTCAGTCTAAATAGATAGTACATGAAAAAACTAAATAAATGACAAGGTAAATAAAAGACAATTTAGGTTCCATTAGTTAACACTATACACTTTGACCATTTTAATCACTTAATCTATATTCTTCACTTGAACCATAGGTTAGGCATTTATATCACTTACACAATGACCCAAGCCAGGAAAATTACTATGTATAATGGAGTATGTCAAGTTACCTATCTCACTAGGGATAAAAATTTCATAAAAAAATACATCATAGTTACCTTGGAGCCTCAATCTAGGAAGTTTCATCCAATGCAACAATTAGGGATCTAGAGCTTCAGTCTGACTCCCTAACCCGGGCATTCTAGGGGTGGGTTTTAGAGCCTCAGTCCAACCTAAACCATGGGAGGAGCATCAGTCTAAAATCCAACATCTCCAAGCCATGCAAACATTTTTATTTATCCATTTACCACATGTACCATATCAAAAAACATGCATAATAAACATGCATAACAATCACATTTCATAATTAATCAATATATAAATCAACATCAAGCCTTTACCTTTTTTCACATTTACCATTTACATTACATAAACAATTTAACCTAATTCCCTTTCTTATAACATAACCCATTTAGCATATTCAACAATTTTCATTCATTAACCCATTTATCACATTCACCAATTCACATTCCTTAACCCATTTACACATTATCATTTATGTACCTTAACCCAATTTTTCCATTTATCATTCACATTCCATAGACAATCAACCAATTAACCTTCACAATTCAAAACTCACTTAACCCATTAATGTTAAACCAAACAACCCCTTATGCCATGATAACTACTAGACACAATTACAAATAATGCCTCTTTGTCATTCAAACTAACACGCCAACATATTTACCATGGGATCTAATTCAACACAAATCAACACTATGCTTAACATTACAATTTTATATGTTCGGGAATATTGGCACACCCCATGGGTGGCCCTAATCTGATATAACCATCATAAATGTATTCCACTGGGATCATGAGTGGTTCAATCCATCATTTATCAAACCATTTTATACCAAATATCATTAAATGAATTAAATGAACAAAAAGTTTGAACCAATAACACAATAACACATGAACAAATTGACATCAAGACTATATGATATAACTTGAAGACCACCTACATCGATTCCAACGATGAATGTACGCTTGAACTTGACCTTTTACTCAGATTCAAACACCCTTTGAAGCCCTAACCTAAGATCCATTGTAAAAATAGGGTTTTAGGGATTTGGAAGAAGGATAATGAAACCAAAAACCTTAATCCAGAAAAGAGAAGTAAAAGGAGTGTTAGACTTACATGATGCTTCGATCCACAATTAACAACACTCTAAATGGCCTAGAATCGAAGGATATTGATCCTTGAGAGGTCTTGGGAGTTTGGACCATCACTAGGGATGGAGTAGGAAGAACAAGGGAGAAAATTGGGTGATGAACTTAAAATATAGAGGGGAAAATGGCAATTTCTCGCTTTTTAATGGGGCACATAGTTTGGCTACATGGTTTTCCAAACCGTGCGCAAACCATGTGCCTACCTTTTTATAAGAGGGGTTAAGTCACACGGTTACCTGGGGAGCCCCTCATGGTTTGAAAAACCATATACCAACTATGTGTAATGCCTCTATCCAAGGTCTCATGGTTTGGATCCCCCCTTGCATGGTTTCCTCTAACTGTTCACAAACCGTGAAACATGCACAGAATGCCTCGATTTCCCATTATTTCATGTCCCGAACCCCCGTAACACCCCCAAGATTCCTTAAAAAACCTGATAAACATCCCATTAACCAAAATTAAGAGATTTAAACCAAAATTTAAACATGTACATACCTCTATTAAGTCTGAGATTGTACAACCTCCCCACCTTATAATAACTCATCCTCGAGCCACACTCCCAAGCATCACCGAGCTTCCGAAGAAAAGATATTGGACCACTGAGCATGAACATTCGTATCCCTCTCCTAAGTTTATTCCTGAACATTACCATGATACCAAAAAACTCAAACAAAAGGGAGAATATTTCCCTAAAATACTTTTTCACTATGATCTACAAAACAAACTAGATTCTCTTCAAGGACACATCGACCTCAAACCAAACATCACCCACAAGAACTCCATAGGGAATCCTAGGAAATACTACCTAAATCATGACATAATGAAATATTTCACATAGAACCATACCACTATAGAAGATCCAACCAACACCCCATCGGCCCGATCCCCTTCGCATCTCATGGCCCAATCGCTTGGCACCATCTTACCTTATTTTCAAAACTCTAACAGTGACCTACACTCAGAATCACCCACAGAAACACATGGTTTTACCAACCACATTTCTTGACCTATCTCAGTCCATATCTCAAGGAAAAATGACCCCATTCCACTTATGAACATCTAAAACACCAACAAAACACTCAAGGCACTCAACTGAAAAAACACAAGGCAACACTTGTTATCAAATCCAAATCACTGTAATGGTACTTACTCGAGTCCATTCATCTGGAAACATTGGTCACATCATCAACCTACCACTTTCCCTATATGGTGATCCCCACCACATGCTTTAGCTTACCACCACAATTTTCTAGTGTTAGAAAATTCCAACATTAGGAAGGTCTACTAGAACCATAGTCCAAACTTCCACAACATACTCAGTCCATTTCCCAACCCATTATGCCCAAACATCAACAAGAACACCATCCTACATTTGAAGGATCCAGCCGCAGCAGGAGTGCGGGGTTGGGGGGGGGGAACTTTTCCTTTTTCACAATGAATGATCAATCCAGGATCAATACGATGATGAACACAATTATCCATAGATTGAATCAATGAAGTAGACAAAGAAAGGAAACACAAAAACCGAGATTGAGGATCTTTCACATCAAGTTTATAATTAATTTAATTGAGATATAAATAAATTAAATACTTGGAATTAGGTAATTTATTTGTTAAAGATGGTTGGTTTTCAGAAATAGACCTTCCGGATTTCCTTTATTGTGCTTGGGAGGATCCAAGGGTAAAATCCCTCTAGCGGTGATCCACACGTGATCCGATGGTCTCCGAGCAACACCACTCGATCTCTGGGTGCTATTACGGTGATTCAAATGTCATGCATTGATCGTTCTTGATCATTAATTATTCGGTCTTGAAGAAATTCCCCCTTGGGTTTCTCATTCTTGAGTGGGAGAGAGCTGAGAGGATTCGAGATAAAATTCGTCACGCTTAACAATTCTCTATTCCATGCTTGGAATTGATTTTTCATCCATCGTACAATAGATGTATCAGTATATTGATAGGGGTGAGATTTTAGTTACAATATTTAATTGTATAACATAAATTGAATATAATTATAACCATAAATGAAATCCCATGCCACATAATAATAATAACATTATTATTATTATTTTGTGGTGTGTTAACTTGCGTAAGATATAATATTTACTGACTCGTAAATAATTAGTCTTTCACTGAACACGGACTTGGTTCATTCCAATTCCTCTTTCATTTATTGAACACCCGAATAAATATTTTTATTCTCTTAAATAAATATTTTATTCTAAGACTAGTAAATAAATATTCAATAAAACAAGTAAATATATTTTATTCACAATCCAGTGAATAAATATTTAATTAATTTATGCGATCAATTTAACTTGAATAAAATTATTCCTCAGTCTTGATAAAAACATTTAATCCATTAATTAAATTAAAATAGAATTTAATAAAGACCAATAAAAACACATAGTGTGTGACCTTATAGGATTATTTCTCATTGGCATCAGGCAAGCTTTCCTAAAGTCCAAGATTACTATCTAGCAACGAGTCAAGGCTCCCAAGAGAAAGAACTTTAAGTCAAAATTATGAAAAACACATATGAACACTCACTATATAATATAATCCCTTTATCATAATATCTCATCAAGCAGGTTGCATTATGGTGTCAACAACCTATATGCTTGATACATCATTTTTGGCTACTTGAAATAAACTCATCGTTACACCATGGCCATGGAATTTAGGGTGAAAGTTCTATTTCAATCAAAGGGATGCGATATCAACTTCCATAAATATAGAAGGGACAAATCCTTGACTTATCCATCAATAACATGTCATTTGTGACACACCCAACATACTCTACTTCCCACCAGCATATGGTATGACAGGTTTCATAAGTAAATCTAAGTGAGTGAGTTGTGATATGTATTAATGATAACATTAAAACCTAAGGACCAATACATATGATTGTAGATAGGAATATTCGATGACACCAAAACATGCGAAATTCCTACTGGCAGATTTTGTTCTCATTATCTCCCATCTTGGAAATTACCAAGTGTGAACTTCATGAGAAGAAGTATCATATGCTTATGAGTACTCTCACCTGATAGTATATATATTATGTATCCCATAATAGTATGTTATCCAACCACATAACTATATTAAGAATATTGTCATAGCACTTCAAGGTTCTCATCATAGTGGGGAACTGCTATGACCTTATCAATGTGAAAAATACTCTAGGAAATTATTACATTATAGTCATGAATAACAATTAACAATATGTAATAAGATGTTTAATATTTAATACATTAAATATTCATGTAATCAAATTACAAACAATTGGTTCTAGGACAACAGCTTTAACAAACTCCCACTTGGACTAGAGCCAACTGTCAATGACTTTCAGTCCACTAGACCTCAAATGATGGTAATGTTTCTACTGAGTTAAGGCTTTAGTAAAGGGGCCCACCACATTATTTTCCCTAGAAATACTAATAACTTCAACTTCACCTCTCTGAGAAAAATCTCTTAGGATATGATACTTTCGAATTATGTGTTTCATTCGCTGATGCGACCTTGGCTCTTTTGCGAGATCCATCACTGTAGTATTATCACAATAGAGTGTGATAAGATATTTAATGATATGTACCACATCTATCTCTTATATGAAGCTTCAAATCCAAAATTCTTCTTTATCTACATCAGAAGTTGCGATATACTCGGACTTTGCTGTAGAATTTGCAACCACACCCTACTTTAAGCTATTCCAGCTCACAACACCTCCATTTAAAGTGAATATGTATCCCGTTTGTGACTTCATTTCATCTTGATCAGTCTAGAATATATCATCTTCATATCCTCTGATGACCAGTTACTCAACTCCTTCATAAACCAGGAACATATCCTTAGTACACCTCAAATACTTAAGGGTAGTCTTGATTGCCATCCAATGGCGGTCACCTGGATTAGATTGATATCTGTATACCACACATAATGTGTAGGTTAAATATAGCCTATTAAATATCATAGAATACATGAATGAACTAATCGATGATGCATATGGAATACTTTCCATTTTCTTTCTTTCCTCATGCATCTAAGGACACATTTTCTGGGAAAGATGAATTCCATGCGATGTTGTATCAATCCTGTAAGAACCCAATTTTCACTCATGTATGAATCCTTTAATTTTCAGTTTAAATATTTACTTTGGACCTAATATGAGTGAATAATGAGTTAGTAAAGGTTACGAGGGTGTCTGTGGCTTGTTCAGAGCCCAGAATCCATCTTTTTGGAAAAAACTGGCATGTCACACAGTTTAGAGTAAACCGTGCAGGAATTATGCATGGTGTTTCTAACCACATAGATTGTGTTTTTTTGGATAGATCCATCTAATGAGGTAGGCGCATGACCATGTGGCCTAACCATTAAAATTCCCCTTCCCCCTAGGTACTTGTACATGACTTGCGCATGGTTTGAACAAACAGTGTGGAGGATGTTATTTCAGGCAGAACTGTCTTGTACGGTTTGTGCACGGTTTGACACACCATGCGAATAAACTATGCACAGGATAAAATTATATAAAAAATGTCCAAAATTACCTTAAGGATCTATTTACTCCCCTATTCTTTCCTAATCTGAGAACCAGTGGGATTAAGCCCCTTTCCTCTCAATTTTGGAGCTTTTGAAGGAAAAAGCTAGGGATCAAGAGATCTCTTTCCTCTGACATATGATCGAGCTTCCATTCATCATGTTTGGTGCGCAACAATATGTAATCAAGTCCTCTTTAGACATTCTTCTTTTCTCTTTCTCTTGACCTAGACATCGCCATGTGAGTGTTTTCACCTTTTCTTAGATCTACTCCGATCCAAGGAAAATCAAGGGCCAATACCGGAGGAGAAGGATTGTACAACCCTAAGGTGGGTGGTCTATAACTCATCCCTAAATTTCATGAATTTTATAATATTCATGTGGGGCCCACCAATTTCATCAGAAGACATTTCTTAAATTTTCATGTCATGATTATACTTGTTAAAATCGTATGGTTATGCTCTTTACAAATATGTGATTAGTTGTTAGCAGTTACACCCACAAATCAATCCACCCCATGTCAAGGGTTATTCCATAATTGGGTTTTAGTGTTTAATCATGTTTGAGCCACCGTTAGGGTGTTCCCTTGATTGAACTTCCTAAAGGTGAGCCTTCTTATAATAAATGGATTGTTATTAATGAGAATTTCATAATAGCATGTACCATGTAAGCTCACTACTTGAACCGCCTAAGGTAAGTGCTTCAAATTGATTATTAAATGTGAAATGTGAAATGGAAAACATACCAAGTATATAAATTGGCCTTATTGAATGAGTTTGAATAAAGGTTACATGTCTGTAGCACCCCTTTTCATATTGATGGAAGGTAGAGTAGTGAACATTTATAATTTATTATTCCTTAATGGTTAATTGATACTTAATTAAACGGTTGCAATGTTACTTTCCCTATCCACACTAATGGAAGAGAAGGATTGAACCTATGAATGAATACAATATTTAAACATCAAATAGGAATGGACTGACTCAATCTCTCCTTGGATTCTAAGAGGAGAGTACCTTAGGGCTTGGGAACCGCATACCGATTCAAGGATGCAATTTTCTTATGTTGATACCCACCTAGACTCCAGTTGTTGTGTATTCCTCAAATGCCTAGTATACTACCATAGGGTCCTTTATATTATTAAAATATAGCTCATATACACTCCTTGGATCCAACATTGAAGTAGGTTCCATGGTGAAAACCCATAGGGCCTTTTCTTTACTTAGCCCCGTTTTACCTTGGCCGATCACCTTGGACTTGGTAGGCACCTTATTGTGGAATGTATTTGATTAAACTCCTTGGATTACACTATTACCCCTTATCTAGACTTAGATACTATTGAGTTAGTGTTATATGAGATCTAATTTACCTTGGTTATTACCCTGGAACTCCCTCACCAGATATCTTTGTCAGGTTGTCTTGTTACATCTTGGGACCTACACTACTTATACTAGCACGAGGTTATGTCAGTGCTGGATATGACTCATAAGACCTATTAACATTAAATGGTAATTATTTAATTAAAATTAACTGGTTACATGTTCATACACTAGCTGAGGGCTGAAGCAGGTACTTGGGTATTTAGTTATATTGTACTATTTTCTTTACTTTATATATGCATGCCTGTACACTGCTATATTCCATTTCATGGGCTGGATGTTATAGACACCCTTTGTGGTGGCCCATTGATATTTATCTCACACCCTCTATGGTCTCCGTTTAGTACCCAGAGTAGATTACATGGTTGCAGGTGTTGACAAAGGGAATCATATGACTTCAAATACTTGATTGCTTGCTGTTTAGGATGGAGCTTGATAGCAAATGAATGAGTTAGATCTCGAGATGCTTGGAGTATCCTTTTTTTTATTATTTTACTTTGTGGGACATGTTATTCCTATTGTATTATATCCATATTTTCTAATTTTCTAGTGACATGACATTACATCATCATTGTTCCAGTTGATACAATTATTATTATTCTCATTTATCTAGTGAATCAGTTTGCTTCTAATATTTATTTATATTTCTTACACTGTTTAATATTTTCTTATATTTCCTTCCACTGTGATACACACTGCTAATGAGGGAATAGTATTCCCACATACACACCCTAGGACCGCACTGCTAGTCGATAGCCTCTAGCGTTCGGGGAGATGCGCTTGAGGCCATGTGACCCACTGGGCTCAGAGAACCCGTTAAGTGGCATCTGGGACCAGAACATCACAAAGTGGTATCAGAGGCGGTTTATTTTCTTTCTTTACTATTTAGAGGCAATATATTAAAGAATAAAAACACTTGGGACTTGGTTATAAGCCATTCTTGGGCATCTTGAACCCATTTTTAGGGTAAAAACCAAGTTGCCTAAATTATAAATGTTGTTTTACTTTTTCCTATTACAATTTATATTATTTCACCACTGGGTGACGCACATGCTGTGTGGTGTTGTTGATTATTACTCTATTTGAGGGTCTTATTTTATCCTTATCCTGATGACACGAGGGAAAGGATCATTGCTACATGAATCATTATAGGAACTTAGAATTCACATGTCATGCATATTGCCATTCCATATCGATGCATTTCACTGATTTGCATTACTAGATATTCTTGTGATTGTTGAGAGATGTTGTGATAATTACTTGTACATGTACTACTATTAGTTACAATTGAGTGATTTCCTATCTCAATTCATGAGGCATATGGGCCTTCATGGTTTTGGATGAGTAATTTACCGAGTCAAGCCATTATAATATAAATAAATGGGTGTAATTACTAGTTTTAGGTGTATGGGCACTGATTCATCGAAAATGGATATCCATTATAAAGTGAATCTAGAAATCTAAAATTAATTGGTTTCACATTCTTATCCCACCTTGACATGTTTATAGAAGGTAAAGGAGTAAACATAGAAATTAACTTCAAAATGACATGAAACTTATACCTGAGAAAACTTATCAATACCTGGCCATCTAAGCGGGTACTTTTGGTAGTATGCCTTGGGTAGTGAGTTTTATTACATTCAGCTTCCATTAGTGATGATATCACTTTTCTTATATGCTTGTTATGAGGCATGTGATTGGAATTTATAGACCAATGCTGCCATGATGCCCTTGTGCCGTTCTCTAGGAAGGTGGCGACGATCATGATCAAGACATGGTGGGCCCTGAGCTGTCTGTCTTACCTCCATGAGTACCACTTGAGGCACCGCCTGTTGTATCTGATATGGGCACTGATGCTCAAGTCTATGATTTTTTCCTACGTCTGATACAGTCCATGCAAGGTGCTCCATGGGTTGCACCTACGATGGATGATCTGACCTGAAAGTTCTAGCAGTTGCATCCTCCTATTTTTTTCAGAGGATGGTGGTTCTCAGGAAAATGATTCTTGGCTAGAGGCCTTGCTATCTATCTTTGAGCATCTATAAATTCTTCTAGAGTGGAGAGTTAAGATTTCTACATACATACTTAGGGATTCATCCAAGTGTTGGTGGGATGTGGTTACCTAGGATGATCGTCATCAGGGCATGTTATGGGTTGATTTACAAACTTCCTTCTATGATCAGTTCTTTCCTTAGGCATTGAGAGATGACAGTGCCAGAGTGGTCATGCATCTCAAGCAGGGTTCTATGTCATTTATGGAATATTCAACACGTTTCACTAATTTACATCTCTTTACACCACTTCTAGATGGTGATGAGATTTTTCATACTAGAATTTTTCAGGATCGTCTATAGTACGCCATCAAAACCCAGGTGAATGTCTTTGTCATTCATAACTTTTCTGTAATAGTTGATCTGTCCCTTATCACTGAACGTAACCTGAGGGATGGAACAAGTTCTAGGTTTAAAGGATTAGTGCTGCTTTAGGCCAGTAGTACTTCTAGTGGAAGGAAATGTTCCCTCAAGGTTTATCATTAGGGAAGTGGTAGCTAGATTATCCAGTTTGATAACTCTGTGGTGTGTCATCAGTGTGGAAGACCATGGCATAAGAATCCCCAATGTGACAAAGACCCTATGGAGTGTCGGGCTTATGATCGTATGGGTCATATTTAGTGTTTCTTTAGTACATTTCTACTAGATTTGAGTGGAAAAGGATCAACATCATCTCTACCTAGATGAGATATTTCTTTTGCATTGTGTCAGGTAGGAAGTTGGAATAGCACCTGCAGGTCTGACCGAGGAGGAGGTCATGGTCATGGTATTACAAACCCTGATCACCAGAAATGCTAATAGAAAAATCACGATTGTGGTAGTCCATCAATTGCACAGGGCTGTGGATAAGGTCAGTTGCATGCTTTATAGCTGATACCTGAGGATCAGGCTGTGATACCATCTACAATACAAGGTACTATTCTAGTAGTCTCCACTATTTTCTATGATTAGTTTGATATAGGTTCTTCAAATTATTTTATTTCTGTATCTATCATTGAAATTATCAGACTAGAGATACAATATCATAATGGTGTAATGACCCTTGATACACCATTGGGAATATAGAAAGAGGGCATATACTAGTGTAGGGACTATCCCCTTGAGGTAGGCTGTTACCCTTTATTGTGGGATCTCTTTTTTCTCGAGATGATGGGCTTCAATGTCATTCTCAGGATGGGCTGGTTAGTACACTATCATTCCTTTGTAGACTTCTATCGCCACATGGTCTCTTTTACATCACCAGAAATTAGAATTTATCTTTTAAAAGGTGAGTGGGATGTCCAGGATGGGAGAGTTGGACCAAATCATCATGGGCTAGGTGAAGTGACCACCTAGATTTCAAATATTTTTATGGAGGATCAGGGTTTTCTACAAACTGATTTCCATAAAGTAGTTTATCATTTTATGAAGTCTTTCCTAATGACTTTTCTAGATTACCTCCTAAGAGAGATGTAGAGTTTACCATAGATCTTGTCCTAGGAGATGCTCTAGTGTCCATTCCTCCATACAGGATGACACCTACTGAGCTTTAGGAGCTTAAGCGGCATATAAAGGACCTATAGCCCAAAGGCTTTATACGGACTAGTATATCCTCTTGGGGTTCACCTGCACTTTTTGTTAAGAAGGCAGATGTAAAGATTCATTTATGAACGGATTACAGAAGGTTGAACTAACTTACGGTCAAGAACCGGTATCCACTTCCTCAAATATATGATCTTTTTGACCAGCTCCGAAGAGAAAAGGTGTTCTCTAAGATCGACCTGAGACTAGGTTATCCTTAAGTGCAAGTCAGACCATTAGACATACCTTGTACAACTTTCCGTAGCAGGTATGGTCTGTATGAGTATCTTGTTAGGCCGTTTGGTCTTACAAACACTCCTTCTATTTTCATGGCTTTGATGAATAGGGGTTTTCACCCCTATTTATACTCTTTTTTCATGGTCTTTATGGATGAAATCTTTGTGTATTCTCACACTCGTAATGACCATGCCAAACATCTTGAGATCATTCTAAGTACACCGAGAGAGCATCAACTTTATGCCAAGCTTGCTAAGTGTGACTTCTGGATCGAAAAGGTCCAATTATTGGGTCATATTATTTCAGAATCAGGAGTATCTATTGACCCTAAAAAGGTTAGTGTTGTAGTTTCCTGGGAGTAGCTTAAGAATGTGTTTGATATCAGAAGTTTCTTAGGGATCACTGGATATTACAAGCATTTCATACAAGAATTTTATCATCTTTATTCACCTCTTACTGGACTTAAAAAACATGGTGTTAAGTTCCTATGGTCAGAAGCATGCGAGAAATCCTTTCAGTAACTAAAAGGGAGGCTTGTCTAGGCACCGATTCTGATTCTTCCAGAGCCTGAAAATGGTTATATCATCTTCTGCGATGCATCAGTAATTGACCTAGGATTAGTTTTGATGAAGGAATACAAAGTCGTTTCATATGATTCTCAATAGATGAGGCCTCATGATAAAAATTACTCGAAGCATTACCTTGAGCTAGTAGTAGTTGTCCATGCCTTTTGTTGCTAGAGACACTATCTCTTAGATTAGCTCTTTATAGTGTATAATGATCACAAGAGCCTCAATTATATCTTTTCTCAGCGTGACTTTAACCTCATATAGCGGATATGTGTCGAATATCTACAATCCTTTGACTTTGAGCTTGCCTATAAGCCTGGAAATGGAAATATGGTCACTGATGAACTAATCCATAAAACTCAAAATCAGGGTGTTCAAGAATCTAGTGATGAATGAAAGTTAATGGAACTCTTTTATGAACTTCATATGGAATTTCATGATAGTCATAAGTAGTATTACCTCTCAGCCTTAACAATTAACTCTTCCCTCTTTGATAAGGTGAAGATTAGGAAGTTATCAAATCCTGAAGGTTTAGTTTCCCGTGAGAGTATATCAGGAGATAACCCACCTCCGGATTGGTCTATGGATAGAGACAACATCCTGCGTCTACATGGACATATCAGGGTTCCTAAAAATATGAGATAGGAGTTGATGAAAGAGTTTCATGCTTCTCAGTGGGAAGTTCATCTAGGAATATCGAAGATGTATCGAGATATCTGATGCCAGTATTAGTGGACTAGAATGAAATATTAGATTAAAGGCTTCATCACCAGGTGTTCCACCTGTCAGTAGGTGAAGGTGGAGCACCAGAGACCTACATGATTGTTACAACCACTTCCATTCCCAAAATGGAAATGGGAAGATGTTGCTATGGATTTATTAGTCATCTTACCTAGGTCGTCGAGGGGTAGTGATGTTATATGGGTAGTCATTGACTGACTAATGAAATCATCCCACTTTATTCCTATTTGGGATACTTTCTCAGTTGATGAACCAGGAAGACTTTATATCAGTGAGATCATACGACTACATGGGGTTCCTCGTACTATTGTTTTAGATTAGGACTCTCATTTCACTTCATGGTTCTAGTAGGGTTTGAAGAAAGATATGGGAACTCAGGTGCTTCTAAGCACAACTTTTCACCCTTAGAATGATGGAAAATTGGAATGTATGATACAGGTTCTAGAGGATATTCTCCGATAATGTTTCTTTGAATTCAGTAGTTCTTGGGAGAAGTATATGCCTCTCATCAAGTTTGCTTATAATAACAGTTTTCATGTGAGGATTTAGATGGATCCTTTTGAGGCCTTATATGGTAGTCTATTCCATTCACCCTTTTATGGGCTACAGGTAGGTGAGGTATCCCTACTAGGTCCTCATATCATTCAAGAGACTTCAGAATAGGTCCAGCTAATAAAAAAATGTATGACTACTTCTCAATATAGACATAAATCTTATGCCGATAACTATAGAAAACCTCATGAGTTCAAGGTTGGGGATCATGTTTTCCTTAGGGTATCACTCAAGCTAGGTCATATATGATTAAGGAATCAAGGAAAGTTGTTTCCTCGTTACTTTGGGCCGTTCGATATTATAGAGAGAGTCTGGACGGTAGCCTATTGGTTGCTACTACCTCAGAGGCATCATTCCATGCACGACATATTTCATGTATCACAACTTCTCCAATATCATGTCGACCCATCTCATACTTTTGATCCTAAGGAAGTTGAGTTAGATGATAATGCTACCTTTGAGGTGTATCCAGTACACATCATTGATCGAAGCATGAAGGATCTCTAAGGAAAGTATGTCCCTCTCGTACGAGTAATATGGTAGAACAGAAAAGTACAGGATAAGACTTGGGAGAGGGAAGCCGACATACATGTCCAATGGAAAAAATTTGTTCTCAGATAGTTTTTCTTTACCCTTGGAAGGAGAACTCGAGGGGAGAGTTCTTTTAAGGGGGGAAGACTGTAAGAACCTAATTTTTCACTTAGGTATAGATCCTTTAATTATTGGTCTAAATCTTTACTTTGGACCTAATATGTGTACCTAATGATCTAGTAAAGGTTCCAAGGGTTTTCAAGGCTTGTTCAGATCCCAGAACCCATATTTTTGGAAAAAACTGGCTTGGCACACATTTTAGAGTAAACCATGCAGGAATTCTACATGGTTTTTCTAATCGTGCAGATTTTGTTTTTTTCCAGACAGAGCCATTTCACATGGTTGGAACATGGAAATGAATACTAACCATATGAATTACCCCTTTTCCCCAGGTACCCATGCATGGATTGCACATGGTTTGATCAAACCATGCAGAGGATGTTATTTCGGGAAGAACCGTCTCACACAGTTTGTGCACGGTTTGACAAAACTGTGCGGACAAACCATGCGTAGGCTAAAATTATGTGAAAAATGTCCAAAATTATCTTAATGATATATTTACTCCCTTATTCTTACCTAATACAAGAACCATCAGGATTAACCCCTTTTCCTCTTATTTTTGGAGATTTTGAAGGCCAAAGTTAGGGATCAAGAGATCTCATTCATTAGACATCCGATCGAGCTTCCGTTCATCACGTTGGGTGTACAATAGTAAGTACTCGATTCCTCTTTAGCTATTATTCTTTTCTCTTGATCTCAACCTAGATATCATCATGTGAGTGTTTTCACATTTTCTTATATATACCCCGATTCGAGGAAAATCAAGGGCTGATACTGGAGGAGAAGGATTGTACAACCCTAATGTGGGTGGTCTATAAATCATCCCTAAAGTTCGTAGATTTTGGAATATTTGTGTGGGGCCCACCAATTTCATCTAAATCCATTTCTTAAATTTACATGTTAGGATTATACTTGTTAGAATCATATGGTTATGATATTTTCAAATATTTGATTAGTTTTTAGCGGTTACACCCACAACTCAATCCAGTCCATGTCAAGTGTTATGCCATAATTTAGTTTTAGTGTTTTAGCACGTTTGAGACACCATTTGGTTGTGACCTTTCTTAACATTTCTAAAGGATAGTATTCTTATAATACATGTCTTATTATTAATGAGAATTGCATAATGGAATATACCATGTATGCTCACCACTGTACCCACCTAAGGTAAGTGCTTCAAACTGATTATTAAATGTGAAATGTGAAATGAAAAATGTACCAAGTATATAACTTGGACTTATTTAATGAGTTTGAATAAAGGTTACATGTCTATATAACCCCTTTCCATATTGATATAAGGTAGCGAAGTGAACCTCTATAATTGAATACGCCTTAATGGTTAATTGAGACTTGATTAAATGGTTGAAATGCTACTTGGCCTATCCAAACTAATGGAAGAAAAGGATTGAACCTAATGAAAAATTACATGATTCAAATATCAAATAGTAATGGACTGAATTGATCTCACCTTGGATTCTGAGAGGACAATACCTTGGGTCTTAGGAACCCCATACCGATTCAAGGATGCAGTTTTCTTAGGTTGATATCCACTTATACTCTGGTTCTTGTCTATTACTCAGATTCCTAGTATACTACCATAGGTTCTTTTATATTATTACAGGATACCTTATATAAACTCCTTAGATCCATAATTTACTAGTAGTTTCCATGGTGAAATCCCATAGGGACCTGTCTTTGATTAACCCCATTTTACCTTGGTCGATCACCTTGGACTCGGTAGGTGCCTTATTGTGGAATATCTTAGATTATGCTCCTTGGATTACACTCTTACCCCTTATCTAGACTCAGATACTACTGAGTTAGCATTATGTGAGATCTATGTTACCTTGGTTATTACCCTGGAACTCCCTCACCATATATCTTTACTAGGTTGCGTTGTTATGTCTTAAGAACATCACTACTTATAATATCATGAGGTGATGTCATTGCTGGATATGCCTCACAAGACCTATTAACATTAAAGGGTAATTACTTAATTAAAATGAACTGGTTACATGTTCAGACACCAGATGAGGGATGAAGTAGGTACTTGGGTATTTAGTTATATTATACTATTTTTTTGTTTATATATGCATGCCTATACATTGCTATATTACATTTTATAGGCCGAATGTTATCGACATCATTTGTGGTGGCCCACTAAGATTTATCTCACACCCTCTCTGGGCGCCGTTTGGTACCTGAAGTAGATTACATGGTTGTGGGGGTTGAAAAAGGGAAGAATACAACTTCAAACACTTAATTGCTTACTGTTTAGGATGGAGATTAATAACAGATGATCGAGTTAGATCTCGGGATGCTTGGATTAGACTTTGTTTTCTTTTACTTTATGGGAAATGTTATGCCTATTTTCTTGTATCCATGTTTTCTAGTTTTCTAGTGACATGACATTACATCATCATTGTTGCATTTGATACAGTTATTAGTATTCTCATTTATCTAGTGCATTAGTTTGTTTCCACTGTTTATTTATATTACTTCCTCTATTTAATATTTGTTTATATTTCCTTCCACTGTGCTATAATCCTCTAATGAGGGCATAGTCTTCCCACAGATACACCATAGGCCCTCACTGCTAGTCGGTAGCCTCTAGAATTTGGGGAGATGCGCCTGAGGCCATGTGTCCCACTGGGATCAGGGCACCCGTTAAGTGGAATCTGAGTCCGGGACGTCACAAATCCCCTCTTGGATTGTCCCATACTAAATCTCATCAGTATATTATCAATGTATTTACTTTGAATTAGGCCAAGAAACCTCTTGGATATATCATAATGGATCTTGATCACAATAATACATGCTTCCTTTCCCAAGTCTTTCATAGAGAAGAATTTGTTTAACCATGACTTAACAGATTGTAATACTAGTATTTCATTTCCAATAAGTAAAATTTCATCAATATATACTATTAGGAAAATGACTGCATACCCACTAAACCTTTTTAGACACAAGGATCACATTCATTATTTATAAAACCAAATTCTATTATGGATTCATCAAAATGAATTTTCCATGACTTGGATTCTTGCTTTAATCCATAAATGGATTTTTAAAACTTTTATATCTTATTGGAATCCTTTGGAGTCACAAACCCTTCAGGTTGTGTCATGTAGACATCTTCCAGAAGTTTCCCATTAAGGAAGGCTGTTTTGAAATCCATTTTCCAAATCTCATCGTCATGGTAAGTAGAAATGGCCAGTAGAATTCTAATGGATTTCAGCATGGAAACTGGTGAAAAAGTTTCATCGTAGTCAATACCTTGACACTGTTTAAAACCTTTTGAAACCAATAATGCCTTATAGGTACTAACTTGTCCTTCCATGTCTAGTTTCTTCTTGAATACCCATTTGAAACCAACAGGATTTACATATACTGTAGGATCTACCAAAATATAGACTTGGTTTTGGTACATGAAACCCATTTCAAAATTCATGGCTTCTTTCCACTTGGAAACATCTATGCCACTAAATTCTTCCTTGTAGGTTAGAGGATCATTATTATCAACTAATAATGAGTCACCATACTTAATAACTAGAAAACCATAACATTATACTTCTCTAACATCTCTTGTACTCCTATATAGTTCTTGTGTCTCTGGAATATATTCTTCTTCCATGGGGCTTTGTGGAATTTTCTCCTATATCAACTTTTGTGTCCCTTGAGCCTCGAATTCATCGAATTCTATATCACTCACACTATCTCTTTTGGATATGTTCTCCCTATCACATAATATGGTGTTTCATTCCACTATAACCTTTTTGTCTGAAGGGTCGTATAGGTAATATCCCCTTATTTCTTTGGGGTATCCTATAAAGGTACAATTTGTGCCTCAGGGTGCAAGTTTATTACCTGAAGAGGCCTTAACAAATGCTTCACTTCCCCACACATGTAAATTCGATAACATGAATTTTATTCCACTTCAAAACTCATATGGAATTCCATTTATCTATTTATTTGGTACTTGTTTTAGTATGTGTTCCACTATTTGTAACGCATATCCTCAAAAATATAATGAAATACATGCATGACTCATCATTAATCTCACCATGTTCAATAAGATGTGGTTCATCCTTTTGATTACACCATTCCATCATAGCATGTAAGGAGGAGTGAGTTGGGATTGGATCCCAAAATCCCGTAAGTAATCAATGAAGTCTAGATTAAAATATTCTACATCTCGATCTAAGCAGAGTTTCTTAATATTCTTACCAAGATGGTTCTCAACTACATTCTTGTATTCTTTGAACTTAAAAGAATCCAACTTATACCTCATTAAGTAAATATATCCATATCTACCAAAATAATTAGTAAAAGTTATGAATTATGAGTATCCACCCCTTTCTTCAACTGGAAATGGACCACACACATCGGTATGAACTAATTTAAGAAGATATTTAGTACATTCACCTTTCCCACTAAATGGGGCTTTGGTTATTTTACCTTTTTAACATCCATGGAATACACCAAGTGGTTTTAGTTCGAAAGAATTTAAATATACATCTGGATATAATTTTTCAAGAATTTCTCATTTACATGACCTAGATAGTGATGCCAAAGTTGGGTGTGGTATGATCCATGTGAAGTAACTTTGTTATTTATTTCCATTACTTGGTTTGTGTAATCCAACACATAAAGTCTGTCATATAAATGTGTCTTACCAAAACAAATTCTATATTTATAAAAGAAGAAACATTAATTTTTGAAATTGAAAATAAATCCATCTCTATCTGGTCTAGATACATAAATAATGTTTTTGGTCACATAAGGCACATAATAACAACCCTTTAAATCCTAGTTGGAAATGTGAGGTGGTAGTCCCTGACAGCTACAATAGTAAGTCTAGCTATGTTGGATACTCATAGATCTACCTCCCCTTGGTCAATTTTTCTGAATCTACTTGTTTCTTGTATTTGAATACATATGTGAGCACCAAAAAGATGCATCTAATACCCAATTTTTAGAAATAGATAAATTTCACTCGATAAAAAATGTACCTGAAGCTTCCCCTTGATTCTTTACTGGGTTTAGTTTTTCTTCTAGTGGACCTTCTTACCACATGTGAAACATATAACTTCCTATTCCTTTACCTCACCTTTGAAATTCCTTTTGTTGGAATGGAGTGAAGAAGCTTTGGGATTAAATATCTTTTCATTACCTTTCCTTTTATTCACCATAAGTACAAAAGGATTTTCATGCTTCATGTCTTTATCCACTTGGAGAAGGAGGATAAGAATATCCGTAAGATACTTCTCAATGTAGTTCATATTAAAATTTTCAACAAAACTAGAGAAGCTCTGAGGGAGTGATGTGAGGATGAGATCCCTAACCAGTTCTTCATGGAGTTTAAACCCTATAACCTCTAGGAACTCAATGTAGCCAATGAGATTGACTACATGAGGCCCAATTGGGGAACCCTATCCAAGATTACTCTGAAAGAGTTCCTTGGAAATCTCAAACCGTTCCTATCTTTCTCTCTCATGGTAGAGACCACAGAGGTGCTAAAGCATGTTATACACATCCATGTTTTTATGAGACTTCATGAGTTCACTAGAAATTGATGAAAGAATAAAACATTGAACGTCGACCACATCCTTCATATGTTTCTCGTAGACTAGGAACTCTTCTTCACTCACCTATTGGGTTGGTGGACCAGGCAATGAGGACTCCAACACGTAAGATTTCTATTCATGGAGTAGAATAACCCAAAGGTGTATAAATCATTCCTAGAAGTTACTACCAGTGAGGAGGTTGTATTTATCCAGTATTGATCATAGGGATAGTGTGTATGATGAGATTGTCATTTTTATTATACAATTTAAAGAATAAATTATTAGCACTTTTCTTGATTACAATTTTTTGAGAAATAATAAATTAATTTTATTAAATCTCCCACTATCTTATCAAGTCCCAATAGCCCCACCATTGATCTCAGAATGTCTAGTTTCTAGGACATTCTAATGGAAAGGATCCATATTCCCCTTCGCATAACCCCAACAAGGGTTGGTCAATCTATTTGAAGGTATTTAGGTAGGCAGGTCTTTGTCAACTATGGGCTTGCAACTCCTTGATCCATTGAGTGGACTCCCCAGTCCTAAAATCTTGACTTGGATTTTCTCAACATTTGCCTCCAAATTACAGCAAGTCTAGCAAGGGTTACTCCTTTTAATGAAAAATGGTTATGTTAACTTGAAACTTTCGTAAGAACTTCCTCTATAAAATTAAGTGACCCTACAAGGGTTGGTCAAACAAATAGTTTTATTGAGTCTAATTCTTAATCAAGTGATTAAAGGCTTAGTATGTCTTAATATTTTATTGAGGGATTTTATATCTTTTATGCATAAATTTCCTTATTATCTTTATCACATGATTTTTAATATTAAGTGGAACTTACTTAAGCGATTAACCATATATTAGATAATATTTATGCATAATTTTGGTTTATTTTAGTTCCATATTGCATGCTTGTTAATTCATTAATTATGTGATTATGACAACACATCCAAAATGAATAACAACATGACTGATAGAAATAAAATAAATGGTATGATAATGAGCTTGTTCTAATGGTTATTTTATATAGCGATTGATAAAATAACCACTGACCTAGGGGAGAAACACCTTGAACCAATTTGAGGTTCATGTTTTACAGCTTCCCACCTATCCAACTTTGTATTTCCTTGGATTGGTTTCACCTCAGCTCCTAACCTAAACTTCATCCATAAGCTTGAGAGCTCCATCCATTATATATGCTTTTACTCACACACAGGTGAGGGGTAAAGGGGGGTTTACATAAAAGAAACCATGGGCATATAAGCCATACATATTAATGAGGAGAGATGAAATACAATCCAATAATTTAATTTAATAATAAATTAAAAGAAACCAATCACATACAAAGGTCTGGTCTAGCTCATGATCATACACCTACATGCACCGAATCTATGCATTTAATAAAACTAGAAATTAATTATTTAATCATTTTTTAAGATAAATTCCACTCGAATTGATTAATTATAATCTTTAATTAATCAATTATTTTATCTTAATTCTTTTCCGAATTTCATTTTGATTCCCATCCATTATAATTTTAAACAAAATAAATTTATTTAAAATTATCTATGTACATAAATGTACCTTGGAGGTAACATGGTGAATACCTGTTAAAATCTACCCAACATGTATTATATTCGTATATTGTTTTACTCTCATGACATATAGAATACATCATTTAATTACTACTATAACAACGTGTAATTCATAAATTATTACATGAATCACATGATTTTTTAGGCACATGTTATGCTTCAATGCACAGAGTAAAAAACTATAATATGATTTATACATGATATGCAGTTCTGAACAATAGAAAAATATTAAATTTTTAATTCTGTGTAATTTGGTAACAGTACACGGTGTGTAGTTCTGACTACACAACTTTTACTACCTTCATCATCTATCTGAATTACATGCCAAGGGACTCGGTGTGTGAGGCGTACTTCATAAATCTTAGAGTACACAACATTTCCAGTGCACCACATGCCATGTTGACTCCGGATTACATGGTCATCGGTCAGCTAAACTGTGTATGGGATACATAGTTTGGCCCTAACCCAAAAGGGACTACACTCCATGTCCAGTGGGCCACATAACATGTAATTCAGTTGAACATGCACCGATATGTCCTGGTCAACATGCGGTGTAAGAATTAACTACACCATGTGTCATAAATGCACACAAATTGAGTAATTTACGAACTACTCCTGATTCACCGAACACAACTACACGACATGTAGATCTAACTACACGATGTGTACTACTATGTTACCTAGACAAAACCTTTGGAACCTCTGTATGAGTTACTTGATTTAATTTTAATAAAAAAACAATCATTTCTATTAGATCTGTATGAAATGATGGAGGAAGAATAGATCTTATAACTCAGATTTAAAGAATGATCAAACTTGAATTGAAATACTAAATTATAAATGAATAAATTACCAATGATAATTAAATAATTATAAAAGATATTGTGCCTACTCTGATACCACTTAAAGGATTTGAGCGTAGTGGAAGCACGAGGTTGGGTGGGCCCAACTTTTCTTTTTACATAATTGATGATCAATCCAGGATCAATACGATGATGAATGCCAGTATCCACAGATTGAATCAAGGAAATAAATAAAGAAAGGAAACACTGGAACTGATAGAGAGGATCTTGCACATCATGTTTATAATTAATTTAATTGAGATCTGAAGAAATTAAATACCTAGACTTAGGTACTTTCTTTATTGAATATCATTGGTTGTCTGAAATGTACCTTTCAGATTGCCTTTGTTTCTCTTGGGAGGATCCAAGGGTAGAATACCTCTACCGGTGATCCACACGTGCTTAGATGGTATTCAAGCAATGCCACTCGATCTCCGAGTGCTAAAGCGGAAAATCGAATGTCTTGCATTGATCATTATTTATAATTAATTCTTTTGTATTGAAGAAATTCTCCCTTGGGTTTCTTGTTCTTGAGAGGGAGAGAGTTGAGAGGAGTTGAGAGAGAATTCATTATGCTTAAAAATTCTCTACTCCAGGCTTGGAATTGATTTCACATCCATCACACAATAGATGTATCCATCTATTGATAGGGGTGAGATTTTAGTTACAATATTTAATTTCATGACAACCATTAAATATAATTATAACCATCAATGAAATACCATGCCACATAATAATAATAATAATATTATTTTTTTGTGCGCCAACTTGCACTAGATGGAAAAATAATATTTACTGACTCGTAAATAATTATTCTTTCACCGGACACAGCCTTGGTCCGTTTCAATTCCTCTCTCATTTATTGAAAACCCGAATAAATATTTTTATTCTCTTAAATAAATATTTTATTCACATACTAGTAAATAAATATTTATTTAATCTTCAATAAAATAAATAAATAAATTTTATTCAAAATCTGGTGAATAAATATTTATTTAATTTATGTGATAAATTTAACTTGAATAAAATTATTCCTCGGTCTTGATAATAATATCTATTACATTAATTAAATTCAAATAAAATTTAATCAAGACCACCAAAAACACTTAGTGCGTGACCCTCTAGGATTCTTTCTCGTTGGTATTAGGCAGGATTGCCTAAAGTCCAAGATTACTATCTTGCAATGGGTAAAGGCACCCAAGAGAAAGAACTTTAAGTCAAAATGATGAAAACCACATATGAACACTCATTGTGTTATATAATACCTTTGTCACAATATCCCCTCAAGAAGGTTTCATGATGGTTTCATCAACCTATATTCTTGATAAATCATTCTGTGACTACCTGAAATAAACTCGTTGTTACACCATGGATATGGAATTTTGGGAGATGGTTCTATTTCAATCAAAGGTATAAGATATAAACTTTCATAAATATGGAAGGGAAAAATCCTTCCTTGACTTATCTATTAATAATCTGTCATTCGTGACACACCCAACATACCATACTTCATGCCAACATATGGTTTGGCGATTTTCATCAGAAAATCTAAGTGCATGAGTCATGACATGTATTAATGATAATATTAAAGTCTAAGGACCATTAAAAATTCTCATAGATAGGAATATATGATGATACCAAAACATGTGGAATTCTTACCGGCTGGTATGTTCTCATAATCTCATGTCTTGGAGATTACCAAGTGAAAACTTCATAAGAAGAAGTCTCATTTACTTACGAGTACTCACACCTGATGGTCTATATACTATGTGTCCCATCATAGTATATTATCCAACTGCATAACTATATTAAGAATATTGTCATAACACTTCAAGGTTCTCATCATAATAGGGAACTGCTATGACCTTATCAATGCGACAAATATTCTAGGACATTATTAGATTATAGTTATGTAGAACAATGAACAATATGTAATAAGATGTTTACTATTTAATACATTAAATATTCATGTAATCAATGTACAAATAGCTGGTTCTAGGACACAAACTCTAACAACATTGGCATCCAGCCTTGTCATCAAAACCACCCAATATGGACATAAATCCAACACCCATTTTCCAATTAAGAACAACTTTAACTCCCTCATGTTTTCCCTCATCTTCAAAAATTACTTGCCACTAAGAACATCAAACCCATAGGTGTATCCTAACTCATCATGTCCATTCCTTTTTACCATATTTTTTTGGAATACCTTCGAATGTCTTGTTCCCCAACACCCTTATTCCACTGTTGACATGCTACAATTTCACCTTCCAATGGTGCCTTCTCGCTTAAGGCCTATCATTATCATATAACACACCTACCGAGGTCATTCCCTGACTTCTAGTAGACTTCACTATCACAACATCGACTACCCTCCAAACCATCATCGTGCTCCGC
This sequence comes from Viscum album, assembly GCA_963277665.1. Taxonomy (NCBI): domain Eukaryota; kingdom Viridiplantae; phylum Streptophyta; class Magnoliopsida; order Santalales; family Viscaceae; genus Viscum; species Viscum album. The sequence goes on along the minus strand of OY728134.1, from coordinate 1,086,356,629 downwards.
CTCTCCCATCAACATTCCTAACACAAACACTTCCATCATCCATACATTGACTAAGGAAAACTAGGTTATTACTCAAATAACATTTCCAAACCTATAATGCACCTTTAAATCTAAAATACTCACCTATTGTGGTTCACAACTCATCACTTTCATCCCTTATTCCTAGCCGAGTAGAACTTTCCCAAGCCTGGAAATGCTCAGCTTCACTATTGGCACACCACTATCTCACTCGACTGAAATGAATTTACACCGAAGGGCATTCCATGGTCACCCTAACACACCTACCAGAGTCCATGATCAACCTAAGATGAGGCTCTAACATCCAACCTCCCTTCCCATAAACCACTGTCATTTCTTACCATGCCCATAAATGACTCTAACATAGGTATCTCGAATTCCATTTGGAACCATCCCAAGCTCAAAGCCAATGCTTGGATCATTAAACCACCACATCCAAGGCCAACCTAACTATTTATAAGGAACCAAATGTGAACCTCATAGGTTTCTTATTAGAATCCCAATGCTACCACATCAATTCCACGCTTTGTTCCACACATCCTGGACTGAATTATCACTCCCCACCATAGGAGTGTCATTATCGCCACTGTCCTAAAAAAATTACAACCACCACAGTTCTCACTTTGATCATAAGACAAACCACAAAACTAGGAAATTGTCATCTAGATTTCCCTAGTAAAAAAAAACAAAAATCACCCATCACCCATTCCCAACTCCTGAGAACGACACCCACAACATTCGTTAACATTCGTTCTGATGCAAGGACCTCACACTTAAGCGGTCGATGGTGTACTTTCCCAACATTCATATCCACATACACCAATCCATGTGCATGAACCCCAAGAGGCCCCAAATCCATCCAGAATACATCTAAGAAGCTAGTTGTGAAGTAAAATCTTTCTCAGTGTACCTGTGATGATGTAAATATATTGGGCATGATCATCACTAGCTACAAGTTTGCGAAGAAATCATCAACAAACACTGCTACAATTATCCATAACCAATATCACCTTCCATTACCAGGATACCATGACCTATTGGAAGTCTCAGGTTTCCATTCCCACCTACACCTCATCAACACCCATCCACCACAACTCAAGCAAGGTTTCTAAACTAACTCACCACCACTTTCTGTCTCCCTACCAAGCAACCATGAACCAACACTTCCTATGGAACTACTGCCACCACACCTCTCCAGTCCCCCCAACATGATCTTGGTGGACCACAACAGATACAAAATGGTCCATCCCACCAATCCAAAACCAACTAGTCTCATATCACCAATGCTTATCCACCTTTATTTCATATAAAAAAATATACAATTACATCTAAACCCACCGTGTATAACTCCCAATAACATCATGTATACATAGTGTGTGCCCAAAACCCGGTCCTTAACAGATCCCTCAAGGTCATGAATCATATTGAAACCACCCTCAAAACCCAACTCTAATATCCATGAGTTAAACATCACCATGCTCAACATTCGCTTACACTACCAACCAAGCCTCCTAGACTGTCAATCTTCTTGGATTCGATGCATTATCAACATTCCCTTATCAACAACCCAACATTTATCATGATGATTAAAACCACATGACAACCCTTCACCCCATGTTTCACTTCCATACATCTTACTGAAACTCAATGGTACTCACTGTGCCTCGATTCCACCTCTGAAGCATCTACCATGCTATATATTTTAAGACACCCACAACACTGTGCTAACCTCCCTCAAAGTCACACTCGATTTCACAAGACCATAAACTCATATTCCAACTCAAGTCGCGTCACCAAATCCATGAATCTTCCCACTTGGACCACTAGTCCAAACCTGCACTAGGAAACACTCTTTGTGTTCCACTGCCAATGCCCAAAGCACACACCTGCGCCCAATACACACCCAAAAGAAATAGAAACCCCACCCGACCTCTCTCATAGGCCACCTCAAGGCCCAATGATACCAACTCTCTAAATTGGAGTCACAATAATAAAAACACACTGGATCCCTCTTTAATCCATACATATCAAGCCAAAATTAAAACATTTCTCATGGGTGGAATTCTTACTCCCGTTTTAATACACACTGAACCTAGTGCACCAAGTGACCATTTAACTTCAATTCCTCACCAAGATACTCATACACATACATCCTCACTACAATTCAAACACCCCCCCTTAGGGTCTAAAACACAACTCTCAAGGTCCCAACCCACAAAGGTTACCACAACCTAGTTACCATCCTTAAAGTCCAACATACACCCTGTATGATCACGACCCACAAGGGTTTTCACACTCACATTAACTATCAATTTCTTAAGATCTAAGGCCACTTCCCTACTAAGGGTACAATAAGCACATCTCTCTTACCATAGATTAAAACCCAACAAGGCCTCATAACCTAAAACCAATGTCTCAAACGAGGGTAGTCTCACCACCCAAACTACCCATACAAAAGGATAGATATACAATACAAGTAATACTCACTACCTAGGTCCCCCAAAAGATCCATCATTAGACATCCATCTAAAATTCTCTTCACCATTTCAAAACTCAACCATTCACATTTTAAACTTTTCATTCATCGAATGTTTCAAAATCCCCTACTTTATCTAAATCCATATTTGAAACGTTTTCATCAATAGATACTTTTTGAAATATTGATAGGAGTAAACCATATATAGAAAAAAATTACACTATCTTCCTTAGCAACCCACTCCACACACACTATCCCAATAAACATGATCACTCCTCTGAAACTACCCTCAACCATCCCTACCATGAGTCATGGATAACATGGGGGTAAACCAACATACATAGTCACAAGTCTTTCACTAGATTCCTTTTTAAAGACATTTACACACAATATAAATATTTTCTATTAGGAACATTTCCCATTTCACAATTTGTTGCAACCAATATGTTAACTCATCCAAAACCTTCATTAAGTAAAATTATCTAACCATTCTTTAACATTATTTCAATTTACCCATTTGCATCATCTTTATTAGACACCAATTTCTTCAAATTTTCAAGAATGTAAAATGCATTATACCCTTCATATCCCACACACCCATCCCATGTACGCCTATCATGATGAATTCTACCTATATCCCTAGATGTCTATAATGATGCATGAATGCATAACCTCATTCCATTACAACCATGATCCAAATTTTATAAAACATTCACATCCCACAACAAGTGCATCACCTGATGGAGAAATATCATTAAACCATAACAACAAACACTAAGAAAAACAATTCCCACCCTGGGTACTTGGATTTTCCCTCATACATGGGTTAACTACTCCCAAACACGATCTAATTACCAAGACCCTACATATCCCAATATCCTGTCTACTATCTCTAAATAATAAGACCATAGATAATAATAGCTCTGATACTAATTTGAAACATTTCCAACATAGAAGGCACTAACTGGTGCCCCAAGTTGGGTCCCCACATGACCTCAAGTGCACCTCCCCGCATGCCAGTGGCTACCAACTACCAGTGAGGGTCTAAATAAACACATGGGGAGACTATACCCTCTTTATCAGAGTATTCCAAAATAGATAAAAATAAGAAAAAAAGGAAACAATAAACAATAAAAAATAAATAATAACAAATAAACTTTCATTACCAACCATTTCCCCAAAACTAGGTACAAACCACAAAAAAATAGTAAATATGCCATGTCATGCTCACAGTTCCAAAAGTGAAGGAATCCAAAAATAAAGACTAATGGAAACATCCCCAAAATAGGTCCTGACTTGAATTCTGAATCCCTCCTCCATGCACATCCTATGCCCAAGTTAACTCCCTAGAATAGGGCCCTTGCCCTTGTCCCAACCTATAACCGTGAAATCTAGTCGAGTACCCAATGGTAGCCCAAGCAGGGTGTGAGTACAACTAAGTAGGCCACCGACAATGGTGTCTACAAAATATCCAATCTAAATAGATAGTTCATGAAAAAACTAAATAAATGAAAAGGTAACCAAAAGAAAATTCGGGTTCCATTAGTTAATAGTATACACTTTAACCATTTTAATCACTTAATATATATTCTTCACTTGAACCATGGATTAGGCATTTACATCATTTACACAATGACCTAAGTTGGTCAAATTACTATGCATAAGGGAGTAAGTGAAGTTCCCTATTTCACCAAGGATAAACATTTCATAAAAAAATACATCACACTTACCTTAGAGCCTCAGTCCGACCAGTTTCATCCAATGAAACCATTATGGGTATAGAACCTCAATCTGAATCCTTAACCCACGCATTCCAGGGGTGCTGTTAGAGCCTTAATCCAACCCAACCTGTGGGAGGAGCCTTAATTCGAAATTCCACATCACCAAGCCATGTGGACATGGTTATTTACCCATTTACCACATATACCATATCAAAAACCATTCACAATTAACATGCATAATAGTCACATTTCATAATTAATTATCATATAAATAAACATCAAGCCTTTACCATTTTTCACATTTACTATTTACATCACATAGCCCATTTAACCCAATTCCTTTTTCTCATACCATAACCCATTTAGCATATTCAACAATTATAATTAATTAACCTATTTAATACATTCACCAATTCACATTCTTTAACCCATTTACACATCCACATTTACGTACTTTAACCCAATTTATCCATTTATCATTCACATGCCTCAGACAATCTATCAATTACCCTTCATAATTCATAACTCACTTAACCAATTAGTGTTAAAACAAACAACCCCTTATGCTATGATAACTACTAAACACAATAAAAAATAATGAATCTTTTTCATTCAAAATATCATGTCAATATATATACCATTGGCTCTAATTCAACACAAATCAACTCTATGGTTAAAATTACAATTTTCCATGTTCCAGAATATTGGCACACCCCATGGGTGGCCCTAAACTTGTCTAATCATCCTTAATGAATACCATGGGGATCACGACAGGTTCAATTAAACATTTAGCAATCCATTTTTACCAAATCTCATTGAAGGAATAAAATTCACAATAAGAAGGAACCGATAACACAACCGTACATGCATAAATTGACATCGAGACTATGGGATATAACTTGTAGACCACCTACCTCGATTACAAAGAAAAAATAATGCTCAACCTTAACCTTTGAATTAGATTCAAACACCCTTTGAAGTCCCAACCTATGATCCGATATAAAAATAGGGTTTAATATTTGAGAAGAATGAGCCCAAAACCATAAGCCCTAATCCAGAAAAGAGAAGCAGGAGGAGTGTTAGACTTACCCATATCTTTCATCCACAACAAAAAACACTCCAAATGGCCTAGAATCAAAGGAGATTGATCCCTGGGAGGTATTGGGAATTTTGGGACGTCACTATGGATGGAGGAGGAAGAATGAGGAAGAAAATTGGGTAAGGAACTTAAAATTATGATGGGAAAAATGGAAATTTCTAACTTTTTAATGGGGTGCATGGTTTGGTCGCATAGTTTTCCAAACCATTCGCAAACCATGTGTCCGACTTTGTCCAAGAGGGGTTAAGTCACATGGTCACATGGGGAGGACCAAATGGTTTTAAAAACTGTGCGCCAACTATGTGTAATTCCTTTGTCCAAGGTTGCACAGTTTGGATCCCCCCTCACATGATTTCCTCTAACCATGCGGAAACCATGCAACATGAATAGAGTGGCCGATTTCCCTTTCTTTCATATCTTGAACCCCTAGAACACCTCTGAGCTTCCTCAAACACATGGTAAACATTCAATTAAAAAAATTAAGATATTTAAATCAAAATTTAAATAAGGAAATACCTCAATGAATTTTGATAACATACACCATAAAAAAAATATTAAAATTAAAATAAATAATAGATGAAATTTTACAAATATGAGAGGAAATGAATTTCAAGTAGATTTCCCCCCTTAAAAATAGAATCTATCAAAATAATTTTTTTCATATATATTTTAATTTTTTTAAAATATTTATTTCCATATATTTTTCATTTTTATTCCCTAATATTTCCTCATAAATGTTTTATAAATTTCTCCCCCTTTTTGTCACATCAAAAAGAAATTAAGAAATAGTTTATAAAATTTTTAACATAAAGAATATAAAAACAAAATTTAAACTAAGAGAAATAGAAATATATATATATATATATATATATATATATATATATATTTGAATTTGAATAATCTATAGAGATGAAAAAGAATCAGGATTTTTGGAAGGATTAGACAAATTATCTGTATTCTCCAAATTTTTAACTTTTCCGCTCACAACAGCTAGAATTATTGACAAATATTTTATTATCCTTTGAACATATTTAGATCTCTAAATCAATGAAGAAGATGAGAAAAATTTACCTAAAAACTATTTTTTCTATTCAAGATCTAACTTAGTAACAAATTATAATATGAGTATATCCATTTGACTTATCATATCCACTTTAAATACGTTGAAGAATTTTTTAGAAATTGATCTTCCCATCATATTTTTATACTCCCTTTGCAGTGAATAAAAACTATTTTTGAAATAGATGTTTTTTTGCAGATTTTCATATGATTTTCTAGACACTTTTTAATCTTTATACAACTTTACTACTTCTTAATTTAAAAGATTAAACTTAAATAGAAGATCTTTATAATTAATTTCATCTTTAACTATTTGAGAATATGAAACTTCTAGTTCTTAAAAATCATTAATTTATTTATCTTTTCCAAAATATTTTTTCAAGGAATATTTAGTGAAGGAAACTAACTACTCTACAAATATATTAGAAGAAGAATTACCCCGCATTTTCTTTTGCAAAATAATTTTCTCTGAGCTTGAAGTTCTAGATATGTTCATTCCTATTGGGATTGTTTCTTCCTAAGTATTTGAATTTGATATTTTGAATAACCAATATAAACGGTTTAGGATTTTTCAAGAAGAAGATTCTAGGGTTCGAATGGGTAAGATGATATGTTTCATTCTGACAATTTGTAGATGATTCTACATATTCTAAATTCTAAATACATATCAATCTTTTTAGATTTTAATTTTTGAAAAGAAAATTTTATATAAGAAAACTATTCTAAAAGAAGACCTTATGTAAAAGAATAACATTTCTAAAAAAGAAATTTTAAAATAAAGTCTTACAAGACGATATATTAAATTAAGAACATAGTTTTCAATAATCCTATTTTTCATCATATTAATTTAAGAAAGTACTACACACTCCCCCTGGATTATAAATTTCCTAAAGAACATTTTTTAATTGAGATATAAAATACAAAGTTTATAGGGATTTGAATGTTACAAAAATATTGTTACATATATCAATATTAAAAATTTCAAATAATATGTATAGAGTAATCAAAGTTTTGGTAGTTTGATGCATCACATAAAATAATAGAGTGAAAAGAGTTCTAAAAAGTTTTTCTTCCCTTGTATAAAATAGTTATGGAATTTAAATCAAATAACAAAATGAAAATGAAATACTCCCTGGATTAAAAGTTCCAGATTTCTTGAAGTTTCCAAAGAAATAGAAATATGAATAATCTTCAAGAAACCACTCAATGATATTATAATGAAGTCCAGTGGTACATACCTATAATATATCAAATATAAGTTCCTTTTGGTACACATATACTTTTGGGTCTGGCAGGGTTAGGAATTAAAGTTTTAGGTAACCAAATATGTTTTTTTGAGAAGAGACTTTATAATTAAATTTAGATAATTCTTTTGAATAATAAACATGCTTAATAACAAAAAATTAAGGTTTTATAAAATAACATTCGTTTACATAGTTTCCATTTATTCCATAGTGAAAACATTTGATAGTAGACATGACTTTTCATTCAGAACCAGAAATAAAATAATTTCTATATAATTTTGGATTTTCTCCATTACTATCTATTCCTAGTTTACCTTTATGAATTTTATTTTTTTCCAAGAATCTGATTTATATAGTTTTCTCCTTTAATAATCATACTCAAGGCTTGTTTTAAAGTATTAACTTCTTCTAATAGTTCCTTAATTTTATATTCATAGAAAATACAAGAACATTTAGATTTTAAATCTGAAATTTTTTTTGGTAAAAATTATTTATATTTAAAAATAATATCATAATATTTTCTAAGTTTTTATGCTCCTTTAAATATTAAAATTTATATTGAAGCTTAAAATGTTATTTTTATACTTCATTATAAGAAAAATTTTCTGAATCAGAATTTTGAGAGTTAAAAGTATGTATCTCATCAACATGATCCATAATAAATAGATTAACCATTTTATTTCCATGGACAACTTTAGAGTTTGAGGTAGATTCATCACTTGAATCAGAAGAAACAATCCAGTTAGTCTTAATGAATTTATTTCATTTCCTCTTGTAATTATCTTTACTTTAAGCTTTAATCATAGGATAATTACAATTTGTGTGACCTATCTCCCTACATTCATAGAATCTATCATTTTTATACCTTTTCTTCCTCTTTTTGTATTTTTTTCAAATATTTTAGAAATATATGATAATTATTTGAATGAATATGGATAACTTGAATAAGATGATTCATCCATAGTAGTTTTAAGTGAAACATTTTCATTTTTGATAGAAATATGATTTTTAGCTTCATCTTGAATCTCAGCTTCATACATCATCAAGGTTACAATAAAATCTTTAATTGTTAGTTTGGATACTAGAGTGGATTGTCTAATTGTAGAAGATATCCCATTCCATTTAAATGGTAAAGATATTAGAAATTTTAAAGATTGATTTATTTTTTTAATTAGTTCTCTTAAGGAAGAAATATCATTGAAAACTTCTTTCAATATTCCATTGATCTGAGTGATACTCTCATATTAATGCATCGTAAAAGTATCAATTTTTAATTTTGAAGTATTTTATCTTAGTTTTATAACATTTTTAGTTCCTTAATAAACAAAAAAATAGTCTTCCACATCTTATATGTTGTTTCACACTAAGATACCTGATTAAATTTTTCAGTTTATACACCACAAATAATAGAATTCATTTCTCTCGAATTAAGATCATATTATTTCTCTTGATAATCATTCCATTTCTTGAGATAATCTTTAGGAATTTCATAATGCCTAACTAACTTCAAATAAAATCTTATTCTTATATTTTTTAGATAAATAATCATGCATGCTTTCTGGAAGCCTTAATTATCACCATTAAAATAAGGTGTATGAATCATTGATATACCTTATCTAAGATCATCCATTGAGAATTTAATTCTTCTGGATCTTTAACTCAAGTTTGTTAGAGACAAAATAAATCATTAATATTCCACAAGAACCCAAACCTCTGATGCTGCTAGTTGGTATCAAATAGAAAAATTTGAATTTTCAAGAATTTCCAAAATGAGAAATACCTCAAATGGATCCCAACCTCTGATACCACTTGTTAGTTTAAAATGACAAAGATTAATACACATAAGTGGGTGGATTGTGTTCCTTAAAAAACTTGATAGAAACTAAACTTACCTCTTGATATTAAATAGATTCTTTCATTCTATCTTAAATATGAGTAAGCAGCGGAAATAAATAAAGAAAATAACACAGTGATATATAGTGATTCGGGGGACAAAGATCCACTAATCTACTCTACCAAATCTCTCCCCATGAGCTTGGTTATTTTCACTGGTTAGTAATCTTATCTAGAGAGCTATACAAATGAGTATAGGTAGTTGAAACCTTACAAGGATTTTACAGATACTTATTGTTCTTTTGTAGGGAACCAAAATATTAAAATATTAGTACAAGAAGCTAACACTCATTTATTAACTGAGTACGAGAAACCAATATTCTAAAAAAAATAAAAGATAAGGATTTATATGTTGAAATATCTTTGACACATAGTTTCAGCAGTAACTGATATTTGTTTATCATTTTTAACAAAAAACAACAACAAAAAAATATTCCCCAACGTCAAAAAAGATTTCTTTAGATAGTAGTAGAGAAAACACCAGACAGATGATTAAACATGTATGTCTCCAAAGTTTTTCTCTAATGAGTACTTTATTGACCATATCTAACTATAGAAAAATATTAATAGTAAAATAAAACAGCAATAACAATAGCCGAACAAACAAGGACAAAAACATATATATTTCCAAAGTATAGCTCATAATAAAATTAAACGTTCTTATTTTCAAACGCACAACTCTATGTATCTTTAGAAGAATAAATTATGCATATTTAGAATATAAATATCACTATATTTATCATGATGGTTGAACTTCCTTAAGGTCAAATAGGTCTAGAAATATCAAATGGTAAATTGTGAATATTTGAATTCAAGACGTTCAGAGGAATCTATAAATTATATTAGAAATAGAAATGATTTAATTTATTAAACATGAGACTTTGAATTGGTATTTAACTAGATTTAAAGATATATTTAATTTTGGAAATACCATTATAGAAAACATGGAAATAAACCATAATTCAAAACTCTATCTTTGAATAAGTCAAATGTAGGGTTTGTTTGCGTAGAAATAAACTCCAAAAGTATGGTTAAAAGTGTAAGGTTGATTAAAAAATTAATGATGATAATCCATAAATTTATTTCTCAAAAATAGGATTTCTTTCAAAAGTAGGGTTTTTGATCCATACTTGTATTCAAAATATAGGGTATACAAACCATATGTTATGCTTAAAACTTAGGGTATGAATAGTGCTTCTAGATTACTTATAAAACACATCCAAAATAGTTTTACTTTGAGTAAATAAACATCCAACCATATATTAAAGATTTAATATACTCCCAGAATAAAAAATAATTATTCTAGTAATCAATATGCTGAAATTCACTTACAATAACTTCATTATAAACATAAATTTAGGTGTTTGTGAGCATCAAAATCAAAAATAAATTAAAGAAATTGTTGAATAAAAATATTCTCAACAACTTGATAATAATTTTTTTAGACTAAAAATTTCAAAATTTAGTTTTAAAAATAAATATTTATTATCAAAAGATGAGGTATAATTAGATTTATTATCTAATTTTTTAGTAAGATTCAAAATATCTAGGAAAAGTTTTTAAATTTTAGAATTTTCATTGATAAGTTTAGCCTCATAATTTTCATAGTTTTTGGAAACTTTATTATTTTTTCTTTATGATAAAGTTTAAAATATAGAAAATTCCACATAACTAGGTAATGTATCATCTTTATCAGATGGAATAGACTCTTCTTTTGATGATGTAGAATTAATTTCATTATCCAAATCTAGATAATTAAAATTTAAAGTAAGATTGGTTAAGTATTCATCAAATACATTATCCATAAAACCATTATTGATATTTATAATGTTTGAATAAAAAACAATATTTTTATGACCATCATTATTATTCTCAGAAGAACCATCAAAAGAACTATCTCCTCCAGTTACAATCCAAGTGTCAAAAACTGTCAACATTTTATTACCTTTGTTCTTATAGAAATTTCTTGTATGTTTTACTTTCTTATATTTCGTCTTTATACATGGATAGTCCAGTCTGATATGAAAGTTTTTTACATTCATAGAAAATCACCTCTAAAGATATTTTATTTTCACTTCTTTCTTTATTATTTTTCTCGTACTTGTAAAAAAAATCCTTTTTAACAACTATCTCATTTATCCTTTTAGTAATATTAAAAAGCTCATTTTTACTTTTTTTGGATGGAATAATTTGTATATCATCTTTAACTTTATTCTTCTTTTAAGATTTATAAACTTTATCATTTTATCTTTCTTTCTTAGAAACATTTTAAGTATAAGAAAAATCTAATCCATTTTTATTTTTCTCCTTTTCAAAATCTCTTTTCAGCCTACCCTCATACTACATGAGAGTTTCAATAAGGTCATCTAAGCTCAAATTTGTTAGATTCTTAGTATCATCAAGATCTATCCTCTTAGCTTCCCATTTATTTGATATAATATCAATAACTCTTTAAAAAATATTTCATTATTCAAATATTTATCTCTCAAGGATTGTAAAATATTCACAATTTTCATGAATCTCCGATGCATCTTAGCAACAAATTCTCCAGGTAAAAAATAAAAGGATTTATAATCATATTTTAATATACATATTATAGTTTCAATAAATTTGGTTGTTCCAAAGTGAGTAACCTCAAGATTTTTCCAAATACTATTAGCTGCTTCACAAGATTGAATTTGACTATAGATATTTCTTATCAAATAAGATAACAAAGTATTTCTAACATGGTAATTCAGTTGTTAATCACTTTTCTCATCTTTAGAAAGTAGTAATTTCTTTGTCAATAAAATTATAATATCCTATCATTATAACAAAGTTATCTACTCTAATATTTATAATGATGGTGTTCATGGGATCCCCTCAATACTCATAATTAGCACCATCAAAGATTAGTGTTCCTCTTGGATTCAAGTTCTCTAAAGTCCCAACATTTAAACCTTACATCTTATAAAAAAATATTCCCTTTCTATAAAAACATATTAGTGTAAATAGTTTATAACAAATAAAAACAAATGATATAATTTTTATTAGTTTATAGAAAATGTAAACTAGAAAATGTAGTAGGACCAGCTTTGATACCAAATATATGATCATAAGAGTATAGATTCACCTATAGGGGGGGGGGGATTTTAGTTTGTAAAATAAGACTAAAAATTTACATAACCTATTTATAAAGTTAATTCAAGAAAAAATTTGTACGATTTATAATAAAGTAATTGGAAATACTTTGGTGCTAACACTTTATAAAATCCGAGTTTGGGAAAAGTTTATAAAAAATAATATAAACTTTACTTAACACATTCATAATGGAAATATAGACCTGTAAATACAAGTAAATTAAAATTTATAAAACAAGTAAGAAAAATTTATAAAAGTGTTATAACAAATATAACCACTCTTTAACCTTAATATTGAATTAAATCAATAACCCTGACTTTATCTATCCACAGTTTTCAACAAACTGTAAAGGTTTTTCTTCCTTATTCAAGGTAGCCCTCAACACTAAGATGGAAAAATATTCTATTTCCTTAACCTAATAACCCTCAATCAGAAAGATCTAAATAAACCCTATCTTTATATCCATGAAATCCCTCAACTAAACACATGACCGAATAAACAATTAGAAACACAAAAGTTATTAAGGAATTTACAACAGTCCTCACATGAATTTATTAAGAAAAAGAATCTCTAAAGTTTACAAAGAAGTGATCTCAAATTAACAAGATATTATAAGATCTGTACAACAGCTTTCTATTTTCAGTGATGTAAAATATTCCTGCTCCTTGAATGATGCTACAATTTATAGTCATTTCTTCAATGGTCATATTCCATATTTCTTAGTTGTGGTTACAATGACTTCAGAAAAACTATTCTTCACATGATAAGTTTAAGTACACTTTCTTTGTATGATGGTCAATTATGATGAATTACCATTAAAATGTTTAGATGGTTCTATTAGGGATAATGATTTTAGTTCATTCATAGAAATATATAAGGTTCATCTAATAGGTCTTTATAAAGTCTTGTCCGAAGAGCCTTTCTGCCTTCATCTGACATAGTTTGTCTTGTAGACTTTATATAACTTATTTTGGTGAATTTTTTTTATAATTCATCTTGTAGAATTTATAGAACTTCATACAATTTAGATTGAAATCATTTATCTGATGTAAAAATAATAATTCCATCTGATTTATAAGATCCCATCCAGTCTAGTGTTACTAGATAATCAAAGTTCTATCTTATGTACAAAGCATTCTATGTTTGATAAAAATATATGTTTTATACAAAAAAAATCTAAGAACTTTGGGAAGTATAAAGTTAGAAAAATAAAGTTTTTAAGGAAGTGTGTTGTGATTTTAAAAAACAAGTTTAGAAAATGTTGAAAGTAAACTTTCCATTCAACTGTCTTGGTGTCTTTAAATTCAAATTAAACGAATGATTCTAAAATTATCATTAATGATATTTTATAATAAATAATATTTTATTAAAAGATTTAAAATTCATAAAAATATTATCTTCGTACAAGTGAATGGAATATGGTTTAACATATTAACCATGGTCTATTTATGAGTCATTTTTCAATTTATGGCACCATTCTTAACCCTTTAAGATTGAAATAGTTGTTACCACAGTTAAGGTAAAAAATTTTTAATGATTGGGTTAATAAAAAATATGAGGTTTCAAATGGCACTAAAACCTATATAAATTTTATTGGTTGATGAAATTTCAAGATCATACTGTCCCACCTTCTAATATATATCCATTTGGAAGAATTGTTCTTGATAATTATGTTTTTATATTTTATTATTTTATGAAATTACAAGTGTGTCCTCTCTCCTACTTATAAAAGAACACCCCTATCCTATCCTCCCCACACTTAAAGATCACTTTGGTTCAGAAAATACATACCTAAATCTCTTCCTTACATAACTCCTCATGACCTAGATTCTTTAGTTTTATCCAAAAATCATCTAAGTAAGGTTTTAGGTATAAACCTAAAGAGGTTGTCCAAAGAGGAGATATGGTTCTTAACCATGCAGTTTCATTTTATTTCTTCTTATAACTCCTTAAAATATTCTTAAACTATGTTGAAATAATAAAACCATTATCCTAAATATATTTAGATATTATTATATTAATGTAATAACCTACATATATGTCCACTTCTATCAAATGGGAAATGAAACCATCGATCGTGTGTATGAAGGACTACCACCTCGCGAACCGATGTGATTTTTTTTCCATCACCACCTCTCAAATATAGATATAATTATGGAATTAATGTATATATATATATATGATATTTATAACATTATTATACTTCTATAATTATAATATTATGTCTACCCTCTTACCTTCCGTCCATTGGAAAATGATAACGTCGCTTGTGCGTACGTGTGGACTACTATATCCTTGAAGTGATATGATTTGTTTTTTATTTACAATTTACATGGACTATAATAAGGATGAATTTTATGAATATATATTATTTATATTATATAATAATTATTCTAAAATACTGAATTATTATTTATCTTTCTTTCATTATATCCATCAAAAGATGAAAACAACCCTTATGCGTACATATGATCTACCATCTCCATGAATGATGTGATTCATTTTTCTATAAATAAATTTTAGAGATGAATATAATTATGTATATTATTAATATATGTGATATTTATATCATGAATAAAATTATGTATATTATGAAACCATGATCAAATTTTAAGGACTAAGAATGCCGAACCAAAACATGCATGAAAAACGAAGCAATTACCACACAGAACAATGATTTTAATAATAAATAGATAATATGTCATCATAAATGGTATGATAGATATGATTATGGTTCTATATTATATGTATAATAAATCTATATTTATTATATATGAGGTTTAAACATGTATGAAGAAATTTGAGACCTGAGGTAAGAGATTTCTAGTCTCTCTTTTATTTCTGGGAGACATATGCCATATTCACCACTTGTTTCTTTTGTGTAGTGTATATAATTCCCCTTAAACATGTTATATATTGAATCTACTTATTTTCATGATATTTAAAAGTTTTAATTGATTTTATTATTTCATGGGTGTTGGTCGGAGTGGATACTCAAGAGGGGGGTGAATTGAGTTCCAATTAAAATTTCTGTTAAAAATATTTCCCTTAATATCTCCCAAATTAAAAACAAAGTTAAACTGTAGTGAATTTATACAGATTATAAATGTTCAATTAATTTCTATAAGATTGATTAGGTCTCAGTTAACTTAATCTGAAGATTATATTAACCTTTGAAACTAACTTACTGGTTTACAAAAAGTATAAACACTTGCTAATTTAACTATCAAAGAAGCTTTAAAATAGTTTTGTATTTTAAAGTAATAAGCAGCGGAATAAGATATATATAAATAGTATACTTATGAATTAAACTAAAAAGGACAGAAAATTTATCCAAGAGGTTCAGTCTCAATCCGATACTTAGTCCTCTCAACAATTTATATAAATTGATCCACACCCTAGATCGGGGTAAACAACAGTGCAATACTGTCCAGGTCAAAAGACCTCTACCACAGTCTTACGTGGGAAAAAAAACCACAGCTCACAGCAGTCCAGGTCTTACTCGACCTCTACCACTATCCACAGTGGGAAACAAAGAGTTATGGAGTTTGAGTGAGGATTTAAGAATCCTCTAGTTTAGATCAGGAGACAGTGTGTGTGTAAAATAAATAGGGTACACACACTGATCGTAATGTAAAAAGAAGTAATCAATAAAGTAAGTAAGAATGAGTTTAGAAGAGCTTTAGTGATTGGCAGTGCAACTCTGGACTTGTTTGGTTGGTCAGAAAAGCTTATGAGTCCTTCTCTGGTTTCTGATCAGAAAACAGAGTGTCGTTTTCTTCTTTTGGTTCTTGGTCCAGCTTGTCATCTTGAGTGCATGAAGTGATTGTGGTAGTTCTTCACTCAAGATGCAGCTTGTGGTTTACTTCAGAATGATCAGCTTTAAGTATGTTCATAGTTCTTGGAGTATAGATGTAGCCTTGCATGAATTCTCCACGTTTGAATGCTTGTTGAGCCTTTTTCTTTTTTCACCTTTGCAGTGTTCTCTTTCCTTCCCTTTGTAGCTTTCAGCTCTGGAAAAAAGGAATGATTACTTTTTGAATGGGTACTAGGTACGGTTCCCTGATATGGCAACAGAATTCATTAAATAACATTAACTACCTTAAAACCAACAAATTTAACTGTTAGATTAATAAATAAATAGTATTTAGAGTATAGAGTTTTACTGGTTGGTCAATTAGTAGCTCATGTTGGTAAATGTGTACGGTGAACTTTGTGTAACAGGTCCTTCCATCGGTAGCTCTTTGATCTTGCATCGGTTTCTCTATATACTAGTGAGTTCGTTCCACCAGTTTCTCTATTTCCATTGGTAGCTCTAGTTCCATCGGTAGCTCTTGGGCTATCGGTAGCTCGATGTATCAGTGACTGTATTTGTATCGGTAGACTTACTCTATCGGTAACTATCTGTGAACTGGCTCTATCGGTAGACTTCTGTATATCGGTAGCTCTTATCTGTCGGTAGCTCTGGTTTGTCAGTCGGTAGCTCTGGTTTGTCAGTCGGTAGCTCTGGTTATTGGAGGCTGAGCCACAGAAACAGTTCCTAGTCGGTACTGAGGAGAGCGTTGAGTGATCATAGGAGTGAGGCTTCGAATTGCTTGGGTAGGAGTCATCTGAACCGGAGAAGCAGTAGAGGCAGAGGCAAGAAAAGCAGGAGGGACAATCACTGTCCTAGCATCAACATACAGAAAAGGCAGTAACAAATTTCTGAAGTCCATAATTATTCTTCCTCCTCTCTCCATAGAAGATATGAAGTCATCTTTGTTCTCCATAAATTTTTCCAACGTTGGAGTCAATTATCTTAGCTTGCTAACTTGTTCTCTGAAGGCTTGATTGATAGGAGGTGGCTTCATATTTTATATCAGAAGCTTGAAGTGACTGTTAATTTGATTCTTTGTGTAAATCTTTTGGAAAAAGGAGTCCACTTTATCTTTCAATTCTTTCTGAGAGGAAGAATCTTCTCTCATGTAGTCTTGGACTATCTTCATTATTTCTCTAGCTGAATCTCTGGTAGAAAGCACAACTCTGCTAAGCTCAGATGAGTCCACAGAGCCACTGGTTGAAGCTGAACCAAGCTCCTCCTTCATCATAGCTCGAATTTGATTCAAATATACTGAGGGTTTAGAAGCAATAGAACCAAAAGAGAAGGTTACTGTTTCCTTGAAGTTCTTGGTCAACCCACTGATAAGATTTTGAACTTGAGAATCTTGGGTTTTAACATGATCTTTCATGGAAGTTTTAAAATTTTCGAACACTGAAACCATCTGTCTTACAACACTTTCACATAATCTAAGTCCTTATCTTCTTGGGATTTTGAGCTCATGTAAGAGTCTAAAGAAACAACAGATTCCTTTAGATCTTCAAGATATGCTTCAAGTCTAGAAACTTGAGCTTGACAGTCTTTAACTTCTTCCACTATCTCACTCATAAAGGTTGACAAATTACAAGCAAGAGAAAGTTCAAAATATCTTTCCAACATACTCATATCTTCAGAAAAACTATGTTTCATCTCAACAACTGAGGCACTAAAAGACTCTTTAAACTCATCCTTTAAGGATTCGAGATTTTCTTGGTAATTAAATCAGCAGGTGAAATAGAAACAGATGCTCTTTGAGAGGCTAAACTGACCACAGAGTCAGTCATAACTGATTGAATTGAAGATACCAGAGAAATTTCCATCTTCTTTACCTCTTCCACAAAGCTGTCCTTAAGATTTTTCTTTAAAGTATCCAGGTCATGCATTCTGACCACATCTTCAGGTAGCAATTCAGTCTCAACATCATAAACCATTTTTGGTCTATTTAGAGATGCTTCATTGTCAGAATCAGGATAGTCTAAACCACAAAAAACAAAACCTGGGTCTTCTGCCCAATCTTCAATATTAACAGCCACTGTAACACTTCCAAACTTGGTTTGATGCTCCCCCTCAACTGGTGCATCCCCAAATAAAACAACAGCATTCTCAGAAGCATTCTCAGCAGGTCTTTCATCCTGAGGAGAATCTTCTACTATCATTTCCATCTCTGCAGCATCAGGAAGGTCTTCCAAAGTAGGAAAGGATATGTCAACTTCATTTGCATCCTTAGCAGACACTAAAGATTGTCCAATCACTAGACTAAGGCTCAAATCAGCTGACAGAGATGCTTCACTCTCATGAACATCTTCTTCATTCTCTACAGCAGCCTCTTCAACAACCTCTAAAGCTGCTTCTTCCTTATCTGATTTATGTTGATCTAGATTTTCAGGAGCTGGGCTAGGAGGTAAGTCAGGGTATCCTCCTTCATCAGCAGAGGACTCTTCCTCTTCTGAATCATCACTGTATTCTGGCTCCTCTTCATCAGGTCCCAGACCTGGATCCCTCACATCCTTAGGTCTTGAAGGATGATTCAAAGGATTAAATTTGTCATACACCTTCTGGTCATTATTGACCCATTCTCCTCTCCAAGGGTTCCAATTTATCCTCATGTATTTTCAAACTGTGGATGTGATACAAAAGATATTCTTTACTACTACTGTCTCATATTGAGACTCAGCTACCCCTTTTACCTTGATCATCACAGAAATTAACTTAGCAAAGAATATGGAATTTGTCTTTGATTTTGGCCTTGTCATGTCTTCCATTTGGATCATCAGAAATATGAAAAAATTCACCTTTACACAATGTCTTATGAGGTTTAGGAGATAGATATCCGGATATCTCAAATTTTCAAAGTCTCCTCTCCTCGGTATCAAGACATGTTGAAAAAATTTGAACATCAATCTGTTCTCTCCATCCATTTCTACAGCAACTACTTGTCTTTGATTTCCATCACCAGTCAGCTCTTCCAAAGCAGTCTCATAATCGAAAATGTCACTAGTAGGAGGCATAGCTCTCGAGACATATCCAGATACACCTTCATGTCTAACTTTCATACATTCATCCCATTCCACAGATGAAAAAGACATTTCCTTTTCATTCACAAATGAAGTCACTCGGTTTTCATTCTCATATTTCTCAAAGGTTACAAACTCATAAAACCGTTTCACTAACTTTGGAAAGTAAGGACCATTGTTGTTCGAAAAACACTCCACCCATTTTTGATCTTCGAGAACTTCGAGCACTAAGGAATTTCTAGGCAGCAACCATTCTATGCACAACTCCTTTTCAATCACAATGACTCTATTCTGTAGATGAGGATTCACTGGTCATCTCCCGACCTGGTTATATTAACACTACCACTTTCTTCTTGCTCGGACTTCTGCTTCTTTGCTTTCAGATCAACAGTATCATCTCTGACGGTAGGAATTTTGGTTTTTTCCATCGCTGGTTCGAGGGATTTAGGGTTCTCAAGCGATTCGGGAGCTAAAGTTTGAGGGTCAAGGTTTGAGGCTCGGTGGATTGATAAGTATCGAGGACTTAGTTTTTATTATTTAGGGATCATAAAATAAATAAAAAAAATGAAATAAAGTAAAAACAATTCATATTCTGGCGGCAGACATAAGTTTTAAAACAACGCACTCATCGGTGAGAATTCCTATTAGTGAGGTTACATCGGTGAGAATTTTACATCGGTGGGAATTTTACATCGGTGAGAATTTTACATCGGTGAGAATTTCACATCAGTGAGAATTTCACATTGGTGAGAATTTTACATCGGCGAGGTTAGCTACCGATCAAGGTTAAACATACCTAACTCATGTCTAATGTAAATTAACCTATCTGAAATCAAAGGTTTAGTGAAGATGTCAGCTAATTGATGTTCAGTACCTATAAAATGAAGAATAATATCACCCTTTTGGTAATGATCTCTCAATAAATGGTTCCTTACATCAATGTGTTTGGTCCTAGAGTGAGACACAGGGTTTTTCGAGATATTTATTGCACTAGTATTATCACAGTTGATAGAAACATGCTTACAGTCATATCCATAGTCCAAAAGAGTGTGTTTCATCCACAGAATTTGTGCACAGCAACTACCAGCAGCTACATACTATGCTTCATCATTAGATAATGCAACATAATTCTGCTTCATACTGCACCATGATACTAAGGATTTTTCTAATAAATTACATGTTCCAGATGTGCTTTTTCTATCCAACTTGCAACCAACAATGTCAGCATCTGAATAACTCATTAACTCAAAGGACTGTCCTTTTGGGTAAAACAATCATAAGTTTATAGTATGTTTAAGATACTTAAAAATTCTTTTAACAACAATTAAATGAGATTATTTTGGGTTAGCTTGAAATCTTGCACACATACACACACTAAACATAATATCTGGTCGAATAGAAGTAAGGTAAAGTATGCTTCCACCTCTGTAATTGGTTTGATCAACTGGTTTCCCAGTTTCATCTGCATCCAATTTACAGACTGTACTCATAGGAGTTTCAATCTCCTTAATACTATCCAAACCAAAACATTTTAAAATATCCTTTGTATATTTACTTTGATTTAAAATAATACCATTTTCATTTTGAAAAACTTGAAATCCAAGAAAATATTTGAGTTCACCCATTAAACTTATTTCAAATTTATTTTGTACACTCTTAGAAAATTAAGTACATAAATAATGTTTGGAAGATCCAAAAATAACATCATCAACATATATTTGAACAATTAAAACATCTTTAGAAACTCTTTTAATAAAAAGAGTTGGATCAACAATCCATTTAGTAAAACTTTTTGAAATAAGAAAATTACTAAGTTTATCATACCAAGCTCTAGGAGCTTGTTTTAATCCATAGAAAGCTTTATAAAGTTTAAACAATTGATTTGGAAAATGAGGATTAGTAAATCCAGGTGGCTATTCAACAAAAACATCTTCAATTATAAAACCATTTAGAAAAACACTTTTGACATCCATTTGATATAACTTGAAATTTAGATGAGAAGCATAGGCAAGTAAGATCCTAATGGATTATAATCTGGGTAGAGGTGAAAAGGTTTCCTCATAGTCTATACCTTCCTCTTGACTATATCCTTGTGAAACTAGTCTAGCTTTGTTTCTAACTATGTTTCTAGACTCATCAACTTTGTTTCTAAAAACCCATTTAGTGCCTATTGTCAAAGTGTCCTTAGGTCTGTCAACTAATTCCCATACTTTTTTTCTTTCAAATTTATTTAACTCTTATTGCATAGCCATTACCCAAAATTCATCATTGATAGCATCATTAAAATTTTGAGGTTCTAGTTGTGAAATAAAAGCTTGATGTTCAACCTAGTTTCTTAGAGAAGCTCTAGTCTGTGTCCCTCTATCAAGATTACCAACAACAGTATCCAAAGGATGATTCTTTAGAATCCTTTTTGATCTAGTAAAGGTAGGACTAGAAATTTCAGGTTCATCTATAGGTTCAGATTCTATATCAGCAGATTCTGGAATATGTCCAGAACTGGATGTTTTTACAGCAGGTTCTTTAGATTTATCATTAAGGTCCAAAACACTCAAATCTTCTTCAAGATTTTCAAGAGAGGTTTTAGGATCATGTGGATCAGTTTCATCAAACTTGATGTGAAAAGATTCTTCCACACATTTAGTTCTTTTATTAAATACTCTATAGTCTTTTATAGTTAAATAATAACTAAAAAAAGATTCCTTCATCACTTTTAGAAGAAAGCTTTTCCAAATTATCCTTTGTATTAAGAATAAAAACTTTGCAGCCAAAGACTCTAAAGTTACTAACTTTAGGTTTTATATTGTTCCACAATTCATATGGGGTCTTCTTGAGAACAGGTCTAATCAGGAATCTGTTAATGATATAAAAATCTATATTCACAACTTCATCCCAAAAGTAAATAGGCAGATCATACTCATTAATCATGGTTCTAGCTATTTCTTGAAGGGTTCTATTCCTTCTTTCTAATACACCATTCTGCTGAGGTGTCCTAGGAGTAGAAAAGTTGTGACTATATCCATTGTGTGAGCAATAGTATTCAAACTCTTGATTTTCAAACTCATGACCATGATCACTTCTTAGGGTTTTAATCTTAAGTCCACTAAGATTTTCTACAAATTTGGAGTATTTAACAAAGTAAGAACAAGTTTCACTTTTGTGAGATAAGAAGTATACCCAAGTATATCTAGAAAAGTAATCTACTAGGACATAGACATAGAGCTTCCCATTTGAACTAGAAACTCTTGATGGTCCAAACAAGTCCATGTGAAATAACTCGAGAGTTTGAGAAGTAGAAACTTCTTTCATTGATTTAAAAGAAACCTTATGTTGCTTTCCCTTTTGACAGGGATTACAAACTTTGTCATTTGGGAATTCAAGTTTAGGTAGGTCTCTAACTAAGTTCTTCCTAGTCATTTTTCGAAGTGAATAGATGTTTCAGTGTCCTAATATTCTATTCCAAAGACAAGATTCTTTATGAAAATCATTTAAACAAGTAACATTTTGTTTGGATAAAGAATTTAAATCAACAGCATAAACATTTTCATTTCTTAAAGCAGAAAATACTAAAACATTATTATAGTTAAAAAAATTACAAGAATCATTTTCAAACTTAACATTGAAGCCATCATCACATAATTGAGAAATCCTTAACAGGTTATACTTAAGCCCATCAACAAATAAAACTTTATAAATTAAAACTGAATTAGAGTTACCAATCTAGCCTAGGCCGATGATTTTTCCTTTAGAATTATCACCAAAGGTGACATGGCCTCCATCAACCTTTATTAAACTTTTGAAGCACGAATAATCTCCAGACATATGCCTTGAACATCCACTATCCAAGTACCATACCTTCTTGTGAGAACTCTTCAAACAAGTTTCCTACAAAACAGATTTACACAGAAAAATATTTTGGTACCCAGATCTTCTTGGGTCTAGAAAGGTTAGCAATCAAAGAATTAGGTACCCATATTTGTCTTATGGGTTTCATATAATTTACAGAATAAATAGATTTTTAAATATCAAATTTATTTGATCTATAACAATATGAATAACTAGTTGAAGCATAGGAATTTCCAGAACTAGAATAAGCAGAATTTTGTCTAGACTTAGAGATAAATCGAGTTTTAGTGAACTGTCTCTGTCCAGGTTGGTATCCCAAACCAGTAGTGTATTTAGGTGGAACTTTCTTACCTAACATTTGAGTTAGAATATCTTTTCCCTTTTTGAACTTTTCTAAGTCCTTTCTAAGTTGCTCATTAGATATTTTCAGTTCAGTATTTTCCTTTAACAGTTGAGCATTCTTGTCTTTTTCTATATCAAAGGCAGATTTAGCAGTGACAGTGAGAGCATGCTCTTTGTTTAATGAATTATATTTGTCTTTAAGTTCATTACATGTTTCTTCCAGCATGTTACAGTATTCAAACATTTCAGCCTTAGACATATTTCCATCATTGTCTGAATCACTATTATTTCCAGAATAATAATCATTTAGAACAGGGGAAATAGGTACCTTAGATGTGTTGGTCATGAAGCACATGTTGGCACCATTCTTC
The DNA here is from genome assembly GCA_963277665.1 of Viscum album. NCBI lineage: Eukaryota > Viridiplantae > Streptophyta > Magnoliopsida > Santalales > Viscaceae > Viscum > Viscum album. Next base: position 1,086,332,570 of record OY728134.1, on the reverse strand, counting down.
TCAGAATCAGAAATTTCAGATTCACTTGTGCTGTCCTCCGAAGCACTCTAGGTTGCTTTTATAGTTTTCTTGTACTTCTTGTCCTTATAATCATATTTTTTTTGACTTTTAATTTTGGACAATCAGCCTTGATGTGTCCTTTCCTTTTTCACTCATAGCAGACTATTTCATCATCCTTTTCAGCTTTCTTCCTATCCTTTTTCCAATGTCCCTTATTGTCATAATTTCCTTTGTAGTTAGATTTCTTGAAGATTTTATTGTTCCTATAAAACTTCTTGAATTTCCTGGATATTTGAGCCATCTCAGCATCACTATCAGAGTCAGTTTGTATTTTCATTTTATCCTTGTCTTTACTCTTAGTGGCAGTAGACTTGAAAGCTACAGATTTTCTCTTAGGTTCATCATCTTCCTCCTTGTTCACCTTGAGTTCTTCCTCATACATCATAAGCTTACTAATAAGCTCTTTTACAGGCACTGCTCCAATGTCACATGACTCTCTGATTGAAACAGAAGTGCCTCTCCATCGGTCTGGAAAACATCTCAGTATCCTCATAATTTGTTCCTTTAGTGGAACAACCTTTCCAAGTGAGCTCATTGTATTGACTATCTCATTAAACCTGAGATACATACCAGAAATAGGTTCATCAATCTTCATTTTAAAATTTTCATATTTAATAGTATAAGTATTCAATCTCATTTCTTTAACATTGGTTGTTACTTCATGAGAAACACCCAAAGTATCCCATATTTCATAAGCATTTTTGCAAGAAGATATTCTATTAAACTCTTCATCTCCTAAAGAACAATACAGGGCATTCATAGATTTACATTTATTATTGTAATCAGTCTTTGTAGGTTCATTCCAAGTTGTTCTTTCGGTTTCTGGAATTTTATATTGAGACTCTATAGCAGTCGAGATATCAAAACCCATACTCCCTAAATGAATTTTCATTTTCAGTTTCCACTGGGCATAGTTGGTTCCATTGAAGAAAGGTGTCCGGTTAGTAGCAGCACCCTCTAGTCTATTATCCATAACTAGATTTTAGAAAAGAAATTTTAAAGAGATAAAATTTAGAACTAACAGAAATTTAAGATATTTAAAGATGAAACTAAAATCACAGTTGAAAAACAGAGTATGTCAAAAATCCTTTAACAAAAACAAGCCTCTGATACCAAATGTTGGTCGGAGTGGATACTCAAGAGGGGGTGAATTGTGTTCCAATTAAAATTTCTGTTAAAAATATTTCTCTTAATATACCCCAAATTAAAAACAAAGTTAAACTGTAGTGAATTTATACAGATTATAAATGTTCAATTAATTTCTCTAAGATTGATTAGGTCTCAGTTAACTTAATCTGAAGATTAGATTAACCTTTGAAACTAACTTACTGGTTTACAATAAGTATAAACACTTGCTAATTTAACTATCAAAGTAACTTTAAAATAGTTTTGTATTTTAAAGTAATAATCAGCGGAACAAGATATATATAAATAGTATACTTATGACTTAAACTAGAAAGGATAGAAAATTTATCCAAGAGGTTTAGTCTCAAGACGAGACATATTCCTCTCAATAATTTATATAAATTTATCCACACCCTGGATCGGGGTAAACAACAGTGCAATACTGTCCAGGTCAAAAGACCTCTACCACAATCTTACGTGGGAAACAAACAACAGCTCACAGCTGTCCAGGTCTTACTCGACCTCTACCACTATCCACAGTGGGAAACAAAGAATTATGGAGTTTGAGTGAGGATTTAAGAATCCTCCAGTTTAGCCAAGGAGACAGCGTGTGTGTAAAATAAACAGGGTACACACACTGATCGAAATGTAAAAAGAAGTAATCACTAAAGTAAGTAAGAATGAGTTTAGAAGAGTTTTAGTGATTGGCAGTGTAGCTCTGGACTTGTTTGGTTGGTCAGAAAAGCTTCTAAGTCCTTCTCTGGTTTCTGCTCAGAAAACAGAGTGTCATTTTCTTCTTTTGGTTCTTGGTCCATCTTGTCAGCTTGAGTGCATGAAGTGATTTTGGTAGTTCTTCACTCAAGATGCAGCTTGTGGTTTGATTCAGAATGATCAGCTTCAAGTATGTTCAGAGTTCTTGGAGTATATATGTATCCTTGCATGAATGCTCCACGTTTGAATGATTTTTGAGCCTTTTTCTTTTTTTTTCACCTTTGCAGTGTTCTCTTTCCTCCCCTTTATAGCTTTCAGCTCTGGAAAAAAGGAATGATTACTTTTTTCATGGGTACTAGGTACGGTTCCCTGATATGGCAACATAATTCATTAAATAACATTAACTACATTAAAACCAACAAATGTAACCGTTATCTTAATAAATAAATAGTATTGAGAGTATAGAGTTTGACTGGTTGGTCAAATAGTAGCTCGTGTTGGTAAATGTGTACGGTGGACTTTGTGTAACAGGTCCTTCCATCGGTAGCTCTTTGATCTTGCATCAGTTGCTCTATATACTAGCAACTTCATTCCATCGATTTCTCTAGTTCCATCGGTAGCTCTAGTTCCATCAGTATCTCTTGGGCTATCGGTAGCTTGATGTATCGGTGACTGTACTTGTATTGGTAGACTTACTCTATCGATAACTATCTGTGAACTGGCTCTATCGGTAGACTTTTGTCTATTGGTAGCTCTTGTCTGTCGGTAGCTCTGGTTTTTCATTCAGTAGCCCTGGTTTGTCAGTCGGTAGCTATGGTTATTAGTGATTTTCTGTACTCGTATCAGTAGACTTACTCTATTGGTAACTACTGGTAGACATGCACATCGATAGCTCTATACATATCGGTGACCTTTTTGTATCAGTGACTCTGTCTATCGGTAGACTAAGTCTATCGGTAGACTGAGTACCGGTAGCTCTTTATCAGTAGATATACGCAGATCAATGACTTACACTTATTTGTTTTTATGAAAAACACATCTGATTGGGTTAGAATTACTTCAAAACTCATATAAACATGGATAAAAAATTATTAACATATTCCAGATATTATTTTAATATTATTATCATCTTGATCATAGAATATCATAGATTTGAAAGAATTAATATATAAATAAACATTAATTGGGATTATCAAAGTATATGAAAGCATAATAGGGATTATCAAAACAGGTGAGGTCAACAATGGGTATTATGATTCAAAATTTTCTAAAGTGGTAAGATATTTATGTTTCAACTCAATTTTTAATCAGGATTGTTTATGCTTGAATTTCCATATAGAAAATTATAAAATCCTTATCTTGTAAATACCTTTAATTTTTATTCTCTTATATTTATTTCTTCAGAATACATGTTTTAATTTCATTTTACTCAATTTAATTAATCAAGATTCACAAAATATGTTTTTAAGGAAAAACAAATATGTTTTACTATTCATCCATGAATCTTTCTCTTCCATGCCCATGTTCTCAAAAAAATGTTTTGAAGAATGTTTTCTATTCTCCAATTATTGTTTAAATATATTTTTACTCCTATTTTAATTTTTATGAAATGCTTTAAAAGGAATGTTATTTTCTCTTTCTAGGTGATTTACCTTTTGATTTTCTAAAAATATAGGAAAGGAATTTTTTCTTTTAACTCATACGACATGAACGGAATTTACTGCCATCGTGACCACTCAATGATTTGAAGCTTACTTTACAAGTTTCCATATTTATTTTCAAAGAATTTATTTACATAATATTTTGAAACTTTCTAGATTTAAAGAAATTTATTTCGAAATGGAAAGGTTACTTTCCTCAAGAATGTTTTAATGATATTTTTATGGAATTTTTATTCATCAATGAAAAAAACCTTTAGTGTTGCTTATTTTTTTCTGAGGATACGATCCAATGGTACCATCTTTATTCTTTCTATGGATGGTTTATGATTATGATGATGAGATGTTTATGAAACACATTTATTTTCCATGGGTTATGCTAATATGGATTGATGAAATGTTTATGAAACCCATTTTATTTTCATGAGTTTTGATATGATGATATGATAAAATTTTAATGATATTACAACACACATAATTATGGTTTTCATTATGTTATGGGTGGGTATAAAATGATATATCCTTCTAATGAATTGAGTAAATCTTTATGTATCATGATATAATTATGGGAAACAAGTCAATGTGCTTAATACACTATGGTATGCAAGTGTTGATTCTTGATCTGTTATGACCTGGGAAATAGGTAAGGATGCCTGATCCACTTTGATTTTATGGTCTTAGTAGTTAAACTTGAAATATGAAATGGTATCTATACATATGATAGTGCCACACTTTTATGACATGAACTTATGGTTCATGATTCTTGACACTCCGTTTCATCAAAGGCATTGAAAAGATTATAGAAAATACCTTAAGTATGTGAAATAAATAAAGAACCCCAAGAAAGATAAAAAAGATCTTCACCCAAGGGCTACATCCAAGGCCTACCTACAAGGACAGTACCCAACACCAGAACACCAGAAGAACCATGTATCCCTCCCTATGTAGCATCAAAGATCAGGACACCCCTAAAAGGAGTACCTATGTGGAGGACCTACATCCTGGACCTTTGTGAACAACCTCCTTCAAATAGGGTCCTATATTTTCCTATAAATAGGACCCCAAGGCTCTTCATTTAAACAAACAAAAAATCCAAAGAACCTATGTATCTCTTGTTTGACAACACCTTTTCCCAGCTCCTCTGAAACTCCTCAGGTAGGTATCTGAAACCCTTGAGAAGAAATAATAAAATGGGAGAAGAGAGATCAAAGTCCTTTCAGTGTATCAATCACAAAACACTTATGCAAGGACCCATTTTACTCTAGTAGGAAACCACCTGTGTAGGCCTCGTTTCTTAAGCAAGGACCTATGTGAAACCCATCCAGGGAAAATAAAGGAGACCCAGGGTGCCTAGGATAAAGTCTCACCCAAGTGTTATTGCCCCAGTGGTCGATCGACTAATGCATATCCAGCTCACGCAGTCTTATCCCCCCTACGTGAAGTACTTTAAGTTACTCCTAGGATTTGCATCAAGGACTTGTGCTAGGAACCTACACCAAACACCTGTGCATAGGACCGGAAAAAATAACCCTTTGAGCTCTTCTCTAATCCACTAATAATATGACTCCACTTCCTTTTACTCCATTGTATGAAAGGTACTAAGTTGAGAACTCCACAAAAGCCTTAAGATTTTCACAACCATGGAGAGTGGAACACTGTCTTGTCTACAATTTGGGTGTGTATTTATATGGTTAGAGGTTTCCCACACTAGCTTAGTTGGTTGGTCAGGGTCCTCGGGGTGCATGTGAGTGTGTATTCCTATGGTCACAAGGAACCCTACCCTAGGGATAGTGTTAGTGAGTTACCAGTCTTGAACACTATGGTTAAGACCATGTTGTGCCTTTTTCATCTCTAAGACTTAGAGCCTCTAGTACCTAGTAGGGAGGATGAGGATTACACTTGCATTTACTTTTGACATGGAATAAAATCCTCCTACCTCTCTATGGGACCAATTTTAGGGAATCCCTCATGGAGTAAGCCTCAAGTATTTCTTGTAGGAGGTTTCACTCTTACACCTCTCCACCACCTATCCACCATTGAGGGTCCTAATTCCTTCTCCATACTCTAGAATCATTCCAGGGTAAAGTAAAGAGAGGGACGTGCCATACCCTCAACCTCTTCTACCATCGACCCATATCATACCACCAACGGAGGAGAAGAAGTGTGTAGTTTTTCAGATCTTTCTCTTCTTCCTTGAATATCTACGATCACGACATCCATATTGTCAGATGCATGTTTCAACAGAGGATCATCCTTTGAATATTACTCTCACCTCCCTTCAGAGTACCTCCATAGGCGTGGGTCCTCGAGGCCAATGTATCTGCTGCAAATAATTTTTTCCCATTTTCTAAAGGCCGGTTTAAGGGTTGCTGGTACCCAATACAAGACTTCACCACTGCCAATTTTCCATATCAAAACATCCAGATCAAATTCAAAATTCGAATTTCCAAAACAGAAATCATGAGACAGATGCCTCAAGATGCGCACCTACCATCGAACCACCCACCTGACTTGATCCAGAATCCATCACCACATGCCACCATTAACAGCAGGACGTCAGCAGGACCATAATCCATCATCATCGCCGAAGCATTGTCAAACCACCACGTTCATCACATTCACTGGGGATACAAACAAAGATGCACGATCCACAGACTTCTTCGAACAAAATAGAAAACATATTCATCCACATCAATTGAAGCACGAGTGAACTCACCATCATTCGTCGTCACCAAACGACAAGAAAATATCCAAGAACAGAAGATTGATCCAAAAAACAAATCAGCTCAAATTGTAATAAACCAAAATCAAATAAAACCTTCACCAGAATCATGCGCTTCACTGATGACAAGAGGAAGTCAACCCTGCCTCTGCCGAAGAACCACCATCAGATCGAATCCCACAAAGCGTCATCCCAAAATCCATCCACAATGGAATAACAGATGCAAAAACAAAGATCAAATAAAACCTTCACAGAACACTATAAGAGAACACAGAGGAAAAATGAATCAAGATCTCGTCACTGCCATCCATAACTCCCACGGAGGACACGCCCAACCACCAAACTCTTTCATCCGAGGAAGAATCAGCTCCCTCATACCGCAGAAGTGGAGATCAACCTCTGGTCCGACACTGCGCCGCCGAGAAACACTATCCCATCAAAGGAGGAGTCGAGTAAGAAGGACGACCAACGATGTGAATCACCAAGATGGCCAAGACAGAAAGAACCACCACGACAGAGGATCCGCTGCCACGAGCAGCTAAGCATGGGGGGTGAAGAGAGTCGGTCCGAAATGAAGGATGGAGGCGACAGTAGGAGGAATCCCTAGACCACGTTTCCCCTTAAGGGCTCATCTCGCCCAAGTCCATGTATCTAACTTCAAGAAAAAGATGATTGTTTGGTTTCCCAAATCTTCTGTTTCCACTTGTTTGTCACACTGAGCATGAATCACATAGGCTTAGAGGTTGATGATGGTCATGAAATCCACATGATCCCAAACCTTAATGTGCAACCCCAATGTCTAAGCCCCAAACCATTTAACTTTGAGAAATACGATTCTTACTAAAATTAGGATATGTGGGAATCCCACCTAGGGCCTGATCTCAATGGGAATCCTTCTCAGGAGTAAGCGCCAATCCAATCCAATCTAATCAAAACCCCCAAACCACCACAGGGAATCCTTTTCAAGAATAATACCAAACTTAATCCGCTCAAAGGGACATACTCCCCTACGAGATGAATCTTATAAGGGAATCAATAGTCATAGGTCCTTATAACCAAACTATGTGGGATTTAATTCCCATCCAAATGGGATACGTAGGAAGAATCCTTAAGGTTCAAACCCAAAACCAAAATTAACCCTTTTCTCTTTGGATCACATTATCGGTAGGTTCTAATCAAACATGGAAATCCATATCCCTTCCAGGTTCTCTGATCCGCTTCAACATAAATCTCACACAAATCCTTGACTAGGCACCTTCTTCCTAGAATTTTGTGCCACAGGATGTTAAAATATACGGTTAGGTCCTTATCACATGGCCTTTAAAATGTATATTGTGCCCCATTAAGCTGCACTGAACTATGTGGGTTCTGATTCCTTTCACATGGATATACAGGAAGCCCATAACATGTCTTCAATAACAAAATAAAAACAAATACCCTTTTCATGGATGATGATACACTCCAAAGTGTCTCACTATGTGGCTAGAAAACCAGCGTCAACATAATCATGACCAAAGAATCGCTAATTTTTACATAAGAGGATACCATTGATGAAGAACCTCAGATACATACAGATATCTCAATTGATGAAGAACCTAGGATACATACAGATGATTATATATTCCATAAATGATAATAATTGATTGTTACTTTTAAGGAAACCTACATCATTCTTGAAAATTAATAAAGGATTTTTGAATATATCTTAAATTTATAAGAGAGTCCCAGAGTAGGAAATAATTCCCCCCCAAAAGGGTGTGATGAGCCCGACCTCCCATCCTCTCAACCAATGTGAGTTCTCAAGTATCATCGTCCAAACATCCTAATGAGCACTTAACTTTGGAAAGAAGGTCCCCATGGATATAGAACTGTTGGGTGTTTCTAGTTCCATGAACAAACCTGTTGGAAACCGTTCACAAATAATGATTCTTAACCTGAACATATCTCTATGGTAAACAAAAAATGGTGAACCCAATGTGAAATCCTTAACCAATAATGTGTTGTCACCCGTCTTTTAGGCCCCTTTCACTTGATAAAATGGGGTCATACAAGACAATCAATCATTCATACGTTCATTCAAATGAGATGATGCTTTGAAGAGGTTTTCTTGTTTGTGTTTTTCATCTATCTTAGGAACTTATTTCCAAGAACTCCCTTCAATATAATGAAATAATTCAAGATTTTACCAATTAATTCCAGGGATAGTGATCATGCCAGGTCTTTATCCATGCGGAGGATTCCATAACCAAGCCAATGTCTTCAATGTTGGGTCTCAACTCACTGGTCTGGGAGTAACATCAGAATAGTACAATCCTGACCCTGGAAGCTACCCAACATGCCCTCTATCTCACAAATCCCCACCGATTATCTGGTCAATGATGACTGGTGGTCCTAAAGTAAATGACATTGACCACCATCTTCAACTCTTTTGAGAGTTTATCCCTAGAACGTGACAACCAGTCCCTCCTGTATCTTAGGGAGGTAGATCAAGAGGCCACCTACAACCTCACCCAGAAGGCACAAGGGTCTATCTCAAGGGAAGTTTCTAGAAATTACTTCTTCCAACACCATGTTGTAGTAACCCCTCAACATAATGAGGGTGTTTTCCTTGACTGTACGATCCAGGAATTTAAAACCTAAGCACACAAGAAGACCCACCAAGGATGACAACCGGACAATAGAGATCAAGGTCAAACCTCTCCCCCCTCTAGAGAATCCCACCAACCCAATTTGGTATCAAATTGTGAGCAGGCACATACACCCATATTCCTTTATTCTTCCAGCCAATAGACTCACCTGATAACAATTAAAGAATCCTGCCAACCAAATAGAGTGGCATACTGCAAGCAGGAACATACACCTACCTACACCCACCAAGACTTCCAATAGACTCACTTAGAATCATTCAAAGAGGCCCACCAATCAAATACGGTAGTATACTATGATCAAGAACACACACATTCATGAATTTATCATTCCATCCAACAACCAAATCTGGAATCACCGGGAGAATTCAGTCGAAAAGCCCCAGTGATAAGCAGTGGCATACTCAACTCTCTACTCCCCCACATGATTACTATCAGTATCCAATAGCAAGAAAGGGATGATAGGATTAAAAACATACCCATACTTTAGATAAAAAATGGACATATATCCCTATTCCAGTCATTGAAGTCACCAAGCATATCCTAAAAATGGTGAAAGGGCATACACAAATTCATTCCCACATCCTACAAAATTTCCAAGAAATCATAATGGCGATGAAAGTACTTCCCAAGGTATAGACACATAACTCTATCCCCACAAGTGGGGTGACTCATTATCATATCTCCCCAGAACAGACACACACATTTTCTTCCATAAAAGAGGGCCAGGGGGAAAACCCCTCCATAATATATGGACAACCAGATCAGGAACATACAGCCACTCCAACTGAAGGTAATAGACCTATATAAATGGCCACTCCAAGGTTGGTACAAACACCTACCCATGAAAACCACTCCCCCAGCAAGTGGCCCCAATCACTCATAAGAAGGCATCCAATAAGAAGCCTCATAAAACATGATTGGAAAATCAAGATCTAATCGACGATCGAACTCTTATTATTCCTGGAGTTCTTAAAATACTTATACATTTATCTATAGAAGATTAAGATCCTACCCTCCCGTGACCAAATTATAGGAGCATTAGTATTAATTCTAAAGTTCCTCTCCAGACACTTCACTATGAATAATTTCTTCATGACCACAATCCAATCGATCTCAAGATCCCATATCGATATGGGAGACACAAAAACCCTCCATGTGGCCAAAAGATCAAGGAGAAAGAGGGTCTTCCCCTTGATATAATCCAACATGGTATTACTCCCCATGATAGTGTTCTCTATGAAAGTTCTCCCTATAGTAGTGTTTCACATTGTCAAGAGAATTATCCAATTGAAAATGTAGTGATGAGAAAGAACTCCTATCACGAGGCACTTGCAAAAATAAGGCTAGTCATGTCTGATGCCTTGTCATTGGAAGTTGAAATCCTTTCTCAAATGGAAGACAACCTAAGGCGATGGTCATTATCTAAACCTCCTTTGGATCTTATGTATTCTAAAATAGTAGAGGAAATCATATCCAATCTCATTGCATATGATAAAATAGCTAAGAAACATCCACTTTGGTCAGACCAAATAGTGGAACCTCTAGCGAAAGATGAAGAAGGAGTGCTAAACATGAGGAAACAATTGGATAAACATGAGGAAACTATTGGTTTAACATGACATACCATTCATGTTATGGCCTTTTTCCACCCCTCAATAAAACATTCCATAGACATTGTCAGAAGTTTGTGTGCATGACATACCTCTTAATGTATGGAAAAATATTCATCACTTTAAATAGAAAGTATTACCATATGATAAATATCAAAGTCACATAAAGGTAATAGAAGGGTTGAAATGAAAAACTGACTTAGAAGCTCTCCTAGATCCATGCCATCCAAAGATTGAAAAACTGTAAGGATCCCTTCAACATGCATGCCTCATCACATTAATGAGGTTGAGACAACTGATTACTGATGCCCCATTTAGTATTCATATTAATGGATGGGGTGTGCATGGAATGTTACATTTTACCATGATCCTTAATCAGTAAAGCCCTTTGAAGGTTTTAGAATACAATGATATAGTTTCCAGTTAGCTTAAACAAATGGAATATGTTCAAGATTGATAATATGCTAAAAAAACAGGCCTTGACAGACTTTCATTGACATCAGGCCCAAAGAGAGAAGACTGTTGAGAGACTTTTGTGCCAAGCATGTGAGAATATTTAAAAAGCCTCGTAATTATAGGATGTCAGCCATTAGATAGCATAAATTTCAAAAATATTGTAATGATATTCGGAAATTATTGATCCAAGTGAATACCAAATGATGCACCCAACCCATGTTCAAACAAAACTCTGAAAAATCAGAAGAGATGCCATAGAAATAACCGGAACAGTGGTTCAGGAGAAACCCCAACCCACTGGGCTGGGGTATTTTCTAACCCAACCCTCAAGGTTAGAAAACCAGACCCATAGGGTTGTGAAATAAGAATGGGAATAACCCCATCCCTCAGGGCTGGGAACTTTTTCAGCTCAACAATCCCCTCCTCAATAGGAATCAATCTTCTACCAATTAGGAAAAATGACATAAAGTGGATCCTACCAGTTCATCCAATACCAGTATTCAATACTATCATTAAGGATGTGAATGGTTGAATTGTTTTGGGATTACATTTGGATTACTATTCACCAAGCAACTCTCATGTAATTAGAAAAGGATAGGACAAGGCCTCATGGAAGTCATAAAAGAATATAGTCTAGAAAAGAATCCAATAGAATTCCTATAATATGTTTTTCATCAGTGAATGTCATCATTTAATCCCTCACTGATTCTATAAAATATGATGCTAACTTAGAGGATGAGTTAGAGGAATAATTTTTGGTTCATGAAACAGTCCACATCAAAACAATTGAAGGTGGTGTGCATACCCGAAATCAGAGGATTTCCCTAAATCTAGGTAGTCCCTCAAACAATCCATCATTACCTCCCCATAAGGAATCTAATAGGGAAAAGGGTAAAGGTAAAATTTTACCTCAACTTCCTCTTATAGATGTTAAATACCTTTCCCTAGAGGAAATATTGGCTCATTTAGATGAAGAGATGAAATAATTGAGGAGACTCAACATAGAACTACTCAAAGTCATCCTTCCTACTGGGTATACTCTGTAAGAAGATCCTAAACTCACCATCATAGTCAGAACACCTCAACAAAGAGTGTTTTTCACAAAAACTAAAGTATATCTATAACATCCACTCAATGTGGAATACTAACCACTAATATACTTAGATCCCACAGTAGTAGATTAGAAATTACTTCAATTGGGTACGCAACTAGAACAGGGTCGGTCACATCCTTACAGGTCCGCCCCTATAGGCTACCCATGAAAAGTACCAGTAGTGCAACCACCAATGCCCCTGTAGGCTACTATACCTATTTAGGATCTGTCTGTTGCACATATTCAGGCTCCGACTCAATTATAAATTCCTTGAATTCTTATAAACACTATTGAGTCACTAACAAATCGATTGAAATCCATAGAGGAATGAAGTGAAACAATACAACATAAAAATAAGCCTTTCCCTGAATGGGTAGATCAGAATCTTACCCAGTGGAACTTTGGGAAGATCGAATTTCTAGTTTTTAAGGGCTTGGGAGACCCAAGGCAGCATATGATGCATTTTGTCTCTTAGTGTGATCCCATGATGGGTATCCCTGAGAAACATGTGGTGGTAAATCTTAGGTGCTTTGTGCAATCACTATAAGGACTAGAATTTTTGTGGTACACAAGTTCATAGGCTCAGTCAATCACTGGGTGGGAATACCTCTATCAGAAATTTATCTTCTAGTTTAGCTCAAAATTGTAGAAGATAATAGTCTTCGACCTTACAAACTATAAGAAATGGAATAATGAAAGAGTCTTAGATTTCATCATTTGGAAGAAAGTATTGACATACTCCTTAAACTTAACTCACTCAAGAAGAGATGTTGCACATATGTATAAATAATCTTTGTGAAGAGTTTTTCATGCCACTAATCCCTGTGAAATACACACGAGTGTTTTAGGACATTGCTGAAACTACTCAAAAGGAAGAAGACTCCATTTTAGAGACCAAATCCAAGGCCCAAGTAATTATATTAACTCAAGGAAGGATAACATAAAATGTAGAGGCTTCCACCGTTACACTTAAGTAGGCCCCCGTATCCACTCCTACTTCAAATCATACATCATATCACGCGTCTTCACCTCTCGAGCACTAGTAACAATGCCTACCTCATCAAGATGATTGTTTCTTAGTTCCTTGGAATGTGTGTTCTAGTTTAAGAATCGCTGCTTCCAGACAGTTTCCATTGGATTTAATCATGGAACTAGAAACATCGAACAATTCTTTATCCAAAAAGTACCTACTTTCCAAAGGCAGGTGTTTGTTAAGTTTGAGCTTTACGATACTTAAAAACATACATTGGTCAATAGGATGGAAGGTCAGACTCATCACATCATTTTGGGGGGAATTATTGTCTACTATGGGACTCTCTTTATAAATTTAATATATTTTCATGAATCCTTATTAATTTCCCAAGTAAAACATAGGTTTCCCTTGGAATTTGCAATCAATTATTATCATGGGTGAAATTTACAATCATCCATATGTATTTGAGGTTCTTAATTAATGGAGATATCCATATGTATTCGAAGTTATCCATCAATAGTATCATCTCATATACTATTTATAGATTCTTTTAATCATCACTATGATGATAGTGGTTTTTAAGCCACTCAGTGGGGAACTCTGGAATTTATTGTCATCCAGGGAGATGGAGGTTTTTTTTGATATTGGGATCATACCCATAAAATGGATTATCTATGTATCCTTGTGAAAGGAATTAGAACCCTCATAGTTCAGTGCCACTTAATGGGACATATCATACCTTTTAAGGTCGTGTGATAAGGACTTAACCGTACAGTTTAATGTCACGTGGTAAGAACATCTAAGTGAAAGGTGATTAGTCAAGGTTTGGTGTGGGACTTATATCGAAGCATCCCAAAGAACATGGAATGAATATGTGTTTCCAAGTAAGATTACACCCTGTTGGGAATATGGCCCAAGGAGAACAAGGTTGATTTGAAGTGTTGGGTTTGAACCTCAAAGAGGTTTCCTATGTATCCTGTTTAGATTGGAATCAAAGCCCATGTAGTTCGATAAATCTCATAAGAGACTTTAGTCCTTTGAGAGAAATTATTTTGGGCTTAATTCCTAAAGAGGATTCCTTGATAATTTTAGGGTTTAATTTGGGGAATATTCCTAAGGAGGATTCAAAGATTAATGGAATTTGGGTTTGATTTTTGAAGAGGATATCCAGTGAGCTCGGGCCCTGAGAAGGCTTCCTACATATCCCAATTATGGTGGGAATCAGAGTTCTCGTAGTTCATTGATTGTGTTGGGGATTATTCATGAAATATTCCCATTTGAGGGGACATGATTTGGTGAACCCTTTTTGGAAGGGCACCCTTTTTAGCTTGGGCCTTCAAGCTGGTTTCCTACATATCCTAGTTTGAACAAGAATTATATTTCTCATAGTTCAAGTGGTTCTTGTGAAAATGTTATGATCATGAAAAATATATAATCCCACATGATTCATGCTCGATGTGAGAAACAAGAGGATGTAAAAGATTCAAAAAAGGCACCCACACTTTTCCTCCTCCATTGGTGGAAGATGGCACACCTACGGCAGTGATGGTGGATGAGGGAGAGGCAACCGTGGAAGAGGGTGAGGTGATGAGTCGTCCCTCTATTCACTTTACATTGGAAAAGGTTCCAATGTAAGGAATGAGTGAAGGTGAAGGAAGTAGAGAGGAGAAATACTCAAACTTCCTACTTGAAAAGGTTAGGGTATTACACTAGGATGGATGCCCTAGTGGATCTTGGTAGGGAAGGGAGACTTCTCCTTTTCTTGAATGGAACAGTAAGTGTGAACCATACCTTCCCTACTAGAGACTCGAGGTTCCAAGTTTTAGAGATGAGAAAGGGAGGTCAGAACCCAAAACCTAATTCTCTAAACTGAGAACTTCTGAGCACTATTCCTGGGAGAAAGGTCCATGTAACTGTAGATATAGAAACCCATAGACACTTCATGAATCCTAACCCCATTTTTAAAACAATGCGTAAAACCTCTGAATATGGATATACAAACCCAAATAGAAGACATGCTAACGTGTCTTTCCCAAAGGTTTTATTTATTAGGAGGTTTTTGTGGAGGCTTCAACTTAGTCCCTTCCAGATAAGGGAACCAAGGAAGGAGATAGCCTTCTATGAGTTGCCTTAAAGAGGGTACTTAAGTTGATATACATGCCTTGTACAAAGCTCTGCCATGTGGGTACTCCCATGTAGGTGTGCCGCGCAGGTGTGGCACATAGGTGTTTCATGCAGGCCTGAGTAATGAATGAAGGAGAAGCTTTACATAGGGGAACCAAGCCCACAAAAACATCAAATTATTAAAATAATTTCAAAACATGATTATCCCATCTAATTATCTCTTCCATCGTGTTTTTATAGAGATACCTAAGACAATTTGATGGATCTGGGCGAATGAGCTACACAATGGGAGCTTCAGGAAGTCCTTCAACTTTTTTAGTCCTTAAATGAGGAGCCTAGGGGTCCTATTTATAGGCAATAAGGGGGGATGGTTGAAGTCAATTTGTCGATGGAGGTCCGCTGCGCATTCCCTCTACACAGGTATGCCGTTGAGGGGTCCATAATGTTTACCGCCATAGAGGGTCCCCATGGAGGTTGTCCGCACAGTGCCGCTGCGTAGGTATGTCACGTAGGTCTACCATTAAGGTCTTCCGTACAGGCCCTTGAAACTTTAGATTTCCTTTTTTAATTATTTAAATTTATCTTGGAATTTTAAAATATCTAGGATCTTCCTTCATAGAATTTGTGTATGCCTAAGTAGTGTCAACAAACCCCCCTCATGATTGGATATGATTAGAAAGAGGGTCAATTCCTGAGGTAAAATTTCATGAAAAAGACTATGGATTAATTTCTGGCTGCGCAAGTTTGTCATATAGCTATTTTACGTAGGTCTACTGCATATCTTTTTTGCGTAGGTATGTCATAGAGATCAACGACTACCTATAAATAGGTTTGATCTTTTTCATTTTTTCTTCACCCTTGCTTCCACATTTTCGGATTTCGTTGCATATCTTGTTTGTATAGCCTCAACATTTTGTGATCTCATGTAATTTCCTTGAAATTTCCTCGAGGTAAAACTAATTTAGAGACAGAGCTATGCGGAAGGACCTCATCAAAGGATTTCTGCCATGACCCTTATCGTGGGACCTGCATGATGGGCCTCATCGAAGGACCTATGTGAAAAGTTTCCTTTGCTAAATTTTCAAATTCCTTTAAGTTGAAATTTGAATTTTCTTAAGTAAAAAATCCAATCTAATAGGGGGAATTTGGTAATTCTTTTGTAGAAAATGCCTCATTTGGTGGCCGTTACCGAGGAATCTAAGGCTCTTCAAAATGATAGGATAAAGATCATTGGGCCAGACAATTATGATGTTGTTGAAAGTACTCTTCCTGGACTATGGAAAGGTTTAATTCTGTATCAATGTGAATATCCAAAAAGTCACTAACTAACTCTATATGTACATGGGATTTTACAAGATTCCCACATTCCATCTATTAAAAAGTAATTTCCAAATAATTGGTTTCTCCAGTACTCTAATTGTCCTTGTATGAATATTACTACGAGGGGTATGCCAGTTCATGAGGGAACAATCCCTATTGACTGCATCCTACATCATAGAGGTTGTACTCCTGATATGAAAGATCACATTGTAGAGGCAAGGCCACATTTCTATGATTCAACCTTTTAGGCTTCTCAAATATATTAGTCTAATGGTTGGAAGGGATATTGAGATCTTCGTTCCAAAGGAGGTGTTAAACCTGAATGGATGTGGGAATTTTGGGCTTGCCGAAATTTTGCAGAATTCAGAAAAGAGCTATCAGATGTTTATATTTATGAAGCTATATGGATGGGAAAAACTTATGTTTATAAAAAAAATTCATTCATGAATTTATAATTTGATGGAGTGTGAAAACGAATTATTTCCATTTGACACACGGTGTAGCTGGAATTAGTTTATGGGATACCTACGAGATAGCTAGGGTTCCCATTCTCAGGGAAATGTATGATGAGTTTATTCCACTTGTTATAACATGTGGTGATGTTACTAGAACACCACCGTTGGATCATGAACTATTCAAAATTGCAACGAAATTACCCAAAGATAAGAAAGATTTTCATGAAAGAGTGTGGATGGAAGCCTTTTTATAACCAAAAACAGAAGAAGGTCCCACCCGTGAACTTCCTACTATTTGTCCTTCTATAGATAACTGGGGAAGTTCAGGCACATATTGTCCTAAACTAGAGAGAGGTGACTATAAGCACTGGGGCTATAAATTCAAATCTAATATTGATGCAATGATATGATTAGCCTACTTCCTTGCCATGTGGCTAAGCACTTACTTTCTTCCAGCTTGAAATTTCAGAGGTGGTTTAAGGCTAAGTAATTTTTTTATTGCAGTTAAATTGGTAGAGGGAAAGTATATTGGATTATAAACTTCTGTATTGGAAAGAATTTATCATTCCCTACTGCATTTATACAATGGGAAGGATCCATTTATAATTCCAGGGTTGTTCCAAGTGTTATGGGGATGGATTGTGGCACACTTTTCTTCATACTAAGTGTTGAATTCAGTTAGATCCCCTAATGGCCGATTCAACCCATTTTTACAGAAAGTTTCTAGTATTCAGCCTCAGAACTTAAGACCTAATGCAGTACTAAGGGAATTGAATGCATCAGGAGAATTTAGTTTCTTTCCTTTTGGTAATCCACCAACTGGAACATTTATTGATGATGGTAAGGAAGATAATTATGAGCTAAGGTCTTACATGATGGAATTCATGGATAGTGTATTATCGAACAGTATTGATGGTGAAATTATCTACGAGACTCACATCCCCTATAGTTTTTCTTGCCAATTCAAATGTATTCAACAATCAAACAATTTCCCTCCCACGTATGTTAGACATGAGAAAAAAATAATGGTAGCGAGAAAATTATGGATTCTAATGGATTTAGAAACATCTAAATTGTAAATTACATTGCCTCCATCAGATGCATCAATCAGATTGGGATCTAGATATGCCAAATATTAGGATTCTTCATACCCTCAAGGGTATTTGAAAAAAGGAATATATCAAGTGTTCTCCACAACAACTATTGTGCATAGTAATTGTTGTGATATGTCCAAAGCTAAAGATGATGCAGAAGCTTTATAAGTTTCAGAGCCTTCAAAACATCCTCACAGAAGGTATACAAGGAAGACTAGGTCTAGAGAAGTAATACATCCAGAACCAAGGCGATCCAGTCATCGCCATTAGAAAGAGATTCCCATCCCATCCGTTGACCTTTCTGAAGAATAAGGGAGGCCTGAAGAGGCTCACCAGTCAGAAGGTGTTGAATTTTCTCCACAACCAACCATACCAGGATAAAATTATGTGTGTTCTTCAGCCATTCAATTGTTGGAGAGCTTGAACTGTGAACTTAGGGATGAATGGGCATTCCTACAACATGGCCTTCGGATACCAGATGTGGGTGACATTAAGGCACCTTCTGATTTCAATCCAGATAATAACCTGGATGAAGTACAGGAGTATATTACAAAGATGGATGATTTTATATATGAAACTGATGAAAAAAATCCCAACCTCTAAATAAGTATCCCATATGATGTACTTAGGAATAAATGAAAGGGGTAATTATTGACCCTGAGGAGAAATGGGATATTTATGTTAATACTGAGAACATATTTACCTTTTCTTTTGTATAAAATTCTTTACCATTCACCATAATTAATCATGATGAAATCTATTTTTCTTCTTGAATTCAGGGAAGGAACCTCTGGACAGGTTCTCAGGTCACCAAGGTATGGGCCTACATTTTCTCCCACCAACACATCAAATGAACCTCCCAAGTCTCTATAACTTTCTCCAGGAGTGAGGATCATGACTGGGGTAATGGAGATAGATAATCCTCATCCATTACCTCAGGTTTCTCCTACTAAGACGAGTGTTTCAATTTCATATCAAGATTATGAAAAGAAATGAAATAAAACAACGAGATTAGTCTGAAGTTTTCACCAAATAAGTAAGTATTTATACTATCCATAGGTCATTATGACTTGCTGGATACACTTTGGTAATCACGTTTATCCTCTTACAGGATCTGTATCTCTCTCCTTTCTCAACGGATTAAGAGCTGATTCTTTATGACCGGAAAAAGAAACCCCAAGAGAATCCTAGGTTCATGTTTATGAATCTTCTACCTTAACAGATAAAACATAAAAATATTCAGCTGTACCTACTCTTGGTTCTATCAAGAGAGAGTAAATACTTGGTGATATCAAATACATTTCTTTTAAATATTAAATTTCTTTTCTAATATTATTCTTTTCAACATATCTCAGATCAGTTTTCTTTTCCAATGGATCATGCAATAATCAATACTGATATTCCTATTGCTTTGGAAGGAAGGAATGAAGATCCAGGTCAGTCTGAAGTAAAGAATAATTTTAAACCAAACCTAGAAAGATCTGATTATGTTTTACCAATTAAAGAACCAAAAAAACAGAATTTAAGCGGAGCCAATTTGGGCATCAACCAACATTTTTTGGATACCTTAAATGGTAATAATTCTATAACATTCCAAACTGCATACACTGAAATTATGGATGCCCTTAATCCAAAAATTGATATTCTTGGTTCCATCAAGGACTTTAGGGATTTTCATAAGTAATTGCAAGGATTTAAGTTCTCATTCTTTAATTTTCCATACATAATTGTTCTTCATTTATTTGATACTTCACATCAAAGTTCATCTTATATAGCTTTTTTTGCAGAAAATATTGCAAAGGCTCTTCAGGAATGGGGAATTCCACTCTATCCTTTTTCTGCTAAAGTTGGAGAAATACCTAATGAGGAACCCTCATTGAGAGAAATTAGAGAGCCTTCAATTATGATCACTGGGAAAACCCAGGAGAATGCCCCTTCTCAAGAAACTTCTGCTCAAATTGCTGAAGCTGAGAATACTAGGGATGAATCTAATCAAGCGGTCGAATTATTATTTGGTAAATGTTATCATATTTCTTGATCATACTATTTTCTTCCATTTTTTTGAAACTGAAAATGATATTTATTTATCATTTAGGGTTATCAGCTCCCACAGTTAGATCAGAATGTGAATCTTCTGCGTTGGCTCAGGAATCAGAAGATGGTGAATCTTCTACTATTCTGAGAGAAGTAGAGCAAGGAAGATCCTTAAATGATATGTTTCTAGAATACATTCTACCCCAAGGTAGTGACTCAGATTCAGACTTAGAAATGCAATATGCTATTGGCATGAAATTTAAGAATACATGACAACACATATGAATCATAATTGTTGAGAAGCCTTTAAATGGGCTTTTGTCCCATTTTGGAAAACTCCCAATGCTATTCTATGTATTGGGATTTGGTGGATTTAATTATCAACCAGTCTACGATGAAATGAAAGATACCATTCATCGACAAGAGCAAGAACATAAGCTACAACAATATTTTGAAGAGACTAAACGACTTATTAATATTGAGATTGTTGACGCTCCTTTCGTCACAGAATCTAAAGATCGGAAAAAGGAATATCTCAGCTGAAAGTGATTCATCCTTTGAAGAAAACATCAAAAATCAACAAAGGCATAAACAAAGGATACGTAGGTAGCCCATTTATGGGTTCGATCCCAACTATGAAATAATTTCTGTCCTTCTGAATGACGATAAACTTTAAGTGCCCCACTGAGTGGCTTTAAAACCAGCCTGGTCATCATAATGACCAAAGAGACTTTTATATAAATGTTTTGAAGGATACCATTGACCATGAATCTCTGAACAGATATAGATGATTCTCTATTGATGAATAACCTCGAATACATATAAAATATTCTCTAAATTTCTTGCATATTTAATCATTGATTGTTAAAACTAAAGGAAAGCTCATTTTATACTTGGTAATGTAATAAGGATTCACGAACATAACTTAAATCTATAAAGAGAGTTCCGGAGTAGACAATAATTCCCCTCAAAAAGGTGTGATGAGTCCGACCTCCCATCCTCTCGACCAATGCAAATTCCTAAGCCTCATTAGCCCACAAGCTAATGAGCTCCTGCCTTTGGAAAGTAGGTCCAAACGGATGTGGAATCATTGGATGTTTCCGGTTCTACGAACAAACCCGTTAGAAACCGATCGGAATGTTTGAATCTCCCGTCCAAGAGGTCATCCCCGGATTCCGTGCGAAACAAAAAATGGTGAACCCGACGTGAATCCTTAACCAAGTTAAAGTGATGTTCTTCTTTTTTGTTAGGCCCCTTGGGCCAACAAAGCAATAGTTGACATGTGCTCATCCAAAAGATGCAGTGGCCAGATTCATATTGATTATGTCTGTTATATGGAACAAGCACTCTTTTCTCAAGATCTTCTGCAAAATGGCTTTCCTTAAATTCACCCCTGTGAATACTGCTGCTGTAAACACCTCTACTGTGAGGTCTGCTGCTGTGAAAACCAATGCTACTACTCCTGCTGGAATGTCGTCCGCTCTGAGGATGACATCACCAACTCAGCATCTTCAACGCTGGGTTTCTAATGCACTGGTTAAGGAGTACCGTCGCAACGGTACTATCCCAACTCTGGAGTCCGCTCGTCAAGCCCTCCAAGTTAACAACTCTACCTGGTCATCCGGACAATGGCGGCCAGCAATCAAGAAGCAGGCGGTGCTGACTACCGTCTCCAACTGTTTCGGGTCGTTATCCCCAGAACACAATTTCCATTCACTCCCTTACTCTGAGGAATTGAATGAGCAGGTCCCTCAGGGCCTTAGTTCAAAAAAACAGGAGTCCTTCCCGAGGGCTCCCATCAACAATCGCCGCCAGACTCGTGCGGTAGTGCGCCCTCAACATGATGAGGGTACCGACTCCAGGCATTCAGCTCAGGTTCCTCGAACCCGAGCAGGAAAGATGAACCGCCAGAGACGGAATCCGGTTAACAATAGGAATGTTGTCATCCCTGCCATCTCCGGAGAAGTCCACCAACCTAACTTGGTGGCAAACAACGAGCAGGCATACACACCTGTCCGTTTTAATTCCGCTGTCCAGCAGACTCGTCTGGCAGCATCACGCCAATCCCGCCAGACAATTCCGGCGGAGTACCATAGGCAGGAACATACACCTGCTTATACATCACCACTTAGTCAGCAGGCTCGTCTGACTACATATGATGGATCTCGTCAACCGCGTTTGGCGAAGTGTAATCAGCAGGCACATACACCTGCTAATACTAATCAAGCCTACCAACAGTCTCGCTTGGTAGCGCACGGAGAAGTCAGTCGGAAAGCCCCGACGACAAACAGGTGGCAGACTCAACTCTCTGCCTCCACACTTGAGTACTGTCAGGATTCACTGACAGGAAAAGGAGGACAGGAGCAGGCACATACACCTACTCCAAGCCCGGAATGGACGTATATCCTCATTACGGCGGCTGAAGTCACCAAACATATTTTGTCAATGGTTAAAGAGCAGAAGCAAATTCCTGCTCATATTCTGGATGCTTGCCAGGATATTATAACAGCTTCAACATCATCACAGGGACAGACACATAAATCTATCCCTAGCAATGGAGTGACACATCAACGATTCACTCCGGAACAGACACACACATCTGTTCCAGTCCAAGAGGGTTATGGGGAATACTCCCCCATATCATACGGACAACCAAGTCAGGCACATACACCTGATTTGAGTGGAGATCATCAGCCTAACCTGACCATCTTTCCTGATCAGGCACATACAACTGCTCAGAGAAATCACTTTCGTCATCAAGTGGTTTCTAAAGTGAGTAAGAAGGCATCTAAGAAAAAGATCCGCCCAGCACAGTCAGGAGATTAAAGGCCAATCTGTAACCAAGCCTTGCTCGATGCTAGAGTTCTTGAAGCCCTCAGACATTTATCTGTCGGAATTCAAGATTCTACTCCCTCAGTTCCCAATAACAGGAACATTAATTCTGAAGGTCTTCAACAGACACTTCCTCATAAAGACTTGCTTCATGAAAGTTCGGTCAATCTTGAAGTTTCTTCTTCAGATGAGAGCCACATGAACCCTCTGTGTGGTCAGAAGACCAAGGATCAAGAGATTTAATCTTTTGCTGTAACCCATCATGATGGTCCTCCTCATGGTGATGAACTTCGCTGCGAAAGTCCTCTCCGCAGTAGTGATTCACGTTGTCTCGAAAATTCTTCAGAAGGCAATATAGTGACGAGAAAGCCCTCCTATATCGAGGCACTTGCAAACGTAAAACCAGTCATGTCTGATGCTTTACTATCGGCAGGTGAAACTCTTTCTCCATCAGAAGATAGCCTGGGGTTCAGGTTATTCTCCGAACCATCCCTGGGTCATTCATCTTCCAGCATGAATAGTGATCTCTCTACCAAACTTGTTGAATCCGATGAAGCAACAAGGAAACACCAACTCTGGTCCAAACAGGTAGAAGAATCTTCATTTAATGATAAAGAGGAAATGCTGAACATGAGGAAAAAACTGGCAAAAGGTGAAGTACCAGTCATGTTTTGGCCTTTGGCTGACTCCCAGTACGACATTCCAAAGATGTTGACGGATGATGGAATCCATGATATTCGTCTCAACATATGGAAAACTCTTTGTCAATTAAAGAAGAAGGTATTATCTTACGATGAATATGAAAATCATCTTAAGATAATAGAAGGGCTACAACGTCAGATTGATTTGGCATCTCTATCAGTCTCTCGGTATCCAAAGGCTGAAAAGTAACAGAGAACCCTTTAACGTTCATGCCTTGGCGCACTAAGAAAATTGCGTCAGTTAATTGCCAATGCTCCATCTGATGTTCATATCAGAGGATGGGGTGTTCACGGAGCACTACATTTCACAGTGCTTTCCGGTCAGCAAAGCCCGCCGAAAATGGTCTCATGCAATGTTATTGCCCATGGCCGGCCACAGTCAATGGGCTTTGTTCATAATCAAAAGCTTGCTCAAGAACATTCTTCAACTAGTTCCTCTCAAAATCAAGTATATAGAGAACAAGTTGTTGAATTGCTCCTACATCAAGCAGGCGAGAATATTTCACAAGCCTCTCGTCTGGAGCAAACACATCATCAAATGACAGAAGTTTCGGAAATCATCCAACGATCTGTTGAACCGGGTGATAAAAGTGGATACAGGTTAATGCATCCAGCTAATTTCCGAACTAAGATTCGCAAGATCAAGAGAGATTTTAAGAAGATCTCAGACATAGCATGTCAAGAGACACCCCAGCTTGTTAGACTGAGGACTTCTCTAACCCAACCATCAGAGTCAACAAATGGGATTCGAGGAGTTGAGCGGAAGCAGCAGGAACATCCCCAGTCCACCGGACTGGGGACTTTTTCAAATCCTCAATCCCTCCCTCAGAGAAAGTCAGTATTCTCTCGATTAGGGAATAAGCCTCAAGAGGAACGAAGAGCCAAGCTATTAGAAGATTCTCTCCAAGTGACGGTTCTCCAGGAAGTTCCTGAGGGATCAAGTCAACGGAATGCCATGTCTCATCATGGACATGGAAGAAGACAATATCACAGAAATGCTGATAGAAAGGATTCCATGCAATATGCATCCATTAATGTCATTAATGCCGTTGCTGCTGATTGACCAGATGAGGCTCAATCAGAGGGATCAGACGAAGAGGTTCCTGCTCAAGAAGTCTCGCACACAGACCTAAATGAAGAAGGTGTGCACACACGTAATCAAAGGCTTACCCAAAATCTGGGAATTACTTCAAGTAACCCACTTCCCCCTCTCCGAAAAGGATCCAATAAGGGGAAAAGAAAGAATCAGGTTACTTCTCACCCTTCCTCTGAAGGAGGTCAATTGCTCTCATTAGAGCAAAGGTTTGCACAACAGGAGGAAGAAATGAAAGAATTAAGAAGGTTGAATGCAGAACTACTTCAGAGTAGTCTTCTTCTTAAGAATGATGAAGTCCAACAGCCGAAGGAATTTGTTGTAACTACTGAGATGGATCAGGAATATCCTCCTTTATCATTACACCCTCAGAGGTCTAATCCTACGTGTCAAACGCAACAACGGTTGGCAGCACTACCATCAGTTGCAGCACCAACCATCACGTCTGTCCAAGCTCCATTCATTGCACCTACCCAAAACCAAGTTCAACCTGATGTTTCTCAAAAGTTAATAACTACTATTGAGTCATTAACAGCTCGGTTAGAAACTATGGAAGGAAAACGGGTGCAAGTTCAACCTGAAAAGAAAGTTTACCCTGAATGGGTAGATTCAATTTCTCCTCCATCCAGTTTTGGAAACCCTGTTTTCCCTACTTTCAATGGACCAGGCGACCCTAAACAACATTTGACGCATTACGTGTCTTGTTGTGATCCTATGATGGGAACTCCAGAGCAGCAAGAAGCAGTGAAACTCAGATGCTTCGTGCGAACCTTTCAAGGACCAGATTTTGTCTGGTATACAAGCTTGCAATCCCGGTCAGTCATCGGATGGGAGGATCTTCATCAAAAATTCCTTCTTCAGTTTAGCTCAACTTTGCCAAAAACGACAGTTTTCGATCTTACAAACTGCAAGCAAAGGGAGAATGAAAGAGTCTCTGATTTCATTGCTCGTTGGAAGGGATTAACGTATTCCCTGAGTTTAGCACTCCCTCAGGAGGAATTGTTGCCAATCTGTGTGGCAAATTTGCGTGATGAATTACGCACGCCATTGATCCCTGTGAAATACACAAGAGAGTTTCAAGACCTTACTTCAATCGCTCAGCAGATTGAAGATTCCCTTATACAGGCTAAGGTTAAATCTCGTGTAATTCCATCAGCTCCAGGAAGAAGAATGGGTAAAGTAGAAACTTCTACAGTTATGCTTAAACAAGCACCTGTACCTATTTCTACTTCAAAACCTTCATCTTCTCGAAGGGCTCCACCTCCTGAACGCCAACAACAAAGGCTGTTTCTTCCAAATGATCAAAAAGATCAACGACAAAAACAATTTGAGGATATGAAGAGTAAAACATACTCTTTCCGAAGTGAGCAAATTCTTGGTTACTTCATTTCAGATCTGGAAAATAATTTGGTTCAATTACCAGTGCCCAAGAGGCCAAACAAGGAAGGAGATGAAGACCGTCCCAATTATTGTCCCTTTCATCAAATGTTGGGGCATCCCATCCAGGAGTGTTTTGTCTTTAAAGACCTCCTGCAAAAGATGGTCGACTTGGGACAAGTCAAATTGAAGGGTTCTTCAGCTCATGTAGCGTGTATTACTGCTACAGATCCAGAGGAAGGAGGCGAGTGACAGGAAGTCAAAAGCAAAACTGTGAAAAAATATGATGATTGGATGGTCAGAAAGACAATCAATCGGACCCATTCCATTTTGCGAACACAATTGAAGAAGCCAATTGTGTCTCCTACAAAAGCTACAGTAAAGCCTCCATCAAAAGACAAATCCTCAAAAGGGCAGCGCAATTCAAAGAAGAAAGAGGAATCAGGAGAAGATGAGTATGTATCAAAGCCTAAATTGTCTTTGACTCTGGCAGATTTCATGCCATCTACTTCAAAGCCACGGGCACCGTCCCACCAAACGGCACAGCCTAAACAGGCTAACCAGGAAGAGTCTTTATCAGGCGAAGAGTTAATCTTTGGTTCTGTTAATATGATTCAATTAACAGATCCATATTCCAGCCTTGATGAGCCTGAATTCCCTGTATCAAATAAGGGAATCCGAAGAGGTTCTAGAGGTTCAGGATATAGGGGAAGACGTGGATCTTTCCAAAGCCACTACTCTAATTTTACCCCTGCTAGCACTGTATATGCAGCAGAAACTCGTGGTAGAGCCCTTCAGTGAGCTCAAAAAGAACAAGCAAGTTCTTCTACCAATGGCCAACTCGGTTTTGGCATAGTTATTTTGGAAGACCGATTAAAAGTTCCATCTTCTTTATCTCAGCAAGTAAATGGATCTAATCAGTCTAATCTGCCAAAACCAAGGATGTTGCCAGCTTCAATACAAGATGCATCAGCTTCCAAAGCATCTGCTTCTAAGGTACCTGCTAAACCGCATATTCCTATTGGGAAACGCAGACCTCTAGATCAAAAGTATGATATATTGAAACACTTGGCCCAATTACCAGCCAAGTTATCAATTTTGGATGCTTTGAATCTGTCAAAAGATCTTCGGGAAGCACTCATCGAAGCTTTGTCAAGTCCTCAGGAGTTTGAAGCTGAAATTGCTGCAGCTGAAATCTATCACATAGAGAATAATCCTGCAGAATGCCATGCAGTGATATCTTTTACTGATAAAGATGAAGATGATGTTGTGCATGGGAACATAAAGCCTTTGTACTTATCTGGCAAAGTCAATGGTATAGATGTTCGAAGAGCTTTCATTGAAAATGGTTCAGGAGTCAATCTCATGCCCATTCGTACACTTCATCGATTGGGCCTCACGGAATCTGATTTATCTCCTTCTACCATGATGTTACAAGGATATGATAAAAATGAACAAGAACCACTGGGAGAAGTTACACTCAGAACTCAGTTTGGAGATCTTGTATCCAATTCGGATTTCATGATTGTTGATCAAGACTCAGCTTTCAATATCTTGCTTGGAAGACCCTGGCTACATCAGCATGCAGCTATTCCGTCATCATACCATCAATGTCTCAAATACTGTTTCGATGGTCAAGTTGGAACATTGTATGGTGATAAGGCCCCATTCAAGACATGTGAGTCTCAATACATTGAGGCGGAATTTTATCACATGAAGGGAAGAGAAAAATCTACAATGAAGGAAATTACCAAAGTTAATGCTCCATATGGTTTGGAAAAAATTCCAATAAATCCATTTTCACATGTGAGTATAGATTATGTGTTACCTATCAGTCAAATTGACAAAATAGGCCCAAATCAAAATACTCTTATGGAAAGATCCATAATGTCAATTACGGCGATCGAGCCAGACAACATGGGAGAAATTGGTAACCTACCAAGCAGTGATGAAAGCATAAGTGGTGACGTTTTCATTTCGTCTACTGAAATCCAACAAGTCTATACTTGGCTAATCAGGCCAGAAGAAGTTATAGCAACACCAGAGGTGAATAATGATTTCGATTCTCAATCCATCATCTCCTCTTTATTTCCCAAAGAAGACCCTTTATCATCAATAGGGTTGGAAATGGAAGCTTCTTCTTCAAAATGTGAAAATTTTGACATCTCTTATGATCATGAGAATTTCGTTTTTTCATCTACTTTGCAAGTAGAAATGGAAGAAATAACACATGATGAAGAGGAAGAGGAAGATCTTAGAGATGCTCCTCCAGCATTTGAAGAGGGTATCTCTACCACTGTGGATGAACTCAGAGAAGTAAATCTGGGTACAAAGAAAGATCCACGCCGCACTTTAATTAGTGCAGCCATGACCCTTGAAGAGGAAGAGATGTATATTTCTTTTCTAAAGAAAAATAAAGATATTTTTGTTTGGAATTATACAGAAATGCCTGGGCTTGATCCTGATGTTGCTACTCATCATTTGGGTTTACCAAAAGAACATCGAGGATTCAAGCAAGCCGCAAGAAGAACACACCCAACCTATGCTTCCAAAATTGAGGCTGAAGTGGATAATCTTATCAAAGCTAACTTCGTCAGAGAAGTTCAATATCCCAAGTGGTTGGCTAATATTGTCCCTGTAAAGAAGAAGAACGGACAAATTAGGGTTTGCATCGATTTCAGAGATCTTAATCGGTATTGTCCTAAAGATGATTTCCCAGTTCCGATTACAGAACTCTTAATTGATGCGACGGATGGATATGAAGTACTTTCTTTCATGGATGGATATTCTGGATATAATCAAATCCGAATGGCCCCAGAAGATGAGGAATATACAGCCTTCAGAGCTCCTCAAGGTGTGTTTTGTTACCGGGTGATGCCCTTTGGTTTAAAGAATGCAGGTGCAACATATCAACGCGCCATGCATCGTATCTTCAAACCTCTTTTAGGGAAGTTTGTTGAATGCTATGTAGATGATTTGGTGGTTAAATCCAAACAACGTTCTAATCACTTGGCTGATTTGGAAGTCATATTCCACAAGCTTCGACAACATAGTTTGAAGATGAACCCCTTAAAATGTGCTTTTGGGGTAACCTCAGGAAAATTCCTCGGCTTTGTTGTATGCCATCGTGGTATTGAAGTCGATCCTGAGAAGACCAAATCAATCCTTGGTATGTCACCTCCTCAGAATTTGAAAGAATTAAGAGGACTTCAGAGACACTTAGCCTATATTCGGCATTTCATCGCCAATTTGGCAGGCAAAAGTTTACCCTTTACCAAATTATTGAAGAAAGGAGTCACTTACCAATGGACTGAAGAATTTCAAGAAGCATTTTATGTTCTCAAGAAATACCTCTTAAGTCCACCAGTACTCATGCCACCTGTTGAGGGTAGACCACTTATTCTCTATGTGACATATTTAGAGCGATCATTGGGTGCCTTTCTCGCTCAAAAGAATGATGCTGGGAATGAAAATAGTCTCTACTATCTCAGTAGAACTATGCTTGAAGCAGAAACCCGGTATTCAAGTATTGAAAAGTGCTGCCTAGCATTAATCTTTGCAGTTCAGAAACTGAGACACTACCTGCAACATCATGAGGTCCAATTGGTGTCTCGTAATAATCCACTCAAATTCATCCTTAGTCGTCCAATGCTTACAGGATGTCTGGAAAGGTGGGCGGTTATTCTACAGCAGTTCGACATTCAGTATGTGTCTCAAAAGGCAATTAAGGGCCAAGCTCTGGCTGATTTCCTGGCTGAACATCCTTCAGTGGAAGACACGTATTCAGATATCGAACTCCCTGATGAGGAAGTTTTCTCTATTCAAGAGAGTCCTCAAACATGGGAAATGTATTTTGATGGTGCTTCTAGAAGTCCAACAGGGAAGAAAATGGAAAATCCTAAATTCAACAAAGTTGGTTTAGGAATTGTGCTCATTTCTCCAGATAAGGCAGTGTTACCTTATTCCTTTTTGTTGTGGGAAGGTGGTACCAATAATGAAGCTGAATACCAAGATCTCATTACAGGCTTGGAATTAGCGCTTCAAGCACAAGTGAATCACTTAAAGGTGAAAGGTGATTCAGACCTGGTAATCAAACAAGTCAATGGGGATTATGCCATCAGAAAAGAAGAATTAATCCCTTTGTATGATTACGTCAGAGAGTTAATGTCGGAATTCCCTTCAGAACCGACATTTTCTTATGTCCCAAGATCACAAAATGCTCAAGCTGATGCACTAGCTAATATAGACACAGCTTTAGAAGATCCAAATCGGGACGAGACAACCATCTGTATTACCCACCATCGTGCAATTTCACCTTATGTTCAAGTCAGAACAGAGGAAATTAATGAAATTAGTCCCATTCCTAAACCATATGGTCATACTACAGGATGGATGTCACCTATCAGGGAATACCTTCAAAATGGAACACTTCCACCTGATAGAGCCGAGAAAGAACAAATTCGGAGACGTGTGGTCAATTTTACTCTTTATGATAGCCCAAACCACCTCGAGAAAATTCTCTACAAACGTGGTTTTGATGGAGTTCTCTTCAGATGTATTGATGGTGAAGAGACAATGGATGTCATAAAAGAAGTGCATGCAGGAGTTTGTGGTGCCCACCAGTCTGGACATAGACTGTCTGATCAAATTCGAAGGCTTGGATACTTTTGGCCTTCAATGATACAAGATTGTGTTAATTTCACAAAGAAGTGTCATTCATGCCAAGTATATGCCAACTTCATTCATAAACCTCCAGAGTTGCTTCATATAACTAAATACTCATGGCCATTTTCCACATGGGGAATGGATGTGGTGGGACCTTACCCTTCAGCTACGGCCAAGCAGTTTAAGTACATTCTTACTGCTACTGATTTCTTTTCCAAATGGGCAGAGGCAGTACCTCTCAATGAAGTCAGTTCTAAATGCATTGTTAGCTTCATCAAGTCTAACATCATTACTAGATTTGGTGTCCCTCATACCATATTGACGGACAACGACACCAACTTCTGTTCTTCTGAGGTAAAGAAATTGTATCAAGAATACAACATTAAGTCCAACCATTCATCTCGATATCATGTAGCGGCTAATGGCCAGATAGAGGCCTTCAACAAGAATCTTTCAAATATACTTCAAAAGATGGTGGATAAAGATAAGAGGTCATGGCCTGATAAACTCTTTCATGCTTTATGGGCTTATCGGACTACCACTCGCAATGCAACGCGGTCAACTCCATATTCATTGGTATATGGAACAGAAGCAGTCTTTCCAATTGAAGTTCAATTGCCCTCACTCAGAATAGCCATTTGTGATCAATTATCTACGGATGAGCAATCCCAAAAGCGGTTGAATGAATTGGAACAGTTAGATGAGAAAAGATTGTGCACTTTGCACCACTTGGAAATCTATCAGAATCGAATAGAACGAGCTTTTAACAAAAAAGTTCGTCTTCGTTCATTCATTCAGGGAGAATTGGTATTGGTTCTCAGAGCACCAATGATACCAGGAAAGAAGCCTCCCAAGATTGAACGAAAATGGGAAGGACCTTATTCAATACATAAGGTCTACTCCAATGGAGCATATTCTCTAATCTCAATGGATGGAGAACACATCACAACTCCAACTAATGCTAGATTTATGAAGAAGTATTTTGTATAAACACAAAATATTGTTCCCAGATCCAAAACAATCACATTGGTTCATGATTTTGTCCTACATGACACTAAACTGTATTATGTCCTATCTACATGACATTAAACTGTACAAAAGTTCCATATTTTGTCCGAGATGAAATTAAACTATATTTTGTCCGAAATGACATTAAACTATATTATTTCCTAGCAACATGACATTAAACTGTGTGGCACTTCCAACGTCCAGCATAACGATAAACTGTAAAAAGTCCCCAGAACTGATATCCTCGTATTGGTTCACCTTAGTCCTAGCTACATGACTTTAAACTGTACAGCACCAGTTCGTCCTTGCTATATGACATTAAAACTATACAGCAATGGTCCAGTATGACTTTAAACTGCAACTTCATCCCACATGACATTAAACTGTGAAAAAGTTCCATAAACCGTCCAGCATGACCTTAAACTGCATCATCCCTGGTCCATGTATATGACCATAAACTATTTGCAAATCCCTTATGTCCAGCAAGATGTTAAACTGTGACGTCCTAACTACATGACGCTAAACTGTATAAAAGTCTCTCACGTCCGGAAAGAAGTTAAACTATATAATCATCAAAGGTCCAGCATGACATTAAACTGCACCATCCACGGTCCATGCATATGACCTTAAACTATTCGCACTTTCGTCCAACATGACATAAATGGTGTGTTATTTTGTCCTTACAGCATGACATTAAACTGCACAGTCCCCCTTTCGTCCAATATGACGTTAAACTATTTTATCCCCATCGTCCTAACTACATGATGCTAAACTGTACAGAAAATCCTTGATAGGTCCTACATGACATTAAACTGTATTTTGTCCCTGCTACATGACACTAAACTGTGCAGCACCAATAGTCCTAACTGCAAGACTTTAAACTGCATAGTCCCTTTTTTATGTCCTACATGACATTAAACTGTACATCGTTAAGGTTGTTATTACCTCTTGTTTCTCACACCGAGTATGACTCACGTGATCTTAGAGCGAACATCAACCATAACACTCCCTTTGGACCACTAACCATGTGTAAGTCCCAACAATATTTCTTATTAGATCATTGTCCAAAAGAACAACTTGATCATTAATTCATTCTTTAATTGAACTACACGGACTTTGATCCTTGCCCTCCAGGCTGGGTATGTAGGCAACCTCCCAGGGTTCAAGCCCAAAAACAATCTCTTCACATCGGTTCACCACCATCTCATATGATGTTGATTTGTGAAACCACCCCTGGAATCAATATCTTTACATTGATTCACTTTCGTCCTTGTTATATGACGTTAAACTATACAACACTTTTGTCCGGTACGACAATAAACTACAATATTCTTTGATTTCCTCATTTGAGAGAGAACTATTATTGAAATTGATTTTTCAATCATGGTTTTCATTTTCAAAAGACTACATGCATACATGGTAATGCCTAAACTTTTTTATGTTAAACCATCATTGCACTAAAGTCCCCTTTCACCCTTCACATGTACGAACCAAATTTGTACAAAGGGCATTTCTAGAACTACGTGGACTTGATTCCCATCCTTATGGGATACGTAGGAACATTCGAGTGTCCCTCGAATCCAGTCCCAAGTCTTTTGGGCCTAACCCCAAATTTCACTTTTAGTCCCTTGGCTGAAAAGTCCTCATGAAAACACACACTGTGTATTCATTATTATGGTCCAAATTCTATGACCCTAAACTAAGATCACTCATACTTTCGTCCTGCACGACGTTAAAATGCATTTCAAGAACTACGTATGGCTTGATTCTCATTCTTATGAGATACGTAGTGAAGTCCAAAATTTCAATTCAGGACCCAGCCACAACATGATTATGGTTATTATTGACCTATGTATCTCTATATACATTGGAAAATACCCATCTTTATGTGTTATAATCCTAACCTTAAATATTTTCATATCTTCATAACCCTTTTCATGACTTCTAATCACAAAAATGTCAAACTTCTGAGAATTCTTTTGCCTGACTATGCAGCATGTGCCCATAGGTGGCCTTGAATAAACAGTCCACATAACAGACTTGTCAGCCAAAAGATACTATTTATTTGACCATGCAGCCAATGCCCTTAGGTGGCCCTGCATATTTCAACCCCCTAACGGGTTTGTTAAATAATGGTAACTTCATTTTGGGAAGAATGCCTCTTTTGTCCTTATTTGTCTTAAACGATAGTATGTAGGGATCCGCAAAAAATAGCCATCCTTAACATATTTGTCCCATATCCTTTTTCATGATCTGAAAGTATTCAAGTCTATGGTTTATTCTTCTTCCCTACGTTTGGGTCAGACCTTCGTAGGAGTGATATTCATCCAGTTCTTCGATATTCTTGTTCGGAAATATCTTCTCCATATTCAAGTACCTCTTTCCATACAACAAACTCTATACTTTAGAAAATTTGAATCTCCATAAACTTTCACTGGCTTTTAGCACTAGGAAAGTAAATTTCTAAGAGTTCTTTCGCCTGACTATGCAGCACGTGCCCATAGGTGGCCTTGCATAAACAGTCCACATAGCAGACTTGTCAGCCAAAAGATACTATTTATTTAACCATGCAGCCAATGCCCATAGGTGGCCCTGCATATTTCAACCCCCTAACGGGTTTTGTTAAATAATAGTAACTTCATTCTTGGAAACTACTTCTTCTAATGCCTTTTAGCTCTTTTTCATATCATTCCTCAGATTCAAATATTCTTAAGCCATAGTTTACATATTTTCTCTCATACTTGAGTTTGTTAATTTGTTTTCAGATAAATTGTCAAGGAATTGAATCAATTTTAATCCATTTTGGTCAAAGCTATTTCGACCTTAAACATTATCCCCTTTATGTCCGGCATGCATGACTTTAAACTGCCCACAAAAGACAAAGGAACTCTGAATAAAAGTCAAGTTCCAGCTCACTAAATATACATTTTTTTGTATGATTTAGGTAAATATTGAGCAATTAAAAGGTTCAAAGTTTGTAGGATTATTTGTAATAATCCTAGTAAAAATCAAACTATGATTACTAGGACCATTGGCTTAAGTAAATTTGAAGCAGGTAGTGAAAAGAATGAAAGTACAAATGATTGAAGACAAAAGTGTTTTTTATTGATACACAGGAGATAGAAAGACATCCACATACTGGAGTCTCTTCTCTTTTTCAAGAATTACAGAAGATTGTCAACATAAGTCTTCATTTGATGTATAGCATCCTGAGCCTCATCAGCAGTTACTTGAAGCTCGTGCACTTGACCAGCTTCACTCTTTTCAGCTTGCTGAAGTGCCTTCTTAGCATCTGCGATGGATTTCATGCCATTAATATGAGTTTCATCCAATGATTTATTAAGCTGATCAAGTTCCCCAGTAACAGCATCTAACTGTTGCTGGAGTTGCACCTGCTGGACGACCTTTTCTTTGATTTTTTGCTTCAGATCCTTCATCTTGGTAGCATAATCAGCTTCAGCTTGGGATATCGCATCCTCAAATTCGCCTATGTTGACTGGAAATTTCACTCTGGTCAAATCTTCGCGACTTGTCTGCACTTGATCCCTCCTGAAAATGATCTGTTTCACCACAGCATGGATCTTTTCATACCCAAAACCACCAAGTCCCAGTATAACAAATTGGGATGACAATCGAGAAATTTTTTATGGTAGCTCTTCTAAAGGCACCCCAGATATGATGTTCCATATGTTGTTCCATGCCTTACGTCGTGAAAAGCTGAATGCTTTAAGCATCTCTGGATCTGATTCAATATCATCGTCAGAAGGGGGTATGTAATCTGGAATTAGCGCGCTTAGGGAAGTGCCTTGTCCTGCTCTTTCCCCCCTGACTTGTGCTTCTTCACTTTCAATTCCCGTTGGGACAGAGGCTGAGGCCTCATCTCCAGATCTAGTCATTACAGTTGATGGTCCTGCATGATTAATTGAAAGGTTTAGTCAACTTCAAAGGATAACAACAGAATAGATTGTCTTGCGAATAAAGTACAATCACAAATATTGTTATCCCTTACCCAAGGGTGGTTCATCAACCTGAGAAGACTTCTCCCCATCTTTCCCGGTTTCAACAGGATTTTCAAGATGGGTCTCAGGAGAGTTTATTGGATTTAGCTCTACTTGAGCTAATGTTTCTGCAATGATAGGGTTGACATCAGTGTCCACACCCTCTTCGGGCATTGGCAGTTCAGCGGCTTCTACGGAAGAAACTGCATATTATTTTCCATCATGGTTAGAAGTATATTTAAAAAAAAAAAAAAAATTTGGGCGAAGGGTAGCACTCACGCCCAAGGTCTTTTAAATCATATGACAACTTAGCATGATCATAAAATTCTTCAAAAGTCATTCCTTGATTCATCATTTCATCCAATGATACTTCAGAATCTTGATTAGTCTCACCAGTGGGAGCATTTGCTACATCTTCTTGCTGACTTATGTCCTGCAACCCCTGACCCTGGACAACACCTTCAGTAGTAGGAGGGATACTGGGAATGGATGGTAGCTCTTCTCCAGGAGCAACCAAGTCAGCCTGGGTCTGTGATTGTTCTACAGCACCCTCCATGACCTTTGAAGGGGGTTTAGTCCTTTCCCTCAAGGGGGAAATTGAAGAAGCCCCTGCAATCCTCAGAAATATGAGTAACCATATGATTATGGGTATAAACTCATGATTGTTCGAAAGACTTACCACTGCTAATGAAACGTTTAACTATGGATTTCCTCCTTCGTTTCCTTGTCTTCTTTTGTTTTTTCGGAGTATCATTAGTCTCCCTTATTGGCACTTGGATTGGCGAATGGAAGGCTATGTCCAGTGCCTCATTCATGGCCTGCTAGCCTGGAGATATCTCGCCTGGTTCGCGAGGAGAATCAGCAGCAGCCCCGATAGCAGTACCACCAGGGCTATATTGTGGCGAAGGAACCCCGTTCCCTTTCTTTGCAAGCTGCAAGATGAAGAAAATAACTTCCTTAATTAACAAAGATTCAACTGAAATCAAGTTGCAAAGAAAATAAGGAAAGAAAACTTACATCTTCAGGAGCCACGTACTCTTGCCATTCCTCATCTCCAGAACCACCAGCCCCCTCAGTGGCGCCACGATCAATCATTTCCTTCACCCGCCTGGTGATATGAACCGAGTCATCAGTGGAATATATGAGTATTTTCAGATCTCTGATGTAAGCTCGCACTTCATTGGGGTTATCTCCGTATTGAAGATTTTTAGAAGCTACAAGATATCCTATTCCAGGAAGTTGTAGGCCCTCACACAAATCCAGCCAGGCGGTCTCAGTATCACAATATAAGATCTGCCATAGCTGAACAACCTCTGGTCTTAGATATAAAGGCTGTGAGGAAGGTCCTACAATTTTTTATTTTAATTTCTTCCCAACTCCTGCAACTACAGATAGAGAATAAGAATGTAAGACTTATTACTTTATAAAGTAGTAGTGATTGAAATTACTACAATGAAATAACTCACCAGGAGTTGATGGAGTGGGTCTTTTAATTCTGGATGGAGGATTATATCGGGCACGAAACCGCTTTGCTGCCGGTTGTGCCTCATCATCCCCATCGTGATAATCCGATGAATCAGTTCTAGAAGAGGAGTCTGTTGAATCTATTTCAGGTGGAGAAGCGTCACCTTCATGAGGAAGGGTTTCTTTCTCTACAGTCCTCTTCCTCTTTCCCACTTGATATACTGGGTGATTCAATATCCCTTTGGGGTATGATGCTATCCAGTGTTCGGCATAAAATGTAGTCAGATTATGTGCCTCTTTTTCAACTGGTAGATCAAATACTGCCCCAGTCTTCTCTCTTGATGTCAGCAACCATAGTTGTCGAGAAACCATCAGATGTTGCTCTAACCTGACATGTATTGGAGGGGATACAACAATCTGTTGCAAACATTTGAATTGGCGTGCAAATCTATATGGAGCGTAGGCCTCACATATGATTTCTCCATCAATCCTGGCTACTAACACGCCATCCATGCAAGCTAGCATGTATGCCCTCAAATCCAAATGGGCTTTCCCATCATCAACAAATCGCCCAGATGACGGACTTCCATAAGGAAAGAAGTTGAATTCCTTAAACATGCTTAGTCTTACTTTCATGTCATAACCATTAACATCTAATGGAGCAATTCCAGAGAATGCTTGCAATGACGATCTGAAAGAGCTTCCAGGAATTTGTAATCCATTCTGTACGTTGTAAGTCCTGAAGTGAGTGGCAATCCATCCCCAAAAAACCTGGAATGGTCCCACTATTCTTAAAGGAGATTTACCCTGGAAGACGTGAAGTAAACTCCTGTGAATCTTTGCTAAAATGGGGGTAGCTAACCCAACCATTTTTCCCTCAGCCAACTTTGCCGCAATGACGAAGGTCCCTGGACTAACGCCTCCCTTCGAATCCCTGACCGGCAAGAGAAAAACACTGAGCCACATTGCCAAGAAACTCGCCAGATGAGTTTTCTTTGGAATTCTTTGATTCACTTCATATCCCCACTTTTCGAACTCTCCTGCTTCTAGAGTTGGCCAGAATGTGCCAGGAGCTCCTCTCTTCTCAGGTTTTGGACAAGTAGTAGGACGTCTGGGACTGGTATCCTTGGATTTCTTTTTCTTGGATCCTTTTTCTTTTGGATCCATCCCTTTCTTCTCAATAAGAAACACATTCATCCATTCTTCCGGATGACTATCTTTTCTAAAATGAGTTAATGAGGTCTCTGAACTCTTGAGACTGTGAAAGGTTTTAAATAATTCTCGAGCCAAAGAAGGAGTCTTCTCTGAATCATTCCAAGTCACCTTGGGAGGAATGAATTCATCATACATGTCTCCCAAGATTGGAGCTCCTGAAATCTTGTGGACATCCCACAAACTGATACCAACTTCTCCATGAGTCAAATGGAAAGAATTAGTCGCTGGGCTCCAGTGGCTGAGTATCTTTGGCACGAAGTTATCATGTCTGTAAACATATGTTTGCCCGACCCAAACGGCCTCATATATTGCATCTCTCTTCAGATACTCAATAAACTCTGCGCAAGTCTGTCGCACCCAGTATGCCCACATCCAAGTTGGCTTCACACCTCCCCCAGGACGGAAATCCCAACTTTTCTTCCAGCCTTTGGATTGATCCATCTGAGCATTTAGGAAGATTGAAGGATGACAATGTGGTTGAAGCTCAGGTGTATGATCTTTCAGATCTGGTGTGCAAGGGCTATGATGCATCACATAAGCCTTCTCCACTGTTCCAGCAGTTAGAAATGATCCTCCACCTGAGATATTTGCTGAAGAAAAATTGGTATAATTCTGAAACCACGAAAATGGAAGATATTTCTTTACTTCTGGAATAATGACTTCTTGTAGATGACCATAGCCATACAAAGGTAGATAAGTGCAGTGAGGAAAGTTGCGATGATATTTCTTCAGATACTTAGCCAAATCTGGAAGAGTACTATCTTTGACAGTATAGTAATCAGGGCCAATGATATCCATCATATCATCTATCCGCTTGCTAGCCAGTTCATCAATTAATCCAGGTCTAAGAGCCATTGAATCTGCACAGGAGTTGAATAAATTAAACTCTTAAATGGGTTTATTTTTCATAAAATTTGTTAAAGAATTTGGAAAAAATGGCTAAGGCATTAAGGCGCGCAAGTATGGAGATGTCGCGCAAGTGATACAAGTGACGCGCAAGTTTTTTTCGCCCAAGTATTACCGCGAAAGCCCTATTACCTTGAGAGTAGCGCGGTAGCGAGGAAACAGTGGAAAAAGAGACTTGCGCGGCGAGGAAGACTTGCGCGGCGAGAGCTCGAGAAATTCGGGATCAGATGTTATCCACGACCAAAAGCTGTGTATTTATAGGCTAGGAAGCCTATCTGCGCGCCGCACCCAGAGCGCTTAAGGCCTGCGCGACGCAAACTTGCGCGCTGCCCTCTGTGCGCTGAAGACTTGTGCGCCTCCCTTTTCCTTTGGAGGGATTCAATTTCCTCAGAGTCAAATCCTCATTTCTCTCCAGATCCAACTCTGAGGGGGGACTTTTGTTGACGCTCCTTTCGTCACAGAATCTAAAGATCGGAAAAGGGAATATCTCAGCTGAAAGTGATTCATCCTTTGAAGAAAACATCAAAAATCAACAAAGGCATAAACAAAGGATACGTAGGTAGCCCATTTATGGGTTCGATCCCAACTTTGAAATAATCTCTGTCCTTCTGAATGACGATAAACTTCAAGTGCCCCACTGAGTGGCTTTAAAACCATCCTGGTCATCATAATGACCAAAGAGACTTTTATATAAATGTTTTGAAGGATACCATTGACCAAGAATCTCGAAACAGATATAGATGATTCTCTATTGATGAAGAACCTCGAATACATATAAATGATTCTCTAAATTTCTTGCATATTTAATCATTGATTGTTAAAACTAAAGGAAAGCTCATTTTATACTTGGTAATGTAATA
Organism: Viscum album; assembly: GCA_963277665.1. NCBI lineage: Eukaryota > Viridiplantae > Streptophyta > Magnoliopsida > Santalales > Viscaceae > Viscum > Viscum album. The sequence goes on along the minus strand of OY728134.1, from coordinate 1,086,292,368 downwards.
AGGATTCACGAACATAACTTAAATCTATAAAGAGATTCCCGAAGTAGAAAATAATTCCCCTCAAAAAGGTGTGATGAGTCCGACCTCCCATCCTCTCGACCAATGCAAATTCCTAAGCCTCATTAGCCCACAAGCTAATGAGCGCCTGCCTTTGGAAAGTAGGTCCAAACGAATGTGGAATCATTGGATGTTTCCGGTTCTACGAACAAACCCATTAGAAACCGATCGGAATGTTTGAATCTCCCGTCCAGGAGGTCATCCCTGGATTCTGTGCAAAACAGAGATCTTACAAGATGCAGTAGCTGAGGCAGAGGCCGATAATAACATGAATTCGATCAAAATCAACCAAAAAATTAAAGAATCCATGAAGGAGTTGGTATATCTTCAACACAAACTAGATTCCATTCATAAAAAACTTTATCAATTGAACCAAACACTTGGAGAAACCCAATTGGAGAAGATAACCACTATTTCAACTGTTAAAGAAGCACTTCGTCAAGCCGAGGAGGCTGGAGTTTCTCAGCTGTCTCAACTTAAATAGGAGGTTGATAGGGATTATGAGGCCATTCAACAAATGAGGAGTCATGTTGAGAGCTTATTTTAACAGATGATAAAGAGGCTCTGTTCTGTGTATATCCCTCTGATTTCATATGAATGAAAGGAATTTTGTCTCCAATCATATATGTTGTCATTCTTACTTTCTGTGATTTCAATATTAAAGGTAATGATGGTTATTTCTTTTTTAACATCAAAAATTTATGTCAGATAATCATAATTATGATGACAAGAATGAAGGTGCTCAAAATTTTCCTTATCAATCAAATGATCTTAATGATCATAGTTTGATTTTTACTAGGGTTATATAAACAAGCCCCACAAACATTGTATCTTTTGAAATTTTATTGATCAATATTACCTAAACTGTATGAAAGGTGCTGTCGTGGGTTCCCTCAAATAATTTGTGGTTTTTGGGGTACTTTGGTGAAACAGAGTGGCTGACCAAGGTCGTCTCTCAAAGAGGTAGTAATTGAAACAACTTATTAATGGAATTATGAAAATAACATAAAAGATAATAAAACACACTACATAAAAATTATGGTGGATATTTTTACCCATTATAAACATTGATTAAGTTTTCTGTAAGAATATTTTATTTTTTTTGTTTTTATTTTTGAAATGAATTTTGATTAAAAAGACACAACGAGAAGATACTTTTTTAAAAAATATTTTTAAAAGATGTAATCGATCTAACTATAAATATTAATTTACTTATTAATCATTGTAATTTAAATTAATACCCACTTAATTATGATACCTTAATTTTTTAACCCTTAAACCCTAATAGAGTTAACTTAACCACAAAGATGAAATTACTTAAACCCTAGGCTAGCTTCAGAACATGCAATCACAACACCCTACTTTGATTTATGTTATAAGGTTATATTATGTTTAGTGGTTAATTAGAGAACATATACATTATATATATTAGTATTAATTAAGTTTAGGGATTATATTTGAACTCTACAAACTTATCCCGTGTGGTCTTGTATTACCAATTAAGATCACACTCTCACAATTCACACAATACTCGACCTCACTTGTTTTTGTGTTAATTGTTCAATTGATTTATTGGTTTATTATAATTTAAACACTCAATTCATATATCATATTAAGTGAATTAAAATATCTCACTTATTCAAAATAATTAAATAAATATGGTAGAAGATAGATTGATCACTAAGAAAACTACTCTTCTATGGGCGGTGTGGTCATTGTGGAGACGTTTTGCATGAGAAATGGATTGAAAGGGTAGAACCCAATCTCGTCTCCACTCTTGAATTCCAGAACAAAGAGAAAGATAATAAGATGAAAATAAAAGAACACAAAATATTAATTGAAGAAAAATTTATGATACAAGCATGAAAGCAAAATACAAAGAGGAGGTGGGAGAGGAGAGCCTTTTTTGAAGAGATGTTTGCACAAATACTTACTCATTACAAGAGTTTTGAAGGGCTCAAAAGAGACACCCTTTCAGAAAAAACTTCCCCATTCCTTGAAAAAAAAATCCCAAAGAGTAAAAACACCAATTTATAGAGTGGTGGGGAGGCTAGGTTCAAAGTGGTTTCAGGTGTGAATGGGGAATCTCAGCCAAATATTTTATGCCAACTTGCACCACCCATTTGACCTTTAAAACGCATGAACCATCTATTATTCCATAAGGATAATTTGTGAAAAATTGGGTTTTAGATCTCCTCTCAAAATTTTGGCTCAATCCATGGGAGGATGTAGAAGTTATGACCCCATGTCCAATCTGGCGAGTCCAGCCCAACTTTGACTTCATGGCCCATTTGCACCAACAAAATGCATGATTTAGATCCAATGCCCTAAATGAAAGTTGTATAAAATTAAGTCAAGAATGCATTTAAAAAATATTAACTTCAAATAATTCAAATAAAATTATTTATTTTCGAAATAATACAGTGCACTATAAAGGGTAAAACTGGAATTTACATCAAATTTTGAAATGAATGATCTAATCCCAAATATTTTATAAACAAACATATTTAACACAATGTGAGGAAATTTTATCATTTAATATCAATAAAATATTCAATAAAAATTTGTTTTATCAACTCCCCCACACTTACACTTTTGCACTCCTGGGAAAAACCTCATATCACGTATTCTGAAAAATTGTGACAAGTAAACATCAATATCAAATAAAAATGAATATTAAAACACATATCCTTGAGATCCAACAATTACACACCAAGAAACAGAAGTTATCATGCCTCATAAAATTCCATTATTTCATGTTCTCCATTTATATCATTCAATATATTTCCACTTCATTTATCCTCCCATGCACAAAACACTTACCTCACTTGAATTTTCTCTTATCACACAAATATCACCAATGTATTTCTCATAAAAACTCATAAAAGGGTCATAATAGTCTTGATAAATTCCTACATCACCACCCGATGTGAGTCAAGTACATATTTTTATCATGAGTACTTTCCAGGGTTTTTCTATGGCTTTCAATTGGTAGGATTTAGATGTGAAAAATTATGAGGCTGAATGAGGGGGCTTGACTCTTTGAAGAAAAATTGCATTAATCTAAGTTTCACTTTAATATGGTCTCCTCTTAAATACTCATAGCATCCATTCATGTTCATCATCATGAAAAAAATGAATGTTCACACCATTCAACATTTCATCAGTAAAAATGTCAATCTTCTCAAGCATGATTTTCTTGAAAGTTCTAGATAGGAACAACTTTATTCCTCTATTAGAAGCTCCAGAAAGGCACAAATTCAATTATCATGAAAGCTCTAGAAAAGGTACAACTTTAAATATAATAAAATTTCTAGAAAATTCACATCTTTCAATATAATGATTTTCTTCAGCAGAAAACACATCTCTTCAGAATTTAATTTTCTATCCAAAGTATCAAAAAATGTGGTAGCACAACAAAAACAACTTCCCCCACACTTAAGTTCAACTAGATTATGCAATTTTACTTCAAGATTTGGTTGGATAGGGAAACTTGGCTTGTAATGTGGCTAACCTAACAGGATGCTCATTGATTCTAAGGGCTATAAAGATTAAATGTTTAAGGTAGGACATTATAAAAAGGATTCTTTGAAATAGGGGCTTTAATACCAAAAAAATGCCTCAATCATTTAAAACATAAGTACCTCAAACCCTCAAGGTTTGACAAGAATAAATCAAATTATAGTTAAATCAATCATGGTTTGGTTCTCTCAAGAAGTGAGATAAATGTAAATAATATGAAAAGAATGGTTCAGAAGCCTCACAAAAAAGTGATTTAAAATATAAATACAGTGAGATGTGGCATGAGATTCAAAATTCAGAGTACTTTACATGAAATTACTAAATATTTGAACGTGAAACAAAGTTATTTTCAGAATTCATTTAAGATCGATTTCATGGGATAGATTGTTTAACTTATTTATATGAATTTAAAAATGGTGATGAGAATCATTTCAGATCAAAAGTTTCATAAACACACAAAAATTGAAAAATAAACACAAATTTTTTAAAAAACACACAATTGTTTGGAAAATCATTGAAAAACAAGAAAACAATTGAAATTACTAAACTAAAAGGTTCCCTTCCCCACACTTAAAACATTTCATTGTCCTTAATGTGAACCCATGAGATGATATATGCACATGAAATGTATAATTTTAAATAGGAAAAAGAATAAAAAAGTTAAAGGGTTAGGAATAGCCTAATATGCTCAAGTAATGATGGGGTCATGAAGTGTGATGAAATCCACTACATCAGTAGGAAGTCCCTCAATGTATTTCTTCAAACATTTCCCATTGACTGTAAAGCTACTTCATGTGTCTTCTTGTGTGACCTCCACTACACCATAAGGACAAAAATTAGTCACAATATAAGGACCTAACCACCTGGAACACAACTTACCATGAATCAGCTTCAATCGTGAACTATAGAGCAAGACTTTCTCTCCAACTTGAAATTCCCTTTTCTAGATCATTTTTTCATGAGCTGCTTTTGATATTTCCTTGTAGAGCCTTTAGTTCTCATATAAAGACAATTAAATTTCCGAAATCTCTTGAATTTGTAGCTTCCTTTGGATTCCATCTTGTGCCAAATCCAAGTTTCATTTCTTTATAGCCCAATAATCCCGATGCTCAGCTTCCATGGGGAGATGAAACACTTTCCCAAAAACAATATGAAATGGGGACATACCAATGGGTGTCTTGTATGCTGTCCTATAAGCCCGGAGCACATCATCCAAGCACTTGATCCAATCTTTCCTATTCGGCTGCACGATTTTTTCCAAAATTTGTTTCAACTCCCTATTTGAAACCTCAGCCTGACCATTTGTTTGAGGGTGGTATGGTGTTGATGTTTTTTGTGTCACCCCATACTTCTGAAGGAGGGAAGCCAAACTCCTATTGCAGAAGTGTGTCCCTTGGTTACTGATGATGGACTTTGGTACTCCAAACCTACAAAAAATCTATGTTTTGACAAAGTCCACTACAACATGAGAATCATCAGTCCTGGTGGCCTTATCCTCCACCCATTTACTCATATAATCGATAGCAACCAAAATATACAAAAAACCAAAGGAAATAGGAAAATGACCCATAAAATTGATGCCCCATACATAAAAAATCTCACAGAATAGTATGGGTTGTTGGGGAATCTCATGTCTCCTAGAAATGTTCTCAGTGTGTTGGTAACAATAGCATGACGTACAAAACACATGTTCATCATGGAATAATCTAGGACAATATAATCTAGAGTGAAAAACATTCCTAGTTGTCTGTTGGGGTCCAATTTGTCCACCACAAGTAAGTGTATGAGAAAAATGTAAAACAGACTCCAACTCATGATCAAGAACACACTTCCTAATAACTTGGTCACTAAACATTCACCACAGGTATGGATAATCCCAAACAAAAAATCTTGACTCACTCTTTAATTTTTGGACTTGATGTTTCTTTAAATTTGCCAAGATTTCAAAGGCAACAAGGTAGTTAACTAAATCAGCATACCAAGGATGCGTAACTAAGATGGAATAAAGATGATCATCAGGGAAAGTGTCTCGAAGTGGTACCTCGTCCAAGGTTTCATCATCTAGTGTGTGAGTAAGCCTACTCATGTGGTCCACCACCATGTTTTCTGACCCATTATTATCCTTTATCTCAATATCAAATTTATGTATAAGGAGAATCCATCAGATAAGTTTGGGATTTGCGTCTGGATTCTTCAAGAGGTACCTCAGAGTTGCATGGTCAGAAAAAAAAACTAGTTTAGATCTTAATAAATATGAAAAGAATTTATATAAAATGAATATGACAACAAGAAACTCATTTTCCATGGTTGTGTAGATTGATTGGGCTAAATCTAGTGTCCTTGATGTATAGGAAATCACATGTGAACATCCCTCCACCCTCTGAGATAAGACAGATCCAACTGAAAAGTTGGCGGCGTCACACATAATCTCAAAAGGAATGTCCCATTGTGTGGGATGTATGATCGGTGGAGTGTTCAGACACTTATTTAGCTCATCAAATGTTACCCTGCATGAATCATCAAACATAAAATCAGAATCCTTTTTAAGTAATCACGACAAAGGAAGAGAAATCTTATTAAAATCTTTGATGAAGCACCGATAAAAGCCTACATGCCCTAAGAAAGATCTAATATCATGCACACATGAAGGATAGGGTAAGGATGCAATAGTGTGTTTTCCCAACCAGTCTCTTAAACACTTGATCAATAAATGGGAGGGGGAAATGATCCTTGTGAGTGGACTGATTTATTTTCCTATCATTAATACACACACACTAACTATTTTGAACCCTCATTAGAACTAACTCATCTTTCTAATTTTTAACAACTGTAACACCACTTTTCTTAGGCACAACCTGAATAGGACTTAACCACTAAGAATCTGAAATGGGAAAGATTATAACTCCCATGATAAATTTCTCAACTTCTTTTTTTTACGACTTTCAGAAGAGTAGGATTTAGTATTATTTCTGGCTGCCTAACCGGTTTAGCCCCATCCTCCAAGAGAATCCTATGCATGAAAATGGAGAGTATAATACCTGATATGTCAGCCAAGGTCCACCCAATTACCTTAATGTTCTCCCTCAAAAGATTCAAAATTTTTTCTTCATGTTCAAAAGGGATATTGTTAGAAATTATAAGTGGTAATTTCTCACCACTCAATAAGAATGAGTGTTTGAGATTTGGTGGAAATGGTTTGAGTTCCAGTTTAGGGGGTGGTGTATGGATATAGAAATTGAAGGAACTAAAATATGTGCACAATGAAAATCTGTATTATAATATACATCATCAAAATCAGAGAATAAATCATCAAATTCATCAGCATACTCAACAACCATGTCATAATCAGAGTTCAGATGATCAAAATCAGAATATTATTCCATTTCAAAATCAAATCTAAGAGAGTCTTGTGCATTATAAATAGGCATGGAAGTACTCCTAGACATAAAACTAGAACCAATGATCATAATATCTATAAGAATAGGAAAATAAAAATCCATGGGGTTTTTACTTGGTGGTTCAAAATGGAAGATAACAAAAGCAGAATGGTCTTCTGAGGGGTATTTCATGGATTCCATGACATTAAATATCACAAATTCATCTCCAAACTCAATGGAAAGTGTTCCCTCATTGACATTTATAATAGTTTTTTCAGTTTTGAGGAAGGGTATACCTAATATAATGGGATCATGAGAACTTACTTGATCATACTCCATTTTAAGCACATATAAATCTACTGGAAAGATCATGTCTCTTACCCGAAAAAGTACATCCTCAAGGACTCCCAATGGATATGTCATAGCTCTATTTTCCAACTTCACCACTACTCTCATTGGATTCAAATCACCAACCTGTAAAGAAGATAATATAGAGTGAGGAATCACATTTATGGAAGCTCCCAAATCACAAAGTGCATAAAAAAGTGAAACTCCCCTTTGGTGCATGGGATAGTGAATGTCCCTGGATTCTTTCACTTTGTTGGAATTGTTAGAGTTAGTGTAATGAGTGCTGACACATTCCTTCCTAGATTGATCCTTTCATTTCCCTTGATCCCTCTTCAATTGGTAAAAAGTTCTTTTAATAATTTGGCATACCTCGGTATTTGTTTAATGAATTCAAGTGAAAGGATATTAATATCCACATGATTGAATGTGTCCAAAACCTCTTTTTGAATCACCCCCTCAGACATATTCTTGGTTTATACAACCCTATTTGGAAAAGGAAGGGTTTTAATAGGAACATCATCAATATTTTTTTTACCTTTATCTTTCTCATTGGGTTTCACAACAGTTGGTGTGGAATGAGGATTTTCTGGAGTTGAGGTGAATCTCAGTGGAACGATAGGTGAATATGTATCAGTTTTTTACTTCCCACTTCTCAATGTGATGGCACTAAAATTCCCCCTAAGATTTGGTGTTGGTTGGGAAGGTATATTTCCATAATTATTACTTACCCGTTCATAGAGGGCAGTGGAAATCTGGCTCATTTGAGTCTTCAACTCCTTCAGCTCCAAACCTTGACTCTATATATCATTCTGTTGATTAAGAACAATTTTTTTCAAAACATCATTAGTATTATAATTTATCTTTGGTTGATAATTTCCTTGTTGTTGACTTGTTGATGATTGATCTTCAAATCACCATTGGGGTAGTTGGAAACCCTGTTGGTAAGGTAGATGTTGTTGGATGTTTTGTTGAAAAAGGGGCCTTTTTTTTTGTCCAGATGCATACCTCATGTACTATTTATCCTTCCACCCTTGGTTGTGTGCTGGTGCAAAGGAATCAAACTTCTTTTAGGGATGTGGCTGTTGTTGCTATTGATATGGTCTCCTATGAGACAATGCTGCAGAATCTTCTGTTTCTTGTAGTTGGGGGCAACAGTCTATTGGGTGGCTTGTCTCAATGAAAATTTCACAAGGCCTTAAAGTAGGGGGTTGGGATGTCTTTAGTTCCAAAGAAATCTGCCTCACCATAGTGTTAAATTATTCCAACTTAGTATCAATCAAATTATTTTCAAGAGAGGAAGGACTTACCTGTTGTACTCCCCTGACATGTGGTGTATCTCGATTGCCAAATTGTTGGGAGTTTTGTGCCATATTAACGATCAACGCATGTGCAGATTCTGGTGTCTTGTATACGAATGCCCCTCCAGCTGAAGCATCCACCATGCTCCTCTCCATAGGTGTGAGTCCTTCATATAAGTATTGGATGAGGAGTTTCTCACAGATTTGGTGATGTAGGAAGCTTGCACACAACTTCTTGAATCGCTCCCAATACTCATACATTGACTCCCCTTAAAATTTATTGATCCCTGATATCTCCTTACTAATTAAAGTGGTCCATGATTCTAGAAAAAAACTTTTCAAGAAAATACGTTTTAAATCATTCCAACAAGTTACATATCCAGGTTGTAAATAATACATCCAATCCTTTGCAGCTCCATCAAGTGAGAATGAGAATGCTCTTAGTTTCATTTGATCTTCAGAAATATTTATTGGTTTTAAGGTTCAGAAAACCACATTAAATTATTTAAAATGTTTATTTGTATCCTCACTAGATAATCTGTGAAATTTTGGAAGAAGGTGAATTAATCCAGATTTCAGTTCAAAGTCCAATTCGAGAATTGGGTATGCAATTCAATTTGGATGATAATTAATATCAGGTGCTACCAATTATAGAATGGTTCTATTAGGTTCATTTCCATTATTTTCTACCATTGGTTCTTGTTTTAAGTTGGACTTATAAGTGTTTCCAATTTCAATGTTCTTGGAGTGGAGGAATTATCCAAGTGGTTGAATTTTGAAACTTCCTGTAGACTGAGAATGTCTGATTCGATCCCTAAGGATGCGTTTAATCTCAGGGTAAATATCTAAGAGATCATCAGGATTAGTTCATGTAATAAATAATATAAAAATAAAAATAAAGAAAGTGTACCATAATAAAAATGATAAGTTTGAGTTGATGGTCCAAAAAGAAGAATAATAAAATAAAAGAAGAAGAAAAATTCAGATTGGGTAAAGAAGGAAGAAAGAAGAGAAGAAGAGAATAAAATGTAAAATAAAATAAATACCTATAATTAGTTGAAATAATTACTTACCTCCTCATAAATGACACCAATTTGAAAGGCACTATTGTGGGTTCCCTCAAATGATTAGTGGTTTTGGAGGTACTTAGGTGTAGTAGAGTGGCTAACCAAGGTCGTCTCTCAAAGAGGAAGTAATTGAAACAACTTATTAATGGTATTATGAAAATAACATAAAAGAGAAGAAAACACACTAAATAAAAAGGATGGGTGATTTTTTTACCAATGATAAACCTTGATGAAGTTTTTTGGAAGAATATTTTATTTATTTTTTGTTTTTATTTTTGAAATGAAGTTTGATTAATAAGACAGAATGAGAAGATACTTTTGTTGGACTCTTGATGTATTAATCATGTTTTAATGATCGCAAATCTTATTCAACCTAGTTAACTCTTAAATTATATCCAATCATATGTATTTATGTTTCAAGTTCTATCATGCTTTATAATGGTTAAGATCAATCCATTTCATGCATATTACTGTTTAAGTCTGAATATAGTTATTTGCCTAAGTACAAGACACCGTGAAGTCAGACACAATAAGTCATACATTGTAAACTAGACACCGTAAGCAAGAAACTGTGAATCAAGACACCGTGAGAAAGACACCATGAAGCAAGAAACCGTGAGAAAGACACCATGAAGAAAGACACCATGAACAGGACACTGTGATACTCAGATCGTGAAACTCAAACACCATGTGAAATACACACCGTTTTCATAACATACCGTGACACCGTTTATTAAACTATTTTTTCGTCTTTCAATTTAATGTTTAACGGTTATATTTGATTCCTTTAATGCACTGAAATAATTAATGTTTCTTTGTAGACATAGTATGAGGTACGAGGTATGAAACACATGGAACCTATCGGCTAAACCTCTTTCATTCAAGGATAAAGAGTGAAGAGTGCCCAAGAGCAATACATCGCGATACTGAACAGAAAACAAGGGTGTGAGCATGATCGCGAAGAACAGATTGGAAGATTTTCAAAGAAATCATTGTATCATGCATGAAATCTGACTCTGATGAAGAACATACAAAGTACACTGGAATCCAGAGAACATCTTCACATTATCAAAACTCATGAAGAACACAAGATGAAACACGACACTCTGTTTTTCAAGACAAAAACTAGAGAAGGACTCAGAAGCATTTCTATTCAATCAAAGGAGTCCAGAGCTACACTTCAAATCACTAGAGCATTATAAACTCATATATACTCTCTCTCAGTGATTCTATTACTTAATTTTGAGCATTGTGTGTACTCTGTATATTCCATACACACACTGAATCCTGTGCTAAAATAAAGGATTTTTAAATCCTTACACCAAACTCTTTATACTTTTGTTTACCCATGATAACTGTGGAGGAGGTCCCTGTGTGGCCTGGTTATTAATTTTTGTTTACCCACGAAAACTATGGAAGAGGTCCCTATGTGACCTAGAAAGTCTGTGTAATGTTGTTAAGCCTGATCCAGGGTGTATATCAAAGTTTATTTATATAAACTGCTTGGTGGTAGGTGATCATCCGGTGGAGTGGATTATGTCTCGGCTTGAGACTGAACCACTTGTTTCATATCCGCTGTGCTGTTTAATTTTAGTCTTCTCTATTTTACTACTTTATTGCATAATCCAGAAAACACTAATTTCACTTTGATAGTTAGTCTTGGGAAGAATTTATAACTGGTTTATCTTAGTAGGATAAATTCAAAAGTAATATTAATAATACAAATTAAGATTACTGAGAATTAATCAATCTTATGAGAAGTTGTTTAAAAAGTCAATCTTTTATAACAATATAACCTTGATTAGCTGGGTTGTATCTATTTTTGGGGAAACCATTTATTTTAAAATAATATTTGTTGTAATAGGAATTTTTATAGTTACTCAATTCACCCTCCCCTCTTGAGTAAACTACTATGACCAACATTTGGTATCAAAGGTTTCTTTATTAGGACTCTGTGTAATCTTACTCAACTTTGATTATAGTTGTACTTTAAAGATCTTTAAATTTCTGTTAATTATAAATTTCTAGATCTTTTAAAGTAATTAATTAGTATGGATAATATATTGGAAGGTGCTGCAACCAACAGACCACCATTCTTTAATGGAACAAACTATGCTCAATGGAAAATTAAAATGAAAGTGCATCTAGAGAGTATAAGATTTCAACTTTGGTCATCCATTATAGATGAATACAAAATTCCTATGACCGATATAATTAAATGGGATGAACCCAAAAAACTTGCTTACAATAACAATTGAAAAGCCATGAATGCTTTGTACTGTTCCTTAGGAGATGAATAATTCAATAAGATTTCTGCTTGTAAAACTGCCCATTAAATTTGGGATACCTTGTCTGTCTCACATGAAGGAACATATAGTGTAAAGAAAATGAGACTTAATACTTATACTATAAAATATGATAATTTTAAAATGAAACCTGATGAGCCTATTTTCGACATGTATCTCAGGTTCAATGAGATTGTCAACACAATGATTTCTCTTGGAAGAGAAGTCACTGCCAAAGAACAGATCATGAGAATCCTTAGATGTCTACCTCATAGATGGAGGGGAACCTCTGTCTCTATTATAAAATTGTGAAACATCAGCAATCTACCTATAAAATAACTCATTGAGAAACTAATGATGTATGAAAAAGAGATTAAATTCAACAAATATGAGGAGGATGAACCAAAGAGGAAATTTGTAGCATTCAAGACCACCTTCTCGAAGCACAAGGACAAATGGAAACTGGAAGCTTCTGTAGAAAGTTCCACCACTGAACAATCATCACATGACAGTGATGAGGAATGGCTCAACTGTCCAGAAGATTCAAATGATTTTACAAAAAGAAGAACTCCTTCAGAAAGCCTAACTTCAAGGGCATGTATGATCTAAAAGGAAACTGAAAAAATGACTCGAAAAGAAGTGAAAAAAATGATGAAATTGTATGCTATTAATGTAAGCGCAAAGGACATATAAAGGCTGATTGTTCAAAGATCAAGTATAAGAATAAATATGGGGACAATGATAATAAGTACAAAAAGGAAATGAAGGAAACTTGGAGTGCCTCTGAGGATAGTTCAAGAGACTCAGATACATCACATGATGAATAGGCTAATAAAGACAATATGTGTTTTATGACAAACACATCTGAGGTAACACTAAACTCTTATGTACAAAATTCATACTATTATGAAGAGGAAAGTGACTCTAAAAATATGACCAATGAAGAAATGTTTGAATATTGTAACATACTTGAAGATACATGCAATGAATTGAAAGATAAATATAAATCATTGAAGAAACAACATGCTCTCACTGTAAATGTTAAATCTTAACTTAATACTGAAAAGGAAAAAAATGCTCAATTTCTCAAAGAAAACAATGAATTAAAAATGTCTAATGAGAAATTAAAAAGTGACTTAGAAAAGTTTACTAATGGAAAAAATACCCTTACCCAAATGCTAGGAAAACAAATTGTCCCCAAATACAATACTAGCATTGGTTATCAACCTGATAAAAGAAACCTTGTTAGAACTAATTTTGTTTTCAAGTCTAGGACATACAGTTTTGTTCCCAGTTCTAGACACAGCTCAACTAGCTCAAGTCATGATACATATTCTACTGTTTCATGTTCTTATGGACTAAATATAGTTTATTTTTCAAACACTTTACATAATAATTATAGGAAACATTTGAGACAAATATGGGTTCCTAAAGCACTTATTACTAATGTTACTGGACCCAAACAAGTATGGGTACCAAAATCTGTCTTTGCTTGATCATGTTATAGGAAAGATGCTTAAAAATATCTTGCAAAAATCTATGGTACTTGGATAGTGGATGTTCAAGGCACATAATCGGAGACTACTCATGATTCAAGAATCTAATAAAAGTAGATGGAGGACATGTCACATTTGGTGACAACGCCAAAGGTAAAATCATTGTCTTAGGCCAGATTAGTAACTCTGATTTGATTTTAATTTATAAAGTACTGTTTGTTAATGACTTAAAATATAATCTTCTTAGTATCTCAAAATTATGTGATGATGGATATCATGTTAAATTTGAAAATGATGCATGTAATGTCTGTAATTCTAAAGATGAATTAGTATTTTCTGCATCAAGAAATGAGAATGTTTATTCTGTTAATTTATATTCCTTAGCTTCTCAAAATGTTTCATTCTTAAGTGTATTTTATAAAGAATCTTGGCTCTGGAATAGGAGACTAAGACACTATAATGTTCACTCCCTTAGAAAGCTAACTAGAAAAGGCCTAGTTAAAGACTTACCCAAACTTGAGTTTCCACATGACAAAGTGTGTAATCCTTGTCAAAAGGGAAAATAACACAAACTCTCTTTCAAAACAAATAAAGAAGTTTCTACTTCTCAACCTCTCGAATTGGTTCACATGGATTTGTTTGGACCATCTAGAGTTTCTAGTTTAAATGGGAAGCACTATGTTTATGTTCTGGTAGATGATTTTTCTAGATATACCTGGACCTTCTTCATGGCTCACAAAAGTGAAGCCTTCTCTTATTTTACTAAATATTCCAAGTCTATAAAAAATCTTAGTGGCCTTAAAATTAAATATTTAAGAAGTGATCATTGTTGTGAGTTTGAAAATCAATAGTTTAAATCCTTTTTCTCAAGAAATGGTTATAGTCACAATTTCTCTGCCCCTAGAACACCTCAACAGAATGGTGTTGTAGAAAGAAGAAATAGAACCCTGTAATAAATTTCTAGAATAATTCTTAGTGAATATGACTTACCTATCTACTTTTGGGATGAATCTATTAATACAACATGCAACATAATAAATAGAGTCTTTATTAGACCAATTATCAAAAAGACCCCGTATGAACTCTGAAACAATAGGAAGCCTAAGGTTAGTTACTTTAGAGTTTTTGGTTGCAGAGTCTTTATTCTCAACACTAAGGATAATCTTGAAAAATTTTAATCCAAAAGTGATGAAGGAATTTTCCTAGGTTACTCAATTTTAAGTAAAGATTATAGAGTATTCAATAAGAGAACTAAATATGTGGAAGAATATGTTCATATCAAGTTTGATGAAACAGATCCACATGAGCCTAGAACCATCCTAGAAAATCTGGAGGATGATTTATCAAATATGAACATCAACTCAAAATCCTCAAATTCCTCTGTGAAAGAATCTGTGAAAATTTCTAATTCTGGGAATTCCCTTTAATCGAGTCATAATGAACCTGAATCTATTGATGAACCTAAAATCACTAGTCCCTATTTTTCTATAAAGGTTAGAACCCTTAAAAACCATACCTTAGATGCTGTTGTAGGAGACTTAGAGAAAGGAACACAAACTAGAGATTCTCTTAGAAATCAGGTTGAACATCAAGCCTTCTTGTCACAAATTGAACCTAAAAACATTGATGATGCCATCAATGATGAATTTTGGGTAATGGCTATGCAAGAAGAACTTAATCAGTTTGAAAGAAACAAAGTTTGGAAACTTTTTGAAAGACCTAAGGACAAATTCATCATAGGTACTAAATTGGTGTTTAGAAATAAGGTAGATGAAGATGGAAATATAGGTAGGAACAAGGCTAGATTATTTGAACAAGGTTGTAGTCAAGAAGAAGGAATTGACTACGAGGAGTCCTTTTTTCCAGTAGCCAGACTTGAAGCAATCAGAATCTTACTTGCTTATGCTTCACATATTAATTTCAAACTATATCAAATGGATGTTAAGAGTTCATTCTTAAATGGGTATATATTTGAGGATGTCTTTGTTGAACAACCCCCTGTATTTACAAATCCTCATTTTCCAAATCATATTTTCAAACTATCTAAAGTTTTATATGGTTTAAAGCAAGCTCCAAGAGCTTGGTATGAAATATTGAGTACTTTTCTCATTTCCAAAGGTTTTACAAAAGGAATAGATGATCCTACCCTCTTTATAAAACGAATTTCTAATGATGTTTTAGTCGTTCAAATCTATATAGATGATGTTATTTTTGGATCTTCAAAAAATTCATTATTTATTGATTTTTATAAAATAATGCAAAACAAATTTGAAATGAGTTTAATGGGTGAACTAAAATTCTTTCTTGGATTTAAAATATTTCAAAATAATGATGGAATTTTTTTAAGTCAAAGTAAATACACGAGAGATTTTCTAAAATGTTTTGGATTTTATAGCACTAAAAGTAGTGACACTCCCATGAGTACCACATGTAAGTTGGATCTTGATGAAGATGGAAAATCTGTTGGTCAAACCGCTTATAGAGGAATGATTAGAAGTTTACTCCACCTAACTTCTAGAAATCTGGAAATCATATTTATCATATGTATGTGTGCTCGTTTTCAAGAAAATCCTAAAGAATATCATTTAACTTCTGTAAAGAGAATTTTCAAGTACCTCAAGCATACACCCAATCTAGGACTGTTCTATCGTAAAGGAAAATAATTTGAACTAGTTAGTTATTCTGATGCTGACTTCGATGGCTGTAAGTTAGATAGAAAGAGCACCTATGGAACATGTCACCTTTTAGGCAAGTCACTTGTATCATGGTGTAGTAAGAAACAAAATTCTATTGCATTATCTACTGCAGAAGCTGAATACATAGCTGCCGGTAGTTGTTGTGCACAAATTTTTTAGATGAAACACACATTACTAGATTATGGATATCAATTCAGACATGTACTAATAAATTGTGACAACACAAGTGCTATTAACATCTCAAAAAATCATGTTTCACATTCTAGGAAAAAACATATTGATGTAAGACATCACTTTTTGAGAGATCATTATCAAAAAGGTGATATCACCTTAGAATTCATTGGTACTGAATATCAACTTACTGATATATTCACTAAACCATTAAATTATGAGAGAATAGACTACATAATACATGATCTTGGCATGATAAATCTCAAATAGATATCTTACATGTCTTACTGTTCAACATTTTACTATGTTTTACTTTTCTGTTTCATGATTACAGTTTCTCAGTTACTATCTCTCATGTTTACGGTCTCACTGTTAGCACTTTGTACTCACGGTCTGACATTTACTGTCTCACCGTAACGCACACTGAAAAGTTCACTTACTATCTCACCGTGATGACTGCTTACTATCTCACTGTGACGACCAATTACTGTCTCACCGTGACGACCGCTCATTGTCTCACCGTAACAACCATTCACGGTCTCACCATAAAAATTCTTTATGATTTTCTTTAAAACCGTATCATATTAATTATTATTTCACCCCTTTCACTTTCCCGCGTTTTTATTTTTGTGATGTTTGGCATTCCTAAATGATAAAACAAAGAGTTTCACTCGGTTCTTCACATAGACTTTCTCCTATACAATCATCTCAAACCCTTTCAACCTTGCAACCCTCTATCTATCTCTCTCTCTATCGAACCTTCAGTGTATTCCAAGGATGAAACGTCTATCCTAATCCACACCTGAGAATCGTAGCTCTAAGAAGAAGAAGATAGCACCTAAACCGACATCCGAAGGAACTTTAAATCTGAACCTGGTAAATCACAGTGTTGTACCTGAGAAATAATTTTGATTCGAATGGATTCTATCTATAAAATCTCTGGTCTGGAAAGTGTTAAAAGAACAAGGCTGGTTAGATTGGTTGTTAAGGGAGAATAGACCCATCTATCCGAGGTTAGTAGCTCAGTTATACTAGTATGTATAGTTCTCCTTCGATTCTAGTGAAAGTTATGTTGTGAAGAGCTACATTAATGGCCAAAGATTCTTCTTCTCGTTGAGGTTATGGGATGCATGCCTTAGGATACCTCATGAAGGAATTTGTGATGATTATCAGAGATAACCTCCACCTACAACTGATTTATTTGACCTTTAAGATGCTCTGAAAACCCCAACTGAGAATGGCACCAAGAGAAGGGCCATTTCTGCTAAACTTGATGGAGAAACACGGCTGCTGTTTAAGTTTGTTCAAATGTTGGTTAGTCCAAGAAAATGTGATTTTGCTGTGTTAAAATATCAAGATGTGTTTTTGATTCATCTTATGAAGAATGGACACAAGATCAACCTGTGAAAGTACATCATTCACCATACGTGTGAGTTGATCAAGGTTATATCCAAGTCCACCTCTCTGTTCTACTCTTGGCTGATATCAGCCATGCTTGTTGAAAAAAGTGTAGTTGGACCTAATAAAGAAGTGATTATGGACTGTGAGTACTGTCTCTCTAAATCCACTATCAGGAGAATGAAGATAAAATATAATCCTTGGAAAAAGGAGTGGGTGGAAGATAATGATAAGGTTTATGAAAAGTTTAATCTTGTGGATTATCCATCAAGGCCAAAAGACATTTCTGATCCTGGTTTGGAACTAGATTAACTTTTTGAGTATTCAGAAGAAGCGGAAGATGGGGATGAAGTACCTCATAGGGAAGAAGTTATTGTTGGGGAAGAAAGGACTATTATTCCTCCTGTTGTTATTGAAGAAGAAGTCCCTACCCCTAGTGAAGATGTCAATCTGGAAATCCAAACTGAGGCTAAAAAAGAATCAGTAGTGACAGAATCTGAGCAGAAATCCCTAGAAGATCCTATAGTAGAAGAACTCCCTGCTGGGCAAGAAGAAAATCTGGAAGAACTCCCTGCTATGCAAGAAGAAAATCTGGAAGAACTCCCTGCTGTGCAAGAAGAAAATCTGGAAGAACTCCCTGCTCTGCAAGAAGCAAATATGGAAGAATTCCCTATGGAACAATCTGTTCCTGAAATAATACCCTCTGCTGAAGATATTATGGTGATAGCCTTTGAGCTGGCTAGAAAAGAGATGGATGAGGAACTTAGAGATGAAATTGTGGATTTAGACCAAGCTCCTAAGCCTCTCCGTCCTGAGAATGAGGCATCTATTAAGGGGGATAAAACCCAAAATCTTGAGTCTTATGAAGCCTCACATCCAAATAATTCAAGTCATGTGGACACTCAGTACAAATTTCATAGTTTCTATGATGTGAATGAGTCTCAGCAGGTTACTGCAACCAGGCTTGATCTCTCTTCCCTGTTTCAGTTGAAATCAATCACAAAAATTGCACCTGAGAAGGAACCTGAACCTGAACCTCTCCCTGTACCAATTTCTACACCTGAACCTTTACCTGAACAGCTGCCCTTTTTCAGTAAGGATGAATTAAAGGAATTTGGAGATACTCTCCTATCTGGTGTTGAGAAACTTATGAACTCACAACCTCTTCCTGTGACAAATTTGAGTGAGAGAGATGCCTCACTGCTTTTGGAGAAAATTATCTGGAAAATACGACCTAAAATGCTCCACGAAATTCAAGAAGTAAGAGTTGAAAATAAGTTGCTCAGTAATGAAGTCACAACCCTGAGAAGCATGGTTGAAGACATGCAGAAAGTGCTGCATTCGAGATCAGAGCCTACTAATGCCTCTCTAGAACCCACTGTTTCTCAAATCTCTCGATATGTGGTGTCTCAGATTCACCCTTATCTGTTATCCGTTGATGAAAATATTGCAGAAAGGCACAAATAGTTGTTGATGGAAATGATAGAGCTTGTGGTGAACCTTAATAAACTCACTGATGAGTACACTGGTTGTCTTCAAAAGGTACTGAATCAGCTCAAATATCTGACCACAACTGTCAAATCTTCTAATACCTCTGTTCAATCCTCTACACCATCCTTGGACAATACTTTTCTCAGATCTATATTCAAAGAAGAGATTTAGAATACTTTTAGTGGATTCATTGTGGATTCTTTATCTGATGTTATCAAGAACAGTGAAGAGTTCTTGACCTTGTTCAAATTCATTCTAAGATTGAAAATGATGCCCAATAAGATATTTCTAAGAATGTGGATTTCTATTTCAACCGAATATTCTCCAAGACTGATATGACCAACCACTTCAAATACCTTGTAGAGAATCTGCAAATTACTCATGTAACTCAAGCCTTCAAAAACCAAGTCCAGAAGCTAACCGAGTTTACCAGATTGTTGGACAAGTTCATGAAAAACAAAGATGACTTTGAAAAAGCCATGCAGTATGGTGGAGAGATTATTGCAGACTTCATAAAACTCTTGATACCTTATCTTCATTTCCAAAGTACAACAATTGTTGCTCCAGTGGCTGCTCCACTCAGACCTGGACTACCTACCTTCACCTCTGCCTTAGCCTCAACTACCATGTCTGTTGGCCAAGCTCTCAGTCAGATCAGGCCTGTAATTCTTGATCAGCAACTACCTCGATCTTCTACTACTCCTACCTTGGCTCCCTCAGTCTTCGAAGGTCCCCCTTTACCCTCTCTATCTACCACGTCTCTGCCTTCTTCTACATTAACCACTGCCCCTATGTATTCCTCTTCTGCTGCTGCTAAAGGAAAAGATAAGGGAAATCCCTGAAGAAGACCAGTGCTTACTCCTTTTTTATGGGGATGTCATGATTATTTTTTTATCTGTCCTTGTTTTGTACTAAACTCTGTTTACTATTAATGGAATGTGCACTGTTTACCCTCTATTATTTCAACATTTTGATAATCCCAAAAGGGGGAGAAGTTTCTATATGTTATATTCTCTATAGTTACATCTAATTTACACTTTAACTGTGTATGATTTTTGATCATAAAAAGGGGGAGATTGTTGGACTCCTCATGTATTAATAATGTTTTAATGATCACAAATCTTATTCAACCTAGTTAACTCTTAAATTATATCCAATCATGTGTATTTATGTTTCAAGTTCTCTCATGATTTATAATGGTTAATCTCAATCCATTTCATGCATATTACTATTTAATTTTGAATACAGTTATTTTCCTAAGTACAAGACACCGTGAAGCTAGACATAGTATGCCAGACACCGTAAACCATACACCGTAAGAAAGACACCGTGAATCAAGACACCGTGAGAAAGACACCATGAAGCAAGACACCATGAGAAAGACACCATGAAGCAATATACCATGAACAAGACATCGTGACACTCAAATCATGAAACTCAGACACCATGTGAAGGAGACACCGTTTTCATAACATATTGTGCCACCGTTTCTTAAACTATTTTTTCGTATTTCAATTTAATGTTTAACAGTCATATTTAATGCCTTTAATGCACTGACATAATTAATGTTTCTTTGTAGACATAGTACAAGGTACGAGGTACGAAACACATGGAACCTGTCGGCTAAAACTCATGCATTCAATGAAAAAGAGTGAAGAGTTCCCAAGAGCAATACAGTGCGATACTGAACAGAAAACAAGGGTGTGAGCATGAACACAAATAACAGATTCGAAGATTTTCAAAGAAAGCATTGTCTCATGCATGAAATCCGTATCTGATGAAGAACATACAAAGTACACTGGAATCCAGGTAACATCTTCACATTATCAAAATTCATGAAGAACACAAGATGAACCATGACACTCTGTTTTTCAAGACAAAAACCAGAGAAGGACTCAAAAGCATTTCTGTTCAATCAAAGGAGTCCAGAGTTGCACTTCAAATCACTATAGAATTCTAAAATCATATCTACTCTCTCTCAGTTATTTTTTTACTTAATTTTGAGAAGTGTGTGTACTCTATATATTCCATACACACACTGACTCCTATGATAAACTGAAGGATTTCTAAATCCTTACACCAAAAGATTTACACTTTTGTTTACCCACGACAACTGTGGAGGAGGTCCTTGTGTAGCCCGGTTATTAATTTTTGTTTACCCACGAAAACTGTGGAAGAGGTCCCTGTGTGACCTAGATAGTCTGTGTACTGTTGTTAACCCCGATCCAGGGTGTGGATCAAAGTTTATTTACATAAACTTCTTGGTGGAAGGTGATCACCAGGTGGAGTGGATTAGGTCTCGGCTTGAGACTGAAACACTTGTTTCATATCCACTGTGCTATTTAATTTTAGTCTTCTCTATTTTACTACTTTATTGTATAATCTAGAAAACACTAATTTCACTTTGATAGTTAGTATTGGG
Organism: Viscum album; assembly: GCA_963277665.1. Taxonomy (NCBI): domain Eukaryota; kingdom Viridiplantae; phylum Streptophyta; class Magnoliopsida; order Santalales; family Viscaceae; genus Viscum; species Viscum album. The sequence continues at coordinate 1,086,270,740 of OY728134.1, read as the reverse complement.
AAGAATTTATAACTGGTTTATCTTAGTAGGATAACTTCAAAAGTAATATTAATAATACAAATTAAGATTGCTGAGAGTTAATCAATCTTCTGAGAAGTTGTTTAAAAAGTCAAACTCTTATAACAGTATAACCTTGATTAACTGGGATGTATCTATTTTTGGGGAAACCATTTCTTTTAAAATAATATATGTTGTAACAGAAAGTTTTTTAGTTACTCAATTCACCCCTCCCCTCTTGAGTAAACTACTCCGACCAACAACATTTTTAGAAAATATTTTAAAATACGTAATAGATCTTACTACACTTATTCATTTACTTATTAATAATTATCATTTAAATTAATACCCATTTAATTATGATCCCCTAATTTGTTAACCCTCGAACCCTAAAAGAGTTAACTTAACCACAAAGATGAAATTACTTAAACCCTAGGCTAGCTTCAGAACCTGCAATCGCAGCACCCTGCTTTGATTGATGTTCTAAAGTTAGATTATGGTCAATGGTTAATTAGAGAACATATCCATTCTAGATAAGAGTATTAATTGAGTTTAGAGATTATATTTTAACTCTATAAACTTATCATGTGTGGTCTTGTATTACCGAATAAGATCACACTCTCACAATTCACAAAATACTCGACCTTGCGTGTTTTTGTGTTAATTGTTCAATTTATTTATTGGTTTATTATAATTTAAACAATCAATTAATATATTATATTAATTGAATTAAAGTATCTCAATTATTCAAAATAATTAAATGAATATGGTATAAGATAGATCAATCACTAAGAAAACTACTTTTTCCATGGGCGGTGTGGTCATCATGGAGACGTTTTGCATGAGCAAAGGATTGAAAGGGTGGAAACCAATATCGTATCCACTCTTGAATTCCACCCCAAATAAAAATATAAGAAGATGAAAAGGAAAAAACTCAGAATATTAATTGAAGAAAAATTCAAGATACAAGCATGAAAGCAAAGAAATACAAATAGGAGGAGGGAGAGGAGAGCCTTTTTGGAAGAGATATTTGCACAAATCCTTACTCCATAAAAGAGATTTGAGGGGCTCCCAAGAGACACCCTTTCGTAAAAAACTTCCCAATTCCTCGAACAACCATCACAATGAGTGAAAACACCAATTTATAGAGTGGTGGGGTGGCTAGGTTCAAAGTGGTTTCAGGTGTGAATGGGGGATCTCGACCAAATATTTTAAGCCAAATTGAACTGCCCATTTTACCTTCAAAACGCATGAAAGATATGTTAGTCCAGAATTACAATTTATTATAAATAGGGTTTTTGATATCCTATCAAAACTTGGGCTCAATCCATGCGTGGATGTAGATGTTATGACTCAAATACAGAACCCACGTCCAATCTGGCGAGTCTAGCCCAACTTTGACTTCATGACCCATTTTCACCAACCAAATGTATGATTTAGCTCCAGTGTAATGAATGAAAGATGTAGAAAATTAAGCTATGAACACATATACAAAATATTAAATTAAAATAATTCAAATAAAATTATTTATGTTTGAAATACTATAGTGCACTATAAAGTGTAAAACTGGAATTTCCATCAAATTTTCAAATGAATGATCTAATATCTTATATTTTATAAATAAACATATTTACCATAATGTGAGGAAATTTTATCATTTAATATCAATAAAATATTAAATAATTTTTTTTATCATCATACAGAAATGTACGTTTAGTGATATGGGGCTCGAGTTTTTTCCAGAGTCCCCTTGGGGGTTTCCAATCTGGTGAGTACCACGTCTCTTGTTGTTGGCAATTTAGAGTCATGAATATTGGACTAAAAATGGATAGTTTTTAAGGTCAAACAACTTTAACCACAAATTTTTGAAATTAGATCCCAAACAAAACTCAGTGGATGATAATTTATCTAATATTCTTTAAATATTTACAAGGGGAATCTTGAGCCATGATTTTTTTATGGTCACCAAATCTAAAACTTGTATAAACAAAAATGAAGTCTCTTCCAAGAACAAATTTACCATTATTTGACAAACCTATTATGGGGGTTGTATTATGCAGGGCCAACTAGGGAATGTGCTGTATAGGAAAATGGTGGCATCTTTTGACTGGCAGTCCTGTTATGTAGGAAACTTATTCAAGGCCACCTAAGGGAATGTACTGCATAGTCATGCAAAAAAGAGATCTTAGGAATTTAACATTTTATTATTAATAAACAAAATAATATAAGATTTGGGTGACTCAAGACCATAGTGGGTGGTTTTTCCTAGGAAATGGATTTTAAGAATAAAGAGTCATCTATGCTGACATATGTCATGAATAGGAAAACCACTTCTAAGGAATTGTTAAAATTTGTCAGAAAGGAGAATTTATGATATCATGTTATGCAATTTTAAGTCATGAAATGAGGACATTGTACTGTGTAGTTTTAAGTCATGCAATGAAGACATTGTACTATATAGTTTTATGTCAAGAAGTGAGGAAATTATATGATTTTATTTTAAGGTATTTAGCTTTGACCAAAGGTATGAGACTCCTCCAATTTCTTGATATTTTTTTGAAATATACTACCATATTCCAGTACGGAAGGGAAGAACTGTAAACTGGGATTTAGGAATCTGAATAATTATATGGGAAAAAAGGGATAAAGGAATTAGAGGAAGTCTTTTCTAAGAATGAAGTTACCATTATTTAAAAAACCCGTTATGGGGGTTGTATTATACAAGGCCAACCGGGGCATATGCTGCATATCCAAATAGTGACATCTTTTGACTGACAGGTCTGTTATATAGGTAACTTATGCAAGGCCACCTAAGAGAACATACTGCATAGTCAGTCAAAAGAGCTCTCAAAAGTTTGACATTCTATTGCTAAAAGCTAAAGAAAGTTTATGAATATTCATATTTTCCAAAGCACAGAGTTTGGTTTATGAAGAAAGGTACCTGAAATGGAGAGAGTATTTCCAATCATGATTTCCAAAAAATCGAAGGAATATGATTTCTATGAAGGTCTGAACCAAACGTAGGAAGTATGGTGTCTATAGTTTTTAGGTCATACGAATAGGACCATAAATGGAAATAGTATATGATATGTGGTCAAGTGATACAAGGTTATTTCATATTGCTTTGAAAACATGGAGAGAGAAATGTCTAAACCATTTTCTTGAAGACTTTCAGATTGAGATAAAGGTAATGGGACAAATATACATGAATTAATTCTTTAAAATACATATTCTTGTATATTGTTATCAAAGTTTTAAGGGGACAAAAGACACTTTAACCAAGAACGAAATTACCATTATTTGACAAACCCATTATGGGGGTTGTATTATGAAGGGCCATCTAGGACATATGCTGTATAGACAAATAGCGGTATCTTTTGAATGACATTCCTGTTATGTAGGCAACTTATACAAGGCCACCTAAGGGAATGTACTACATAGTTAGGAAAAAAGAATTCTTAGATATTAGAAACTTTGTCACCAGAAACTATAATAAAGATTATGAAGATCTGAAAATATTCAAGATTAAGAGTGAAATATGGAAGGGAGTAATTCTCAATTCATATGAGAAATATTTGAATCAATATTTTCCCTAAGTTCGGAGTCCTTTACATAGATCTGACTCAAATGTAAAATGGATAATTTCCTTGTTTCCTTTGAATCGATATTTTACTGTGCAGTTTAGAGTCATACAGTGAGGACATGAAGTTATTCTGACGTAAAAAGGGAATATTTTGGCTGGACTAAGGAATTAAACCCAGGTGTCACTACTTATCTCATATGGATGAGAGTCAAGCCATACATAGTTCTTTAAACATTCCCTATGCAGGTTTGATTCTTACATAGGGAATACATGGGTTTTTTTAACATGGTTGGGCCCAATATTGGAGATCTAGGCATCACTACACATCTCATATAGATGAGAATCAAGCCAAAAGTAGTTCTTGAACAATAATTTCTCACACCAGTTGAGTTTGATGTGGGAGACATGGGCTTTTAACACATTCTAGAAGAATAATTAAACTTAAGACACAAAATGGTATGAAAATAAAATCATGTATCTTAAAAGAGAACATTGTATAAATCTTGTTCATATAAAGGAGGACAAAAGGGAAATAATTTTTTTTTGTGGTTGCGGCTGGGCCCAAGATTGGAGATCCAGGCATTTCTATGTATCTCTTTAAAAATGAGAATCAAAACACACATAGTTCTTGAAATGAGGCCCATATGTAGATCTGATTCAGACATAGGAAGGAATGGAACTCATGTGCCACTAAGGAGTATCAACGATGTCAATGATGTCTGAATATTGAAAATCATAATGTTAAATAGAGTAGATATTAACCGTACAGTTTAATTCCATGTAACGAGGACAAATGATGTCATGCAGTTTAACATCACACGACAAGGACCAAGATGCTATACATTTTATCGCCGTGCAACATGGACTCTTATGATTGTTATTAAGTTTAATGTCTTGAAACTGGGACTCTGTGTTGTGCAGTTTAGAGTAATGTAGCAAGGACATGGTGTGTAGTTACACAAAGTATTTCTTCAAGAATATCGAATTTGTTGGAGTTGTAATAAGTTCTCCATCCATTGAGATTAGGTAATAAGTTCCATTTGAGTAGACATTATGTATGGTATAAGGTCCTTCCCATGTTGACTCAAGATTTGGAGGCTTCTTTCCTGGGATTATTGGAGTCCTGAGGACTAATACCAATTCTCCTTGAATGAATGAATGGAGGTGAACTTTCTTGTTAAAGGCTCATGATATTCTATTATGACAGTCTTCTAAATGATGCAAAGTATGCAATATTTTTTCATCTAATCATTCCATCTCATCAAATCGTTTCTGAGACTTTTCATCTGTAGATAAATGATCAAATATTGAAACTCTACGTAAAGGCAATTGAATTTCAATTGGAAAAACTGCTTCTGTGCCGTGCACCAATGAATATGGGGTTTCCTGAGTGGCAGTATGGGTATTAGTCCGATAATCCCATAAAGCATGAGAAAGTTTTTTAGGACAAGATTTCTTATATTTATCCACCATTTTCTGGAGTATATTTGATAGGGACTTTTTGAAAGCCTCTATAGATCCATTATGCATTGCATGATAGTGAGATGAATGGTTGGATTTGATATTTTTCTCCTAATATAACTTCTTTACTCCAACAGAACATAAATTGGTTCCATTTTCCATCAATATAATGTGAGGGACACCAAATCTGGTGATGATGTTAGTTTTGAAAAAACTAATAATGCTTTTGGAACCGACTTCTTTGAGAGGTATTTTCTCAACCCATTTGTAGAATAAATAAGTAGAATTAAGAATATAGTTTAATTTCTTAGCTTTAGATGGTGGATAAGGTTCTACTACATCCATTCCCTATGTGGAAAATGGATATAAGTATTTAGCTATATGTAATAACTCCGAGGGTTGATGGATGAAGTTGGAATGCACTTGGAAGGGATGAAATTTCTTGGTCAAATATCTACAATTCTACATTATTGAAGGATATAAGTATCCAACCCTTCAGATCTATTCAAAAATCCTATTCCCAGATTGGTGAGAACCACAGCCTCTGGCATGTACTTCTTTCATGATAGCTTCAGTTTCTTCTCCGTCAATACACCTGAATAGGATTCCATCAAAACCTCATTTGTAGAGGGTCTTCCAGTGATCTGGACTATCATAAAGAGTAAAATTGGCCACTCATCATCAGATCTGTTCCTTTTCATCTCTATATGGTTTATGTATTCCATTTTAAAGGTACTCTATGACGGGTATCATCCATCCCATGGTATGACTATATGGCTCAGAAATAGGGCTAATTTAATTAATTTCCTTCATTATAGTTTGAATGAAAGGTGAGACCATACGATAATTGGAAATAATGATGAATGTCTCATCCCTATTTGGATCTTCCGGGGTTGTGGCTGTATTATCCAGTGCATCATCTTGGGCATTTTGTGATCGCAGAAGAAAAGAAAATTTTGGATTTGAGGGAAATTCATCCATTAACCCTCTGACGTAATCACACAAAGGAATTAAATATTTTTTTTGATAGCATAATCCCCATTTATTTGTTTGATTACCAACTCTGATTCACCTTTCAATTTTAGGTGGTTCACTTGTGCTTGAAGTGCCAATTCCAGGCCTGTGATGAGAGCTTGATATTCTACCTCATTATTGGTACCACCTTCTGACAACAAGAAGGAATATGGAAACACTGCCTTTTCTAGGGAGATAAGTAAAATTCCTAACCCAACTTTCTTAAGTTTAGGATTTTCCATTCTCTTCCCCATTGGATTTTTAGAAGCACTATCAATGTAAATTTCCCATGTTTGTTTATTATCTTGAATAGAGAATACCTCTTCATCAGGAAGTTCAGTATTCAATGATGTATCTTTGGCAGATGGATGTTCAACGATAAAGTCCACCAAGGCTTGTCCTTTTTTTCCTTCTAAAGTAAAAACTAGATATCAAAATATTTTGAAATAACTTTCCCCCATTCCAAATTCCATGTAATCATAGGACGATTGGGGATAAATTTGAGCAGGTTATTGTGAAACACCAATTGGAGATCGTGATGTTGCAGGTAGTGCCTAAATTTCTGAAATACAAAGATTAATGACATGAAACACTTATCAATGCTTGCATATCAAGTTTATGTGTAAAGCATAGTTCGGCTGGGATAGTAAAGGCTATTTTCATTCCCAACATCATTATTTTGGGCAAAGAAGACACTCGGTGATCGCTCTAAAGCTATCACATAGAGAATAAGTAGCCTTCCTTCAACAGGTGGAATTAATATCGGTAGACTCAAGAGATATTTATTGAGGGTATCAAATTCCTCTTGGAAGTATTGAGTCCATTTGTAAATGACTCCCTTCTTTATTAATCTGGTGAAGGGTAAACACTTTCCTACCAAATTGGCAATAAAGAACCGAATATAGGTCAAGTGTCCTTGAATTAATCTTAATTATTTCAAAATTTGAGGTGGTGACATGCCAAGGATTAATTTTTTTCTTCTCAGGATCAAATTATATGCCCTGATGGAATACAATAAAGCCGAGTAATTTTCCTAAGGCTACCCTGAAAGCATATTTCAAGGGGTTAATATTCAAAATATGTTGCTTAAGTTTATTGAATATGGTTTCTAGATTAGTTAAGTGATCGTAAGGTTGTCGAGATTTAACCACCAGATCATCCACATAACATTCAACAAATTTTTCTAAGAAGGGTTTGAAGATATGGTGCATGACACATTGATACGTTGCACCTACATTCTTTAAGCCAAAGGGAATTACCTGATAGGAAAACACACCTTGAGGGGATATGAAGTCTATAAGATCTTCATCCTCTAGGACCATATAGATTTTATTGTACCCAGAGTATCTATCTATGAAGGAAAAAGATTCATATCCAGTTGTTGCATCAATTAAAAACTCCTTAATCAGAACTGAAAATTCATCTTTAAGAAAATTCCAGTTAAGATATATAAAATCAATGAAAACACTGCTTTTTTCTATTCTTTTTCTTCACTGGGAAAATGTTACCCATCCATTTGGGATATTGAACCTTCCTGAAAAGGTTATCCTTTATAATCTTATCAGCTTCAGATTCAATTTTAGAGGAATGATTCGAGTGTGTCCTTCTAGATGCCTTCTTAAATCCTAGATTCTCTTTTGGAAAACCCAAATGATGAGTGGATATATCGGGATTAAGGCCTAGAATTTCTATATAGTTCCAAGAAAACATATCTCTATATTGCTATAGAAATAAAGTATACATCTCTTGTTCTTCAGAGGTCTTGAACGCGCTAATTATAGTGGGGCATGGATCTTCTTATGTACCCATATTTATTTCTATGAGCTCATCCACAGCGGTAGAGACACCTTCCTCAAATGATGGAGGAGCATCCCTGAGATCTTCTTCTTCTTCTTCTTCTTTACGTGTCACTTATTTTATTTAAACTTTCATAGTAGGTGATGAAGAAAAACTTTCAGAGCTAGGGGAGGAGTTAGTATTTGATCATCCTGAAGAAAAGTCCACCATTTCTAACCCTACTGATGATGCAGGGTCTTCCTGGAGCATTGTAGAGGATATGATGGGTTGGGAATCAATATCATTGTATTCATCTAGTATTGAGACAACTTCTTCTAATCTGATTGATGAAGCAAATACTTTCTGAAGTCCAATGGATGAAATGAAAACATCTCCATTTAAACATTCATCACTGCTGGATAAATAAAAAATTTCTCCCATACTGTTAGGCTCAATTTCCGCAATTTATATTATGGAATTCACCGGATTAGTACTCATATTTGAGTTTATACTTTAAATTTTATTGATAGGAAACACATAATATATTCTCAAATGTTTGAATGGGTTTGTTGGGATCTTTTCCAAGCCATTCAGAGCATTGATTCTGGTTACCTTCTTTGCCACGAACCTCATTCCCTTCCTGTGATAAAATTATTCCTCAATATCCGAGATTCACACGTTTTGAATGGAGCCTTTTCACCATAAAATGTACCGATTTGACCATTGAAATAGTACTTGAGACATTGGTGGTATGAAAAAGGAATGGTTGCATGTTGATGTAGCCAAGGCCTTCCAATCAGAATGTTGAAGACCGTGTCATGACGAACAACCATGAAATCTAAATTCGACACAAGATCTCCAAACATTGTTTTGAGTGTAATCTCATCCAAAGAATCTTTCTCATTTTTGTCATAACTTTGCAATATTAAAGTGGAAGGAGATAAGTCAGATTCAGTGAGGTCCAATTGATGAAGTGTACGAATAGGAATAAGGTTGACCCCTGAGCTATTATTAATGAAGGTTCGTTGGATGTCTATGTCATTGAACCTGCTAGATAGATACAAGGGTATAATATTTCAATGTACAACATCATATTCACCTTCATCCATAGAAGATATAACTACATGAGATTCTATAGGATCATTATCTATACAATAAACCTTAACAACAACAACTTCGGTTTCAAACTCTTGGGGACTTGACAAAGCCTCAATAAGTGATTCTTTAAGATCTTTTGACAAATTTAAGGCATCCAGAATTGAAAACTTAGCTGGTACATGGGACAGGTGTTTCAAAACATCATAATTTTGGTCCAGAGGTCTGCATTTCCCAGCATGGAGATGCAATTTTTCAGGTGCCTTGGAAGTTGATTCTCCTGATGTGGATACACCCTATGTCAGAGCAGATGCTTTAAATACTCCTAGATTTGGTAGATTAGATTGACTAGGTCTATCTACTTGCTAAGAGAAATATGGTGTAACCTATAATTGGTCCTCCAAAATAATCATGTCAGGACCAAACCTGTCATGCGTGGAATAATATCCTTATTCTTGTTGAGCCCGCTGGAGGGTTCTCCCATGAGTTTTTTCTACATATATAGTTCTAGTAGGGGTAGAGTTAAAATAGTGATTTCTATAATACCCATGTCTTACCCTATATAATTAACCTTGGTTTCTTCCTCTAGTTCCCTAATTAGGTACAAGGAAATCAGTCTCATCATAACCAGAATCACCGTTGTCATAGGGATCCATTAAATGGATAAAATTGATAGAACCAAAGATAAATTTTTCATCTAATAAAGATTCTTCTTTATAGGATAGTTCTGGTTATGCTGTTTGGTGGGGTGGTGACCATTCTTTTGGAACAAATGGCATGAAATCTTCCAGAGTCAAGCACAACTTTGGCCTTAACACAATCTCATATTTTTCTGACTACTCTTTATCCTTCTGAGCACTTCGATTCTTTGCGGATTGAACTTTGGAGGACTAAACTTTTGATGAAGGTGGTTTGGCTATGGTGAGAGTGATGGGAGACATAATCAGTTTTTTCAACTATTTTCATAGAATGGAATGAGTTTGGTTGATCATTTTCTTGATCATCCAATCATCATATTTCTATGCATTTTTACCTTTGACTTCTTTCCATTCACCTTCTTCCTCTGGATCAGTAGTAGTAACACATGCAACCTGGGATGACGAACTTTTCAGTTTCACTTGTCTAGAGTCTCCATTTTCCGCAGAAGGTCCTTAAAAACAACACTCCTAAATGGGATTCACCAACATCTGGTGAAAGGGAAAATAATTTGGAAGATCTTCATCTCCTTATTTGTTTGATTTCTTCAGTCTTTAAAACTGAACCAAATTATTTTCTAAATTTGAGATGAAGTAACCGGGAACTTGTTCATTCAATAAAGAATAAACTTTGTTCTTTAACTCCTAAAACTATTTCTGACATTGATCTCTTTGATCATCGTGATGAGGTGGTCGTTTCTTCTAACGCTCGGGAGGTGAAGCCCTTCGATATGATGAAGGTTTTGAAGTGAAATCAGGTACATGTTCTTGCTTGAGTGTGACTGTATCATCCTCTTATTTCCCTGTTCTCCTTCTTATAGCTGGTAGAATTACATGAGTTTCAGCTTTGGTTCCCATAATGGAATCCTCCACGTATTGGGAAATTGAAGCAAGGTATTGAAACTCTCTTATTTATTTCACAGGGATTAGTGGTGTGCATAACTCATAATGAAATTTTGTCACACAAATTGACAACAACTCTTCTTGAGGGAGTTCTAGATTTAAGAAATATGTTAATCCTTTCCATAAAGCAATGAAATCTGAAACTCTTTCATTTTATATTTGTTTTCAATTTTTAAGATAAAAAACTGTTGCCTTTGGTAGCATTGAGCCGAATTTAAGAAGAAATTTCTGATGAAGATCTTCCCATTCAGTAATTGATTGAGATTTCAAGATTTTATACCACACAAAAGTTGGTCTCTATCATGACTGCACAAAGCACCTAATCTTTACTGCTTCTTGTTATTAAGGAGTCCCCATCATGGGATCACTAAGAGAAATAAAATGCGTTAAATGTTTCTTTGGATCTCTTGAACCATTAATGATTGGGAATGTATTATTCACAAAATTTAGTGAGGGAGGGATCAGATCCACCCATTCAGGGTAAGCTCTCTTTTTTTATTGAACTGGCGCATTCTATTCTTCCATAGCTTCAAATCGAGTTGTTAATTCCTCAATTGTGTTCATAAGAATTTGGGGAATATTTGGATGAGCTAGGACCTATACATGTACAACATCTAGAGCTTAAACTGGTTCAATGACAAGAAAAACCACTGGTGGTGGTGCTACTAGTATTTGTATTGGATAACTGATAGGAACAAGCCTATAAGGATGTGTTTGATCCTACCCTGGCTATGTACCCAATATATGGAATTCATTATCCACATCAGTAGTTACCACAAATCCTCTTTGTTGAGGAGATCCTACAGGATGTTCAAGTTAAGGATCTTCTTGGGGAGCATGTCTAGCAGAAATGATGCTTCAAAGTAACTTTGTATTGAGTATTTTCAACACTTTCATCTCCTATTCTTTCTGAGAAAATATTTATTGAATTTAAAGAGATTGACATTCTCTGGTAGAAAATGGTACATGATCTGAATTTTACCTTTCCCCTTGTTAGATACCTTTCAGAGGGATGGGAGTTGGTTACTTGAGGGCATACCTAGATTCTGGGTAAGCCTTTGATTTTGAGTACGCAAACCTTCTTCCTTTGCTTCAGTGTGTATCGTGTTATAGATAATAACTTCATCTTCTAATTACCCTGAACTAGACTCATTTTCTGGAGGATCTTATGCAATGGTGTTAATAACATCCACTGGCGCATAATTCATTGATGGAATTCTATCAGTATCTTTGTAAGATCATCTCCTTCTGTATTTTCCATGAGACTCCATACTCATATATGATGAATTCCTAGGAACAGTTTGATGGAAAATAACCTGAATGGAATCCTTGGATAGTTCATTTGTGCGTTCTCTTTGCAACTTCTTCCCTAATTGAGAGAAAATAGACTTTTCTTGAGAAGGGGATTGTAGATGTGAAAAATCCCCCTGACCTGCAGAATGGGGTTGTTTCTATTATTCTTCTTCTTCAAACCTTTGAATTTTTTTTTATTGAATTTGAAGGTTGAATTAAACAAGTCCCCAGTCCTACAAGCTGGGGTGGCTCTTGAACTGCTATGGTAGAGATAAGCGCAACTTCTCTTCTGCTTTTGCAAATTTTGGTTCAGACATTAGCTGGGTTCATTATCTAAAAACCATTCAAATCACCTATTTCGGAAGATCCCTATGCTATTTCAGACATTTGCGTCATCTGATGGATGAAATCCTCAAAGCAGTATTCCTGCTCCAGATTCTCAGGTGCTTGATGCAAAATTAACTCAACAACTTGGTTTCTTTGGTCCTAACTCTGATGATAGCTAGTTGAGTCCTGTTCTTGAGTGTACAATTGATTAAATACAAAATTTATTTATTATAGTCAGCCTTGGGAAATAACATTTCATGAGACCACATTTAGAGGACTTTGCTGATTCTCGAGCACAATGAAATGAAATGATCCATGTACACCCCATCCTCTGATATGAACACCATATGGGGGATCATAAATTAACCATCATATCCTCTTTAGTTCATTGAGGCATGCACTCTGAAGGGTTCTCTATTGCATCTCAACCTTTGGATGCCGGGAAAACTGAGAGTGATGATAATTAAAATTAGCACTGAAACCCTTCTATTACCTTTACATGATTTTGATATTCATCATATGGTAATACTTTAGTTTTCAAATCATTAAGAGTTTTCCATAAGTTGAGGTGGACATCATGACTGCAATATTCTGCCATCAATTCTGGAATATTTTATTGAGAATTTTCCAAAGACCAGAACATGACTAGTACTTATCCTTTAGAAAACTATTTTCACATGTTCAACATATCTTCATCACCTTTCGCCAGAGGTTTCTCCACTCAGTCTGACCAAAGTGAATGCCTCTTTATTGTTTTATTAAAAATAATGGAATCAATCATTTTTTCCTCTGCTACATTAGAAAAAAAATGAACCAAGGGAGGTTTAGAGAATGAATGTTACCTTGAGATGTATTCTGGTTGAGAAATTATTTCACCTATTAATGACAATGCATCAGACATGACTGGATTTTTGTTGGAAAGTTCCTCAAGATAAGAGGGTTATCTCATCACTTCATTGTAAATTATATAATTATCTTGAAAATGAAAAATACTACTGCAGAGAGAACTTTCACAATGAATGACATCATGGGGAGGACCACCATGGTGGATTACAACAAGGGATAAATCATCTGGCTCATTGGTCTTCTGGACAAACGGAGGGTTTCTGTGGCTCTCATCCGGAGATAAGATCTTTGGATTGACCGATTTTTCATGAAGCAAGCCTTCATGATAAAGTGTTTGATGTGGAAATTTAGAATTACTACTACCACTCCCATAATTTGGTAACGAGTGGGTAGGATCTTGAGCTGCAGTAGATAAATGTCTAAGGGATTCAAGAACTAAAACATTAATAGGAGCCAGATTGCAGATTGGATCTTGATTTTACAACTATGTTTGGAGAGACTTGTTCTTAGATGTCCTCTTACACTTAGTTGGGGACACTTTTTGGGAAAAGTGGTTATCATGGGAAGGTGTATGTGCCTGACTTGGAGTGGTCATCAGAACATGCTGATTACCTTCAACTGGAAAGGGTGTACGTTCCCAATCTGATTGTCCATATGATACGGGGGAGTATGCCCCATAACCATACTGGACTGAAACAGAGGCATGTATCTGCTCTGAGATGGCATGCTGATGGGTCATCCCATGCGTGGGGAAAAATTTATGTGTCTATTCCCCTAGTACTAATGAAGTTGTTGTTATGATATTCTAGCATGCTTCCAGAATATAGGCAAGAATTTGTGTCTTCCCTTTCACCATTATTAAGATGTGTTTGGTGACTTCAGTGGCCAGAATAGGAATATACATCCATTCCGTATCTGGAGTAGGTGTATTTGTATTCTCATGTACTCCTTTTCTTATTTTTGTATACTGACAGTACTCATGTTTTGGGGGCAAAGAATTGAGTCTACCCCAGGTTTGTCATCAGAGCTTTCAGACTGTCTTCTTCAGGTTCTGTCAAACGAGACTATTGGTAGGCTTGATGAATTATGGTAGGTGTATATTCCTGCTAGATATTTTATGTCAATTATGGTTGATGGACTTCTTTCAATACTGGAAGGAAAGACTTCTGGAAGAATTGGTGCATGTAAGAAGGTGTATGTTCTTGTTTACTAGTTTCCACCACATTTAATTGGCGGGCTTCCTTAAATGCAGTTAGATAAGCTTGCTGACTAGATAATAATTTTTAAATAGTTGTATGTGCCTATTTACAGTACTCCACTTGATTTTCCTAGAGGGATTGGTGGGTTGCTGCTAGACGAGTCTACTGGGAAGCATAATTAGGACAGACGGGTGTATGTGCCCGCTCATTGTTTTCCATCAAGTTAGGTTGATGGACTTATCCAGAGGGGGAAAAGGTAAGAACATGCTCCCTATTGATATGAAATTGTCCCTGGTGGTTCTTCTTGTGCTCCTGGGTATAAGGGACCTGGACCAAATGTTCAGAGGCAACACCCCCATCATGTTGGGGGTTTACTGCCGCATTATTTTGCTGGTGATGATTATTGGTGGGATTCCTCAGGAAGGACCCATGCATCTTTTAATTGAGTCCATGAGTGACCTCTTGATCCACCTCCCTATAGTATGGGAGGGAATAGTTATTGTATTTTGAGGATAAGGACCTGAAACAATTGAAGATGGTGGTTGGCACTGTCTTCTTCTTGACCATCGGTCATTGCTGGCCGAATGATCAAGACTAGTTATTAACCTAGAGAGCCTATCAGGAAGCCTCCAAGATTGGGATAGTATCGTGATGACAATATTCTATTACCATCACATTGGAGACCTATAATTGAAGACACTGAGTCAGTGATGATGTTCTTATAGAAGATGGCGATCTAGCTTGAGCAGCGTCCGAGACATTCATGGGTGCAAGTTTGAAGGAAGCCATTTGGAGTGAAGAGAGTTCTGAGAAAACTGAAAACAAAAATAAACTCCATTAAAATAATATCTTTTATATAGATACATGAATGATTGATTCCTTTGTATGTCCTTCCTTTATCAATAGATAGGGGCCTGACATGTGGGTAACAATATTCAATTGGTTAAGGATTCACGTCGGGTTCACCATTTTTGTTTCGTAGTTCCTTGGAACATGTGTTCTAGTTTAAGAATCACTACTTCGAGGCAGTTTCCATTGGATTTTTTCATGGAACTAGAAACATCCAACGATTACTTACCTTAAAGGGACCTTCTTTCCAAAGTCATGCATTCGTTAAGTTTGATCTTTATGATACTTAAGAACATACATTAGTTGAGAGGATGGGAGGTCGGACTCCTGACACCCTTTTGGGGGGAATTATTATCTACTCCAGGACTCTCTTTATAAAGTTAAGATATTTTCATGAATCCTTATTAATTCACCAAGTACAACATAGGTTTCCCTAAAAATTTTCAATTAATTATTAGTATGTGTGAAATTTATAATCATATGTATGTATTCAAGGTTCTTCATTAATGGAGATATATGTATGTTTTCAAGGTTCTCCATCAATGGTATCCTCTAATATACTATTTAGAGATTCTTTTAATCATTGCTATGATGATATTGGTTTTTTATCCACTTTGTGGGGCACTCTAGAATTTATTATCGTCTAGGGAGATGAAGGTTTGTTATGATATTGGGATCATATCCATAAAATGGTCTACCTACGTATCCTTATGAAATGAATCAGAACCCTCATAGTTTGGTGCCTCTTAATGAGACACATCATACCTTTTATGGTCGTGTGATAAGGACACAACTGTATAGTTTAATGTCATGTGTTAAGGAAATATAAGAAAAATGTGCTTAGTTAACGTTTTGTGTGGGACTTATGTCTAAGAATCCCAAAGAACTTGGAAATAATATGGGTTTCCAAGTGAGATTAGACCTTGTTTTGAATATGGACCAAAGAGAATAGTATTGATTTGAAGTGTTGAGTTTGAACCTCAAGGAGGTTTCCAACGTATCCCATTTATATAGGAATCAGATCCCACGTAGTTCGATAAATCTCATAGGAGAGTGTAGTCCTTTGAGAGAAATGATTTTGGGCTTACTTCCTGAAGAGGATTCCTTAATAATTTTTGGGTTTAGTTTGGGGATTAGTTCTAAGAAGGATGCCCAGATAAAGGGAATTAGGGTTGGATTCCTGAAGAGGATATCTAGTGAACAAAGTCCCTAAGAAGGCTTCCTATGTATTCCAATTACGATGGGAATCATAGTTCTCGTAGTTCATTAATTGTATTGGGATTTATGCACGAGAGCTTCCCATTTGAGGGGACATGATTGGGTGAACCCTTTTTGGAAGGGAACCCTTTTGAGCTTGGTCCTTCAAGAAGGCATCCTATGTATCCTGGTTTGAATAGGAATCCAATTTCTTGTAGGTTAAGTGGTTATTGTGCAAATGTTATGATCATGAAAAATCTCTAATCCCACATGATTCATGCTCAGTGTGATAAGCAAGAGGATGTCAAAGATTCAACAAAGGCACCCACACTTTTTCTCCTCCGCTAGTGGAGGAGGACACACCTATGGCGGCTATGGTGGACGAGGGAGAGGCGACCATGGAAGAGGGAGAGACAATGAGTTGTCCCACTGTTCACTTTACATTGGACAAGGGTCCATTGTAAGGAAAGAGTGAAGGTGAAGGAAGTAGAGAGGAGAAATACTGCAACCTCCTACTTGAAAAGGTTTGGGGATTACACCAAGATGGCTACCCTAGTGGATCTCCATAGGGGAGGGAGACTTATCCTTTTCTTGAATGGAAAAGCAAGTGTGAACAGTACCTTCCCTACCAGAGACTTGAGGTTATGGGTTTTAGAGATGAGAAAGGGAGGTCAGAACCCAAACCCTAATTCTCCAAACTAGGAACTTCCCAGCACTATTCTTGGGAGAAAGTTCCATGTGACTATGGATATATAAACCCATAGACACTCCATGAATCATAACCCCATTGTGAAAAAAATGTCGGAAACCATTGACTATGGATATACAAACCCAAATATGAGGCACACTGATGTGTCTTTCCCAAAGGTTTGATGAGTTAGGAGGTTTTAGTGAAGGCTTCAACTTAGTCCCTTTCAGATAAGGTAACCAAGGAAAAAGATACCCTACCATGAGTGGCCTTAAATAGGGTACTTAAGTTGATATGTAGGCCTTGTACACAGCTTTTCTGTGTAGGTACCCCCACGTAGGTGTGCCGCGTAGGTTTACCACATAGGTGTGGCACGTAGGTGTGCCACATAGGTGTAACACACAGGTGTGCTGGGAAGGTGTGACGCATAGGTGCGTCACACATTCCTAATCAATGACTGAAAGATAATATTTACATAGGGGAACCAAGCCTATGGAAACATAGAATTATGAAAAGACTTTCAAAACATTCTTATCCTATCTAATTATCTCTTATATCGTGTTTTTAGAGAGCTACATGAGACAATTTGAGGGATCTGGGAGAAAGAACTATGCAATGGGATCTTAAAGAATTATTTCAACTTTTTCAGTCCTTAAATGAGGATCTCAAGGGTCCTATTTATAGGCATGGAGGGGGACTGATCGAAGTCAATTTGTTGGTGGAGGTCTACCGTGCAGTCCCTCCACGCAGGTCTACCATGGAGGGGTCCAGAAAGCTTACCGTCATGGAGGGTCCCCATGCAGGTTGTGTGATAAGGACCTAACCATATATTTTAATGTCATGCGGTAAGGAAATATAAGCAAAATGTTCTTATTCAAGGTTTTTTGTAGGACTTATGTCTAAGAAACCTAAATAAAAAGGAAATAATATGGGTTTCCAAGTAAGATTATACCTTTTTGGGAATATGGCCCAAAGAGAACATAGTTTATTTGAAGTGTTGGATTTGAACCTCAAGGAGGTTTCCTACGTATCCCATTTATATGAGAATCAAATCCCACATAGTTTGATAAATCTCATAGGAGAGTGCAGTTCTTTGAGAGAAATTATTTTGGGATTACTTCCTGAAGTGGATGCCTTGATAATTTAGGGGTATAATTTGGGGCTTATTTCTAAGGAGGATTCTTGAATTAAGGGAACTAGGGTTGGATTTTTGAAGAGGATATCTAGTGAGCTCAGGCCCTGAGAAGGCTTCCTATATATCCCAATTATGGTGGGAATTAGAGTTATCATATTTCATTAATTGTGTTGGGGCTTATGAATGAGATATGACCATTTGAGGGGATATGATTAGGTGAACCATTTTTGGAAGGTCACCCTTTTATGCTCGGGCCATCAAGCAGGCATCCTACATATCCGGGTTTGAAAAAGAATTAGAGTTCCTATAGTTCAAGTGGTTCTTGTGAAAATTTTATGATCATGAAAAATCACTAATCCCACATGAGTCATGCACGATGTGAGAAACAAGAGGATGTCAAATATTCAACAAAGGCACCCACACTTTTCCTCCTCCTCTGGTGGAAGAGGGCATGCCTACGGTGGTGACGATGGATAAGGGCGAGGCGAATAGGGAAGAGGGTGAGGTGACGAGCCATCCCTCTATTCACTTTACATTGGACAAGGGTCCAATGTAAGAAAGGGGTGAAGGTGAAGGAAGTATAAATGAGGAAGACCAAAACCTCATACTCGAAAGGTTAGGGGCTTACACCAAGTTAGATTCCCTAGTATATCTCAGTAGGGGAGGGATACCTCTCATTTTATTGAATGTAAAAGCAAGTGTGAACCATACCTTGCCTACCAGAGACTTGAGGTTCCAGTTTTTAGAGATGATGAAGGGAGATTAGAACCCAAACCCTAATTCTCCAATTTGGGAACTTACCCACACTATTCCTAGGAGAAAGGTCCATGTGATCATGGATATACAAACCCAAAAACACTCCATGAATCCAAACCCCATTGTAAAACAAAAGTGGGAAACCTCTGACTGCGGATATACAAACCCAAATAAGAGACTTTCTGATGTGTCTTTCCCAAAGTTTTGATGAGTCAAGAGGTTTTGGTGGAGACTTCAACTTATTCCCTTTTAGATAAGGGAACCAAGGAATGAGATACCCTTCCATGAGTGTCCTTAAAGAGGTTACTTAAGTTGATATGCAGGCCTTGTACACAACTATTCCGTATAGGTACCCCCTCATAGGTGTGCCGCGTAGGTGTACCGCGTAGGTGTGGCGCGCAGGTGGGGTATGCAGGTGTGCAACATAGGTGGGCCGCGCAGGTGTGCCACACAGATGTTCTGTACATGTGTGCCGCATAGGTGTGACATGCAGGGCTGAGTAATGACTGATGAAGAAGATTTACCTAGGGGTACTAAGCATATGAGAACATTGAATTGTGAAAAGACTTTCAAAACATTCTTATCTTGTGTAATTATCTATTATCTCATGTTTTTAGAGAGCTACCTGAGACAATTTTAAGGATCCGGGTGAAAGAGCTAAGCAATGGGAACTTCAAGAAGTCTTTTAACCTTTTTATTCCTTAAATGAGGAGCCCAAGGGTCCTATTTATAAGAAAGGAGGGGGCTAGTTGAAGTCCATTTGTCGAAGGAGGTCCGCCGAACAGTCCCTCCACATAGGTCTGCTGTGGAGGGGTCCAGAAAGTTTACGGCCATAGAGGGTCCCCACAGAGGTTGGCCACATATTGTCTCCGTGTAGATCTACCACATAGGTTAGCCGCGTAGGTCTGCCGCACAGTGCCGCAGCGCAGGTCTTCCGCGCAGGTCTTCCACGCAGGCCCTTGAAACTTTGTCTTTCTTTTTAATTCTTCGAACTTTCTCTTGGAATTTTAAAATATACATGGGCCACCTTCATAGTCTTCTTGTATGCCTAATTAGTGTCAATAATGACCAAAGAGAGTAGTTGTATAAATAGTTTGAGGAGACGAAAAATAATATCTATTCTTTTAAAAATGACCAAGTCCCTGACTACTTCATTTTGACTTTGGAAAACAACTTAGAAAAGTTACTAAAGAACAAGAAGCCCTGAGAAAAAGGTGACAAAGATCTCCCAAACTATTTCCCCTTTTATAAAATGTTGGGGCACCACATTCAAGATTGTTTTGTTTCCAAAGACCTCCTACAAAAGATGGTGGACTATGAGAAAGTGAAGATGAAAAATTCACCTGCCCAGGATGCGTATGTTTCCTACACTAATACATATGAGGAAAATGAATGAAATGAAGTTAAGAGAAAGTGTGTGAAAAAGTTATATGACTGGATTGTTAAGAAAATGATCAACCAGAATCATACTATTATCTGAACATAGTTGAATCAACCAACTGTTCCATCTACCTCTTCTGCTACAATACAAACAACTTCACCAGCAACTTAGTCCCTTAAAGTACAATATTCCAAAAAAAACTTGGATGGAAGAGTAAGAGTCAGATACATGAATAAGAACCTACACCAAAGAAAAATTTGTTCTTAACTTTAGTGTAATTCAAGCCTACAGTCCCAAAAGTACAGGCACTACTCCACCAAATGACACAACAAGAGTTGACTCATCAGACAAAATATTCATCAGATGAAGAGTTAATATTCAGTTTTATTAACATTATTCACTTAATGGATCCCTTTATAGATTATTATTACTATCAATAACCAAAATTCTATACACCTAATTGGGGAATTGGGAGAAGAGGCTATCAAAGCTGAGGTTACAGGGGAATATGCGGTCATGGAGAAAGTAACCACCTTAACCACACCCCAACTCGAACCATCTACATGGTAGAAACTCATGGGAGATCCATCTAGTGATCTCAGTAGAAACAAGGTAATTCCCCCACACATGATAGGGTCTTCCCTGACACAATCATCATAGAAGATCGATTAGAGGATATGTCATCACCTAATCAGTCCCAATGTGTAGGTAGACCTAGTCATCCTAATCCACCAAGAGAAGAATCACCTTCAAATCCCATTTCAAGGGATTCCCTATCTATGTTGGGAAAATCAACTTCCAAAGCACATAAAAAAGAACACTTCCATTTTGGGAGGCACAAATCTTTGGATCAAAAGTATGATGTTTTGAAAAACCTATCCAAAGTACCTACTAAGTTGTAAATCTGAGATTCTTTGAGTCTATCAAAAGATACTTGGGAAGCACTCATAGAGGCCTTGTCAAGACCTCCGGATTTTGAAGTCGAGGTATATTCTATTTAAATATATCTTTCAAAGAATTATTCTATAGAAGGCCTTATGGTCATATATTTTATAGACTAGGATGAGGATTCTTTCTTAAAAGGATATGTTAGGCCCTTGTATATATCTAGAAAGATAAATGATATTGATATTTGAAGATCCATTATTAGTAATGTCTCAGGAGTTAGCCTCATTATAGTTTGGAAAATTCACCAAATGGGTCTCAATGAATCTCACTTATCTCCCTCCACTATGATGTTACAGGGTTATGACAAGAATTAGGAAGAACCTCTTGGTGAGATTATGCCCAGAACTCAATTTGGGGATCTTTTGTCTAACTCATAATTCATGGTTGTTCATCAAGATACAACTTTAAATGTCCTACATGGAAGACCTTGGATACATTAGCATACATCCATCCCTTTATTATACCACCAATGTCTCAAATATTTTACCAATGGTCAAATTGGGACATTTTATGGTGACAAGGCCCCATTGAAATCCTATGAGTCACAATACATTGATGCAGGTTTCTACCACAAGGGAGGAAAATAGTCCCTGGCTGATAAGGTTGCTTGGATCAATGCCCCAAATAACCTAGAGATGATCCCAAATAACGCTTTTAAGTATATCAGTACGGACTAAATACTTCCCATCAATCAAATAAAAGGGGTGGGCCTGAATTTAAGAACTCATTCAGAAGCTTCTGTAATGTCAATTATGACAACTGAACTCAATAGTGTTGGAGAAGTCGTTAACCCTCCAAGAAGTGATGAAATCCTAGATGGAAATGTCTTCACCCAATCACATAAGCTTCAAAAAATCTTTGTTTCATCAGTTAGTCTAGAAGAAGTTGTCACATTAATGGGAGAAGAAATAAATACTCATTATCAGTCTCTCATATCCCCTTTGGATCCCAAAAAGGGACCCTCGCCATTGATTTCTCCAGAATTGATTTTATCATCTTTTGGATTTTCAAATGATGAATCTTCCACTAAAATTGAGATTCTTGCTTCATCACCTACATCCCAAGAATAGGTGAAAGAGGTAAAACATGAGGAACAAGAAAAATAGGAAGAACTCAAGGATTCCCTCCATCATTTTAGAAATGTGACTCCACCATTGTTGATGATCTCAAAGAAATAAATCTGGGTATGAAGGAAGATCCACAACCCACTTAAACTAGTGTAGCCATGAATTACAAAGATCAGGAGGTATATAATTTCTTTTTAAAGAAACATTAAGATGCATTCGTCTAAAATTACATAGAAATTCCAAGAATAGATCCTGAGCTGGCCACCCATCACTTGGGTTTTCCAAAAGATCATCGAGGATACAAAGAGGCATCCAGAAGGATAGACCCAAATCACAACTCCAAAATCAAGGATGAAGTGGATAAGATCATCAAGGATGACTTCATCTGAGAGGTACAATATCAAAAATGGATTTCCAACATTGTCCCTGTGAAAAAGGAAAATAGGCAAATCATAGTATGCATTGAATTCCAATATCTCAACTGGCACTATTCGAAAGATGAATTCCCAGTTTTGATCACAAAGCTCCGGATTGAGGAAACGACAAGTTATCAAGCCCTGTCCTTCATAGAGGGATATTCAGGGGTACAACCAAATCTAGATGGTCCTAAAAGATGAAGAATACACTACCTTTAGGGCCCCTCAGGTCATATTATTTTATCAGGTAGTGACCTTTGGCTTAAAGAATGATAGTTCCACCTACCAATATGCCATGAATTACATCTTCAAGACCTTCCTGGGGAAGTTCATTGAATGCTATGTTGATTATCTAGTGGTCAAGTCCTGAAAATGTTCTGACCACTTGGATCACTTGGAAACCGTCTTACACAAGATGCGACAACATAGCCTGAAGACAAACCACTTGAAATGATCTTTCAGAATAACCTATGGAAAATTTCTCATCTTTTTTGTACACCATCATGGTATCTAAGTTGAACCTAAGAAAACAAAGGCTATCCTTAGCATGTCACTCCTCAAAACCTCAAGGATATGAGAGGACTTCAAGGAAACTTGGGATACATCCAACACTTCATATCTAATCTTACAGGAAAGTGTTTTCCCTTCACAAAAATTATTAAGAAAGGGGTTATGTATCAGTGGACCAATGACCATCAAGAATCATTTGATAGCCTCAATACATACCTCTAGACCCACTGGTGTTGATGCCACCTATTGAGGTAAAATTGATCAACTTATATATGATGGTCCTAGAGTGATCACTGAATGCGTTGTCATGACACATCAAATTGATTATGTTTTTAAAGGTGATTTATAGTCTAGTGCATACCCTAGGTCATCTCTCAAGGATCATTGATAGTTTTAGAGTGTGTATTTTTAATAACAAGTAAAAAAATTAGGGGTGGTTTTGAAAACAGTTTTAAAAATAAAATGAATTAATTTATAGAGTTTAATAGTTGAAAACCCAAGTGGATTTTGAAAAATATGAGAAAAAGGGTTCATTGTGATTTCACTAAACACATTTCAAGTTCATCATTCTTAGATATTAATTACGGTTTATGTAAGTCTTTGGTTGAAATTAATCAGAATCCCGGTTACATTAAAAGCTTTTATATCAAAGAACGTTGAGCTAAACCTTGACATAACAATCATATAACCAATGTACAGATCAAATTCATGGTATACTAACTTCCAAAGAAAATTAAAATCTCAAATAAGTAGGGAAGAAAATGATTATTGTGTTGTCCAATCAGAATAACACAAGCCACACACTCAGGACTTCACACCGATCAGTTAAAAGTAAAGAGAATTCCATTCAATTTAATAAAAAAATGTATTCAAATATGAATCAAAGTAATATAATTATAAATTAAATGTTTTAAAAACCAAAATACATCAAACCAATAGTAGTACAAGTTCCAAAAATCCCTTTACAAGATGTGTAGCTCCCTTACAACAAACACCCATCGTTTATCCCAACATTGAGAGGTGGTGGATGCTCAGGTGGAACTCATTTTTCATTTTTGATCCCCCTATGAGGATAAAGACCTCCATAACTTATAGGATGAATAGGTTACTCCTATAAGACATCTAAAATGGTATAAATTTTCTTCTGGTTCAAACTTAAAAATGAGGTTCCCATGGTATCATTTTATAGGCAAAGTAGAAGGTAGTTTTGGGCACAAAGATTGTGTAAAACCACTTGGAACATTGTTTTAGACCTCTATAAAGTCTTATATAGATTTGGAGAAACCTAAAAAGTTTTATACCCACCTATTGACTATCTCCACCAAAAATTTAGCACTAGTCAGTAAAATACATCTCGATATATTGATAGAATACAGAATACCACTTTTGACTTGTGAAAATTTGATTCTCAGATAGATCAATTCAAATGGGCCTCTTAGTTACTGAATTGATCTTGTATTCCTTCAGATGAAATGTAAAACATTAAATTTTGGACCAGACAACAAAATTTCAGCCCATTTGGATTCACAATTTAGTCAAAGTTTGTGGATTAGTCCACTGGTATGCTTGGATCTTTCATAGTTTGGACCATTTTTCACGAAATTCATCATGGTACCTCCAAATTACCTCTATCTAAAATGTAATGATCAAAAAAATTAACATTTAAATTTTTAATAGTTTTAAACAAAAAATAACTGAATCAAAAATGTAGTTCAATTTGTTATTATTTTTATAATTTTCAATATAAAACTAGTTTGGCACAATGGTGTAAGGGTGAAAATGAAAAAGTGATTCGCTACATGATCACACCCCCACACCTAAACATTTTCACTCATGGAAAAAGTCACATTTACAAAAATTATGCATGGAAATATTCCAAACATCATGAATATTTATCATTGAATGAAAATTTAATCCATGATATAAATGTGGTCAAAGAAAAATTCACACCAAGGAGTTATTTTCAATGATCATGGAGAAAGATGTCTCATAAATTGTATCAGATCGAAATTCTAAGAGATTCATGATGCCAATTTGAGAAAATAATTCAAAATATAACTATGCTAATAATTCTCCACATGTGTTTGTGAAAAAAATTTCATGTTATTCTTTCCACTTTCTATCTAGTAAATATATGTTATTTTAAAAAATTTCTACTTAAATGGTTATGTCCACCAAACCAATCCTGCATCCTTTGAAATAAAATTTCAAGACCCACTCACTTAATCATTCCCAAAATTCAAACCTTAAGCTCCCGACCTAGATATCCCAATATGTTGTACATTTCATCACTCAACTCATTTTTTTTTGTTTTTTTTCAAAAGTTAAACTTTGAACCAATATCATACTCTTCTCTAAACCCTTGTTTGATATCCTCGTGGTGCTAATTATAATAGTTATAACAAGATCAAAAGTTGATTAAAAGTGGTTTTTGAACTTCCCAAGACACAACCTATTTTTTTTAAATTTTTAGCTTTTTCAGGGGGTAAAATAGTCAGATAATAGGTACACACACAAAGGTCAATCCGGTACGATAATAAAATAGATCAGATAAGGAATAAATGTATGGAAAAATCATTTTGGTAAGTGGAGAAAAATTAAACTAAATTATATTTACCTTCTATTAAGTAAAAAAAATTCACACTTCACAGTTGGGTGCAAAGATTCGTGGAGATATTTAGTGAAATAATTTCCCCATTAAATGCTCATAGAAAGGGTAAAATTATTCTACAATGTTTCAAAGTGATAAAACTATTAATATCATTGAAAGAAACCAATTTACTTGAAAAAATAACACCTCAATGTTAAATTCATGAAAAAAACACACATTTCATCACTGAGATATTTTATTTTAAAATGTTAAAATAACATGAAATATGGAAATTACTCAGGAATTTTCAATAACTTCTATGATTTAGTGGGCATCATTTTCCACGATAATGTGGTAATAAAAAAGTAACTTTATGTCACAAAATTGAGGGGTAAAAATGAGTGGGGTGGGAGTGACAATACTATTCAATAAGAAAAAAAGATAAAAAGAAATAAAGACAATGAAAATTCCTAACTAACCTAGGAATGTACCCATTCTACCACACCTAGAGTATGTAGTGTCTTCACTATAATAAAGAGAATGTGGGAATCAAGGATAAAACATGGTGGGTTTCATTGGTAGGTTTCTTCTTGAACTTGGAGTTACTCTATAGGGGACTTCAGAATGGATTCATGAAAATGCTTCAGCCGCTACCCATTAATAGTGAAGGTTTGTTGGGTTTCTTCATTTGTAACCTGAAAAACTCCAAATGGATAAAAATTAGTAATAGTGTATGGGCCAAACCCACAAGAATGAATCTTACCTAGAAGGAACATCAGACTTGCATTGTAAAGGAGGACCTTCTTCCCAATTTGGAATTGATGATTTTTTTTAAAAGGTAGTGTTCTGGTCAATGACCAAAACACCAAAATTTATTGATAAAGAGAGATTACATAAGTCTAAAATAAGGAATTTTGTTAACATCCCTAACATAAAGAGGGAGTAATTTAGGAGGAAGATCGTCCCTCCAAGTCATAGCATGAGAGACACCCATATTGGAAAGCCCGTCAGTAATCCTATTAGCTTCACGGTAGGTGTGAGTGGTGATGAAGTTGATCCCTGAAAGCGAGTTTAAACAATCAATCTAGCGAGAAGTGAGAAGCCATGAAAGATGAATAGTCCCACCCCAAATGGCCTGGATAATAGTAGTGGAGTCACTCTTGATCCAGAAGTTGTTCCAGTTGCGTTTCCTAACAAAAGAGATAGCATGGATAACACTCAGCATCTTCACTTCCAGCGCGGAAGTAGTACCACAAGATCCATAAAAGCATCCAAGAGTCTGGTCCCGGTGATTCCTAAAAATAGCACCACAACCCGCTAGGCCGGGGTTGCCTTTTGAGGCACCATCAACGTTAAATTTAATCCATCCCGGAGTAGGGGGAATCTAGAACACTTCAAAGGTAGACTTCGGACGAGGATAATTAACATTCACTTCAATCCGACGAAGGATCCCAAAATCACGAACCGAGTTTCTACATTGATCTTTTTGTATCGAGGCCACCTCACAGATGGCCATGAGAATTTTAATTTTACCTGCATTGAGCTGGAAAGATTTATTATGAAAAGTAAAATCATTTCTACCATACCAGATTATATAGAGAAGCTCTGCAACATTTGCATGAAGAAGAATTTTGATCTGTTGGGAATCAGAAATGTCCATGCATCGTTGAATCTGCAGAGTAATAGAACTATCCAGGGACCATCTTCACTCAAATATGTCAGAAATATAATGCCAGAGAGCAGTAGCCATATCACAAGAAAGGAAAAGATGATTAATATCCTCTATATGTTGATTACACATTCGACATTTGGAGCAAAGATTAATCCCAAAGGTTTGTAAGCAATCATCCGTGGGGATTCTGGAATGATCAATGCGCCAAATTAAAGTAAATCTCGAAGGTTTAAGCCATGGTTTATTAAAGTTTTTAATCCAGGATAAAATTTTGTTTTCATTTCTAAATAGATGATTGTAGTAGTTTTTAGAATCAAGTCTTCCATTGTGCGAAGCTTCCCATATCAGGAAATCATTAGTGTTAGTTAAGGGGTAGCTCTCAACAATTTGTTTTATTTCATCAGTAAAGTCAGGGTTAGGAATGCTCATGACATTCTTTATGGTATCATTATTGAGAAACGAAGGGTGGTTATTGGACATCAAGGAGAACAAGGGAGATCCAGACTAATTGTCAAACCAAAATCTTAAATTAGAGTCTTTACTAGCCATCCATCTGGAATTAGCCATAATAGAGTTGAACATGTTTTTAATGGAAGGCCAAATAGAGGAAGTAAGAAAGTGGCCCTGATTGTTTATGAGTTTATTTAGAAATCCAGCTCTAAGAAAATTCATATAGGGATAGTCATTATGAATTAGGTTCCAAGTAAGATTAGCCTGGAGAGCTTCATTGAACTTAGCAAGATTTTTAATACCAACACCTCCTTTATCAATTGGTTTACAGCAGGTAGCCCAGGGGACAGTAACCAATTTCCTCTTCAAGGTACTACCAGTCCAAACAAAGTTTTTAATGGAAGTATTGATTCTCTTTAATATAACTTTCGGCCATTTATAAATCATCATAGAATAGACCAATTTGGAGACAATAGTGGAATTAAACAGAAAAATTCTACCAGCCATCGAAAGATTTGAGCCCTTCCAGGATGAAAGCTGTCTAAGTGTTTGATCAATGATAGGAATGAAATAGTCCGCTTTCGGTCTACCCCAGAAAATAGGAACACCAAGGTAAGTGAAGGGTAGAGAACCCTCTCTGACCCCTAAGAAACTAGAAATGCTGAGTTTTCTACCAAGGGAAAATTCTTTACTAAAATAGATGTAAGATTTATTCCAATTTATGTGTTAACCAGACACTTCTTGGTAATGGATGAGGATATTGTTAAGATTATTGATGTTCTCTTTTTCACCTTGAATAAAGATAATTATATCATCAGCATAAAGAAGGTGTGAGGGGGCGGTCAAATTTCTAGCAGCCGTGATAGGTTTAATATTATGATTTTCTAAAGATTGAATGATCAACCTACTGAGGTAGTCTTCAGCAATAGAGGAAAAGAATAGCAGAAAGGGGGTCACCTTGTATAACACCCTTAGAACATTTAAAATATCCTCTTGGAGAACCATTAATGAGAATGGAAATATGAGCCGAATTGAAGAGGGTTTTAACCCTATTAATGAAAGTTTCATTGAAGCCAAACTGCCTAAGGACCTTGAACATGACGTTCCAGTCAATGGTATCAGAAACCTTAGCAATATCAATCTTAATAGCAACATTCCCACCTCTTGTTTTCCTGCTTAAAAGGTTGGTAGACTCAGAGGAAAGATATATACATTCTTGGATAGATCTTCCCTTGATGAATCCAAATTGGTTCCAAGAGACAATTCTATTGCTAATCATAGTAATTCTGTTGTCAATCAATTTAGTAATGATCTGGAAGAGAGAGTTTATGAGAGAAATGGGTCTGAAGAGGTGAATTTCATCAGCATTATCAGTTTTAGGGATAAGGACAAGAAATTGAGCATTAAGACCATGAGGAAGAGTGCCATTAGCAAAGAATGTTTTTACCATTCGGCAAACATCATCCTGAATAATATCCCAGTGATTTTGGTAAAATCCATTATTGAAGCCGTCCGGACCAGGGGCACCATCCTCTTTTAGGCTAAAGATAGTGTCTTTGATTTCATGATCAAGAGGGGTGCTATTAAGTAACATGTTATCCTCATCAGTAACCAAAGACATGATAACATCTGGCC
Organism: Viscum album; assembly: GCA_963277665.1. Taxonomy (NCBI): domain Eukaryota; kingdom Viridiplantae; phylum Streptophyta; class Magnoliopsida; order Santalales; family Viscaceae; genus Viscum; species Viscum album. The sequence goes on along the minus strand of OY728134.1, from coordinate 1,086,241,257 downwards.
TAATTTCCCTGTCTATATCAGTCCCATTGAAGATATTGTAAAAGTGAGAGACAACGTGATTGACGATGCTTTCCTTATAATCCAGAATCTGATCCCCATCTCTCAGGTAGTCAAGGGGCCTATACGATTTTCTCACTCTGTGAAGAGCATTATAGAATTTAGTATTCCTATCCCCATCATTCAGCCATTTGTCTTTAAAGAGTTTCTTTTTAATATTATCCTTAAAGTTAAGTAAATTGATAAGTTTATAGGAAATATTTGTTTTGTGCTGAATATCGTGAGAAAAGTTAGAAGAGGAATTCTCGTTTTGAAATTTTGCATGTTATTTTTCCAAATAGTTGATCTCGTTATCGATTTCATTAGATTTTGCTTTGCATAAGCTTTTTAGGACTTGTTTTAGAATTTTCAATTTCACCAGACAAGGAAAGGTATCATTTTGATCATGAATATTATCCCAAGTGCTTTTAATGATATCCCTACAATCAGGATCAGAAGACCAAGCATCATTAAATCTGAAAGGAGCTTTAGGGATACTTGGGTTATGAGAAAAACTAACCAGAATAGGGTGGTGATCAGAGGAAATCTTCGCGAGGGTAATACTAGCGATATTATCCCATTTATCAAGAGAATGGTCGTTAGTGAACGCCCTATCAAGTTTTCTAGCAACGATCCTATTGTAATTCTTACGAAACCAAGTAAATTTATCACCCATTAAGTTAATTTCTGTAATGTTATTAAGTTCAATACAAGCTCTGAATTCCCTGGAGGAGCTAGAGTCATGAGAAGGGCCAACTTTTTCACTAGGCGCCAGAATATCATTGAAGTCCCTGACTAAAAACCAAGGGTTGTGGATTGAGATACGCAGCTGGTAAATATCATTCCAAAGAGCTCGTATATCCTGATATCTATTGTAGGCATAAACAAAGGTAGTGTAGACACGAGTATTATCAATGATGTAATCACATGTAAGGGAATGGTTAGTAATATTGATGATATTAATATTTTGAATAGAGGAATGAGCAAAAAGCCATAAAGATTCACAAGATATCCCATTATTACAAGCCCCTAGGAAGGAATAACCAAAGGGGGGAGCATGCTGAAATCTATAGGCATAATTTATTTTAGATTCAGCAATGGAAAAGAGTCTATGTTTATGAGTGGTGATAAATATCCTAAGAACATTAAAAGTGTAAAGGTTAGCAATCCCTTGACAATTACAATATAAAATGTTCATTTATACCTTTTTTTGCTGGGGCTTTCCCCCCTTTTTTTGTGACAGCGGTCTTTGCTCTGGTTGAAACTCCAGAATTAGTCTCCTTTGAAGTAATATTCTGTTTACTCTGGAGAGAAATATGTGTGTCCAAAGGGGCTTGCTGCTCCTTATTTAAAACCTGCATGTTAGAAGCTTGGAAAACTAGATTGTTAGGAAAAGAAACATGAGGAGAATTATTCATCTCTCCAGGATCATGGGAGGTGTCACTACTTTCCTTCCTCGAATCCCTACTGGAAGGTGAAGATAAGAGGGAAGCCTTATAATGAATCCCACCCTTTTTGTTGCTGTCCATAGTATTTGAAGATTGCTGCAAAACTGTGTCGTCAATAGTGAAAAGAGCATCGTGTGAGGGATGTTCAGTAGAAGAGGCATGTCCCTCCTGCATCTTAAAACCTAAGTTAGTAGGACCCGAGATTGTCTCCTGCAAATTAGGGACCAAAGGGGCAATAGTTTCAGGGAGAAGGTCAGAAGAATCATCGTCCCGCAGAGGGTGTGAAAAAATATCCCGGATTTTCTCTTCAATATAATCTTTAATATCCAGGTGAATTTTTTCAACATCATCTTCCTCAACTAGGACAACCCATGACTTACCTATGTCAGAGTCTAAAAGTGAAAATGAATTGGACTTTACAACCCATTTTTCCTCTCCCTTTTTTGAAGTTTTAGGTTTCTCTAAATTGGACACTTTTACTCTTCTATTTCCTTTGGCTTCAGTCCAGCCAGAATTTCTTGGTTGTGGAGTCTGTTTGTGGACTTTCCAGCAATTGTGGATGGAATGCCCAACAACCTTAAAAAATTCAAAATATGGAGGGAGCCTCTCATGTTCCAACTTCACCATTGTTTTGTAATCCTTAGTAGAGAAGGTAATGAATTGAGGAGGTTTTGTTTCCAAATTGACCTTAATCAAGACTCTAACATATAGACCAAGGTCACCATTGAGAGACCTATGGTCAATTTTCAAAGGAGTTCCAATACAAGAAGCAATGTCATTAAGGATTTGGGGATGCCAAAAAACCAATTCAGATTAAGAAACCTAAACCAAACTTGTGCAGTGTTATTTCTATGCACGTTAGGATTAAACGAAAAGTCCCATTCTAAGAGTCTAAGGAGACCTGGTTTCAGGTTTAGGTTACCCACATTCGACACATGGTCCAAATCAGATTGTGAAGTGAGAAAAATATAGAAGTAACCTTTGCCAATTGGAACAACTTTCCAATTATTGAAACCCCATCAAGACCCAATTCTAACTTTCAAATCATCAAAGGACCATGGTTAATCCCCCTTTAGATATGCGACACGACCCATAACAGAGAACTTACAGAGCTGAGTTCGCTGTTGGATCGCACCTGGGTCAGCTTCCACGGAAAATCCACCATCCTCCAATTTCGCGATCCTTGTAGTTTTCGTCGATGGCGATTTGGGTAGCTCAGAACCCGTCAGCGCTTCCATGAAGGAAATACCCTTAACCCTTGCATTCGGTGCTTGAGACATTTCAATGCGATTCTCCGTTTATTTCGAGTGCAGATCCCATATAAGATCCACAATCTCCATTTCAAGCACAGATCGAGAGATATGAATTAATCCTGCTTGAGCGTCAGAGAGTTAGGGTTTTGAGATCTCGCTGTTGCGAGAGCCGAGCGCAGCCGTGATTTCATTCCTTTTTTCCGATTTTGGAATTGATGATGAATGATGAGACTATCATGGAAAGCCTTTGTTTGATCTTTATTGATCCAGGAGTTCTCATATGAATCTCTACACATTTCCTCCAAAATCTTGAATCTGTGACTTTATTTGAGAAATTGCACCAGAAAGACTAGAATTGCATTTTTTAACATCCCAGTAGGCCTAGTGATCAATATAAATAGGGAGGTGACAAATCTTTCCAAAAACTATCCAATATGGTGACATTACAATGAGAGTTTTGAAAGCAGTATGGTAGGTCCACAATGAATCATTGAGTCTAAGACTCCAATATTTTCTATTGGGATGAACCATTTTTTCAAGAATTTGTTTTACCTCTATTTTAGACACCTCGGCTTGAAGATTGGTTTGTGGGTGATAAGCAGTAGACACTTGATGCCCGACCCCATACCGACGCAAAAGAGGTTTCATTTTTTTATTATAGAAATGAGAACCTTGGTCACTGATGATGAACCTAGGTAATCCAAACCTCCAAAAAAAAATTGTTCTAAAAAATTACAAAATAATATTAGAACCATCAGTCCTTGTGGTATCTAACTTTACCCATTTTGAAACATAATCCCCTTCCACAAGCATGTAAAGGTTCCCAAATAAATTAGGGAATGGTCCTATAAAGTCAATTCCCCAAACAACGAAAATGTCATGGAAGATCAAGGGTTGTTTTGGTATCTCATTTATTTTAGAGACATTACCCATTATTTGATAGTGAGAAAAAGACTTATAGAAATCATGGGTATCTAGAAATAATGTTTTCCAAAATAGACCGGAATCAAGGACCCTACTAGCAGTCTGTTAGAGACCAAAGTGGCCCCCACAAGAAAGAGTGTGGAAGAACCTAAGGACAGATTGAAACTCACTATCGAGAACACAACACCTGAGGAATTGATCGCTACATGTGCGCCAAAGGTAGGGGTCATACCAAGTGTACCAACATGACTCAAGTTCAAGATAACCAACTTGGTTTGTGTTGAAATCAGTAGGAGTGAAAGATGCTAACAAATAATTTAGAATTTCAGCATACAAAGGAATAATACGTTGCACTCAGTACAATTGCTCATTAGGAAACAAGTAATTTATGGGAATATAGGGGGATGAGTTAATGTTCAAGGATGGGAGGATCCCACTGATATGATCAACCACCACATTCTTAACTCATTTTTATACCTAATTTATAGATTGAATTATTGAAGGAGGAGCATCTAGTGAATGAGACATGGTTTGGATTATGGTTTCTTAAAGAGGTACTATAGGGATACATGGTTTGAGAACACAATGAATTTGGAACCTAAAAGGCATGAAATGAATTTATCCAAGGAAAAATCAATGGAAATAAATTATTTTTAAATTGTGGTTTAGTTTTCTTGGGTAGGGTCTAGTGTATGTGAGGAATAGACAATGATGTGTGAAGCTCAATCAACCCTTTATGATAAGACTAACCCAATTGTATAGTTAGAGGCATCACACATGAGCTCAAATGGTAAATCCCACTGAGGTGGTTAGATTATCAGGGGTGATGTGAGACTCCATTTCAATTTATTAAAATCTTCCTCACATTCTTTATCAAAAAAAATATTTTTCTTTTTAGAGAAATTGGGAGAGGTTAAGTTGAAATCTTACTAAATTCATGAATGAAACAATGGTAAAATATAGCATGACCTAGGAAAGAATGCACATACTACATACTTTTGGTGAATGGTAGGGAAGAAATGACATCCACTTTTGATTTATCAACATGGATAAAATCCCCCGAAATGACGTGCCCAAATACTATACCTTTTCACACTATTAAATGGAATTTATCATAATTTAATATGTTATTATTTTCAATACATAAACTTAGTACTGAACTAAGACTACTCAAACATTCATCAAAAGAGGATCCCTAAACTGTAAAATGATCCATGAATACTTCAATGAAATTATATAGGTAATAAAAAATACTAAACATGCATCATTGGAAAGTACCTGGAGCATTTCACAGACCAAATGGCATCCTGTTATATGTAAATGTGCCAAAGGGGAAAGTAAAGGTTTTCTTTTCCTGATCCTCAGGGTAAATATGGATCTGAAAGTGTCCAGAATACCCAACAAGGAAAAAATAGTGGGACTTCCCCACTAGCCTCTCTAGCATCTGGTCAATTAATGACAATTGGAAATGGTCCTTCCTAGTGGGTTGGTTTAATCTATGATAGTCTATACAGACATGCCAACTATTCTGCACACGAGTTGGAACCAATTCATTATTTTCATTTTTAATTACCATAAGAATAGTTTTTTTAGGAACTACTTGAACTGAACTGACCCATTGGCTGTCAGAGATGGGGTAAATGATTCCAGTAGCCAATAATTTGGTTACCTTATTTTTAACAACATCTAGGAGGTTGGGTTCAGTGAACGTTGTGCATGCCTTACTAGTTTAGCCTCATCATTTAAAAATATATGATGTGTGTAAATTGATGGGATAATAACAAGAATATACTCAAGTTTCCATCACAAAGATTGTTTATACTCCATCAAAAGTTCAAGCAGTATCAATTCATGCTATGGATGGAGTGAAATAGTAATGATGATAGAAAACTTATTTCTATTCTCAAGATAAAAATATTTTAAAACTTGAGGCAATTGTTTCAGTTCAAATTTAGGTGGATTTTATCTTGGTGGGAGTGAATGTGATAGTAGGAGGTAAATGATCTCATATAACTTCTCAATGGAAATATCCTCAGATGAGGAATGAGCTTTTAAAAGCTTATAAGTATCATTAATGGTCATGGTATCCTCAATGTTCAAGAAATTATCAATTAACAAACCTGCATGGCATTTTTGTAGATCGGTACAAGATTCTATTCATGATTCATTTCTAGATTTTCAATCAATGAGGAAAAATAAAAAAAGAAGATCAGGGGAATGAAAGGAATTTTTTTCAGGGGAAGGGAGTACATCAATTTAATTAACAGAGAGAGATGAATGTTCTTTTGAGGGGTGATTCATGGCATCAAGGACATTGAAATGGGAAATGTCACCACCAAACTCTATAGATAATGTGTCATTATGGACATTAATTATTATTTTTTCAGTTTTCAAGAAATTCATCCCCAATATAATGGAGTAATGTCCATTCATCCCATCATATTACATTTTAAGCACATAAAAATCAGTAGAAAAAATTAAAATTTTCACCCACACAAGAACATCCTCTAACACACCAAAAGGGTTTTCCGTAATCCGATTTGCTGATTGAAAAAAAAATTATATTGGGATTTAGTTCCCCGACCGACAATGAATAGTAAATAGAGTGAGGCATCACATTTATAGAAGAACCTAAACCAAGATTAACATTGGAAAAAAAAATACTACCCTATGGTGCATGGAATTGAGAATGTTCTAGGATCGTTTCATTTGGTGGGAAATTATGGCTCTATCAATGCGGATACGTTCCTCCCCAATCTCACCTTTTCATATCCATTAAGTCACCTTTGATTTGTACACATCTCCTTTAGAAACTTGACGTATCATGGAATTTTATTCATGACATCAATCAGGGGGATGTTGACCTGCAATTTTTTGAAAGTTTCCAAGATTTATTTATCAAGTTATATTTAATTTTATTTTCTTGGTTGGGTGGAACTTTGGGGAAATTGAAGAGGAATGGTTGGGATAGGTGACTCATCAAATGACACACTCTTTAATTTGGAAGGTATTCTCTCAGGAAAAGGGTTTTCAACATTTGGACTAATTTCAACAGTTGGGATGGTGTTTTCCTCCGAAGTGGATGACTCTAAATGAGGGTTAATTTGGATTTTAAGTTGAGTTCCACTTCTAAGGGTGATGGCACTGACATTTACCTTATCCCTAGGGTTGACTAATGGATGAGAGGGTAGTTTACCTGACCCATGACTTTGAATTTCCCCCACCAAGTTGGCTAGTTGGCCAAATTGAGGTTTTAGGTCTTGTATGGAAACTTGGTTGGTTTTTTGGAATTGTAGATTTTCGGAAGCCATTTGTTTCATAATTTCTTCTAGGATATTCTTGGGTTTTGGAGGGGGTTGTTGGAAAGGCCTTTGTGGTGGTTGGGGATTTCTGGGTGGTGTTACTCTACCCTGGTTGGTTCCATGGTTGTTGAGGTTGGTTTGAATACCCCCTTTCCTATAGGCTTGTTTTTATTTCCACCAAGGGTTGTATGGATAGTAAAGTTCTTGCTTAAAGGGTTGGTTTTACGGGCAGCCTGGAAAGATTTCCTCACAACTCTCAGAAGTTTTTCTCAGTTGGGAGAATTGGTCAGAATAGTGGGAATTAGAAGTGTATATACCACAATAGATGGGAGGGGAGATTGGGATTTACCTTGGTAAAGAGAAAGTTGTCAAATAGGGGTAGTTACCTCTTCAAACATCATGTCCACCATCTTCTCAAACTCAGTACTTTTCTCCTCATGGGAACCTCAAATGGGTACACTTGACCTTGAACCAAATTATTGAGTGTTATATTCCATGTTCTCAATAAAGTTTCTTACATAAACTGGAGTCTTATATACAAGTGCGCCACCTGTAGAATAATAAATCATATTTTTATCAATAGGAATTAAAAATTCATAAAAATAATGAATTAAAAGTTGATCACTTATTTGGTTGTGTGAGAAACTTGAACAAAGACTTTTAAATATTTCCATATATTCATGAATTGTTTACCCTTAGGATTGTATTATCCCACAAATTATTTTACTTATTGTTACAGTTCGAGAGGCTAGGAAATATTTTTCTTGAAAAATGCATTTCATGTCTGCCCAACCTCTAATTGGTGAAGTAATATAATAAAGAAAAACTTTTGCAGTATCTTCTAATGGAAAAGGGAAATCCCTAAGCTTTAGTTGTTATTCATCTACATTAGAAAATTTTAATATATAACATATAATATTAAATTATTTTAAATACTTATGTGGGTCTTCTCCATCAAGTCCATGAAATCTTGGTGATAAGTGAATTAGATCGGATTTCAGTTCAAAATTGGGTGCCTCGCCTTGTAATTGAATATAAGTGGGTTGGATGTCAAAATTAGGTGACGTTAGTACTTTTATTTTTAGATTTTGTTCATCCATATAATGCAAGTTGTGTTATGTTTTAATGTGGGTTCTAGAAGAAGAAGGATTGAGAAGAGTTTCAAGGTTTTGGGTGTCCTCCTTCAATGGATCATTTGATGCTTCTTGGTGTTGATGATGCAAGATCCTATCCGGTTCATGTTCAAATGGAAGTAGTTCATCTAATGAAGATATAATAATTCAAAATTCCTACAAAATTATTATTTTATAAATAAAAAAAATGAAGGAAGAAAATAAGTGAACAATTAATTACAAAATACACAATACTTTTATAAAAAACACACACTAAAAACAAAAGTGCTCCCTAAAAACGATGCAAAAATTTGAACATGTTGTCATGAAACATAAAATTGATTATGTTTTAAAAGTTTATTTATAGTCTAGGGAAGACCATAGGTCATATCTCAAGTAGTTTTTATATGTTTAGAGTGTGTATTTTTAATAAAAAGAACTAAAAATGGGGGGTGGTTTTGAAAACAGTTAAAAAAAATAAAATGACTTAATTTAAAGAGTTTAATAGTTAAATAACCAAGGGATTTTGAAAAATATAAGAAAAATGGTTCATTGTGAGTTAAATACACACATTTAAAGTTCATTGTTATTAGATATTAATTAGGGTTTTATTTAAGTATTTGGTTTTAATTAATCGAAAACTCGATTACTTTCCAAGATTTTATGTGAAATCACATTGAGCCAAACCTTGACATAAAAATCATATATCCAAGGTTCAGATCTCATGAACGGTATAATAAATTACAAAGAAAATTTAAATCTCAAATAATTGAGGAAGAAAAGGATTCTTTTGTTTTCTAATCGAAACAACACAAGTCACACACTTAGGGCTTCACACCGATCAATTAAAAGTAAAGAGCATTCCATTCGATTAAACCAAAGAAATAAATAAAACATGAATCAAAGTAAAATTAATTCTATATTAAATGTTTTGAAACCCAAAATAAATCTAACAAATAGTATTACAAGTTCCATAACTCCTTTTAAAATATGTGTATCTCCCTCACAACAAACACCCACCGTTTAGCCCAACATCGAGAGGAGGAGGATGCTCGGGTGGAACTCCCTATTCATTCTTGATCCAAATACAAGGATAGGGGCATAAAGAATTTATAATATGAATATGAGAATCCTATAATAATCCAAAATGGTATATCTTTTCTTCTGTTTCTAACTTACAAATTAGTTTCCCAATGTATCATTTTATAGGCAAAGTGGAAGGTGGTTTTGGGAACATAGATTGTGTAAAACAACTTGGACCATTGTTTTAGACATAAAAAATGTATTATATATCTTTGGATAAAATTATAAGGTTTTATATACACCTATTTAATATCTCCAATGAAAATTTGGCACCAGTTGGAAAAATAAATCTCATGATATTGATAGAATACAGAACACCTCTTTTGACTTCATGTAGATTTAATTCCATGTAAATATCGGTTTACATGGGCCTCTTAGTGGCCGAATTGGTATTTTTTTCCTTAATATTAAATGTATCCAATTAAATTTGGGATCATAACACAAAATATCAACTCATTTGGATGCACAGTTTATTAGCAGTGTGCAGTTTAGTCCACTAGTGTGCTTGGATCCTATGCAGTTTGGCCCATTTTTCTTGGACTTCATCACGGTCCCTCCAAATCACATCCACCTACAATGTAGTTATCAAAACTAGTAAAATTTACATTTTTAAAAGTTTTAAACACAAAATAATTGAATCAAAAATTAATTTAATTTTATTATTATTATTATAATTTTCAATACAAAAGTAGTTTAGCACATTGGTGTAAGGGTGAAAATGAAACAGTGAATCGCTACACTATCAATCACTAGGGGCATTCCTGGATCAAAAGAATGATGCTAGGACCTTTACTCTCTTAATCATACCATGATCAATGCTAAGACTCATTATTCATATATCGAGAAGAACTTCCTGGAATTAATATTTGTGGTTCAGAAACTGAGACATTATCTGAAACACTATGAGGTTAATTTTTTCTCTTATAATAACCCGCTCAAATACATAATCAACCATCATATATTGAAAAAGAATCTGAAATGGTGGGAGGTTATTATATAATAATTTGACATATAATTTTTTCCTCATAAAGTAGTGAAACATAATTCCTTGACATATTTCATTATAGAAAACCCATATACAGTAATGTCATCATTAAATACTAAATTTCCTGAAGAAGATATATTCTCTATTTAAGAAATCCCCAAAACATAGAAAATGTATTTTTATGGTGAATCTAAGATCCCAATAGGTAATACAATGGAAGAACCTAATCTCAAATAAGTTGGGTTAGGGATCGTTCTAATTTCCCCAGCAAAGGCAGCTCTACCTTATTCTTTTCTACCATCATAAGGTTGTACAAACAATGAGGTAAAATATCAAGACTTCATTGTGGGTCTGGAACTGGTGCTCCAAATACCATTATGTCACTTGGAGGTGAAAAGAGACCCAAATTTGGTAATCAAACACATCAATGGGGATTATTCCATCAGAAAAGAAGTGCTAACCCTCTACTTGACTGTCCCTGAGGGTTGATGGTAGAGTTCCCCTCTGATCCAACATTGACTCATGTCCCGTGATCATAGAATGCCTAATAAGATGCATTTGAAAATGAAACTAAATCACTAGAATATCCAAACTGGGATGAAAAAATCATCAATTTAACTCATCGCTGAATGGTTTCACCTTTCATTCAAACCATAGTGGAAGAGATCAACAAAGTCAACCCAATCCTTGAATCATATGGTCCTACCACTAGGTGGATGGAACCCATCATGGATTACCTCCAAAATGGAGTACTCACACTAGATAGGGATGAAAAGGAACAAATTTAATGTAGATCAACCAACTTCACCCACTATGACGGACCAAATCATGAGAAAGTCCTCTACAAATGAGGCTTTGATAGATTACTTCTCAGATACATCGACAGAGTAGAGACTTTGACCATTATAAATGAAGTACCCATTGGGTCTTGTGGTGCCCATTAGTCCAGATAAAAACTTTCCCACTAAATTCGAAGGCTTGGTTATTATTGGCCCACTATGAAACATGATTTCATAGAATTCACCAAGAAATTTCATTCCTATCAAGTTCATGCCAACTTCATCCATCAAACCTCAGAATTGCTACATATGAAAAAAATTACTAATTCCCATTTTCCATATGAGGAATGGATGTTGTTGAGACATACCCTCCAGCTAAGACCCAACAGTTAATGTACATCCTTACTTCTACTGATTTCTTCTCCAAATGGGATGAAATAATACCTCTCATAAAAATCGGGGCCAAAATCATTGTGAGCTTCATAAAATCCAACATCATTACTAGATTTGGCATCCCTCATACAATAATTATGGACAATAGAACCAATTTCTATTTTTGTAGAGGTGTAAAATCTCTATCATGAATATGATATCAAATCCAACCATTCAAACCATTATCATGAAGCGACTAATGGATAGATATATGCCATCAACAATAACATGTCTAACATACTCTAGATAATGGTGGAAAAAGATAAAAAGTCTTGGTTTGGAAAGCTCTTGAATACCTTATGGGATTACCGGAATATGACCTGTACTGCCACATAGGCGACCCCATACTCATTGTTATATAGAACCGAAGTAGTCTTGCCCATTGAGGTTTAGTTTCCATCACTCTGTGTTTCCATATATGATCATCTATCTACATATGAGTGATCCCAGAAATGATTTGATGAATTGGAGAGACTAAATGAAAATATATTTCATAACTTTCACCACTTTGAAGTTTATCAGAATCAAATAGCACAAGCTTTTAACAAGAAGGTATGCCTTCATTATTTCCTCCAAGGAGAACTTGTGTTGGTCCTTAGAACCCCAATTATACTAGGAAATAAGCCTCTAAATATTGAACCAAAGTGGGGGGGGGGGGGCTTATTCTATACATAGGGTCTACTCCAATGGATTTTATTCCTTGATCTTAATGTATGGGGAAATCACTACAACTCCAACCAATGAAAGGTTCCTAAATACGTATTTTTTGTAATCACATGAGATATGTCCAATTTGTAGGACGTTAAACTGCATAGAACCATATATTTCTAATCTAAAAGACGTTAAACTATATAGTTGGTCTTTTTCACATAATTAGCAATGGTGCGTCACTCGCCTGGATGCCTTGGGATATCAGCTTGCTCATTCTTATAGGGTTTCACTCTCATTCAGTGGAGATGGATCCTCCTCTTTGTTTCCTTCTGGTTATACCCTCTCTCCTACTTTATCCTCTCTATATGACCTCACTTCTTCTTGCTCGTTCTTCTTAGGGTTTCCTCCCCCTCGCTTCTCTCATATCTGTGGTGCTTCATATTTCTTCTAGGTTGTCTCCTCTACACTCTGACCTTGAGCTCTAATGCTCCTCTCTAGGTAGGATCTAAAAAAATGGAGCCTATGAGGTTTTGGGTTTAGAAGATAGGCGGTTGTGGAATTATCAGCACCACGTCTCTCTTTTTAGGGCTTCAGCCTCTGTTTCTTCTTTATATTTGTTCTAAATAGGGTTTAATCCCCTCAGCTTCCTTCTTCCCGACCTCCTTTTGGGTTTCATTCTAGTTTATTCCTTCTTTTTTTTGATGATTTTGTCTTGCCTTTCGGTTTTGTTGGGGTACTTTGTTGGTGTTCTATTTTCTCATTTTGTTGAAGGTTTAACGCAATGATTCTTGCTTGGTGGATTTCTACGTGAGTCCCTCTTGTCACCCCTCTCTAGCCTTCAGGACAATGAGCCACTTCCAGGTTGGTCGGGTGTGATGGTCTACAGGAGGTTTTGGGTGTGTGGTGCATTGTGTTGGCGGGTTCCCGGTGGTTCAAGAGAGGAGATTTAGGTTTGATTGGTTTTATGGCGATGTAAAATGGCATAGATGGTGGTGTAGAAAAGGTTTACCATGACATAGGTGTTGTGACGAAAGGGTGTTCATCTACTCATTTCATTGATACAGGTTTTTCTTTCCCCTGGTTCAAGGTCTTCTTGGATCGATGCTGATGTTTTATGGAGATGTGAATTTTTCCATTGGATCAACTATTTTTACGGTGATGAGTGTTTTTTGGAAAAGGGCTTGGGTTCGGTGATGTGTGTCTTGAAGTTAGGTGATGATGATGATGGTGAAGTTTGGAGTGAATGACAACAATGTGTTGGTGGAAGAGACTACATGATGACGGTGGAAACAAAGTGGTTGATGAAGTGTTCGTGTCATGAAAATTTTTGGTATAGGTCTGTGGATCGAGGCATTTATGACATTCTGTTTTTTGAAATTTGAAACAGGGTGTGAGGCGTGTTGATGTTTGTTCTTAGGGGATATTTTGAATTTTTAATTCTGTAAGGTGAACTATGTTTTTGAAGGGTCTGTGTACGGTTCCTAATTTTCCTTAAAGTGGATTTTTAATAAAATAAAAAATGAATTAGCGAAATAAGTTCTTTGTTGCATAACCTTAAAAGGCGTGACATCACGTCCATGACGCACGATGATAAATTATGTGGCATCATCATCCTTGTCATATGATGATAATATTCACGACATAAAGTCCTAATTGTATGACTTAAAGCTGTAATACACCGTTCATTCTCACCACATGACATTAAACTGTATGGTTAACATCTCCCTCATTTGATGTTAACCCCCCCAAAATACCATAAGTTGATACTCCTTTTGGTCCCTTAGATATAGGTAGATCCCATGTATAAGACTCATTCACATAATTATCAATCCATAGTGTCACTTGGGCCCTCTTTATAGATATAAGATCTAACATTAACACGTCCTTACTACAAGATAGTAAATTGCACGTCCAACATCCTCATCACATTATGTTAAACTACACAATATATTCAATAACTATGTCTAGATTTACTCTCATTCTTGCGAGATATGTAGTGATTACCAAATATCCAATCTTAGGTCCATCTGTGACCACAAAGAAAAATCCCCCTTTCTCTGTGTAAGAACCTGATCTGCATAGGGAACTTTTCCAAAACATATGGATTGATTCTCATTACAATAAAATGTGTAGTGATTCCTAAAACACATGTCTTGGGACCAACCATTATTTTGTAAAATATTGAATAACATTTTCCCCACATCAAAGTCTGATTGGTGTGGGGAATAACTTCCAAGAACTACATGTGGTATGATTCTCACTCTAATGAGATACGTAGTGACACCCAGGTCTCTAATCTCAGGTCCAGCCACAACATTTGAACTTTTAACATTGGTTCATCTTCATCCTTACCGCATGAAGTTAAGATGCATGGGATCTCAAGAACTACATATGGATTGATTCTCATCTTGATGAGATACGTACGATGCCTGGATCTTATCTCCTGGACCAGCCACGAAAAAATCTAAACGCCCCCATCCTTAACTTGTGTTGAATTTTCACCATGGAAGAAAATTTTACTACACCTTGTTTCTCACATCGAGCATAACTCATGTGTTCTTAGGAGTTTTGGTAAAAGAGTTCCCTACACAAGTAAAGAATATTAACATATAATGGGGCTATCTTGGTCATAGTTTCAAGGCCCTAAAAGGCACACCAGATGTCCACACCACATGAACATAAACTACACAATACTATGTGGCTTGATTATCATCCCATTGAGATACATAGTGATGCCTAGGCCTTAAGTCATAGTCCCATCCATGATGTAAAAAATTCCCTTATTCTACATATGAGTCAGATCAATGCAATAGATTCTAAATGCATGGAAAATAGTGGTCCAAATGCTTCCTTTATGATTGAACATATCCTTTCCACACATCAACCTCCTAATATTGAATATTTTTAGATATTTATAATCTTTCCTCAGATTCTGTTGGCATAAAATCTGATACCTGAGATCTATTTTTCCGGACTATGCTGTAATATAACCTAGTTGGATTTACATAAAACAACCCACAAAATAGGTTGGTCAGCCAAAGGATTCCACTATTTGACTATGCAGTACGTGCCCTATTTATCCTTGTATAAAACAACCCACAAAATAGGTTTGTCAAATAGTAGTAACTTCTCCCTTGGGAGAAACTCTTTTTCCCCTGTAATCATTGAAAACAATATACCGGAACCTATGATTAAAATTTAGTGGTCAACCCTTGAACATTTTTTCCATATTATTTCCCCTAATTTGAGAACCCCCAAGACCAAGGTTTACGATTTCCCCCATAATGTGTTTAACCATATTGGAATGAACTTGTCCCATTAGGCCACATCTTATATGTCATTTCTATAATGTTATGGTCCTAGTCGTATGGACTAAAACTATAGACACTATTTTATTCCTATGCTTGGGTCAGACTAGCATAGGTGACCTTTTTTCCCCATTCTTGGGAAAATTTGACTTGAAATGATCCTTTTGTGTTCATGTACTTTTCTCCAACAAACCAAAACTATATGCCATGGGAAATACAAATATTCACAAACTTCCATCAACTTTTAGTGATAGAATCCATTAATTATTGAGGAATTATTTACCTAAATATGTTGTAACACAACCCAGTTGGATTTTCATAAGTATCTTATAAATTTCCGGGCCTGTCAACCAAAGGATACCACTATTGACTATGTAGTACACTCCCTAGTTAGTCTTACATAAAGCAACCCAAAAAACATGATTTTCAATTACTGGTCACTTCATCCTCATGAAAGAAATAATTTAATTCCATAATACATTTTCCCCATAAACTATTTAGATTTGAGGATCCCTAATCACAACTTACAATTTTCTCCTCTAACACCTAAATATGGTATCACACTTTCAAAAAAATTACCAAGAATGGGAGAACCATAAATCTTTCGATCGAAGCTAAAGACCTTAAATTATAGTCCCCCATAATATCTCTATTTTACAGCTTTAAACTTCATATCCTAATGTTCTTTTCTATGAATTTAAACGGTATAGAATAAAATACTCACTGTAAGATATTAAAATACATGGTCAAACCCTGATCGCTTGAAATTAAAATGCATGATACTTTTTCCCTTGTCAAAAAGTGGCCTTACCCCATGTTATTGACCATCTAATGAAATGTACCCTCATTCCCTCGAGTAAAATTCATGTAAGAGTGGTTTCTAATTCATGTAAAATGATAATACAGATAACCCCATCATTCTCAGACACCTTACTTTAGAAAAACCACCCATCATGGTCTTGAGAAATCCGAATCTCCATAAACTCCCTTTGACCATCATCAATAGAATATTGGAATTCTTGTGAACTTCTTAGCCTGACTTTGCTATAATATTTCCCAGTTGCCTTTGCATAAGTTTCTCATAAATTTTAGGGTATGTTATCCAAAGGATGTCACTGTTGACTATGCAATACACACCTTAGTTTTCCTTGTATAAAACAAACCAAAAAATGGGTTTATAAAATAGTGGTATCTTCATCCTCGAGAGATTCCTAATATATTTATAAATATCATGTTTAAGATTAGGGAACCAAAAAATTGTGAATCAATATTCTTCATCAGAGATATTAATAATTTAAAATATTCTTGGTCCACAAGCCCTGTTTAGGTCATTATTTTAAGACTTTTGGTCAAAGCAGTTCAACTTGAGACACCAATCTCATTATTCCAACTGAATGACTTTAAACTACTCACAAAAAGTGACAACACTCACCTGATTGAAAACTCACAAAGGGAATTCTGGATAAAATATGAGTCTCAGCTCATAATACCAACACTCTATAATATTTAATCCAAAAAAATCAAGCAATGAAAATAAATAGGCATAAAACTTGTTAGCCTAAAAACCCACAAATAGAGGCCTAAGAAAAATCCCAATCTCACTCAATGGGTCCCTTGTATTAGGAGAACATTAGAGAATGTTCCCCATACTCATTGTTGTGGTTATGACGGACTTTCACAAAGACACAATCTCTGAAATAAAACATGAATGAAGACACAAATGACTTGGGATAAAAATAATCATTTTCATTCATATTCTGAAACGTAGGGAAACTACCACATAAAAGTGCTTATTTGCCAAATTTTACAATTTCCCCTCAATATAAGATTTGAGATGTTGAACTGAACCCTGATCAACTAGTTTAGCTTCCCAAATCTTAGCCGTTTACACAACAACATCATGCTCAGCTTTTCAAAGATTCTTCTGCATAACATTGAAAACTTATCTCTTTTACGCCGAAGCCTCTTTCAGGGATGTTTAAGTTGCACTAAATCTTCCCATGAAACATTTAAGTATTATTCAAGGTGAATTATTTGTATATTCCTTAAATCGAGGTGATCCTAGTACTCCTCTACCTTTTTGGAGTGACTGACATCATCTTGGATCATAGTTGATCTGTGTTCCTCAAACTGGTATGCCTATTGCGCCTCAGCCTACTGCAACCTTTTCTCCTCATCTATTTCCCATCTGATCCCCTTAAATATATCATGGATCTCTTGGTAATTAAATATACCATATCCCAGAATGGAAAGATTGAGCATAAGTTGGTAAATTCATGATGGCATATCTTCAAGAGGTGATTCACTGATTATCTTATAGATTTCTCACCAGAAAAGAATATGTGTAGGGAAAAAATATTCTTGTATATCTTGGTTAGACACAAAACCACTTTTAGATGGATATACATAATCAGTGATCAGTTGTTTTAATGATATGACTTGTTCTTCTCCCTCAAAAATAGTCCCAGTTCCACCCATTGATGTTGGTGGAACTGGACTGGAAGCCCTCATCTCAAGCCTAGTTGTCAGAGTCAATGACACAGAAAATAAAATGAAACTTCTCATTAACTTTAGGAAATAAAAAAGTAGTGGGTATGAAAAATAAATTGAAATAGTTGATGAAATTCACCCATTATTAGATCAGCTACCAGAACCAATACCTCTCCACTACCCCTAGCCTCAACTCTTGGGGCTAGGACCTCTTGAAGAGGAGCATCCACTTGAGTTTGATCAGCATCCAATATCAAAGAATCCCTAGATTCCCCCACTTTAGGATTCTAAACTATTATTCCTTTGTTAGAAAGAGTAAGGTGGACTTAGATACCCCATTCTCGAAGGTATTTGGCGATATTTTCTAAAGATAAAGCTGCACAAGTTGATCCTTGATGTGAAACATTTGGTGAAAGAAAATAAACCATGTTTTTAAAGTACAAGAATGTTAAAACTCACATCCTTCAAATTAATTATGAAAATATCCAAACTCTTTAATGGAACATGGAATGTTAATGTATGGATTAATTAAGTTCAACATGTCCTGATATAAATCCTCAAGTCTCGCAGCATCCTCCCTAGTAGAGACATCTGATGCATGTTACTCAGAACCCAAATTGGATCCTCTGTCGATTACCTCTTACAATTACTCAGCAGACAGAATATCATCATGTCTCACAGAATCAGGGTTAGCATTGACACTTTCACCGAACTGCCTGAAATCACTATCGTCCCCTTCTGAAGTAGTAGTAGGGCCAAAGATGACTATAACATGGACCTCTGGTGTAGGTAAAGGGTTTGAAATATCATAAATAGTGAAAATTTAGAAAAAAACATGACACCTAAAAGGTGTGAAACTGACATTACCATGACCATCTTAGTTCTCTAAGGAAGTGGGAGAAGATGCAGCTACATCTCTTGACGCTTCATCCATAAAGATATAGAATTTATTAGCATGATTTTTTACCTCTCTTAGAGTATCCTCTTTGATCCTTGAAGGATCGATAATAGGCACCTTAAGGGAGGAATGCGACATAGATCCTATAAAATATGAGTATAGTCAGAGAGAGTATATTAGGAAAGTTATGATATAAAATGATGGAATAAAGGATCACCATGATCCATTCGTCAGACAAAATTTAATGCCCACTTTCACTTCATCTCATAAGATAATGAAGAACTTGTATCACTCTTCTTGGAAGCAAAGACATGATATGATGGTCGAGGAGTTCCCACTGCCATCACCTCCACCATGTTCCTCTGAATTGGGGATAGTTCTGGGGTCTCAAGGGTCTAATCCACTACCTAAATAGAAGTACCCATGGGACCATGATTTGGTTACCTAGACACCGTTTTCACTACTCGTCTATATCTCCTTCCTTATTCTTCTTCTCTACCAAGCTACAAAATAAAATCCCCTCAGGATTAATGATGGTGGTCTAAAGAACAAGAAATAGAAAGAAGAAAAGAGAAATATGTTAGCAGGTTAAATGTAAATGTCCCATTACTCCCTAAGATGAATAGTTATGCCTTCAATACCTCCTCATTCTAGCATGTCAAACACTCATTTTAAGGATGTTAGTTGATCATCAGTTGTGTATATCAAGGCCTCCATCTCCTTGAGATACTTCATTAGCTCAGAAAAATTATTTTTAGGATGGAGATCATAGGGTTATCTAATTTTAACCAACTCTGAAAATCACAAACCATCTTGGAGAAACTCCCATGAATCCCAAACATCATGAGTCTTGGATCACTAAGGGTCACATGTAGTTTGAATCTGATATAGATGATTGCGAAGAAGACTCGACTCCATTCGATTGGGAAGACTCTTCAGGCCTCCTTTATCTTTCAGGAGAATGAGGTGATGGAACACGAGTCTCCTACTAATGGTGACAACTATACCACCTTGGTGCCAGAAGTGTGGTATTTTCAACTCTGGACTACTTTACAATATTCAATCGGGATCATTTTGAGGTCTCTAGAGCTTCATCATTATCATTATCATCAGCCCGAGTCTTTTTACCAGGCATACCCCAACTAGCGGTCATCTAGGCCTCTACCCAATAAATTCCTTTTTTCAGTTCCCCTTAAGGGTATGAAGTGATCCATGCTTTGGAATACCCAGCCTCTAACCTGATTGATGCATCTGATGGAGGTAGAATGATTGAAAGATAGGATACTTCCATGGTCATAAAAATACAGAGCTGTCAGGATACCATCAGATGCTTCTCCAACTTGACACGTATAGGGGGATTGATGATTAACCATTGGAGACATTTAAACTATATGGAAAATTAATACGGAGCATAGTCCTCATAGATGATCTCACTATCAATATGAGCCACCAGTACACTATCTCTAAAAGCTATCTTGTACAACCTCAGCTGATAATTCTACTCCTCACCATCATCGTTAAATGTCCCAGTTGGTGGGTTACTATGCAGAAAGAAGGTAAATTCTCTTGACACATTCATCATCTTTAGTACAACATTATACTTCAGGATCAGGGGTTTAATTATAAAAACACCCTGAACAAATGGGAGAAACCAACTGTCAGAAATTTTAACCAAGATCAACACTATATAAGAGCTGAAATGTGTTGTGACCCATCCCCAAAACACATAAAATAACACCAAAACCCTAAACAAGGCCTTCTCGTTGTATATGTGCAACAAGAACTGATTGATTTTTTTCCAAGAGCAGGAAAAATAACCATATGGCGTCCCCTATGCTAATTTGGCTGCAACAAAAAAAAGTACCTAGCCTTACACCACCCTTGGAATCATAGACTAGAAGCAGGTAAGTACTCAACTACATGGTGAGGAATCCGTCTAGTAAAACATTCATATAAACCCCAAGCTTGACCTTATAACTCGAATGCCTATACTCTCCCTTCCTCAATGTGGGATAGAACATGCCTGAAGCACCCTGATTCTCTGTGGTGGGGCGTATTATGGGATGATGGAATGTCGGAATTGCCTCTTATGGTTTTAGAAAAGCACTCATCTATTTTTTTAGGTTGAATTTAAAAATTCGGATGAGGATCCTTTTTCATTAGTTTCTTCTTCAATATATAAAGTTCACAGGACATAGGCGGTTTTATTTAAAAATCATTCCACATTGAATGTGGTGGGATGAAATCATCATACATCTCCCCAATAATAGGGACCCCATGAATATGGTAGACATACCAAAAGATAATATTGACTTCACCATGTGTTAGATGGAAATAATTTGTCTCCAAACTCCACTGGATAAGCAATTCGAGGATAATATCTCGGTTCTGGTAGACATAGATTTTTTTTGAACCAAACAACTTCATAAATGTAGAAATCCTGTAGCTCCATCTTAAACTCTGCATAGGTCTGACACACCCAATACACCCATAACCACTTTGTCCTAACACCCCGTCCAGAGCAGAGGTCCCAGTCTTCCTTCCATCCTTTTGTTTAATCGATCTTCAAGGTGCAAAATGTTGAGTCATAACAGTGAGGCCTTAAATCCGGGATATGTGACTTAAAACTTGGAGTAAATTTTCTATGATTCATGGTGTATCCAATAGGGAATATCCCTTAATTGATAAAGACACCCTTGTAAGAGATGTTGGCACTAGGGTAGTTGGTCTTCCTCACAAACCATAACTTTGGAAAGTAACTATGAGGCCTAGGGATGGTGGCGTCACTCAGAAGTCCATGTTTATATAGTGGAAAATAGTCGCTTCATGGTTATTCATAATGATACTACATCAAGAGATTTTCTAGATCTGACATAGTGGGCTTGATCATGTTATAGTAATATGGTCTGATGGATTTGGTCATCTCAGAAGAATGTGCGACAACTTGAGCAGTGAAAGTCATTACAGCAGCGCATGAACACCTACAAGAAGACACCAACTTCTCCAAGTTAAAATATTAACTTAAAAAATATTAACACTATATAATAATTAAAAAAATATTGTAAAAGGGTGATTGAAGTGTAGATCTCTCAGCTAGGTCCCATGTGCAACCTTGTCAGCCAGGTCTCATGCCCAAGTCTCTCAACCCGACTCCTAAATTAGACCCTCTGCCAAGGTGGTTCCGCATAGAACCACTGATAAGGTGGAAATACAAAAAGTATATCCACATGTGACCTTTTTGAAACATGGAACACAACACAACTAGGAGAATGATCTGCATAACAATAGAAAAAATAGCTAATGAAGTGAAGAAAATGAAAAAAGGGTCCAGAGGTATCTATAGGCATTCCTAGCCTATGACAGAGACCTGAACAAGGATGATGCACTTTCAATATAGACACAATACCTCCACATACACAATGAATAGATGACCTATGCGACTTACCTATGCGGATAACCTACATGGTTGGGCAGAATCACCTTTATAATCTTTTCCATGTTCTGCCTCAAGACTTGACCCTCTTCCTTCACTCAGATCCAATCTTGAGGGGGGTATTTGATTGACATTATATTTCATCAAAGTCAATGAAAATATTATGAATAATACCTTAAGTATGTGAAAGAATTGAAGACCCTAAAAGGATAAAAAATACCTATTCTGAAGGGCTACGCCAAAGGCCTATGCAGAAGGCTGACGCTCGACACCGGCACCCCGAGACACCTACGTAGCCCTCCTTGCCTGACAAAAAAGGTCAGGAAACCCCTAAACGGAGTACCTATGTGAAGGAAATATTCCTTGTACCTACAAAAACAAAATACTTCGATCACGGTACAATTTTTTCCTATAAATTGGACCCCAGGGCTCCTCATTTAAATAAATGATAAATCTGAAGAACCCCTGAAGATCTGGTTGTCCATCTCCTTAACCCAGGTCCTCAGAAACTCCTTAGGTAGATTTTTTAAACCCTTGAAAAGAATGAATAAAAGGGGAGAAGAGTTATCAAAATCCTTTCAATGTCTCAAGAACAAAACACTTGTGCGAGGACCATATTTCCTCTAGTAGGAAAAAACTATTGCGAGCTTCATTCCTTAAGAAATGACCTGCGTGAGACCTATCCAGGGACACCAGAGGAGACCCAGGGTGCTTGGGCTAAAGTATCACCCAAGTTTTCCCCCAGTATTCCATCACCCAAGGAATATTGAGCTCACACAGGCCTATTACCCCATACGTGAAACACTTTCAGTTCCTCCTAGGACCTACGCCAGGCACCTATGTCAAATTCCTGCATGCAGAACCTACATGAGTCACCCTTTGAGCCCTTATCCAAGCCACCAATGGTAGGGATACTCTTTATTTGGCTCCCTTTTCTAAAATAGACCATGTTGAGACCTCCACCACAACCTCTAGACTTTCACAACCATGGAGAGTGGAACGTCAATGTGTCCACTATTTAGGTGTGTATTTCTACAGTCATAGGTTTCCCGTACTTATCTAGTTATCTAGTTAGGGTCCTCAGGGTTCATGTGAGTGTGTATCCCTATGGTCATGAAGACCCCTACCCCAAGGATAGTTTTCGGGAGTTTTCGGTCTTGAAATCTCGGGTAAGGACCATAAACTACCCTTTTTGTCTCAATGACCTAGATCTTATAGTTCTTAGTAGGGATGATGAGGATTACACTTGTGTCTACTTTTGACATGGAATAAAATACTCCTCTCTACCTCCTTGCCACCACCAAGGGTCCTACTTCCTTTTCCATACCTTGGACTCATTCTAGGGTAAAGTGAAGAGAAGGAAGTGTTGTACCCTTGGCCTCTTAAACCATACCCCCGTCCTTTTCCACTAGTGGAGGAGGAGAAGTGTGTGGTTGTCACGACCCCCTCCCCACAACATGTACCCCTACTGGGCCGACAATGTGAGAAGGGAGATAATGACCCCTGAGTCCCACCTCCAGTAGGCCCCGAGTTGGCGACTAGCACTAAGGGTATAATAACACACAAATGGGAGGCATCACCCTCTAGGAGAACACATGCGGAAGAGAGAGATAAGATAGACACCAATCAACTCCAACTCAGAACTGGAAATATAAAAGAAACCCAAGTGCACAAATGGAATGTCATGCAAAAGTACTACAACAAAAAGGGGAAAACTGCAAGTACCCAAAGAAAGTAAAAACAACAGCAACCACAATCCCAAACAGCTCTCGCAACCCTAAGCTAATAGAAACCATCTTGATCTCCAACCTACTCTAAGTGAATAGAAAAATAGTTTATATATACATAGGGTGAGTATAACAGTATACTCAGTAGGATCCTCCCCGAAGCCTCTCATGGAAAAGTAAAGAAAGCATGCTAAAGCACAGTGAACAACAAGTGAAACTAACTCATCACCTAACAGGTATACTAAGTTCCCAAACTCACCATGGATACTCTCACCAAGTAACACATAAAAGAATATAGAATTTAATAAAGAATATCAATGGTACCCCGCTACTACTTCCCCACTGGTTTTCCGCTTTTCCCCAACATCGCATGTCCTAAGCATCTCTCTCTAAAAAGGCTTGCTCACAGACACCTGGGCGAAGCACCACAATCTGCACCTCGTGCACCACAAAGGCTTGCCTGCAGACACCTGGAAAAATTACTACACCATACTCACAACCAAAAGTAACCAAGTAGTTTCTAGAAGCCACCATAGCTCGCATAACGTGTATCATACGTCGAGTATTATACCTCAATCCATTACATCCTATACACCGAGTAAGGATCCTCAAGCCATCACAGCCTATACACATTACACCTATAGTAGTCAATAATATACTATATCAAGAATATATGTGTGCGAATAGCCACAAGCCATTATAGCCATCTACACACATATATGGGGAAAACTAACCGTTGTGCCTAATGGCACAAGTATCTACCAAGAGAAGAGAGTAGGGACAAAGGGGGTATTCGGCCATTCATCCTCCCACCGGAATGTTGGGGAAAACACCTCCCAAGGCTCATAATCCTCGGGGTGTCAGTTTCCCTTACTGATAGGGTGGAGTAGCGTATAGAAACACAAAAAGTACAAAAAAATATACTATATCTCACAATCACACTATGGGTATTACCTAGTCTTAGACACAACTGCAGCTAATGTATCTCGGACTCCAGGACGCCACTTCTAAGACTAGGTATCCTATAAGAACACAACCATTTAAGGAACTTTATTAGATTACTTCATTACCTTTTTATCAGTTTCACTTTACATTAATTAATTCATTAAACATTAATTAACCATGAACAATTCCACATTAAGTTTCATTAGCATCACACCCAAAGTCAACTGTTCCTTCAAAAAATTACCACCTCAACATTATATTCTAGAAACTCCATCCCCATGGGTTAGCACCATTTATTCAATTATTCATTACAGAATTACTTTCCCATATTCCCAAACATTCTAGAAAAAATATTCTATTCTATTAACACAAGGGGCTCAACACAGTGAGTAGAAGAACTACCCATCGAGTCTTTTTCGCCTATAGTAAGAGCGTAGACACATTCCCCCTTGAGAATCTAAACACGGAAAGCACATGGAATACCCCGCATGTCTTCGCCTCTTTCGGGAGAAGGGTAAGAAAGACCAGCTGCCTTGAGCAGTGAGGAAAATTAAAACAGATAAGCATCCAAAGAACCAACAAGCAACCAACAATCACATACATCCCATTCCATCAACCCCGGTGTCCTCCCCAACACCCATATGAATAAAACGATGCATCTCGCCACTCTAGGCGTCATCCGCTGCCACAACCAAAAGGCATCTATGCCCCCACATATCACAACAACCATCCAGGATCACATCACAACACAAGCAGCAGGAAAGCAACCATCACATCAATCGGGCTCTTGGCCCCTTAACAATTAAGAGGGTAACTCAGAACCCTTCAAGGAATTATCAAACAATCAAATCATTAAACCATCTTGAATTAACTGATTTATAATCCGTTGGTTCCAAAATTGGGATCATAACCAGTAAGCTATCACAAATGATTATACACGCTTACTATGCCAATTTGATTAACATCAAATTATAACAAGAACCAGATTCGTTCACATGATTCTTTATCTTTATCCAAACAAATATCAATTAGACACGGTTTAAGTTCTTTACCGATTTCCATAAATAACAATAGCTAAGAAAAGCATGCATAGATATCACACTATCTAGCAAAACAAGAGGCAATAACACACGATCGATACAATTTATTTATCCGGTTAAAATATTTATTAATTCAATTCCTTTGTCATCCAGTGGGATTAAACATGCTAACAATACAGTTTCATGTCAAAGAAAAGAGAAGCAATGAACCCCCTACCTCAAGGGTTTTTGACGAAAACCACGATGGTCGAAGAACGCACAAGAAACCCAGGTCGATTCTCCAAGACCCCACCTTAGATCTCTCCTCCTAGAAAGATCAAGACCAAAGATCATCATATTTGGAATCCACACACTTAGGTATACTTATAATAGGAATAGATCTAAGAAACTGACGGAAGAGGAGGAGTAGATCTAAGTGGATCTAAGAAACCAAACAAGAAAGATCAAGAAAGATTACATACCTCAATAAATCGGCTTCGATTTTCCAAGATAAGCCTCTGGATCACCTCCAAAACACTTAAGAGAGGTTATCCTACCTTCAAGGGAGGGTAATCCTGAGTTATGACCACTTAGGGGATTAAACGAGCAAGTTAGAGAAAAAATGGTTGAGATCCACAATTTTAGGATCTAAATTTAAGTGGCCGCATGGTTTTCTTGCACAGTTAGAAAAACCGTGCGGTAACCATGCAGTCATTAATACCTCATCTACACTCCTCGCACAGTTAGGCCGCATGGTTAGAAAAACCGTGGGCTAACCGTGTGTTAGCCACTGCCTCCAGGTCCAACCTCGCATGGTTTGGACGCACGTTTTAGACAAACCGTGCGCCGCCCGTGTGAAAGCTATTGCGCTTTAGTTTTCCTTAAAAGTCCACCCAAACGCACCCCCAAGTCACCTTGACCTCCCATAACACTTACAACACCACATTTACATAAAGTAATGAACTAGAGAGGTCCAGGCCATTACATCAGATACCTCTCAAAACATTCTCGTCCTTGAGAATCCAAAACCCACCTAAAGTAAAAACAAAACAGGGTCTGAACAACCACCCCTCGAGATACCTCTCAAAAGATAGCAACCCACAAAAGTAACAAGGGGATCCATCTCATAAACATGAAAGTTTCATAACCACAAAAGCTACATTGATACATGGAAAGATTTAAACATCAAACAACTCTGGGTACTGAGCACGTATCTATGACTCACATTCCTAGATACTCTCCTCCAAACCACCGTGTCACACAAGACACGAACTAAAAGAATAGAATTCCCACAAAACACCTTATCCTTGTAGTCTTGGATCTCTACAGGTCGCTCCTCAAAGGTTGCATTATCATCAACATCGATCTCTCCCCAATCGATGATGTTAGAGTCGTCATGAAGATAACGATAGAGCTGTGATACATGGAAAACATCATGTATCCGACTCATCTGTGGGGGAAGTGCTACTCGATACGCCACAACTCCAACATGATCTAACACCTCGAAAGTCCCAACAAACTGGGGAGAAAGCTTGCTTCCATGGCCAAACCTTCACTGCCCACGACGAGGAGTCACCTTCAGAAACACATGATCCCCAAAATTAAACTATAAGGGCCTACTTCTTTGATCGGCATATGATTTCTGATGATCTTGCACTGTCTTCATCTTCTCACGAATCACTTGAACCATCTATGTTGTATTATTCACTAATTCCGGTTTGATAATGGCTGAATCTCCGACCCTAGTCTAGCACAACGGAGAACGGAAAGGCCGACTATACAAGGCTTCAAACGGCGCCATACCGATGGTGGAGTGAAAAATATTATTGTAAGCGAACTCCACCAAGGGTAATTGCCTCATCCATGATCCTCTAAAATCAAGAACACAAGAGAATAACATGTCTTCAAGAGTTTGGATGGTTCGCCCTGTCTGACCATCCGTTTGAGGATGAAAAGCAGTGCTGAGGCATAATTGAGAACAAAAAGCATGTTGGAGACCTCTCAACACTCTAGAGGTAAAACAAGAATCTCAATCAGAAATGATAATCCTAGGGACTTCATGAAGTCTCACCACCACCTCTAGATACTTCCTCGACAAAACTTCCACCGAGCTTGACTCCTTAATTGCTATAAAGTGGGCCTATTTTGTTAAACAATCCACTACCACCCAAGTAGCATCATGTCCTCCCGAATATTGAGGTAAAACAATAATTAAGTCCATTGAGATGTCCTCCCACTTCCACTGAGGAATCTCTAATGGATGGAGAAGACCCCTTGGAACACGATGTTCGGCCTTCACCTTCTGGAAGACTAAACATCGAGACACATACTCCGCAACTACACGCTTCAGCCCAGGCCACCAAAACTGACTCCTCAAGGATTGGTACATATTTTTCACGCCAGGATATACTGCTAAAGGTGAACTATGGAACTATCTGAGGACCATATCACACATCATCAAAGGAACAAAAATCCTTCTGTGATACAATAATATGTGTTGTTCATCCTCATACCAACCATCAGGGGCCTCACCATAAACAACTCGGTCTCTCCAGACCTTCACCTCAAGATCCCCAAACTAGGCCTCTTCCACATTCTGCACCAGGGATGACTGTACCGTCATCTAAAAAAGACATCCTCTACCCCCAACTTCTCCCATATCAAGAGGTAATGCTGTCAGTTCTTCCATTACTCTCCAAGAGTCACTGAATTCACGCATAACATCACTATTTGACTTTCGGCTCAGTGTATCAGCTACAACATTCCCCTTTCCAGTTTTATACGATATTTTGAAGTCGTATTACTATAATAACTCCATCCACCGACGCTGTCTCAAGTTCAAGTCACGCTGGGAGAAAACATACCTCAAACTCTTATGATAAGTGAAAACCATGAAGCGCTCACCAATGAGGTAATGTCTCCACAACTTCAAAGAAAACACCACGACTACCAACTCAAGATCATGAGTGGAATAGTTTCATTCATGTGGATGTAACTCCCGAGACCCATAAGAAACAACTGACCTCTACTGTATGAGAACACAACCTAACCCCAGATGTGAAGCATCATAGAAAACATAAAACTAAACTCCCTCAGCTGGAAGACAAAGGACTAGAGGAATTACTAACTTCTCCTTTAGATACTAGAAAGCTGCCTGACATTGATCAGTCCATATGAATGTCTGATCCTTCCTGGTCAAAGATGTCATAGGATTTTCTACTCGTGAGAAATTGGCTACGAACCTCTTGTAGAATCCTGCGATACCAAGGAAACTTTGCACCTCTGACACTGTCTTGGGGGATTCCCAAGACACAACTGCTTCAATCTTTGACAGATCTAAAGCTACTCCCGATTGAGACACAACATGCCCCAAGAAACAGACTTCTCGATCCCATAACTCACACTTTGAAAACTTCCCAAATAGCTGATGTTGACGAAGGACTCCCAAGACGGATCGTAGATGCTCTATGTGCTCCTCTTCAGATGTAGAGTACACAAGGATGTTGTCGATGAAAACTACCATGAACTTTTCCAGGAACTCACGAAACAAATCATTCATCAATCCCATGAATACAACTAGAGAATTCGTCACGCCAAATGACATTACAAAAAACTCCTAATTCCCATGATGACAACAGAAAGAAGTCTTCGAAATGTCCTCATCCTTCACACGAATCTGATGATATACTGACCGCAAGTCGATCTTTGAGAACCAACTTGAACCCTTTAGTTGATTGAATAAATCATCAATTCACGGAAGAGGATATCGATTCTTTATGGTCACTTTGTTTAAGTGACGATAATCGACACACAACCTAAAACTTCCGTCGGCCTTCTTCACGAACAAAATTGGCACACCCCATGGTGACACACTTGGCAGAACAAAACCACACTGCACCAGACCATCAAGATGAATACATAGCTCTCACAACTCAGAAGGGGCCATCATATATGGATACATAGAGATAGGATAAGCTCGTATTTGTAGCTCGATCCTAAACTCGATCTCTCGTCGAGGGGGTAATGATAAAACCTCTTCTGGAAAGATATCAGGGTACTCCTCTACAACCCTAGGAAATGCCAAATGCTGAACCTCTTAAGAACAAAACATCATCTCATTCATCATGGATGATATGGACGGAACGCGTCTATGCCACATCCAAGGATCTCGCTCACCAAAAAACACCACTTTCTCTCCATCCTCACCAAGGAAAACAACCTTCTTCCTGAAGTAATCCACGATAGCCTACATCGAATACAACCAGTCCATGATGAGGATGACATCATATGTTTGTATTCATAAACATAAGAAATCTCCCCAAGAGTGGTGTTGCCCCAACACTAGATCACAGTCTCTACATACTTCAAACATGTCAGCTCAACCTCCAACTGGTGTATTCAACACCAAGGGCACTAGAAGCCTCTCTACCTCAAGTACCCAAGCATGGATAAGGGTAGGTGATATAAAGGAGTGTGTCACTCCTAAGTCAAAAAAGGCATACACCAAGGTAGAAAACAAATAAAGGGTACCTCGAACGAAATCTGGCTCGTCTGGTGCTGAAAACGCTAGAGCATGAAGCTGACCACGACCTCCTCCATGGCCTCTCTAACCCTGATGACGACCACCACCATGGCCGCGCTCTGCTCTTTGAGGATGGGGAGAATCATGGGGCTATCCTCTACCTGCCCCATCTACCCTATGTTGATCTAAAGCTGGTGCAACTGGATGCTGCTGCCTCGGTTGGAACTGCCTCAACAGAGGAACCTAGAGCATAGAGCCTGGTGCCCGATGACCACTCTGAAAGGTTGGGAAATCCCACTACTGATGGCCACGACCACCACAAGAAAAACAAGTGCCAGATCCCTTGGAATAGGCCTGAGTGTTACTGCCTCTGGAGAAACGAGATGTGAAGGGCTGGGACCTACCCCCGGCTGAACGAAAACTCTTCTGTCCTGAAAACCGGGAACCCCGGACCACAGCCTTGCTTTGTGAGGGATCATGAAGATCCCCCTCTCGTGATGATCCAGTCCTGGTCAAAGTCCTATCAACAACCTCTGCCCTCACCGTCAACTCATGATATGTCTTCATCATAAATGGGGTGACCTGGCGTTGGATCTCTAGATGCAAAGACTCCTCGAAATGCCTCACCCTGGCCTCTTCATCTGGTAACAGGTCCGAAGCATACCGTAAAAGGTTCCTGAAACAGATTCCAAACTCTCGAACACTGGAGCTCCCCCGTCGAAGGGTAAGAAGCTCCTGGCGACTGGACTCCTTCACAGTCGAAGAAAGGAACTCGACTCTAAACTTGTCTCGGAACTCCTCCCATAAGATCACTGACTCCTCACGATCCCCAAGGAATAAGAACCACCACTGCCTCTCTACTCCACACAACATCGTCAAAGCTAAGGACACCCAGTGCTCCTTCATAGCATGGATCAAACTGAAGCCTATCTCAACTTCCTCTAACCAATCTTCTGTGACTACATCTGAAATGGAGCCCTCATACTTTTGCAGACTATGGAACTGAAACTCTTGTATTTTCTTCCTCCAAGTGTTGTCGTCATCAACCTCTACACGGCGACGATCTGTCAGAACTGCTTGCTGGACATTTTCTGCGCAAACATGAAGGGGATGTTGACCTGAAGCCATACCTGTAAAATAAAAAACCGTAAGAGCTCCTAAACATGGAATATGGGAGACTCAACATTAATTAATTACTTGTTTTCTTTTATTCATTTTAGGTTAACCTATCCCAAGGTCTACCCATTCAAACACAGGCATAAAGAAGAATGATGCATGATCCTTTCCTAGGTCTCTACCCTGAAACTAGTATCACCTTGTTTAGAATCCATTGTAAAATTAAATGTCCATACATCAGATCATAGGGGTCCCTAAACTCCTATGTCTCAGCTGGTATCTAATGTTTACCTCACTTGATAAACATGAATGACACTGTTTCCCTACCAACCCATGCAACCTCACCAGTGCCTAACTCCAAGCTCCATCCTATCCCTCAACCAGAACTCTGATACCACTCTGTCACAACCCCCTCTCCACAAACTATACCCCTCCTGGGCTGACAAAGTGAGAAAGGAGATAATAACCCCCGAGTCCTGCCTCTAGTAGGCCCTGGGTTGGCGACTAGCACCGAGGGTATAGTAACACACAAATTGGAGGCATTACCCTCTAGGAGAACAAATGCAGAAGAGAGAGATAAGATAGACACCAATCAAATACAACTTAGAACTGGAAATATAAAAGAAACCCAAGTGCACAAATGGAATGTCATGAAAAAGTACTACAACAAAAGGGGGAAAAACTGAAAGTACCCAAAGAAAGTAAAAACAACATCAACCACAAGCCCGAACAACTCCCACAACCCAAAGCTAGTAGAAACCAGCTTGATATCCAACCTACTCCATGTGACCTGAAAATTTTTTTATATATACATAGGGTGAGTATAACAGTATACACAGTAGGATCCTCCCCAAATCCTCTCGTGAAAAAGTAAAGAAAGAATGCTAAAACACAATGAACAACAAGTGAAACTAACTCATCACCTAATAGGTATACTAAGTTCCCAACCTCACCATGCCTACTCTCACCAAGTAACGCATACAATAATATAGAATTTAATAATGAATATCAAGGGTACCCCTCTACTACTTCCCCACTAGTTTTCCACTTTTCCCCAATGTCGCACGTCCTAAGCATCTCTCTCCAAAAAAGATTTCTCATAGACACCTGGGTGAAGGACCACAATCTGCACCTCGTGCACCACAAAGGCTTTCTCGAAGACACCTAGGCGAAGCACCACACCGTCCTCACAACTAAAATTAACCAGGTAGTTTTCGGGAGCCACCACATCTCGCATAACGTGTATCATATGTTGGGTATTATACCTCATGCCATTACAGCCCATACACTGAGTATGGATCCTCAAGCCATCACATCCTATACACATTACACCTATACTAGTCCATAGGATACTATATCTAGAATTATGTGTGTGAATAACCAAAATCCATTACAGCCCTCTACACACATACATGGGAAAAAATAACCACTGTTCCTAATGGCATGAGTATCTACCAAGAGAAGAGATTGGGGCCAAAGGGGGTAGTCAGCCATTCATCCTCCCACCAGAATGATGGTGAAAACACCCCCCAGGGCTGAGCATCCATGGGGTGTCAGTTTCCCTTACTGAAAGGGTGGAGTATCGTATAAAAACACAAAAATTACAAAAAAATATACTATATCTCACAATCAAAATATGGGAATTACCTAGTCTTAGACAAAACTACAACTAATGTCTCTCGGACTTTGGGCTGCCACTTCTAAGATTGGGTATCCAATAAGCACACAACCATTTAAGGAACTTTATTAGATTACTTCATTACCTTTTTATCAATTTCACTTTATGTTAATTAATTCATTACACATTAATTAACCATGAACAATTCCACATTAAGTTTTATTAGCATCACACCCAAAGTCAAATATTCCTTCAAAATATTACCACCTCATCATTATGTTCCAGCAACTCCATCCCCATGGGTTAACACCATTTATTCAATTATTCATTACATAATTACTTTCCCATATTCTTAGGCATTCTAGAAAAAACATTCTATGCTACTAACACAAGGGGCTCAACACGGTGAGTAGACGTACTACCCTTCGAGTCTTTTCCACCTATAACAAGAGCATAGACCCATTCCCCCTTGAGAAGCTAAAGACAGAAAGCACGTGGCATACCCCACGTGTCTTTGCCTCTTTCGGGAGAAGAGTAAGCAAGACCAGCAGCCTTGAGCAGTGGGGAAAAGTAAAGTAGATAAACAACCAAAGAACCAGCAAGAAACCAACAATCACATCTATCCCATTCCATCAACCCCGGTGTCGTCCCCGACACCCATATGTATAAACCAATGCATCTCACCACTCTAGGCATCATCCACTGCCACAAACAAAAGGCCTCTATGCCCCCACATATCACAACAACCATCCGGGATCACATCACAGCTAAAGAAGCAGGAAAGAAACCATCAAATCAATCAGGCTCTTGGCCCTTTAACAATCAAGAGGGTAACTCAGAACCCTTCAAGGAATTATCAACCAATAAAATCTTTAAACAATATTGAATTAATAGATTTATAATCCATTGGTTCCAAAATCGAGAACCTAACTAGTAAGCTATCACAAATGATTATACACGCTTACTATGCCAATTTGATTAACATAAAATTATAACAAGAACCAGATTCGTTCACATGACTCTTTATCTTTAGCCCAAAAAATATTAATTAGTCCCAGTCTACATTCTTTATCGATTTCCATCAAGAACAATGCTAAGCAAAGCATGCATAGATATCACACTATCCAGCAAAAAAGAGGCAATAACATACGATCGATAAAATTTCTTTATCCAGTTAGAATATTTATTAAATCAATTACATTGTCATCCAATGGGATTAAACATGCTAACAATATAGTTGCACATAAAATAAAAGAGAAGCAATGAACCCCCTACCTCAAGGGTTTTTGACGAAAACCACTATGGTGAAGAACGCACAAGAAACCTGTTAGGTCCAATAGGGGCCTATATACCATGAGAGGCGGGGTGAATTAGGGTATGGATATTCTTTTCAAAATTCTTCCTGCCCCACTGGATCTTGACCTCTTTATTACCAGGGTCACTTTGCTTGCACTTGTGTGTTGATTATGATCACTTATTTTCTTCTTTGCCTGATGATGATGCTTCAAATGCAATGTAGGGAAGTAAGCAGGCAGACACAAAGATTTTTACTTGGTTCACCCTCACTGGGCTACGTCCAAGGAGCATACACCGACAGGTTTCCGGTCATACCAAATTACACTAAACTTCACTAGCTGTGGATTACAATGTTCGGGCTAGATCACTTCTATACCCAGGCTCACTGCCTTTACAAGGTTTAGGGTCAGATCACTGCTTTCCCAAGGGTCACTCCCTATTTCTCTCTCTCTGGCTCACTGCCGGTGGAGAGTATCACCTTTTTCCTCTTCCTAAGCTCACTGCTCTTGGAAGGGATTCACTCACAGTTTATAGACCTGTAGGTCTGTTCATTTCCATTAAGGAATGAATCTTTCTCTGTATGTAGATGCTCTGTTGAAGTTCAACTTTCATCCATTGATGAATAGCACTTTGCCTCTGACCACTGGGAAACTACCTTTGGAAAGTACCTTAACAAAGCACCCTACTTCGCGAAGCTCCCAATTTCGCGAAGCTCAAACAAGACTTTGCGAAGCTTCTGCCTTTTCGCGAATCTCCCTCGCGAAGATCTCTCGCAAAGAACTCCCGCGAAGCTCAAATCGTTGAAAATCAACTTCTCTCGCGAAGCTCACTGAGCCAATGTGGAGCACACAACTTTCGCGGAGCAACAATAGCCGCCGCGAAGCTCCTCTTTCGCGAAGCACACTGCCTTCGCGAACCACCTCCGCGAACCGAGAGCAATGTATTTTCTCTGAAAATTCTCTCTACTTCTCTCAAGGGGGTCGAACTCTATTTATAGGCGATTCCACCAAACCTCGTCCCTTCCGCGTGAAGTCAACACCACGTCATCTCAAATCGCGAAGCTCCAAAGATTCCGCCGGAATTCTATCCAAATCGCGAAGCACCACGGCACTTTGCCGTTCGTGAAGCTTGACGTAGTCGCGAAGAATCAACGTCAACATACCTTCGCTACTTCGCCGCGATGCTCCCTCACGAATCCCAATATTCCTTCGCGCCTTCGCCGCGAAGCTCCCTCGCAAAGCCCTTCACCGCCACGATGCGCTTCAACCTCTGCCATTCGCGAAGCTTGACGTAATCGCAAAGCATCACCGCCTCCGTTCTTCTGGTCTTCGTGATTTCCAAACCATGCATCCTATCTTTGCGAAATTCATACCTTTGCCATATGAAATTATGCTCTTCATAGAAATCCACTTTTCGCGATGCTCACCAAACTCCAAATTTTGGACCCCAAAAATTTGGCAAACACTGGGAAACGACGCCACCTTGTACTGCTCTTTTGTACCACCTCCAGATCTTCCTTTCCTTTGTCATTGTTCTTTGTCAACATGGAATGTCAACAACTTCTCAAGAACTCGACAATTATCCATGGAAACCTGCTTTGTCAACAAACACAATCAACCGAAAAATGTTGCAATGTTACCTTGAGGGATTTTTGCCCAACAATCTCACCCTTTGGGTTTGTTGACAACTCTTCACAACTCTGCTCAGGATGATCTTCTGCACTTTGATACCTCACTGAGTCTTCTTCCAGCTGCTACCACCATTCACCTCTTGCGATTCTGATAGCGTTCAAGGATTCAATTAACACGTACTCTAAGCCCACATGAGCAATGTTCGGTGTGAGAAACAAGAGTAGTATGAAAAGTTCATCAATGAATCACTTCATGTCAGACCCCAATTGTTGATTCCAACTGGATACCAATTCTTAAATTGATACAAATTGATGAACCACACTGATACCAATTGGTGAATTCTTAAGTTGATACCAATTGTTGAACCATACTGATACCAATTGGTGATAGCTGGACACTGTCTCACACCATTCCAACACCACTGTTCTTCTTTTATCACGATCCTCAGCTTTCATGATTTCTATGCTTTGATCGATCACTTCTAGCATCGTCAGATTTTAAACATCTCCCCCTTTCTCATTTCTCCCCCTATCTGGCTGCTCCACTAGTCAGCTTCTCCCCGTATCTATCATGATTTCTCAAATAGCCACATTGTCTCCCCCTTAAACAATCACTATTTTCTCCCCCTTTGTCAACGAACCCAAAGGTCACTCCTTTGTAGCCTGTAATATAGTAGAGAACACATATCAGCACAGTAGGGAAAAACACATCATACCTCGGGGAGAGGGGGGGCCCACATCCACACTATTTCAAGTGCGGGGAATCGACTGAACTCCCAGAGCCAGTCGATGCCTTTCAAATGATTCCTTGGGTAAGGCCTTTGTCAGGATGTTTGCAACCTATAGTTCTGTAGGCACATACTCCAACTTCACGATTCCCTGCTCAAACTTCTCCTTGATAAAATGATACTTAATCTCAAGGTTCTTTGTCCTTGAATGATGGACTAGATTTTTTCTAAGATTTATAGCACTTGAGTTGTCACACTTGATTCCGATTGGAGACTTCACTTCAACTCCCATATCTTCAAGCTGCTGCTTCATCCACAATAACTGTGTGCAAGCTGACGTCGATTTCCTATCATCCGCTGAACCGGCCGAGTCTGCATCAGTATAGCCCAATAACTTCTTCTTCAGCCTGTAAAATTTATTCTCATCCTCATGATTGAGAAAACCATTTGGCTGCTCAATATACACTTCCTCTTCCAGAACACCATTCAAGAATGCGGATTTCACATCCATCTGGAACACTTGGTACTTTCTTTACACTGCAATGGCTAGGAATAATCTGATTGTCTCTAGCCTTGCAAACGGTGCAAATGTCTCATCAACATCAGTACCCTCTCTTTGGGAGTATTATTTGCACACCATTCGTGATTTGTTCCGAATAACTGTGCCATATTCATTCATCTTATTGTGATAAACCTATTTAGTCCCGATGACATTCTTGTCTGCTGGCCTCAAAACAATCTCCCATGTCTTGTTCTTCTCAATCTGATCAATCTCTTCATTCATAGCCTGAACCCAGTTTTCATCTTCAGATGCATC
The DNA here is from genome assembly GCA_963277665.1 of Viscum album. Taxonomy (NCBI): domain Eukaryota; kingdom Viridiplantae; phylum Streptophyta; class Magnoliopsida; order Santalales; family Viscaceae; genus Viscum; species Viscum album. The sequence goes on along the minus strand of OY728134.1, from coordinate 1,086,203,705 downwards.
AGCAAAACATTTCAGATCAACTTGTGATAGTAATGATGTCTGCTGTAGTGATTTCATTCTTCTTGTCTGAACTGGAGCTCACTGATCACTAATGATATTCTATCTATCAGTTTCAGCTCAACTCTTTGGCTTCCTTGTAGACGCATACTTGACACTTTCTTTTTCATCATCAGTCTCTTCTTCTGAATCAGCACCAGCCACTTCTTCTCCCTCTGTGTTGTTTTCTTTCTCAACACTTTTTCCAGGAAACTGTTCACTGACTCATTTTTCAGTGGATTCATTTATTTCAATTAATTTTATCCGTGTCATTGTTCAATGACGTCATTTCCTTGAACAACTTCTCTCATATTTTTGTTGACACACCTTTGATTTTCTCTCGCAGCTTTTTGGTATCCTGAAAGTAGTCAGCTGATACCACATTATTAGAACAAAATAGATAATCATGAAAACCTGTGTGTTGCTATTTTTCCACAAATCATTCTTCATGAGCATAAACATTCATCCTTCATATCATATTGATATCATGCATCTGATTAGGATATAGAATGCTCCCCCTGTGTTATACAACTCTTCCAGTTGTTAGGCCCAACAGTTTAGACCCATAACACGTCTTTTCCTCCTGCATCATTTGTTCTCATCTTCTACTCAGATTTGAGCCATTAACAAAATCTCTAAGCCTACTGAGTTGAAACTTGATGTAGGAAACAAGAGATAAAGTTAATATCACAATCACTTCCTATTGTGCTCTGTTGCTCCCCCTTTTTTTTCTTCAACTCTAGTACCTGATTTGAATCAATTGAAACTGTAGAGCATATCATTTCTCCACTTCGCATCCTTAGATGTCACTTCCCCTTGGATTGTATCTCCCTAAAACCTAAAACACACGGATCATCAGTTAATAGAATTTATATACATAGGGAGAGGGGTTTTTGTTTCTCAAATACTCAAAACGAGGATAGTGGTTGATCCTGACGGGTCAACCCTTTGATTTTTTCTTGGAGGGCATCAAACTCTGTTCTTGCTTCCTCTAGCTTCCTAGCCAACTTCAACTGTTCTGGCCATATGACTAGGCATTCATTGCCTACATTCTGAGCCTTTTTTCTGATATGTAGATTTCGTAGGCTCATCCTTTCTCGCCGCTTGGGGTATAAACCCGCTAGTACACATTTCCTTCTTTGAGGTTCTACCAAAACTCCATTTTCCTTGATTATTTCTCTGAGTAAGAACCTCTCTGTTTGGAATCTTCCCTTTCATCTTCTCCCATCTTAGAAGTCTTCCTCTTTCCTTAACTTCTCGCTAAGAAACACGACTTGTGAATTTTTCAATGCATTCTTTATTTATATGCCTTTTATCAGATGTCTGAATCCCTACACTCTTTTTCACTGGTGGAGAGTCCTCCATTGAACATTCATTATTATTTATCACAGCTAGAGTAGATCTCCCCTTAATCTTCCCGGTTTGTTCACATTCTCTCCTTGAGATCGGTTGTGAGTACAACAGAGGAGGTGACTGATACACTTTTCGTTCAGCTCCATGTGATTCTCTTGAGGCTTTAGGCCTATTTTTCACCTTACCACTTTGTCTCCCAGTGTATAATATCTCATTATGTACTACTGGAGTTGGTAATCTCTTTATCGGGTCTTTTTCCTTCCCCGCTTTCTTCTTGCTGCACTGTCTGGCCAAATGACCATGATCAGAACATATGAAACATTTTCTATTAAAGGCATACCTCATTTCATCACTTCTCTGCTGAGATGTTGATGCAACTTGTTTTCTTCTTCTGGCATCGATCTCATGAGCTTCCTGACACATACTCATGGTGTGTCCCATTCTTCCACAGTAATAGCATTTTATAAATGCTTTCCTTTGAGAGACTCTACTCTCTGATTTCTCCGGATGCTTCTTCTTATTCTGGGATTCAACAAAGTTTCTATTTTCATAGCCTGATATGTATTCATGAGCCTCTAAACAGAAGCTTGATGTGTGGCCGTGAATCCCGCAGAAATAGCACATGTCATCACTTCTTTTTGTAATTGTCCTTTTAGGCCTATCTCCAGCACCTGTAATATCTTTTCCATTTCTAGAACTGTTCACGGATCTCTTTCTGTCATGCACAGGAGGGGATTCATCGAATCCAATACCAACTTTTTCGAAACATGCTGGTCTTTGAGTTGAGAAAATATTCTGTTGTTTCTCTTCAGAAATAGCATACCTATTCTTCATTTTATCATCACTTGTCGAAGGATTATCAAATACAAAGTGTAAGGCATCCTTCATTTTTGGCATTCCTTTAGCATTGGATTTCTCCACATCCTTCTTTAATGATTCTAGATCCTCTTCCAACTTTTTAATCTTCATCTCACTTGATTCAAGTTGGACATCCAGTTCTTTCTTGAGAAGCTTCCCGCTACTCACCTCATCTTCTAGTTCCTGTGTGATCTTTTCCACCATTGCACTTTGCTTCACTACTTTTAATTTTTCCTCAGAAACAGATTTAGAGACAGATTCATTCTCTTGTTGCAGGCTTCGATTCTTCTGAACTTCTTCAGACAACTATGCTGCTAGATCATCATTTCTAGCTTTCATATTTTGTACTTCATCTGAATTTTGATTCTCTTCATAATCATCAGCCTTTTGTTTTCCTTTCATTTTAGCCATCTTTTGTAGTTCATTAGCATGAGAATCATTCTTCTCTGTTAGGTCAGTAACTATGTCAATAAGCCTTTGATTTAAGCCTCTTAGCTTGTTGACCTCAATCTCCAATACTTTGATCCGAATATCTTTAGATTTGACTTCTTCGGTGTTTCCAACGTCAATTGGAATATCAGGTTCTTCGATGCACTTGACTTGATCTTTTACTTTTCTATTCAAGCCATCGATCTCCCTTTTCTGTTCTTCAATCTTAATCTTATACTCACTAACCGATTCTGAGTTCTCTCGTGTTGATAACTTGAGTTTCTCAATTTCTTCCATCATCTCAGACTTCTCTTCTTCCTGCTGCTACATATAGAGTTTGGCATCGTGAACAACTTTGTTGGATTTCTTTGTTTTTTCTCTCCAAACATCTATCTCCTCAAGAGCAGCCTCCAACTCAGCTCGCATATCTATTCTTCCTTCAATTTCTTCTTCTGTTTCAGCATCACTCTGATGCTCATGTACTTAACTCATTCCAACATCATGATTGAGTGAATCAATCTTTTCCCTGTCAGATTCATCCAGACCTTCCTTCAGTAAACTATTTGATTCTTTTAATTGAATCACACTTTTTCCATACATACTTCTACATTGAGGAATACCACCTGACTTCTGAATCTTCTTGTATGTTTTTCCCTTTTCTATGGCTCCCCGAGATAAGAGCAGACAAATTCGTTAAACACACAGATCGACTACACCAAGTAGGAGCAAACAAATCTGATAAAATAAACCTATCCCTCTGATACCAATTGTTAGGGACAATAGGGGCCTATATACCCTGAGAGGGGGGGTGAATCAGGGTATGGATATTCTTTTCAAAATTCTTCCTGCCCCACTGGATCTTGACCTCTTTATTACAAGGGTCACTTTGCTTGCACTTGTGTTTTAATTATGATCACTTATTTTCGTCTTTGCCTAATGATGATGCTTCAAATGCAATGCGGGGAAGTAAGCAGGTAGACACAAATATTTTTACTTGGTTCACCCTCACTGGGCTACGTCCAAGGAGCATATGCTGACAGGTTGCCGGTCGTACCAAATTCCACTAAACTTCATTAGCTGTGGATTACAATGTTTGGGCTAGATCACTTCTATGCCCAGGATCACTGCCTTTACAAGGTTTAGGGTCAGCTCCCTGCTTTCCCAAGGGTCACTCCCTGTTTCTCTCTCTCTGGCTCACTTCCGGTGGAGAGTATCACCTTTTTCCTCTTCCTAAGCTCACTTCTCTTGGAAGGGATTCACTCACAGTTTATAGACCTGTAGGTCTCTTCATTTCCATTAAGGAATGAATCTTTCTCTGTATGTAGATGCTCTGTTGAAGTTCAACTTTCATCCACTGATGAATAGAACTTTGCCTCTGACCACTGGGCAACTACCTTTGGAAAGTACCTTCGCAAAGCACCCTACTTCACGAAGCTCCCAATTTTGCGAAGCTCAAACAAGCCTTCGCGAATCTCCTGCCTTTTCGCGAATCTCTCTCGCGAAGCTCTATCACGAAGAACTCCCGCGAAGCTCAACTCGTTGAAAAGCAACTTCTCTCATGAAGCTCACTGAGCCAACGCGGAGCACAAAACTTTCGCGGAGCAACAATAGCCGCCGCGAAGCTCCTCTTTCGCGAAGCACACTGCCTTCGCGAACCACCTCCGTGAACCGAGAGCAATGGATTTTCTCTGAAAATTCTCTCTACTTATCTCGAGGGGGTCGGCCACTATTTATAGGCGATTCCACCGACCCTCTTCCCTTCCGCGCGAAGTCAACGCCACGTCATCTCAAATCGCGAAGCTCCAAAGATTCCGCCGAAATTCTGTCCAAATCGCGAAGCACCACGGCACTTTGCCGTTCGCGAAGCTTGACGTAGTCACGAAGAATCACTGTCAACATACCTTCACGACTTCGCCGCAAATCTCCCTCACAAATCCCAACATTCCTTCACGCCTTCGCCACGAAGCTCCCTCACAAAGCCCTTCACCGCCGCAATGCGCTTCAGCCTCTGCCATTCGTGAAGCTTGACGTAATCGCGAAGCATCACCGCCTCCGTTCTTCTGGTCTTCGCGATTTCCAAACCATGCATCTTATCTTCGCAAAATTCATGCCTTTTCCATATGAAATTATTCTCTTCATGGAAATCCACTTTTCGCGATGCTCACCAAACTCCAAATGTTGGACCCCAAAAATTTGGCAAACACTGGGAAATGGTGCCACCTTGTACTGCTCTTTTGTACTGCCTCCAGATCATCCTTTCCTTTGTCATCGTTCTTTGTCAACATGGAATGTCAACAACTTCTCGAAAACTCGACAATTATCCATGGAAACCTGCTTTGTCAACAAACACAATCAACCCAAAAATGCTGCAATGTTACCTTGATGGATTTTTTCCCAACAAAACCCAGGTCAATTCTCCAAGACCCCGCCTTACATCTCTCATACTAGAAAGATCAAGACCAAAGATCCTCATATTTGGCATCCACACACTTAGATCTACCCATAACGGGCATATATCTAAGAAGCTGAGGGAAGAGGAGGAGTAGATCTAAGTGGATCTAAGAAACCAAACAAGAACGATCAAGAAAAATTACATACCTCAAGAAACCAGCATCGATTCACCAAGATAAGCCTTTGGATCGCCTCCAAAATACTTGGGAGAGGTTATCCTACCTTCATGGGAGGGTAATCATGAGTTATGGCTAATTAGGGGCTTAAACGAGCAAGTTAGAGGAAAAATAGTTGAGATCCACAATTTTAGGATCTAAATTTAAGTGCCCGCACAGTTTGCTCGCACTACAATCCTCACACGGTTAGGCGGCATGGTTAGACAAACCGTGTGCTAACCATGTTTTAGCCACTACCTCCAAGTCCAACCTTGCACGGTTTGTCCGCACGGTTTAGAAAAACCATGCGTCGCCCATGCGAAAGCTCTTTCCCTTTATTTTCCCTTAAAAGTCCACCCAAACGCACCCCAAGTCACCTTGACCTCCCAGAACACTTCTAACACCACATTTCCATAAATTAATAGACTGGAGAGGTCTAGTACATTACAATGGTTTTCCAGATCATCTTCTTCTTCTTCCTTGAATAACTATGATCATGACATCCACACTGTCAGATGCATGTTTTTGCAGGGGATCAACCTTTGAATCTTCCTCTCACCTTCCTTCAGAGTACCTCCATATACATGGGTCCTCAAGGACATGTATCCAACTTTAGGGAAAATTGGATTTTTTGGTTTACCAGATCTTCCTTTTTTTCTTTTTTTTGTACCAAGAATATAAGGACCCGCACTTATTTCATACATAATCTTGAATTTATTCAAGAAAACACTTCATTTTACATTGAGGATCTTTTCAAGTTTAGAGCTTTAGAGAATTAAGACAAAATATTCATAACATTACACATTGTTACATAGTAGATACCATAAAATCAGTTTCCATTTTCCTCAGAATATAAAACATTAAAACATAAAACAAGACTCCTTGACAATTCTTCAACATTTAACATGTCTTCCTTCCTTGTATTATTCATCCATTAACCTGTGAAAAATCATTTAAAAACTTGGGATGAGCACAAAAGCTCAGTAAGGTATGAAAAAGAAGGAAAAATCTCATTAGTCCATGAATACACAAGACATATGAAAACATTTTTAAAATACATGATTTACACCCATAAAATCTTACTTTGTGTAACATGAGATTTACACAAGATCCATACAAACATAATTATAATCATAAAGGTATATTGGGGCATTACTTACATAATCTTGTAACCATCTTGGCTACCTTAAAATTTGTAACCCTCACGGCTACCTTACTTTGTGTAACCACCACAGTTACACTTGGAGTAACCATACGGCTGACCTCAAACTTACTCATACCCAATGCATTGGAGGGAAATATAGGTCCCACCCTTCATCATAAACAATTCCCAATAGCCAAAACATAATCATTCAACATAAATAATAGCATAAAAACATTGCCTTTGAATCTTATAAAACAGAATTTTAAAAGAGGATTTTAGAAGAAAAGTCCCTTATAAACATCATATATTTGAAGTGATACTTAATTGAGTGGATGGAATATGTATATACTCTGTAAATACACATAATTAAACATAATATAAACAGAACCCATCACACAAACAATTTAAATAGCACACAAATTATAAAGTAGAAGGTTAACCCAAAGAATGGAAATCGGGTTAAGAATTCCCTTACCTTGGGCTTGTCCTACTTCAAAATTGTTTGAACCTCCTGTATAATGGTTAAAGGAGTGTTAATAGGATTTTAAAGAAACGTGTTCATGTTTATAACATCTTATATGGTCATTTCATAACCTCATTTCACCCCTTATTTGTTAGTATTTTGTTCCTTGCATTATTTTGGGTGAGGTCTTTTGTGATTTTCACGATCGGTTCATGATGAATCGTTCTTGTTGATTGGAAGTGAAACTCCAGAATTGGAATGGAGTATTAGTTACATAACTCCAGTACCATAAATTATACCATTCATCACCTTGGTGCCTTATATGATGATGATTTATAAGTTAAAACATTAATTATGTTCGTTTAGATAATTTAAGTGGTTCTTTGATAATTACAATTTCATTTAGTCTTATAAGTTTGAATCATGAGTACAAAAGAATTACAGAACCTTATATGATTCATAAAACATATATTATAACCTGGTTCAACCATATAAATGGTTTCATGACCAGACTTGAAATAATTAATGGAAATTGAAAATACATCGTCCACGATATCGGTAATTCGACACAAATGGACAATGTTTTTTGATTCTTTAAATAAGTGAAATAGGAGAGGAATAATGATTTGTAATTTTCCATAAACATGAAAACATCCAGAATATACATGATTCTAGAGATTTCATGCCTCTTGGATAAGATGGGGTGAAGAAAGAAGTGGAAGGAATCATGAAATAAAGAAAACATGAGAAATTTCTTACAAAAAATTCGGCAGCCTAACGGCGCCTCTAAAAATTTCATAAAAACAAGATTGATGAGAGGAATGGAATATCTCATAAATAATACAAAATTTGGACTGTAAGGGAAAATATTTAATGAAATATCCCAACAAAAGACAAAGGGAAAGGAAGAGAATAACATAAAATGGATGGAAAGAATGAAAATGAAAGAGGATGTTTACCTCTTGATCTCTTCTCCTTGAGATCCTTCTTAAGGGCTTTGATTTTGGTCTTTTGGTGAGACCAGCAGCTCTAGGACGTGGGGAAGAAGATTGAGGAGGGAATTTGGCAGAAATTAGACAATGCTCAAGGCTTGAGAGGTGTGGGAGGAAGAGGGGAGTGAGGGTGGTATTTATAGTGGAGGAGGGGAGGTATTTTAGATTATTTTAATTATTATTATAACATTTTTATCAAGACTATGAATAATCTCAAATCAAGTGGCCTTAATTAGTGAAAATATCATGTGATTTCGAAGCAAGTGGCCTTGCATCACTTATGATGTCATAAATAGTGCATTTTTACTGATAAATTGATTATACGGTATTTTACCGTATTTCACTATTCACCGAAAATTCAAGAGTTTCAGAAAAATACCAAAATTTTACCCCAACCATTTTTCGACGTGTAGAATTCAAAAATGAACTCCATTTTTCAAAAATAATTTTCTAAATATTATTAATTTAATTTTAAAATAAGGTCACAGTTAATTCGAAAAATAACAAAATTGAAGTGCAATTAGTTTTATGTGACATTGGAAAATTAATTAAGATCCCATTATCCTATTTCCATGGGAAAATAAAATAATAATATTATTTACTATTCATGAGGTCATAGTACTATTCATATTACTATTCATATTACTATTCATAAGGGCATGTTACTATTCACCAAAAAAAAAGTTTGTTCCATCAGACTCGAAATAACATACTGAACACAATTGTAGATGATAGTTTCTTGAAATTCAAAACATAGAAGAAATAAAATTATGTTTAAAGGATACTTATAAATATATACCTTAAACAAAATTTCAAGCATTTTCAATTTATTTTTAGAAAACCTTGGGATGTTACATTATCCCCACCTTCTTGAAATTGCGTCCTCGCAATTTTATTTACTTATTAAATAACTGAGGGTATTTTTCCCTCATAGCATTTTCAGACTCCCATGTTGCTTCTTCAACCATGTGGTTTCTCCACAAAACCTTTACCTGGTGGATTACCTTATTCCGCAATACCTGTTCTCTTCGATCAAGAATCTGAACCGGTTTTTCTTCATAAGAAAGGTTCTTTGCTAGCTGAACTTCTTCCGGCCTCAAGACATGTGATGAATCTGGAACATACTTTCTCAACATCGAAACATGAAAAACATTGTGTACCTGAAACAAGCTCGGAGGCAAAGCTACGCGGTACGCAACTGTTCCAACTTTATCCAAGATTTCAAAAGGACCGATGAACCATGGACTTAGTTTCCCTTTCTTACCGAAACGCATCACACTTTTCCAAGGAGATATTTTAAGGAAAACATGGTCACCTACCTTGAAAGAGAAGTCTTTCCTTCTGTTATCTGCATAACTTTTCTGCCTGCTTTGAGCTATCCTCATGTGTTGCTGGATCATCCTCACTTTCTCAGCCACTTCTTCTACTAATTCTGGCCCCATCAACTTTCTTTCACCGACTTCATCCCAAAACGCAGGAGTCCGACACCGCTTTCCATACAAGGCCTCAAAAGGTGCCATCTGAATACTGGAATGGAAACTGTTATTATAAGAAAACTCAACTAATGAAAGATGCTGATCCCAACTTCCCTGATAGTCCATTGAACAAGCTCGAAGCATATCCTCCAAAGTTTGAATCGTTCGCTCTGACTGCCCATCTGATTGAGGATGAAAAGCTGTACTGAAATTCAACTCTGTGCCCAAAGACTTCTGAAGTCCCTTCCAAAATTTAGAAGTGAACCTGGGATCTCGGTCAGACACAATGGAAAGAGGAACTCCATGTAACCTGACAATCTCTTTGAGGTACAATCTAGAAAGCTGATCTAATGTCATTGTATCTCGAATAGAAAGAAAATGAGCAGACTTTGTTAGCCGATCAACAATAACCCATATCGCATTGTTACCTCGAGAAGTCTTTGGTAGTCCCACCACAAAATCCATGGATATATTCTCCCATTTCCATTCTGGCACCGGCAAAGGCTGAAGCATCCCCTTCGGTAACTGTCGCTCTGCTTTAACCTGCTGACATGTCAAACATTTCATTGTAAAATCAGCAATATCTCTTTTCATCCCATTCCACCAGTAATACTCTCGAAGGTCTCTGTACATCTTAGTACTTCCAGGATGAACAGAAAATGGAGAACTATGAGCTTCACACAACAATTCTTTCTTCAGCTGGGAATCACAAGGCACACACAACCTTTTTCCAAACCTTAAAACACAATCTTTATCAAGATTAAATTCTGGAAACTTACCCATTTTAACCAATTCTACCTTTTCCTGTAGCTCACGGTCTTCCCTCTGCGCTTTCATAATTCTGTCTGACAACGAAGACTGCACTAAAACCTGAAAAAAAAATAGATATATTCTCTGCACCAACAACTTCCAAGCCAAAATTTATCAAATCATTAATCAAGGGATCACGTTCCAAACGTAGCATGGTTAATGATGCATGATTTTTCCGACTTAAGGCATCCGCTACTTTATTTGCTTTTCCAGGATGGTAATTAATTGTGCAGTCATAATCCTTTATCAGTTCTATCCATCTTCTCTGCCTCATGTTTAATTCCTTCTTGAGTGAATATATACTTAAGACTTTTATGGTCAGTATATATTTGGCATTTGGTTTCGTATAGATGATGCCTCCATATTTTCAAAGTAAAAACCACAGCTGCCAATTCCAAATCATGTGTGGGATAATTCATCTCATGAGGTTTAAGTTGTCTCGAGGCATAGGCAATTACCTGATCATTCTGCATCAAAACACAACCAAGTCCCTTCAAAGAAGCATCACTATAGATGAGAAACTCACCATTCCGGGAAGGTAAGGCCAAAACTGGAGCATTCACCAATCTCTTCTTTAGTTCCTGAAAACAAACATCACATTCCTCTGTCCAAACAAATTTAACCCCTTTTCGTGTTAACTTAGTTATTGGGCTAGATAACCGTGCAAAGTTCTCAACAAAGCGTCGGTAATAACTTGCTAAGCCCAGAAAACTACGAATCTCTGTAACATTTGTGGGTCTTGGCCATTCATCAACTACTTTTGTTTTGGCAGGATCAACTGTTATTCCATCCTTATTTACAATGTGCCCAAGAAAAGAAATCTGTTGCAACCAAAAATCACACTTGCTGAATTTTCCATATAGTTTCTTTTCTTTTAAAGTTTGTAAAACAACCCTTAGATGTTTTTCATGCTCCTCTTTATTTTTAGAAAAAACCAGAATGTCATCAATAAATACCACCACAAACTTATCCAAGAACTCATGAAATACTCTATTCATAAGATTCATGAATACAGCAGGTGCATTAGTTAACCCAAATGGCATAACAACAAATTCATAATGCCCATATCTAGTACGAAAGGCTGTTTTCGGGATGTCATCCTCCTTCACCTTCAGCTGATGGTATCCGGATCTCAAGTCAATCTTGGAAAAGTACTGAGCTCCCTGGAGCTGATCAAACAAGTCATCAATATGAGGCAAAGGATACTTGTTTTTAACAGTGATGTTATTCAAAGCTCTATAATCAATGCAAAGTCTCATGGAACCATCTTTCTTTTTAACAAACAAAACAGGGGCTCCCCATGGTGAAGTACTGGGACGAATGAAACCTTTGACAAGCAAATCCTGCAACTGATTTTTCAATTCAAGAAGTTCTATTGGAGCCATACGATATGGGGGTTTTGAAATTGGCTTAGCATCAGGGACTAAGTCAATTGTGAATTCAACTTCTCGTTTAGGTATGACACTGGGTAACTCCTCAGGAAAAACATCAAGGTATTCATTTACCACTGGCACATCATTGATTTCAATAGTTCCCTTGTTTTCAACAATATGAGCTAGATAACTTTCATTTCCATCTTTCAGTAGTTTCTCATCTTCTTGATATGTTATCAATTGTATGGGTTCATTCTTGTATACAAACTGAAACTCTTTCTGAAAAACAACTTCTTTAGCTCTACAGTCAATCTTAGCATGATAACCAGAAAGCCAGTCCATCCCCAGAATAACTTCAAACTCGACTAAGGGTAAAACAACAAGGTTTTCAGGTAAAGTCTTTCCACATACCACAATAGAAATATTCTTATAATTCCTCTTTGCTATAACATTTCCCCCTGGTGTTTTAACAACAAGTTCGGGTATCATTTGTTGAGGTGATATTTCCAATTTACTAGAAAATTTCTCAGAGATGAAGGAATGTGTAGACCTCGTATCAAACAAAACTTTAGCAAAATCTGAGTGAACAAACAAAGTACCTGATACAACTTCATTGGATGGCCCAACATCTACTGACGTAGTCGCAAAGGATCTCACTACACCTTTCTGCTTGTAGTCTGGCTTCTTTGCATCATTTGGATCCCTCTTTGGACAGGCATTTGCATAGTGACCCATCTCACCACATTTAAAACACTTTATAGTTTGCTTATCAGGATTAGTCTTTGGATCATTTTCATTGCAATCTCGGGCCATATGTCCAAACTTACCACATTTAAAACACTTCCCAGTTTTGATAAGACATTCCCCAGGGTGCTTCTTGCCACACTTTTCACAAACTGGAAACTGTATTTTCTTACCATCAGATTTCATTGGTTGATTCTTACCCATTGCTTTCCAATTTGACCTCTTCTTCTCTTTGTTTCCAAATTGCATGTGATCGTCAGCAAACTCCATCTCTACCCTCTCAGCACATCAGACAAGTTTCTCGTAACTTTTGAATTCACGGGAGGCCAACGCCCTTCGATACCTTGGCTTCAATCCTGAGTAAAAGCGGTTGATTTTTCTATCGAGATCCAGAATAAGATTCGGAGCATACCTCGCCAGTCGGGTGAAGTTCGCCTCATACATAGCCACTGAATCTTCCTCCTTTTGTTTCAGTTCAAGGAATTGTTTCTCCATTCTAAGTCGCACCACCTTAGGAAAATATTTTTCAAGAAAAAGACTTTTAAATTCATCCCATACTAAGGCATCAAAATCCTCTCTACCCCTGATATTCCTTACCATTGACCACCACTGATCAGCTTCCCCTTCAAAACGATAAATGGCAAGACTTACCTTTTGATTGTCTGAACATCCCATAACATCAAATATCTTTTCAAGGGCCTTAATCCATCCTTCTGCTGCCACTGGGTCAGAAGATCCACTGAATGCAGGAGGATGTTGTCTCATAAAATGTTCCACCACTGTCATGTTCCGTTGGGGTACATCTATTTGTCCTCTTGCATGGATGCCACCACCATTTATTGCCTGTGTTAGCTGAGCCATTACTGTCACAAACTGCTCGGTTCCAATCCCTACCATTCCGGGCTGTTGATCAGGAAGGATGTCATTCTGTCGGTGCCTATCCTCTTCAGCATCCATGTTCCTTCTGCGGACAACCATTCTAAACAAACATTTCTTAGATGAAGCAACATGGTAATCTTTAAATGCTATAACAAATTAAACATAGGGTGAGAATTATTTATGGTTTTCTATTAGCATCACCTTAACCCCTAAAGTCATCTAAACCATCCTTTGATACCAACTATAAGGACCCGCACTTATTTCATACATAATCTTGAATTTATTCAAGAAAAAACTTCATTTTACATTGAGGATCTTTTCAAGTTTAGAGCTTTAGATAATTAAGACAAAATATTCATAACATTACACATTGTTACATAGTGGATACCATAAAATCAGTTTCCATTTTCCTCAGAATATAAAACATTAAAACATAAAACAAGACTCCTTGACAATTCTTCAACATTTAACATGTCTTCCTTCCTTGTATTATTCATCCATTAACCTGTGAAAAATCATTTAAAAACTTGGGATGAGCACAGAAGCTCAGTAAGGTATGAAAAAGAAGGAAAAATCTCATTAGTCCATGAATACACAAGACATATGAAAACATTTTTAAAATACATGATTTACACCCATAAAATCTTACTTTGTGTAACATGATATTTACACAAGATCCATACAAACATAATTATAATCATAAAGGTATATTGGGGCATTACTTACATAATCTTGTAACCATCTTGGCTACCTTAAAATTTGTAACCCTCACGGCTACCTTACTTTGTGTAACCATCACAGTTACACTTGGAGTAACCATACGGCCGACCTCCAACTTACTCATACCCAATGCATTGGAGGGAAATATAGGTCCCACCCTTCATCATAAACAATGCCCAATAGCCAAAACATAATCATTCAACATAAATAATAGCATAAAAACATTGCCTTTGAATCTTATAAAACAGAATTTTAAAAGAGGATTTTAGAAGAAAAGTCCCTTATAAACATCATATATTTGAAGTGATACTTAATTGAGTGGATGGAATATGTATATACTCTGTAAATACACATAATTAAACATAATATAAACAGAACCCATCACACAAACAATTTAAATAGCACACAAATTATAAAGTAGAAGGTTAACCCAAAGAATGGAAATCGGGTTAAGAATTCCCTTACCTTGGGCTTGTCCTACTTCAAAATTGTTTGAACCTCCTGTATAATGGTTAAAGGAGTGTTAATAGGATTTTAAAGAAACGTTTTCATGTTTATAACATCTTATATGGTCATTTCATAACCTCATTTCACCCCTTATTTGTTAGTATTTTGTTCCTTGCATTATTTTGGGTGAGGTCTTTTGTGATTTTCACGATCGGTTCATGATGAATCGTTCTTGTTGATTGGAAGTGAAACTCCAGAATTGGAATGGAGTATTAGTTACATAACTCCAGTACCATAAATTATACCATTCATCACCTTGGTGCCTTATATGATGATGATTTATAAGTTAAAACATTAATTATGTTCGTTTAGATAATTTAAGTGGTTCTTTGATAATTACAATTTCATTTAGTCTTATAAGTTTGAATCATGAGTACAAAAGAATTACAGAACCTTATATGATTCATAAAACATATATTATAACCTGGTTCAACCATATAAATGGTTTCATGACCAGACTTGAAATAATTAATGGAAATTGAAAATACATCATCCACGATATCGGTAATTCGACACAAATGGACAATGTTTTTTGATTCTTTAAATAAGTGAAAGAGGAGAGGAATAATGATTTGTAATTTTCCATAAAAATGAAAACATACAGAATATACATGATTCTGGAGATTTCATGCCTCTTGGATAAGATGGGGTGAAGAAATAAGTGGAAGGAATCATGAAATAAAGAAAACATGAGAAATTTCTTACAAAAAATTCGGCAGCCTAACGGCGCCTCTAAAAATTTCATAAAAACAAGATTGATGAGAGGAATGGAATATCTCATCAATCATACAAAATTTGGACTGTAAGGGAAAATATTTAATGAAATATCCCAACAAAAGACAAAGGGAAAGGAAGAGAATAACATAAAATGGATGGAAAGAATGAAAATGAAAGAGGATGTTTACCTCTTGATCTCTTCTCCTTGAGATCCTTCTTAAGGGCTTTGATTTTGGTCTTTTGGTGAGACCAGCAGCTCTAGGACGTGGGGAAGAAGATTGAGGAGGGAATTTGGCAGAAATTAGACAATGCTCAAGGCTTGAGAGGTGTGGGAGGAAGAGGGGAGTGAGGGTGGTATTTATAGTGGAGGAGGGGAGGTATTTTAGATTATTTTAATTATTATTATAATATTTTTATCAAGACTATGAATAATCTCAAATCAAGTGGCCTTAATTAGTGAAAATATCATGTGATTTCGAAGCAAGTGGCCTTGCATCACTTATGATGTCATAAATAGTGCATTTTTACTGATAAATTGATTATACGGTATTTTACCGTATTTCACTATTCACCGAAAATTCAAGAGTTTCAGAAAAATACCAAAATTTTACCCCAACCATTTTTCGACGTGTAGAATTCAAAAATGAACTCCATTTTTCAAAAATAATTTTCTAAATATTATTATTTTAATTTTAAAATAAGGTCACAGTTAATTCGAAAAATAACAAAATTGAAGTGCAATTAGTTTTATGTGACATTGGAAAATTAATTAAGATCCCATTATCCTATTGCCATGGGAAAATAAAATAATAATATTATTTACTATTCATGAGGTCATAGTACTATTCATATTACTATTCATATTACTATTCATAAGGGCATGTTACTATTCACCAAAAAAAAAGTTTGTTCCATCAGACTCGAAATAACATACTGAACACAATTGTAGATGATAGTTTCTTGAAATTCAAAACATAGAAGAAATAAAATTATGTTTAAAGGATACTTATAAATATATACCTTAAACAAAATTTCAATCATTTTCAATTTATTTTTAGAAAACCTTGGGATGTTACAAAGAATGACTCACATGGACTTAGAGGTTGACGATGGTCATGTAATCCACATGATCCCATACCTTAATGGGTATCCCCAATGCATAATCACTGAACCATTGAACTATGATAACTTTTATTCTTTCTATAATCAGAATATGTAGGATTTCCACCTAGGTCCCGAGCTCAGTGGGAATCCTCTTTCAGAGTAAGCTCCAATATAATCCAATCTAATAAAAACCCTCAAATCACTATAGGGAATCCCTTTTATGAATAAGACCAAACTTAATCATCTCAATGGGAAATACTCCTGTAGAGACCCAAATATTGACATACATGGACATCACACTACTTTTTCGGAATACTTAATACATGAAAAAAACAGACACACAAGGACCATAATAGTTTAGTGTCTTTGGAAACTTGGAACAAAATATTCTAATTGTGGTGAGAGATCTTCAACATCTTCAATAAAGATCTTCCACTTTTGTTTTCTTACCTAAAACCTTTCTTTAAATCTTGGGGAAAAGAAAACATATAAAGGCTGAGCTCAAATGCTCGGTAAGGGTAAGCATGGAGAAAATAAAACAATTCATATAAATTTGAACATAAAAACATGTACATAATGTTTAAACATCGAAATCTTGTGAAATGACCTAAAACATGGCAGTACGTAAGGAATTGATCAAAATAGAACATCAATCATGATAAAATAGCTTGTAAATAAAACTTTTAATTATGGAAAAACATTAATCACATGATATGATTTCTATAGTATCCAAGGTATTTCTGCCAAGACCATCTTAGTGGACAAATTCCCTTTCTAAATCGAGTCCACTCCTCATTCCAGTCCTGTATTACAAAACCGAATTAACTTACCGTTCCAGCCATGTCTATCTCATGAGATATAAATGTTACCCAATGCATTGGAGGGGGATATAGGTCCCACCCATCTCATAATGAAATCATTCTTTCATGTGCCACAAAATCATAAATCATATATCATAACCCATGTAATAGAATGTGATTCTTAAACATCAAGACATCATAACATAATCTATATAAAAAATGGATATCATTTCATCATAAGAATAATCAAACCATGTAAATAATGGATACATTATACTTGAAACATAAATATATTAAATAATTTCATTTTAGATGGAAAATAGTTTTGATAAAACACTTGAAATGAATTCTTGAGGAAAATATCATTTCTTCTTCAAAATCATTTTATTTTCTCAAAATGCCATTCAATTTTAAAAGAAAAGGGTTTTTTTTGAAAATAATTATACAATACTGTAGAGGAATCTTCATGAAAATGAGGCGTTATAAAACCGTAAAAATCCGTTCATGCCGTATAAGTTAAAAATAACATTCTCCTCGTACTTTTGTCGGAAAAGTCAAAAAGTTCCTCGTGTGGTAAACAAAAAAAATATTCTTTACATACCATACAATAAAAGTAAAAAATGGGTAAAAGGACTTTAAACATACATGAATTTTTTTTATAAAACATGGAAATGGAAGATAAATATAACCCCAGTAAATACTTACGTATAAGAAATCTCGGATAGAAAACAATTGAGATTGCAACATTATCCCTTACCTTAGGTCTGATATGCTTCGTACGTATCCTAAACTCCTCTATAATGATTTAAATAATGTCATTGACTTATTACATAATCATATTAATTGTTATGATATCATATATGGTTCACTTATGACTCTATATTACCCGTTCTTTTGTAAGTTCCATGTTAAAGCAGCGTTTTGGGTAAAATTGTTTTATTTATCGTACATGTTTGGACTTGTTGTTCTTGATATTATTACTTATATCCTGATTTACTTAATTCTAGAATGTAAAACATGATTTATATATAATATATATTCATCATATACATATATATATGATAGATCGATAAATGGAATGAAATACACCGTTCATGGAGACGGTAGGCCGTACGTACGCATGAACATTGTTTTCGTTTCCTTATTGAATTTAATGGAATTAAGTAGATGACATACATATATATATACATAAATACATAATCATTATTATGTAATATATTTCATGATTACTTATTATATATATTTTATAATCATTCATGAATGGTTAACATGGAGAATGAATCTCATCGCGTCGTGGAGACGGTAGCCCATACGTATGCACGAGCGATGATATCATTCCGATGAACATGGAATTGTATTTAAGTGTATGTTTAATATTTCAAAATCTATATTACTTTGAAATAATCATATATAGTTATTTATTTACACCATTATACCCATCCAAGTAAGGTGGTGGTCGAAAACAGATTACACCACGACGTGGAGACGGTATTCCGTACGTACGCACGAGCGGTGATTTCGTTTTTCGTAGGATGGATAGATGGTGAAATAGGGTTGTTTCATACTTATAATAACATATAAGTATATGATTGATACTGATGTTATTACTTCATAATGAAACAACTAAAGAAGAAGAAGTAGAATAAGAAATAAATTTGAAAGAATCAGTAACGGACATTACCTCTTCTTTGAAGCGCCTCTTCTTAACCTCCTCTTAGGGCACTAAAGATGGTCTTTTAAGAAGACCAGGACCTCTAATATGTTTCTAGGGAAGTGGAGAAGAGAAACTGGCAGGGTTTGACCGAGATTGAAGGCTCAAAGTGGTGTGTGGAAGAGAGGGAGGAGGTGCCCTTTTATAAGGGAGGAGAGGGACACCTTAGGAAAAACTAAAAATATTATTTTATTATAAAGTCATATTCGGTTTTTAACAGCTCCAAATTGATTTATTTCGAAGCTAAGGTGGTGATGGGTCTAAATAATCTCATACAATAGAATTTAGACAAGTTTAGGTTACTATTTTATCATTATTATTTAGATTTAACTCTAAGTTAAATAATTTTTCTTTTACCGTGTCTTCTTGTTTTCTTACACTATAAGGTTAATAAACATACTATAACAAGCCAAACGGACCCCAAGTTTATTATTAATATATATAACCTTATATAAGTAATTTTTCTAAACCTTATATTTTTAGGAATAAAATAACAATTAATAATATAATATTGTTTTAAAAAACTATTTTATGTTAATTTTGACACTATTTGGTAATTGATTTTTGTGAAAATCATAGCAGAATGATTAGTTATAAAAAAGTTAATTAAATCAATAATAACATGTCATATTAACCTATAAAATTAGTGGAATTTATAAAAAGTCTCAAATTACATTTATTTGACTATTTATAACATCAATTATGTTAATATTTCATTAATGATATAATTACTGCATCATCATTGTGTCATAAATAAATTAACTTATTTAATGTCTAAAAATTATAAATAAAATACCATTATGTGGGAAATATTTTTATATTTATAATTAATATTTATAGACTAATTTAACTTATGTATAACCCTATATTAAATATGTTTTAGTTATTAAACTTTGATTTTAACTATTTTAACTATTCTTTAAATAAAATAATATTAAATGCTCTAATCTAATCCAAGTGGGCCTAAATGGTCAAATGTTATTCCTAAGGTAGTTTTTGGTCGAATTACACTTATCCAATAGAATTAGGACATATGTTGGGGTAATATTAATATCATTTTTACCTTTAATTACCCTATTTACTTTTAACCGTGGTAAATAAAAGTAAAAAGTTACTATCCACCAAATATTATTTTCATCTCATTGAACCACATTTTAGTCCTTGATATTAACCGTGTCTCTCAGATTTTGGAAATTAAATTCAAATAAGTGGTAAAATTTCATTTAAATGAAAAAGTCAGTTTTTTTTAACCACCACTAAGTGGTTTCACTATTCATCGAAAATTGATGTTTTTCAGAAAAATATCAAAAATTCAGCATAAGCATTATTTGATATTCCGAATTAAAAATTGATGTCTATTTTTCCAAATTCAAAACATATAAGTGGAATTAATTAATTTTAAAATTAATTCCCGTTATCAAAACAAATAGCGTGTTTTTATGAAACAAAAACTATGAAAAGATTGATATTTGTTCATATCCAATTTCAAAGTGAAATTAATTACAATGAAAAACATTGTATTAAATGGTAAAAATATATTCTAATTACACTTTAAAACCAATTAAAAATATAATCTAACAATATAAATTATTGTGTTGAAAAAAGTTGTTTTTAATTAAAATATTGCGTGTTTTTACTATTCATTAAAATATGAAAGTTATCAGAATAATATGAAAAATTTATCCAAAGTAAATTTTTATATCCTGATTCCAAATAAGAATTTTATTTTGTCAAATTGAGCTTATAAACATGTCAAAAACAATATTTAAGGTGGGTGCGCCATCAAAAGGCGACAAAACTGCATTTTTTGAAAAATACTTATTTTACCTGAAAAATTTATCTTGTTCTCATACCATGTTCTAGAAAATGTGTAAGATGAATAATAAGGTAATAAAATTCAAAATGTAGTTAATAATATTCATAAAAGCTAGTCCATAATAATATTATAACAATATATCGTTGTTTTAGCGAAACCCGATATTGCGTACAACACACGCTATCGAGGAAGGTCTTGATTGCGTGTAATGCAAGCCAAGGCTGGGTTGCGTGTAGTGAAAGACTCCTTTGTTGTTGCGTATAACAAAATACAACCATATTTCATTTATAAACTGAATATATATATATATATATATACACTCAATGTTGTGTTGAATAACTACTATAAAAAAACTTGAAATTGTGTTTAACATGATCCATGATTAGTGTTGCATATACTGCAAGATAATACGATGTCGCGTATAGCACAAGCTAATTTTGGGGTATCGTACAACACAAGACATCAAATAAATTAAAAGAATATTCTTTATAAAATCTCTAGGTGTTACATTCTACCCCCCTTAAAATGAATTTCTCCCTCGAAATTCGTCGGGGTTATAAATGGTTTACTACTTGAAGGTTTCTTTAATAGAAACCCACATCATTAAAAGGAATACTAAAACTTAATTTTTTAAAAAATGAACGTTAGAAACAAAACGGATACCCAAAGTAACTCATCACTTTGGTTCCCACATAAGAGATCATAGGTGAAAATATGGATATGGAAGAGAAATCTAACCGTCATGTTCTGATGGAGAGTGGTAGAGAAGAGGGCTATGAAAAATCCAACAGTCACAATGCCATAAAATTGTGATGTTCTAAGGTACCATCTGATTAATCATATATGAGGGCACTAGGACAACATTTTTGGTTTTCAAGATCATTTACCTAATGATGAAGAATTTTCAAATCAAAAGAAATACTTACTTGATTTTGGTACAATCTCACCGTTGTTCGTGCCTTGAACAATTTCCAGTTCATCTCTTAAAGAAATGAAGTTGAATTTGTCATTCGTGAAGTATTAGTATATCATGTGATAGAATGATGAGTCATTCCATCTATTTCAAACAAAATGTTAGAAAACATTATCAAATATACATAAGTCCATCTATGGTGTGGTTAATTGTATATGATTCCAAAAATGGACTTATACTTCATCTATCATACCGCTTAATAAAATAAAACTAGTTTATTATAACCAGGGACTTCATGTAGGCCGGTGGTATGCGATAAAGGCCTGTCGCACTTCGGTTGTGGGTTCGATTCCTGCAACCTTGTCCGACGCGACGGGTTGTCGCCCATCCTGCAGGTTGCCCTTTTTCTAAAACTAAACTATTATAACATTACAAAAATAATATCGAAAAAAGTTCTATCCTTAAGCAATACTATCTGATATCCAACATAATCCATTTCAATCTTTAGACTTATCCAAAATACATCTGTCCAATCTCATAGTATACAAAAAACGATTACTAGAAATGTCATCTACCGAGCATGTGAATACTATCATTCATCATACGATATATATTGTTGGTCACTTCCAAACATGTGAATACCTTAATCATATATTCTCTTAAAAAATTAATACCCATTAATCCTTTGTGAAAACATGAATGCTGCTAAAAGTTAACTCTTTCCACATACCAAAATCCCAAAATTTCTATATACTCAAACCATGATATCACTTTGTCCTTATATCAGTCATGAGCTCATGAATACTATCAAACATTTAATTTTCTCTTTATTATGCATATCATTTTCTTTCCAAAAATATTTCAATCACCTTTCCTGGTTACTGATTCCATATTCTTATGGAAAACCACAATGGACCAATACATAGATATTCCAATATACCATAAAAGTACCTCAACAACATTATTCTTGAATAACAATACAAAAACACTTCAATCCATCCTCTTCATTGATTTTCATGGAATAATTCCTTCGTTGATTTAGAATTAAATTCTTAGGTCAGGGCATTGAGTTGGGTAATGCCCATTTTCTCTTCAAATAAGACATTGGACTCCATAACAATCTGTCACTCTATGACCCTTTTCCCCACATAGATAACATCTTCCCCTCTATTTGAGGTATTCCTCAAGGTTCTTCATCCCTTCTTTAGAAATATCAATATTCCTTTGTCTAGGCTCCTCACCCAGCGAACATGCATAAAATTCCATCTTCCACTTATTTGATGACTTAGGAATACAACTAAAGTTCACCTTGTTAATCATATATGAGATGACTGATTCGGCATAATCATGATATCTTTCTCTCCAGACGTTACATAATTTCGTTGATCATAGTCACCAATTTTTCCATTGGAATCAATGTTAATTGAATTCATTCTTTTTCCCTCCATTGACTAAGACTAGAAACCATAATGTAAGAAACAGTTAAAATAATGAGGAACCACATAATCATAAAAAGTCACTTGTGGGATGTCTAACTTATCAAAAATTATTTAATCCATGACACCTTAGGTTCAACCTAGGTTATTCATGATCGCAACATAATTCTAGGACTATAACATATACGTATACATAACCTTAGGGACATCCCTAGACATACCTTAGAAATATCTCTAAGGATTTCACTAAAGTTTTTCACATCCTAGTTTCCAAAGGTTGACTAAACCTTTCCTCTAATACCAACTATAGTGGTCTGGAATTACTTCCAGTGGACTATAATTGATACCTATCAGGGAAATCCATGGGCAGCTACACCCCCTAGGTGGGACACACCTCCATCCCCAGTGGCATCCATTTCCCCATGAAGCCCTTGGGCAGAGATCCATGCTTCGTCCAACGCTCACATGTGAAAGTTCCCAAGGATCAGATTCATTCCTACCTCCTTTGCCTCTGATACCAACTGTAGAGACCCAAATATTGACGTACATGGACATAACATTACTTTTGCGTCATACTTAATACATGACAAAAACAAACACATAAGGACCATAATAGTTTAGTGTCTTTGGAAACTTGGAACAAAATCTTCTAATCGCGGTGAAAGATCTTCAACATCTCCCATAAAGATCTTCCCCTTTTATTTTCTTACCTAAAACCTTTCTTTAAATCCTGGGGAAAAGAAAACATATAAAGGGTGAGATAAAATGCTCAGTAAGGGTAAACATGTAGAAAATAAAACAAGCCATATACATTTGAACATAAAAACATGTACATAATGTTTAAACATCGAAATCTTGTGCAATGACATAAAACATGGTAGTACGTAAGGCATAGATCAAAATAGAACATCAATGATGATAAAATAGCCTGTAAATAAAACTTTTAATTGTGTAAAAACATTAAAAACATGATATTATTTCCATAGTAGCCAAGGCATTGCTGCCAAGACCATCTTAGTGGACAAAGTCCCTTTCTGAATCGAGTTCACACATCGTTCCAGTCCTGTATTACTGAACTAGATTAACTTACCATTCCATCCATGTCTATCTCATTAGATATAAATCTTTACCTAATGCATTGGAGGGAGATATAGGTCCCAACCATCTCATAATGAAATCATTCTTTCATGTGCCACAAAATCATAAATCATATAGCATAACCCACGTAATAGAATGAGATTCTTAAACATCAAGCCATCATAACATAATCTATATAAAAAAATGGATATCATTTCATCATAAGAATAATAAAACCATTTAAATAATAGAGACATTATACTTGAGACATAAACATATTAAATAATGTCATTTTAGATGGAAAATAGTTTTGATAAAACACTTGAAATGAATTCTTGAGGAAAATATCCTTTCTTCTTCAAAATAATTTTCTTTTCTCAAAATGCCATTCAATTTTAAAACAAAGTGGTTTTGTTGAAAATAATCATACAATATTGTAGAGTAAGATTCATGAAAATGAGGCGTTATGAAACCGTAAAAATCCGTTCATGCCGTATAAGTTAAAAATAACATTTTCCTCGTACTTTTGTCGGAAAAGTCAAAAAGTCCCTTGTGTGGTAAACAAAAGAAAGATTCTTTACATACCATACAGTAAAAGTCAAAAATGGGTAAAAAGGACTTTAAACATACATGAAAACATTTTTATAAAACTTGGACATGGATGATAAATATGACCCCAGTAAATACTTATGTATAAGCAATCTCGGATAGAAAACAATTGAGATTGCAACATTATCTCTTACCTTAGGTCCGATATGCTTCGTATGTATCCGAACCTACTGTATAATGATTTAAATAACATCATTGACTTATTAAAGAATCATATTAATTGTTATGATATCATATATGGTTCACTTATGACTTTATATTACCTGTTCTTTTGTAATTTCCATGTTAAAGCAGCGTTTTGGGTAAAATCGTTTTATTTATCGTACATGTTTGGACTTGTTGTTCTTGATATTATTACTTATATACTGATTTAATTAATTATAGAATGTAAAAAATGATTTATATGTAATATATATTCAGCATATACATATATATATATATATATATATGATAGATCGATAAATGGAATGAAATACACCATTCATGGAGACGGTAGGCCGTACGTACGCATGAACGTTGTTTTGATTTCCTTATTAAATTGAATTGAATTAAGTATATGACATACATATATATATAAATAAATCCAATATCATTATTATGTCATATATTTCATGATTACTTATTATATATACTTTATAATCATTCTTGAATGGTTAACATGGAGAATGAATCTCATCGCGTCGTGGAGACGGTAGTCCGTACGTACGCACGAGCGATGATATCATTCCCATGACCGTGAAATTGTATTTAAGTGTATGTATAATATTTCAGAATCAATATCCCTTTGAAATAATCATATATAGTTATTTATTTACACCATTATACCCCTCCAAGTAAGGTGGTGGTCGACAACAGATTACACCACGTCGTGGAGACGGTATTCCGTACGTACGCACGCGCGGTGATTTCATTTTCCATAGGATGGATAGGTGGTGAAATAGGGTTGTTTAATACTTATATTAACATATCAGTATATGAGTGATACTTATGTTTTTACTTCATAATGAAAAAACTAAAGAATAATAAGTAGAAGAAGAAATAAAGTTGAAAGAATCAGTAACGGACATTACCTCTTCTTTGAAGCGCCTCTTCTTAACCTCCTCTTAGGGCACTAAATATGGTCTTTGAAGAAGTCCAGGACCTCTAGGATGTTTCTATGAAAGTGTAGAAGAGAAATTGTCTGGGTTTGGCCGATCTTGAAGGCTCAAAGTGTTGTGTGGAAGAGAGGGAGGAGGTACCCTTTTATATGGGAGGAGAGGGGCACCTTAGGAAAAACAAAAAATATTATTTTATTATAAAGTCATATTCGGTTTTTAATAGCTCAAAATTCATTTATTTAGAAGCTAAGGTGGGGATGGGTCTAAATAATCTCATCCAATAGAATTTATACAAGTTTTGGTTACTATTTTATCCTTATCATTTAGATTTAACTCTATGTTAAATAATTTTACTTTTACTGTGTCTTCTTGTTTTCTTACACTATAAGGTTAATAAACTTACTATAACAAGCCAAAAAAACCCCAAGCTTATTATTAATATATAATCTTATCTAATTCATTTGGATTAACCTTAGATTTTTAGGAATAAAATAACAATTAATAATATAATATTTATTTTAAAAACTATTTTATGTTAATTTCGACACTATTTGGTAATTGATTTTTATGAAAATCATAACAGAATGATTAGTTTGAAAAAAGTTAATTAAATCAATACTAACATGTCATATTAACCTATAAAATTAGTGTAATTCATAAAAAGTCTCAAATTACATTTATTTAAGTATTTATAACATCAATTATGTCAATATTGCATTAATGAGATAATTACTCCATCATCATTGTGTCATAAATAAATTAAATTATTTAATGTCTAAAAATTATAAATAAAATAAAATTATGTTGGAAATCTTTTTACCTTTATAATGAATATTTATAGTCGAATTTACCTTATTTATAACCCTATATTAAAAACGTTTTAGTTATTAATCTTGGATTTTAACCATTTTAACTATTCTTTAAATAAAATAATATTAAATGTCCTAATATAATCCAAGTGGGACTAAATGGTCAAATTTTATTCCTAAGGTTTTTTTTTCATTGAATTAAACTTATCCAATAGAATTTGGACATGTGTTGGGGTAATATTAATATCATTTTACCCTTAATTACCCTATTTACTTTTAACCGTGGTGAATAAAAGTAAAAAGTTACTATTCACTAAAAATTATTTTCATCTCATTGAACCACATTTTTGTCTTTGATATTAACCATGTCTCTCAGATTTTCAAAATTCAATTCACAGAAGTGGTAAAATTTCATTTAAATGAAAAAGTCAGTTTTTTTAACTACCACTAAGTGGTTTCACTATTAATCGAAAATTGAAGTTTTTCAGAAAAATACCAAACATTCAGCCTAAGAATTATTTGATCTTCCGAATTCAAAATTGATGTATATTTTTCCAAATTCAAAACATATAAGTGGCATTAATTAATTTTAAAATTAATTCCCGTTATCAAAACAAATAGCGTGTATTTAAGAAACAAAAACTATCAAAAGATTGATACTTGTTTATATCCAATTTCAAAGTGAAATTAATTCCAATGACCAACATTGGATTAAATGGTAAAAATATATTCTAATTACACTTTAAAATCAATTAAATAGATAATCTAACCATATAAATTATTGCGATGAAAAAAGTTGTTTTTAATTAAAATATAGCGTGTTTTTACTATTCATTAAAATATGAAAGTTATCAGAATAATATGAAAAATTTATCCAAAGTAAATTTTTATATCCTGATTCCAAAAAATAATTTTATTTTGTCAAATTGAACTTATAGGCATTTCAAAAACAAGATTTACGGTGGGTGCGCCATCAAAAGGCGGCAAAACTGCATTTTTTGAAAAATACTTATTTTACCTGAAAAATTTATCTTGTTCTCATACCATGTTCTAGAAAATGTGTAAGATGAATAATAAGGTTATAAAATTCAAAATTTAGTTAATACTATTCATAACAGCTTGTCCATAATAATATTATAATAATATATCGTTGTTTTAGCAAAACCTGGTATTGCGTACAACACACACTATCGGGGAAGGTCGTGATTGTGTGTAATACAAGACAAGTATGGGTTGCGTGTAGTGCAAGAATCCTTTTTTGTTGCGTATAACAAAATCCAACCATATTTCATTTATACATTGAATATATATATATATACACTCAATGTTGGGTTGAATAACTACTATCAGAAAAACTTGAAATTGTGTTTAACACGATCCAAGATTAGTGTTGCGTATACTGTAAGCTAATACAGTGTCACGTATAGCACAAGATAATTTTGGGGTAGTGTACAACACAAGACATCAACGAAATTAATATAATATTCTTCATAAAATCTCGAGGTGTTATAACTCCCCTGTAAGACGAATCTTCTAAGGGTCCCCATAGGTGTAGTTCCTTACAATCAAAATACATGGACTTTGATTCCCTTCCAAATGGGATACATATGAATCCTCCTTTAGGTTCAAACCCAACACCCCAAATTAACCTTGTTCACTTCGGACCACATTCCTAGTAGTGTCTAATGAAACTTGGAAATCCATATCCCTTCCAGGTTCTCCGGTCCACCTCGGTATAAGTCCCACACCAATCCTTGACTAGGAACCTTCTACCTAGATGCCCTTTTCACATGACATTAAACTATACAGTTAGGTCCTTATCACATAACCTTAAAAGGTATGATGTGGCCCATTATGTATCATTGAACTACGTGGGTTCTGATTACTTTCACAAGGGTATATAGGAAGACCATCACATGAGTTTGATCCCAACATCAAAACAACTCCCATTTCCCTGGATGAAAATACACTCTATAGTGCCTCACTATGTGGCTAGAAAACCAGTGTCATCATAATCATAATCAAAGAATCTATAATCTTTATATAAAAGGATACCATTGAAGGAAAACCTCAAATACATTCAGATATCTCCATTGATGAAGAACCTAAAATACATACAGATTATTCTATATTCCATACATGCTAATAGTTTATTGTTAATTCATGGGCGAACCAGATCATACATGGGAATTGATAAAGGGTTAATGAATATGTCCTAAGTATATAAGAGATTCATGAAGTTAGAAATAGTTCCCCCACCAAAAGGGTGTGATGAGCGCTAACTCCCATCCTATCAACCAATATGATTTCTCAACCATCCTCGGCCAAACTTCCCGATGAGAACCTGCCTTTAGAAAGTAGGTCCCCATGGATATAGAACAGTTGGGTGTTTTTGATTCCATGAACAATACCATTGTAAAATATTCGGAAATAATGATTCCCAACCCAAAAATATATTTGTGGGAAACAATGATTCATTTATGATTTTTTCATACTCTTATGATTCATGTCATTTGAAATGATAAATCTTTATTCCCTGACTCATGTTTATGATCTTTAACAAATTTGGTATGAGATTTGCAAGTTATGTTCAAGATCTCATACCATTATGCTTATATTATTCTTTAATATTATCATCTATTGATATCTCTCATGTTTACCCTTATTGAGAATTTATGATCACTCTTTCTTATGTTTACTTTACCTAGGTTATGAAGAAAATTTTTAAGTAGGGTTTGTTTATAAGGATCACTAAATAGGAAGATGTTTGTGGTAGATATTGAATATCTTTCATGAAATAATAAAATTGTGTATCTAGTATCCAAAGACACTATAACTTTATGGTCCTTTGTAATGTGCTTGTAAAATTTATTGAATATTCTTATAAAAAGATGTAATATTTATATTTGAAAATCCCAAGTCACTATAGTTGGTATCAAAGAAGAGTTTAGTAAATATTTAGAGATCAGGTTTATAAAACTTTTTTAAAAACTCCAGGGACAAGTATAAGTAAAATAAAACATCCTAAAAGTTTGGTAAGAAGATATTATGTGATTTTACTAGAAATACATACCTTTATAGATACTAAAAGTGGATGTGGTTTGGGGAAAAATCATTTAGGGGTTACAACCCCAAAAAGTGTTGGTCGAGTATATCTAATCCATTATTCTGGTGCATGGTGAGTATTCCCTTACTACACACCTGGTTCGACACTCCTGGGTGTTCTTCTTGGTTCATTAAAATTTTATTTATAAACAATTATAAAAAATTTGGATAGATGATGAGCATGGATGATCTAGGTTAAACCTAAGGTGTCATAGGGTGAAAAGAGGGTGACATGATTTAGACATACTATAAATGATTTTTCATTATTATGTGGTTTCCTACTAAGATTATTATTTCTTAAACTATGCGTTTTGGTTTTAGTAAATAGTTGGAACTAGGAGGAAATATGTTAATGTCAAATGTGATGAAAAATGGAATGATTTTCCTTATGAGAAACCAAATAAAATGGGAGTTGGAGGGAGAAACCCTGTCATTATGCCTAATTAGATATCATGATATATGATTAAAAAACTCAATATGTTTGAGTTTCTTATCACACCTAATAAGAGAATTATGGAGTTTTATAAAGATCATGGAGAGAAGAAGATTTAGTTTCATACGTATCAGGAATGTGGGTAGAAGAACCCAAGAGAATGTCTCAAAGGAAGGGGAGGATATTTTGTATGTGGAAATGATGTTCATAGAGTAATGAATTGTGGAGGAGTTTAATGACTTATGTGTGGGGAACATGGGAAATATTCAAGTAAATTACCTAATCCAAGAGTTAAATCCAAGAGCAAGGAAGGATCTATTTTATGAAAATTGTTGATGTAAAAGGATTGGAGTGTTTATGTATTGAGATTTGAGAATTATTTTATAGAAGTGTTAATATCAATGACATTCTAGTTATAAGAATCGTGAAACATCTAAGGATTGTTTCATATTATATTTTATTTAAGTATTTAAAAGCATATGTTGAGTTGTACTGATAACTAATAAAAGTTATTTAGAGGTAGGATGGTATTTTTGGAGAACACATGATTAAGGGAAAGATAACCCTTAATATATGATCTATGTTGAAATAATAATTTTTAGTTGAGATAAATATATTATTGATAAGGTAAATGGGATAATATTGATGAAAAAGTGGTTTATGTTATCTTTGATGGATTTTAATGAATTTTTGAAATTATAGAATATATTATAAAATCAATTATTTTATTTAATAAATGAGGAGAGAGTTAATTTTTGGAAAAATGTATGTTTTAATTAAGGTTTTATAGTAATTCAAGTTATTACCATGTTTTTGGAGAATTTATGATCAAGGTATTCACATATTTGGTATGTGAAATGAAGATTTATTTTATATTATTTGGGGGGTTCATGTTATGTTTATTTTGGAAATCTAGTGATATTATTTCTAAATCTTTGGATTTTGAATTTGGTTAGACATATTTTTGAAGGATTTTAAGGTAAACTGCTTATGGAATGATTTAAGTTGAAATTTGGGCGTAATTGTTTGAGGTTAAAATATAATTTATCATATTTTATAACATTTGTTAATCATTTTGGGTTTAGTAAATTTCATAAGACAGGAGGAAATCCTTTCCATTATTTTTATAGATTTTATGATTCATTAGAAGTTAATTTTAGTGCTCCAAGAATGAAAAATTCATCTTGAAAACTCATTTATTAGAGTAAGATATGAAGTTTAAATTGATCGAATCACAACAAAAGGATGGAACTATGCTTATGAAATGGAAATAAATTAAGTAAGTATATTTTATTGTGTTCTCTATATTGATAGTAAAATAATACCACAACTTTGAGAAATATATATTGAAATAAAATGTTATAATTTTAACTTTATTTATGATGAATCGATAGTCTTTTCATCCATTATAGATTTATAGTTTTGTGGTCATTAACTTTCTCCCAACCAAGTTATCCATCACTCTCTATTAGTCCCTAGGCATTAGTTTTCTCCTCTATGTCCATATTTCCACTTTCCACTAATGTTATCCAATTTGGAAACCTAGTTTTGTGTTATTCCATATGACCTTCATATTTCCCTTTCCCTTTTCCAAAAAAGTTTTATTTTCCCTATATATGATATGAGTTTTCAATAGAAGCATGTTAAAATATTGAACCTTTGATGACTGAGATAAAATTGAGAGAGAATAGTATATTTAAGGGGGTAGAATGTAACACCCCAATATTTTAGAATACATTTCTCTTTAAATAAATTCAATTTATTTGATAATTTGCGCTATACACAACATAAAGTTTAAACGAATCGTGATATACTATTAAAATATTATTATTTAAATGTGGACCAACCATTGAATTGTTGAGTATGAATATGAGTAACCAAATTATTAAATATATGAACAAAAATATTAATAAATAAAAATGTATTTATTAATTATTATTAAATATACACTCGTTTTTTAGTGAAGTAGTTTTATGATTAAAAAATGCATTTCCTTCAAAATAATTTTTATTATATTTTGTGCAAGGAAATTATAATTAATTTAGGACAATTTAGAAATATAATTTTTATAAAATGAACATAATTATTGAAATTATAATATCAAAAATTAACTTAGGGTGAAATTTTATGTTTTTGCTAAAATGATTGATTTTTCAGTGAACAGTGAAAAATATTGATTTTCAAATATTGTAATTTCTTTCCATTAAATCAGATAATTTAAAAGTCCCTTTATATTTTGGATTTAATATTAAATTTATAAATTATCTATTTTATTTAGAAAAATCTAATTAATTTAATTTGAATAATTAATTTTCATCATTTTGGTATAAGTTTATTTTTATGCTTAAAAACACATTTTTCTGAAAATTGTTTTCAACTGAATAATGTTTTTACATTTTAATTAATTGAAATAAGACCTAATGAGGAAATATTTTAATGAAATTTTTAGATTATATATCTCTATATATGAATTTAAATTCATGTAATTAATATTAATATTCATAAAGTTAATGTAATATCATATTACAAATGAAAAATGTTTTAAAAAAACCGATTTTCATCACGTTTTATGAGTTTAATTTTAAATTAAATTTCTGTCACCTTTAGGGATTGAATTTGGTAAAATGGATTAAATATTTTGAATCATCATAAACTATATTATTTAATAATTACAACTTAATATTTGGTCATAAGTATTAGTAAATACAGTAAAAATTTGTCACAACGATAAAAGGGTAAATCAAGTTAACCTTGGTTAAAACTAAGTAATAAAGCCAAAATTTTTCATATTACTTTTTATTGGATGAATTTAGTTTTACCTTTATTACATAAGGATCAATATTTAATTGTTTATTGGAAACGTTTCCATAAAAATGACCTATATAATATTTTAAGTAAAGAAAAAGGTAAAAAATATCACTCTCTTGCTTTTAAATTTCAATTTTATGGTCACATAAGAAAAAAAGAAATTTTTGAATGAATTTTATTATTTATTTTTATAATAATTAAATTATTTCCATGATATTAATTTATTTATAATTTTTCGTGATTATATAATTACCTTAAATGCTTGCGGAACACCGATACAATATTTATTCAATTAACAGAAAAATAAAATAAATAATATTGAAAATATAAAAATTAATATTATTTGAGTAATTTATAGTATTTAATAATTTTTTATATAAATATTAAATATTATAGTAGTTTTAATATATTTTATTCAAATTTCATATTTTTATTTGCGTCTTTAAATTGAAATTAAATGAATTGTTTCAAAATTGTCTTTAATGATATTTTATAATAAATAATGTTTTATTAAATGATTTAAAATTAATAAAAATATTATATTAGGCCAATTTAAAGGAATATGGTTTAACATATTAAAAATGGTTTATTTATGAGTCATTTTTCCACTTATGGTACCATTATTAACCCTTTAAGATTGAAATAATTATTACCACGGTTAAAGTCAAAAATGATTAATGAATGGGTTAATAAAAAGATACAGTTTATTAAGACAGTAAAACCTATAAAAGTTTTATTTTTTATGGTATTTAAAACTAATACTATCCAAACTTCTAATATCTATCCATTTTGAAGCATTTTTATTCATAATTACTTTATTATATTTTATTTTTTTTCAGAAAATCCAAGTGTGTCCTCTCTCCCAATCATAAAAGGACACCCCTATCCTCTCCTCTTCACACTTAAAGAGACTTTTGATTCATTATAAACCTACCTAAATACCTTTCTTACATCTCTAAACATGAACCATATACCCTTATGTTATAAAAAAACCATCCAAGTTATCCTTTAGGTATAAACCTAAAGAGGCAGTCTCAAGAAGAGTTATAGCTCTTAACTGTGCATTTTCATATTATTTATTCTTATAACTCCTTGAAATATTCTCCAAATATGATAATATAATATAAATATTGTATTACATATACTTAGATGTCATTATTTTAATAAAATAACCCATATCTGTATACTCTTCCATCAAATGAGAAATAAAACCATCGATCGTGTGTACGACGAACTACCACCTTGTGAACCAATGTGATTTGTTTTCCATCAATGAATCTTAAGGCCGGATATAATGATAGAATTAATATATATATATTATTTATTAAATAATTATAATTCTATAATTATAATATCATATCTACCTTCTTACCTTCTAATCCACTAGAAAGCGATAACGTCGCTCATGTGTACGTGTGGACTATATCAACCCCGCAAAGCAATGTGATTCATTTTTCATTTCCTTTATACATGTACGATAATAAGAAAGTATTTTAATAATATATATTATTTATATGAAATAATAATTATTGTTTAAATATTAATTATTATTTACTTTTCTTTCATTCCATTTGTTGAAAGATGAAAACAACGTTCATGCATACGTACGACCTACTGTCTCCATAAATGATGTGATTCATTTTTTTGTATATAAAATTTATGGATTTATATAAATATGTATATAATGAATATATATGATATTTATATCATGAATAAAATTCTAGATATTATGGAATCATGATCAAAGTATAAGGATCGAGACAACCGAACCAAAACATGTATGAAAAACGAAGCAGTTATCACCCAAAACAGTGATTTTTATAATAAATTATTAATAAATGGTTGATAATATGTCATAAGTAAA
Organism: Viscum album; assembly: GCA_963277665.1. Taxonomy (NCBI): domain Eukaryota; kingdom Viridiplantae; phylum Streptophyta; class Magnoliopsida; order Santalales; family Viscaceae; genus Viscum; species Viscum album. The sequence continues at coordinate 1,086,169,017 of OY728134.1, read as the reverse complement.
TCATATATGGTATTATATATATTATTATTATTCTATATTTCATGTATAATAAACATATATTTATTATAAATGAGGCTCAAATGTGTATGAATAATGTCGAGACCTGAGGTAAGAGATTTCTACTCTCTTTTATTTATGGGAGACATATGCCATATTCACCACCCGTTTCTTTTGTGTGGTGTATATAATGAACTTTTAAATTGTTATATCATGAATATAATTATTTTAATAATATTTAAAGTTTCATTTTATGTTATTATTTCATGTGTCTTACAATCAAAAAGTTTCAAAAGTGGTAAGGGATTTATGTTTCAATCGTATTTTTAATCCAGATTATTTATGCTCGAATTTCAATTGAGGAAATTATATGATACTTAATTTGATAAATCCATTTAATTTTTATTCTATTATAGTTATTTATTTATAATATTTTTTTTTCTATTCATTTTTTTCAATTTAATTACTCAAGAGACCAAAATAATGTTTTTAAGGAAGACCAACTATGTTTTACTATTCAGTCAAAAATCATTCTCTTCCATGCCCATGTTTTCAAGAAATGTTTTTCATACTATAAAATTATTATTTAATGTAATTTTTATCTTGATTTTATTTTTATAAAATGGTTTAAAATAAATATTTTCTTCATTTTCTAGATGATTTGCCTTTTTATTTTTTACAAAAATATGAAATGAAGGTTTTCTTTTAACTTATTCGGCATAAACAAAATTTCCTACTGTTAGGATCACTAAATGATGTGAAGATTCCTTTATAAGTCTCCACAATTATTTTCAAATAAATTTTTTCCATAATATTTTGTGAAGTTATATATTTTAAATAATATATTTAAAAATGTAAAGGTTATTTTCCACAAGAATGTTTTAATGATCTTTTTATGGTATTTCTATCCATTAATGACAACAACCTTTAGTGTTTCTTATGTTTTACTAGGGATATTATCCAATGCTATCATACTTATTCTTACTATTGATGGTTTATGATTATGATGATGATATTTTTATGAAACCCATTTATTTTCCATGGGATTTTCTATGATGGATTTATGAAATGTTTATAAAACCCATTTTCTTTGCATGGGTTATGATATGATGATATGATGAATGTTTAATGATCTTATAAAACAATAATATATGGTTTTAATTGTGTGAAAGGTGGTCCCAAACTTATATATCCCTTAATTTCATTTAGTAAACCTTTATATATCATTATATAATTATGGGGAACAAGTTGATGTGCATGATGCACTATGAGAAACAAGTCAATGTGATTGATCCACTATGGGATGCAGGTGGCAATGCTTGATCTGTTATGATATGTGAAATAGGTGGGGATTCCTAATACACTATGATTTGATAGTCTTAGTAGTTAACCTTTATATTTGAAATAGTTTAGATACCTATGATGATGACATACTTTTATAACACGAACTTATGGTTCAAGATTAATTTATGATGGTCTCTCACTCTTATAGTTTATGTCATTTGAAATGAAAAATATTTATGCCATGGATATTATTTATTATATTTGATAGATTGGGTATGAACTTTGTATGTTATGGTCATGATCTCATACCCTTATTCTTATCTTATGCTTTTGTATAATCATCGATTGATATCTCCCATGTTTAGCCTTACTAAGAATATAAGCTCACCCGTTCTCATATTTCCATTCCCCAAGTTATCAAGAAATGTTTTTAGTATGGTATGTATATAAAGTGTACTAAATGGGAATATATTTTTATTATACGTTGAATATCTTTCCGGAAATATGAATAGTGTGTATCTTTTCTCCAAATACACTAAACCTTTAAGGTCCTTAGGCATTTTTTTGTAAAATTTATCAAATATTCATTTAAAAAGATGTAATATTCATGTATAAAAATCTTGGGTATCTGTAAGGGTGATTCCTAATCAGTGGTGAGAGGTACACAAATTTATTTTCTAATATTATCAATTCTAGCTGAAATTTTGTTAAGTATTACCAAAACATTTATCTCACTTGTCAATTGGACACATGGAGACATCATTACAGTTTTGGAAGGAATATTTTTTTGTGGTGTCTCATACTCAACTAATGGTTTATTTATGCTCAAATCATTGGAAATAACCTATGAATATAAAATTTAATACTCAGTTATAGCCACTTGTGCCAAGATAATTCATTATCTAGTAAAAATAAGCAATTTTCAAGGATATAACCAATATGTTTTTTAGACTCTTTGGAGTTAAAGAAAATAAGTACTATAGAAAAATTTACTTATTTAGTTTTGGAAAAATAAACCTGTATAAATAAAGCTAATTAATAAATATTTCTATAGAGTTTTAAGAAATTTAAAAGTGAATTATGAAATATGCATGAATAAAAGATATAAGTTTCTTCGGGCCCATGTGATGAAGAATATCATGACCAAAGAATTTATTGATCATGAAAATGTAGAGTGGATTTATTCCTATAATCACATTAACATTTAACATAAAATATATAGAGTGTGTAAGGAGTATCAATGTTGAGTATTACATGAAAAAATTGATCATTAAAATGTAACATGGAGTAATTCCTAAAATCACATTTCCTTATACAAATTAGAGTCATGATGTCATTAAAAGGGAATCAATGTTGAGAATATATATACATTATAGAAACTTACATTATTTTTTGATACATGATTTAAAAATAGTGAAGTTATACCATAACCATATTCCAACTATAATAACAAATTGATATCATATAAGTTATAGTATGATATAAATCCATTATGACATACTAAAATGATCTAAGACATGAGTTGGTCGCCCAACTCATACCCAAAAAAATATTATTAAAGAAAAAGAAATGTAAAATGAAAACATGAGGTGTAATGATATCACACCATAAATGGATTGAAATAGATTACAAATGTAAAATACAAAAACACACCTTAAAGAGGGACCCAAACCAATATTAGTGTGAGAACCCCCTTTATGAATTTGGATGCAATATCAAATATTTTAGGTCCGGATCCATAGATATTGTCTGTATCAACCTATCCTTTTGTAGAAAATCCACAATTCATGCCTCATCAAGTTGTTATTATCACATTTAAACAAATAATAAAGTTATTTTCAAGATGGATTCAACATGAAAGCATCAACGAGGATCTTCAAGTAGAATGGGGACATGCCTTGACATTCAAGTAATTTATTTTACTTTGAGAATCATACTTGGAGGCTTCATTATAACCACATTTTGAACAGTTATGCTTCTAGAGGACACACCCATCCTGCAATAGGAGAATAATGAAGAGTGAAAAAATCAATAACTTAAAAGGCATTCATCATCTTATCTTACTTATCCTAGTCTCTTCTATTTCTATATCCTTAAATAAACGAAAAGTGTAATTAGAGCAATGACTAGACTTGGAAAAAACATGAAAGAAAACATCAATGTTGAGAGGCATAATCAATATTAAAGAAAATTATTATCCAAAGCATATTCTTCACTACTTAGTACAGATCTTTTCTATAAACAATAAAAATAGATTAAAAAGGTAGGTCCATCCATTGTGAAATCATAATAAGGGGTCAAAGTGAATGGAAAAGTCATTCCATTAAACCAATTCCCAAAATAAAATTCAAGAAACATGAGTAGAACTGGGGACCAACATGTCAACGACCAAATAATCTCTTGTAAAAAACTATTCCCAATGAAGCTATAGGTAATCAAAATCAATATTTTGATAAATATCATGTTCAAATTTATTAAAAATTCACTCTATTATACTTATATAATCATAAAAAATTATCTCCTTATTATAATATATTCAAAAATCACACAATTCTTATTCATCAATCCAAGGATAGAATTCATCCTTATATGTAACACCCCAAGCTTCCACGATACGTTTCCCTTCGAATAATGCAACAGCTTGCATTGTACGCAACTTCAAGATTCTAACACATTCCATCCAATCAAAGTAGCCGTTATGAATAGTAATACCCACTTTTTGAAATTTTATAAATTTTATCTTTTAAAATGGACTTAATTTTTGGATTCATAATATCAAAATTAGCTTAGGATGAATTTTGGGTATTTTTCTGAAAACTTTCAATTTTTGATGAATAGTGAAAAACACCGAGTTATAGTTTAAAACTGAATTTTTATTTAAATAATTATTTATTTTATTTAAATTTATTTTAGATAAAAATAGATACATAATACCTATATAAGTTCAATTAAATTCATTGGAGTTAGTTTATTATAATTTTAGATATATAAGAATTTTATTGAACTTTTCACCGTCTTTTACCCACCTCCTAAGAAAATTTGCAAATTCACATAAAACTTAATTTTACCGCTTCTGTGAGTGGAATTTAAACAATATGAGAGACACAGTTGATATCAGTAAGTAAAATTTGGTTCAATAAGATGAAAATAATTTTTGGTGAATAGTAACTTTTTACTTTTATTTACCACGGTTAAAAGTAAATAGGGTAATTAAGGGTAAAAATGATTTTATTATTACCCTAACACATGTCCTAATTCTATCGGATATGTATAATTCGACCCAAAAAATATTAGGAATAAAATATGAACCTTTTTGGTCCACTTGGATTAGATTAAGACACTTATTATTATTTTATTTAAAGAAAAGTTAAAAGAGTTAAAATAGAAGTTTAATAACTAAAACATTTTTAATACAGGGTTATACATAATATAAATTCCACTATAAATATTCATTAGAAAGATAAAATGATTTAATACATAATTGTATTTTATTTATATTTTTAGACATTAAATAATTTAATTTATTTATGACATAATGATGATGTAGTAATTACCTAATTAATGAAATATTAAAATAATCGATATTATAAATATCCAAATAAATGTAATTTGAGACTTTTTATGAATTAAAATAATTTTATAGGTTAATATGACATGTTAGGGTTGGTTAGATGAATTTTTTGCTAAGTAATAATGCTGTTATGAATTTATAAAAAACAAAATACCAAATAGTGTCCAAATTGACATAAAAGAGTTTTTAAAACAAATATTACATTATTAATTGATATTCTATTCCTAAAAATCTAAATTTCGGACAAAGGACTTATATAATGATAGGTGTATTATTAATGAACCACATGAGGTTATATTGGAAGTATATAGTAAGTTTATTAACCATATAACATAAAAATACAACGAGACATGGTAAATGTCAAACTATTTAACTAAGAGTTAAATATAAAAGATAAAGTTAACATAATGACCCAAAACTATCTAAAACCTATTTGTTGAGTGGTTTTCAACCCATCCACACCTTATCCTTTAAATAACCCATTTTTTAGAAATTATAAACCAAAAATGATTTTATTATAAAATAATATTTCTAGCTTTTCTTTAGGTGCCACTCACCCCTCTTATAAAAGGGCACTCCCCCTTATCTCTAATTCACACCTTCAAAGCTATTTGGATCAGCCAAAACCTACCCAAATACCCTCTCAACTATCCTCCATTCATCCTAGAGGCCTTAATTTAGTCATAAATCCAACATAAAAACCCCTTTTGATCAAATGAAAAGGAAGAACCCGAAGAAGAGGAGGTTAACCTACCCTCGACCAAGGAAAAGCACAAGGTGAGGGTTAATTTTACAATCTCTTTATTATCCGAGGTTGTTTATATGTAATTATCTACTGGGACCACTTTATCATCCACATACATGTTTCATAAAAACATATTTCAAAACATTCTTACTATTTTATAGACTATGGGTTAAATTCATTTATACCCTTGTTTCAATTTTATAAGATGTTTATAAAGGAATCTTTCCATCGTTTTCCAAACAAGGTACTTTATGAAATTTTCAACAAAATTAAGGTAAGAATGTTTTTCTAACTTATATGGTGGGTGAGGCTATATTACGTCGTTATAATAATGTCGAAGCTTCCCTTACAAACTTATAATAATATTTCTAAATAAATGTTTTCTTTATAATTATGCGACTCTTAAATGATTTCAAAATAGAAAGAGATATTCCTATAAAAAAGGTTTTGATTTCATCTATGTCAACATCCTTTGATGGATTTTAAGTTTATTTGAAGTTGATTGATTATGATACAAAACTTCCATATTGTATTGAATGTTTTGTGATATGTTTGACTATGGATTTTCTATTTGTATACCATTCATGGTTTATGGTTAAAGTATTGACATTTCGTATGATAGTTTTAATACGAATGTTTATGTTTTATTTCAACCTTTTCATATGAGGAATGTATTAGACTTAGAAAGTGACAGGTGGAGCCCGCTATAGCTCCTCGATGCATTAGTAGGTCTCATGAGACAACTAGACGTGGAATTGGCTGAGGCCTTTCCCAATATGATATATAGTTTTGGCCGAGGCCTTAATAATTTTTAAATATCTTGTTCGAGGCCTAGACAAAATGTTTCAGAATGTACGGCATTATACATTCCCTCATTATGAAAATAATATTGAGGGTTCATGTGGTCATTCGACCAGTAGAATACCCATTATTATGTTTTATTATGGCATTATTTACTTAGCTCATATTCCTGCCCTAAAAGTATTCATGTTTATTATTGGTAAAGGAATGTGGTTTCAATTATTCACCATGATTAATATTTATGTTATTTTCCACTGTATTTCTTACCCTTACTAAGTGTTTCATCTCACCCCTTTCTTATGTTTCATTTATCCCAGGATATGAATAATTTAGTTATGAGTGACTTGAAATCATAATCTAGGAGGATTTGATGTTTCTAATGGAATATATTCGTGTTGTATTTCTTTTCAAGATGTAAAGTTGAACTTATGTATGAATATTATTTCCAATAATACTAAACTAATCGGTCTTTCAAGACATGATTTACTTATGATCATGCCAATGTTATGTAATAATACACCGACTCTAGGTAACTAGGGTCAGAGAATTACAGTTGGTATCAGAGGAAGTTTAGTAAAAACCTTTGAAATTAGATTTAGATAAACTCTGATTATAGCACATTACCCTAAGATAGTCTTTGAAGATTAGTATAGAAGAACTTCATAGAATTTTTTTATTGTAGAGATTTTTTGAGTTTTCCAAGAAATACATCCCTGTCTGGATAAGAGCTGGTAGAGGCGGCTCTGGCATAGATGTACCTAGGGGTAAAACCTGAAAACACCACTTTGAGCTAGACTCGAACAGGAAATGGTGCATGACAACGGGCTTTGTTGCACTCTTGGTTATGTCACTCATGAGGTATAGGTTTATGATAATTCTGATTTTATTTACGAACCATTATGAAAGGTTTATGAGTATATAATTCCTCAAAGAAAACATTTTTATGATTATGGATTATATCCATAAACTATTCAATTTATGTTAAGTATTATATAAGTTTGTATTTAGGTATTGCGATTCATAAAATAATCTAGTGTATTCCATTATTTAGAAATGGATTCTAGTGGAAGGAATGGAAACCGTATCAATTCACACACTCCATATAGGGATTTCCCTCATGTTAAAAATAATTATAGTGGAGTTGGTGATACAACTGGTGCTGATCAGCTTATCACCATACTGGGAAAACTCCCACAGGTTATGAATAATAACCTTACCCGTATGGAGAACCCTGATCTACATCGTGGAGGATCAATGTTAGACTACTTCATTAGGCAAAAACCACAAACATTCAATGGGGGTACAAATCCATTAGTAGTTGAGAAATAGAGAAATTTCTTAGAGAAAATATTCCACGCCTTGGGGAGTAGCAAAAGGGAAAAAGTGGTCATGGCAGTTTACCGCCTCACTAGAGATGATGATCAATGGTGGTCATTGATTCAAAACACAAAGGAAGATGATGAAATATCAACTATGTAATGGAGGGAGTTTAAATAAATTTTCTTAGAAAAATACTTTCCTCATGACCATCGAGAAGATATTGATAGTCAATTTCTGAGTCTGAGGTAAAAGGAGGATGAGAATGTCGTAAAATATGAAGCTAATTTTACATGGTTAGAGAGGCATACAACAGATTATATACGTAACCCAAAAAGTAATATTGACCATTTCTTTGATGGGTTAAAACCATTTCTCCATCGAGCATTAGTATCACAATCCTTCTCATCATATAAAGATATTGTCTCGTGTGCTATCAAGACAGAAAAGGAATTCTCTAAGTCTTATGACTTTAAAGAAAAGTAAGTGAAGAATAGATCTGCTGAATGATCTGGGAAAGGAAATAAGGAAAAAAGGAAGAAGGGAAGAATTGAATATCCACCCTGTGATAATTGCAGAAGAAAGCACCCTGGTTCCTATCTAAAAGGAAAAGGAGTATGCTAAAAATGTGGACAGAAAGGCCATCTTGCTGGTTATTGTAAGGGAAAGAAAGACTCTACCAATGTTCAATGGTACAATTTAAGAGAGATGGGACATTATGCAAATGAATGTCCTAAGCATCAGGGAAAATTACCTCAGAAAAGTCTAAGGGATCAAGGCCAAGCTTATGAGATCACTACTACTGAGGTTGAAACCTCGAAAGATGTGGTTGCAGGTAATTTAATGGTTTCCTCAAGTTTATCCAATGATTTATTTGATTTTGGATCATTGAATTGTTTCATATCATCCATGTTTTCTAAGAAAATTAGATATTTCCAATTTGATTTAACAAGGGAGTTGTCAGTCAAAACTCCCAAGGGAAGTATCATTGAAACAAATTTTTGTGAATCAGTCTCCATTAGGGAATATAAATGTTCTTTATCTGCTGATCTCATCGTCGTACCAATGATTGAATTTTATATAATCCTCGATATGGATTGCATTTTGGACCATGATGCAAAAATTTGTTGTAATAAGAAGGAGGTTTCTATTTTTGATGACAATGATAAATAACACCTTATCTTTAGAGCATAATCATCACCACCTAATTCTTATTTAGATCCACCCCCAATAGCTCAACTAAATTCAATTATTTTGGAGGAAGAGAATGAAATAACTGTGGGTGAGGAAAGGAATGTTCAAATAGAGGATGTAAAGACCCGAAGCTTGACGTACATAGATATTACATTACTTTTGAGGAATACATAATACATAACAAAAACAGACACACAAGGACCGTAATAGTTTAGTGTCTTTGGAAACATGGAACGTAATCTTCTAATCGTGGTGAAAGATCTTCAACATCTCCCATAAAGATCTTCCAATTTTTGTTTCCTTACCTAAAACCTTTCTTTCAATCCTGGGGGAAAATAAAACATAAAAAGTGTGAGCTCAAATTCTCATTAAGGGTAAGAATGGATAAAATAAAACATACCATATACATTTGAACTTAAAAACATGAACATAATGTTTAAATATAAAAATCTTGAGCAACGACTTAAAACATGGATGTATATAAGGAATAGATCAAAATGGAACATAAATTATGATAACATAGCATGGGATTAAAATATGTAATTGTGGCATCCATTAAGCACATGTAATGATTTCCATAGTAGCCAAGATATTGCTGCCAAGACCATCTCAGTGGACAAAGTCCTTTTCTGAATCGATTTTACTCTTCGTTCCAGACCTGTAATACTGAACCGGATTAACTTACCGTTCCAGCCATGTCTATCTCATGAGATATAAATCTTTACCCAATGCATTGGAGGGAGATATAGTTCCCACCCATCTCATAGTGAAATCATTCTTACTTGTGCCACAAAATAAACATAAAACATTCATCATAACCCAAACAATAAAATGGGTTTCATAAACATCATCCCATCATCACATAATCTATATAAAACAAATGGATATTTCATCATAAGAAAATTGAAACCATGTAAATCATAGAGACATTATACTTGAAACATACACATATGAAATAATGTCATCTTAGATAGAAAATGGTTTTGATAAAACACTTGAAATGAATTCTTGTGGAAAATATCCTTTCTTCTTCAAAATCAATATATTTTCACAAAACATCTTGAAATTTTAAAAGAAAATGATTTTTTTGAAAATAGTCATGAAATATTTTTGAGGAAGCTTCATGAAAATAAGGCTTTATAAAACCGTAAAAATACGTTCGTGCCGTATAAGTTAAAAAAACATTCTTCTCGTACTTTTGCCGGAAAATTCAAAAAAGTACTTCGTAACGTAAACAAAAGAAAGATTCCTTACACACCATGTAGTAAAATTCAAGAATGGGTAAAAAGGACTTTAAACATACATGAAAACAATTTTATAAAACATAGACATGGATGATAGAAATAACCCCAGTAAATACTTACGAATAAGCAATCTCGGATAAAAATGAGATTTGCAAAATTATCCCTTACCTTAGGTCTGATATGATTCGTACGTATCTGAACCTCCTGTATAATGATTTAAATAATGTTATTGACTTATTACCGAATCATATTCATTGTTATGATATCATATATGGTTCACTTATGACTTTATATTACCCGTTCTTTTGTAAATTCCATGTTAAAGAGCATTTTGGGTAAAATCGTTTCATTTGTCGTCCGTGTTTTGACTTGTAATTATTAATATGATTACTTTTATCATGATTACTTAATTACAAAATATAAAAAATTATTTATATATAATATATATTAAGAATATACATATATATAATAGATCAATAAATGGAAAGAAATACACCGTTCATAGAGACGGTAGGCCGTACATACGCATGAACGTTGTTTTCGTTTCCTCATTGAATTGAATGGAATTAATTGGATGACATACATATATATATACATAAATACAGTATAATTATTATGTCATATATTTCATTATTACTTATTATATATACTTTATAATCATTTATGAATGGTTAATCATTGAGAATGAATCTCATCGCGTCGTGGAGACGGTATTCCGTACGTACGCACGAGCGATGATATCGTTCCCATGATCATGGAATTTTATTGGAGTGTATGTATACTATTACAGAATCAATATCAATTTACAATAATCATATATAGTTATTATCTACACCATTATACCCATCCAAGTAAGTTGGTGGTGGAAAATAGATTACACCACGGCGTGGAGACGGTATTCCGTACGTACGCACGCGCGGTGATTTAGTTTTCCGTAGGATGGATAGATGGAGAAATAGGGTTGTTTCATACTTATAATAACATATCAGTATATTAGTGATACTAATGTTATTACTTAATAATGAAACAACCTAAGAAGAAGAAGTGGAAGAAGAAATAAAGTTGAAAGAATCGGTAACGGACATTACCTCTTCTTTGAAGCGCCTCTTTGAGACCTCCTCTTAGGGAACTAAAATTGGTCTTCAAAGAAGACCAGGACCTCTAGGATGTTTCTAGGGAAGTGGAGAAGATAAATTATCAGGGGTTGGCCTAGCATGAAGACTCAAAGTGGTGTGAGGAAGAGAGGGAGTAGGTGCCCTTTTATAAGGGAGGAGAGGGGCACCATGGAATAACTAAAAATATTATTTTATTATAATGTCATATTCGGTTTTTAATAGCTCCAAATTGATATATTTCTAATCTAAGGTGGGGATGGGTCTAAATCCTCTCATCCAATATAATTTAGACAATTTTAGGTCATTATATTAACCTTATCTTTTAGTTTTAACTCTTAGTTAATTAGATTGACATTTACCATGTCACATTGTATTTTTATATTATATATTTAATAAACTTACCATATACATACAAGAGACCCCCCAAGTGGTCCATTAATGATACAAAGATCATGATATAAGTATATTGGCCGAACCTTATATTTTTAGAAATATAATAACAATTAATAATATAATATTTGTTTTAAAAACTATTTTATGTCAATTTTGACACTATTTGGTAATTGATTTTTGTGAAAATCATAACAGAATGATTAGTTCTAAAAAAGTTAATTAAATCAATACTAACATGTCATATTAACATATAAAATTATTTTAATTCATAAAAAGTCTCAAATTACATTTATTTGGGTATTTATAACATCAATTATGTCAATATTTCATTAATAAGAAAATTACTGCATGATCATTGTGTCATAAATAAATTAACTTATTTTAAATCTACAAATTATAAAAAAATTACCATTATGTAGGAAATATTTTTATCTTTATAAGGAATATTTATAGTCTAATTTATCTTATGTATAACCCTATATTAAAAATTATTTAGTTATTAAACTTTGATTTTAACTATTTTAACCCTTCTTTAAATAAAATAATAATAAATGTCCTAATTTAATACAAGTGGGCCTAAATGGTCATATTTTATTACTAAGGTTGTTTTTGGCCGAATTAAACCTATCCAATTGAATTAGGACATGTGTTAGGGTAATAATAATATCATTTTTACCCTTAATTACCCTATTTACTTTTAACCGTGGTAAAAAAAAGTAAAAAGTTACTATTCACCAAAAATTATTTTCATCTCATTGAACAAAATTTTATTACTTTATATTAACCGTGTATCTTGGATTTTCGAAATTACACTCACAGAAGCGGTAAAATTAAGTTTTATGAAAAATTCAGTTTTTTAACTACCACTTAGTGGTTTCACTATTCATCAAAAAATGAAAGTTTCCAGAAAAATACAAAAAATTAGGCCTAAGATATATTTGATATTATGAATTCAAAAATTATGTCTATTTTACCAAATTAAAAACATATCAATTACATTAAATAATTTAAAAATTAATTCCCGTCGTCAAAACAAATAGCGTGTTCTTAAGAGATAATAACTATCAAAAGATTGAGACTTGTTTATGTCTGGCTTAAATGTGAAATTACATCCAATGACCAACATTGTATTAAATTGTAAAAATATATTCTAAATATACTTTAAAACCACTCAAATTAATAATTTATCACTATTAATTATTTCGATTAAAAAAGTTTTTTTTAATTAAAATTTAGCAATTTTCACTATTCATCAGAATATGAAAGTTATCCGAAAAGTACCAAAATTTCACCCTAATCTAATTTCGATATTCCAAATCCAAAAATGAATTCCATTTTGAAAGATAAAATTTATAAAATTTCAAAAAGTGGGTATTACTATTCATAATGGCTAGTTCATAATAATATTACAATAATATCTCATTTAGTGAAACTCGGTATTGCGTACTACACACGCTATAGAGGAAGGTCGTGATTGCATGTAATGCAAGGCAAGTCAGGGATGCGTGTTGTGCAAGCTCCTTTTGGTGTAGCGTACAACAGAAGACGTTAATGAAATTAAAAAGAATATATTTCATAAAATCTCAGGGTGTTACAGAGGATGTACCTATTGTGAAAGAATATGTTGATGTGTTTCCAAAAGATTTACCTGGACATCCTCCAGAAAAAGAAATTGAGTTTTCCATTGATTTAATTCCAGGTTAAAGGCCCATATCGAAGACCCCTTATATAATGGCCACTGTGGAATTAGTGGAACTAAATAAACAACTAGAGGAATTGACTAATAAGGGATTTATTCGCCCTAGTTTTTATCCACGGGGAGCTCCTGTTCTTTTTTTAAGAAGAAAGATGGATCTATGAGGTTGTTCATTGAATATAGGAAGATCAATGCTATAACAATAAAGAACAAATATCCCCTACCTCGCATTGATGATTTATTCAACCAAATTCATGGAGCTAAATACTTTTTAAAGATTTCCCTTCGATCTGGATATCATTAGTTGTGTGTGAAGAAGGAAGACATTCTGAAAACAACATTTCGAACCAGGTATGGGCATTATGAGTTTACAGTAATTCCTTTTGGATTAAATAATGCACCCTCTATCTTCATGGATCTAATGAATAGAGTTTTCAAGGAATATTTTGATGACTTTGTAGTGGTATTTATTGATGATATCTTGGTATACTCCAAAAGCTACAAAGATCATGAAAATCACTTGAGCATTATCCTGAAGACTCTGAGAAGACATGAATTATATGGGATGTTTAACAAGTGGGAATTCTAGATTTAGGAGATTTATTTTCTTGGACATATTGTCTCCAAGGATAGAATCTCTGTTGATCCTTCTAAGACCAAGGCAATCCAAGAATGGCCAGCACCGACGAGTATAACTCAGGTACGGAGTTTTATTGGTTTAACAAGTGATTATCGATGTTTCGTCTAGAATTTTTCTCGGTTGGATAACACATTAACAATTCTCACAAAAAAGGAGTTAAATTTGTTTGGAAAAAAGAGTGTGAAGAATGTTTTGAAGAACTGAAGAGAAGATTAGTCAATGATTCTATCTTGACTCTACCATCGGGGAATGATGGGTTTGTTATTTATAGTGATGCATCGAAGAAAGGACTTGGTCGTGTCCTTATGCAGAATGATAGAGTTATTTCCTATGCATCACGAAAGCTAAAAATTCATGAGAAAAAATATTCTACTCATGATCTTGAGTTAGCAGCTGTAATATTTTCTTTAAATATTTGGAGACACTATCTCTATGGTGAAAAATGTGAGATTTATGCTGATCCCAAGAGTTTGAAGTATAGTTTCTCATAGAAAGAACTCAACATGAGGCATAGAAGATGGATTGAACTACTAAAGGATTATGATTGCATGATACACTACCACCTGGAGAAGGCAAATAAGGTGGCAGATGCCTTGAGCAGAAAGGATCATGGAATTTTGAGCAAGATGAGTGTTGAAAAGGATCCTATATACATGGATCTAGTAAATATGGATAAGGAAATCACCATGGAAGGTGAAACATGAATACTTTTTCAAATGTTTTCCAAAAAATCTTTACTAGAAAGAATAAAGACTTCTCATACCAATGATGAAGAGTTTGAAAAGATGATAAAATATGTGAATGATGGGAGATTGAGTGACTTTGTGTATGAAGATGGAATTTTGAAATTTGGGAAGAGACTTTGTGTTCCCAATATACCTGATCTAAAAAGGGAATTGTTGGATGATTCTCATAGTTCCAATTTCTATATACACCCTAGTAGCACCAAAATGTATAGATATTTGAAGGAACATTTTTGGTGGGACAACATGAAGAGGGAGATTGCTGATTTTGTGTCAAGATGTATGGTTTGTCAACAAGTGAAAGCTCTAAGGCAATAGCCTGGAGGAGTCTTGAAACCTCTTACCATACCTGAGTGGAAATGAGATAATATTATGATGGACTTTTTCATGGGACTACCAAAGACTCCTAGAAGGAATGATGCAATATGGGTCATTTTTGATCATCTTGCCAATTCAGTACATTTTCTTGCTATAAGAGAAGATTTACCACTTTAACGATTAGCAAAACTATATATTAATGAATTTTTAAGACTTAATGGAGTACCACTATTGATTGTTTCTGATCGTGATCCCCATTTTACATCAAGATTCTGGAAAAATTTTCAGAAAGCCTTAGATACTGAGCTTCATTTGAGCATTGTCTACCACCCCCAAACCGAAGGACAATCAGAACAAACTATTCAAACCTTAGAAGACACATTGAGATCATGATAACTTGACTTTAAAGGTGTGTGGGATCAATATTTACCTATTGTATAATTCTACTATAATAATAGCTTCCATTCAAGTATTCAGATGGCACTATATGAAGCGTTATATGGAAAGATATGTCTCGCACCAACCTGTTGGGATGATGTTGGTGAAAGAAAACTCATAGGCCTAGAACTTGTGGAGGAAACGATGGAAAAGGTGAAGGTAATCCAAAACCACATCAAAGCAACTCAAAGTAGGCATAAGAGCTATGCTGACAACCGAAGGAAGGATTTGGAATTTTAGGTAGGAGATCATGTTTTCTTGAAGGTATCTCCATGGAAGGGTGTTATACGTTTCGGTATGAAGGGAAAATTAAGTCCCCGGTACATCGGACCTTTTGAAATTCTAGAATGAATTGGGGCTGTAGCTTACTTTTTGGAAATGCCACCAAGTCTCTCCAAAGTTCACGATGTGTTCCACGTATCAACGTTGAGAGAATACATGCATGAAAAAATGAATGTACTCACCTATGAGGAATTATAATTGGAACTCGATCTATCTTATTGCGAAGAGCCTTTTAAGATTCTTAATACAAGAGAAAAAGTGTTGAGAAACCGGACGACTCATCTGGTAAAAGTTCTATGGAGAAACCGTAAGATGGAAGATGCAACGTGGGAACCCGAGGAAATTATGATGAAGAATCACCCGAGTCTTTTCATGCAGTAGTATTATTGAAATTTTGAGGATGAAATTATTTGAAGGAGGGGATAATGTAACACCCCAAGCTTCCATGATACGTTTCCCTTTGAATAATGCAATAGCTTTCATTGTACGCAACTTCGAGATTCTAACACACCGCGACCAATCAAAGTAGCCGTTAGGAATTGTAATAACAAATTTTTGAAATTTTATAAATTTTATCTTTCAAAATGGATTTCATTTTTGGATTCATAATATCGAAATTTTATTAGGGTGATTTTTTGGTATTTTTATGAAAACTTTCAATTTTTTGATGAATAGTGAAAAACACTGAGTTATAGTTTAAAACCGAATTTTTATTTAAATAATTATTTATTTTATTTAAATTTATTTTAGGTAAAAATAGATAAATAATACCTATATAAGTTCAATGTAATTAATTGGAGTTAGTTTATAATAATTTTAGATATATAAAAATTTTATTGAACTTTTCATCATCTTTTACCCACCTCCTAGGAGAATTTGTAAATTCACATAAAACTTAATTTTACCGCTTCTCTGAGTGGAATTTAAAAAATCCGAGAGACACAGTTGATATCAGTAAGTAAAATTTGGTTCAATAAGATGAAAATATTTTTTTGAATAATAACTTTTTACTTTTATTTACCACGGTTAAAAGTAAATAGGGTAATTAAGGGTAAAAATGATTTTATTATTACCCTAACACATGTCCTAATTCTATTGGATGAGTATAATTCGACCAAAAACAACCTTAGGAATAAAATATGAACCTCTTTGGTCCAATTTTATTAGATTAGTACACTTATTATTATTTTATTTAAAGAAGAGTTAAAAACAAAGTCTAATAACTAATTTTTTTTAATATAAGGTTAAACATAAGATAAATTTGACTATAAATATTCATTATAAAGATAAAAATATTTCCTACATAATGGTATTTTATTTATATTTTTTATACATTAAATAAGTTAATTTATTTATGAAACAATGATGATGCAGTAATTACCTAATTAATGAAATATTAAAATAATCGATATTATAAATATCCAAATAAATGTAATTTGAGAACTTTTATGAATTAAACTAATTTTATAGGTTAATATGAAATGTTACGGTTGGTTAGATGAATTTTTTTCGAAGTAATAGTGCTTTTATGAAATTTGAAAAAACAAAATACCAAATAGTGTCAAAATTGACATAAAAGAGTTTTTAAAACAAATATTATATTATTAATGGATATTCTATTCCTAAAAATATAAGGTTTGGCCAAAGGACTTATATAATTACAGGTGTATCATTAATGAACCACTTGATATTTTCTTGGAAGTATATAGTATGTTTATTAACCATATAATATAAAAATACAAAGAGACATGGTAAATGTCAAACTATTTAACTAAGAGTTAAATCTAAAAGATAAAGTTAATATAATGACCCAAACCTGTCTAAAACCTATTGGTTGAGTGGTTTTTGACCCATCCTTACATTATCCGTTAAATAATATATTTTTGAGCCATTAGAAACCAAAAATTATTTTATTATAAAATAATATTTTTAGCTTTTCCTAAGGTTCCCCTCACCCCTCTTATAAAAGGGAACTTCCCCTTCTCTCTAATTCACACCTTAAAACCATTTGGATCGGCCAAACCCTACGTAAATACCCTATCAACTATCCAAACTTCATCCTAGAGGCCTTAGTTTAGTCATAAAGCCAACCTAATGAGACCTTTTGATCAAATCAAAAGGAAGAACCTGAAGATAAGGGGGTTAACCTACCCTTGACCAAGGAAAAGTACAAGGTAAGGGTTAATTTCAAAATCTCTTTATTATCTGAGGTTGTTTATACATAATTATCTACTGGTACCTCTTTATTATCCACATCCATGTTTCTTAAAAACATATTTCAAAACATTCTAACTATTTTATAGACTATGGTTTAAAGTCATTTATACCCTTATTTGACTTTTATAAGATGTTTATAAAGGAATATTTCCGTCGTTTTCCAAATAAGGTACTTTATGACCTTTTCAACAAAATTAAGGTAAGAATGTTTTTTAACTTATACGATGGGTGTGACTATAATACGTTGTTATAACATCATCGAAGCTTACCTTACAAGATTATATTAATATTTTCAAAATAAATATTTTCTTTATAATTAAGTGAATCTTAAATGATTTCAAAATAGATAGAGATATTTATCTAAAAAAGGATTTTATTTCATCTATGTCAACATCATTTGATGGATTTTAAGTTTATTTGAAGTTGATTTATTATGATAAAAAACCTCCATATTTTATTGAAGGTTTTGTGATATGTTTGAATATGGATGTGCTATTTTTATACCATTCATGGTTTATGGTTAAAGTATTGACATTTCGTATACTAGTTTTAATACAAATGTTTATGTTATATTTCAACCTTTTCATTTGAGGAATGTATTGGACTTAGTAAGTGATGGGTGGAGCCCGCTATAGCTCCTTGATGCATCGGTAGGTCTCATGAGACAACTAGATGTGGAATTGGCCGAGGCCTTTCCCAATTTTATATATGGTTTTGGAGGAGGCCTTAATCATTTTTAGATGTCTTGGAAGAGGCCTTGAAAAAATGTTTCAGAATGTCTGGAATTATAAATTCCCTCATTATGAAAATAATATTGATGGTTTATGTGGTCATTTGACTAGTAGAATACCCATGATTATGTTTTATTATGGCATTATTTACTCAGCTCATATTACTGCCATAAAAGTATTCATGTTTATTATTCGTAAAGACATGTGGTTTCAATTATTCACCATGCTTAATATTTATGTTATTTTCTGTTATATTTCTTACCCTTACTGAGCGTTTGAACTCACCCATTTCTTATGTTTCATTTTCCCAGGATATTAAGAAGTTAGTTATGAGTGACTTGCAAGCATAATCTAGGAGGATTGGATGTTTCTAATAGAATATATTCGTGTTGTATTTATTTTCAATCTATAAAGTTAAACTTATGTATGAATATTGTTTCCAATAATACTAAACGGATCGGTCTTTTGAGACATGATTTCCTTTCGATCATGCCAATTTTATGTAATAATGCACCGACTCTGTGTAACTAGGGTCGGGGCATTACATTATATCCCTCCTTAATAACATGAGTGAAATTTTTATGTTTAATTATATTTTCTTGATCCTCGTTATTTGAGGATGAGGAGGAATCCACTTTATAATAGGATGTAGAGGGATCTTCATTAACTTCTAGATGTGGAGGTTTTTTTTATTTCTTCAAGAGAATACCTGAAGATATAATGTCAATGTTTCTCTTTGGATCTTCATTAACTTCCATCTATAAAGGGATAATTGTTTTCTGTTAGAAAATACCCAATGGTCTAGTGATAATGGTTATGTACAACATTGATTAGTCTATATATTTCAAAGTATTCCTAGGATGGGGAGTGGTAAAACCATCTTAAAAAATGATATACTTGTTAGAATTTTTTGGAACTCAAGTTAAGGTATTAATCCTAAATTTGGTTTAATTATTCATGATCATATTGGTTGGATTTACTAGAAATAGACTAAGCCTCTTGTACCACCTCCTGATTGGTTGGAATAACTCTTAAATTTTCACGAACCATGTTGGGATTCTATTCGACCCAACACCCGACCCATTCTAAGACATGGACCGAAGGGCGCTCCTGATCCCTACATGCTGGAAACTAGTGTCGGGCTTCAAATATAATACAAAGGGGAAAAATTTTATCACCAAAATCAAGATCAAATAAAGAAACTAAACAAACAGAAAAAGAAAACAACCAATAATATAAATAAGTATATAAAATGATCTGGGTACAAAGACATAACTGACAAAAAGAAAAAGAAAAACTGAAAATAACTACAACTGGACCATTCCAACTAGATCTCCATGTGACCTCTTAGTCACCACCAAATACAAGACCAACCTTCTTTACAAGAAACTATACAAGAAACCTAGACCTGCAAAGCATATTGGGTCTACCAACACTAAATGATCGAAGTAGGGTGTGATATTAATAGCTTAGTAGGAAACCACCATAGAATCAATACATTTCCTTTAGAAAAAATAGTCTAGAAAAACTAGTTTCAAATACATGTATAAAAAATAGTTTTTTTACCATTTTAAAAAATAAACACACCTTTCCCGTTTTAAAACATAACGAAAAACCTTTTATTTTCAAAGAGTATACCATTTTATAATCCAAATCCCAAAACAAAAACCCAAGTAGACAATACCAAGCTGTGCTGAAAATAAATAAGCAGTACAAATAATAATCCAAATAAAATAGAATATAAACAATCGAAAACAAAAAATAAACCATGTAAATTTCCTAAACATCCCTAGAGAGATCCCTAGATGTACTCAAGTCAAAATAACCTACCAGAGTATGGTGCAGATATAAAGTCAATAACCATCTGACTGCTCTACACTAGCCTCACCAGTGGCATAACCCACATTGCCTCTAATAAATACAATGGTTACCAACCCATCTAATAAGGGTTGATAAGAAACTATCACTCTACCCTCTAAAATATTCCTAAGAAACCCATGATAATAATAATACACTATGTAAGGAGGAGGCCCTCACATGCGTGACTCACCTTATCTACTGTCACCACACTTTCCTACCCAAAACACGGACACCACCTATGTTATAACCCACATAGGGGAAATGATATACAGGGGTTCCCATAACACATCACATTATCAAAGGTGCCAACTGGGCCATCACATCATATAAAACTTTAATCATTTCTTAAAAACATTCTTAAATTTCAATCAGGAATTTGTGATTTCAAACCCTCAATTCATTCATAAAATAATATAAAGTTCCAACCAGGCCTTACATCTAGTCGATTTCAAGCACACTTACAAATAATTTCTAAAATGATATGAAACAACATTTTCAAATATACAATGCCAAATGGGCCTTCAGACCATTTAGAAACCAATCATATTTTAAAGTACCAAACATGCCATAATTTTAAACAAAAATTTGGAACCACTTTCACGTTATTGGGAACCAAGAGACCATTAGTAAGTAAAAATGAGTTTGAAAAAGAACCACGAGAAAGTGAAAATTATTTTAAAGTTCCATCTTTATTTGAATGCACATCCATGTGTGCACCTTGTGCACCCATGAACGTGCCAACATCCAATAGAACACTCTAAATATACATGGAAATACCCAAAAACTATTTTTATAATCACCACTTGATTTCAAGTCACACCAAACAATTTAACATAATTACAAAAGTTCCTACAAGCATTTAGAAACCAAGAGGTCCTTTACCAATAACACAAAAAACCACGATAGAGAAGTTATCCTATTCTACATGTAAAACCCAAATCACAATTCAAACAATTTAATAAAACATTTATAAGGGAAAACACCACTCAAATCATCCAATTTTACTCTTAAAGATCAATTTAAATTTTATCAAACACATTTGGTGCTTATATATATAGGCATATGTGAATAATCACTTCAAAAACTATTTTTAATAATTTCTAACAATAATAAAACACCACCATAAACTAACCATATGAATAATGAACATGCAATTCATATTTATAAATTAATTGTAAACACATAAGTATCAGTATATTGTTCTTGAAAACAAAATAATGGAAACATCTATATTAACAGTGTGAGAATGCAAAAAAACCTCAAGGGGAAGGAGAACTGAGCCCAAAGGACAATCCTAACACCCTTGATCCAAACGAAAAAAACCCTACACATTAACCCCATCCTCTAGGGAACATACAAACAAGACCCCACCAAAATAGAACTAAGAAATCAATAGGGGAGGGAAGAAGGAAGAGAAAAATGGAAAAAAACCCATAAAAAATCACCTTGAGAACTTGGGGAAGAAACCATAGTGGTGGAGGAGCCATGGAGAATGGGGATTTGGTACTCCATTAGGCACTAAAACAAACCAAGAGAGAGGGGGTAAATTTAGGCATAAAAAGTGAGGATGGTATATTAGGATTTTTAACATTTTAAAAATCTGGGTAGCTCACATGGTTTACCAAACCCTGCGCTAACCATAAAGTAGCAACTATCCAAGAGGGAACTGACCACACAACCAACCCACATAGTTTGACCTAATATGCATATAACGACCCATACTTTACATACATTGTTAATACTTCAAAATTGAAGCACACTTATTACAACATATGAAAAAACCACAAAGGACCGTATAGGTATAGTGTCTTTAGAAACTGGGAAACATAAAAAACTGGTTCAAAAATCTTCTACAGTGTCTCCCATTTATTTCATCATATCTAGGGTCCCTTTTAGCATATTCTACTTAATATCCATCTTCCTGACCTGGGGAAAATAAAACATAAAAGGGTGAGCTCAAATGCTCAGCAAGGGAAAATAAAGGAGATAAAAATCATATCATATCTTTTTGAAAATCATAACCTGCAAAAGAGATCATAAAATCTTAACATGGAATAAATCATAGAAGTGAAAATGAGATCCCCATAATCATAACATGAAACTTGAAACTTTGTGGCCACACATAATCATGGAAAATCATTTCTTGTTAGTCATGACTCATTGCCAAGACTATCTTAGTGGACAAAGTCCCTTTCTGAACCGAGTCACCCTCGTTCCAGTCCTGTTTCACTGAATCGGTATAACCTACCATTCCAGCCATGTCTATCTCATGAGATATAAAACCTTTACCCAATTCATTGGAGGGAGATATAGGTCCCACCCATCTTATAATGAATCCTTTCTTATGTGTGCCACATAATCATAAACCATACATCATAGCGTAATCCACGTAATAAAAATGGGATTCTTAAAAAACATGAAATCATAAAACAATTCATATAAGATAAAGGAATTCATAAAAATGTTTCCATAACTACATAATCAAATCCATGTAATAATAGGGATAAAAACAGAACCCTTTTATTGTCTTAGATGGAAAATAATTTTGATAAAATACTTGAACTCCATTCTTGAAGAAAATATCCTTTCTACTTCAAAAAAATTTATCCTTTCATAACATGTCATACGACTTTAAAATAAAAGAAGTTGATTAAAAATAAACTTGAAAACTTGTAAAAGAAGCTTCTTGGAAATAATGTTTTAAAAATCCATTCATGCCGTATAAGTTAAAAAAACATTCTTCGTACTTTTGTCGGAAAAGTCAAAAAGTACCTCGTACGAAAAATGACAAAAGATTCCTTTCATTTCTTTTACTAAAAACTCACCGAAGGGTAAAAATGGATTTAAACAATTGTAGGTGGATGGAAATAATATTACATATTTATGAAACATGGATGTGGATGATAAAATACACCCCAGTAAATACTTACGAATAAACAATCTCGGATAAAAACGAGATTGTGATATTTCCCTTACCTTAGGTCCGGTTTTCTTTGTATGTGTCCAAAGCTCCTGTATAATGGTTTAAATGATGTTATTGACTTATTCCAGAATCATAAATATTTATATGATATCATATATGGTCATATTCTTAGCTTCTTGTTAGTAATATTTCATTGTTACTTGTTACTCGGGTCTTTATTGCCTTTTGTTCTTATGCGTGTTTTTCCGAATACATTCTTACTCTTGTTTTAAGGTTATAGATACCTTATATCCAGAATGGTATTAGTGTAACATATATCATATTTATTCATTCAATTCATTTATATAATTACTATGTAATGATGATCATGTAGAACGAGTCGCATCACATCGTGGAGACGGTATTCCGTACGTACGCACGAGTGATGATATCGTTCCTATGATCGTGGAACTGTATTGGAGTATATATATATTATTTAAGTATCAATATTACTTTATAATAATCATAAATAGTTACTCATTACACCATTATACCCATCCTTGTAAAGTGATGGTGGAAAAATAGATTACACCACGGCGTGGAGACAGTATTCCGTACGTACGCACGCGCGGTGATTTAATTTTTCCGTGGGATGGATAGAAGGTGAATTAGGATTTTTTCATATTTATAATAACATATCAGTATGTAAGTAATACTGATGTTATTACTTTATCATGAAACAACTAAAGAAGAAGAAGTTGAAGAAGAAAGAAATTGAAAAGATCGGTAATGGATATTACCTATTATTTGGAACACCTCTTTGAATCCTCCACTTAGGGAACTAAGATTGGTCTTTGAAGAAGACCAGGACCTCTAGGATTATTATAGGGAAGTGGAGAGGAGAAAATGGCAGGGGTTGGCCGAGCTTGAGTGCTCAAATTGGTGTGAGGAGGAGGGGGAGGAGGTGCCCTTTTATAAGGGAGGAGAGGGGAACCTTAGGAATATCTCAAAATATTATTTTATATTAAAGTCAAAATCGGTTTATAATGGTTACAAATGGTCTTATTTCGAAGCTAAAGTGGGTATGGGTCTAAATCCTATCAACCAATAGGATTTAGACAAGTTTAGGGTATTATTTTAACCTTATCAATTAGATTTAACTCTAAGTTAAATAATTTAACTTTTACCGTGTCTTTTTGTTTTCTTTCACTATATGGTTAATACACTTACTATAACATGCCAAACGAACCCCAAATTGTTTATTATTAATATATATATCCTTATCTAAGTCATTTGGCCGAACCTTAGATTTTTAAGAATAAAATAACAATTAATAATATAATATTTGATTTAAAAACTATTTTGTGTCAATTTTGACACTATTTGATATATGATTTTTGTGAAAGTCATAACAGAATTATATGTTCGAAACAAGTTGATTAAATCAACATTAATATATCATAGTAACCTAGAAAATTAGTGGAATTCATAAAAAGTCTCAAATTACATTTATTTTGGTGTTTATAACATCAATTATGTCAATATTTCATTAATAAGATAATTACTGCATCATCATTGTGTCATAAATAAATTAAATTATTTAATGTCTAAAAATTACAAATAAAATACCATTATGTAGGAAATCTTTTTAGATTTCTAATTAATATTTATAGTCGAATTTATCTTATGTATAACCCCATATTAAAAATGATTTACTTATTAAACTTTGATTTTAACTATTTTAACCCTTCTTTAAATAAATTAATAATAAATGTCCTAATCTAATCAAAGTGGGCCTAAATGGTCATATTTTTATTCCTAAGTTTGTTTTTGGTCGAATTACACTTGTTCAATAGAATTAGGATATATTTTAGGGTAATATTAATATCATATTTACCCTTAGTTACCCTATTTACTATTAACCGCGGTAAAAAAAGTAAAAAGTTACTATTCACCAAAAAATTATTTTTATCTCATTGAACCACATTTTACTTACTGATATCAACCGTGTCTGTCGGATTTTTGAAATTCCATTCACAGAAGCGGTAAAATTAAGTTTTATGCAAAATTCAGTTTTTAACCTACCACTTAGTGGTTTCACTATTCATCAAAAATTAAAAGTTTTCAGAAAAATACCAAAATTTCACCCTAGGCTAATTTCGATATTCTGAGTCCAAAAATGAAGTCCATTTTGAAAAATAAAATTTATAAAATTTCAAAAAGTGGTTATTACTATTCATAACGGCTAGTTTTAATAGCATATTGTTTTTTAGTGAAACTCGGTATTGCGTACGACGCAAGCTATCGAGGAAGGTCGTGATTGCGTGTAAAGTAAGACAAGCAAGTGTGTAGTGAAAGATTCCTTTGATGATATATAAAAACAAAATATTACTCATAAAAATATCGGGTGTTACATTCTACCCCCCTTAAAAAGAATTTCACCCTCCAAATTCGTCACTTTGTAACAAACAGATGAGGATACTTCTCCCTCATCATATCCTCAAGCTCCCATGTAGCTTCTTCTAATTGGTGGTTCCTCCATAAAACTTTCACCAAGCGAGTGGTCTTGTTTCGTAGGACTTTTTCGCTACGATCCAGAATCTCTATCGGCTGTTCTTCATAAGAAAGATCTTGCTCCAGCGGTACAAATTCTGAGCTGAGTACATGTGAAGGATCTGGTATGTACTTTCTCAGGAGAGATACATGGAACACATCGTGAACTTGAGAGAGATTCGGTGGAAGCGCCAATCGGTAAGCTACCTTTCCAACATGATCCAGTATTTCGAAAGGACCGATATATCTAGGGCTCAACTTCCCCTTCTTTCCAAATCTCATAACCCTCTTCTAGGGAGATATTCGTAAGAACACTTTATCGCCCACTTCAAACTCTAGGTCTTTTCTTCGGTTGTCGGCATAACTTTTCTGTCGACTCTGAGCTGCTCGTATGTGTTGTTGAATAGATCTGACCTTTTCTGCCATTTCATCAATGAGATCAGGTCCTAATAGCTTTCTTTCCCCAACTTCATCCCAGCAAGTTGGAGTCCTACATTTCTTTCCATAGAGAGCTTCATAAGGAGCCATCTGAATACTGGAGTGAAAGCTATTATTATAAGAAAATTCCACCAAAGGTAGGTGTTGATCCCAACCTCCTTTGGAATCCATAGAGCAAGCTCTCAACATATCTTCTAGGGTTTGAATTGTTCTTTCAGACTGACTGTCTGTCTGGGGATGATAAGCAGTGCTGAAACTCAACTCTGTATCCGGAGTATGCTGAAGACTTCGCCAGAACTTCGAGGTAAATCTCGGATCCCGATCACATATAATAGAAAGTGGTACTCCATGTAATCTTACCACTTCCTTTACATATATCCTGGCAAGCTGATCTAGAGAGAAATCCTCTCTAATAGCAATGAAGTGTGCAGACTTTGTAAGACGATCAACTATGACCCAGATAGAATTATTGCCTTTGGATGTTTTAGGAAGTCCTGTGACAAAGTCCATAGTGATGTTTTCCCATTTCCATTCGGGTATGGGTAATGGTTGTAACATCCCCTTAGACTTTTGTCTCTCAGCTTTAACTTGTTGACAAACCAAGCATCGAGAGACATATTCAGCAACATCTCTTTTCATGCCATCCCACCAGAAGTACTCTTTCAGGTCTCTATACATCTTCGTGATTCCAGGATGAATAGAGAATGATGAACTATGAGCCTCATCCAGCAGCTCCTTCTTTAATTCTGGGATGGGAGGAACACAAACCCGATTCCTGAACATTATTATCCCATCAAAATCAAGGTTGAATTCAGGAACATTTCTCACCTTCTTTTGTAACTCGTCATCTCCTTTCTGTTCCTCTTTAATCTTCAAATGTATAGATGGTTGAACATTCATTTGAGAAAGATAAGATTTTTCCCCTTCCATTATAATTCCAAGATCCATCCTTTGTAAATCCATAAATACTGGATCTTTTGTGATCCTCATCATGGATAAACTAGCATGTTCTTGTCGACTTAATGCATCTGCCACCTTGTTTGCTTTCCCAGGGTGGTAATGGATTGAGCAGTCATAATCCTTAATCAGCTCCAACCATCTTCTTTGGCGCATATTCATCTCCTTTTGTGTGAAAATATACTTTAAACTTTTATGATCAGTATAAATATCACACCTTTCACCATAAAGGTAATGCATCCAAATCTTTAATGCAAAGATTACCGCAGCCAACTCAAAATCATGTGTTGGGTAATTTTGCTCATGGATTTTCAACTGTCGTGAGGAATAAGCTATCACCATATCATTTTGCATAAGAACACACCCCAATCCCTTCTTGGATGCATCACTGTAGATCACAAACCTTTCTACACTACAAGGCAGTGTGAGCACAGGTGCACTGGATAACCTTCTTTTCAACTCCTTGAAATTCTCTTCACATTCCTCTGCCCAGACAAACTTAACTCCTTTCCGAGTCAACTTGGTGAGTGGATTAGATAATCGTGAAAAATCTTTTACAAAACGTCGATAATATCCAGCCAAACCAAGAAAACTTCGAATCTCAGTTACTGTTGTTGGTCTCGACCATCTTTCGATAACCTCTGTTTTTGCTGGATCCACAGATATCCCCTCTTTTGAGATTATGTGACCCAAAAATGAAACTTTTTGAAGCCAAAATTCACACTTGGTAAATTTGGCATAAAGCTTCTCCTTTCTCAGGGTCTTCAATATAATTCTCAAGTGATCTTCATGCTCTTCCTTGCTTTTTGAATAGACAAGAATATCGTCTATAAAGACTACCACAAATTGATCAAGATAGTCTCTAAAGACTCTATTCATTAGATCCATGAAGATAGCAGGGGCATTAGTAAGACCAAATGGCATCAATATAAATTCATAGTGTCCATACCTTGTACGGAAATCTGTCTTTGGTATATCCTCCCTTTTGACCCTTAATTGATGATAACCTGAACGAAGATCAATCTTGGAAAAGTATTGAGCTCCGCGTAGTTGGTCAAATAAGTCATCAATGCGTGGGAGAGGATATTTGTTCTTGATAGTGATCTTGTTAAGTTCTCGATAATCAATGTAGAGTCTCATTGATCCATATTTCTTCTTAACAAATAGAACAGGTGCTCCCCAAGGTGACACACTAGGGAGTATGAATCCCTTATCAAGATTCTCTTGGAGTTGCTTCTTCAATTCCTGCAACTCAATTGGGGGCATTCTATAAGGTGTCTTTGAAATAGGCAATGCACCCGGTATGAGTTCTATTGAAAACTCAACTTCACGATTTGATGGAAGACCCGGTAATTCCTCCGGAAATACATCATCAAACTCCCGTACAATGGGAATATTCTTAATCGTGAGTTTCTCACCAACCATTTGAGATAAATAACCTTCATTTAGTGGAATCAAGACCCATAAGATGGAAGGAATTTCCACTGGAAGGTTATGTTCATCCTTGCATTGATAGACGATCGTAGATTGATCTGGAATATGAAATGTGACTTCCCTTCTTTGGAAATTGATATGAGCTCCATGTAGAGAAAGCCAATACATGCCAAGAATCACATCAAATTCCACTAAAGGAAGGATCACAAGATTTGCAGGAAGCACTTTCCCACAAACTTCGATCGGAGAAGAATTATAATCTTTTGATGCGACTGTTGTGCCATTAGGTGTTGTCACAGCTAACTCAACATCTAATTGTTGAGGTAATACGGTGATACCCATAGAAAATTATTTAGAAATAAAAGAGTGGGTGGATCCAGAATCAAATAAAACATTTGCTACTTTAGAGTGGATGGTAAGTGTACCTTTCACCACTTCGTTATCGTACTCCACATCGCTGATAGAAATTGCATGTGACTTTCCTTTGTCTTTAGCCTTAAGATTTTGTTGACGTCGACCATCATCATCAACCCTTGGATTTGGGCATTGATTGGCATAATGCCCCATCTCCTTGCACTTGAAACATTGAAGTGTAGTAGGTTCATTCTGTGTATCCCTTCCTTTGTTTGCATCATTAGAAATCTTCTTCCCATTATCGCGGAATTCAAATGCCCGATGACCTTCCTTTCCACATTTAAAACATTTACTTGTCCCTTTAAGACAACTCCCTCCATGTTTCTTTCCACACTTTGAGCATAAGGGAAAGTTCATCTTCTTTTCAGTGTGCTCTTTAGATTTTCCTTTGAATTCCATCTTCCTCTTCTTATCAAACCCATGTGACTGATGGGTTACTCCAATCTCCATCTCGACTTTGAGAGCACATCGAACGATTTCCTCGTAGCTATTGAAGTCCCTTATGGCTAACGCCCTTCGAAGACTTGGTTTTAAGCCACTAAAGAATCGATCGATCTTACTCTCAGGTTGGATAATAATACCAGAAGCGTACCTTGCAAGTATTGTAAAATTTGATTCATAGGTACCAACAGATTCATCATCCCTTTGCTTCAGTTCAAGGAACTCTTTCTCCATCTTTGTTCGGAGAATACGAGGGAAGTAATTATTGAAAAATAAGTTCTTGAACTCGTCCCATTCCATAGACTCAATTTCATCCCCTTGCCTCGTATTCTTAATAAGATTCCACCATTTATCAGCATCTCCTTCTAAACGATACACTGCGAGGATGACTTTATCATGCTCAGAAAGTTGAAGAACTGAAAATATCTTTTCAGTAGTACTAATCCATTGTTCAGCAACTAATGGATCAGTAGACCCACTGAAAGAAGGTGGACGCTACCTCATGAAGGATTCAACAGAATGTTGCTCCTTCCTTTGCTCGTTTGGAAGTCCTGCATGATTCATAGCTTGAGAAAGTTGTGTTAGCATGGCTACAAGATTTTGCATTCCAGCTCCCATATCGTTTGGTTGCTCAGGGGGACAATCATTGCATTGCCCATCGCATTCCGTATTAACACAGTTCCTTCGGGTTCCAGCCATTGACTAAAACCAAGAAGAATAGTGTGAGCAACACTAATTATAATAGGAAAACCACATAATTCAATAATAAAATTTTCATGCTTAAGGTCTTATACTAGGTTATTCAAGGACATTTCTAAAACACTAAGATTGTGTTCTATGCTTAGACTTATCCTTAGGGTTCTTACTAAGGCTTTCACATCCTAGTTTCCAAAGGTTGACTATACCTTTCCTCTGATACCAACTATAACGACCCATACTTTACATACATTGTTAATACTTCAACATTGAAGCACACTTATTACAACATATGAAAAAACCACGAAGGACCGTATAGGTATAGTGTCTTTAGAAACTGGGAAACATAAACAACTGGTTCATAAATCTTCTACAGTGCCTCCCATTTATTTCATCATATCTAGGGTCCCTTTTAGCATATTCTACTTAATATCCATCTTCCTGACCTGGGGAAAAGAAAACATAAAAGGGTGAGCTCAAATGCTCAGCAAGGGCAAATAAAGGAAATAAAAATCATATCATATCTTTTTGAAAATCATAACCTGCAAAAGTGATCATAAAATCTTAACATGGAATAAATCATAGAAGTGAAAATGAGATCCCCATAATCATAACATGAAACTTGAAACTTTGTGGCATGGACACATAATCATGGAAAATCATTTCTTGTTAGTCATGACTCATTGCCAAGACTATCTTAGTGGACAAAGTCCCTTTCTGAACCGAGTCACCCTCGTTCCAGTCCTGTTTCACTGAACCGGTATAACCTACCGTTCCAGCCATGTCTATCTCATGAGATATAAAACCTTTACCCAATGCATTGGATGGAGATATAGGTCCCACCCATCTTATAATGAATCCTTTCTTATGTGTGCCACATAATCATAAACCATAAATCATAGCGTAATCCACGTAATAAAAATGGGATTCTTAAACAACATGACATCATAAAACAATTCATATAAGATAAAGGAATTCATAAAAATGTTTTCATCACAACATAATCAAATCCATGTAATAATAGGGATAAAAACAGAATCCTTTTATTGTCTTAGATGGAAAATAATTTTGATAAAATACTTGAACTCCATTCTTGAGGAAAATATCCTTTCTACTTCAAAAACATTTATCCTTTCATAACATGTCATACGACTTTAAAATAAAAGAAGTTGATTAAAAATAAACTTGAAAACTTGTAAAGTAACCTTCTTGGAAATAATGTTTTAAAAATCCATTCATGCCGTATAAGTTAAAAAAACATTCTTCGTACTTTTGTCGGAAAAGTCAAAAAGTACCTCGTACGAAAAACGACAAAAGATTCCTTTCATTTATTTTACTAAAAACTCACCGAAGGGTAAAAATGGATTTAAACAATTGTAGGTGGATGGAAATAATATTACATATTTATGAAACATGGATTTGGATGATAAAATACACCCTAGTAAATACTTACGAATAAACAATCTCGGATAAAAATGAGATTGTGATATTTTCGTTACCTTAGGTCCGGTTTGCTTTGTACGTGTCCGAAGCTCCTGTATAATGGTTTAAATAATGTTATTGACTTATTCCAGAATCATACATATTGATATGATATCATATATGGTCATATTCTTAGATTCTTGTTAGTAATATTTCATTGTTACATGTTACTCGGGTCATTATTGCCTTTTGTTCTTATGCGTGTTTTGCCGAATACATTCTTATTCTTCTTTTAAGGTTATAGATACCTTATATCCAGAATGGTATTAGTGTAACATATATCATATTTATTCATTCAATTCATTTATATAATCACTATGTAATGATGATCATGTAGAACGAGTCGCATCACATCGTGGAGACGGTATTCCGTACGTACGCACGAGTGATGATATCGTTCCTATGATCGTGGAACTGTATTGGAGTATATATATATTATTTCAGTATCAATATTAATTTATAATAATCATAAATAGTTACTCATTACACCATTATACCCATCCTTGTAAAGTGATGGTGGAAAAATAGATTACACCACGGCGTGGAGATGGTATTCCGTACGTACGCACGCGCGGTGATTTCATTTTTCCGTGGGATGGATAGAAGGTGAATTAGGGTTGTTTCATATTTATAATAACATATCAGTATGTAAGTAATACTGATGTTATTACTTTATCATGAAACAACTAAAGAAGAAGAAGTTGAAGAAGAAAGAAATTGAAAAGATCGGTAATGGATATTACCTCTTCTTTGGAACGCCTCTTTGAATCCTCCACTTAGGGAACTAAGATTGGTCTTTGAAGAAGACCAGTACCTCTAGGATTATTCTAGGGAAGTGGAGAGGAGAAAATGGCAGGGGTTGGCCGAGCTTGAGTGCTCAAATTGGTGTGAGGAGGAGGGGGAGGAGGTGCCCTTTTATAAGGGAGGAGAGGGGCACCTTAGGAATATCTCAAAATATTATTTTATATTAAAGTCAAAATCGGTTTATAATGGTTCTAAAGGGTCTTATTTCGAAGCTAAAGTGGGGATGGGTCGAAATCCTATCAACCAATAGGATTTAGACAAGTTTAGGGTATTATTTTAACCTTATCAATTAGATTTAACTCTAAGTTAAATAATTTAACTTTTACCGTGTCTTTTTGTTTTCTTTCACTATATGGTTAATACACTTACTAAAACATTCCAAACGAACCCCAAATTGTTTATTATTAATATATATATCCTTATCTAAGTCATTTGGCCGAACCTTAGATTTTTAAGAATAAAATAACAATTAATAATATAATATTTCATTTAAAAACTATTTTGTGTCAATTTTGACACTATTTGATATATGATTTTTGTGAAAGTCATAACAGAATTATATGTTCGAACCAAGTTGATTAAATCAACATTAATATATCATAGTAACCTAGAAAATTAGTGGAATTCATAAAAAGTATCAAATTACATTTATTTTGGTGTTTATAACATCAATTATGTCAATATTTCATTAATAAGATAATTACTGCATCATAATTGTGTCATAAATAAATTAAATTATTTAATGTCTAAAAATTACAAATAAAATACCATTATGTAGGAAATCTTCTTAGATTTCTAATGAATATTTATAGTCGAATTTATATTATGTATAACCCCATATTAAAAATGATTTACTTATTAAACTTTGATTTTAACTATTTTAACCCTTCTTTAAATAAATTGATAATAAATGTCCTAATCTAATCCAAGTGGGTCTAAATGGTCATATTTTTATTCCTAAGTTTGTTTTTGGTCGAATTACACTTGTACAATAGAATTAGGACATGTGTTAGGGTAATATTAATATCATATTTACCCTTAGTTACCCTATTTACTATTAACCGTGGTAAAAAAAGTAAAAAGTTACTATTCACCAAAAAATTATTTTTATCTCATTGAACCACATTTTACTTACTGATATCAACCGTGTCTGTCGGATTTTTGAAATTCCATTCACAGAAGCGGTAAAATTAAGTTTTATGCAAAATTCAGTTTTTAACCTACCACTTAGTGGTTTCACTATTCATCAAAAATTGAAAGTTTTCAGAAAAATACAAAAATTTCACCCTAGGCTAATTTCGATATTCTGAGTCCAAAAATGAAGTCCATTTTGAAAAATAAAGTTTATAAAATTTCAAAAAGTGGTTATTACTATTCATAACGGCTAGTTTTAATAGCATATTGTTGTTTAGTGAAACTCGGTATTGCGTACGACGCAAGCTATCGAGGAAGGTCGCGATTGCGTGTAAAGTAAGCCAAGCAAGTGTGTTGTGAAAGATTCCTTTGATGATATATAAAAACAAAATATTACTCATAAAAATCTCGGGTGTTACAATGCACAAACCATTTGATAGATTCTATCCAAAACCAACAAATATTTCATGGTTACCTGGGTTAGGCCACACAGTTTCCCAAACTGTGCTCCCAAACAACGCACAAGTGAAAATACCATTCTAAAACTCAAAAACATAAATTTTAGAAACCAGAAATCCAGCTGAACCTCCACTAAAAGATCAAAGATTAATAAAAAAAATAAAATAAAAGATTATCTGTGGTCAGGGTGTGAAAATTCTTCCCACCACTGACACTTTATTCCCCCAGAAAGTCACCCAGCCAAAAGATAATCTATACTCGAATCCAAGCCTGATCAAAACTGAGAGAAACCATAAACCTTAGGGTGAACTTTCACTCCAAGAGTTACACCTGAACGATCAAGAAGAAACCACAATATTAAATTAAATGTGAGAATATTATTGGGTTCTCCCCACCATAATAA
This sequence comes from Viscum album, assembly GCA_963277665.1. Classification (NCBI taxonomy): domain Eukaryota; kingdom Viridiplantae; phylum Streptophyta; class Magnoliopsida; order Santalales; family Viscaceae; genus Viscum; species Viscum album. The sequence goes on along the minus strand of OY728134.1, from coordinate 1,086,134,314 downwards.
CTCAACTATCATGGTAACCTTAAAACTCTTAAATATAACTACTAAGACTTAAATGAGAAACCCACTGCAAGGAAACTTGGAAATTTGGGAGCAGGAACTCCCAACCAAAACTAGAAGTCTCCCGTATAATCTAATAAAACCCTTAGAATAAGGAAAACCCACAAAAGAAAACAAAACCAAATAGTGAATCAGAACCACAATCCATCAAGTTCACAAAACTCAAGCATCTGTAAATGAGCATAGATAAAATCAATACTGGACCACACATGGGACAATCACATCCAAGGAAGGACAAATGAATTCAAAGAGACACACTAAGATAAAAAAAATTATTTATATTATGTTAGAATAAGTCCATCATACTTTTATAGTGAAATGATGAACTTACAACAACAAAAAAAATAAAACTAGGAAACATAAAACATATCCACCTTAATCTGAGAGATAAAAACTAGGATAAGACTTTCCACATACCTGACTACTCTTGACTGTGCGTAAGATTCACTCTGAGGCCTGTGGATGAAGCCCTGATGGTTGAAGCATCGTCTGCCTTACAGTTAGGTACTGACATCCTCTGATCAAAACTCCTTCAAGAAAAACTTCTTATAGAACTTATCCAGATGACCCAAATGGCACAATGATGGAAGGTCTTTGGAGGGATGTGATAAGAAGAATTCAAATTCTAGAACCTGGCACACTAGTGGCACAAAAGTGAACGGTCTCAGAAACTAGAATCCATAACCAATAAAGGAGACTCCTTAGAGACAAGTTCCTCTATCACGTAGTTCTCACCGGATGGGGAACCTTCATGAATAAAAATAGACTCCGGATTTCCAACTTCCTGTCCTCTAGAAACCAACTCTGCTAAAAATGATTCATCCACTAACTTATCAAAATGAAGATCCTTGGAGGAGAGGAATAACTCCTTGATCTATGGATGAATACCCCCAATGAAAATGAAACTAGATCCTTGAAGTAGTCAACATAGGCCTTCACCGTCTGCCGGACTTTCTGAATACTCATGATCTATTCCCTTTTCTTCATCTTCACTTCCTCAGGTATAAACCATCAGAAAAATATGGACTTAAAAACTTCCCATTTCATCCCAACTTGCATGGATGGGAAAGAAAACATATCTTATTCATCCAAATATGGACCTTCAAACAAACCCAGGACAACACAAACTCTAACAACTTCAGGAGTTACCAACAATCTGAAGACAAGATCAACCTACTCAAGACACTCCACTACCTCTAACGGAACTTGATCAACATGAAGGATAGGAAACAATGGAGAAGAACTAGAAAATGAGCATGAATCGTTAGAAACCTTGTGGACCTTTATAGGTTTTATTTTCTAAAAAACACAAGAAACAAAAAAACACAATCAACATCAACCCAAAACACAATAAAAAAGAAAACCTTGAGCCAAAACAATAGGCACACTAGATGAACACATATAAACACAACCAAAAACCAACCTTTAAAAAATCTCATTTCTACAAAACAGGATTCCACTTTTCATAGAAGAAACCCACTTCTCAAAGCAAAACCAATTTCCAAAACCAATTTCCTCTTTTAAAATCCATTCTATAATACAAAGACAATCCTTTAATTTCAATCACCCACCCATGGAATCCCATGAACCATTACAAATTTGTTAATCCATTTCCATCCACATGTGCCAACATAAATTTTACACACATACAAACACATATGTGAATGTCCATGAAGAACACCAAGGGTTCCACCCATGCCACTTCCTTATCAATGCTAAACATATACTGAATTTTCAAACCCAGACACTTTCTCTTTTAAAACCCATTTTCCAATATGAAACCATTTGAAAGAAATCGTTTTCCTTTAAAAATCCATTTTCATTTAAAAATATTACTCACATAAACTAAGACTGAAAAAAACAAAATTTACGCCAAAATACCGAAATGAGGGACTAGTGGCCATTTCTAACCCAACAACATGGTAGTGGGCTATTCCCCAAGTATGAAATAGAAACTAAGAGGACCTTGAACAGTGTAATTGGACTCCACATGGGTCACTACTCTATGTGAGGTTACATCCTGACACCGACTCACCTTCTTTGTCATCCCTCAATCCAAAACAAATACAAAAGACTCAAATCCTGAAGTACCCCTAGAAACATGAGGATCAGAATGAGAAAGAGTTCGCGATGCACATCTGGTAGCTACCTCCTAAGTGCCAAAAATCCTAGAATCTAATATACCTAACACCCCAGATAACAAGGTCTTGATCTGGTTCCATTTTATCACAAACCATGATGGGATGCCATCTGACCCGACACCCAACCCAATTCAAGACATGGCCCAAAGAGCGCTTCTGATCCCCATGGGCTGACAACTAGTTTAGGGCATCAAATATAATCTAAAGGGGAAGGATTTCAACCCAAAAAACATGATCAGATAAAGAAACTTAAAAAGAATAAAAAGCTAACAACTGATCATATAAATAAGTACACAAAATGATCTAGGTACAAATATACAACTGAGAAAAAGGAAAAATGAAACTGAAAAAACTACAACTGGACCATGCCAACTAGATCTCCATGTGACCTATTAGTCACCACCAACTACAAGACCAACCTTATCTATGAGAAACCATGCAAGAAACCTAGAACTGTAAAATAGATCAGGTCTACCGAAACTGAATGACACAAGTAGGATGTGAGCGTAACAACTTAGTAGGAAACCAACATAGAATCCATACATTCCCTTTCCTAAAAATAGTCCATAAAAAATAGATTTAAATGCATGTATAAAAAATAGATTTTTTCTCATTTTAATAAATAAAAACATCTTTACCTTTTAAAAATAGAACACAACACCTTTTATTTTCAAAGAGGCTACCATTTTAGAAACCCAATCCCAAACCCAAGAATACAATACCAGACTGTGCTGAAAATAAATAAGCAGTACAAACAAGAAACAAAATGCAACCGAATATAAACAAGAAAAAACAAATAATAAACCATGGTAATTTTGTAAACTTCCTTAGAGTGATCCCTGGACATACTTGAGTTGGACTGACCTGCCGGCGTACGGTGTAGCTCCAATGTCAATAACCAACAAGTTGCTCTAAACTATCCACACCAGTGGCACGACCCTCCTTACCTGTAAGACATCCAAGGGGTACCAACCCATCTAACTAGGGTTCATAAGAAACCATCACTCAACCCTATAAAATTCACCCAGGAAATCCATGGTAATAATAATACACTGTGTAAGGATGCCCTCTCATGTGTAACTCAACTTACCTTCAGTCACCACACTTGCCTACCCCAAACACAAACACCAACTATATGATAACCCACATAGGGGATATCCTCTGTAGGGGTGGCCAAAACACATCACATTATCAAATGTTCCAACTAGTCCATCACATCATATAAAACTTTAATCATTTCTTAAAAACATGCTTAAATACCAATTAGGCATTTTAAATTTCAGACCCAAAATTCTTTCACAAAACAATATAAAGTTCCAACCATGCCTTAAATCGAGTCTACTTCAAGTACACATACAAATAATTTATAAAAAATTTCTAAAATGATATAAAACACCATTTTCAAATATGCAATTCCAAATGGGCCTTCAGACCATTTAGAAAACAATCATATTTTAATGTACCAAACATGCCATAATTATAAACACAAATTTAAAACTACTTCATGTAATTTGAAACCAAGAGACCATTATTATGGAAACAAGAGTTTGAATAAGAAACATGAGAAAAGGAAAACTGTTTTAAAGTGCCATCTTCATTTGAATAGACATCCATGTGTGCACCTTTTGCACCCATGGATGTTCCAGAATCTAATAGAACACTATAAATATCCATGGAAACACCCAAAAACTTTTTTAATAATCACCAATTTTTTTCAAACCAAACCCCACAATTTCACAAAATTACAATAGTGCATACTAGAATATATAAACCAAGAGGGCCTTTCCTAACAATACAATAAACTACACTAAAATATTTTCCCCGTTCCACATGTAAAATAAAATTCAAAATCCATCCAATTTAATAAAACATTTCTAAGGGAACAAACCACTCAAATCATCCAATTTTACTCTTAAATATCATTTTTTATTTTATCAAACACATCTCATGATTATATACATTGGCACATGTGAAGAATCACTTTGAAAACCATTTTTAACAATTTTTACCAACAATAAAACACCACTATAAACTAACCAAGTGCAACATTAAAATGAGATTAATATTTATAAATTAATTGGAAACACACAAGCATTAATAGATTGCGCTGAAAAGTAAAATAATGGAAACACCTACCTCAACAGTGTGTGAATGCGAAGAATCCCCAAGGGGAGGGATAAATGAGACCAATGGATGACCCAAACACCCTATATGCAAAAGAAAAAAACCCTACACATGAAACCTAGCCTTTAGGGTTTGAAAAAACAAGACCCCATAAAAAGATAACCATGAAATCAAAAGGGGAGGGAAGATGGAAGAGAAAAATGGACAAAAACCCTAAAAACTCACCTTGGGAACTTGGAGAAGCAACCATAGAGGAGGATGAGATAAGGAGAAGGGGGGTTTGGGACCCCTTTATGTACCAAAACCAACCAATAGGGAGGGGGTCAATTTAGGGATAAAAAAGGTGGAGGGTAGATTAGGAATTTTAAAATTTTAAAATTTTGGGCAGCTCGCACGGTTTGGCCACACGATTTACCAAACCGTGCACCAATCGTATGGTAGCCACTATCCAAGATGGAACCAACCACATGACCATACCATACGATTTAACCTACCATGAACAAACTGTGTGTTAGCTTCTGTCCTAAACCAACAACTAACACACGGTTTCCAAAATCGTGCGTAGGCCAAAATACCATCCTATAACTCAAAAAATGAAAATTTTCAAACTAGGACTCAACCAAAACCTCAACTAAAATATCTAATATCAAGAAAAGAATGAAGTAAAGGAATATATGTGGTTAGGGTGTGAAATGAGGTTCCCATAATGGATTTAGAATTTTGTATTGCATACACAAATCCATTATGTCATAATTTACATGTGTTTAGATGATTTTTTTGTTAAGAATATAAAGAAAATGCCTCAAGAAAAACAAAAAGTGCATCTATATTAGTATCCTAAAGTTCATATAGGATATTATATAAATCCATATTATTGGAAAATTATATCCAAGTTATAGAATATATTTATATAAAGGGGTTACATCACTATTTTAGATAGTGGGAATAAGATTGACTTGGATTTAGTCAATGTTGAATATGAACAAGTGGTTGGAATAAGAACAAGTTCCACAATATCTTGTGGAAAATGAATGTTCTAGGTATAAATAATGTGTAGGAAGGATAAAAAGATAGTAGTGTTTTTACATTCATTATGTCTGGTGATACATTATTCATGGATAATAATACATCATATAATGAAGAAATAAATGATAATCAACTATGATTGACAAGTTTATATGGATTCATGAAATGTATTACATGTACCAAAGTCAAGTATATATTTTGGAAGTTTCTTTAATTAATGTAAATCCATTAGTGGGTATTCAAGAGGGACTATACATTGGTGATATAAGATAGGTACCAATAATATTTAGTTGGATATAACAATTCATCATACCTTGGTCTATTATAATCCTACTTATCATAGCTACTTTCTCGGATCATTTTATTTAATATTGTATGTCAAGACCACATTTCTTGGAAAGTGTCTATTCAATACAACCAGAACGATTTGGTGACAACATAGAATGTTAATAAGGGGTGAAACTTGCTGAAATACAATTATGGAATTAAGTATGATACAAGATAACATAATATTAATTTGGAATGAATTTTCACCATGTGTTAATAATAGGTCAGTGGAAGCACCATAGTTTTCCAAGTAAATATGTTAATAATATTTGGGAAAATGTTATTAGTCTTAAATTAGTTAAGAATATATTGAAAGTAACTCTCAAAATATCAAATTAAATTATAAACCTATGTTCTAGGCAATAATATATACTGAGGTAGATCTAATGAGTTTCTTAGACCAAGCCAAAGTACATATAATGAAAAGGTATTGATAAAATAAAATACAAAACAATTTGAGAGAGAATCATTTTCATTGTCACATTGAATAAAGATCTCTAAGAAGAAATATATGAGACAAAGTAGAAGATTATAATGGTGAGTATAATTCCATAAGATCTAGTAATGGATCTATCACATATTCCATGATAGGTACTAGATATGATATCACCAATATTTAATTTATGGTAAGAAAAAACAGATTACTCCAAGAGAACTAAATGGGATGTAGTCAAAACTAACCAATTGAAATTGAGTGAGTACAAGGGATATGTTCTTGGTACTTGGAGAGGAAGGTACACTAGTTATAAGGGGAAAAATACTACACTTACTTTGGATAAATGATCTAATATTATAGTTAGGCTAAGGTATTGAGAAAGAGAAGCTCATTGAATCTAGTGATATCCATATCTAGAAATATCGAGTGCATTTCAGCTTTTGATGTAGCTAAAGAAGTAGTGTAAAATATGAAATTATTTGTTCTAGTTCTTGGAATTATACCTATTATGTAAATTATTATCATGATATAAATTATTATAAGATTACTATAATGGTACTAGCCAAGATTTCAAGTTCAAATAGAGTTCAAAAGGAATATAATTGGGGATATCATCTCTTGAGGAGTCTTTATCATGTAGTTAAAGTTGCAGATAAAATAATAGCCACACATCAAAGATGTGACAGGCCCAATTATTAAATCCATAAACTTAGTAGAAGCATGATATTTTCATGTGTGAACTAACAAGGATAGTTAGTAAGTTGGATCTAGTGAATGTGGGAGTGTTGTAAAAGTGGTTTCCCAAGAATCAACTTGAGTAGTATTTTTCAATTACCATATCATGTATATAGTGAGTTATACATGATGTAATCTTACCATAATAGTGTTGATATTTTAGCATCTAATATTTACATGAAAATGTCCATAGATTATTTTTTTTATTGAAAGGTTATAGTAGTTCCTAGGCTATAATGATAAAATAGAGGTACCATGATAGTAATATTAAACTTATTCCATACGGTCTATATACATCATGTTAATAGGACACAAGTGATGTATAACCATAAGGTGTTGGGGACTCAAAAAAAATTGAGACTTATTCACATGAAGTTCATACTTGGTGATCTCGAGTAGATGAGATCACGATGACTGGCCCGGAAATAGGAACATCAGATGTTTTAGTTGTAAATGGTAATTCCTATATGTTAAAACATGTAATGGTCTCTTGAATTGAGATTATTATTAGTTCATAAAATTTTGTTACATCCTTTGATGTAAGATTAAAACCCTGAAATTTATGTCATGGTGGAGCATCTTTCATTGGGTACACCATTTGTATGGAATAGATTGAATGATCAATATATAATTTATAGCCTCTTAAAGGAAGTGATATCTCAGGCCAAGTTGATCAGAGTTGAATTAATTTTACTAATTCCATGGATATGGTAGAAGAAGATATGTATGACTAGTAAGGTCAATGAATAATAAATAAATAAAAGCTGATGACACAAAGTGTGCATCCTACTTTATGATATATTGCTAGAAAAAATATAATTTTACAAGATATGTGGTCATAATAGGTTTTTAGTTTCTATGAATATTCCTTATCTCCTCAGGGGCCTTGATGAGTTGTTAGACTCCACTTCTTGTCTATGAATAGTACTCAATGTTATCGAGATAAGGGTTTAGAGGGTTACACACTTCACATATTCGGAAGTCTGGACCTATTCTAATGAATATGAGTTTTGGACATGCTGGGACCCACCATTGGGTCTGGGTGATATCTACTTTTGAACAATCACCATGAAATAAATAAATTAATATTATTCAAGTTTATAATAATTGGTATTGAATTTATTTATTAAAAGTATTCAAAATTTGTTCAATGAATACATGAAAAAATATTTAACGAACATATATTATTTTAATATTCAAGGTTCATTAATATTTGTGGGAATATCGAGGTGAGTTAATAACTTGTTTTTATCATGTAATATATTTATTATCTTAAAAGTAAGTGATAAAAATATAAAATTTGTTTATGTTTATCAGAGACTGGATGTACTGAGACTCAAGGGGGGGGGGGGTGAATTGAGTTTTTGAATTTTTTATTTAAAAAACTATCCTCTTTAAGATATAGAAAACTTATGATCTTTTTTTACACATAAATATTTTGGAAATAAATATACAAATAAAAGAGATAAGACACATATATATTTAGTGGTTTGGGGATCATAAATCCTCTAGTACACCCCACTAAAACTTTATTACATGAATTTGGTGATTTTCACTAGACAGATCCTTGTGTCATGGACTGCCGACCCTTTTCCCTGGGATTTCACAAATAAGTGAAATAATTCGACACTTAGTAAAAACAAAATAGTTGGAGATTTTAAATGGGGTCTAGAAAGGATTTATAAACACCATACTTCGAGGATATTTTACTAAGAACCACCACAACGGAATAAAGAATGAACCTAGTGTTTACAGATGAGGCTCAAAGTTATAATATACAAATGAAATAAGAGAATAAATCTATTGGAGATACTATAAAAATAAAAACCATCTCAAGGAGTATCTTTTGAACATTAAAAATATGTTCTTTATAATAAAACTATAGATATTGAATATTCTTCTTGTTTTCAAATAAAATAGAGCAATTCACAAAAAGAGTTGAGAGTATTTCCTTATTTTATAGAGTAAGTGAATATGTTCTTATGAATATTATTTTCTCCAAAATTTATTTATATCACTCAGAAAATTCATGAAAAACTTATATTTTAGTCACACAACATTTGATCCATAAAATATGGGGTTTGAAATTAAATCCAACATGTTCCTTTCTTGGAAATACCTCAAAAACAATACTAACCATTAAATTATCCTAGTAATTGTTTCCTTTATTGGGACTTGAGACCTTTTATATTAATTTTTACTATAAAGAGGCAATCCAATATTTAATGAACACATGAAAACATTAATTCCTATTAAAAGTACACCAAAATAATAAATAGAAGGATGCAGAACCATGTAGCCGTTTCTAGATCACTATGTAGCCAAATTCAGCATATTAGAATTCACATAGCTTAATTGATCCACATATCCATTTTTCACAAAAATGATTTATCCACATAATTGAATTTTAATAGGCCTTCTTCATGTATCCTATTTTCTTCACATAGTCTTCCTGCTCACATATCTAATTTTATGTACCTGATTGAATTACATTTCCATTTGGAACCACAAAAATGATTCCACAACATATCCAAATCATGTAGTCGATTACTCCACACAACCGATTCATGTAGTTATTTCATCTATGTAGTCGGTTACTCATGAAGTAATTTTATTGATGTATGTGATCACTACATAGATTTTTCCATGATGTAATTGATCCACATATGCATTTCCTTCACTTAAGAGATTTATGTAGCTAAAATTTTAATGTATCCATTTATCCACATAGCCAAATGCCTCAAGTAGATGAATTTAATTAGTGAAATTTTCAATAAAATTTCAGAAATTGTTGATTTAACAGATAAATGACACAGATAATGATAAAAACTAATAAAAACACTTAAAAAACCATTAGTAACATATTATTAGTATTTGAGATCATCAAAACCAAACATACATGGGATATATTGGAATGACATTATTAGTGTAAAAATATCCACCTTTTTGATGATCATAAAACCCATAACGTAATAAACAAAAATTATTTAAAAAGATTATACAAGATTTTGTGTAAAACTATGTAATATAGATATTGATTATAAAATATTGTGTTTATCCTTTTCTTATCCCCCTTAATGAGACACTTCTTAAACTTTAATGGATTTATCCGCATTGGGAAAACGTCTCACTTTAGGAGAATCCTCCACCTTTTGTGTCATTAAAAAGGAAGGGAATGGAGAGGAAAAATAATTTTAACACTTATAGTGATGAATTGATTAAGAATAGTTCTAAAACTGAATTTGGAATTATGGAAAGAATGGAATTCATTAAAAAAAATAAAGTGATTAAAAACAATAAATGAAAAGAATCACTAAAAAACCTAGAATAGAATAAAGAATAATTTCATTGATTATAAAGAAGTAAACAAAAACACCTCTGTTGAGCCCTCTGGGAAAATTAGTTGAACTTATATTTTGATAATCCCAACTCTGCTCAATCATATATTCATTATGCTCAATTATATTTTGATAATCTAAATTATATATTGATTAATGCTTAATTACTTATTTCAGTATTTCTGTACACCATGCACATATTTATACATTATAATGGTTATATTATCTTCATAGAATTTGGTTACTAAATGGATATATATTTAACTTGACCCAATCTGCCAATAGAATGCTTAAACAGACAAGTGGTCACCGTTATAGAACAAGGCTACCATTATGAAAAGGCTACCTATACGTGAAGGTCACCGATATGCGAAGCCTACCGATATGCGAAAGTTACCGTTACAGACAAGCCTACTGAAACAGACAAGTTATCGATCAAGTTCACTGTTACATCAAGTATACCGATACGTGAAGTTCACCGTTACATCAAGTCTACCGATACGTGAAGTTCACAGTTACATCAAGTCTACCGTTACGTGAAAGCCTACCGATACGAACAAGTCTACTGATTACGAGAAGATCACCGGTACAACAAAGCCTACCGATATGTGAAGGTCACCGATACATCACCGATATAGACAAGTCACCGTTATGCAAGTCTAACAATACACCAAGGAAGCTACCAGTACATGATGGTACCGTTACATGAAAGGTCACCGGTACACTAAGTCTACTGCTACTGATCAAAGCTACCGGTACATGATGGATACCATTACATGAAAGGTCACCGGTACACTAAGTCTACCGCTACTGATCAAATCTACCGACAGACATGAAGTCTACTGATAGAAAGGCTACCGTTATACAAGAGGCTACCGATACACAAGGCTACCGATATCCAAAGCTACCGTTACAGAGAATCCAACGCTGTCTTATTTCTTTATCTTTATTTAATATAACCAACAGTCATATCAGATATATTTTAATGATCTGTAATTTATTTAATAAAGGTTGTTGGATGTCAAGAAACCATACCTTGTACCTGCAAAAAGAAATTACTTCTTTTACCAGAGATCGTTCCATAAATACAAGAAGTCCCTGTTGTTGCACAGACACGGAGAGAGAAAAAGGAAAAATATACAAGACACATACAAGGAATATACAGAGCTCACATAGATATTCATGCACGACCATGAAGACACAGAACCTCATACCCACTCAAGCCTACTCAAGAAGAGTTCCTTACTTTCATGAGGATTTTGAAGAACTTCATCGACTACACTTTCACTATATCTGAACCTGGATGTCAAGCCGACGACACTCTGTTTTCCAGACAGAAACCAGAAGAGGACTTAGAATCATTTATGATAATATTTTAAGGAGTCCAGAGCTACACTGCAATCACTAGAGACATTCTAAACTCTATATCTTACTCAGTGATTTATTGTTTACATTACGAGCAGTGTGTATCATCTGTATTAAGTTTTACACACACTGTCTCCTGAAACTTAACTTGAGGATCTTTAAATCCTCACTCAAAATCCTTACATCTTTTATTTCCCACTATGGATAGTGGTAGAGGTCATGTGTGACCTGAACAGCTGTATTTTCTGTTTTCTTGTTTCCCACGAAGAACTGTGGTAGAGGTCTTTGACCTGGACAGTTGTAAACTGTTGAGAACCCCGATCCAGGGTGTGGATCCAATTTATATAAATTGTTGAGAGGACTAAGTCTTGTCTTGAGACTAAACCTCTTGGTTATATCTGTTGTGCTTTATTTAGTTTTATCTAAAACCTTTTATTCTTCTGCCTAGTGCTTTAAAACCTAAACTGTTTTTCAAAGTTACTATGATAATTGAATTAGAAAGTGTTTGCATTATTTGTAAATTAGTAAGTTAGTTTCAAAAGCTAATCTGATCCTTTGATCAGATTAGCTGGGACTTAATCAATCCCTTGAGAACCAAACTGAAAGTTTTCTTTAGTTCAAATTCACTACAATTAAATTTTTATTTTAAATTGGGAGAATTTGGTAAAGTATTTTAAAACAGAAATTTTAATTAGACCTCAATTCACCCCCCTCTTGAGTATCCACTCTGACCAACATTTGGTATTAGAGGGGTTTAAAATATTTTTTGAAGTACTTTGTTTTTCACCTGTGATTTTAGTTGTATTTTAAAGTTCTTAAAATTTATGTTATTTCTAAATTTTTGTCTCTTTAAAATTTCTGGTTCAACCTAGTTATCATGGATAACAGACTTGAAGGTGTTTCTACTAATAGACCACCATTTTTCAATGGAAACAACTATGCTCAGTGGAAGACTAAGATGAAAATTCATTTAGAAAGAATGAGTTTTGATAGTTGGACTACCATAGAATCAAAATATAAAATTCCTACTACTGTTAGATCTACTTGGAATGAAGCTACTAAGAAAACCTACAATAATAATTGCAAAGCTATGAATGCTCTGTTTTATGATCTAGGAGATGAGGAATTTAATCGAATATCTTTTTGTAAGACTGCATATGAAATTTGGGATACTTTAAGTGTTTCTCATGAAGGAACAACTAATGTTAAGGAAATGAGATTGAACACCTATACTATTAAATATGATTATTTTAAGATGAAGCCTGATGAAACCATTTCTGATATGTATCTCAGGTTTAACGAAATTTTCAATACAATGATCTCACTGGGAAAAGACATTTCATTAAAGGAGAAGATCATGAGAATTTTGAGATTCCTATCTGAAAGATGGAGGGCCACTTCTGTTTCAATCAGAGAATCTTGTGATATTGGTCAACTTCCAGTCAAGGAACTTATCAGTAAGTTGATGATGTATGAAGAAGAACTCAAGGTAAAAAAAGAAGAAGAAGATGAACCAAAAAGGAAGTCAGTTGCCTTCAAGACATCTACTTCAAAGAATAAGGATAAGGATAAACTTCAAGCTATAAGTGATAGCTTAAGCTGTGAAGAAAGTGAAAGTGCATCTGACAGTGATGTAGAAATGGATCAATTGCTATAAGGTTTAAGAAATTTTATAGGAAGAAGAAATTCTTCAAAAAATCAAATTACAAAGGAAAGTATGACAATAAGGGACATTGGAAGAAGGATTGGAAAAAGCCAGATAAAAGTGATGAAGTTGTCTGTTATGAGTGAAAAAGAAAAGGACATATTAAAGAAGACTGCCTAAAGCTCAAATTCAAGAAGAAATATGATTACAAGGACAGTAAGTACAAAAAGGCTATGAAGGCTACTTGGAGTGATTCTGAGGATAGCTCCAGTGAATCTAAAGCTTCTGAAACTGAAATCAGAAATAAGGCAAACATGTGTTTTACGACAAAAACTTCTGAGGTAACATCTGAAACTCCTTCCTTAAATACATATTATTCTGGAGATGATTCTGAATCTGAAAATTTGTCAAAATCTGAACTATTTGAATACTTTGATATGTTGGAAGAAACCTGTAATGAGCTGAAAGACAAATACAATGGTTTAAAGAAACATTATGCTTTAACTGTTAAACATAAATCTGATCTTGACATAGAAATAGAAAAGAATGATCAGTTACTTAAAGAAAACACTAAACTAAAATTGTAAAATGATCAACTTAGGAAGGATTTAGAAAAGTTTACAAATGTAAAAGACACTCTTACTCAAATTCTAGGTAAGCAGATTGCACCTAGATATACTGATGGTATAGGATACCAACCTGGACAAAGAAAAACTTACCAAAACAAGATTTATTCCTCAATCTGGACAGAATGTAGATAGTTATAGTTCTGGAAGTTCATATGCTTCAACTAGTTATATTCATAGTTACAGATCTAATAAGGTTTATCTGTCTAAATCTATTGATTCTGCAAACCTTATGAAACCCATAAGACAAATTTGGGTACCTAAAGTTTTATTGGCTAATCTGTCAGGACCCAAGAAAATCTGGGTACCAAAATCATTTCCTATATAAATCTGTTTTGTAGGAAACATGCTTAAAGAGCTCCTATAGGAAGACTTGGTACTTGGACAGTGGATGTTCAAGACATATGTCAGGAGACTTCTCATGCTTTAAAATCTTAGTCAGAGTTAATGGAAGTTTTGTCACTTTTGGCGATAATTCTAAAGGGAAAATCATTGGCTTAGGCCAGATTGGTAACACTGACTTTGTATTAATTTATAAAGTTTTATTCGTTGATGGACTTAAATATAATATGTTAAGTATTTCTCAATTATGTGATGATGGTTTTAATGTTAAATTTGAAAATGATTTGTGCAATGTTTTTAATTCTAAAAATGCTTTAGTATTTTCTGCCCTGCGAAATGAAAATGTTTATACTGTTAATTTAAATTCTTTAGCTATGAAAAATATTACTTGTTTAAATGCTTTTCATAAAGAGTTTTGGCTTTGGCACAGAAGATTAGGACACTGCAACGTACATTCACTTAGAAAACTTACTAGGAAGAACTTAGTTAGAGACCTACCAAAACCTGAATTCCCAGTAGATAAAGTTTGTAATCCCTGTCAAAAGGGAAAGAAACATAAAGTTTCTTTCAAATTAAAGAAAGAAGTGTCAACTTCTCAATCTCTCGAGTTGGTTTACATGGATTTTTTTGGACCTTCCAGAGTTTCTAGTTTAAATGGGAAGCACTATGTCTATGTTCTAGTAGACGGCTATTCTAGGTATACTTGGGTATATTTTCTAGCTCACAAAAGGGAATCTTGTTCTTACTTTGTTAAATATTCCAAGTTTGTTGAGAAACTTAGTGGACTTAAGCTTAAAACCTTGAGAAGTGATCATGGTCATGAGTTTGAAAATCAGGAGTTTGAATCCTACTTCTCACACAATGCCTATAGTCACAATTTCTCTGCCCGAGGACCCCTCAGCAAAATGGTGTAGTAGAGAGGAGGAATAGAACCCTTCAGGAAATTGCCAGAACCATGATCAATGAGTATGACCTGCCTATTTATTTTTGGGTTGAAGCTGTCAATACAACTTGTTATATTATCAATAGAGTCTTCATCAGACCTGTTCTTAAGAATACCCCTTATAAGTTGTGGAACCATAGGAAACCTAAGGTTAACTACTTCAGAGTTTTTGGTTGAAAAGTATTTATTTTTAATACCAAAGATAATCTTGACAAGTTTGCATCTAAGAGTGATGAAGGAATTTTCCTAGGTTACTCTATTTATAGTAAAGCCTATAGTGTTTTCAATAAGAGAACCAAATGTGTGGAGGAATCTGTTCACATCAAATTTGATGAAACTGATCAACATGAACCTAAGACCTCTCTTGAAAATCTTGAAGATGATATCTCTGTTTTGAATCTTAATGATAAAGACAATGGACCTATAGTTAAAACATCCATTTCTGGAAATTTTACAAAACCTACTTCTGTTGACCCCCAACCTGTTGATGAACCTGAAATCTCTATCCCTACCTTTTCGAGACCAACTAGGATCTTAAAGAACCATCCTTTAGAAGTTGTTGTAGGTAATCTAGATAGAGGAACACAGACTAGAGCTTCTCTAAGAAATTAGGTTGAACATCAAGCTTTTCTTTCACAATTAGAACCTAAAAATATCAATGATGCTATCAATGATGAATTTTGGGTAATATCTATGCAAGAAGAACTAAATCAATTTGAACGAAATCAAGTATGGAAATTAGTAGAAAGACCTAAGGACACTTTAACCATAGGCACAAAGTGGGTGTTTAGAAACAAAGTTGATGAGTTTGGAAACATCATTAGAAACAAAGATGGACTAGTTACACAAGGTTACAATCAAGAAGAAGGAATTGACTATGAGGAAACCTTTGCTCCTATAGCTAGATTAGAGGCAATTGGGATCTTACTTGCCTTTACATCACATCTTAATTTCATGTTATATCAAATGGATGTGAAAAGTGATTTTCTAAATGGTTTTATTGTTGAAGATGTTTTTGTAGAACAACCACTTGGTTTTTCAAATCCCCACTTTCAGAATCATGTTTTTAAACTTTCTAAAGCTTTATATGGTTTAAAACAAGCTCCAAGGTCTTGGTATGAAAGACTTACAAATTTTCTTATTTCAAAATGATTTACAAAAGGAATTTATGATCCCACTCTTTTTATAAAAATAATTTCAAAAGATGTTTTAATAGTACAAATTTATGTTTATAATATTATCTTTGGATCTTCTATTTTTTTTTATTTACTGATTTTTCGAAGGTTATGCAAAATGAATTTGAAATGAGCTTAATGGGAGATCTTAAGTATATTCTTGGATTTGAAATATTTCAAACTAAAGATGGTATTATTTTGAATCAAAGTAAATATAATAAATATTTATTAAAACGTTTTGGTTTGGATAGTATTAAGGGAAGTGATACACCTATGAGTACCACCTGTAAATTAGATATTGATGAAACTGGGAAACTAGTAGTTCAAACTAATTATAGAGGCAAGATTGGGAGTTTAATTTATCTTACTTCTAGTCGACCTGATATTATGTTTAGTATATGTATGTGTGCTAGATTTCAAGCTAACCCTAAAGAGTCACACTTACTTTCTGTTAAAAGGATTTTCAAATATCTTAAATATACTACTAACTTGGGACTATTTTACCCAGAAGAACAATCATTTTATTTAATAAGTTATTCATATGTTGACTTTGCTGGATGCAAGTTAGATAGAAAGAGCACATCGGGAACATGTCATTTTCTTGGAAAGTCCCTAGTATCATGGTGTAGTAAGAAACAGAACTCAGTTGCATTATCGACTGCTGAAGTAGAGTATATAGTTTCTAGTAGTTGTTGTGCACAGATTATGTGGATGAAACACACATTATTGGACTATATATTTGAGTTTAAACATGTTTCAATTAACTGTAACAACACTAGTGCGATCAACATCTCAAAGAACCCTGTGTCTCATTATAGAACCAAACACATTGATATTAGAAACCACATTCTAAGAGATCATTATCAAAGTGGTGATATAACTCTTGAATTTATTGGCATTGAACTCCAATTAGCTGATATTTTCACTAAGCCTTTAAATTCAGAAAGATTAAGTTTCATTAGACACGAACTAGGAATTATAACTTACTCTTAAAAACCGTTAGGATGAACCTCACCTTTAGGATGAACCTCACCGTTAGGATGAACCTCACCGTTAGGATGAACCTCCTCGTTAGGATGAACCTCACCGTTAGGATGATCCTCACTGTTAGATAAACTTCACCGTTAGGACACCTCACCGCTACATCTCTCGTTCTGTTTTAAATTTTCATATTAAGACCGAGACTTTGCATTTCTTTTTAATATAAGATTTATTTTATATGTGAACCCTAAATGATATTAGACCTGACTCTAGACATCACTCAATCACTGCAAACCCATCTCTTCGAATCCCTCCTACCTAAACCTCTCATGCTCGCAAAACCCTAAGCCTCATAATCTGACATGGCCCATGTGAAGCGACCCTCAGTGGATGAAAGGAGTGATGCGCCGCAGGCTAAGAAGCAGAAAGTAACGAATGTTGGCGGCAGTGGAAGTAGTAGAGATGTTGTTCAAAGGAATCCCGTGAATCCACATTTATCGAAGCGAGAAATTGCAGTGGAAAAGGAATTATGTGCGGAATGGATGCTGGAAAGAAAGTCCTTGATTCTGAAGGTTCTACAAGAACAAGGATGGCTCGAATGATTCGTGAACAATAATGGACCATACTAACCAACTATGGTAAAAGAGTTTTATGAGTTTGTCTATTTTGAGACATCCGAATAAGAGAATAGGATAATTTACTTTGTGAATGATCAAACGTTTTCTTTTTCATCAGTTGAATGGGATGAGAACCTTAACATTCCTCATACTGGTGATTATGGATTTTATTCAAAATCCATACCTACTTCTAGTGACTTTTTCGAATATGAGTATGCCTTGTTGGAATTAACAGGAAATGGAACTCCAAGAAAGTTCATTGCTGCAGAGATGGAAGGGGAGGAAAAACTACTTTTCAAGTTCATTCGGCATGTGATTAGTCCAAGGAGAGGAGATTTTTCTACCCTCAGGTTTCAGGATATTTATTTGTTGTATCTGTTAAAGCATGGAGTAAAGGTGAATTTATGCAGACTGTTAATGATTCAGATTGAGGAGATGACTAGACCGAATTCTAAGTCCAATGCATTTTTCTTTTCTATGTTTATTTCTATTATGTTGAAAGCAAAGGAGGTAGCTGGACCTCAAGACGGAACTATTGTGGTTAAGGATAATTTTTGCCTCACCAGGACTGTGTGTAAGTTTATGAAAGTAAGATGGAACCCTTGGAAGAAATAATGGGTTAATGATGATGATAAAATCTATGACAAGTACACTCCTGTGGATCATCCTTCTAGACCAAAGGATGTGAGGGATCCTGGTCTTAGACCAGATGAGCCAGAACCGGTCTACAGTGATGATGAAGCTGAGGAGGAAGAGACATCAGTTGAGGAAGGAGGAGACCCTGATTTACCTCCTATCCCTATGCCTCAAAAAATTTCCTATGGAGCAGCTATCCCTCCAAAAGAACTACCAAGGAGAGAAACTATTCTAAAGGACAATGACACTGAGATTACAGAAGAAGAAGAAGAATCATATCATATTGTTGTCAAAGAAACCTCTGAAGAGGATGAGGCAACTGAGTCAGATTAGATTGCTCATGAAGAGAAGGATGTTTCTGGTGAAGAAAATGATGAGGAAAATGAATAAGAGCTCAGTTTGAGCCCTCTGATAGACAACATAGTCAAGAAAGTACCAGATTAGGAAGAAGAAGCCACATATGTTGATGAGAGAGTCATTTATGACACATAGAAAATGGATATTGAATCTGCTGCAGTTGTAGAAGAAGTTGTAGAATTAAATTGAGCAGAACAGTTGGAGGAGATTCCTCAGGAGAATTCTCTAAGTGAGGGGGAGCCTCTCGGTTCAGTTTCTGTGTTGTATGACATTGAAGGTTGGACATCAGATCCAGGATATATGGTTCTTGGACTTTCCTATGGAGATTCGGATGAGGAAGAGCATCCCCAAAGGGAATCCGTTATCCTACCTGCTTTAGCTGAGAATTTGGAAACCAAAAAGGACCTTGAGTCCTTAAAGGCTGAAATGAAAGAAGCACTGAGAGAATTAGTGGAAGATTTGAAGCACAGTCTGGTTGATGAAATGAGGAGTGTGGAGAAATCCCTAGAGATATCTCTGGGATGTGCTGTTTATATTCCAATGAAAGGAATGATGGATGAAGTTAAGGTGTGTCATACTCAAATTGAAAGTTGGATAGGAGCTGTAGTTTCTCTCAGACAATCAATTGCGTCATTGAATGCCATGAACAGCTCTCAAACCCAAGTGAATACTGATATCAGATATATCAAAGAGGTAGTCAAATAGTTTGTGGATGTTTTTGAGGCTTTTAAGAAATTAGTCAAAGAACATTTGAACAGTCAAGATGAACTTGTTCAGAAAGTGGTTAGTAATCTGACAAAATCTTTCAAGGAGACTGTAGATTTCTCAGTTAAACCCCTTCCCTCATCCTTCTCCACTGTCAACCTTGACCATATCAGATCTGTTATTTAGGAAGAGTTGGATAAGGCCAGTACCAGTGGTACCTCAGATACTCAGATCCTTGCTACCACTAGAGAAGTTAGTAGTTTTGTTCATGATCACCTACGGGCAGCTACTTCTTCTCAAGAGGCAATTAAAAATAAGGTAGATTCTACTTTTGATAAGGTCTATACCAAGCATCAAATGACCAAAAATTTCAAGCTTTTGATGGAGAATATGAAGTTGCCTCCAGTGAATCATGATTTTAGTGAATAGGTTAGTAAGATTAGGGATCTTACTCCTGCCTTGGATAAATTCATTGAAAATTGAGATGATTTTGTGTCAGCAATTGAGAGAGGAGGCAGTATTATTATGGATTTCAGGAACCTGTTGCTACCATTATTGCATGTGGATGCCAGACCTATGATTGTCCCTCCTGCCCTTCCTACCTCTGCCTCTGGGAGTACACCTCAGTTGACTCCAGTTCAGGCTATTCAAAGCTTGACACCTATGATCTCACAGAAGAGCACAGATTTCAGATCCGGTACAGTTTCAGTGGATGACCCTCCAGTTGTTCTTTCAGCTATTCCCAAGCCATCTAATCAATCTGAACCTACACCCTCTTCTGATCCTAAGGGAACGACTCATGTTCAAGAGGATGATTCAGTGTTTCTAGATGTTTTTGATAGGATTCACTTGTATTTATTTTTGTAATACTGGTTTTCTCAGTTTGTACCTTTTGTACCCTACTAGAAATTTACTCTTACATTCTCCACATTACTGTGTTTCTATTTCCTTGAAATCTGTTCTCTTTTTTTCTCTAAATTTCTCTAATTCTACCCTTCTTTTTGTTAATCACAAAGGGGGAGAAATTGCACTAAAGGCAAAAAATGGGAGAGAACATGCACCAAATGAGAACTGGGAGTGAAATTGAAAGGGGGAGAAAAATGAGAACTTTGTTTTAAAAGTTTGTCTTAGGAAATGATTCCTATGATATTAATTTAATATTCTTAAATACTTTGGCATAAGTTGTGCTAGGTTGTGATTATCAAAAAGGGGTATATTGTTGAGCCCTCTGGGAAAATTAGTTGAACTTATATTTTGATAATCCCAACTCTGCTCAATAATATATTCATTATGCTCAATTATATTTTGATAATCTCAATTATATATTGATTAATTCTTAATTACTTATTTCAGTATTTCTGTACACCATGCACATATTTATACATTATAATGTTTATATTATCTTCAGAGAATTCGTTTACTAAATGGATATATATTCTAACTTGACCCATTCTACCAATAGAATGCTTAAACAGACATGTGGTCACCGTTACAAAACAAGGCTACCATTATGAAAAGGATACCGATACGTGAAGGTCACCGATATGCGAAGCCTACCGATATGCAAAAGTTACCGTTACAGACAAGCCTACTGAAACAGACAAGTTACCGATCAAGTTCACTGTTACATCAAGTCTACCGATATGTGAAGTTCACCGTTACATCAAGTCTACCGTTACATGAAGGTCACCGTTACATCAAGTCTACCTTTACGTGAAAGCCTACCGATATGAACAAGTCTACCGATTACGAGAAGATAACGGGTACAACAAATCATACCGATATGTGAAGGTCACCGATACATCACCGATACAGACAAGTCACCATTATGCAAGTCTACCAATACACAAAGGAAGCTACCGGTACATGATGGCTACCATTACATGAAAGGTCACTGGTACACTAAGTCTATCGCTACTGATCAAAGCAATCGGTACATGATGGATACCGTTACATGAAAGGTCACCGGTACACTAAGTCTACCGCTACTGATTAAATCTACCAACATACATGAAGTCTACCAAGAGAAAGGCTATCGTTACACAAGAGGCTACCGATACAGAAGGATACCGATATCCAAAGCTACCGTTACAGAGAATCCGACGCTGTCTTAATTTCTTTATCTTTATTTAATCTAACCAACAGTCATATCAGGTATATTTTAATACTCTGTCATTTATTTAATAAAGGTTATTAGATGTCAGTAAATAGTACCTCGTACCTGCAAAAAGAAATTACTTCTTTTTCCGGAGCTCTTGCCATAAATACAAGATTTCCATGTTGCTGCACAGACATAGAGAGAGAAAAAGGAAAAATATACAAGACACATACAAGTAATATACAGAGCTCATACAGATATTCATGCACAATCAAGAAGACACAGAAGCTCATACACACTCAAGCCTACTCAAGAAGAGTTCCTTAAAATCACGAGGATTTTGAAGAACTTCATCGACTACAATTTCACTATCTCTGAACCTGGATGTCAAGCAAACGACACTCTGTTTTCCAGACAGAAACCAGAAGAGGACTCAGAATCATTTCTGATCAAATTTCAAGGAGTCCAGAGATACACTGCAATCAATAGAGACTTTCTAAACTCTATATCTTACTCAGTGATTTATTATTTACATTACGAGTAGTGTGTATCATCTGTATTAAGTTTTACACAAACTGTCTCCTGAACCTTAACTAGAGGATTTGTAAATACTCACTCAAAATCCTTACATCTTTTATTTCCCTCTGTGGATAGTGGTAGAGGTCGTGTGTGACCTAGACAATTGTATTTGCTGTTGTTTTGTTTTCCACGAAGAACTGTGGTAGAGTTCTTTGACCTGGACAATTTTAAACTGTTGAGAACCCCGATCCAGGGTGTGGATCCAATTTATATAAATTGTTGAGAGGACTAAGTCTCGGCTTGAGACTGAACCTCTTGGTTATATCTGCTATGCTTTATTTAGTTTTATCTAAAACCTTTTATTCCGCTTCTAAGTGCTTTAAAACCTAAACTGTTTTTCAAAGTTACTCTGATAATTGAATTAGCAAGTGTTTTCATTATTTTTAAATCAGTAAGTTAGTTTCAAAATCTAATATGATCCTCTGATTAGATTGGCTGGGAATTAATCAATCCCTTGAGAACCTGGCTGAATGTTTTCTTTAGTTCAAATTCACTACAATTCAATTTGTATTTTAAATTGGGGGAATTTGGTAAAGGATTTTAAAACAGAAATTTTAGTTGGAACTCAATTCACCCCCCCTCTTGAGTATCCACTCCGACCAACAACCTCCACTCAAAACCCATAAAAATGAATATATAATAATTTTTAGAAGAACCATCTTTATGGATAGGTTTAAATTGAGAATAAGGTTTTGGTATAGGTAAATTGATAGTAGGAGAGGTTTTGGAGGTAGTTAGGGGTTGCATTATTAGGGACAACATTGAATTCCCAATCTATATAGTAGCATGAGTTTCAGATCCAACTACTAATTTTTCTGTTGGATTATGAGAATGCTTACTAATGATTCTCTCAAAATTTAAAGAGGCTACACTGAAATCAAATGAACCACTAATTAAAAAGTTCAAATTCCTTGTAGGGTAATAAAAATTATTTTCTTGACTAGAATGATCAGTATTAAGAGAAGCATCAACCTTATATTACTCTTTCTAATAGATCCCGGTCACATCAAAATAAGAATCTTCCCTTTTTCTAGTACCTTGATGGGTATCTAGAGGAGATAAGACAATAGATCTTGTTCCTCTAATATATAATTGAGAATATACACACATATAAATCTTATTGATGATATATGAATTGCAGAACTATATGATAACATTGTGTACCTATCTATGAATTTGGGAAACTATTTCTAAGCCATTATTCAATATCCATTTAAAAGATTCAAGGTGGATAGCCAGGAATCTATAAGGACCACAGGATGAGGCAGATTGCTGGTAATTAGATAAAGTAATTAGAATATCTAAAACTAACTATTGTAGTGTCCATTAAACTAATCCTTGAACATTGATCAATCTGTCATTCATAGATTGAAACTTATTTTCAACACCGTCTATATGCTCTACTAAGAATTGAACTGCTTCTTAAACTACAATAGTAGGAGCATGAAACACTGGATCACTAGAAGTAGTAATAATAGGTACAAGTGTAGATGGAGAAGGCTCAATAGAGGAAGGTACAACAATAGGTTTCACAAAAGTAATAATCCTGAGAGGCTTGTAAACAAAAAACTATTTCCCTTTAGTAGAAATTGAAACTGTGGAATTTTAAATAGACTACGAGGAACTGAAATCTTATTCATAGTATAACCCTTCAAATATATCATAAACCTTTACTAGAAGGTATGTTATTCTATGATGGTCTCTGGTTACTAAACCAAGTGACCTATAAACCAAGGCTTTCACATCTAGAGAAACTTCTAGGATTTTTTTAGCCTTCCACCAATAGATTCTTCAATATTACCCATCATTCCATTTAAGGATATGTCAGTTCCAATACAAAGATCCCTAATAGCTTCTATGGTTTCAAAAAAATCATCTAAAATATCTATTTTGAACTCTTTAAAAAACACTTGTGTGATAAAATCACATTGAAGACATTAAATATAAGAAGATATAGAATTCAACTCATAAAGAATTTGATCAAACCCAATCAGAAAATCAGGAACTGTTGAGGTCACCAAGTTAGAAACTATGGTAGTTGGTTGAAACCACTTAAAGAAATAAAACTGGATTACCAATACACTTTTTAAAGTTTGAAATCTTTCCTTTATCTTTGACTTGGAAATTTTAATCTCATCCACTACTTTATAATATAAGTCAAATTAAAAAATGGGATGTTATTGAATAATCTCCCTTTAAGATTCAACAAGAACACCTATTTTATTGACTTCATACTTTGTAGCATAAAATTATCCAATTCCATTTACTCAATATTTCAAGTATTCAAAATTTTTACCATTTACTTTATACAAAATTGATTACATAGGAGGGACTATTTGGAGTTTTTGATCAAATCAATTAGGGTATCCACCATCCCAATTTTTTTTTTGTCAAAGTTAGCTCTTGATTCAGAACTCACCTTGAGTTTTTTGATCTCATACTTATAGGATGTCATATCCTTCTTCAACTCATTATAATCTCTTATGAAATTATCAAACCTTGTCAGTATAATAGAGGAAAAATATTCCTTTTAGAACTATCTGAGATCTTACTTATAGAAGGTAAACCCTCATGCACATAAGGAGGATGTGATGGAATATATGGTGTATAGGAATGATCGACAGTACCTATAACCACATATCAATCACTATCTACACCAGTAGGTGATCTAGGAAGAATTCTATCAAAAATATGATATTTAACCTCTGATTCAAGTATTCCGTTAGAATCTGACACTCTAGGGATTGTTTTAATTGAACTTTTATAAGGAACTACAAAATTTTTCTTAATGACTGGCGTAACTTGATAAACTGCTTTATAATTTTCTATAACTTCAATTCCTCGTCACTGAAATATATATTCCATAACAAAACTAGATTATGGAAACTAAGGCTCTGATCTAGAAATTATTGTCTCCTACACCTCCCTAGAAGACACTGTCTCAGTAGGTTCTACATCCCTAGGTATTAAGGTTTGGTATGGATCCCCCTAAGCTACTCATTCCTATCCAAATGGTCTTAAAAAATTGAATTTATGTCCCAGTAATAGCCAACAGTCTTTAAAAGTATAGTTGATAGAGTATTACTCTTATTGAATCTCACTGCCTCTTCCTCATTGAGATCCACCTCCTTTTTCTTCAGAACTAGCGAGATAATCCCACCATAAGGATAATAATTTAATTTACCTATTACTATTACATTAGTGATGAATAAACCATAACATATACCTTATAAGATTTAGCTTTAGATATTTAACCAAGGTATATAAGATATACATATCCCAAAACAAAACTTTCTCCATTTCACCTAATCTTTAGGAAATCCCATTCTAAATGAACTTATAAAGGCACTTCCATTTAGGCTCTAAATCCTTTACTGGATTCTTCTCAAATAAATAGGTTTCAAATAGTAACTTGAAAACTTCAGTCGATCCCACTGATGTTTTAGCAACCAGTGTCTAAATAAAGTTGACCCCCCCCCCCCCGCATAGGGAAAATGAATGATTTTATCCAAATATACTGAAAAAACTTGAACAAATTTCCCATTGACAATCGATGTCAGGTATCCTATGTTTTTATAAACTGGAACTCATATTTCCTAATAAAATCATTCACTTATTCTTTAAAAAGAAACTAGATTTATTTTCATCGAAAAAAAACTCCCAACATTGAAACTGAACCACCTTCTTTAGAAGCAACTTGGTTGGCTTCAACCAAGACATATCGATGGATATTCTAGCAAGAACCTTGTGCGGTGCACCATTTCAATTTTCTTTCTTGGAAGAACTGGAGCTTCTATCATCTCCATGTTTAGTATTTCCCATGACAGATAGTTCAGTTGAGGGTTGAGTGATGATTGAGAGGTAAAGGGTGATATTCTGACTTATGAAGGAAGATACACAGGATAAAGAAGAAAGGGTGAATGGACAAATAAAATTTAGGTCACAAAATTAATTCTCAAAAGGCTCATGCAGTTGATTTGGAAATTTGGTCGATTCCGACATAAAATAAATAAAATAAAATAGAAACTAAAAGAATGTAATTTATATTCTAAAATCACAACATTTAAACAATTAATAATAATATATTAATTTAATGTCTATAAGTAATTAAAATAAAACAATAATAAAACAATACAAAAATTAAAATCTATGTACATAAGATAAACTAAACTTATTTAAATTCAAATAATCTCAATTCTATTTAATAAAATATAAATGATCACATGTAAGTGGATTAGTAAAAATATCTGCTAACTAATTCTTAGTAGAGATGAAATTAAGAGAAATATCACCTTTTTGAGTGTGATATCTCAATAAATGACACCTTAAATCTATATGTTTCATTCTAGAAAGACTTATTGACTTCTTTGAAATGTTGATAGCACTAGAATTATCCCATTTAATTAATACTTGATTTTAATTGAATCCAAAATCCATTAAGGTTTGTTTCATCCATAATACTTGTGCACAACAACTACTAACAACTATATATTCTTCTTTAGTAGTAAATAATATAACCAAGTGTTGTTTATTACTAGACCAGGCTAGAATGGATTTACCTAGAAAATGGAATGTTACTAAAGTACTCTTTTTATCTAGTCTACAACCAGAAAAGTGGGAATCCAAATATGAAGTCATATTTAAAACATAAGTTTTTAGAAAAATTGTGAAAATTTAAAATTCACCTTTTAAATATCTTAAAATTATTTTGGAAGATTTTAAATGAGATTCCTTAGGATTTTCTTGAAATATAGTACATAAGCATACTGAAAACAAAATTTCTCACCTACTAACATTCAAATACAATAAAATCCAAATTATTACTCTATATAAATTTTCTTTAATTGGTTTCCATCTTTATCCAAGTCAATAGTTTCATTACAACTCATAGGATTTGTATATAATTTTCCACTTTCGAGTCAAAAACTTTTATGTAAGTCCAGTATATATTTAGTTTGATTTAAAAAATTCTCAAAGTATCTTTGATAAATTTGAATATATATAAAATAATTTAACTCACCCATAATGTTCATTTCAAATTATTTTTTCATGATTTATGAAGATTAATTAAACAATTTTTTTGTAGAACCAAAAAACATATCATCAACATATATCTAGGATACAAAAATATATAAAGATGAATTTTTATTTAAAATAGTAGAATCTACCACTCCCACTAAAAATTAATTTGATAAAAGAAAATAACTTAAACATTCATACCAAGCTCAAGGTATTTTTTAAGGCCATAAAGAGCTTTGTTAAGTTTGAAAACTGAATTTGGAAAATGAGTATTTTCAAAATCTTGAGGTTTCTCAACATAAAATTTCAACAAAAGATTTTTTTTAAAAGAATTTTTTTACATGTTTATGATATAAGTTTCTCAAGCATAAGCTTTTTCAATGTTCACTCAGGAAACTCTCAACCTTGAGTAATGTGAGATCTTCTACTACATTTAGTTTTCTCCTGATACAGACAAACTAGTTTTTACCAGTGCTTCATCAGGGGTGTTATCGACCAAGGAGTAGCATTTGGCCTTCCAGTCACACACCAAAGTGAGAGTTGATAAGTTTATGTGGTTTAAAGACATTACAGTAAAGTATTTATTTCTGGTTTGAATAATTTTTCATCATTATATCCTAATAGATTATTTGATTCGATAAAAATATATTCGTGTTGTGTCCAAGTGATTCTTCTATCAGTTATTCAAAGAAGAATCTATTTATCACTTGTTCTTTGAAGGTTATTGGGATTGGGAGTTATAGAGTGGCTTTTTGAGTTTTATTGGTATTGAGTTTTTAGCGGGAAATAGAGATACTTTTTTCCAGTCTTGGTTTTAGGGGGTTGAGGATTATATCTTGGAACACAAGGTGAGGGCTACTCTCATTTAAGTTGGTTATTGGTGTATCTGGACCACCAAGAATAAATCAATGGTGGATGGATTCTCAAGATCTTATTTTTTCTTACAAACCCATTATAGGTGCTTGGTGTATGAATTAGGTTCTCTCTTGAATCATTGAGAAAATTCTCACTATTTGAGGATGATTATGAATAGAAGAGGCTCTTAGTCTAACCCACAAAGAATGTATCCTTTGGGTAGATGGGTGTGGTGGAATCCTCATAGTCATTGTTTCAAGCTCAACTATAACGGTTCTTATAATATTTACATAATGAGAGGTGTAGGTGTGGTTCATGATTATAATGGTTCAATGATTCTTTCTTTCAATGGATTCTATGGACACGGGGAATATATTATAGAAAATTATAAAGCTTTGCTTAAGGGGTTGGAACTTTTTCAATCATATAACATCATCCTCATGGTGATTGAAACCGATTATTAGGTTCTCAACAATTAACTCCAGGGGATTTATAGAGTTCCTTGGTCAATTATTTGTCTCATTCAAAGATTCAAGGCTTATATTGGTCCGGCAAGCATGACCCATACATGGAATGAGGGTAATTATGTTGCGAATTGTTTGTCATCAAATGGTTACCAGGACAACCCTATCATTATTTATTCAAACATAGGTTACTCACCTTTAGAGTGTGCTACTTTCTTATGGGAGTATTCCCTTGTCCTCCACTTATTTAGGCCCCCATGATTTTACTATATTTTTTTCTTAATATTCTTAATAAAATTGTTCACCTTTGAATGTACATGAGTTGATTATTCAATACTATTTGAACTTTTATTGAAAAATATATATGCCTTAGAAGTAATATAATATCAAATAAATATTCCTTCATTATAATTTGGATCAAATTTACCAAGATTGTCCTTGGTGTTTGAAATATAAACTTTTAATCCCAAATACCTTAAAGTATTCAACTTTTGGTTTTATATTATTCCATATTTTATAGGGAGTTTTCTTTAAAATAGGCCTAATTAGAACTATATTTATAAAATAACATGTTTTATTTATAGATTCATCAAAAAAATGAGTAGGTAGGTTATATTAACATAATATTGTTCTAGTAATTTCTTGAAAATTATCATTTCTCCATTAAACAACACCATTCCATTGAGGTGCCTTGGGGATGGAAAAACTATGATTGATTCTATGTTTTAAAAAATATGAATTTAAATCATGGTTTTCAAATTATACATCGTGGTCACTTCTTAAATAAATGTTTTTTTAGACTTCCTCTTTTTTAACCAATATAAAAAAAATTATAAATACAGAGTAGTATTAACTCTTAACACTTAAAAAGAATACCTGAGTAAATATAGAGAAATCATCAACTAGAACATAAACACAATATTTTTCTCTTAGAATTTCAGTACTAGATATCCCAAATAAATCCATATGAATAAGTTATAGGGGTCTAGATATAGAAAAATCATTAATTTATTTAAAATATGACTTGTGTTGCTTTCCCATTTGGCACACATATCATATTTTCTTTTTATTTAATCTAAGATGGGGTAAATATGAAATTAAATTTCTTTTAGAAAATTTTCTCAAAGAATAAACATTACAATGTCCCAATAGTCTATTAAAAATACAAGATTCAATTGTTTCACCATTTAAACAATTCACTTTTTTCCTAATCAAATAACTAAGATCTAGAGTATAAACATTCTCTATTCTAGGTGCCTTAAATTTAATAAATTTATCTTTAAAAACAGAACATGTATTATTTGAAAAATAAAAAAAATAATCTTCATCCTAAAGTTTTGAAATACTTATAATATTGTAATTTAATATTTACACAAAAATAACTTTATTGTTGAGGACTTAGTTTGGATTTCCAATGGATCCAACTCCCACAATACCACCTTTTCCACTGTTACCAAAAGTGACATAGATTCTATCTATTTTTTATATGGAGTGTAAATTAGATAAATATCCACTCATATGTCTTTAGAATCCACTATCCATAAACCATTTTTTATTAATGATCTTGGACCTTTTTCCTTAAAAATATAATTCAAACAAGAAATTATTTTGGTACTCATATTATTTTGGGTATATAAATATTAGCAACTAGAGATTTGGGAATACAAAATTTGTTTAGGCTATCCATAAAATCCATCATTAAATTTTGGAATTCTTTTTTGAAATACAAGCATGTTTGGATCAAAAAAATTGCAGGTTTATAAAACTATAATTATTATCCTAGTTCCATAATTCTCTAAAATGAACATAATTAATTTTGGAGAGGTTTTTGTTCTTAGAAATAAGCACCAAATAGTTTTTATAAAAATTTGGTTACATACCTTGACTTTATATTCAAAATATATTTTTCCAGGATTTGTAATTTTCTAGAATTTGATTCAATTAATTTTCAACTTCTGTGAAAATAATTGTAGCATATTTAAAGTCTTTTACTTATTTTTGAAATCTTTTAATCTTATTATCACATTAAGCACATGACATAGAAGAATTATCTAGCTTGATTTTCAAATCCTAAATCTATTTATTTATGTCCTATTTTTAAATTACAATAACTTCATAGGACTTTTTAAGAGACTAGTTTTTATTTTTCAGGATTTTTTATTTGTTTTATAGTAAGGTAAAATATTCATTTAATTCCTCATGAGATAAATTTCATTTTTAGATTCAGATTTATGATCAGAAGAATAAAAAGAACATACCTCATATGTCTGTTACATCAAACACACATTAGCCTTTTTATTAGAAATTTTAGCTTATGAATTTGATGATGTATCATCACTAGAATATTTAGTAATAATCCATGTGTATTTAATGAATTTACTTGATTTAATATTATATCCAAATTTCTTAAAATACTTTTTCTCTGACTTCTCATTGTGTTGTAGCTAAGGGAAATATGATTTGATGTGCTTGATCTTTTTTCGCTCATAAAATTTAACTTCTTTTGAATTTACATCATGATTATTTAACTTATTGAATGGTTTCTTTAAACACATTATCTTCTTATATATATTTTTGAAAATTCTAGAAAAATTGATAATGATCATTGTTTGAAATAGAACTATTTTAAGTATCTTCATCATATAACTTAGAAATTTATATCAATTTTCTTTTCATTCCATCATTTGAAGTTAATAATTTTAGAGAAATAATCTCCATATTGACCACTCTATGATCTATAACTTAATATTTCATATCAGACTCATATATCATAATAGTTCCAATTATATATTTTATTTTGAATTTAACCTTTGTAGATTTTTGATGAAGCTCAAATATTCATATATTTTATACTGTAAATCATTTTTTATAATCCCCAAAAAGTGTTATTGTATGGGTAATTGTCATGTTTTTAGGTTTTAGTGTTATTTTGAGCTGAATAGTAAAAATTGGCCATTTTGGATTTTTAACAGTTTTAAATTATTTCAGTAGTTTGGCCATAACATTATCTAAACTGATCCAAATTGAAAAATTATTTCTTTTACAGATTATAAACATCCAGGGATTCATTTACTATTTTTGGACTAAAAGCTGAATCAGTCATATGGAAGCTCAAAAGAAGCTTAAAGTGGGAGAAAGAAAACTGTTTTCAGTTCTACCTAGTTTTGGTGTGGGATCCATAACTCATACATGGTGGGCCCAAAGCTTGTGCAATTCAGTGGGTGGGCGCGCAATGAGTTTTATAGCATCTTTTATGAAGGCTGAACCGAGTGAATTGGCCGTTTATTGGGTCATTAAATCACCCTAATCTGGAGGATTTAGTTTTGGAGAGTCTGACTGGATAGAATAACTTCTCAGAGTAAAACGGCCATAACTCTTGGAATAAATGTACAAATATGCTGATATTTTGAGGGGACATGACCAAGGTAATTATGAACAACATTAAATAATGTATAAACTCTTTAAGATGTAATTTAATGGGGATACAACTGGTCAACATCTGGGGGAAAAATTCTGTCTATAAAAGGAGGAGAGCTCCACCCTCTCAAAGCATCCCATTATCCATCCATTCCTTCAAGGCACCAAGGAGGAGATATCCACCGAGGTAGGCCAACCGCAAATCTTCCCCCTTTATTTTTATTTTATTTCTTTTCTTTATTTTTAGTTTCAATTGTAATTTAGATTTCTAATAAATTCATGCATTGTTTTTATTTTTGTGTCCACCGATTCACCCTCTTTTCTTCCTCTCATCTTACCATCATGAACTATAATACTCATGATCATGAGTAACTAATAATAGGAATATACCAAGGGAGTAATAAGGTTCTTGAACCCAAGACCATATTTTTAATATTCTTTGAGTTAATTCTAAGGATAATTTATAGTGGGTGTAATCCTCACTATGGTTGTCTAAAGGTTAACTTCTTAATCTACAACCATTTTCCCTAGATTGAGGAGGTGGATGGAGAGTGTGATTGGTGATCTCTAAGTAGAATTTTCACTCATAACTGGTGTAGAATAAGGTGTGCACACATACGATGGAGTGTGTACACTAAGAATATTTGAAACTGGCCAATGATGGTGCTCCCTGAAAACTCTCTCGGGGGAACTTCCTTTCTTCTCTAATTACATTCTGTTTAGCATTGCATGGTAATTTAGAATTAAATTTTAGTTTCTTTGGATTTATGAATTTAATTTAATTTATTAAATTACATTTATTTCATAAAATATTAAACAACAAAAAGAATTAGATTAGTTGGACTAGAAGTAGTGATTTATTAACCACAAAATCTACTCAAGAGAATGACCTAGGTTATCCCCTGTACTGCACTTAGCTATAAATATTTTTGAGAGCGTGCATGACAACGCTTCGTCAAAATTGGCACCATTTCCGGGGAGCCAATTGGTTTTAATTCACTATTTTTATTCTTTTTTTTAATGTAATTTTCCTTTCTTTTAAAAAAACCACAGAAAAATCATAAATTTCAAAAACTAAAAAAATCTTCTTCGTTCATGATGTATTAAAATTATGATTATTATGCATGGACTGACCTATCTCAAGTGCAAGAAAATGGTTACAATGAACTTGATGCTCAGTTTCATAGGATAAGAGATGAATTGAAATACCTGGAGAGCCAAATAGAATTGATTTCAGAATATGTACGCACATCCCCAGAGAAACCCAAACCTGAGCCGGAACCTGAGCTAGAACCTCAACCAGAACGAGTGGTGGAAGAGATTTCACCAATCACATTTTATGTTAAAGAACCTAAGGCGGGTGAGAAATAACTTCTAAATGAACTTATCTCATCATCCCGTACTCAACCATTGCTCAAAGAGGTCCCAGAATTACAAATTCCAACTGATGCACTAATGGGAGGTCAACATTTTTTGGAAGAATCTTGGAATAACATTGTCGAAGATAACTTGAAACATGATATTCCCATGCTTGATATTGAACAACCAGTACCTTTTGACCTCACTCTTTCTTTGGAAGATGAAGCAGAAGATGCACTTGCTGAGATGGAGTTTCAAATGGTCCAATCAGAAGAAATCAATTTCCATGATCACTTACTTTAAAGGGAATATTTCCTTATTGATTCGTCATGTTTTAATTTTATTCAAACTGAATTGTTTTCTGACTTCTCTTTTCCTGAAATTTTGGATATAGAACAAATGGATCGGGCCTTGGATGTTGATGATGAGACCACCAAAATGATGGTAATCAAGGAAGAAGATCCGAAGAAGCTGGTGGTGGTATGACTACCTCCTCTACATCAACATTCATATCACATGGAGGAGGACACCACCGAAGTTAATAGGGAGCACCCTTATCTTTTATTCCCTCCCACTTTGAAACTCAAATTTCTTCTTTATTCTTTCTATGGGGTTGGGAACATTCTTATCTTCTTTGGGGTTCCCTACTTTCAGGTTTTACTCATGGATATCAGGAAAACTCACATGTGGTGGTTCATCTCAATGAAACCACACCCAACTTCTGATTGGGGATAATCTACTGAAACTACCTGACTTGGGGAAGTAAAAACCTAGCACCCGCTTGGGGGTCTAAACCAAGCATTATCTATTTTCTTTTCCCTTTATCATTCTTTTTATTTATTTTTCTTATGTATTTTCATTACTTTATTGTAGTTTTAAAGTGGATGCTTCTAGGTTCTTAACTCAAGGAATCCACCTCTAAAATAATTCTAGGTTGTATCTTTCCTTCCATTTGATTTTCTACCTCTATATTTATATTTTATTGAGTTGAAATAAGGGGTGATTAAATTTATGTATGGGGGAGTGTCAACCTGCTTAGTTCTTCTTGGGTGATTTTCATTTTGGTTTATTATATTTCTAGGATTTTTGAGATTTATTGAATATTCTTATCACTTTTCACACATCAACTGATTTTGAAAGAGTTGAAATGTTTTTTTTGAAATAATGGATTTTAAATGATTGTTGACGTGATTTTTTTTCTTGAATTGTATTATCAATCATTTTTATGAGTTTGACTGATTTTTGAAATCCATACCCATGAAACACTAACTCAAAATAATTTTCCAATCCTGTGAGGTATTCTAAACCACTTTTATATATTCTTCATAATACCCACACTTTCTTGAGGGAAACTTGAATTTTGTGTGAGAACCAGAATTTGTGAATATTATCTTTTGAGGCTTTGGATTTCTGGAATGTATTTAAAATTATTGAGGCATCTCTTAGGCTAGAAGAATTTTATCTTGAGACCCACCTTAACATTTATCCTTTGTAATCCCTTATATTCCATGAATTTCCTTATAGGTTTAAGCGACATTACAAGCCAATTTTTCCTCACCTACCCGCACTTTTAGTATTTTTGCATGGATATTTCAAGTTTGAGTGTGGGGGAAAGGCATTTCGTGGCGTTCATTGGGATGTATATCAATTATGGGTAGTGTGAAGTGTGTGTAAATATTTTGGGCTGTGGATAATAATAGAATTGTGCAAGTGTCATCATTTCATTGTGCTTAATTTGTTTCATCCATTTCTCCTTCAAAAAAAGAAAAGAAAAAAATGGAGATGAGCTTTAATTCCTCATTGTACATTATTTTATGACTCATG
Organism: Viscum album; assembly: GCA_963277665.1. Lineage (NCBI taxonomy): Eukaryota > Viridiplantae > Streptophyta > Magnoliopsida > Santalales > Viscaceae > Viscum > Viscum album. The sequence continues at coordinate 1,086,099,123 of OY728134.1, read as the reverse complement.
TAACTCTAAAAAATAAAGGACATGAATTTTCATTCATTAATTGTATTCAATTTTCAGCTCATCCTCCATGAAAAAAAGAAAAAAGAAAAAAGAAAATAAAGTTGTGCCTTTCTGGAGATTTGAAAAAAAGGAGGAGAACTTAGATGATATCATTCATTATAATCAATTATTGGCTCATTTACCATGTCATAAAAAGGGGGCGGTGTTTTTTTTCACATTTTCAAGTGGGATTGAGTGAGGAATTTCCTGTGTTTTCACTTGATTTAATCATGCATTGTACTTAAAAGCCCAACCTCCTCTTTCTAGCCTGGAAATTTTTTCCCAATAATTTTCCCACCAACCCTAAGACAAAGAATCATTTGAAACTTTAATTAAATACCTCATGATTAAATTAATTTTCATGTTTCACTCTGTGGATAAATGAGAATTTTCACAAACCTATGGTGATACATGTGATTTTCAAGTATGAGTATAACTCTAGATTCAAATTCTCTTGAGTGAAGAGTGACATAAAATTCAATGTGATGTAGGTTGTGATTGGGCCAGGGATTGATTTATGAGGTTTAAAAAAATTTAATAATTGAAATGAAAATTATAGAGGCTTTTTATTCATATATGAGACATGATGGAATTCTATTTTGGATAAAATCATTAATATTTTCTCATTTTTGATTGTTGTGTGGATTTTGATTTGGATGTAAGATGATTGCCCAGGAGTGTAATGTTTAAGTGTGGGGGAGTGATTGAGCTCACATATTCATATATTTTATACTATAAATCATTGTTTATAATCCCAAAAAAGTGTTATTGGAAGGGTAATTGTCATGTTTTTAGGTTTTAGTGTTATTTTGAGATGAATAGTAAAAATTGGCCATTTTGGATTTTTAACAGTTTTAAATTATTTCGGTAGTTTGGCCATAACATTATCTAAACTGATCCAAATTTAAAAATTATTTCTTTTACAGATTCTACACATCCAGGGATTCATTTACTATTTTTGGACTAAAAGCTGAATCAGCCATATGGAAGCTCAAAAGAAGCTCAACGTGGGAGAAGAAAAACTGTTTTCAGTTCTGCCTAGTTTTGGTGTGGGATCCATAACTCATCCATGGTGGGCCCAAATCTTGTGAAATTCTGTGGGTGGACTTACAAGTCGGTTTGGAGAATCTTTTATGAAGGCAGAACCTAGTGAATTGGCCGTTTATTGGGTCATTAAATCACCCTAATCTAGAGGATTTAGTTTTGGAGAGTCTGACTGGACAGAATAACTTCTCAGAGTAAAACGGCCATAACTCTTGTAATAAATGTCCAAATCCGCTGATATTTTGAGGGGACATGGACAAGGGAATTATGAACAACATTAAAGAAGGGATAAACGCGTGAAGATATAATTTAATGGGACTAAAATGGGTAAAAATCCAGGGGACAAATTCTGTCTATAAAAGGAGGAGAGCTCCACTCTCTCAAAGCATCCCATTCTCCATCCATTCCTTCAAGGAACCAATGAGAAGATCTCCACCGAGGGAGGCCAGCCAAAAATATTCCCCCTTTATTTTTATTTTATTTATTTTTAGTTTTCAATTGTAATTTAGATTTATAATAAATGCATGCATTGTTTTTATTTTTGTGTCCACCGATTCACCCTCTTTTCTTCCTCTCATCTTACCATCGTGAACTATAATATTCATGATCATGAGTAACTAATAAGAGGAATATCCCAAGGGAGTAATCAGGTTCTTGAACACAATACCATCTTTTTAATATTTTTTGAGTTAATTCTAAGGATAATTTATAGTGGGTGTAATCCTCACTGTGGTTGTCTAAAGGTTAACTTCTTAATCTACAACCATTTTCCCTCGATTGAGGAGGTGGATGGAGGGTGTTCTTGGCGACCACTAAGTTGAATTTTCATTCATAACTGGTGTATAATAAGGTGTGCACACATATTATGGAGTGTGTACACTTATAATATTTTAAACTGGCCAATGAAGGTGATCCCTGAAAACTCTCTCGGGAGAACTTCCTTTCTTCTCTAATTACATTCTGTTTAGCATTGCATGGTAATTTAGAATTAAATTCTAGTTTCTTCGGATTTATGAATTTAAATTATTTTATTAAATTCCATTTATTTCATAAAAATATTAAACAATAAAAATAATTAGATTAGGTGGACTAGAAGTAGTGATTTATTAACCACAAAATCTCCTCAAGAGAACCACCTAGGTCAACCCATGTGCTACACTTAGCTATAAATATTTTTGAGAGCGTGCATTACAACGATTCATCAATTTTATAATGGAATATAATATTCCACTCTATCTAGGTGGTATAATTATGATAATTTTCAAATCTTGATATAGTTCAAGAATGAGTGTTCATAGAGCTATGAAATTATTTACAATCACAAAAAATATTCTATTCATCTAGGTGATACTCTCTCCTTCCATCATTCTGAAAGTTTCAAACTTAATCTTGGTAGTATTATATCAAAGGGCTCTCAAATTACATGTTACATAATAATCAAATGATATAGTAGTCCACATTTCATGAGTTTTTTCACATTGTGAAACTCTATTAAACTCATTAGGACCTAGTCTATAGATTATAGAATTCATAAATTTATAATTTAAAACAAAACTAGGTTTCGTATCGACATCCCATATTTCAAGTTATGTATTTTGAATTTCATAAATCTTTACAACATTAAGATAAAACTTTACGCTAAGGTTCTTCAAATAAATTATATTTCATTCCTTATAAAAACCATAATTATCACTATTTAAATAGGGAGCTATGACCGTTGACATACCTTCTCTATTTTCAATTATAATAGCCATTTTGAAGAGATCTTAAGACTTAAACCTTTGATAGTTGATAAATCAAGAGTCATAACCTTTGATACCATTTTTTTCAGAGAATTATTGCACTAAGACTTAAGAGGGTGGGTGGGGGGGGGGTGAATTGAGTTCTTGAAATTTTATTTTCTTTGTAAACCAACCTCTTTAAGATATAAAAAATAATGATATTTTATTAACACATGTAAATATAAGAAATAAAATAACAGATAAAATATAACATTAACATAGATTTATTGTGGTATGTGAAACATAAATCCCCTAGTCTACTCTACTAACACTCTACTCCATGAGTGTAGTGATTTTCATTAGACTGGTCCTTTTTCTAGGGACTTCTAGTCCCTTTTCCTAGGGACTCCAATACTAAGTGAATGCAGTCGAAACTTGATACAAAAACAAAAACATGATCTTTTAACAAGTATAAAACAAGGTTTTACAACACTGTCCTTGAAGGTTATTTTACCAGGAACCTTAAAAAAGGGAGAATAAAAAGATTTCTTATATATGAGGCTCAAAATTTTAAAATACAACTAACATTCGAGAAAAAATCACTAAGAGAGATGATAAGAATAAAATTCATCTTAAAGAGAGTATTATAAACACAAAAAGATGATATTTATAGTGAAACTATTGATCATGATGTTTTCTTATTCTTCTCAAATAAAACATATCAGCACAAAAAGAGATTCAAGAGTTATTTCTTATTTTATAGAGAAATCTCTTCTATTTTTATGAATATTCTCTTCTCCACAACTTCTTCTTATCACTCATGAAATTTATGAAAAACATCTCTTTTAATCACACAAAATCCAGTCTATAAAATATGGGGTTAGAAATTAAATCCAACATGTCATTTTCTTAGAAATACCTCATAAATAGTATTAACTATTAAATTATCCTGGTACCTTTTTCCTTTATCAATGATTTCATTTTTTTATATTGATTTTTACTATAAAGAAACCATCCAATATTTAATGAATGCAAAAAAACAATAATTCCCACTGAAAGTAAACCAACACTAATAAATAGAAGGTTATAGAACCACATATCTAAATTCCATAGATTTAAATTATCTTATCTGAATTGATCCGCATAGCCTTTTTCTCACATAGTCGATTTATCTACATAACTGAATTCTCATAGGCCAACTTCATGTAGTTTATTTTCATCACATAGCCTTCTTTCTCATATAGACAATTTGAAATTTATGATTGAATTACATAGCCATTTGAAACTATGTACCCAATTTCACCCTATCTCTAAATCATGTTGCTGATTACTCCATGTATACGATTCACCTAGGCATTTTATCTACATAGATGACTGGTCATGTAGAAAATTCATCGATGTATGTGATTTCTACGTATCCGTTTCTACAACATAGATGATCCAAACAGAAATTTCCTTCACAAAGGTGATTCAAATTGATCATTTATTTATGTATAAAGTTATCCACACAATGGAATTATTCATGTAGCTGAATTTCCATACTTGGAAAAATTTCCAGAAAACTTTGAGAAAATGAAAATTTAATACCAAATGACTTATATAATGATAAAACCTGATAAAAACCCTTAAAAAAGAATAAATAACATATAAAGGGTATTTGAGATATTAAAATCCTAAATTACATGAGATACGTTGAAAAAAAATTAGTATTCCCACATTTATTACATACTTGTCCCATCATAACATGTTGTTTATGACAAATTTAGTGGGTAATACATATTCAGAGACCAAATAGCCATTTTAGGGTATTTTATACCTCACTATATAAGGAAAAAGATGATATTATTTATTAAACTATTCAAAACTTGAATTTGATATCTCCCCTCCTATCTCACCCACAACCTAGAGATAGAAGCAGCCGATCCATGCAATCCATCAAAGATTTCCCTTATGGATCATTGTAATTATATAGTAGTGATCATCTAGACATTGAAGGCTTCATCAAATCACAACTCTAGCACCTTCATATCAACGATCGACATTATAATGAACTTTAAAAATGTGTGTGTATGATCTAGTGGGATACTATGTTGGTTCCTTAGATAAATAGTTGCTAACGATGAGAAGTTGATAAACATGACTTCAAATAGAATGAAGCAATGATTCAATCATTTTTTGTGATTAAATATTTCATGCAATATCCTTAGAATTAATACCAGGTATACCATCATGAGAGACGATGTAGTTACATCAATGTAGTGATAAATATTTTAAATATACAACCTATGTAATTCCACTACGCACCCCGATACCTTTACTAGATCACATAGATAATGAAGAATGATACTCAATGTTAGTTTTTGAGATGATTGACATAGAGTATGATGATAAATTTGAATATTTTGGATTTAAGGAGAAAAAATAATTTTCATTAACCACACAAATACATAATTACTAAGGGATATATATTCCTCAAAAAATATATAAAATCTTATGGTATAGTGACATGTGATCTCTATTTAAAGCTATTTGTGAATTATTTTTTATTATGACAGTATATCCTAATGGTTTTATATGAAGGTTATTGGTTTATATGAAATATCCATATGGATAATGAAGAATTTTGAGAGATGAATATTTATCGAGGTAAGTCTAGAACTGTATGAGTTATTGGCCATTTAAAGTACTATCACTGAAAGTTTTGATGAACATAGAGAAGAAGAATTGAGATTAAGGTAGGGAATAAATTATTAGAGCACTTTTTTTTAGTTTTATTACTTTAAATACTAATAAATTAGTTCTTAATTAGTAAAAATATTTTGAAAAATATTATGAGATCATTTAATAACATTTGATAAGTCTGAAGAAAGTTAAAATTTTTGTGTATAAGAGACTAAAAATTATAACTAATCACGCATAATTTAAATAGCGTTTCAAAGTATCATATGATTGACTCATTGATGTTGAACTGGTTATAACGACCCACACTTTACATACATTGTTAATACTTCAAAATTGAAGCACACTTATTACAACATATGAAAAAACCACAAAGGACCGTATAGGTATAGTGTCTTTAGAAACTGGGAAACATAAACAACCGGTTCATAAATCTTCTACAGTGTCTCCAATTTATTTCACCATATCTAGGGTCCCTTTTAGCATATTCTACTTAATATCCATCTTCCTGACCTGGGTAAAATAAAACATAAAAGGGTGAGCTCAAATGCTCAGCAAGGGCAAATAAAGGAAATAAAAATCATATCATATCTTTTTGAAAATCATAACCTGCAAAAGAGATCATAAAATCTTAACATGGAATAAATCATAGAAGTGAAAATGAGATCCCCATAATCATAACATGAAACTTGAAACTTTGTGGCATGGACACATAATAATGGAAAATCATTTCTTGTTAGTCATGACTCATTTCCAAGACTATCTTAGTGGACAAAGTCCCTTTCTGAACCGAGTAACCCTCATTCCAGTCCTGTTTCACTGAACCGGTATAACCTACCATTCCAACCATGTCTATCTCATGAGATATAAAACCTTTACCCAATGCATTGGAGGGAGATATAGGTCCCACCCATCTTATAATGAATCCTTTCTTATGTGTGCCATATAATCATAAACCATACATCATAGCCTAATCCACGTAATAAAAATGGGATTCTTAAACAACATGAAATCATAAAACAATTCATATAAGATAAAGGAATTCATAAAAATGTTTCCATCACAACATAATCAAATCCATGTAATAATAGGGATAAAAACAGAACCCTTTTATTGTCTTAGATGGAAAATAATTTTGATAAAATACTTGAACTCCATTCTTGAGGAAAATATCCTTTCTACTTCAAAAACATTTATCCTTTCATAACATGTCATACGACTTTAAAATAAAAGAAGTTGATTAAAAATAAACTTGAAAACTTTTAAAGGAAGCTTCTTGGAAATAATGTTTTAAAAATACATTCATGCCGTATAAGTTAAAAAAAACATTCTTCGTACTTTTGTCGGAAAAGTCAAAAAGTACCTCGTATGAAAAACGACAAAAGATTCCTTTCATTTCTTTTACTAAAAACTCACCGAAGGGTAAAAATGGATTTAAACAATTTGAGGTGGATGGAAATAATATTACATATTTATTAAACATGGATGTGGATGATAAAATACACCCCAGTAATTACTTACGAATAAACAATCTCGGATAAAAATGAGATTGTGATATTTCCCTTACCTTAGGTCCGGTTTGCTTTGTACGTGTCTGAAGCTCCTGTATAATGGTTTAAATAATGTTATTGACTTATTCCAGAATCATACATATTGATATGATATCATATATGGTCATATTCTTAGCTTCTTGTTAGTAATATTTCATTGTTACTTGTTACTCGGGTCTTTATTGCCTTTGGTTCTTATGCGTGTTTTGCCGAATACATTCTTATTCTTCTTTTAAGGTTATAGATACCTTATATCCAGAATGGTATTAGTGTAAAATATATCATATTTATTCATTCAATTCATTTATATAATTACTATGTAATGATGATCATGTAGAACGAGTCGCATCACATCGTGGAGACGGTATTCCGTACGTACGCACGAGTGATGATATCGTTCCTATGATCGTGGAACTGTATTGGAGTATATATATATTATTCCAGTATCAATATTACTTTATAATAATCATAAATATTTACTCATTACACCATTATACCCATCCTTGTAAAGTGATGGTGGAAAAATAGATTACACCACGGCGTGGAGACGGTATTTCGTACGTACGCACGCGCGGTGATTTCATTTTTCCGTGGGATGGATAGAAGGTGAATTAGGGTTGTTTCATATTTATAATAACATATCAGTATGTAAGTAATACTGATGTTATTACTTTATCATGAAACAACTAAAGAAGAAGAAGTTGAAGAAGAAAGAAATTGAAAAGATCGGTAATGGATATTACCTCTTCTTTGGAACGCCTCTTTGAATCCTCCACTTAGGGAACTAAGATTGGTCTTTGAATAAGACCAGGACCTCTAGGATTATTCTAGGGATGTGGAAAGGAGAAAATGGCAGGGGTTGGACGAGCTTTAGTGCTCAAATTGGTGTGAGGAGGAGGGGGAGGAGGTGCCCTTTTATAAGGGAGGAGAGGGGCACCTTAGGAATATCTCAAAATATTATTTTATATTAAAGTCAAAATCGTTTTATAATGGTTCCAAAGGGTCTTATTTATAAGCTAAAGTGGGGATGGGTCGAAATCCTATCAACAAATAGGATTTAGACAAGTTTAGGGTATTATTTTAACCTTATCAATTAGATTTAACTCTAAGTTAAATAATTTAACTTTTACCGTGTCTTTTTGTTTTCTTTCACTATATGGTTAATACACTTACTATAACATGCCAAACGAACCCCAAATTGTTTATTATTAATATATATATCCTTATCTAAGTCATTTGGCCGAACCTTAGATTTTTATGAATAAAATAACAATTAATAATATAATATTTGATTTAAAAACTATTTTGTGTCAATTTTGACACTATTTGATATATGATTTTTGTGAAAGTCATAACAGAATTATATGTTCGAACCAAGTTTATTAAATCAACATTAATATATCATAGTAACCTAGAAAATTAGTGGAATTCATAAAAAGTCTCAAATTACATTTATTTTGGTGTTTATAACATCAATTATGTCAATATTTCATTAATAAGATAATTAATGCATCATCATTGTGTCATTAATAAATTAAATTATTTAATGTCTAAAAATTAAAATTAAAATACCATTATGTAGGAAATCTTTTTAGCTTTCTAATTAATATTTATAGTCGAATTTATCTTATGTATAACCCCATATTAAAAATGATTTACTTATTAAACTTTGATTTTAAATATTTTAACCCTTCTTTAAATAAATTAATAATAAATGTCCTAATCTAATCCAAGTGGGCCTAAATGGTCATATTTTTATTCCTAAGTTTGTTTTTGGTCGAATTACACTTGTCCAATAGAATTAGGACATGTGTTAGGGTAATATTAATATCATATTTACCCTTAGTTACCCTATTTACTATTAACCGCGGTAAAAAAAGTAAAAAGTTACTATTCACCAAAAAATTATTTTTATCTCATTGAACCACATTTTACTTACTGATATCAACCGTGTCTATCGGATTTTTGAAATTCCATTCACAGAAGCGGTAAAATTATGTTTTATGCAAAATTCAGTTTTTAACCTACCACTTAGTGGTTTCACTATTCATCAAAAATTGAAAGTTTTCAGAGAAATACCATGATTTCACCCTAGGCTAATTTCGATATTCTGAGTCCAAAAATGAAGTCCATTTTGAAAAATAAAATTTATAAAATTTCAAAAAGTGGTTATTACTATTCATAACGGCTAGTTTTAATAGCATATTGTTGTTTAGTGAAACTCGGTATTGCGTACGACGCAAGCTATCGAGGAAGGTCGCGATTGCGTGTAAATAAGCCAAGAAAGTGTGTAGTGAAAGATTCCTTTGATGATATATAAAGACAAAATATTACTCATAAAAATCTCGGGTGTTACATTCTACCCCCCTTAAAAAGAATTTCTCCCTCGAAATTCGTCACTTTGTAACAAACAGATGAGGATACTTCTCCCTCATCATATCCTCAAGCTCCCATGTAGCTTCTTCTAATTGGTGGTTTTTCCATAAAACTTTCACCAAGCGAGTGGTCTTGTTTCGTAGGACTTTTTCGCTACGATCCAGAATCTCTATCGGCTGTTCTTCATAAGAAAGATCTTGCTCCAGCGGTACAACTTCTGAGCTCATGAGTACATGTGAAGGATCTGGTATGTACTTTCTCAGGAGAGATACATGGAACACATCGTGAACTTGAGAGAGATTCGGTGGAAGCGCCAATCGGTAATCTACCTTTCCAACACGATCCAGTATTTCGAAAGGACCGATATATCTAGGGCTCAACTTCCCCTTCTTTCCAAATCTCATAACCCTCTTCCAGGGAGATATTCGTAAGAACACTTTATCGCCCACTTCAAACTCTAGGTCTTTTCTTCGGTTGTCGGCATAACTTTTCTGTCGACTCTGAGCTGATCTTATGTGTTGTTGAATAGATCTGACCTTTTCTGCCATTTCATCAATGAGATCAGGTCCTAATAGCTTTCTTTCCCCAACTTCATCCCAGCAAGTTGGAGTCCTGCATTTCTTTCCATAGAGAGCTTCATAAGGAGCCATCTGAATACTGGAGTGAAAGCTATTATTATAAGAAAATTCCACCAAAGGTAGGTGTTGATCCCAACCTCCTTTGGAATCCATAGAGCAAGCTCTCAACATATCTTCTAGGGTTTGAATTGTTCTTTCAGACTGACCGTCTGTCTGGGGATGATAAGCAGTGCTGAAACTCAACTCTGTATCTAGAGTATGCTAAAGACTTCGCCAGAACTTCGAGGTAAATCTCGGATCCCGATCAGATATAATAGAAAGTGGTACTCCATGTAATCTTACCACTTCATTTACATATATCCTGGCAAGCTGATCTAGAGAGAAATCCTCTCTAATAGGAATGAAGTGTGCAGACTTTGTAAGACGATCAACTATGACCCAGATAGCATTATTGCCTTTGGATGTTTTAGGAAGTCTTGTGACAAAGTCCATAGTGATGTTTTCCCATTTCTATTCGGGTATGGGTAATGGTTGTAACATCCCCTTAGAATTTTGTCTCTCAGCTTTAACTTGTTGACAAACCAAGCATCGAGAGACATATTCAGCAACATCTCTTTTCATGCCATCCCACCAGAAGTACTCTTTCAGGTCTTTATACATCTTCGTGCTTCCAGGATGAATAGAGAATGATGAACTATGAGCCTCATCCAGCAGCTCCTTCTTTAATTCGGGGATGGGAGGAACACAAACCCGATTCCTGAACTTTATTATCCCATCAAAATCAAGGTTGAATTCAGGAACATTTCTCACCTTCTTTTGTAACTCGTCATCTTCTTTCTGTGCCTCTTTAATCTTTACATGTATAGATGGTTGAACATTCATTTGAGAAAGATAAGATTTTTCCCCTTCCATTATAATTCCAAGATCCATCCTTTGTAAATCCATAAATATTGGATCTTTTGTGATCCTTATCATGGATAAACTAGCATGGTCATGTCGACTTAATGCATCTGCCACCTTGTTTGCTTTCCCAGGGTGGTAATGGATTCAGCAGTCATAATCCTTAATCAGCTCCAACCATCTTCTTTGGCGCATATTCAGCTCCTTTTGTGTGAAAATATACTTTAAACTTTTATAATCAGTATAAATATCACCATCTTTCGATAACCTCTATTTTTGCTGGATCCACAGATATCCCCTCTTTTGAGATTATGTGACCCAAAAATGCAACTTTTTGAATCCAAAATTCACACTTGGTAAATTTGGCATAAAGCTTCTCCTTTCTCAGGGTCTTCAATATAATTCTCAATTGATCTTCATGCTCTTCCTTGCTCTTTGAATAGACAAGAATATCGTCTATAAAGACTACCACAAATTGATCAAGATAGTCTCTAAAGACTCTATTCATTAGATCCATGAAGATAGCAGGGGAATTAGTAAGACTAAATGGCATCACTATAAATTCATAGTGTCCATACCTTGTACGGAAAGCCGTCTTTGGTATATCCTCCCTTTTGACCCTTAATTGATGATACCCTGAACGAAGATCAATCTTGGAAAAGTATTGAGCTCCGCGTAGTTGGTCAAATAATTTATCAATGCGTGGGAGAGGATATTTGTTCTTGATAGTGATCTTGTTAAGTTCTCGATAATCAATGCAGAGTCTCATTGATCCATATTTCTTCTTAACAAATAGAACAGGTGATCCCCAAGGTGACGCACTAGGGCGTATGAATCCCTTATCAAGATTCTCTTGGAGTTGCTTCTTCAATTCCTGCAACTCAATTGGGGCCATTCTATAAGGTGTCTTTGAAATAGGCAATGCACCCGGTATGAGTTCTATTGAAAACTCAACTTCACGATTTGGTGGAAGACCCAGTAATTCCTCCAGAAAGACATCATCAAACTCCCGTACAATGGGAATATTCTTAATCGTGAGTTTCTCACCAACCATTTGAGATAAATAACCTTCATTTAGTGGAATCAAGACCCATAATATGGAAGGAATTTCCACTGGAAGGTTATGTTCATCCTTGCATTGATAGACGATCGTAGATTGATCTGGAATATGAAATGTGACTTCCCTTCTTTGGTAATTGATATGAGCTCCATGTAGAGAAAGCCAATCCATGCCAAGAATCACATAAAATTCCACTAAAGGAAGGATCACAAGATTTGCAGGAAGCACTTTCCCACAAACTTCGATCGGAGAAGAATTATAAACTTTTGATGCGACTGTTGTGCCATTAGGTGTTGTCACAGCTAACTCAACATCTAATTGTTGAGGTAATACAGTGATACCCTTAGAAAATTCTTTAGAAATAAAAGAGTGGGTGGATCCAGAATCAAATAAAACATTTTCTACTTTACAGTGGATGGTAAGTGTACCTTTCACCACTTCGTTATCGTACTCCACATCGCTGATAGAAATTGCATGTGACTTTCCTTTGTCTTTAGCCTTAAGATTTTGTTGACGTCGACCATCATCATCAACCCTTGGATTTGGGCATTGATTGGCATAATGCCCCATCTCCTTGCACTTGAAACATTGAAGTGTAGTAGGTTCATTCTGTGTATCCCTTCCTTTATTTGCATCATTAGACATCTTCTTCCCATTATCGCGGAATTCAAATGCCCGATGACCTTCCTTTCCACATTTAAAACATTTACTTGTCCCTTTAAGACAACTCCCTCCATGTTTCTTTCCACACTTTGAGCATAATGGAAAGTTCATCTTCTTTTCAGTGTGCTCTTTAGATTTTCCTTTGAATTCCATCTTCCTCTTCTTATCAAACCCATGTGACTGATGGGTTACTCCAATCTCCATCTCGACTTTGAGAGCACATCGAACGATTTCCTCGTAGCTATTGAAGTCCCTTATGGCTAACGCCCTTCGAAGACTTGGTTTTAAGCCACTAAAGAATTGATCGATCTTACTCTCAGGTTGGATAATAATACCAGAAGTGTACCTTGCAAGTCTTGTAAAATTTGCTTCATAGGTACCAACAGATTCATCATCCCTTTGCTTCAGTTCAAGGAACTCTTTCTCCATCTTTGTTCGGAGAATACGAGGGAAGTACTTATTGAAAAATAAGTTCTTGAACTCATCCCATTCCATAGACTCAATTTCATCCCTTTGCCTCGTATTCTTAATAAGATTCCACCATTGATCAGAATCTCCTTCCAAACGATACACTGTGAGGATGACTTTATCATGCTCAGAACATTGAAGAACTGAAAATATCTTTTCAGTAGTACTAATCCATTTTTCAGCAACTAATGGATCAGTAGACCCGCTGAAAGAAGGTGGACGTTGCCTCATGAAGGATTCAACAGAATGTTGCTCCTTCATTTGCTCGTTTGGAAGTCCTGCATGATTCATAGCTTGAGAAAGTTGTGTTAGCATGGCTACAAGATTTTGCATTCCAGCTCCCATATCGTTTGGTTGCTCAGGGGGACAATCATTGCATTTCCCATCGCATTCTGCATTAACACGGTTCCTTCGGGTTCCAGCCATTGACTAGAACCAAGAAGAATAGTGTGAGCAACACTAATTATAATAGGAAAACCACATAATTCAAGAATAAAATTTTCATTCTTAAGGTCTTATCCTAGGTTATTCAAGGCCATTTCTAAAACACTAAGATTGTGTTCTATGCTTAGACTTATCCTTAGGGTTCTTACTAAGGCTTTCACATCCTAGTTTCCAAAGGTTGACTATACCTTTCCCCTGATACCAACTATAACGACCCATACTTTACATACATTGTTAATACTTCAAAATTGAAGAACACTTATTACAACATATGAAAAAACCACAAAGGACCGTATAGGTATAGTGTCTTTAGAAACTGGGAAACATAAACAACTGGTTCATAAATCTTCTACAGTGTCTCCCATTTATTTCATCATATCTAGGGTCCCTTTTAGCATATTCTACTTAATATCCATCTTCCTGACCTGGGGAAAAGAAAACATAAAAGGGTGAGCTCAAATGCTCAGCAAGGGCAAATAAAGGAAATAAAAATCATATCATATCTTTTTGAAAATCATAACCTGCAAAAGAGATCATAAAATCTTAACAAGGAATAAATCATAGAAGTGAAAATGAGATCCCCATAATCATAAAATGAGATCCCATAATCATAAAATGAAACTTGAAACTTTGTGGCATGCACACATAATCATGGAAAATCATTTCTTGTTAGTCATGACTCATTGCCAAGACTATCTTAGTGGACAAAGTCCCTTTCTGAACTGAGTCACCCTCGTTCCAGTCCTGTTTCACTGAACCGGTATAACCTACCGTTCCAGCCATGTCTATCTCATGAGATATAAAACCTTTACCCAATGCATTGGAGGGAGATATAGGTCCCACCCATCTTATAATGAATCCTTTCTTATGTGTGCCACATAATCATAAACCATACATCATAGCGTAATCCACGTAATAAAAATGGGATTCTTAAACAACATGAAATCATAAAACAATTCATATAAGATAAAGGAATTCATAAAAATGTTTCCATCACAACATAATCAAATCCATTTAATAATAGGGATAAAAACATAACCCTTTTATTGTCTTAGATGGAAAATAATTTTGATAAAATACTTGAATTCCATTCTTGAGGAAAATATCCTTTCTACTTCAAAAACATTTATCCTTTCATAACATGTCATACGACTTTAAAATAAAAGAAGTTGATTAAAAATAAACTTGAAAACTTGTAAAGGAATCTTCTTGGAAATAATGTTTTAAAAATCCATTCATGCCGTATAAGTTAAAAAAAAATTCTTCGTACTTTTGTCGGAAAAGTCAAAAAGTACCTCATACGAAAAACGACAAAAGATTCCTTTCATTTCTTTTACTAAAAACTCACCGAAGAGTAAAAATGGATTTAAAAAATTGTAGGTGGATGGAAATAATATTACATATTTATGAAACATGGATGTGGATGATAAAATACACCCCAGTAAATACTTACGAATAAACAATCTCGGATAAAAATGAGATTGTGATATTTCCCTTACCTTAGGTCCGATTTGCTTTGTACGTGTCCGAAGCTCCTGTATAATTGTTTAAATAATGTTATTGACTTATTCCAGAATCATACATATTGATATGATATCATATATGGTCATATTTTTAGCTTCTTGTTAGTAATATTTCATTGTTACTTGTTACTCGGGTCTTTATTGCCTTTTGTTCTTATGCGTGTTTTGCCGAATACATTCTTATTCTTCTTTTAAGGTTATAGATACCTTATATCCAGAATTTTATTAGTGTAACATATATCATATTTATTCATTCAATTCATTTATATAATTACTATGTAATGATGATCATGTAGAACGAGTCGCATCACATCGTGGAGACGGTATTCCGTACGTACGCACGAGTGATGATACCGTTCCTATGATCATGGAACTGTATTGGAGTATATATATATTATTTCAGTATCAATATTACTTTATAATAATAATAAATAGTTACTCATTACACCATTATACCCATCCTTGTAAAGTTATGGTGGAAAAATAGATTACACCACGGCGTGGAGACGGTATTCCGTACGTACGCACGCGCGGTGATTTCATTTTTCCGTGGGATGGATAGAAGGTGAATTAGGGTTGTTTAATATTTTTAATAACATATCATTATGTAAGTAATACTGATTTTATTACTTTATCATGAAACAACTAAAGAAGAAGAAGTTGAAGAAGAAATAAATTGAAAAGATCGGTAATGGATATTACCTCTTCTTTGGAACGCCTCTTTGAATCCTCCACTTAGGGAACTAAGATTGGTCTTTGAAGAAGACCAGGACCTCTAGGATTATTCTAGGGAAGTGGAGAGGAGAAAATTTCAGGGGTTGGACGAGCTTGAGTGATCAAATTGGTGTGAGGAGGAGGGGGAGGAGGTGCCCTTTTATAAGGGAGGAGAGGGGCACCTTAGGAATATCTCAAAATATTATTTTATATTAAAGTCAAAATCGGTTTATAATGGTTCCAAAGGGTCTTATTTCGAAGATAAAGTGGGGATGGGTCGAAATCCTATTAACCAATAGGATTTAGACATGTTTAGGGTATTATTTTAACCTTATCAATTATATTTAACTCTAAGATAAATAATTTAACTTTTACCGTATCTTTTTGTTTTCTTTCACTATATGGTTAATACACTTACTATAACATGCCAAACGAACCCCAAATTGTTTATTATTAATATATATATCCTTATCTAAGTCATTTGGACAAACCTTAGATTTTTAGGAATAAAATAACAATTAATAATATAATATTTTATTTAAAAACTATTTTGTGTCAATTTTGACACTATTGGATATATGATTTTTGTGAAAGTCATAACAGAATTATATGTTCGAACCAAGTTGATTAAATCAACATTAATATATTATATTAACCTATAAAATTAGTGGAATTCATAAAAAGTCTCAAATTACATTTATTTTGGTGTTTATAACATCAATTATGTCCATATTTCATTAATAAGATAATTACTGCATCATCATTGTGTCATAAATAAATTAACTTATTTAATGTCTAAAAATTAAAAATAAACTACCATTATTTAGGAAATCTTTTTATCTTTCTAATTAATATTTATAGTCGAATTTATCTTATGTATAACCCCATATTAAAAATGATTTACTTATTAAACTTTGATTTTAACTATTTTAACCCTTCTTTAAATAAATTAATAATAAATGTCCTAATCTAATCCAAGTGGGCTTAAATGATCATATTTTTATTCCTAAGTTTGTTTTTGGTCGAATTACACTTGTCCAATAGAATTAGGACATGTGTTAGGGTAATATTAATATCATATTTACCCTTAGTTACCCTATTTACTATTAACCGCGGTAAAAAAAGTAAAAAGTTATTATTCACCAACAAATTATTTTTATCTCATTGAACCACATTTTACTTACTGATATCAACCGTGTCTGTCGGATTTTTGAAATTCCATTCACAGAAGCGGTAAAATTAAGTTTTATGCAAAATTCAGTTTTTAACCTACCACTTAGTGGTTTCACTATTCATCAAAAATTGAAAGTTTTCAGAAAAATACCAAAATTTCACCCTAGGCTAATTTCGATATTCTGAGTCCAAAAATGAAGTCCATTTTGAAAAATAAAATTTATAAAATTTCAAAAAGTGGTTATTACTATTCATAACGGCTAGTTTTAATAGCATATTGTTGTTTAGTGAAACTCGGTATTGCGTACGACGCAAGCTATCGAGGAAGGTCGCGATTGCGTGTAAAGTAAGCCAAGAAAGTGTGTAGTGAAAGATTCCTTTGATGATATGTAAAAACAAAATATTACTCATAAAAATCTCAGGTGTTACAATCTTCAACATTGCCTTGTAGTATCACTTATCATGGCATTATTCCATGAAATGTAACCTTGAAATTCTATTAAACATACATCCTTACATGTAACTTAGTCTCAGTAACGTCATAATAGAATGACACACAAAATTGTAATCTAGGGTTAAAACTTAAAAATACAATTATAGAATTATAGTCTCATGATACATCCTAATATGTCATTTTCACAATATCGTACCCTTACATAACTTCCAAATAATGTGTTATCTTCAATATATACTTAACCTTCAATGAATAATGTTCAATATTTTTATCCTATAACTTGATAAATCTTGTAATAAACACTTAAAAATATCTATAAACAACATCATTAGAATAAAAAATAATTTGAAAAATGATAAACTAGAAATATCAAACTGGTATAATATATAGTGAATCAAAATATGAAAAGAATGGGGAAATAGATTATTGCAATTCTGTTTATGTTAGCTTAAATTCATAACCCCATGTTCATAGTTTAAAATAATTTATTAATTAATTAATGTAGAGTTCCATATTAAGATAGCATTCTTTCCTTGATGTAATATGAATTTCATACTTTAGATAATGTTTTCTTGATATCATAATATAGATTTTCAACTCAAGATAATGTTTTGTCTATATCCCAATGTCATGCTTCAGATCTTTTCTTTCAATATCTAAACATGATAATCTCATGTATAAGCGTAAGAGTTGATTATTGAGAAAAATTAAAAGTTACTTTCAACTTCCCAGTCATTAGTTAGTCAAATCCCAAATTCCATACAATTTATAATCGTAAATATTCAAAACATAAGAGTCATTAATCAATTCCAAAATGTAAAACACTTTATGAAATAATGAAACATAAGATTCAATGTGTAAATGTAAGGGTAAACACTAAAAACATAAGGGTCATTACTGAAAATATAGGAGTCAAATATCCATACATAAGTGTCATTTATAGATAACACATCAAAGAAAAAGAGTAGATACTTTTCTTTCATAAGAGCTGATCTTCATTTTGTAAGAATTACTTTATTTTATAATATTCAACACATAGAAAAAATAATCCGACATATAAAATTCATAAGATTAAAAACATGACTTCCAAAATAAATAATAAAAACTATAAATGATAATAATAAAAATAAAAACAAATTATTAAGAATAATTATAAAGGATAAATAAGATTCAAATACTAACAACATAATACTTTTTTCCTTGTAGCCATAGAAATGGGAATAGTATAATAATAATGAAATATAACCAAGAATAACATATAAATTAGCACATAAAATAAAAATAAAACTAAATAAAATAAAGTGAGGGAAAAAAGTAATTATCAAAATGAATAAGGATAAAAAACCCCTCAACAATCTCTGTATTTTTTATAAATTAAAAACTTGAACTTCTTTATCCTTTTTTGTAAATATAAGAAATATAAAAAAAGAGTAATTTTTGTAGAAATTTAAATAATATAAATTAATTAATTAAATAGAATATAATAGTATATAAAAATAAACACACGCTTTAATTTGATCTAATATGCATTATCAGTGAATAATAAATAATATATACAACATGCTTAATTAGTGAGAAATAATTAAAATAGAATAGTTATACATAATATAATAATCATATTGATAAATAATTTTAGATAATTAAATAGAAAAATAGTAAGGTATACTCTCCTTAAATTCATGCTTTCCTTCCTTTAACATATATGACAGTGAAACCTTTAAGCTGATAACATCTCCTATATAAAACATTTCTCAAGATACAAGAAATTGGTTGATAAAATAAAGTAGAAAAGATATAAATATATTGTAAGATACTTCATGTAATTGATAAATTTTATCATGATTTCATCATTCGAGACTTATACATAATATTTTTAAATTTAGAAGCGTCTAAAAGATTAATGAATATATCTACAAGTTGATCTTCTATAGGAATAAAATCTAAATTTAAATAAAATTTCTACACATGATCTATGATAAAATGATATCTCACTTAAATATTCTATGTTCTAGAATACTATGGAGGTTTTTTTTGGAATAGATATGGCCGATGAATTATTACATAGAATCCTTATTTTTTTATAGATAATATCAAAATTTGATAAATTTTTTCTAATCCATAGAGTCTGAGAACAACATGTTGAAACTTCCACATAACCAGCTTCAACTATTGATGAAGCTATTGAGAGTTTCTTCTTTGAACTTGATGATACAAAAATTTTAATAAGAAAATGAAACACACCACTAGCGGTTTTTCTATCTATCTTTGTTCCTCCAAATATGGAATCTCAATAACTCAATTATTCAAAATAACTTTTCATTGAAAATAATAATATAAGGCTTAAATAACCTTTCAAATAATTAATAATTCTATTAACATTAGTCAAATTATTTTTCTTTTGTTTAGCCTGAAATATTTTACACATGCATAAAATAAACATCAAATTATGTGTACCAGTAGCTTAATAAAGTAAAATTCTAACCATACCTTTGAAAATATTTTGATCAACTAATTTTCCAGAAAAATACTCATCCTTTATATAATTTATACTCATATAAGTATTTATAAATTTAAATTAATCAAGTATAAATATATTCATTAATTCTTTATCATATATAATTTGATTAAAAAAATATATCATATATTTGAAAAGTATAAAATCTTGAAAATAACATGAGCTATTCCATAAGATTCATGTCAAATTCCTTAGTCATTAAATTTAAAAATTCATTTAAAATAATTTAACTTGATGAAATAAATATAATATCATCTAAATAAATCTGAGAAATAAAAAAAATCCTAGAATATCACTTAACAAATAAAATAAGATAAAATTTACTTTTAAAAACAAATTATTTGAAAGAAACTAAGATAATATCTCATTCCAATATTAAGGTTACAATTTCAATCCATAAATAAATATATAAATTTTAAACACATGATCTAGATTCTTCTTGAAATGAATCATGTCATGAAGAGTTGAGAAAATTAGAAGAAATTTGAATTTTTCTGCTAGTTGTTTTTTTTTGTAAAAAATGGAAATTTCTACCATCCGATAATCTTGGATAATTTTTCTGATCACTCTGTTGATCCAAAATAGGGTATTTAACCTATGGTTTTAGCTCGGTGGAAATTTGAGTCGTTCAAAATTTCAAAAAATACTTAATATTTTATTAATTAAATATTAATTTATTTGACAGTTTTCACTTGGTTATATATTTTGTATGGAGTTTTATATTGGAATTATAACTATAAAGTCGAATTTGGAATAAGGAGTTTTGCCAAAGCATGGAATAAACCCTCCATGGGTGTCGGGCTTGAGCCTGGGCCCTTTTCTTTTTCTTTTTCTTTTGATTATTTCTTTTTCCCCCCGTTTACTTTCTCCTTTCCCCTATAACTTTTTTTATATGTGTATCTCTCCTATGAATACTATGATTGACCAAGAGTAAGGGGAGGGAGAGGGAGTGGAGTTTGCTGGCACACTTTTCCCATGAAGTGGGTGCACAAGAAGGATTCGAGATTGGAGCATAGAAATTTTAGGCTTGAAGGCATGCATTATTTTTATTTTTAGTCATAAATCCCTATAAAGTTGTTGAATTTATTTTATAAAGGCTTATTTTTAGTTATGGGAGCCCCTTGAGGGTTTATTTTTGATTAGTTGGGGAGAAACATGGGTTTTAGGGTATTCATAAGGGATTTACATTCATGAAACCCATTTACAATATGTGTAGTTTAGAGAACACATGTCATGTGTTATTCCTTTCAGTTGAGGTGAGGAATAAGAGACTACATGACATGTAGTCTATGTGGACATGTGGTGTTGTGATGACTCAGGGTGTGTCCAAGTCTCATACAACCACCCCACATCAGGCCATATGACCATTTAGGGTACACAACCATACCCTGTGTGTCACACACAAGCATAGCCCATGTGGGGTACATAGCTTAACCCCATGTGAGGTATATAGTTTTGCAATCCTTTCGAATTACACACCCTGTGTGTTTAGTACATGAAATGTAGTTAGGTAAAGTACACATTAAGTGGGATGTGGTAAACAACCCAACAGGATTGTTGGAGGTGTACACCATGTTCATGAGGTACAAATTGTTTACTCTCTCCTTGGAGGTGCTTCGTAGGGTTTTCACCTTGGGGTCAGAATTGGAATTTTGAGTAGCCCATTATGATCATTTTTCCATATAGATTATGATGGTGGAATACTTTCTTGTGTGTAGAAGAAATTAGGATGATGTTTTTTAGGAGAGGTTTGTCTAAATTATTTCATAGAGGATTTGATTTATAATCCTCTTGAGGGTTGAGATGTGATACGGGGACTAAGTTAGGTTAATGATATTGTTTGAAGACTTGGAATATGTACACAAATTGGGGTTTTTGAGGTTTTTTGGAAGGTTCCTAGAATGTGGTATCAACTAGTATCTTGTATGAGATCTTGGGATGACCCACGATAATTAAGTCCATTTGATCAAGTCTTGGGTAGTTGATGTTTTAGAACCCATTATTGAGGTTTAGTTTAGCTGGAGTCGTCAGGATGGGTTGACATCATAGGGTATTGAGTACAGATGAGTACTATTTATTGGATATTGATATGGGTCTAATGGACCCTTATGGATATCCTTGTAGGTAGATTTCTCATCAGCCATTAGTTAGGTTTCGTGGATGGCCATTTTAGGATGCCCTTAAGGCTATGATGATGCTTGGGGATTCCCTTATGGGTGAAGTGTTAGTTTTGGAAGGGTTATGTAATGGATTCAACAAATGAGAATTCTTTTGGTGGGAATGACCCATGGTTTGAGATGGATATGATCTATGGGATTGTGGGTTATCCATGCTTCATTGACTTTGGGAGGGTCAGTACTTGGTTTCCACATTGGTGACTTCTGGTGCCACCTTAGAACCCATAGATCAGTGGTGTTATCCATTGTGCCTTTGTTTATGATGATAGGTCCCATTGTTTCTATGGAATATAGATGATATGTTTTAGGTCACTCTTACCTAGTTTTTAAATATGAGAGGATACCATTGGGATATTATTGGACTGGGCATTGGCATTGAGTTTGATTGGATTCTCTCCTCCACTGGTTTCTATTAGATGGGTTTAGGGAGATAACATAAAATATAGATGAGTACAAACTATTAGTTTAGGATTTCAATATGTCTAGGGGTTAGTGGATGTGGATGTTATGGATTCTAGATAATGAGTTTGGGCCTGGTCAGGCAGTGTTGTGCCGACATGTCATATTATAGTCCAACTGGTTTTTTGGACTACCGAGACCTTGCTAGGTTCTCTAATTGTTCCAAAATAAAGGTTTATATCACCTATTTAAATCATGATATTTGAGTTATAGATCCTGGTAGTGATGTTTTTAATTTTCTTTAATTCCTATAATGAGAAACTAGGGTTTGGACTTTGTGCCATTTGACATGTTAGATGTTTGGAAATCCTTTTTATTTAGAGGATGTGCCTGATGTTGAGTGGCTAAGTGAGTGATGTGATATTGATCCTCCAGATTGGTCTAGAGAGAAGGTAGATCTACATTGGGTTTAATTCTAAATCCGGAGGTTTTCTAATTTTTTACCATTTTTTTAGTTTTACTAGAAGTTATTTATTCATCTAGTACGGCCATATCATGTGTGCATTAACTTTCTTATAATAGTAGTTGATAGGCTCACCATTGGGAGTAGCCTATTAAGATTTATTTATCACCACCTACCCATAAAATTTTGTGCATTTTCAGACCTTATGTATTATTTTAGATAGAGAATAGGTTTCATAGTGGATTGAGCAGAGGCCTGATGTTGCGTAATTTAGCGAGACTACTTGTGTGGAGTCTTAGGACCAAGATGGTGAAAATTAATAGTTATGGAGACTGGGTTTTAACATGATAAAACTCTTAATTTCACATATATTATTCTATAATTAAAAATTTTAATCCCAAAAAAATTCATATTTTAAGGATAATTATCATAATTTTAGGTTTTATTAATAATTTGATCCTAATTTGGAAAATAGCCTAATTTTGGAATTTAAATATTTTTATATCATATTGGTATTTTAACATAACTTATTCTAAAATAATACATATTGTGAGATTAATTTTTTTAGTTTTAAAAACATTATTGTATGCATTTAATTCAACTAGAACCATATCCAAATACAACATTATGAAGCCTAAATAAAACTCATAATTTGGGCCTTGGAATCTGTACCTAGATTGAATGAATTTTGAATATGGACCCATATCTCACACATGGTTAGTGAAAATGAGTTTATATTTCACATGAGGATCAATTATAGTTTGATTAAAATTTTATTTGACTATGTAACTGCTATATCCAACCTTGATAATGGGAAAAAATGCATGGTAAGTCATTACTTTGGAATTCAAACATTATTTAGATAATAAAATATTTTTAAATTAAATCTATCATAAATTTTGATAAAACTATCCAAATAATCTTAAATTTCTGGGTTCATGAGTATAAAGTATGGGAATAAATTTATAGTTTACCAATTTACATGATTCGGCTATTTAGTGTGATTTGAAATTAAAAACTTTCTAGGCAATATTTTTGGATCCAAATTTAGCCCCTCTCACTCCTATAAATGTGCACCTCCACTTCCATGTTAAAGATCTTTCCATTTCATGTGATAAGTGATTAGTTTTTATTCTATAATTATACTTCATATTTTTAATATATACTATTTAGTTTTTTCATCTTCACTACCCCTTTTATTTTCATTTTTATCTTTTGTCTTCCTCCATCATGATTTTCTCTCTCCATGAAAATGGAGAACTAACATTGGAACTTTTTTGAAGGAAAGTAATAGTTGATACTTGAGTTCATTGTTCTTAGATGTTTCTATTTATTATACTATGAAAATTTAAATATTATATAAACTGGTTTCGGTGGAGGTATCTCCCTGATTTATCTACTATTATGTTCTTATTCCCATTAACATTTATTCCTCTCCATTATTATCATAATGTTTCATATAGAGGGTCAGTGTATCATTGTGGTGATAATGCAAGGGAGGTTATCCCACATGCATAGGGTAGTTTTAGGGTAATTAAAATTACAATGGTAGGGTGTAGATTGATAGTTTTGATATCTATATTAAATTGGATAATTATATTAAATTTTTAAAGAACAATAATATCATCAGCATGAATTCCTAAGAATGAAAACATCTTATAACTAACATCTCAGTGTGTTTTGTTTTCTTTTGTATTTTACAACATTTTTTATATCATATATATATATATATATTTATATCATTCATTTTTGAAACCACAAATATTATATTATATTATTTTTTATCATTATATTAATTATTACATAAATAGTGATAATAAAAAATGATGCGTGTGAGTGTCATCCTCGAGAGATCGAACCTGGAGGTGTACTATATTTCATACATAAGTAATAGGAAATCATTGATAAAGGATTCATGAAAAATACATCCCATCAATTTAGTTTCATTTTTGGGGAGGCCGAGAGCTTGCACACATTTTTGTTTTCAAAAAAAAAAAAATAAATCATAAATTTAAAAAATTTAAAAAATTTTATTCATTGATGATGAACCATCCAATTATTTTAGTAAAATTGTTTTAATTTTCAAAAGAAAAGTTTTTAGTATTTTGAGGTCTAATTATAAAATATTTGTATTGAATGGGATCATCGAGACCTAAATGAAGATGTTGAGAGATCAATTTTTGAATCCTTGGCTAAGGATAAAAAAGAATTATCCCACTACTTTTCAGAGTTACATCAAGAGGAGGATGATGCATAAACATATCTAATCATTCCATATTTTAAAGAATACATCATAAAGGTGGAAATTAAACTACATAATCATTATTTACTATAAAAATAGAGAATCCTTCCAAAGGCCTTACAAGAATATTCAACACTTTTGTTGACCAGTTGAAGGGAGTAGACTTAATGTTTGATTCTATTGTTTTTTATTTTACACTATTACAAAATCCAATTTACTACCCTTATATTTATTTTACATAATCAAAACCAATGATTTCTGTAGGGAGTGATGATAATGAAGATGAATTAGCCACCAATAAGGATAATATCATGTTAGAATCTGAAAAAGAAGAGGATGAAAAAATTGAGGACCATGTGGTGATGATACTACCTCCACTACACCAAATTTCATATCACCCGGATAAAGACACCATGATAGTTGACATGGAGAACCCCAAATTTCTTTTCCTTCCACATCTGTACCTTAAATTATTTATTTTTTCTCTTCTTGTGGTTGGAAAATTTTTTCATTTCTGTAGGGTTTCTTACACTTGGAATCCAATTATGGATGTTGAGAGAAATAACATGTGGTGGGTTCTAAGAAATAAACCACATCCACCTTTATATTGGGGATAAAGTTCTACAACTTCCTAATTAGGGGTAGTAAAAACCTAGAAGCTCTTTAGGGGTTTTCACTCAAAATATATCCTATTTTCCATTCTATTTTCTTTTTTAAATATTTTTTTCTTCTAATAAACTTTATGTTTTGTTCTATATTTCTTGTTATTAAGTGATAGAAGCTAGGAGATCAACTCAAGCTTACCTATGGAAAATCAATTCAGGTTGTATGTTTCTTTATCTTTGATTTTTTACCAGATTTTTTTATTTTTTTGAGATTAAATGAAGGGTAGTGAAATTTAAGAATCGGAGGAGTGTCAACCTATTTAGGAGTATTTGGTTCTTCTTATTTTTATTTTCCTTTTTAGGAACTCTGAAAAAAAATGAATATAATTTTTTATTTTTCACACATTAATTGTTTTTGAGTGATATTTCTTGATTTGGGAAGAAATGGATTTTAAATTATTATTGATGTGGATAATTTTCCTTGAATTTCATTTTAAAAAATTCTTATGAGTTTGACCAATTTTTGAAATACATTCCTATAAAACATTGACTCAAATTATTTTCCCATCCTGTTTTGGTTTATAAACCGTTTTGATATATTCTTATTAATGCCCACACTTTCTAGGGAGAAACTTGTATTTTTTGTGCAAATTAGAACTAGTTATTGTTAAATTTTAAGGCTTTAAGTTCATAAAAATGTTTTTGATGTGATTGAGATTTTTTTATAAGACATATTTTAACTTGAGATCCACCTATAAATTTAACATTATTTAACCCTTATAATTTTTGAATTTACTTATTGGTTTAAGCCACACCACAAGATAATTATTACTTACCTACCTTCACTCTTACTATTTTCTCATGAATATTTTATTTTTGAGTGGGGAAAAGATATTTTCATGTGTGTTCTTTGGGATATATCTCTTTATTGGGAATGTGAAGTGTGTTTCATTATTTTAAGCATTTAAATAATGGTAATGGGTGACTTTAATTAATTGTGCTTCATTTTTATTATCCATTTCTCAAAAATAAAATAAAAATAAAGAACATGAAAAAAAGAGATCATATTGAGTTATTCATTATGAATACTTTTATGTATAATTTCCCTCTCAAAAAAATATTGAGGGCATGGTTGTAATTCTTTAATTGTATTATATGTCCATCTCATTATCTATGAAAAAAATAAAATAAAAGAAAATAATTGAATTTGGATGAGTTCATCAATTGTATTAATTTATTGACTTATAACCAATGTTATTTTATAAAATGGGTGTTTTTTTCACATGTAGTAGGAATTAAGTGAGGCATATTTCCTATTTTTTTACTTGAATATTCATGAATTCTCATTTAAGAGTTCAACTGCCTCTTTCCAACCCTAAATTTTTAAGCATTTTACCCTCTAACCCTTAAAAATTGAATTGAAATTGAAAAGGAACTCATGATTAATATAATTTTTATGTCTCATGGTGTTTATATATTAGAGTTTTCATTATCCAATGGTGACACATACACTTTACAAGTATGATCATAACTCCATATTTGATTTATCTTGAGTGAAGAGTGTCATGAATTTCATTATGAGGAAGGTGTGATTTTCAAATGGATGGATATTTGAGGTTGAATGAATTTAAATGTGAGAGATGAAAATGGAATGGAATTATTTATCATATATAAGACATGATGAAATTTTATTTTGGATAAGATATTGGAAATTTTATCACTTTTGATTTTGTTGTGGATTTTGATTCAGATATTTGATAATTTCCTAAGAGTTAAATGTTTAAGTGTGAGAGATTAATGAAACTAATAATCTCACAAATATTATTCTATAATTAAATTTTCTAATCCCAAATATTTCATATTTTAAGGATAATTATCACAATTTTAGGTTATATTAATTATTTGAGTTTAATTGTGAAAATGAACTAATTTTTTAATTTACATATTTTTATATCAAATTGATATTTCAGTCATAAATTCTTCCATACTAACCAAAATTGTGAAATACCTTTTTTTAGTATTTAAAAAATTATTTTATTCATTTCATTCAACTGGACCCAAATCCAAATCCTATTTTATGAACCCCATATAAATCTCACAAGTCATGCCTTCTAATTTGTTCCTAGATTGAATAAATGTTTAATATGGGCCAATATATCACACATGGGAAGCCCAAATGAGATAATATTTCATAAAAAGATTAATAATATCCTATTAAAATTTTATTTAACTAATAAATCCTGTTATTTATCCTCTATAATTTCTATAAATTCATGGAAATTTTGAACTTCAGAATTTGATAAGTACTTAAGCAGATAACTATTTTCAAAGTAAATCTATCATAAATTTTGATACACTTATCCAAATCATATAAAATTTTGTGGATACACGAGGATGATGTATGGGACCAAATTTATAATTTTCTAATTTCCCATATTATTCCATTTAGTGGGATTAAAAATTTAAAACTTTTAGAGGCATATTTTTGGAGCCAAAATCAACCCCTCTCATGCCTACAAATGGGCACCTCCACTTCCATGTCATAGATTTGGACTTTTTATGGGAAAAGTTTAGTCTTAATACTATAATTTTCCTTTATATGTTTAATATATATTATTTAATGTTTATTCCTATATTCCCCTTATATTTTCATTTTTGTCTTCTATGTTCCTCTGCTATGCTTTTTTCTCTCCAGGAAAATAGAGAACTAACTTCGGCGCCTGTTTGAAGGAAAGTACAATGGATGCATGAGTTTGTTGTGATTAAAGGTTTATATTTATTATATTCTAATAATTTCGGTATTATATATTTCATTTTTTTGAAGGTATCACCCAACATTATTTTCTATGGTGTTCTTCTTCGTATTCACATTTATTCCTCCCCTTCTTTATTATAATGTTGCATGCAGAGGGTCGATGTAACATTATGGTGATGAAGTGGTAGAGGTTATCCTAAATGTGTAGGGTTGGTGTGGGGTGATTAAAATTATAATGCGAGGGTGTTGATTTAATGGGTGGATCTGTGCATTGATTGGGATAATGAGATTTAATTTTTCAAGAACAATAATAGTATCGTCATGAAGTCCTAAGAATGGAAACATCTTCTAACTAACATCTTTGTGTGTTTTGTTTTATTTTTTCTTTTTTGATTTTTTTATATCATATATATATATTTATATCATTCATTATTAAAAACCCCATCATAATATTATTATATTTGTTTTTATTATATTTTTTATTATATTAATAGTGACAATAGAGAAACGATGTGTGTGAGCAGCCTCCACGAGAGATCAACCCTGTGTGTATACTATATTGAATTATTAGTTAAAAATAATATATTAATAATGGATTACTAAAAAAAATCCTCTAATTAATTTGGAACCATTCCTGTGGAGGACAAGATCTTGTGCACACTTTTTTTTATAAAAAGAAAAACATACATTTAAATTTTTTAAAAATGGGATTTGTTAAGGATGAATCATCCAATTGTTTTAGAGAAATAGATATAATTTTATAAATAAAAGTAAATGGTATTTTTTGTCTAATTATTATATATAGGTACTCCATGAGCTCAAAGACAACATAAAGGAATATGATGAGAAACCAACTTTAGAAGCCTTTCCAAGGAGCTTAAATATTTCTCACACTACATTTTAGAGCTCCATAAATAGGATGACGAAGCACAAAAATATATTTTCTTTCCCACTTTTGTAGAAGATATCATTAAGGTGGAAATTAAACTACACAACCATTCTTTACCATAAAAGTATGTAATTATTATGTAGGCCTTATAATAAGATCCCACACTTGATGTTGATCAGTTGAAGGGAGTGAACATAACACTGGATTCACTTGTTTTTGATTTTACACTATTATGAAATCTAATTCAATAATATCACATTTGTTTTAAATAATAAACTCTAATGATTTACTTATGGGGTGATAATTATTACAATGATGAAGTGGGAAACCTCTAAGGAGAAGTTGGTGTTGGAATTTGATGAAGAAGAAGAAGATTGTTTTTGGATCATGTGGTGATGAGGCTGACTCCTTTGCATAAAATTTCATATTACATTGTGGGTGACACCATGATAGTTGAAAGGGAAAACAAATAAATTCTTTTAAATACCACCCTACACCTAATATTCATTCTTTATTTTCTCTTTGGGTTGAGAAACTTTTTATTTTCTACAAGGATTATCACTCTAGGTATCCACTTATAGATTTTGGTAGAAATAACATGTGAGGATTTCTATATAAGAAACCCCATCCACCTTTAGAATGAGGATAAAGTGTTGCAACTACCTGTAAGGGTGTAGTGAAAACCTAGAACCTATTCAAGGGGTTTCATCCAAAATATCTCTTCTTTTCCATTATATTTTCTTCATAGAGTTTTTTTCTTCCAATAAAATTTTTATGTTTTATTCATAATTTCTAGGTATAAAGTGCTAGAAACGTGGATCTTAACTCAAGGATACAACTAGAAAATAAATTCATGTTGTATATTCACTTATCTTTGTTTTTTCTACCCATATTGTATTATTTTGTCGATCATAAATGAAGGGAAGTGAAATTTAAGTGTGGGGATAGTTTCCACCTATTGAGGAGTCTTTGTGTCTTTTATTTTTTTATTTATTTTTAGTAACATTGATATTTAATAAATATCTATTTTAATATTTAATAATTGAATTTATTTTGAGCGAATTTTCCTAAATTTAGAAGAAATATATTTTAAATTATTGTTGATGAAGATAATTTTAATTTTATGTTATTTTCAAACATTTTTTGGAGTTTTAACAATTTTTGAAATCAATGTTCATGAAACACCAAATCAAATTATTTTTTATCATCCTATGAGGTATTTTGAACACTTATGACATATTATTCCTAATAACCATAATTTCTTGAGAGAAAATTGTATTTTTTTGCAAACTAGAACTCGTGATTATTATCTTTCAAAGCATTGGAGAACATTAAATGTTTTTGTTGTGATTGAGGATTTTTTTGGAAAGTCATATTTTAACTTGAGACCAAACTATACATTAAAATCTATTTATCCCCTAGAATCCATGGATATCCTTATAAGATTATTCCAAAATAAAATATTATTATCCCTTACCTACCTTCACTTTTAATATTTTCATTGAATATTTAAAGTTTTATTGTGGGGGAAAGAATTTTCATGTGGGTTGTTTCGGATACATCTCATTGTTGGTTGTGTTTAATTATTATAGATATTTAAATAATTAGCATGATTCACTTTTATTCATTGTACTTCATTTATATCATCTGGTTGATCAAAAAAAGAAAAAAATAAAAAGAAAAAAATAGAGATGAGATTTAATTATTCATTATGAATATTGGTATGAGTCATGTCCCTCTCAAAAAAATATCAATGACATGATTTTCATTATTTAATTGTATTTTATTGTCATATCAACCTCCCTGAAAAAAGTGAAATAAAAAAAGAAAAAAATAGAGAAAATGGTATAATTAGGATGATTTCATTAATTGTATTCATTTCTTAACCATGTTATATTAAATATAGGGTGTTATGTTTCACATGCAAGTGTAATTGAGTGATTTATATTTCTTATGTTTCACTTTAATATTCATAGATTTGTATTTAAGAGTTTAACCTCCTATTTACATCCTTAATTTTTAAATATTTCTTCCCCAACCCATGGCCATAGAATTTTCCTCATGATTAATAATTTTTTTTGTCTCATGGTGTGGAGAGATGTGAATTTCCAAAATACTACAGCAACACATTCACTTTCCAAGTATGATCATAACTCTAGATTTTATTTCTCTTGAGTAAAAAATGTCATGAATTTCAATGTGAGGTAGGTATAATTAGGCCATAGATTGATTTTTGAGTCTTAATGAATTTAAATGTTAGAGATGAAAATGAAAGGGAATTGTTTTCCATTGATGGGACATGAAGAAATTATATTTTGGAAACTATCTTGGAAATTTTATCACTTTTGATTTTGCTATGGATTTTCATTCAGATATTTGATGATTTATTAGGTGTTAAATGTTTAAGTGTCGTGGACTTATGAAAATAATAATTTCACATATATTATTCTATAATTCAATAGTTTAATCCAAAAAATTTCATATTTTAGGGATAATTGTCACAATTTTAGTTTTTATTAATAATATGAGATTAATTGTGAAAATGACCTAATTTTTGAATTTAAACATCTTTATATCAGATGTATATTTTGTCCATAACTCTTTTTACATTAATATAATTATGAAATTACTTTTTTATGCTTAAAAAAATTTGGATTCTTTTCATTCAATGAGACCCAAAACTGAATCCAGGATTATACATCCCAAATAAATCTTACAAGTCAGGCCATGAAATCTATGAGCAGATTTAATGAATTTTGAATATGGGCCCATATCTTACACATGGAAATCCCGAATGTGATTACGTTTCACATGAAGATCAATAATATACATAAGAAAATTTTCTTTAAATGTTTATCCTTATGATTCATCCTCCATAATGGCTATAGATGCATGGTAATTCATAACTTTGGAATTCGTAAAATCTTCAAGTTAGGAAATATTTTCATTATAAATATCTCATAACTTTTTATATACTTTTCCAAATAATATCTAATTTTTGGGTGAATTAGATGAATTATAGGACCGAATTTATAGTTTATCACACTCCTAGATTTTTCCTTTTATTGGTATTAAAATTTTAATATTTCGGAGGAATATTTTTATAGCCAAAATCAGCCCCTCTCATGAATATAAATGTACATGTAGACTTTCATGTTAAAGAGTCATCCATTTCATAGACTAAGTGTGTATTTTCTATCATTTAATTTTAATTTATAATTTTAATATATATTATTTTTCTTCTTATTTTAATATTTCTTTTTTATGTTCCTCCGCTATCTCTCCGTGTAAATGGATAACTAACTTTGGAACCTATTCAAAGGAATGTAGTAGTGGAACCTTAATTTCATTTTACATAAATATTTATATTTATTCTTTTATTAGAATTTAAATAGAATATATAGTAGTTTTGGTGAATGGATCACCCTAATTTATCTATAATTTTTTTATTCTTTCATTCACATTTATTCCTCTCCATCATTATCATAATGTTGCATGCATAAGGTCGGTGATGTGTTGTGGTGATGATGTGAGAGAGATTATCCTGAATGTGGAGGGTCTATGTGGGGAAATTAAAATGAAAATGGTTGGGTTTATATTGATAGGGATTACCTCAATATTTAATGAGACAATGAGATTAAAATTCTAAATAATAATAATATCATCACCGTATACTCCTAAGAACAACAAAATATTCTAACCAACATATTTGTGTGTTTTATTTTATTTTTTATTTTCTGATTTTTATGTTATATATATATATATCATTCATTTTGTAACCCCCCAAATGGATCTCTCCCTGAATGAGCATCACATGAAACGATGTTTTCAATTTTTTTCACTCGTTAGCTCTTTTCCGCCTATTCGGCATCCTCCAGTAGTTCCCCTTTAGATGGTGGTGTAGTCACTTCCTATCTAGAAAAATAATATCTGACTGGACCTCACATCCAGATATCCCTCTCAAGTGTATTTTCCAAGGGTGGAGCCATTGGAAGATTACATTGTTTATGATTCTAGGAATATCTCTTCACGCTGCCCCTCCTTCAAGGATGTGTTTCTTCATCTGTCCTCTAATCTTGTTCCCCCTAAGTCTCTGTTCAAAGAAGTTTTGATGGAGGTCTCCTGATCTAAATTGATGGTGGGATCCTCAGTCCTGAGCTTCCCTATTAAGGTGTTTTCATAGGTGTATTATCTTCATAGGTGGACCCTGGTGCTATATTTTGGGACTAGTTAGCCCCCTCTTCATTTTTTCTAGAATTGTGTGGCTTTGTGAGGATTGTCGTCACCAGTGGTGGTTTCTGGTCTAAACTGAAGATCATCCTGAATTTTTTATTTCCTCAAGGTATGTTTTTGTGATGGATTGCTCCTGAATATTTCACACAACTAGAAGGTGGTCTTTCAATCTATTCTGTTGGATGTTGGAGGCACACTTAGGAGCTGATTCTTCTCTAACCATTGTTCGGATTACTCTACCTGACCTCCCTCCCCCTTTTCACAAAATTATGTTTTTTATTGTATTAGGAATGAATTAGGATATTTTCTTTGTGTGGATGAAAAAACCATTGGATTTTTGGATGCCTCAATGGAGTAGATTTTCATTAAAATGAAGTTTCTCATCCTCTTATGACAAAGATTCTTCTCCGAGAAGGGGAGTCCCTCGAGTGGTGGAAGGATATTTTCTATCCCTCATGGGTTCTTTACTATACAATGTTCCATATTCAAGGACATTCACCTTCAGTCTCCCACAAACATTGTGGTTCTCTAGTAGCTCTACACTCTTACTCAGAACCCAATACATCATTGAAGATGGTCAATACCATTTTTTATCCTCTAAATAAATATATCCCAGACAAAATGGTTAATTTAGGTGCTTTCCACTATTCTTTGAGTAATTTTGTTCAACCTCCATTGTCCCTTCCTATTTCGATTTCATCTCATCCTCCTTCAGACTTTCTGAGGGAAAATTCTTATCTAGCACTAATTCCCTGCAAATATTGTCCAGTTTATCCATCCTCGAATGACTAGTGTGTGGATCCGAATTTGAAGTCTTCCTCTATTCTCTTTAGAATACATGATGTGGAATCAGTTCAATTAGATTATCCAACACTAATTCTTCTAAAGAAAATTTATCCCAAGATTTCTTGACTGAAGACCTCAAATTGCAACATCCTTTTCTCTTTTGTGTAGGATGATTCAAAAATGGATGTTTGACCTCTTTTGTCTCCTTTAAATGGTGTATGTACTAGATCACAGTCAAATTGGATTATTTTCAAATATTCATCTCTCTCAAAACACGCTGAGATGCTTGGGGACAAAACTAGGAAAAAGACATTCTTAATGACCACTCTTAACATCTAGAAGGCCTGTGGGTTTGGTGCATGGGTTAAAGCCAATTTTATATATTCTGAAGTTCATAATACTAAATCCTTCATGGTTTCAGTGCTCAAACTTAAATAATATCCTTACAATATTTCCATATTTTCGAGAAGAACAATGATGTCTCATTTCTTGAATTCTAAACTAAAAAATCACCACATTTAGATTTTATTAAATTATAGTATCTTGGTTGATTCGATGGATGCCTTGGGGTATTTCATCACCACAAGGTTTAATGAAGGTTCCAAATGTTTTTTCTTTTCTTTTTTTATTCTAAATATGATGCATAGGAAAGAGAGGATTTATCAGATGAGTTGGGATCCTTCTGTCAGGGGTGTATGCCATGGTTCGTAGGAGGATACTTCAATATGATTATGGATCCTATGGAGAATAAAGGAGGGGGTTCTTTTCCTTGATAAGCTAGCCAGAATTTCCCTAATTTCATGCCCTCAATGGATTTATAGACTTGGGGTATGTTGGAGACCATTTCACTTGGTGCAACAACCGGTGTGAAAGGGGAAACTCTTAGAGTATTCTTGATCAATGTTTAATAAATTGTGAGGACATTTCATGCTTCCTTAATATAAAAGAAACACATATTATTAGATATTTCTATGAATACCCTCCCATCATCATTGAGATATCTATATAAAAGGGTGAGGTGATCATTTTATTTTCTCTCATCACAGGATCTCAATGTTGGGTAATCACTAGATAATGGAGGGGTGTTGGAAAAAACCATATAATGGTATTCTTTGGTATGGGATTCATAATAAGATAAGATGTTTGAAGGGGGAACTTCAAGACTAGGTTAAAAGTTACATCCTTTCATGTAGGATGTGAAAAATCTCTCAAATGAGATTTTTTTAATGGAGTAGTTCCTTGAGAGTGAATATGATGAGGTCTTCTCAATGAGTAAGTGTAGAAGAAGAACATGCTGGATGATATATTCTTGATTCATGAGAGCTTGTCATGTGATCAATCCCATATTATATTTTTAAGAGAAAGAGATCAAAACACTAACTACTTCCATGCATGAATCAAATAGAAGTGGTGTTTTATTAGACCTAACATCTTACTAGAGGCTGGTACATCCACTTATGACCATGAGGTGGTTGGAGGTATGGATCATTTACATTTTTTGTCTCTACTTGCTAGTTCCAACCCTCACATGCAACATGGGTATCTGAGGGGCCAATAAAAGCTGTTTTAAGGAATTCCTACATCTATATTAGAAGAGGATAATGATCACATTGAATCATATTTGTAGAGGAGGATATTTTTGAATCAATTTAGATGCTTAATTCAGAAAGTGCCATCGGCCCTGATGAATTTCTAGGTCCCTTTTATATTAACTCTTGGAACCTTGTAAGGAACAATGTGGTTATGGAAATCCAATATTTATTTCAGGGTTTCATTATTTCCTATGTGTCTATATACACTACATTGGTTATTATTCTTAAGATCAAAGATCCATATTTGTTGAGTCATTAGAGGACAATAAGAATGAGAAACTTCATTTAAAAGGTCCTAGCTAGTGTTGTTAAAAGAATGCTTGCTATGAATCTTCCTCAGTGGATCTCAACAGAGAAACACAAGTTTATACAAAGAAGATCAATCTAAGGTTCTATTGGTATTCCTCAATAGATTTTATGTGACATCATCCAAAAGGTTATTGGATCCAATATGGTCATAAAACTTGATATGGATAAATAATCTGACCTAAATGAGTGGACTTATATTATCAAGGTTCTCAATTGATTTTGATTCTCATCTTGGTCTTCTGATATTCTATTCAGATTCTTTATCTCATCATGGATTTTTGTCCTTTTTAGGAAGGATTTTTGGGTTTTTGAAGTCCTTATGAGGCTTCAGAGAAGGCGATTCTCTATTTCCAACCATATTTATCATTTCCACAGATTACCTTATCTAGTTTATAAAAAAGAAAATTTGGGAAGGATTCATTCAACCTTTTCATGGAAGGAACCACTTTGGTGGTGTCTCCCACATTATGTTCACCGATGACACCATCATTTTTCTTAATTCTAATAAAAGAGAAATCCTAGGCATTAATAAAATCCTTTAGGTGTATGGTAAATGGAGTGGGAAGATTGTGAATCTTGAGATGTGTAGTATTTTTATCTCAAAATGGTTCTTAGACAAGTGGGTTGCTTCCTTGGAGAACTATATGTACATACATAGAATAGTATTTCCCATGGGATACATGGTTTTCCCTATCTTTTTCAATAGTCTCCATCTTCATCATTTTGAGGGTGTGGTCAATAAAATCACTTGATGGATCTTGAATTAGAAGAATCAATAGTTCTATTTTGGAGGGAGAATTGATCTGGTAAACTACATTCTATCATCCATTCCCTTACACGTTCTTTTAGTACTTAAGGTTTTAAATATATTCATCAAGAGGATTGAGAATATTTTGAACTCCTTCATTTGGGATGTACACTTCGAAGAAAAATATCACTGGATGTCATGGGACCAGATGGAAAAACCTATGAGGATAAGAGGAATTAATATTAGGAGTGTGTCAAGTATTATTCATAGAATATTTGTGAAGCTTTGTTGGGAGGTTAATGAAGGAAAAATTATTTAGGGAAGCTTCATCACAGGGAATTATGGGAAGAACCAGGGTGTCTTAAAGGTGAATGTTTCACCCATACAGAATTCAGTTCACCTGCATATTTCATCTCTTTAGAGCCTGTTATAGTGGATCATTGGGTGCATTGATATTAGTTTCTAGAATCATAACTTTTTTTCATCAATATGGGGTTTCCTAGTTGTCTTACACAAAATATTACATTTAGACAGGTGTGAATTCATCCTCTTTTTATTCATGCTATCCTCGAAAATATTCATGCTAATGATTTTAAGAAAATTACTCTTAACACCAAGCTGGATAAATGTATTTTTACAAGTTCCTCATCCATGATATTTTTATTCAAATACTTTTGAAGGACAATGATGAATCCTACTCATTTAGATGATTGAGGAGAGACCCTCTCGTGTAAGGAGATCGCTGTGAATCTAAACTTCCTCCTTTGGCATATCAAAAATCACTCTTTAACCAAGTGTGAGAGTTTTAATATTGTTTCCAAGTGCACTTGTTGCAAGATCCATCAGGAAGAATTGGAGGAGTATCAATTTCTTTTCACGTGATTGGGTGCATTCTATTTGGAGTTCCTCCATCATTTTTTTGGGAATTATATCTCGGGAGAACTTGGGTTCCTCCATCTTTAATATCTGGTTCTAGGGTGTTAATAATAGTGTTATTGAGAATATAGAAAGAATGATCATCTTAGTGGAGGGTTGTTGGTGTTTATAGAAATAAATGAATAAATATCTCTATAAAGGGGCTAACTCATCATGCACAAACCTTATTTGTAACACAATGTGCTTGATTGTGGACTTGATCCGTCTAATAAAAAATTGATATAATTCTTCATCCCTTAGAGCACTAAATCTTAGAAGCATCCATCTTTCTGTTAGAATTATTGCCCAGGAACACTAGGTTCAATGATGTTCCTAAAGTGATGGCTTTAAGCTCAATAAAGACAAGTCCTACAGTATGAGTGTTATGCGGGGAGGGGATATCATGAGTGATTCTAATTAACCAGTCATATTTTCTTTTGTGGCATAATTTAGAAATAGTGATTCCCTTCTGGATTGATCACATTCAATGTATACATTCCTACATTTTTGAAATGAAATAATCATTTGGTTATAAAAAGCAGAGACTGACTCCATAATAGTTCAAAAACCACTACAAGGATGGGGAACCTCCCATGGTCTATCTTTTATTTGATTCAAATATATAAGGAACTCATTTACAAGAGCATGGATATCCTTCATATGTTGAATAAGGGTAATATAATTACTAATTTCCTTTTCTATTTTTCCTATTTAACAACTCATGTTTGTGTGATCATTTTTTCTACCATGGGTTATTTTCCTCCAGAATCTATGAATCTAGTTAGAGGGATTACCCTGGGGCTCCACTACTTTCATCCCCATAGTCTTATTCCATTTTTTTGTTGATATTTTATTTGGAAGTATGTGTTTTCTTTTTTATATTATTAATAAAATCATATAATATTTTGTCCATTTTTAACCCCACATCATTATATTATTATATTATTTAGTATTATATTAGTTATTATATAAATAGTGACAATATAAAAATGATGCGTGTGAGTGGCCTCCTCAAAATATCAAACTTGGGTGTGAACTATATTTCATGATTAGGTAACAATAAATTATTGATAAGGGATTCATAATAAATCCCTCTCATCATTTTAGAATTATTTCCAGGGAGGCCAAGAGCTTAAATAAACTATTTTTCAAAAACAAAAT
The DNA here is from genome assembly GCA_963277665.1 of Viscum album. Lineage (NCBI taxonomy): Eukaryota > Viridiplantae > Streptophyta > Magnoliopsida > Santalales > Viscaceae > Viscum > Viscum album. The sequence continues at coordinate 1,086,059,948 of OY728134.1, read as the reverse complement.
ACAAAATTAAAATAGTTAAAAAATGGGATTCTTTGATGATGAACCATCCAATTATTTTAATTAAATATTTTTAATTTCAGCAAGAAAAGTGTGGTGTTTTTATTTGTAATTGTAAAATAGAGGCATTCAATGAGATCATAGAGGACCTAAAGTATGACATTGAGAAACCAATTTTATAATCCTTGGCTAAGAAGGACAAAAAATTCTCACACTAATTTTAAAAGTTCCACCAAGAGAAGGCTGAGGAAAAAAAGATATTAACTTTCTTAATTTTTAAGAAGGCACCATGAAGGTGGAAGTTAAACTATACAAATTCTATTTACTATAAAAACCTACAATACTTTTAAAGGCCTTTCACAAAGAGCCAACACTTGAGTTGGATTTGTTGAAGGGAGTGGATTAAATGTTGGATTATCTTTTTTTCATTTTAAACTACTATCAAATCCAATTCAATACCCTCATATTTATTTTACATGATCAACACCAATGATTTCCTTAGGTAGTGATGATGTTGAAGATGAAGTGGACATCACTAAAGAGAAGAAGTGGTTGTAATTGTATGAATAAGAATAATAAAAACTTGAGGATCATGTGGTGATGAGAATACCTCTTATGAATCAAATTTTATTCCACTTAGAGGTGGAAACCATAATAGTTTATAGATATAACCCCTACATTCTTTCCCCCCTCTACACCTTAAATTATTATTTTTTTCTCTTTTCAGGTTATGGAATTTTTTCTTTTATACAGGGGTTCTCACTCTTGGTACCCACTTATGGATGTTGGTGGAAATAAAATGTGGTGGTTTTTAAGAAATAATACCCATCTACCTTCATATTTGAGATAAAGTGATGAAAATTCCAGACTATGGATAATAAAAATATGGCACCTCTTTAGGGGGTTTCAACCAAAATCTATTTTTTTCCATTATATTTTATTTTTATATATTTTTTATCCCAATATTTTTTTATTTTTTTTCTTTATTTCTAAGTATAAAGTAGTATCATCTAGGATCTCAACACAAGTATGCCTCTAATAAATAAATTAAGGTTGTATTTTTATTTCTCTTTGGTTTTTCCACCCTTATATTTTTAATTTGTTTAGCATAAATAAAGGGTGCTAAAATTTAAGTGTGGGGGGAGTGTCAACCTACTTAGGATTCCTTTCATTATTAAATTTTAGTTTTTAGTTTTTAGGAACTTAGAGCTTAAATGAATATAAATTTTCATTTTTGATACTTGAATTGATTTTGAGTGAGTTTTATTGATTTTGGAAGAAATTAATTTTAAATTATTAATGATGTGGATAGTTTTCCTTGAATTTATTTTTCAAAAACTTTTATGAGTTTGAATAGTTTTTAAAATCCATGACCATTTAACACTAAATTAAAATGTTTTACTACATACTATGAGGTATTCTAAACCCTTTTTACATATTCATCATAATCCCCACACTTTCTTAAGAGAAAATATTATTTTGAGGGAAATTACTAACATTTGATTATTCTCTTTCAAATATTTGGAGTTCATAATTTTTTTTGATGTGATTAATAATTTTTTTTGGAAAGATATTTTTTAGCTTGAGACCCACCTTTATATTTACCCTTGTTTATCCATTATAATTCATTAACATCCTTATAAGTTTAAGTAACATTACAAGATGATTATCCATTACCTACCTTCACTCTTAATAATTTTTTCATGAATATTTCAAGTTTGAGTTTAGAGGAAGGGATTTTAGTGTCTATTCTTTGGGATACAACTCATTATTGGGCATGTGAGGCATATTTATTTTTTTTATAAATTTTAATAATGGGAATGAGTCACTTTTATTCATTACGATTCATTTCAATCATCTAGTTATCCCAATACAAAAAGAAGAAGTTAAAAAAAAAAAAAATGAACAAATAGAGATGTGATTGAATTATTCACTATGTATAATTTTTTGAGTAATACCCATATCAAAAAATATATTTAGGTTATGATTGATATTACTTAATTTTATTTTATGTTCATGTCATCCTCCATGAAAAAAAGTAATTAATAAAAAAATAGAAAAAAGATAAAATCGGAGGACTAGGACGGTTTCGTTAACTATTTTTATTTCTTAACTCATGAACCATGTTATTTTAAAAAGTTGGTGTTGTGTTTCACATTTAAGAGGAATCAAGTCAGGTATATTTCCCATTTTTTCACCTAAATACTTATTCATTTGTATTTAAGTGTTCTAAATTTGCTTTCTAGCCTTAAATTTTTAAATATTTTACCGACCAACCAATAACCATAGAATTGAACTTGAAAAAGAAATCATTATTAATAATATTTTTATATCTCATGGCGTGGAGAGATGAGAATTTTCACAAGACTATGGTGACACATTCAATTTCTACGAATGAGAATAACTCCATAAACCCTTCTCTTAAGTGAGGAGTGACATGAATTTCAATGTGAGATAGATGTGATTGGTCCATGCATGGATTTTTGAAGTTGAATGAATATGAATGTAAGAGTTAAAAATGAAAGGGAATTGTTTCTCATAGATGAGACATGATAAAATTCCTTTTTATAAAAGATATTGGAAATTTTCTCACTTTTTATTTTAGTGTGGATTTTGATTATGATATTTGATGATTTATCATGAGTGAAATGTTTAAGCGTGATAGATTGATGAAAATCATAATTTCACACATATTAATTTTTAATTAAACATTTTAATCACACCAATTTCACATTTTAAGGATGATTTTCACAATTTTAGGTTTTATTGATAACTTCAGATTAATTTTGAAAATGGACTAATTTTTGAATTTAAATATTTTTATATCATATTATTATTTCAGCCATAACTTCTTCTAAACTCATCCAGACTTATAAATACCTTTTTTAGGATTGAAAAAATTATTTTATTCATTTAATTAAACTTGAACCGAGGTCGAATAACACATTATGAAGGTCAAATAAATCACACAAGTCGACTATTGTAATTGTTTCCCAAATTGAATGAATTTTGAATATGGGAACATATGTCACACATGGGCATCCCAAATGAGATTATATTTTACATGAAGTTAAAAAATATTTTGAGGAATTTGTTTAACCATGGAAGCCTAGACTCAGCCTCTATAATGTATATAAATGCATGGTAATTCAAAAAATTGGAATTCAAATAGTCTTTAGGCCAGAAAATATTTTCATAGTAAATCTATAATAACATTTGATAAAGCTTTCCAAATCATCTAAATTTTTTGGTTAAATGAAAATAACGTATGGTAAAAAATTTATATATTACCATTTTCCTAGATTCTTCCATTATTGGAACTAAGAATTGTAATCTTTTTGAAGAATATTTTTAGATCCAAAATTAGTCCCTTTCATGCTTGTAGATGTGAACATCTACTTCCATGTCAAATATTTGTCTATTTCATGGGATAAGTGCATAGTTTTTATACAATAATTTTACTTTAGATATTTAATATATATTTTCATGTTTTTATTCCTCTCTTACCCTTATCTTTTCATTTTCATCTTTTGTGTTCCGCCACTATTCTTTTCTCTCTCCATGAAAATGGAGAACTAACTTCAACACTTTTTTAAAGGAAATTAGTAGTGTATTATTTATTTTATTATTCTTAAATGATTCAATTTACTATATTCTTAGAACCTCATTATTAGATAAACTAGTTTTGGTGAAGGTATCACCCCACATTATCAACTGTTGTTTTTTTCTTCCCATTCAAATTTATTCATCTAAATCATTATCATAATGTTTCATGTAGAGGGTCTTAGTAGTATTGTGGTGATAGTGTGAGGGAGATTATCCCATATTCATATGGTTTGTGTGGGGTAATTACAATTACAATGGAAGGGTGTACAGTGATACGGTTTATCTCTACATTGAATGAGATAATGAAATTAAAATTTTAAATAAAAATAATAGAATCACCCTGAACGCCTCAAAATGACAACATCTTCTAACTAACATATTTTTTTATTTTTTATTTTTTATTTTATGATATTTTTATATTGTATATATATATAATTATATCACTAATTTGGAACACCCCTATAATTATATTATTTTATTGTTTAGTATTATATTAGTTATTAAATGAACAGTTATAATTGAAAAATAGATTGTGTGAGCGACTTCCTAGAGAGATTTACCCTAAATGTGAACTATATTTCATGCTTAGGTAATAAGAAAGTATTAAAAATTGATTCATGAAAATTATATCTCATCAAATATATGATTTAGTGTGTTAGTTGATCATATTATACATTTTTTTCTTTTATTTATTTATTCTATATATGTGGTCAACCTAGTGGGTGATCAATCGATGTGTTATAAAAAGACCCTAAGTTTTATGATAAATTCCATTTATTAGAAAATGTTTCTTATCTTTCTTTAAATATATTTAATTTAATTTTTATGCATTTGGTTGTGTTTGGTTTATTTTTTTTCATTTATTTCACTCCAATTCAAGGGTATTATATCCCCACTGTATCCTTTTAGACCCTCACTAATAGTCAGTATCCTCTGGAATATGTGGAGGTGTGGTTGAGATATTTTGGCGAGATGGATCAGGTGACATATCTGGTTTATTAAAAAAAGTTATCAGAAGAAATTTGTTTTATGATTTAGGTATTTTTTAGATATGTGTTTAGGAATATGTTAGATATTTTAATAAACCTTAGACTAGTGTGTCATGAACACATTTCTAAAGGGATGTCCTGGTTACCAGGGTGATGAGATTGTTCTTATTGGCTTTTGAAGTTATGGTTTGGATATTGATTCAAGTATAATTTCTATTTGAGATGGTTATTATGGTTTTTGGCACTTGTACAATTAGAAATATGCCTGTTTTATTTCGTCACACTAGGCACATATGATTCATATGACATAGGCCTATCTATGTATGGTTTCAATGATGATAGAGGTTCAACTATTTAAATTATCCACAACAATCTATATGTAATTATTCCATATAGTTTCTTGTTGGAATTCTACCCAACCAAAATATGTGTGTTTTCTTCTAATGATAGACCATGTGAATATTTCAGTGATATGTATGCAGGTGATAGAAATGTAATACCTTCATTAAGGGATATATGGAGACCTAAGTGGAATGGTGCAGACTTTGGGATGCCCTAGTTTTATCATGATGAATGAAAGGATGCATGAGATGTGTCCAGATAGTTTTTAAGTTTCCCTAAGGATGTTTTCATTCTAAGGTCTTTTTTTTGTTATTCTTGTGGATGCATTATGATTTATAGGTAGAGCTATGGCATTGATCATGGTTTTATGGTTCATTTGGGAGGTTGGTTTGGTTGATTCCTAAAACTTTTGGTTTTTTATTCTATTTTTTTTTCTATGGCGGAACAATGGGATCATGGTTAAGAGGTTTTGGTTTTGGATCGACAGTTATGTGGTCAATGTTCATGTAATTTATCTTACTATAAGGGAGATACCTTTATTTTGAAGAGGAGTATTTAGGGTTATCTAGTTTGTTGAAATTGACCTTCAAGAGGAGCATGGTCAGTGGTTTATGTGTGTTATCTTGGGTTATTTAGTTCTTGTATGATGTGAGTGTGAGTATTGTCGTGAGTTCAGGTTGTGTGGGAGCATGAAATCATTAGGTTAGTGTTGCATGAGTTCCAGTGAGAGGTTCTTGGAAAATCATTCTTCCTTGAGGTTGAAAGTGGAGGTTTCATTGTATTTATGGGAAAAGACTTATAGTTTAAAGGTATGTTCATGATTGTATTTTAAAGTGCTAGTTGGTTCATGGATCAGTGGTGTGGGCCATGTGTGGGTCTATTATGTTTTTTCTTGTCATTGGGAAACTTGAGTGGGGTAGTTTTGGTGGAACTACAGAGTTCGATGCTTGATAAGTGATGTAAAGAAATAATTATGTTGGGGAGACCACCATAGGATATTGGGGGATGTGATCCTTATTATATGTTATTTTTTCAGATTATAGTATGTTGTTCCTAGTGAGTTAATAATGAATGATGGTTATTGTTTTTGTGTTGGTGCCCAGTTGTGCAAAAGTTGGCCATGCCCATTCATTGCATTTAGTGGTGTACAGGGCATGGTCCATTGAGTTTAGTGTTTGTTAATGAGGCACCAATATGGATAATCCTATGGTGGTCAGTGTATTATCATTATAAGATGAACGACCCTGATGTTGGGGGAGCCATTAGAGCTATAAGATCGGTTATTGGATGATTAAGGTGGCATCAAATTTTGGTGTAAGGAAAGAGTCTAGATTTAGTAGCAGACTCAAGATGAATGAGATGTCATCCAAGGATGAGTCATATTATAGTTACTCCTATTATTATATTGAAATAATGGTTGTTGGTTGAACACTGAGTCTTCTTTGGGTAAAGAATCATTATCGTGGGGGAGATTGTGAGAACCTATGTTGTCAAAGGTTGAGAAAAGCAGGAGAAATTTAAATTTTTTCTACTAGGTAGTCTTGAGTAAAAAATGTTAATTTATCATATTATATGATCTTAGATAATTTTTATGATCACTCCATTGGTCTTTAAATAGGATGTTTACCCTAGGGCTAGAGTTTGGTGAAAATATGAGCAATTCTATTTTTTGTAGAATATTTAGTATTTAATTAATTAAATATTAATTTATTCATGCTTGTTTATCTGGTGATATCTTCTGGAAAGATCATGAGATTGTAATTTTGAATCCATGGTTGAGTATAAAATGATGGGTATTTCCTAGGCATGGTATAAACCCATTTTAGGCACTAGGGATGGGCCTTGGCTCCCTTTTTTTCATTTTTAATCATTTTCCCTTTCCGCTTTGGCTTCTTATGTATGAAACCCCCCTTGTGGGTGTCAAACTCATCCAATAGGAATTATAGGGAGAAGGATAGGTGATCTCTATTTAAATTTTTCCTCTTCATTGAGTAGAGCTAGATCGAGATGTTGCAAACATGTAGCATAAATCAGTGCTTGAAGCATAAACATTTTTTGCCCGAAGTAGGCCTTATTTTTGTTTTTAGTATTAAATCCCCATAAATTAGTTGAATTTAGTTTTTAAATCCCTATTTTTCTTTTCGGTAACCCCTTGAGGTCCAATTTGTGGTTTTTTGGGGAGATATGGGGTTTTGGGGCTACACAAGGGATTTATATTTAGTAAACCCATCTATATGGAATGTAGTTCAGAGAGAACACACCATGTGTTCTTCCATTTAAGTGAGGTGAGAAATAAGGGACTACATGGCATGTATTCAATATAGACACTCCATATAGGAGTGACTCGTGGTTTGACTGGGTACCTATCCAAACACGCTATGTTAAGGAATATGGTCATATAGGGTATAAGACTAGACCTTGTGTGATACACATGGCCAAAGCCAATTTGGGGTACTTGGCCTAACCCTATGGAAGGTCTATGGCTAGGTACATTATGTGACTCACACTTCTTGTGTGTTTGGAACACGATGATAATTTAGGTAAAGTACACATCAATTGAGATGTGTTACATTTCTAGTGGGGATTATTGGAGGTACTTTCCCTGTTAATGTGGTACACACTATGTACTCCCTCCTTGGAGGTGTTTCATGGGTTTTCACCCCAGAGTTATAATTGGACTATGGAGTTTCCCGTTCTGAGTATTTTTACATTTATATCACAATGGTGGAATCATTTTGGTATCTAGAGTCTATTTTGAGGGAATTTTAGTTTGATAAATGCTTGGAGAGAGGATTCCTTTAAGGCTTTGATTTAGAATCCTTGTGAGGGCTGGGATGTGATACAAGGCCTGAGTGAGGGTTGTGACCTTATTTTATGACTTGACTTGTAGAAACCAAGTGGGTTTTATTTGAGCAGCATTTTTATGATTTTTAGAAAGTGTGATCGATTAGTATCTTGGATGAGATCTTTGAATGGTGCCTAATTATCGAGACCAGTTTCTCAATGTTTGAGTGGATTAGGTTTTAAACCTCCTTTTCAAGGTTTAGTTTAGTTATAACCTTTGGTCTGGTTTGTAACCCTGGAGTGTGGGGTATGGTTGGGTGTTGTTGAGTGAATATTGATATGGGTCTATGGGACCCTTGAGGATTCCATTTTGGGTGGGTTTTTGATTAGTGATCAGTTGGTTATTATGGGTGGTCATTTAAAGATCCCCTTAATGGTGTGGTAATTCTTAGGGATTCTCTTATGGGGGGAGTGTGGTTGTGGATGGGTTGGGTGACAGAGTTACCAAATGTAGATTCTTATATTTTCCATGGATTTTTGTTTGAGATGGATGGGATCCCTGGTACCAAGGGTTCCCCATTCTTTATTGTCCATGGTATGGTTCGTTCTTGGTTTCAACATTGGTGACTTTAGGTGGTACCTTAGAACTTAGAGATCTAGAGTGATACTCATTGTGGTTGTGTTCATTATGACAGGTGAGGGAGTTGGATTACCTAGGTTTCTATGGCCTATATTTGACATGTATGAGGTTATTATTTCTTAAGTTTTAAATGTGCGATGAAACCTTTGGGATATTATTCTACTGAGCATTGGTTTTGAGTTTGATTGGATGCTAGACTCCAATTGTTTCTTTTAGATGGGTCTAAGGAGCTAATGGATGATTTCGATGAGTGAAAACTCATAGTTTAGAATTATAATATGGATAATGGTTAGTTCCTATAGACCTTTAGGGTCCTGGACGATGATTTCGGGACCCTTCACCAGTGTTGCGCTAGGGTTTCAGATTATAGACCAATTAGTTATATAGGACTACTGAAAATAAGAACGACTCTCTAGTTGTGTCAACCTAGAGGTTTCTACTGCCAATTCAGATCGTGCTATTGGATTCCTAGAGCCTGATAGTGATGTATGTTGTCTTCTAGGAAATATAGGATGAGATCCTATGGTTTTTATTTCATTCCTTTTGATGTGTTAGATGTATAAATATCCTTTTTGATATGGCAGATGTTCCTAATGTCGAGTAGCTAGGTGAGCCATGTGCTATATGTCCTCTAATGTGGGCCAAATAAAGGGTAGATTTACCCAATGTTTCATGTTAGTTCATGCGGTTATCTTATTTATTCAACTTTTTCATCCTTCCTATACTTTTCTTGGAATATATTTATTTTTCTAGGTTAGGCATATGGAATGTGCATGCACTTTCTTATGACAACAATTTATAGGTTCACCATTAGGGATGGAATATAGGTATTTATTTGTCACAATGTGTGGATGCCCTTTGGTGCACGGGTATACCATGAACTTTCTTATAGATAGACACTGAGATTCAAAGATAAGTGAGTAAAATCAAAGTGTTTCATGATCAAGTAGTATTTCTCGTTTGGAGTCTCTGGATTGGGTTGGTGTAACTTGACAGTTGTAGAGATTGTGTTTGTGGTATGACTCAGTGTTGGTAGTGGAGCCTGTTATACATTTTTATTATTTTATTTATTTAATATGCATATGTGGTTATCCTAGTGCGTGATTAGTTGATGTGTTATAATATGACCATGTGTTTTTATGATACATTACATTTATTATAGAATGTTGTTTCTCCTATTTTATTTATGCATACTCTGATATTCATAGATGTGGTTGTGTTTAGATTATTTTCTAATTTTATTACACTATGATTCGAGGGTATAGTATCCCCAATATATCTTTTTATACCCTCAACACTAGTTGGAATCCTATTACATACAAGGATATGTGCTTGAGGAATTGTGGCTAGCTTATTTGGGTGATGTGTCAGGTTGACCCATGCTGGTTCATTACACTTTTCATGTTCAAATAATTGTGGTAATCTTACATAGATATTATCTGAAATAGATCCATTTAAAAATTCGCATTTCACATCAATTTGATAAATATTGAAACCTTGATGTGCTTCATAGGATAGTAATATTCAAATATCTTCTAACCTTTCAAGAGTTGTGAAAGTATCTCCACATTCAATACATTAATCTTAACTATAACCATGTGTAACCAATCTAGATTTATTCCTTAAAATTTATCAATATTCATGAGGTTTATTTATAATAATATATTTATATATAACCACTTACTGATATTTAGGTGGTGAAAATAATTGACAAACTTCATTCCTTGAAAACTAGTTAATCACCTCTTGTATAGACATAATCTAGTTTGGGTATTTCAAGGATTTTATACATTCACTTAGAATAAATTTTTAAATAAAAGTATAATGTGAAAAAAATTTCATTACCATACTTTTAGATTAAATTTTTAATTAATATTAAAAATCACTCTATTAATAAGGGTGATCTTTTTGAGTCTTCCATATCATTTATTGACCTAATTGAAGCCCCCACCTCAACTGGTGTATCAACCAATTGAGTATGATCATCTCCAAAATTAAATTCTTTAAATTCTTCTAGAATATAATCTTCCACAATATACTTCTCATTCGAAACCTTATCATCAAATTTTACATGAAAAAGGTCTTAAATAATAAAAAATCATTTATTACAGATTTTTTAAGATTTACTTACACTAGAATAACCTAAAAATATTACTTCATCCAATTTAGAATAAAATTTACCCAAACTATATTTATTATTTTGGATAAAAACATTACATCCAAAAACTCTAAAATATTAAAATTTTAGTTTCTTTCATTTACATAATTAATAAGGGATTTATTTAGAATATACTTGGAAATAATTATACTTGAAAAATAATAAGTTAAATAAATAGTTTCAACCCAAAAATGATTAGGTAAACCATTATCACTTAGTATGGACTTTGAAATTTTTTTGGTCTTTCCTTTTTAAAACTCCATTTTGATGTGGAGTCCTAGGAACTAAAATATTATATAAATATTCATTCTTCTTACGCAATTTTTAAAATTCTAGATTATGAAATTATCCTTCTCTATCACTTTAAATTAAAAAAATTATATTTCCATTTTCATTCTAGAATAAAGTTTAGTAAGAATAAAGCTTAGATAAAATTTCACTTTTATGATAAATAAAGTATACCCAAGTAAATATTTTGTAGACACACACAATAACATATACATACTTATTTACTTAAAGGCCGGTAGTCTAAGTAGGTCTAACTAAATCAAGGTGAATCAAATGAAGTGTTATGACATTTTTTATTTTCTTAACCAGAATAAATAAATCCCTGTGATAGTGTCCTTTTATGTAAGTATAAAAAACATGATAATTTTCCATCATGAGTTATTGTAGTTGCAATACTCTTTCTATAGGGACCCGACCTTAAAGATTACATAATCTTGAATTAAGTGAATAATTCATATTGAGGATATTTTCAGGTTTAGAGAATTAGAGAATTAGGCCATAACTATTACATCTCAAAAATTGAAAAGTAGACACTTCTACTCAGTTTCTATTTTTTCATAAAATAAAAACTCTTAAAAAAACTTTTATAGTTCCATGTTTTAGACAACATTACTTTTCCTTGATCCCATCCTTGACCCTATTCATCTTTAAGTCCTGTGAAAAACATTTCAAAACTTAGGATGCGCATAAAAAGCCCAGTAAGGGTTATAAAATAAGGTAATAAAAAATTATCCCATCAATAAATATAAATCAATGAAACCATACTTTTTAATCATAACATACCTTATAAAATTACAAGATTTATGAATTATGCACAAAAATCAGAAATAATAAAGGTAACTTGTGGCATCCATAACATACTTACATTATAGCTTTCACAGTTACGTAGGGAGTTACATTTGGAATACCAATTACAGTATATTACCTAAATCTCTTAGGAGAAACATTCACATTTACCTCCGTCACTTTACCCAATACATTGGAGAACTATCTTGGGCTCACCCGCCCTAGGTTTATCACGGAACCACCCGTATACGTAAACAATGCCCAATAACCATAACATATTCATAACACATAAAACATGCATAAAGGAAAGATAAAATTTCCACATCACAATCAAAATATATCATTTCAACATATTTACATAATCAATGATTTATCAAACCATTTTCAAAACCATTTGAAAACATTTAATAAAGATATTTTTGAATCAAAGTGTCCCATACCACTTTGAAGATTTTGAAAGAAATTTTAATTTCAAAACATTCATGTCCATATAAATAAATCCTTAAAACCATTTTTAAAACATGGAAATTAATGCAAATGAATTAGAATAATAATTATTTACAACATTTAAAATGATATTTTAGTTAAAGAGTTCCTAACCGGATGAGAGATACATGAATAAAAATAAATGAGGAAAAGAATTAATCAAAGCTTATAATATCACTATAATAAAACGATTCATGATATAATATGTTAAAGGGTAGTATATATACCATATAAAAGCGAATTGGTGTATAATAACAAATAATTCTCAATGGAATGTAAATTGAGAGAAAGTCCTTTTCAAAGATCATATCCTTAGATTAAGGAAAAATCAATGACATAATGATGTGTAAAAAATTATAATACACCCAATATAAGTGTATCTTAAGTGTAATAAAATAAAAGGTCATTCACACATATTCATAGCATTACATAATCACGAAGTATAAGTTTAACCCAAAGAATTGACATCGGGTTAAGGAGTTCTCTTACAGAAATTCGACAGCCTAACGACATCGCTTTAAAATTAAGAAAATAAGTTTATGAGATAAAAAGGGTTTCTAATCACATGGACATAAAATTTAACACAATAAGTATAAATAATAACATATTACAACATAATAAAATGGAAATTAAAAGACATGACATAAAAGAAGTTTTTGTCTAAAAGATTGTGGTGAAAGGTTCCCTTACCGATTTGGTAACATACGAAACATACTCCTCATGAAGGAAGGATTATACAATAAAGATGTAAATACCCATAAATTAATGTATTTTACACAAATAATACAATAATGGGATGTACATACACAACACAAAATGGAATAGTGGAAAATATAGCATGAATCTCATGGGAATAAAGAGTGAGATGAAAACCCCTTACCATGTTATAATCAATCGAGTCGTATGAAAAAAAGTTAATAACCACCAAACGAATCACAGAATACAATAAATATAATTAGAATAATTATAATATATATCAAATGGAAGTACACAATACACCACATGTAATAATTAAGTGGTGAACAATAGAAATCTAATTGAATTAAAAGTGAGATAAGAAACCCCTTACCTCGTGTCCGACTTGACCCGTTCGTTCTTTAATCTCTGGAATACTAAACAAAAGTTAATTTATAATTTATTAAGAACCTTTTTCATGTTTATTATTCCTTTTATATCACTTATTACCATGTTATAAACATTATTCAATCATTTAAGTTAATAATGGTTGTTTTGTCAATATTTGGTACTTGAGTCAAAAATGAACTTCTTATAATTACAAGTTGATCATGTGGTAAAAATTATATTATCTCCAGAATTATATTAATTATTTATATATCATATATGTCATATATATCAATTATATTTATGTATTTATAATATAACATAACATTTGGAGATAAGAAATGAAATGCACCGTTCATGGAGACGGTAAGCCGTACGTACACATGAACGCTACTTTCATTTATATTTAATATTTAATGGAATGAAAAATTAATTATAAATAAGTATATTATAATTATAATATAATATAATATATAATTTAATTAACTCCATCCTTTATAATTTCCACGTATGGCATGAATGAGTCATATCACTTTAAGGGGGCGGTAGTCCGCACTTCCTCAAATGAAATTATCGCGTTTACCCATTATGGAAACCATAAAGTTATGCTATAAATGAAAAATACATAATTATATAGACAAGATAAATATAATATATATCACATATAAATACAGTTCCATCATAATTTCCACCATAAGAGGTGTCAGAATAATATTGAACAATCATCGTTTCGTGAGGCAGTAGTTCGCCATTCGCAGAAACAATATGTTCTTTACCAATTAGACGGAGGTGTGTGTAAGTGTAGTTAGAATACTTATCATAACAACAACATTGTATATTTAGGATACTATTGTTATTATAAAATGAAGGAATATAAATATTTTAGGGGGTTGGAGAAGTAAAAGAAAAGAAAAGAAATTAAGAGAAGATGTTACCTTTAAATCGGGTAACTTCCTTTGGTTTGAACCAAAAGGATTTCTGGAAGTTCCTTCTGCCTAAGGAAAGGATTCTAAGTGGAAGATAGGGATATTGAGAAATTTTTGGGTAGAGGATGGATGAGCCAAGGGTATTGAGAATTGTGATTAATGGGTTAGAGGTGGGGGATTTTTATAAGGGGGAGGATGGGCTCTTTAGGAAAGTTTGAAAATAATATTTTATTATATAATGATTTTTAGTTTCTAAAGGTCCAAAACTTATTAAAGTTGAAGATAATATGTATATTGTTTGAAATAAAATCATCCAATAAGAATTGGATATGTTTTGGATATTTTTTTTTTAATTTTTATATTCTTATTTATTTAAATCATTCATTAATGAGGTAAACACAACAACATTATTGTATCCTAAATAAATTATTTATTTGATGTCTAAAAATTATAAATAAAATACCTTGACGTATAAAATATTTTTATCTTTATAATTAATATTTATAGTCAAATATATCAATTATATAACCCCATATTAAAATTGTTTTATCAAAATAATAAATGTTTGTGATATTTTTATTTTTACTTTAAATAAAAAGTTATTAATGTCATTATCTTACAAAAATGTCTTTCAAAGGCCAAAAGTATTAACCAAGGATTGTCTTGGTCGGCCATTACTCATCAAATAAGGTTAGGAAAAGTGTTAAGGTAATTTTATATTATTATAATATTATTTTTACCTTTAATTATCATATTTACCTTTAACCGCGGTAAATAAAAGTGAAAAGTTACTATTCATCAAAAAATATTTTCATCTTATTGAACCATATTTTACTTATTTAGAACAATAATGTATGTCGTATTTTTTAAATTTAATTCACAAAAGCATTAAAACTTCATTTAAATGAAAAATTTGGTTTTTTAACTACTACTCAGTGTTTCCACTATTCATAAAAAATTGAAGGTTTTCAAAAAAATACCAAAACTGCAGCCTAATATATATTTGATATTACGAATTAAAAAATTATGTCTATTTTACCAAATTCAAAAAATATAATTTTCATTAATTAATTTAAAATTAATTCCCATTTTCAAAACAAAAACGTGTTTTTAAGAAATAATAACTATCAAAAGATTGACCCTTGTTTATGTCCAATTTCAATGTGAAATTACTTCCAATGACCAATATTAGATTAAATGGTAAAAATATAATTTAATTACACTTTAAAAACACTTAAAAATATAATCTAAAAATATAAATAAGTTAGATTAAACGACATTTTTGAATTAAAATGCAGAATTTTTCACTATTCATTAAAAAATTGAACTTTATCAGAAAAATACCAAAAATTTACCCAAAGTAAATTTTTATGTCCCTATTCTAAAGAATAATTTTATTTTGTCCAATATAACATATAAAAGTGACCAAAACTATATTTGAAGAGAGTTCTCCTTCAAAAGGCGGTAAATCGACCTTTTAAAGAATATTAGAGTATTTATGATTAAAATTGGATTCGTTCACATTTTAATCCTCTAATGTTTATTGGATAAATGAAAAAACATTTAACTAACATGTATAATCATATTGTTGTTATTTATGTTCATTCCCCCCATTAGAACGGCTAGAAGTTAAATACCATTTAATATAATAATATATTATAACTTTTTAGTATGACTCAACATTGTGTGCAACATAAGATTTCGGAGAAACCCATTGTTGAATTTCAGGTACACCATTGAATATATCATCCCCTTTAAAAATAAAATTAATATTTAATTCAAAAATATTAATAAATATGAAAATTTCGTATTCTTTATTTTTTTGGGATGTTACACTTTCATTCATTGAAAGCTTCAATTTACTTTTTTGATATTTTCATTATTTTTTTAAATATCCAAATAATTATAGACTTTTTGATTCAATCTAGAAGCAGTGTTCTTCATCTTCTCATTATCTTGAGATAGAATCTTGTGTTCCTAAATAAATTTCTTATTGCCTCATTTGAGTTCCCTATAAAACTTAGAAGTTCTAATGATATATCTTTGTAATTTTTTAATCTCTTAATTCAAATCATCAATCCTTAGTCTAATAAATTAGATTTTACATTAGAATCAAAATAAAAATTAAAAACAGAATCACTGACCTCATTCATAGATTCCATGAATCAAAAGTTCTTCACTTGAGTCAAATTCTTCACTGAAACTTTATCCTATATCCAATTACCATTTTTATTTTTTTTGAAATTTTTTTACTTTATCTAATTCATCAATCATGGAAAATCCATCTTGATTTGGGAAATTATTTTTCACTCAAAGAATATGAAATCTGATTCATTAGAATTAAGATTAAGACTTACTTTCATATTACCTTTGCGATCATCTCTTTGATAGTATCATCTAAAATCCTTTCCTTCATTTCATGTATTTTAGTATCTTTTCACAAGTTGATAGAATTCATATTTTTAACTTCCCTATATTTCATAAGTAATGGAGTTAGATGAAATAACATCTACATATTTAAAATATGCACACTTCTTTTTGGTTTTCCTTTTATCAATAATGTTCTTCAACTCCTGTTCATATTATAGAAGTGAACCAATGATTTGGTCAAGAATGTACTACTTAAAGTTTTTTTCTTTCATCAATAGAAACCTTCTTGTCATGTCACTTATTTAGATGTGATATGATAACTCTTTCAACCATAGAAGTATTGTCCAATACTTCCAAAAGATCACTTCTCTAATTCTCAATTCTTGTGAATCCATATAACATTTAGTCTACTATCTCAATTTCTACCATGTTGAGTAACTTTGAGAATTCCCTAAATATCATGACCAATTTTACATTAAGATAAATGACTAAAAACACTTATTCTAATAACAAAATAATGAATGTTTATGATTTTATATTTTTGAACATACTTAGATATATCATTACTTGTTAGAGTATGAGGGTATATCTCAGGTAATTTATAAGGTTTTACCATTATGGTATAATTTCAATTCTAAGCTTCTTGAGGAAGGAAATCATTCTAGATTTCAAGTAATCGTATTCATTCCCATCAAAGAAGGGGTTTTTATAAGGAATTAAACTATCATTTGAACCTTGATTCACTACCTTAGAAATATATTACCCTTAGACAATAATAGTTATACAGTCAAAAGAGCCAATTCTTTGATAAAAATTATAAATGTGTCTAGGTAAAATAAATAGAGCACAAATATCTATACAAGGATTTTTTTGACACCAATTATTGGTTCTAGTTGGTAAGATAACTGAAAGGTCAAGATGGAGAGGTGGATGAATTCATAAAACTAAAACATAAATTAAAATTCTGAAAATAAAAAAAACGTAAATGTTTTTATGGTATTTTAGATAAAAAATACTACATATACTATTTACACTCATATACTCCTTCATAGGTATGATATTCACTAAATAACCTGAATTTTGATGGAGATTCACAACCCTATTACAACTTTCCTTTTTAAATGGGATCACATCCAAAAAACAACCTTACTTTTAAATAGGATTAACAACTCAAATAAAAAACATAACATTTATAGAGATATAACCAAACATAACATTATTTTTTGAGAAAAAATCATAAACCAGTATACAATTGCAACTCAATGGAATAGATAAGAAAATATAGTGGAAAACTCAAAAAACTATTAAAGGATAGAAGAGGTTGAACAGTTACAGTAGCTAGACTAGTTCTTAGTCAATTAATTAGAACTATTAATCTATTTCAAGTATTATAATAGTAAGGATGCAGGGATCATGAAAGTGTGTGTGTTATTTCTTGTATTTATTTCACCACTAGTATTTTATATGGATAATTATCATAGTATCACTACTTTATCTTTATCCTAATTTTATATAATAATCTATATTATCTAAACTGGCTATACTGGTTTGAATAATTCATTAATAAAATAATAATAATGTTATTAATATTTTCACAATGATTAGAACTGATAATAATCATCCATGAATACCCAAAAAACGTTTCAAAATTTAATCCTTGAATAAAAAACTACTTCAGAGTTGAACAATACTTCATAATGATCTTTAATATCATTGAAAAAATTTGAAATAATATCTATAATAATAATCATTAAAATATTCTAAAAAATATCTTTTAAAATTGGTCTTGAATACTCATTCAAAATTCTTTGAATAATCCCTAAAATATCACAATTTAGTTTCCTTACAAAAAATTCAAACTTCTGAATTTTGACTATAGTTTCCTGAAATATATAGGCAACATCTTAATGAAATATCCTCTTTAACATATCATCATAGTATCACTTATAATAGAGTTATTCCATGAAATTTAACCTCAACATTCTGTTAAAAATATTTACATTCATGAAACATAGTCTTGGTAAATTAATGATAATATATCACACACCATCATAATCTTAGGTTAACATTGAACAATACTTTTTCAAAAACATAGTCCTGAGATTCATCCTGATATGTCATTCAAAAAATATAATATCCTTACATAAATTCTAAATAATATATTAGATTCAATGTGGTCTTAACCTTTAATGAATAATGATCAATATTTTTATCTAATAACTCGATCAATCCTGTGATAAACGCTTCACAACAGCTACAAAAAATATCATTTGAATAAAAAAATAACATAAAAAATGATAAAAATAAATATCAAATTAGTATAATATGTATCACATGAAAATATGAAAATAATGAATAATTTAGTATCATAACGCTGTTTGTGTGAGGTTAACTTCATAACCACACGTTCATACTTTATAATACATTGAAAATAACATATTTTTGAGTTCCAGATTAATATAACATTCTTCCCTTAATGTGATATTAATTTTATACTTTATATATTGTTCTATTGATATCATAATATAGAGTTTTAACTTATTATAGTGTTTTGTTGATATCATGATGGAAATATTTAGATCATAGCTTTGTATATTCATATATCCCAATCAAAAGTATAAGAATAATAGTTAATTCCTCCAAAAATATAAAAACAACGTCTAACTTCCATATCCATAGTTAGTGAAATTATAAAATCCATACAATTCATTAGAGTAAATATTCAAAATGTAATAGTTATTAATCAATTTTTAAACGTATAATTATTTTTATTACAAGTAAATATAAGATTCAATTTAAAAACGTGAAGGTAAATATTAAAAACATAAGGGTCATTACTAAAAATATAATAGTTAAATATACAAATGTAAGAGTCATTTAAAGTTAACACTATAAGGTGTAAGAGTAATTATTTCATCACATATGATTCAAACTTCATTTCATAAGAGTAAATTTATTTAATAAGAGTAAATATTTATATAAATTACTCAAATATTGAAATTTTATAAGAGTAAAATCAAGAATTATAAAATAATGAATAAGAATAATAAATGATAACAATAAAAACCAAAACAATTGATTAAGAATAATAATAAAGGATAAATAAGTTTCACACAATGAATAAAGAATCATTTATTCCTTCTTACCATATAAATGAGAATAGTAAAATAATAATGAAATAAAACCAATAATAAAAAATAAAATAGTAGATAAAATAAAGATAATAATGAATAAAAAAAAGTGAGGGAAAAGAGTAATTATCCAAATAAATAAGGATAAAAATATACTCAATATTCCCTTTTCCTTATGATATCAAATACCAATTATTATTCCCTTTAACTAAAACAATATAAATAAAAATCCTCTCTCCCCCTTTATGATTAGTTGGGGAAATAAAAATATTATCAGATGATAAGAAAAAAAGAAGACAACTTTACAGAAGTTATATTTTGATACATATGGATGATATTATTCAAATGAAGATAGTTTTGGAAGTATTTATAAAATAAAATTTCCTTATCTTCTGCAAAACGAATCTTATATAAGGATAAAAAAACTCTCCCTTTCTCAAGGATTAATCAATATAAAGATATTGTTTTACAAATTATGAAATCTTATGTAAAATTAAGGAATCCAAAAAAACTTTTCAAACATAAGAGTAACCTCAATGTTACATAAAATTACTCTAGTGAATACATAAAAAATAAACTTAATATAAAATGATCATACCAAAAAGTAACTAAAAAAATTAAGGGAAAAATACTAAAAGGTGGTCTACTCCTAAGACAAAAATATGAAGTAAATGATACCTTTCAGAAGTTAATTACCATTAAGATACATCGGAGACATAACTTTCATTACGTGTTGTCCTAAAAATTCTGGAATTAAATTTAACAATTTATGTTTAATGTAATCTTGAATTACAAAAAATGACTACATAAAAGTTATCATTTTTTAATATAAACAAGGAATGTACTCCCCTTTCTCAAGGAGTTTTTGAATGTTAGGTGATAGTGAAACAAGAATCAGAACATATGATCACTTTACATAGACTATTCCTAACTTATGTTTAATATATTCAAATCTATTAAAATTTAATGGTTTAATAAAAAAGTCAACAATCTAATTTTCAGTTATGAAAAAATTGAGAATATTATATCTTTTTTGTGTGAGGCCTTGATGAATTTTGTGTTTTTTATCTATGTGTTTATCTCATTAATGATGTATTGTGTTCTTATAAAAAGAGAGACCACTCATGTTATCCCAAATAATCAATGTTTGATTGAAACTGATACTAAAATATGTGAGTGTGTGCTACATCCAAAAACAATTTGTACAAAAAATTCTTACTACCACATATTCATCTTCAACAATGGATAGTGATTCTAAATATTGATTCTTTCTATACTATGAGACTAAATATTCACCAATAAAGTGAAAAAATTCATAATTTCTCTTCCAATCCATTCTATAACCACCAGAGTTATCATCAAAATAACTCTTAATAATAAACTCAGTTCTAGTGTAATCATGTAATATAAGTTCTAGAGTTATTTTAAGGTAACTGAATATCTATTTAATAAAATTAATGTGGTATTCCTTTGGATTTTCTTGGAACCTTTCATAAAATAATACAATGTACATAATTCGTGGTCAATTATTCATCAAGTAAAATGAACTTCCAATAATCCCTCTAAAAAATTTCTAATCAATTGGTTTCTATGATCTATCACGATCAAATTTACAGGAGGTACCTACAAAAATAATAATATAAGAGGAATTGTAAAAACCAAAATTATTAAGTAAATATATGATTTACCTTTTTTTAGTTAAAATAATTCTTTATGATATTTGAGTTATTTGTAATCCAAGAAAATAATTAGCGTCACCCATCATACTCATCTCAAATACACTTTTCTTATGCTCTGAAAAACTATCTACAAGTCATTTTTGGGTTGAACCAAAAATTATTCCATCAACATTGATTTTTATAATGTTGGTGTCCTTAAAAAATTTATTGATAAAAATATTGAGATCTTTTATTCCTTTAGAAAAATAATCTTGAAGTAAACCAGTTGGAAAATCTATCATACTAGGATCTTAGGGATTATTTATGTCTATAGAGTGCTTTGATAAGTTTAAATACATGTCATGGTAAATTAATATAATAAAAACTAGGATTTTTTTTAGAATAAACTCCATTTTAAGAATAAAAACTAAGGAATAAAATATTTACATGCATTTGAAATAAAGTAAAATTCAAATGAGTTACAAAGACTAATAGAATTCATATGGATTTAACTCCAACTACTGGTGAAAACGTTTCTCCATAATCTATATCCTGTACATGATTATTACCCTTAGATACTAGTATAGACTTATACTAAATAATAATTCCATTTTCATCACACTTATTTTAGATGGACCATTTTAATCCTATTACTATATGATTACTAGTGTAATCAACCAAGGTCCAAACCATGTTTAGCTTGAGATGATTAATCTATTTATGTATAAAAATTATATAACACTTATCACCTACTTTAACATATATTGTTTTAGGCTAAAATTGAGATAATAATGAAATATGTTCACATTTATTTCTAAGGGAACTTATAGTTCTAACTGTTTGATCAACATCACTAATGATATTATCACCAGAGTGATTCTTTGGATCATCTAGTTTTCAGGTACAAAGGAATGTTGTTCCTCATCAATTATTTGAATAACTTCTATTATTCCAGATTCTCGTAGCCTATATTCTATTAGTATAACTTCTAGTAAGATAACTTTTGATGGATGTTTTTCAACTTCTGATAATAAAATATAAGGGGTTTCAAAAGCACAAACCATATCATTTTTTAATATTGAAATTTTAACTTTTTTATATTGGTCAACCTCATATAACTTGACATCAACCATTTATTCTACATTATTTTTTTTGAAAACAAAATAATACTTACTAATGGAAGAGTGGCCAATAAGAACACGTTCATCAACCTTCAGGTTAACTTTATATAGATTATCTTTGGTATTTAAAAGGACCACTTTAGAACTAAAAAAATTCGAAGTAACCATATTTTGGTTTCCCACCACTACACTTTTTATAAGGTTTTTAATTTGAAATATGGAACATAATGACTAAATTTATAGTATAAAAATAAATAATAACGGTTTTTGTCCAAAAATACTTAACAATATAATATTCACACAACAAATTATGGTAATTTATTGAAGGGTTATATTCCTTCTTTCAGATACTCCATTCTATTTTTGAGTTCTTAGTACCAAGAAATATGAGTAATACCTTTTTCACTATAAAAAGTTTAAAATATAAAATTTTAAAATTATCCATAGTGATAACTCTAGATAGTGACTATATATATGTTTTTATAATTTTAAACAAGAGCATAAAAACTTTGGAAAAATAGGATTAATTATAACTTAAGATTAATAAAATGGACCAAAGTAAACCTGGTGTAATCATTAACAAGGATATACAAATAATTTTTTCCTTCTAGAATTCTAGTTTTTGTAGGACTAAAATTATCCATGTGAACTAAATTTAAAGTATTAGAAGTTGAGATTTCTGTAGTTGGTTTAAATCTTTACTTATATTTCTTACCAAATTGGAAAGGGTTACAAACTTTAGATGATTTGAAGTTATATTCCAGTAACTACTTCACAAGTCCTCTCTTATAAAGTTTTTCTAAGTTTCAAAAAATTTATTGTCGTAATATCCCATTAAAAATCCAATATAAATATTCTACCATGTTAATACAAGTTAATATGTAACATCACTGAATTGAACTTGTGATGGTGCATTTATCATTCCCAAACATCATATAGTAACCCTCATCATATAATGGACTTATGTGGATAAAGTTTTTCTTAATTACTAAAACATAAAGTAAATTTGAGATAAAAGACTTACTAAGAAATGTAACATCACTGAACTGATATTTTTTCCTTGCACATTATCTCTAAAAAGAACATGTACACCCTCCAATTTATATATGCTCTAGAAGTTGGATTTATTTTCAGTCCTATGCTGAATGAAACCAATTTCCATATTCCAAGTGTTCTGACCACTGTTACTCAACCAATTTTTTTTGAAAATGATAAGGATAAGGCTTTGATACCCAAACTTTCTTGGGTTTGTTAATTTTAGAATTTTTCTGGAACCCATATCTATCTATCCCTATGACGTTGAATTGTTTCTTGTTCTCTATAAATATACTCCCTATGATTTATAAAGGATTGAACTTTTTTCGAGGAATGATGTTTTCTTCAATGGCCTCCTCTTTGAAATTTAGTAAAAAAAGGGTTTTTTTGGAATGAATAAATTAGATTAGAAGTGTGACTTTATAGAAGTAAAATTGATTTCAAAAGATGTACTACTAGGTTTCAAATATCTTAAGGGCTTATCAAAGTTCTCCACCCCAGAAGTAAAATTATCTAAAATATTTTTAAGACTATTAGCTTTAGACATTAGTATTACAACTAATTTCAAATAATTATTAGTTGAAACTAGTTTATATTTAGAATATAACACATAAATAAGTTTATAAATTCTATCATTAATTTTAACAAAATCTGCCTTAGCTAAATCATAGTCTTTTATAAAAAATTTATTCTTATTCTCAAGACAAATAAAATTCCTTGATATTTCTTCAAATGATTGAGAATAAAACTCATATTCATCATTTAAAAAAAGGGAAAGTACAATCTAAAGATAAATTCATAAGGGATTCAATTATTAAATTCCCATGTAGTGTATTTCCTTCTTTAGTGCATTAGAATACAATCTAATAATTTCCTAGTTATTATCATTTTACAATACACTACTATCATCAAAAGATTTATCTTCTTTTGAACTACAAGTATCGATCTTCGATCTAAATGATTTCCTTACCTTTCTATTATTTGATTTTATAGTTTCCTTTTTTTGTTTTCATCCTTGGACAATCTGGTCTAATGAGTCTGGTGTTTTTACATTCATAAAAAATAACTTCTATAGAATAATTCTTTTCATACTTCTCATTTCTACCCTTTTGATTATCTTTTTGGAAGTCCTTATTTATTTAAATCTTGTTATTCCACCTTAGAATATGGGAAATTCCACCTTCAATAACTTCTGAAAAATTACAATCCAAGTTATGTTTAGATTTTATCTTTTTAGTAGTTGAATTTTAAGTGTTATCTTTAAAATTTAAAGCTTTGGATATTGAATCAAATGCAAATCTATTCTCCCTCTTCTATTTATCAACGTCTCTCATTAGATGATTTTCATATTTCATGAGATTCCTAATAAAATAATTAGTACTAAGATTTATATGACGATTAATATCATTTTTTTTGTATTCTCATTATTTAGAAAAAATGTCTATGAAATTTTAACCAACTGATCATACAATAATTCTTTCTCTCTCCATTATTTAATTCCATTGATCACTATCAAAAATATCTAGTGAATCTAAGCCATAAATTCTCTTAGTATAAAATAAAATTCTTAATATTCTACTCTAATCATAGCTCTGTGAGTTTCCAAAACATTAGATGTTCCAAAATTTGTAATTTCAAATTTTCACCAAACTCCACTCACTATCACACATAATGAAATTTGACTTTAAATATTCTCTGTCATTAAGCATAAAAACGTATTCCAATCCTTATAATTATCATGTAACTCTAGTTTATCCTCATGATTAAACTAATAAATTTCCTTCTTTAAAATATTGTAACTATCAATCATCATACAACAATGATAAACTCCAATATTAATAACAAAATTATTCATCTAATAATATTAGTAATCATAATAAGCACTATTAAAAAACTAGTTGTTCAGTAAAATTAAAATTATTAATATTTTGAATTGGTATTATCCCATAGTAAAAAAAATTAATATTTCCTATTATATAAATTAATGAAAGGAAATAGAAAATACAATAAAAACCCAAAAGAACAATTAAATTTTGAAAGTTAAACATAGGTATACTCTGATACCAAGTGTTTTACCAATAATCAATGGTTTTGAAACTTCAAGTGGAGGGGGGAAAGGGTGTATTGAAGTTTAAAACTCATCTTACAATTTTTTTCAACCCACTAAAATAATAAATTGATCAAAATATATAATTTATGAAAAAATAAAATTATATCATGAAAAGGAAATATAAATGATAAAAATATAACATTTAGATGTTAAATAACTAAACTGATAAAGTAAATACAATAAAAATACAAGAAAAAAAGATTAAAGTAAATAAACATAGAGTTTTAAAAACAATATGAAAACTTATATAAAGGATATTAGATACCAAACAATTATAATCATGGAATTCGTTACTCTTATCCCAAATTCGAAGGATATTCGATAACTTAAATATAAATATTTAAGTCCCAACTAGGAAATAATATAATTTAACTTGTTAAAATGTATAAAGTTCCACTATATGAACTTATTTAATCAATATTTGATCAGAATATATAAAAACACAATAAGAATTACTTGATAGAAGATTTAATATAAGGTATATTTATCCCCAATTCCCTCTTTGAATAGATGACTGGTGGTGATAAGTTCAATACAATACTTCTTCAATCATCTATATTTTGAAGATACCTATTTCTTATACTTAGAAACTATTTGATCATGTAACATTGGAAAATGAAATTACAATAGGAACATAGATATTTAAAATAAAAAACCTCACAATGGTATATATAATAAAAGGCTAAGAATAAATACAATTTTGAGCACTCAAGGTAGAAAGATGATGCATGGATTTTTTATAAGTGAACTAGTAGCTTTATCATCCATTACTAAAAGTACTCTGTCTAATTTATAATATTGGTTGTAACAAATTATAATAGTAATATTTTGTGATCTTCATGTTTGGATAAAATGAAATCAGAATAAGTAGTAAAAACCCCATCTTTCAATGAAATAAATTTATTATAACCTATGTTATATGGAGAAATTAGATGAATCATTGTAATTCACAAAAATATATAGAATCATATGTTATGTATATACATATAAAAATTGTAAACATACCAAATTTATCATAAAATAAAAAACAAAATGAAGTGTATTGTGATTTTTAAAAAAAAATTATGAAGAAAAATATTTTGAATTAATAATTTCTTTCCATCCATATAGGGGTGGATGATTTGGTCAATTTTCCTGGGGGTTGTGGGATTAATGTTTATTAGAATTTAATAGATTTGATGTTGGTGGTAGAGTATGGGGGATAATAAAATGAATATAATATTATCTGTGATGGTGGGTGTGTTGGTGGGTCAGTGGGGGTAGGGGTGGTGGTGGGTCTGGCTAGGAAGCTCAATGGGGTTGGTGGAGTTTTTATTGGTTTTATTGGATTTTTTTGGTCTTTTGTTCCCATGGTTAGGTTTGGTTTATAATTTAGGTTGATTCTTGAGGGAATATTATCCATCTTTATTCTTATATTCTCTATCCTTCTTTGTTGTGGATCATTTATTAAATTATTGTTTCCTTGACTTGGTCCTTTCCTTTGTTACATTTAGGTGGAAAAGCTTCAAATTTATAGAGTATTAGTTTCTTCATCACGGAGGTGGAAATAATATTGTGGATTTTTTCATCTGTGATATTTTTTATGATGGATATGGTGCTTAAATGGGTCTCTTTGGAGGTGGATGCTTGGATGGGAATCATGTTATGAGTCGAAAGCTTCCTCTACTCGGTTTTCTAGTGGCATGT
Source organism: Viscum album (assembly GCA_963277665.1). Lineage (NCBI taxonomy): Eukaryota > Viridiplantae > Streptophyta > Magnoliopsida > Santalales > Viscaceae > Viscum > Viscum album. The sequence continues at coordinate 1,086,032,773 of OY728134.1, read as the reverse complement.
TTTTGGTTGGTTCTAGTCTATTATTCCACACCAATGTATCCTTTTGGATAATTATATTCCACTTATCAGTTACTTAGTGGCAGTTTCTATTTATCTTATACCATTGGTGTTTTTGGTGTGGCTCCCTTGGACTTACCTCTTTGATTAACTTTTAGGGTTACTATTTGGCTTGGTGCTACTGATGGTTTTTTAAGTGTAGATGCACACTGTTTTTACAATGATCAATCTTGATGAAGAAGATACTGTAAAAAAATGACATTGGATTAAGAGTATTATAGACATTATATTTTTTATAGTGGTATTATTTATTAAATTTGTGGTGTTTTGGTGCAACTGGAGTTCACAGATGAGGTTATCTTTTTTGTTTTTTTTTTGATGTTGTTTTTGTAGGGTTTTAATGATATTATTAACCCTTGGAATGCAGCAAAATAAGTAATAAATCCCAAAAAAGAACATAAAAATTATAGGAAAATAATAATAATAAAATTATAAAATAAAAATATATTTTTAAAAAGGATTGGAATATTTAGATCAAACTTGAATTGATGAATTCAAGTCTCCTTTGGTATCCACCAATAAAATTAATCACTAATTCCATGGTAGGGACCTCTTCCTATTAAAGTTATTTTAGTCACTACTATAAGGAAAAGGATGGAATAAGAAAGATAAAGACACTATAAAGGCTCTTGGATGAGGAAAAATAGAGAAATCTCACAAACAAGGGATACTAGAGGATACTAAGCCCCACTTTTGTTCTCTCTCAAATAAAATTAAGACCACAAAACCCTCATATTTTATATTTGTAGAAATAGGGGAATTAAATAGTTTCAAAGGAAGATAAATCCATAGAAATAAAAAATACATACAGTAAATAGCCTCCAATGTTCATTTTGAGTATTAAATAGCCTCTAAAAGTGGCTTAAGACTTAAACCACCATGTGAGGGCCTTCACATTGGTTAAATCTATCAAATAATGTGCTTAAATGGTCTATCTTGTTGAGATTATGGATTTTCCATATGTAAGGGGCCTTGGGAGTTCATTTCTCCAAGACCATGCCAGAATCCTATTTAGGTATTTCTATTTCCTCATGTTTATATATTAATAATATGAATAACTCATTATTTATATCATAAAACCACATTGATTATTTAATTACCTAAATAATATTTAATAAAATATTTAAAATGCATAAAACAAAAATACTATTTGTTTTTATAATAAATATAAACATTTTTAAACATGGAGTAATAACATTAGTCCAAAAATATCATTTTTATTATCTTATGTAAAACCCTAATGGCTCTTTTTAATGTTGGAAATAAAAATAAATATCATTAATAAATATAAACTAAAAGTGGTTTACAAAAACATATAATAACTCCCTATTTCAAAAAGGATTTTGGTGCGATCTAATAAAAAACATATCCATTTGGAAAGTTCCTTTAACATTGACCTCAAAAATAAGCATGAGACATGAATAATGTCAATCTCATATAGATTATCACTTTTTTTAAAATATCAAGTTGACTAAATATTATATAATCCTATCATATGTAATTATCTTAGAATGACCATGTACTTAATTAATACAAACTAAATTGAAGGCCATGGTGTCATAATCCATCATATGGATGAAATTATCCTATCTTGGTCAATATAAACCCTCCACTTGATTGGTTTTATACCTAATTACCTTAAATTAATCCAAATTTTCAAATGAATTTGGAAATGTATCAAAGTATGAAACCACATAAGAAAGGAACCTATTTGAGAACATCAAGTTGAAGTATCCATAGCCAATTTGTACTTAAGTAACACAAATGACAATTCACGTGGTGTAATTTAAGTTGGACAATATGAATATATGTCCACCAAATTTTTTTTATGAGTAAGTTGTTGTATATATATACAAGTGATCATACTAATATTGACTCTAACATATCATCACAACCCAATATAATGATCATCAATTAGGGATAACCTGATAATACATATATTCTATGGGATTGTTATCATATCATATCTTGTTTCCTATGTAAAAAAAATAAATTAATGATAGGTATTTACCTTAAAAACATTACATGACTCAAGATATCCCAAAGATAAAAATGCTTAACTAAATTTAGGGTAAAACACTAAAAATCTACCACTATAAATAAAGGTAGTCACCCATTTTTTTAAATACCAAGAGAACTGATGTGGCTTTTGGGATTTTTATACATAAGTGGATTTGTTATGGGATATGTGATATAATACTTTATAGGAACTTGAAATGTATTAATATCATCTATGTTAGTTATCTATAGAATGATATTAAATTAGAAAAGAATATGTTTTGGATATTTTAAAATACCTAGGTTCCTTATCAAGTGTACCCACTACACTATTATCACAATAAAGTTAAATTGGATGCATTATTCGGAGGAAAACTCCCATTTTAGTATAACGACCCATACTTTAAATAAATGGTTATTAATTCAAAATTGAAGCATACTTATTACAACATATAACAAAACCATTAAAGGACCGTATAGGTATAGTGTCTTTAGAAACTGGGAAACATAAACAACTGGTTCATAAATCATCTATGTTGTCTCCCATTTATTTCATCATATATAGAGTCCCTTTTTGGTATATCCTACTTAATATCCTTCTTCCTAACCTGGGGAAAATAAAACATACAAAAGGGTGAGCTAAAATGCTCAGTAAGGGTAAACAAAAGAAATATCAAACATATCATATTCATAAGAACATAGCATTTTGAAAATCTTATCTTGCAAAAGAGATCATAACATGGGATAAATCATAGAAGTGAAATGTAATCCCAATAATCATAACTTAAAACATGAATCTTTTTTGGAATACACATATAATCATAGAGATTCATTTCTTAATAGTCAAGACTCATTGCCAAGACTATCTTAGCGGACAAAGTCCATTTCTGAACCGAGTTCACTCCTCGTTTTAGTCCTGTATTGCTGAACCGGATTAACCAAACGTTCCAGCCATGTCTATCTCATGAGATATAAATATTTAACCAATGCATTGGAGGGATATATTGGTCCCACCCATCTCATAATGATACCATTCTTATGTGTGTAACAAGATCATAAATCATACACCATAACATAACCCATGTAATAAAAATGGGATTCTTAAACATCATGCCATCATAACAAAATTCATATAAGATAAAAAGACATCATAAAAATAATTCCATTATAACACAATCAAATCAATATAAAATAGGGATAGAAACAGAATCCTATATTATCTTAGATGGAAAATAATTCTGATAAAACACTTGGACTCCATTCTTGAGGAAAATATCCTTTCTACTTCAAAAAAATTTTCATTTGTTAACATGTTATATAATTTTAAACTAAAACAAGTTGATTAAAAATAAACTTGAAAAATTGTAAATGAAGCTTCATGGAAATAATTTTCTAAAAATCCATTCATGCCGTATAAGTTAAAAAAACATTCTTCTCGTACTTTGGTCGGGAAAGTCAAAAAGTACCTCGTGTGAAAAACAACAAAAGATTCCTATCATATCTTTTACTAAAAACTCACAGAAGGGTAAAATTGGATTTAAAAAATTGTAGGTGGATGGAAATAATATTACATATTTAGGAAACATGTATGTGGATGATAAATATTCCCTAGTAAATTATGAAGTATAAACAATCTCAGATAAAAATGAGATTGTGAGATTTTCCCTTACATTAGGTCCGATATGCTTCGTATGAATCCGAAACTCTTATAATATGGTTTAAATAATGTAAATTGACTTATTAAAGAATCATATTCATTGTTATGATATCATATATGGTCATATTTGTATCTTCTTAGTAGTAATATTTCATTGATACTTGTTACTCGAGTGTTTATTGCTGTATGTTCTTATGCGTGTTTTATCGAATAAATTCTTATTACTCTTTACAGGATATAGATATATCATTTAAATAATGGTATTAGTGTAATATATATCATATTAATTCATTAAATTAATTTATATAATAATTATTCAATAAAGATCACATAGAACGAGTCGCATCACATCATGGAGACGGTAGGCCGTACGTACGCACGAGCGATGATATCGTTCCCATGATCGTGGAATTGTATTGAAGTGTATGTATAATATTTAAGAATCAATACCACTTTAGAATAATCATATATAGTTATTTATTTTACCCATTATACCCATCCATGTAAGGTGGTGGTGGAAAACATATTACACCACGGCGTGGAGATGGTATTCCGTACGCATGCACACGCGGTGATTTTGTTTACCGTAGGATGTATAAGAGGTGAAATAGGGTTGTTTCATATTTATAATAACATATTAGTATATGAGGGATACTGATGTTATTACTTCATAATGAAACAACTAAATAAGATGGAGTATAAGAAGAATGGAAGTTGAAGAAAATGGTAGAAGGTATTACCTCTTTCTCGAAGTGCCTCATTTAAACTTTCTCTTAGGGCACTAGAGTTGGTCTTTTGAGAAGACCAGTACCTCTAGTAGGTTTCTAAGGAAGTGGGGAAGTGAAATGGGCAGGGGTTGGCTGATCTGGAAGGCTAAAATTGGTGTGATTAGGAGAGGGAGGAGGTGCCCTTTTATAAGGGAGGAGAGGGGAACCTTTGGAAATATAAGAAATATTAGTTTATATCAAATCCCAACCCCACTTAAAAACTTCCAAAATAAGTCATATCCGAAGATTATAAAATATAGGGTTGTAATATCATAAAATAATAAAATTTATACATTTTAAGAATTTATTGTAAACATTATCAACTTGATTTATCCTTATTTATCAATTTAATTTTATTTGTGGTAATAATATTCTAAATTTTAAACTATTATGAATAATTACATATGTCTTATAAATTTTATATAATTTGACAATTTATGACTTTCTAGACCATATAAATTTTAATTTATAATTTTTATATATTTTTGTAATTTTTAAAAAATTTTATAATATGTTATTTTTATAAAATAACAATAGTGTCAATTTTCACACTATTCACTTATTTGAATTTAAATAAAATATATACAAAAGATATGTTCGAACTAAATGCTTTAATAGATTCATAAATTGTAATATGTATCTAGAAAATTAGTTGAGCACATTAAATAGTTCATATAATATTTATTTTAATATTTTTAAAACCATTTATTTGATATTTTAATTAATAAAATAATTTCAACATCACTATTGTGTCATAATTAATGATAATTATTTAATCCCTAAAAATTCTAAATAAATTCATATGATGTAGGTAATTTGATTATATTTTTGGATACTATTTTTATATGAAGTTTCACGAAGTTTATCACTAAATTAAAATTATTATACTTATAAGATTTAAGAGAGTGACATATTGTCACTTTCCTTGGTTTTAATAATAATTTTATTATTTCATGGTAAAAAGTCCTTAAAATAAATATAGTCTGGGCCTTAGGTGATATGGGTCGAATTTTATTCATCCAATAGGATTTTGGAAGGTGTTAAGGTAATTTTATAATCTTATATTTACCCTTAATTACCAGATTTACCTTTAACTATGGTAAATAAAATTTACCGTAATTACTATTCATAATGCCCAAAAATCAAAAGTAGCCTATTAAAATAATTTGTACACACTTATTACAAATATTGAATCCATTTTTTAAAATTCAAAACACATAAGTTGCAGTAATTAATTTAAAATTAATCCCGTTGTTAAGAAAATGAGTTTTAGAAGTTAAAACATTGCCAAATATTTAAATGTTTTTACCTATGAAATCAATGTGAAATTAATGATAATGACATAAATTATATTAAATGGTAAAAATATATTCTATTTATACTTTAAAACCATTCAATATTATAATTTAACCATATAAATTATCTCAATGAAAAAAGTTTTTTTTTAATTAAAAATTAGCGTATTTTTACTATTCATCAAAATATGAAAGTTATCAGAAAAGTATCAAAAATTTATCCAAAGTAAATTTTTTTATCCTGATTCTAAAGAAGAATTTTATTTATACAAATTGAACTTATAAACATGTCAAAAACTAGATTTAATGTGGGTACACCATCAAAAAGTGGCAAAACTGCATTTTTTGAAAAATACTTATTTTACCCGAAAAATTTATTTTGTTCTCTTACCATGTTCTAGAAAATGTGTAAGATGAATAATAATGTTATAAAATTCAAAATGTAGTTAATACTATTCATAATAGCTATTTCATAATAATATATCATTGTTTAGTGAAACCCGATATTGCGTACTACACATGCTATTGAGGAAGGTTGTGATTGCCTGTAATGCAAGCCAAGTCAGTATTGTGTGTTTTGAAAGATTCCTTTGGTGTTGCGTATAACATAAGACATAAAAAAAATATTTCTCATGAAATCTCAGGGTGTTACATTCAACCCCCCTTAAAATGAATTTCGCCCTCGAAATTCATCAATTCATTACAAACAGATGATGATACCTCTCCCTCATCATATCCTCAAGTTCCCATATAGCTTCTTATAATTGGTGGTTCCTCCAAAAAACTTTCACCAAGCGAGTGGTCTTGTTCCGTAGGACTTTTTTGCTATGATCCAGAATCTCTATCGGCTATTCTTCATAAGAAAGATCTTGCTCCAGTGGTACAACTTCTAAGCCGAGTACATGTGAAGGATCAGGTATGTACTTTATCAGGAGAGATACATGGAACACATCGTGAACTTGAGAGAGATTCGGTGGAATCGCCAATCGGTAAGCTACCTTCCCAACACGATCCAGTATTTCTAAGGGCTGATATATCTAGGGATCAGCTTTCCCTTCTTTCCAAATCTCATTACCCTTTTCCAGGGAGATATTCGTAAGAACACTTTATCACCCACTTCAAACTCTAGGTCTTTTATTCGGTTATCGGCATAGCTTTTTAGTCGAATTTGAGCTTCTCTTATGTGTTTTTGAATAGATCGGACCTTTTCTGCCATCTCATCAACAAGATCAGGTCCTAATAGCTTTCTTTCCCCAAATTCATCCCAGAAAGATGAAGTTCTACATTTATTTCCATAGAGGGCTTCATAAGGAGAAATCTGAATACTGGAGTAAAAACTATTATTATAAGAAAATTCCTCCAAAGATAGGTGTTGATCCCAACCACCTTTGAAATCCATATATCAAGCTCTCAACACGTTTTCTAGAGTTTGAATTGTCCTATCTGACTAACTGTCTGTCTGAGGATGGTAAGCAGTGCTGAAACTCAACTCTGTATCTAGAGCATGCTAAAGACTTCGCCAGAATTTCAAGGTAAACCTCGGATCCCGATCAGATATAATGGAAAGTGGTACTCCATGTAATCTTACCACTTTACAAATATCCTGGAAATATGATCAAGAGAAAAATCTTCTCTCATAGCAATGAAGTGTGCCGACTTCATAAGACGATCAACTATAACCCAGATAACATTATTTACTTTGGATGTTTTAGGAAGTCCGGTGACAAAGTCCATAGTGATGTTTTCCCATTTCCATTCTGGTATGGGTAATGGTTGTAACATTTCTTTAGACTTTTGTATCTCATATTTAACTTTCTGAAAAACCAAGCATCAAGAGACATATTCAGCAACATCTCTTTTCATGCCATCCCACCAGAAGTACTCTTTCAGGTCCCTATACATCTTCGTGCTTCCAGGATGAATAGAGAATGAAGAACTATGTGCCTCATCCAGTAGCTCCTCCTTTAATTCTGGGATGTGAGGAACACAAACCTGATTCCTGAACCTTATTATCGCATTACAATCAAGGTTTAATTCAAAAACATTTCTCACCTTATTTTGTAACTCTACATCTTCTTTATGTGCCTCTTTAATCTTCACGTGTATAGATGGTTGAACATTTATTTGAGAAAGATAAGAATTTTCCCCTTCCATTATAATTCCAAGATCCAACCATTGTAAATCCATAAATTTTGGATCTTTTGTGATCCTCATCATGGATAAGCTAGCAAGGTCTTGTCGACTTAATGCGTCTGCCACCTTGTATTCTTTCCTAGGGTGATAATGAATTGAGCAGTCATAATCCTTAATCAGCTCCAACCATCTTCTTTGATGCATATTCATCTCCTTTTGTGTGAAAATATACTTTAAACTTTTATGATCACTATAAATATCACACCTTTCACCATAAAGATAATGCCTCCAAATCTTTAATGCAAATATTACCACAGCTAACTCTAAATCCTGAGTTGGGTAATTTTTCTCATGGATTTTAAACTGTCGTGAGGAAAAAGATATCACCATATCATTTTTCATGAGGACACACCCCAATCCCTTCTTGGATGCATCACTGTAGATCACAAACCTTTCTCCACTACAAGGCAGTGTGAGCACAGGTGCACTGGATAACCTTATTTTTAACTCCTTGAAATTCTCTTCACACTCTTTCGTCCAAACAAACTTAACTCCTTTTCGAGTCAACCTGGTGAGTGGATTAGATAATCGTGAAAAATCTTTCACAAAATGTCGATAATATCCAGCCAAACCAAGAAAATTTCAGATCTCAGTTACTGTTGTTGGTCTCGAGCATCTTTCAATAACCTTTGTTTTTGTTGGATCCACAGATATCCCTTCTTTTGAGATCATGTGACCCAAAAATGCAACTTTTTGAAGCCAAAATTCACACTTGGTAAATTTGGCATAAAGCTTCTCCTTTCTCAGGGTCTTCAATATAAGTCTCAAGTGTTCTTCATGTTCTTCCTTACTCTTTGAATAGACAAGAATATTGTCTATAAAGAGTACCAAAAACTGATCAAGATAGTCTCTAAAGACTCTATTCATTAGATCCATGAAGATAGCAAGGGCATTAGTAAGACCAAATGGTATCACTATAAATTCATAGTGTCCATAACTTGTATGGAAAGCTGTCTTTGGTATATCCTTCCTTTTGACCCTTAATTGATGATACCCTGAATGAAGATAAATTTTGGAAAAGTATTGAGCTCCGCGTAGTTGGTCAAATAAGTCATCAATGCATGGGAGAGGATATTTGTTCTTGATAGTGATCTTGTTAAGTTCTCGATAATCAATGCAGAGTCTCATTGATCCATATTTCTTCTTAAAAAACAGAACATGTTCTCCATAAGGTGACACACTGGGGCATATGAATCCTTTATCAAGATTCTCTTGTAGTTGCTTCTTCAATTCCTGCAACTCAATTGGGGCCATTCTATATGGTGTCTTTGAAATAGGTATAGCACCCAGTATGAGTTCTATTGAAAACCCAACTTCACAATTTGGTAGAAGACCTGGAAATTCCTCTGGAAAGACATCATCAAACTTCCGTACAATGAGAGTATTCTTAATCATGAGTTTCTCCCCAACCATTTGAGATAAATAACCTTCATTTAGAGGAATCAAGACCCATAAGATGGAAGAAATTTCCACTGGAAGGTTATGTTCATCCTTGCATCAATATATGATTGTATATTTATCGGGAATATTAAATGTGACTTCCCTTCTTTGGCAATTGATATGAGCTCCGTATGAAGAAATCCAATCCATGACAAGAATCACATCAAATTACACTATAGGAAGGATCACAAGATTTTAAGGAAGAACTTTCCCACAAACTTCAATCGGAGAAGAATTGTAAACTTTTGATGCAACCGTTGTTCCATTAGGAGTTGTCATAGCCAACTCAACATCTAATTGTTGAGGTAATACGACGATACCCTTAAAAAATTCATCAGAAATAAAAGAGTGGGTGGATCCCGAATCAAATAAAACATTTTCTACTTTAGAGTGGATGGTAAGTGTACCTCTCACCACTTCGTTGTCGTACTCCACATCGCCGATAGTAATTTCATGTGACTTTCATTTTTCTTTGGCCTTAAGAGTTTGTTGACATCGAACATCATCACAAACCCTTGGATTTGGGAATTGATTGGCATAATGGACCATCTACTTGAACATGAAACATTGAAGTGTAGTAGGTGCATTATGTGTATCCCTTCCTTTTTTGCATCATTAGACATCTTATTCCCATTATTTCGACATTCAATTTCCTGATGACCTTATTTTCCACACTTATAACATTTTCTTGTCCCCTTAAGACAATTTCCTCCATGTTTCTTTCCACACTTTTAGCATAATGGAAACTCATCTTCTTTTCAGTGTGGTCTTTATATTTTCCTTTGAATTCCATTTTAGTCTTCTTATCAAACCCATGTGACTGATGGGTTACACCAATCTCCATCTCAACCTTGAGAGAACATCGAACAATTTCCTCGTAGCTATTGAAGTCCCTTATGGATAACATCCTTCGAAGACTTGGTTTTAATCCACTAAAGAATCGATCGATCCTACTATCAGGTTGGATAATAATTACGGAAGCATACCATGCAAGTCTTGTAAAATTTCCTTCTTAGGTACCAACAGATTCATCATCCTTTTTCTTCAGTTCAAGAAACTCCTTCTCCATCTTTGTTCGAAGAATACGAGGTAAATACTTATTGAAAAATAAGTTCTTGAACTCGTCCCGTTCCATGGACTCAATTTCAACCCTTTGCCTCGTATTCTTAATAAGATTCCACCATTGATCAGCATCACCTTCCAAACTATATACTGCTAAGATGACTTTATCATGTTCAGAACATTGAAGAACTGAAAATATCTTTTCAGTGGTACTGATCCATTGTTCAGCCACTAATGGATCAGAAGACCCGCTGAATGAAGGTGGACGCTGCCTCATGAAGGATTCAACAGAATGTCGCTCTTTCCTTTGCTCGTTTGGAAGTCCTACATGATTCATAGATTAAGAAAGTTGTGTGAGCATGGATACAAGATTTTTCATTCAAGCTCCCATAACGTTTGGTTTCTTAGGGGGAAAATAATTGCATTTCCCGTCGCATTCCACATTAACACGGTTCCTTAGGGTTCCAGCCATTGACTAAAACCAAGAAGAATAGTGTGAGCAACACTAATTATAATAGGAAAACCACATAATCAAGAATAAAATTTCACACGTAAGGTCTTATAATAGGTTGTTCATGGACATTTCTAAACACTAAGATTATGTTCTATGCTTAGACATATCCTTAGGTTTCTTACTAAGGCTTTCACATCCTAGTTTCCAAAGGTTGACTATACCTTTCCTCTGATACCAACAATAACGACCCATACTTTACATACATGGTTATTAATTCAAAATTGAAGCATAATTATTACAACATATAACAAAACCATGAAAGGACCATATAAGTATAATGTCTTTAGAAACTGGGAAACATAAACAACTGGTTCATAAATCATCTACGTTGTCTCCTATTTATTTCATCATATCTAGAGTCCCTTTTTGGCATATCCTACTTAATATCCTTCTTCCTGGCCTGGGGAAAAGAAAACATACAAAAGGGTGATCTCAAATGCTCAGTAAGGGTAAAAAAAAGAAATATCAAACATATCATATTCATAAGAACATAAAATTTTGAAAATCTTATCCTGCAAAGGATATTATAACATGGGATAAATCATAGAAGTGAAATGTAATCCCAATAATCATAACTTAAAACATGATGCTTTGTGGAATACACACATAATCATAGAGAATCATTTCGTAGTAGTCAAGACTCATTTCCAAGACTATCTTAGCGGACAAAGTCCATTTCTGAACCGAGTTCACTCCTCGTTTCAGTCCTGTATTACTGAACCTGATTAACCTGCCGTTCCAGCCATGTCTATCTCATGAAATATAAATCTTTACACAATGAATTGGAGGGAGATATAGGTCCCACCCATCTCATAATTATACCATTCTTATGTGTGCCACAAGATCATAAATCATACACCATAACATAACCCATGTAAAAAAAATGGGATTCTTAAACATAATTCCATCATAACATAATCCATATAAGATAAAAAGACATCGTAAAAATAATTCCATCATAACATAATCAAATCAATGTAAAATATGGATAATAATATAATCTTGTATTATCTTATATGGAAAATAATTTTGATAAAACACTTGAACTCCATCCTTGAGGAAAATATCCTTTCTACTTCAAAATAATTTTCCTTTCTTAACATGTCATATAATTTTAAACTAAAAGAAGTTGATTAAAAATAAACTTTAAAAAATGTAAATGAAGCTTCATGGATATAATTTTCTAAAAATACTTTCATGCCGTATAAGTTAAAAAAACATTCTTCTCGTACTTTGGCCAGAAAAGTCAAAAAGTACCTCGTACGAAAAACGACAAAAGATTCCTTTCATATATTTTACTAAAAACTCACTGAAGGGTAAAATTGGAATTAAACAATTGGAGGTGGTTGGAAATAATATTACATATTTAGTAAACATGTATGTGGATGATAAATATTCCCAAGTAAATTATGAAGTATAAACAATCTCGGATAAAAATGAGATTGTGAGATTTTCCCTCACCTTAGGTCCGATATGCTTCTTATGAATCTGAACCTCCTGTAATATGGTTTAAATAATGTCAATTGACTTATTATAGAATCATATTCATTGTTATGATATCATATATGGTCATATTTTTATCTTCTTAGTAGTAATATTTCATTGCTACTTGTTATTCGGGTGTTTATTGTTTTATGTTCTTATGCGTGTTTTGTCGAATAAATTCTTATTACTGTTTATAGGATATAGATATATCATTCACAGAATGGTATTAGTATAATATATATCATATTAATTCATTAAATTCATTTATATAATCATTATTCAATGAAGATCATATAGAACGAGTCGCATCACATCGTGGAGACGATTGGCCGTACGTACGCACAAGCGATGATATCGTTCCCATGATTGTGGAATTGTATTGAAGTGTATGTATAATATTTCAGAATCAATAACAATTTAAAATAATCATATATAGTTATTTATTTTCACCATTATACCCATCCATGTAAGTTGGTGGTGGAAAACATATTACACCACGACATGGAGACGACATTCTGTACGTACGCACGCACGGTGATTTTGTTTACCGTAGGATGGATAAGAGGTGAAATAGGGTTGTTTCATATTTATAATAAAATATCAGTATATGGGGGATACTTATGTTATTAATTCATAATAAAACAACTAAAGAAGAGGGAATAGAAGAAGAATGGAACTTGAAGAAAATGGTAGAAGGTATTACCTCTTTCTCAAAGTTCCTCCTTTAAACATTATCTTATGGCACTAGAGTTGGCCTTTTGAGAAGACCAGTACCTCTAGTATGTTTCTAAGGAAGTGGGGAAGTGAAATGGGTAGGGTTTGGACGATCTTGAAGGCTCAAATTGGTGTGAGGAGGAGAGGGAGGAGGTTCCCTTTTATAAGGGAGGAGATGGGCACCTTTGGAAATATAAGAAATATTAGTTTATATTAAATCCAAACCCCACATAAAAACTTCCAAAATAACTCATATATAAATATTAGATGAGATAGGGTTGTAATCTCATCAACCAATAAAATTTAGACATGTTAGGAATTTATTTTTAACATTATCAACTTTATTTATCATTATTTATCAATTTAATTTTTTTTGTGGTAATAATATTCTACATTTTAAATTATTATAAATAATTACATATGTCTTATGAATTTTCAATAATTTGAAACTTTATGAAATTATAGACCATATAAAATTTAATTTATAATTTTTAAATATTTGTGTGATTTTTAAATTTTTTTATAATATGTTATTTTTATAAAATAACAATAGTGTCAATTTTGACACTATTCATTTATTTGAATTTAAATAAAATATATACAGAAGATATGTTTTAACTAAAAGCTTTAATAGATTAATAAAATGTCATATGTATCTATAAAATTAGTGGAGAACATTAAATAGTTCATATAATATTTATTTGAATATTTTTAAAACCATTTATTTGATATTTTAATTAATAAAATAATTTCAACATCACTATTGTGTCATAATTAATGATAATTATTTAATCCATAAAATTCTAAATAAATTCCTATGATGTAGATAAATTTATTATCGTTCTAGATACTATTTATATCCTAAGTTTCATGAAGTTTATCACGAAATTAAAATTATTATACTTATAATATTTAAGAGAGTGACATATTGTCATTTTCCTTGGTTTTAATAATAATTATATTATTTCATGGTCAAAAGTCCATGAAATAAATATAGTCCGGCCCTTAGGTTATATGGGTCGACTTTTATTCATCCAATAAGATTTTGGAAGGTGTTAGGGTAATTTTATAATCTTATATTTACCCTTAATTACCCAATTTACCTTTAACTATGGTAAATAAAATTTACCGTAGTTACTATTCATAATGCCCAAAAATAAAATGTAGCCTATTAACATAATTTGGATCCACTGATTCCAAATATGGAATCCATTTTTTAATATTCAAAACACATAAGTTTCAGTAATTAATTTAAAATTAATCACGTTGTTAAGAAAACGGGTTTTTGAAGTTAAAACATTGCCAAAGATTGAAATGTTTTTACCTATGAATTCAATGTGAAATTAATTATAATGACATAAATTATATTAAATGGTAAAAATATATTCTATTTATACTTTAAAATCATTCAATATTATAATTTAACCATATAAATAATCTCAATGAAAAAAGTTGTTTTTAATTAAAAATTAGCGTATTTTTACTATTCATCAAAATATAAAAGTCATCAGAAAAGTATCAAAAATTTATCCAAAGTAAATTTTTATATCCGGATTCCAAAGAAGAATTTATTTCATCAAATTGAACTTATTAACATATCAAAAACTAGATTGAATGTGGGTGCACCATCAAAAGGCGGCAAAACTGCATTTTTTGAAAAATACTTATTTTACCCGAAAAATTTATTTGGTTCTCTTACCATGTTCTAAAAAATGTGTAATATTAATAATAATGTTATAAAATTAAAAATGTAGTTAATAATATTCATAATGTCTAGTTCATAATAATATATCGTTGTTTAGTGAAACCCGGTATTGCGTACTACACACGCTATCGAGGAAGGTCTTGATTGCGTGTAATGCAAGACAAGTCAGTATTGTGTGGTGTGAAAGATTCCTTTGGTGTTGTGTATAACATAAGACATAAAATAAATATTTCTCATAAAATCTTAGGGTGTTACATTTTGTATTGAACTTATGAATCAAAATATATTCTTTATCCCTCATTCTATATTGTTATATATTTAACTTGTTGTTTAACCAACAACTGTCTATTCCTTGGAAGTATTCTAGCTTATAGCTCCAACATTAGGAAAAAACTCATAAAAATGATCTCAATCCATCATTTTCATTTTGGAAATTAACATCGATATAAAACTTTACAGAATTATCTTTCTCATCACGATGGTCTGATAATACACTCCTAGTTCTTCTCAAGTACATAAGTGAATTATTAATTTCTACCCAATAAATTTAACTAATATTTGATTAGTATATACTAAGTATACATAATGTATTAGATATACATGTATGAGTATATAACTTAATATATATGATTTATCTAATAAAATAAGAATATGTATTCTTACTAATGAGTTATTATTCTATAACTATTTAAGGAAATTGGGTATTCAAAATACCCTTTTCTTGAATCATTTGTAAAGAAACTTTTTTAGAGTTTACTATGTTAAAAAGTATTAACACTTTCCCAATTTATATGCTGTGACCAATGCAAAGAACACATTTATATTTATCTCTATATATCTTCAAACCTAGTTTATACGATGCTTCACCAAGATATTTTATTGAGAAGAAATTTTCCAACAAATATTTCACTGATTGTAACATTGGGGTGAAATTTATGATAAGCAGTATATCATTAACATAAAAAACAATAAATAAAAAAAAACTCCCACTAACCTATTTATATACACAATGTTTAAATTTATTTTTGATAAATTCAAACTATTTTATAGCTTCATCAAAACTAAAATTCTAACACTAAGAAGATTCTATCAACCCAAAAATTTATCATTTTAGATTATAAATCTTATTATAATTTGTTTAATCTTCAAAAACATTAGTTTTTATCATGTATAAATCCTCAAACAAATTATCATAAAGTAATATGGTTGTTTTTGGAGTAGGTTCCCTAAAAAAATATCTTTGTACTTTCAATTTCTATAATATTAATGAACATCTTATCACATGTTGATTTTTCTTCCACATAAAATTAATCTAATAATATCCTTATATTATTTTCCACTTAAAAAAGTTATATAAATTCTTTGATATAATGAGAACCTATAAATTCTATAATAATTTTTTTAAACATATGTCCTATGGTCTAGATAACATTTTTCTAACAAGACAAAAATTATGTTTGACTATTAGATGTTGAGAGATCATTGGGATATCATAATGCATTAAGAATTCTTCTCATGAAGTTCTCATTTAGTAATCTATATGAAGAGAGGTTATGAGAACAAAACCGGTAATAGTAATTCCACATGTTTTATGTGTCATTGGATATTACAATCTTTGAATGTTTATATTATTCCTTATACTTGAGATTAATATTAATGTATAACATGATTTTTCACATTTTTGTATGGATGAAAATAATGATGATATATACTCATAGTGATGTATCATATGTTGTGTGTAATAAGTGATATAACATTAATTAAACAAGTCAAGAAATGATTTTCCATTCTATATTAATGGAAGAAGATAAAATTTACACTTTTATAGAAATGTAATAGTTTGATTAAATCTATTACCATGGTAGTTCATCGATGAGTTTATTTTAGAAAGTATAAGAAAGATAAATCAATCATATAGGGTAATCACACAAGTATGAATATTTCTTTATGAAATATTGAGATAATTGGATTATTGTGTAGTATCATTTTTAGGTGATGGGATATTTTTTTCCCAAAATATCTCATGTGATTTATATTTTGATGATCCCAAAACCCCCTCTTATTTTACTAATTAATTTCATGTAAGTTTTTAATAGATTTTAATATTATTTAGTTCAACTCTATTGTAATAGTTAAATTATTCTATAATATGCATTTTTCCTGAAATATTGGCTAAGTCTAAAACATTTAGCTACATGAGGACTTTTTCTATGTGACGTTTAGCTACATCAAGTATTCAGATACTAAAATCAGCAACATGATATAATTTCCTATGTGAATCACCTACGTCGTTGAATGGACTATGTGATTAAAAACTACACAACTAAATCATATATATGATAAAAAATGTGTCGATGAGATGAATACATCGAACTAACTATGAGGAGTAATCAACTATTTGGTTTGGAATGATAAAATATTTGGATTTCTGGTTCCAATAAGATATATGAACCAATTGACTACAATAATTTCATGATCAAGATGGCTATGTGAATTTCTATGTAAAAATTTCACGTATGTGAAGAATGTCTATGTGATCAATTCAGCTATACAGATTCAGATATATGGATTTTGACTATGCATTGATAAAAAATCCTCTAAGTTATTCTAAAATAGGAATATTAATTATCGTTGGAGTATTTCTTATGAGAATTAATACTGATTTTGATCTATTTTACATTGGATTTCCACTTCATGGTAAAATCATTTTTAAAGGCTATAAGTCCTAAGAAAGGAATGAATAAAGATTATTTTTATTACCTAGTACCTTTTGCTGCTATATTTTTTTAAAAGAATTCACCTAAAGTTTCACAAGAGATCCTTTAGGTTTTCTCAAAAAACTTATAGAGACATATTTGAAAAATAGAAACAATGATATAAGCTAAAACACACACACACACACAAACATACACACACACTCTCTCTCTTATAGTTTTCTATGCCACATGTTTGTTCTAATAAAAAGAATAAGATAAATAAATTTATCTAAAATTATTTTATTAAGATCAATCCTACTATGTTTTGAAGGAAATCCTTGAGCTATTATTTGTTTCTTTTCTTTATCTTCGAGTAATATTCTCTTTTTTTTGTTTCAAAATGAAATTTTGTGCTTCATCATGTAATATATCATCACTATTTGTCATTACTAGAAGTAATAAATCCTTGTACTGAGTTTTTAAGGTTGTTATCTTTTAAAAGTACTTGTTAGAGAACAGAAAAAGCTCAAAAATTTCTACGAAGTGAGATTTTCTTGTACTCAGTTGGGAAATCCCTAGGAAAAGGATTGGTACTAGTGAAATCACTAAGATCTAGGAGCTGAGTGTTAGTGGAGTAGACTAGGGGATTTTTGTGCCCTGAGCAACTATAAAATATTTTTTTGATTTATTCTTCTCTTACTATTTTTCTTTCCATTGACTGATCATGATAAGAGAAGATCAGAAAGTATCCTAACTTTAAAAGTGAGTAGTCTTAAGTGAAGAAAATTTAAAGAACTCAATTAACCCCCATTTTGAGTCTTTGTACAGTTGTTCACTAAGTAAAAATTGATATCAAATGGTATAGTGTCTTATTTTCTCAACTGGAAATGGTTTAATTCATAAATATAATATTTAAATGGATAATATAGATGATAATAAAAAAAATCAATTTCTATGGTTAGAGAAACCTATTTTAATGGAGATAATTGTAAATGTAAGAAGGAAAAAATGATTATTTATTTGAAGAACCTTGGTCTAATAGTTTACTTGAAAGCTGTTAAGACTGACAAATTTCTTGAAGGAGACTTAGAAAAATTGGATTCTATTGTAGAAGGTTAATATGATCTAAATTCCAAAAACATGAATGCTATTTTATGTTTGACTTGGTATAGACAATTCTTTTGGAAACACATCAGAATATTCCCTTACAATGGGAATTGCTTCAAGAATGATTCCAACCCTTATATCAATCATCTGGGAAGGATATTCTTGCACATAAGTCAAATATATCCTTACTTCATATGATGATACCAAGTAAGAATCATCCTCCTCCTTGAACTTGTATCGAATTAGAGGGATATTCTAAATAAAATGGTTGATTTTATTATCTTAGCATTTTATGTTGGATCTATACAAGGAAAGACAATCCAAGCCTATAATTTAATCTAATTATTCTAAATAAAGCATAATAAGGTTTTCTGTGAAGTTCAACTTGAAAATATGGATAAGGGAAGAGTTATATGATTATGATGTAATAATTGGCCCATTAAATATATTTAATGATAACTAAACTTCCATGTTTTGAGGTGGTTCTTTAATAGTTATACTAAACTTTCTTGATATGAAATAATTTATAGAAGAAGAATGAAAAATTACATTTACTATTCTTGAATGAATAACTAGTGTACCTGTCACCACTTAATTTTGGAGATCCACCTCTATAATTGTGATGGAATAATATTTACCTTTTTATCTAGTATATGGAGATTGTTTTCATGAATTGTAATAAACAAACCTTGGTTTAGTTCATTAGTTCACATAATGTTATTTTTCCTTGTAGTTGAAATATTGGAAAATAGACTGAGGGTTAATGGGATCATTCCATTTTTTCAACACATTGGTGGGTTTCTTTCATCAAAAAACAATAGTTAGGTGCCCTTCCTTCCCATACATAATGCATTTTGTCACCCCTTGTAGAAAATTTCTAGGATACTTCTTCCCACAATGTTGACTAGTGAGATGTTGGATGTTCTTGACACCATCATATTTCTCCATCATACTGCTAGAATTAAACTCTATTTTACACTTCTTATCCTCATGAGAACCCTGATAATAAAAAATCTCCATTTTGATATTGGGGGAAGATCATAAAATTTATTCATAGCATTCAAAGTCTTGAATTGTTATGGATTTTCTAAAATCCTCTTGGATGTGGAAAATTAGAGAACTCTCTCAGAAGAGGGATACAAGAGGATACTAAGCCCCACCATTGTTATCTCTCAAGAATAATTAATACCAAAACACCCATAAAATTTTATATTTACTATAAGTTGGGCATTCAATAGTCTCTATGGAAGCTAAATTAATAGAAACCCAAAACACATATAGTAAATAGCCTCAAATGTTAATTTGGAGTATTAAATAGCCTCTAAAAGTGGATGAATACTTAAACCACCATGTGAGGGCCTTCACATTGGTTAAAGATATCAAAGAAGGTGCATAAATGATCTATGTTGTTGTGATTAATGATTTTCTACATTTTATAGGCCCTGGGAGTTCATTACTCAAAGAGCATGCCAAGATCCTATTTAGGTTTTTCTATTTCCTCATGTTTATGCATTAATAATATAAACAACAAATTTTTTATATCATAAAACCACATTAATTATTTAATTACATAACTATTATATAATAAAATATTTAAAATTCACAAAACAAAAAGACTATTTGTGTTTATAATAAATATAAACATTTTTACACACCGACAAATCACAATAGTCAAAAAATATCATTTTTCCTTATATTATGTGAAACCCAAATGAATCTTTTTAATGTTGGAAATAATCATAAATATACTTCATAATTTTAAACTGAAATTGGATTCCAGTAACAAATCATAACTACCCAATTGACAAAGGGGTTTGGTGTGATCTAATCCAGTACATGTCCATTAAGAAAAATCATTTACCCTTGAAATCAAGATTAAGCTTGAGACCTGAATAATGTCAATCTAAAATTGCTTATAACTTTATCTAAGATATCATGTTGACTAAATATTATATAATCACATTAGATGTAAGTATCTTAGAATAACCATGAACTTAATTAATCAAAACTAAATAGAAGACCATAATATCATAACCCATCATATGAATAAACATATCCTATCTTGGTTAATTGAATCCCTTCACTTGATTGGTGTTATACCTAATTAACTTCAATTAATCCAAATTTTCAAATGAATTTAGATAAGTATTAAAGTATGAAACCACACAATCAAGGAATCTATTTGAAAACATGAAGTTGAAGCATCCATATAAAATGTTTACTTAAGTAACACCAATGAAAATTCATGTAGTGTAATTAATGTGGGCCAATCCAAATACATGTCCACAAAATTTTATCTTATGATAATATGTTTTATCTCTATAAAAGTGATCATACTCATACTAATTTTAAAATAGCATCACAACCCAAAATGATTATCATAAATTAATGATATCCTAATAATATATATATATATTCTATGGGACTGTTATCATATCATATCTCATTTCCTATGTAACAAACATAAATTAATGATAAATTATTTCCATTAAAACATATTAAATGATAAAACATGTCTCAAAGATAACAACACTTAACTAGATTTAGGTAAAAATAGTAAAAATATCCCACTAGAAATAAAGGTAATCACCCATGTATTTAATACCAAGATAAATGATGTGGCTTTTTGGATTTTTTTGCTTAAGGATATTTGTTAGGGGATTTGTGATATTACACTTTATAAGAACTTTACAAGTATTAATATCATCTCTATCAGTTATTTATTGAATCAGATGAAATTCTCTAAGAGTATTTTTGGATATTTCATAATACTCAGGTTCCTTAGCATGTGAAACCGTGACACTATTATCATAATAGAGTTCAATTTGATTCATTATTATTCAGAAAACCCCTAGTTTATTATTGAACTTATTTATCAAAATATGTTCTTTATATCCATTAGATGTTGTGATATATTTACATTATTATTTAACCAACATCTATCTATTCATTAGAACTCTTCAATCTTGTAGCTCTGCCATTAAGGGTAAAGAATCCTAAGTATTATATCAATCCATCATTTTTATTTTGGAAATTAACATCCATATGAACATTTAAAAAGTTCTCTTCCTCATCACCAAAGTCTTATAATACACCATATTCTAATGTAAATAAGGTAATTAATAACTACTACCTAATAAATTTATATAGGATTTGATTAGTATCTAATAATTATACTTAATGTATTACATATAACTTGATAATTATAAAACATAACATATATGATTGATCTAAGAAAATAAGCACATGTATTCATATTAATGAGTTATTTTTCTTTAATTACTAAATGACATTGTGAATTCTAAAGACCCTTACCATGAATCATTTATAAAGAAACATTTTTGGAGTTTACTATGTTTATTTTTTTAACACTTTTCAATTGTATATATTGTGACCAATTCAAAGAACTCATTTTGATATATCTATATAGATCTTAATACCTAGTATATATGATGAATCACCATAATATTTTATTAAGAATAAATTTTCCAACAAACTTTCACTAATTGTAACATTGAGATGAAATTTATGATGAGAAGTATATCATTAGCACACAACAATATAAATACAACAATACTCCCACTAACTAGTTATATAAAGAAGGTTTAACTTTATTTTTGATAAAGTTAAACTATTTTATAGCTTCATCAAAAACAAATTCTGACACCAAGAAGTTTGTATAAACCCATAAATGGATTATTCTATATTATAAATCTTAGTATAATTTCATGGATCTTCAAAACCATTAGTTTGTATCATGTATAAATTCTAAAAAACATTATCACAAAGTAATATAGTTGTTTTTGGAGTTTTTTCCCTAAATATAGATAGCTTTGTACTTTCAATTACCATAATATTAATGAAAATATTGCCACATAACGATTGTTATTACACATAAAATTAATGTGATAATGTACTTTGAGTATTTTACACTTTGAAAAGCAATACGAATTTCCTGATATAATGAGATCCTAGATATTCTATAACAATATTATTAAACCAAAGTCCTATGGTCTAGATAAAATTCTTCTAACAATACACAAATTATATTTGACTACTTGGTGTTTAGAGATCACTGGGAGTTAATAATGAATTAATAATTCTTCTCACATAGTTCTCACTTGGTAATCTCTAAGAAGGGATTTTATGAGGACAAACCTGCTAATAATAATTCCACTTAGTTTATGTGTCATTAGATATTACAATCTATGGACGTGTATATTAGTCCTTATACTTGAGTTTAATATTAATGTATATCATGAATTTACACTTTTCTCTATGGATGAAAATAATGGTGATATGTTCTCACAGTGAGGTATTATATGTTGGGTGTGTCATAAGTGATATAATATTCATTGAATAAGTGAAGAGAGTATTCTCCCTTCTATATTAATAGAAGAAGATATATTTTTCCCTTTTATTGAAATGAAATAGTATGATTAAATCAATGACCATGGTAGTTCATCTGTTAGTTTATTTTATAATGTAAAAGAACGATAAATCAAGAATACAGGGTGATCACACAAGTATGAAATGTTTTTGATGATATATCGAGAAAAATGGATTATTACATAGTATCAATTGTAGGTGTTGTGATATTGATTTTTTTCCAACATATCTCATGTGATTTATGTTTTTATGATCCCAAAACTACCTATTATTTTAATAGTTAATTTTACTTTAAGTTTGTTTAATATATTTTAATCATATTTATTTAAAGTCTACTGTAATAGATCAATTATTCAATAACATGATTTGTAGCAAAAATTTTGGCTAAGTTTGAAAAGTTCAGCTACGTGAGGAATTCTTCTATGTAAAGTTTAGATACATCGAATACTTGACTACAACAATCAAATATGTGATATAATTTCCTACATGAATCACCTATGTCACTTAATCGACTATGTGAGAAACAACTACATCACTAAATCATATATGTGATAAAGAACTATTCTGATGAGATGACTACATTGAATTGACTACAAGGATTAATCTACTATTTTGTTTAGATCCATGGAATATTTTTCTATGTGGTTCCAATTGTCTATATGAAACATTAGACTACATGAATTTTGACTATGTGATCAATATGGATATGTGATTTTATAAGTAGATATTTTTCCTATGTGAAGAATGACTATGTGATCAATTCGGCTATATAGATTCAGATATATGGATTTCTACTACACGGTGATAAAAATAGTCTAAGTTATTATACAACATAGATATAAATTATCATTGGAGTATTTCTTACGAGAATTAATATTTATTTTGATATATTACATATTGGATTACCTATTTATGGTAAAATACTTTTTAAAGTCTATAAGTTCTAATAAAAGAAATAATAGGGATTATTTTTATTATTTAGTACCTTTTGTTGAGATAATTTTTTTTAAGAATATTTCTCCCAAAGATATATTTTTAGTTTTCTCAAAGAAAATAGAGTGACATTTTTGAACAAGAGTAAAAATAATAGAAACTATAACACACACACACAAACTCTCTCTCTCTCTCTTAGAGTTTTCTGTGCCACTTATCTATTCTAATAAAAAGAATAAGAAAAATTAATTTCTATATAACTATTATCTTAAGATCAATCTTACTATGTTTTAAATTTACTCCTTGAGATATTATTTATTCCTATTCATTCTCTTCAAGTTACCTTCTCTTCTTCTAGTTTCATCATGAAATTATGTGCTTCATCATGTAATATCTCATCATTCATTCACATTTCTTGAAGTAATAACTCCTTTTAAAGAGTATTAATGGTCGTTATCTTTTGAAAATACTTATAGGATCCCAGAAAGAATCATGGATTTTTACCAAGTAAATGATTCTTGTACTCATCCAGAAAGTCCCTTGAAAAAGAATTGGTACTAGTGAAATAACTAAGATATAGGAGTTGAGAATTAGTGGAGTAGACTAGGGTATTTTTTTACCCTGAACCACAAAAAAGTATTATGTGTTATATCCTTCTTTTACAATTTTTATTTCAATTGGTTTATCATGATATGAGAAGATGATAAGGTATGACAAAATTAAAAGTGTATGGTTTTAAGTGAATAAAATTTAAAGAACTCAATTCACCCCCTTCTTGAGTCTTTTTTCAATTATTCACCAAGTAAAAATTGTTATCAAATGGTAGAGACTCTTAAGTTCTCAAATCTAAATGGTTTAAGTCATAAATATCTTCTTCAAATAGCTAATGTGGATGATAATACAAAAGATATGTCTATAGTTAGAGAACCCTATTTCATGGGAGATAATTATGTATGTTGGGAGGAATAAATGAATATTTATTTGATGAAACTTTCCCTAAAAGTTTACTTGAAAGCTATTAATCCCTACACAATTCTTGAAGGAGACCTAGAAAAATGGTATTCTATTGGAGAAGGTAAATATGATCTGAACTCCACCACCATGAATGCTATTATATGATGACTAGGTTTAGATGAGTTGAATAGAGTTTACCAATGTTCCCAGTAAATGATATATAGACAACTAAATAGATAGTCTATGATGGTACTTATAATGTAAAAAAACTAAGGTACAATACTGAAAAGATAAAGTTTGACACATTTAGAATTATTAATGGGAAAATAATAACATACATGAATGGAAGGCTGAATTTTTTTTGAATAATGTCTCTTCTCTAGGAGAACCAGTTCCTGAACCTATCTTGGTTCTAAAATTGCGCAAAAGTTTTTTATCTAAATGGAGTGGAATTTTAGTTTCCATAAGGAAATAAAATATTATAAAGAATTTCAAAATAAAATACCTTATTGAAAGACTTATAATGTATGATGAATAAATATAAACTAAAGTTGGTGATAATACAATGATTAAAAAAGAGAATGTTGATTTTAAAGTTTCTACTTAAAAGGAAAATAAGAAGTGAAAAGGTATAAAAATTTCTAAATCATAAAATGTGGAAACTTCAAATAGTTATGATTCTGATGGTGTGCTTGGC
Organism: Viscum album; assembly: GCA_963277665.1. Lineage (NCBI taxonomy): Eukaryota > Viridiplantae > Streptophyta > Magnoliopsida > Santalales > Viscaceae > Viscum > Viscum album. The sequence goes on along the minus strand of OY728134.1, from coordinate 1,086,007,110 downwards.
CAGTTTTCCAAAAAGTTTAAAATGTTTTATAATAAGAAAAGAAGATTCCATAAATCCTTCAACAAGTATAAAAATATGATGAATGTTCTAAGGAATTTTGTTTTATGAGTGTATGAATCATGGACATATAAAACCAGATTTTCCACAACTTTAAAAAAAATCTAACAATAAATACAAATGGAAACTAATTTCAAGAAAAATAGAAAAAATGATATGAAGTCCACATGGAGTTCCTCAGAGGATTGTAGTGGAAAAATAAATTTTGAATTAAAAGTTGAAATATCAAATTAAAAGGACAATAGTATAGTGAGTCAATCCTTTTTACATATTTTGTTACAATATTTTTAACATAAATATCTATTAATAAAAACCATGGATAAAACATGCCTAGTGTCTTTGGAAGACTAGGATCATAATACATTAAATGAACATAAAACATATAATCCTTATTTTATTCTCCATAATGAGCTCTTAAAATCTAATTGATCTCCAAAAACTACATAGGGTAACTTGAGGAATACATGAAAAAAATTTAAACTTACAAAAAATACACCCCATGAAAGAAGTATCATACAATTAAGATGTAAATACCCATAAATGAAATTATATTACACAAATAATACAATCATGGGCAGTACATACACCACACTAAAGGAAATAGCGGCCATATAACATGAATCTCATGAGAATAAGAAGTGTGATGAAAACCTCTTACCATGTTGTAATCAATCGAGTCATATGAAAAAAAGTTTATAAAGACCAATTAATCAAAGAATACCATGAATATAAATATAATCATGATAATATATATCAAACGACAGTACATAATACAACACATGCAATAAATAAGTGGTGAACAATGAAAATCTCACGGAATTAAAAGTGAGATAAGAAACCACTTAACTTGTGCTTTTTCTTAGTATTGGGTAGGATAACCTCATATATAATGGTTTTTATTAAATTATACATGAACCAAATACATAAATATGATATCATATATGATCTTCTAATATTTCTTTGTTAATGATATTTCAGTAGTATCATTGTTTTGGTTGTTAACTGATTCGTTTTCCTTTATGTGTTTTGTTACATAAGTAATGTTTTTTATGTATAGGTTGTATTTAATTCATATCAAGAATGATATTAATTTCTTAAAAATTATTTTTAATCATAAAATTAAAATTATTATTGAATGATTACGATGGGGAATGAATCTCATCGCGTTCGTGGAGACGGTAAGGGGTATGTACGCACGAGCGACAATATCATCATATTGATGGTGAAATCATATGTAACTGGATGGTATATCATATATAAATAATCATTTACATGTTATATTTATTATTCACATCAGTTATACTCATTATTATACTCATCCAAATAATGATGTCTTTTAATAACAAACTACACCATGATGTGAAGACGGTAATCTGTACGTACGCATGTATGGTGACTTTGTCATTTATAGGATGGATAGAATAATGTATATGGTTGTACCATTTTTATAATAACATCATAGTGTATATAAGATATTGGATTTATTATTTTTTAATGGAAACAACAAAGAAATAGGAAGTGGAAGAAGAAATGAACATGAAAGAGGTGATGAAATATTCACCTCTTCTTCGGGTTCTTCCTTTTGATTTGATCAAAAGGGCTCCTTAGGTTGGCTTTATGACCAAATTAAGGACTCTAGGATTAAGGGAGGAAAGTTGGGAGGATATTTGGGAAGGGTTTGGCTGAGCCAAAATTCTTTGGAGGTTTGAAATTAAGAGAAGGGGAAGTTCCCTTTTATAAGAGAGGTGAGGGCCACTTTAGGAAATGCTTGAAATATTATTTTATAATAAAATAATCTTCGGTTTCTAATGGCTCCAAAATTAATTATTTAAAGGATAAGGTAGGGATGGGTCTAAAACCTCTCATCCAATAGGTTTTAGACAGGTTTAGGTCATCATATTAACCTTATCTTTTAGATTTAACTCTTAGTTAAATAGTTTGACATTTACCATGTCTCTTTGTATTTTTATATTATATGGTTAATAAACTTACTATAACAAGCTAAGAGAAACCCATGTGGTTCCTTATTAATATATATAACCTTATCTAAGTATTTTTTCCAAACCTTAGATTCTTTGGAATATTATATCAATTAATAATATAATATTTTCTTTAAAAACTCAATTATGTCAATTTTGACACTATTTAGTATTTCATTTTTTGAAATCCATAAAAAGATTATAACTTTGAAGAAAATTTACTAAACTAACCTTAACATGTCATATTAACCTATATAATTTGTGTAATTCATAATAAGTCTCAATTAAAAATTATTTGGATATTTATAATATCTATTATTTTAGTATTTCATTAATAAGGTAATTTCTACGTCATCATTGTCTCATAAATAAATTAAATTATTTAATGTCTAAAAAATATAAAAAAAATACAATTATGTAGGAAATACTTTTATCTTTATAAATAATATTTATAATCAAATTTATATTGTGTGTAACCCTATATTAAATGTTTTTTAGTTATTAAACATTGAATTTAACTCTTTTAAGTATTCTTTAAATAAAATAATAATAAAAGTCCTAATCTAAACTAAGTGGACCAAAGAGGTTCATATTTTATTACTAAGGTTTTTTTGTTTTAATTATACTTATCCAATAGAATTAGGACATGTGTTAGGGTAATTATGATACAATTTTTACTCTTAATTAGCCTATATACTTTAACCGTGGTAAATAAAAGTCAAAAGTTACTATTCACCAAAATTATTTTTCTCTTATTGAACCACATTTTACTTACTGATATTAACCATGTATTTCTTATTTTTTAAATTCAACTCACATAAGTGGTAAAATTATGTTTTATGCAAATTTTTCTAATGCTCCTAGGAGGTGGGTAAAAGACAGTAAATATTTCAGTAAAATTTCAAACATGTAATTTTATTATAAAATGATTCCAATGAATTACATTGAACTTATATAGGTATTATATATCAATTTTTACTTAAAATAAATTTAAATAAAATAAATAATTATTTAAATAAAAAGTCGATTTTAAACAATAACACAGTGTTTTTCACTATTGATCAAAAATTGAATGTTTTTAGAAAAATAGCAAAAATTTCCCCTAAGATGATTTTAATATTATGAATTAAAAATTTTAATTCTATTTTACCAAATTCGAAACATATAATTTGCATTAATTTATTTAAAATTAATTCTCGTTGTCAAAACCGAAAAGTGGGTTTTTAAAAAGTAAAAACTATCAAAAGATTGACATGTGTTTATGAAATATTTAAATGTGAAATTACCTATAATGACCTAAATTGTATTAAATGATAAAAATATAGTATAATTATACATCCAAACCATTCAAATTCATAATTTAACACTACAAATTATTTTGATTAAAAAGGTTATTTTCAATTAAAATGTTGTTTTTTTCAGTATTCATCAAAATATGAGAGTTATCAGAAAAGTACCATAAATTTATCTGAAATAAAATTTTATGTACCAATTCTAAAGAAGAATTTATTTTCATGAAATTGAATATATAAATGTGTAAAATATTGGTTTTAAAAGGAATTTTCCATTAAAAGGTGGTAAAATTGCATTTTTTGAAAATAATTCTTTTATTTGAAAAATGAATTTGTTCTTATATTATGTCTAGGAAACACAAAATATGGATTCTAAAATTATATAGAGTGTATAAAATTTAAAATTTAGTCAATACTATTCATAACTTCTTTTTGAACGGCTAGTTTGGTAAATCGTGGTGCGCTCGAACTCGGTGTTGTGTGTAGTGAAAGCTATTGAATTACTTTAAAGAAAATAACTTACTATGAAATCTTGGGGTGTTACATTCTTCCCCCATTTTGGAAATTGAGTCCTCAAAATTTTAAAATTGGTCTTGGTAACTTCATAGAAAGTCTTGCATTAGAAAACAAGTCAATAAAACAATCACTTTAAAAGAAAGAAAGAGAAGTTCAAAGGTCACCCGAGATAACCCATATTAGGATTCCATGTAGGAAAACATGGATATGGGAGATAAAATAAGTGTCAAGTTCTTATGGAGAGTGATAGAAAACATGATCAGGAGAAATTTAACGACAAGAAAACCACAAACTTGTGATGGGATAAACAGTCATTAGTTTCCCCATAGTAAAAGTAAACGGACAACATTTTTTGTTTTAAGTTCCATTTCATAAAGTTGAGGAATTTATTTATGAGTTTGACAAATAAGATAAAGTGATATACTTACTTTTTAAGTAGAGTTTAATCCATGAATAAATTTCTACCACTTAATCATCAACTTTTTCAAATGATGAGTATTCAAGATGACTTGGTCAAACCTGAAGAGCTAGAATCAACTTCTAGAGAATCACATGATCAACAAAGGATAAACTATATATTTACCTTGTATTTAGAGATTAACCAAAACCCAAATGGTTAGTACAAGATCTGATGATCCCGAAAAAAATAATCCTGTAGAGATAGAAATACTAATCTTAATTTCTAAAATTAATCCAACAATATACAATGTTCAATAAATACCATTCAATAAAAAATTGTCCTTTAAATCCTTCAATATTATCCAAAATAATATTGAAACCCAAAACATAGAAGAATTGTTTTACATAGTCTTCCACATTAAATTGTATTACCAAATAACATTGACTACTCTTAAATTCACATAATTAAAAGTAATTAACCTAATCACATATTTTCTATGATTGGTTAATAATTTCCATAAATAATCCAAATCTCTATAAATGAAAAATAAAAACATTTGATAAAAATCCACTATTACTTCTCAAATGAAATTCCATGGTATTTTCCTTAGGCATATAGTGTTCCCAATAGAGAGAACATCTTCCAAAATAACATTTATCACTTAATCACCAAATCATTTTCCTATACTAAGGATATCCATTTGATAAGACATAATATCCCTAATCAACTTATCATTGATCAATAAAATCATTTAACTAAAAAGAATTAGTCACACTAACCAGGGACTTCACGTAGTCTAGTGGTAGGCGATAAATCCCAATCGCACTCTAGTTATGGGTTTGATTCTCGCATCTTTGTCCAACGCGACGAGTTGCCACATGGTCTGCGGGTTGTCCTTTTTCAAAAAAAAAAATTATAACGTTCCCAAAATGATATAAATTCCTTAAAATAAATATAACATAATTTCATCACAAATGTTATCTCATACCACACATTTTCATCCCAAAATTTAATAACTTGTAATTGCCTCAAATTAAAGGATCATATAAACTCAAATGGTTATTTATAACTATATCAACAATAGAAAAGATAATACTTCCTAAAATATCATTTTCACAAAACAAACTGTAGGGTTACACATACAAGAGAAAAGTCTTCCAAAGTAATCCCATCAACAAAGAGAACTAATACTTTTATACATTTCTCCATCCATTTACTTCTACATAGGTTCTTCCATGACCAAGAGGTTATCCTATAGAATATGACATTCACTAGGGTAATGCCCAGGTCCACTACATTTACGACAAATGACTATAAATGGATTCTTGGGATCATTTTTATTTTCTTTCATAGTACTCTTCATTTTCCTTAGCAATTCATTACTTTATGTCCTTCTTTCCCACACATAAAGAATTTATTTGGTCTATTGAGATACTTCACAAGGTGTCTCCTTCCACATTTCCAGTATGATGGAAATTGAGCATTCTTTTCTCCATGGTTTCCACTGCTAGAGCTCTTATCATTCACCGCCTTTCTCTTCTTTGTTGAGTCCTTGATTTGGTTAATATATATGTTATTGATCATATTTTTAGAAAACTGATTCTTCATGAACACGATATATTTTAATCCTATCAATATTCCATTTCGTTTCTCATTTCCACTATCATGACCACCTTGCACATCATGTTCAATGTTACTATGACTTCCTCAGAATCTAGCCATTGACTAACACAAGAAATCATTGTGTGAGTCAAAAAATCATTTAGAAAATATCATAACACCTTATTTTGAATCTAAAACACCTTAGGATTAACCATGGTTATTTATTCTCATATTATATTAAAACCCTTCAAATCAGTTTATAAATAAAATTTTAATTATCCTAAGAATATCCCCAGGGAGTGTCGTAACTAAGAGTGCAGCAAGGCTTGTTCTTTTGTGCCAATATACACCGAGTCAATCCCGAAACTCCTTGTTAGAGTTTTTAATCCTAGGTACATCTATGCCAGAGGTTCCTCTACCTGCTCGTATCTAGATAGGGATGTATTTCTTGTAAAATGAACATAATATTTAAATTTCCAAAATTTTTGGATGTTCTTCTATACTATTCCTCAATGTCTATCTTAGGGTAGTGTTTTATAATCACAGTTTTTATAAATCTAGCTTCTATGGTTTGTACTAAACCTCCTATGATAACAACTATAATGACCTAACCCCAATTACCCTGAATCAGTGCATTATTACATTATATTGACATGATATAAGGAATCATGTCTAGGAATACTGGTCAGTTTAGTAGCTTTTGAAGTACTAGATACATACATAAGTTTTACATTACATCATGAAATAAAAAAAACAACATTGAGTCCCCCTTGAAAAATCTTATATCTCCCAGAATATTCCTGTAGGTTAATAATAATATACTTATTTACATCCTGGAAAAAATAAAACATAGAAAGGGGTGAGATTGGATGCTCAATAAGGATAACAATATAGCCGAAACTTTCATAAATAAGCACAAACATTTAAGGCAATGTATAAGACTAAAACAAAAGCCATTTAAACTTAAACTTCAACATAATATGGAAAATATAAAATAAAATAATTCCTTTTAATTATTCAAATGGATATTCTACTAGTCGAATAATCACATGAAATATCAATAACTACTTTCATAATGATGGAATGCATAATTCTAGACTTCATAACCACATAGTCAAGGCCTTGTGCCAAGAATATAAATAATATTTTTTCAAGGCCTTATGCCAAGACACTGGTTTGTCTCATGAGACCTATTGATGCATCTAGGAGCTATAGAGGGCTCCACCCATCAGTTACTAAATCCAATGCATTCCTCATATGAAAAGGTTTAAACATAACATAAAAATTCATTTTTAAAACAAGCATACGAAATATCAATATTTTATCCGTAAACCATGAATGGTATAAAAATAACACATTCACAGTCAAAAAATTCACAAAACCTTCAACATAGTTTGAAATATTTGTATCAAAAAAAGTCAAACTAAATCATGAATAATATCCCGTAAAGGATGTTGACGTAGTTTAAAATGATCATTAAAAATCTTTGATAGAAATATCACTTTTTCCTTAAAACATTTAAAAGTCTCACTATTTATCAAGAAGCTGTTTAAAATAGATTTTTGAATCAAAGTGTCCCATAAAACACTGAAACTTTTGAAAGGAATTAACATTTTAATACATTCATGTCCATATAAATAAATCCTTAAAACCATTTTTAAAACATGGACATTAATGAGAAAAATTTAGAAGAATTAATTTTTAAAACATTTAAAATGATATTTTAGTTAGAGTTCCTAAAAAAATGAGAGACACTTGAATACTAATAATTGAGGTAATAAAATCTTTATAATATCATGAGAATAAAGGGATCCATGATATACTATGTAAAAGTACAATATATACACCAAACAAAAGTGAGTTGGCACATAACAACAAAGAAGACTCAATGGAATGTAAGTTGAGATGAAATCCCTTATAAAGACAGTATCCTTAGGTTAAAGATAAATCAATGACATAATTATGTGTGAAAAATATAAATACACTCAATATGATTTTATATTCAATGTAAATCAATCATAGAACATTCACACATATTCCTGTAAAAACAACACCAATGAATTTGATGTTTAACTCAATGAATGTAGATTGAGTTAAAATTACTCTTATCAAGTTCATATCGATGATTTGAGAATTCATCAATGGAGTGATTATGTGTATCAAAAGTATATCCACATAAGGGAGAGTGGAAATTACCACCCAAATAATAAATAATGATTTCACTCATAATCAGGGAGTAAAATAATCAATGAAGCATGCATAAAGCCCAATGAGTGGAAATTGAAATTTGAAATTCCCTTACCGATTTGGTAACTTATGAAACATACACCCCATGAAAGAAGTTGAATACAATGAAGATGTATAGGGTAGTTTAAACTACTGTATAATGGTGAAATAATTGTTATTAAATTATACAAGAACCAAATACATAAATATGATATCATATATGATCTTCTAATATTTCTTTGTTAATGATATTTCTGTAGTATCATTGTTTTGGTTGTTAACTAATTTGTTTTTCTTTATATGTTTTGTTACGTAAGTCATGTTTGTTTTGTATAGGTTGTATTTGATTCATATCCATAATGATATTATGTTCTTAAACATTATTTTTAATCATAAAATGAAAATTATTCTTGAATGATTATGATGGGGAATGAATCTCATCGTGTTCGTGGAGACAGTAAGTCATACGTACGCACGAGCGACAATATCATTATATTGATGGTGAAATAATATGTAATTGGATGGTATATCATATATAAAGAATCATTAAAATGTTATATTTATTATTTACATCAGTTATACTCATTATTAAACCCATCCAAATATTGAAGTGTTTGAATAACAAACTACACCACGACGTGGAGATGGTAATCCGTACGTACGCACATATGGTGACTTTTTCATTTATAGGATGGATAGAATAATAAAAATGGTTGGACCATTTTTATAATAACATAAAAGTATATATAATATATTATAGTTGTTATTTTAGAATGGAAACAACAAATAAAGAGGCAGTGGAAGAAGAAAAGAACTTGAAAGAGGTGATGAAATATTTACCTCTTCTTCGGGTTCTTCCTTTTGATTTGATAAAAAGGGATCCATAGGTTGTCTTTCTGAACAATGTAAGGCATCTAGAATGAAGGGAGGAAATTTGGGAGGATATTTGGATAGGTTTTTGCTGAGCTAAAAATCTTTTGTGGAGTGAAATTTATAGGAGAGGTTCCCTTTTATAAGAGAGGTGAGGTTTACTTTATGAAATGCTTGAAATATTATTTTATAATAAAAAAATCTTCAGTTTCTAATGGCTCCAAAATGAATTATTTAAATTATAATGTGGTTATGGGTTGAAAAACTCTCAACCAATAGGTTTTAGACAGGCTTAGGTCATCATATTAACCTTATATTTTAGATTTAACTCTTAGTTAAATAGTTTGACATTTACCAAGTCTCTTTGTATTTTTATATAATATGGTCAGTAAACTTAATATAACAAGAAAATAGAACCCCATTTGGTTCATTATTAATATATATAATCTTATATACGTCCTTTGGCTGATACTTATATTTTTAGGAATATTATAACAATTAATAATATAATATTTGTTTTAAAACCTCAATTATGTTAATTTTGTAATTATTTAGTATTTGATTTTTTTAAGCCATTAAAACTGTATCACTTCGAATAAAATTTATTAAACTAACCTTAACATGTCATATTAACCTATAAAATTAGTGGAATTCATCAGAAGTCTCAATTTACATTTATTTTTATATTTAAATTATCAATTATTTTAGTATTTCATTAATAAGGTAATTACTACATCATCATTGTGTCATAAATAAATTAAATTATTTAATTTCTAAAAATTATAAATAAAATAAAATTATGTAGGAAATAAATTTAAATTTCTAATGAATATTTATAGTAAAATTAATATTGTGTGTAACCATATATTAAAAATGGTTTCGTTATTAAACTTTGAATTTAACTCTTTTAACTATTTTTTAAATAAAATAATAATAAATGTACTAATCTAATCCAAGTCGATAAAATTGGTTCATATTTAATTCCTAAGGTTTTTTTGGTCTATTTATACTTATCCAATAGAATTAGGACTTGTGTTAGGTTAACTATGATATCATTTTTACCCTCAATTACCCTATTTACTTTTAACCGTGGTAAATAAAAGTCAAAAGTTACTATTCAAAAAAAAAATATTTTCATCTTATTGAACCAAAATTTACTTACTGATATTAACCATGTATCTTTGAATTTTTAAATTCAACTCACAGAAGCGGTAAAATTAAGTTTTATGCAAATTTTGCAAATGCTCCTAGGAGGTGGGTAAAAGACGATAAAACATTCAATAAAATTTTATACATCTAATTTTATTATAAAATGACTTAAATGAATTAAATTGAACTTATATAGGTATTATATATCTATTTTTACTTAAAATAAATTTAAATAAAATAAATAATTATTTAAATAAAAAGTCAGTTTTAAACAATTACGCAGTATTTTTCTCTATTCATAAAAAATTGAATGTTTTCAGAAAAATACCAAAAATTTACCATAAGATAATTTTTATATTCATAATTAAAAAATGAATTCTATTTTATCATATTCAAAACATATAATTTGCATTAATTAATTTAAAATTAATTCCCGTTGTCAAAATCGAAAAGCGGGTTCTTAAAAAGTAAAAACTATCAAAAGATTGACATGTGTTTATGCAAACTTTAAATATGAAATTACTTATAATGACCTAAATTGTATTAAATGATAAAAATATAATCTAATTATAGTTACAAACCATTAAAATTCATAATTTAACATTATAAATTATTTTGAATAAAAAATTTATTTTCAATTAAAATTTAGTATTTTTCAGTATTCATCAAAATATGAAAGTTATCAGAAAAGTACCAAATATTTATTCAAAATAAATTTTTATTTCCCAATTATAAATAAGAATTTAGTTTAATTAAATTTAATATATAAAAGTGGACAATATTGGTTTTAAAATTAATTTTCCATTAAAAGGTGGTAAAATTGTATTTTTTTGAAAAATATTTCTTTTATCTGAAAAAAAGAATTTGTTATTATATTATGTCTAATAAATACATTATATGGATTCTAAAATTATATGGAGTATATAAAATTCAAAATTCAGATAATACTATTGATAACCACTTTTTGAACAAATAGTTTGGTAAGTCGTGGTGTGCTCAAACTCGGTGTTGAGAGTGGCACAGGTTATTGAATTACTTTAAAAAAAAACTTACTATGAAATATTGGGGTGTTACATTTAAAGAAAGTGATGTTTTTGAAAGTTATAGTTTTGGATCTGAATTTTGGAAAATGTAACACATAAGAGAATCATTACTCAATATGTAAAATTCACTCTATTTTTTAGTAGAAAATTAGCTATATCCAAGATACATAAACAAAACTTTGGTCAATATGTAAATTTCACCTTTAGAAGACATCATAAAATTGAAAAAGTCCCAAGTTTCACAACAATATGTAATAGAAATATTTTCCAATATATAGAAGTCACCCTAAACATGTTTATGAAAAATAGAAAAGTTCTTAATAGGTAAAAGTAAATTCCATGATATATGAAGGTCATTTTTTGATACCTAAAGGTCACCATTAGTAGTTACTTGAAAATTAAAAAAGGGAAAAACATTCCTTCCATACATACAGGTCATTTCTAGAATATTTAAGGGTCATTTATATAATACATAAGGGTTATTGTTTCTATATAGAGTGATATGTAATGGTTCTAAACTTAGCAAAAAAAATGTGAGATCTCTAGAAATTTTCAGAGAGTTCCACAAAATTATTTTTAAATATTATTTTCAATTTGAAAGATAAACATGATGATGTTGAGTCTATGCTGTTATGGACGAATTATCATGAAAAGAAATGATGATATAAGGTGTTGGAGAATAAGGGTCATTCCATGTAGATGATAGTCACATCATGACATAATCCATGGATGAATAAATGGTTGTAGTGTTATCTATAACCAGAGTGATAATCATGCAGTGTTGAGAAGGCCAAACCATGGTAAATAATGAAGTGTGACTCAAGGGATAGAGTCATGTTGTGGTGAAAAGTCATGATAATTATTATCTATATTGTTTTAAGATAAAAAAATATATTATTAAACAATACATGAAGTCACTCTATGATGATCTAGAATGATCCAAAAACCAAATAAGATGTAGGATAATTTGAAGAAGGATTTTAGTTAAGCTATAGTTAGTCACATGTCTAAATTACGAATTTGAAATTCAAATTTGAAGAGGAAAAAAATGTTGCTTCTTTGTAAAATAAAATTGAATAGGGATTTTTCATAAATTGTGGAGAATATTTTCAAGTAATTTTAAATTGATATTGAATAATCATTATGGTTATTTAGGATAGAGTATGTGCATAGTTAAGTGAACGTAAAAATAGAGGAGGAAGAAGAGTAGTTATAGAAGTGAATGTTTAAGAATAAGAGAAATAATGTACACTTGGTTTAAGTGTGTAATCATCATACATGTGTTGTGTGAGGAGGAAAAAGGAATTCACACCATTTTAGAATTGTAATGATGTGTGGGATAAGTATAAAATTGTTATGAGACTATCATATAAGAGGAATAATGATAATCCCTACGTCATCAAAGAACAAGACCATAATGAAACAAGTTAGAAGAGTTTTTAAGACACACCATTATTTATTTTCTTTTATTATGAGTAAATGATATAGCCTACTCATTTTTATTAACCATGGTGACTCTAGTGGATTGCATGGAATTGGATTATTTGAAATCATACTAAGGATTAGATTCTAATTTTTATTAGTGGACCTTGTATATCAAAAGTCCATTTTTTTTATATAGATGGTGTTTTAAAGTTAAGTAGTGAGGTCATTCACTCTAACAAATGACATAGTATGACTTTATAAGAAATTATAAAAGGAATTATTTAGTATTATCCACTAATTAAACTCCCCTCTCAATGAACCAACATTGTTCCTGGGCTATCACACAAGTGGATATCATATAAGTTATAATATGAAAAAAATCATTATGACACATCTTTATGTGTTTTCACGAGAACCATTTGTTACATATAAATTTTGTAACAAATATACACCAAGAAAACACTAAGTTCATTTAGTTAATTATCCAAAAATACACATAGGATATAAGTTACCCCAATTTATTAAAGCATTATTCAAGTGATTTACTATTTTTTTGAAATAAGGAATTACTTATTTTAAGTTAGTGGGAGTAAGTTATAATTTAATGAATTCAAGGATTTAGATTCAGATGAGTTATTATAGGAACACAAAACCCCACAAGACTTAGTGGGAGGAATTATTATAGGGACACATACTATGTTTGAAAGTTAAAACAAAAGGGTTGGTTTTATATTCACTAAGTTAGGTGATATATTATTTGATAAGAATAATGAATCCTATAAGAAATCAATAAATAGAAACAAGTTAATATTGGAAAATCAATATAAATTCAGAAATAGATCCCATATACTAAAATCTAGTTATATATTTTGGTGATTTATCAATTTTATGTAAAGTTGTTGGTGTATATTCAAGAAGAAACTAGATATAGATGGTGGAGTTGGTACCTATATTGAATGGTTGGTTACTGAAGGTTTTAACCGACGTCTAAGAATAGTCTATGATTAAATATTTTCCACCAATCATTTTGATAAAATACATTAGAATTTCCTATTTTTATAACAACCTTCTATGATCATGATTTTTAGAAAATTGATGTAAATACAAACTTACTTTCTAGAATCCGTATATAAAATCTCTATATAATTAAAGCAAAAGTTTAGTGACACCATATAATATCAATGGGGTATGAAAGTTACAAAGACCCATTCATGGATTTAAGTAAGTATCATGATCATGGAATATTTATTTTGATTAATCCATAAGATAATTTGGTTTTATTAAGAACAAACATGATCCATGTGTATTCAAGATATTAATAAGAGTGTTATATTTTTCCAAGTAAAATATATTAAAAACATATGGAAAATATATTTTTTACTCTTATGGTTAGTTATGGGTAAAATAAAATTATTTATCTAAGAATAACTTAAAATAGAAACCAAAATTCTAGTTAATAATATCTAATGATATATATCTATGTGGTTATATAGATCAAGTAGTAGTAAAAACATTAGGGAAGTATTGAAAATAAAATAAACAAGTCCATTTTTTTATTATTTCTGAATAAAACACTTTATTGTTGAATAGAAACAACAAAAATTACTAGAGAGGAAAAACTAAAACACCACAAACCATAACACTAAGGAATAATTAAAAAACTAGACAATAACATCATGAGACACTAAACCTAACCATATCAAATTGGAATTTAGAAAAATAGACATGTTAGTTCCTCAAACCTCATGCTCCCTTGAGCTGTGTATATTGACATACAAGTACCATAATGATCACCTAGATCATTGATGAAACTAGATATCACTGAACAAAAACACTAAAAGTGAAGGAACCTAGAAAACTCAAAGATAACCATTATCAAGTATAACAACCCACTATTTAGAAAATATATTCACATAAAACTGAATCATGTCCATTGAAGAGAACCCACCATACAATGAAAAATCCAAAACAGAAAAGTAGAATATTTTTTTGAACTATATGAAACTGAATAAACCCATTGTAATCAAGGATAAAATTTCAAGAACTAAATTATTAGGCCAATGAGAATCATCCCCACAACAAAAAAGAGATTTCATCAAACTCATCTAGTAAAAGGACCAACACCACTCTCCACTACCGACCGCCAAAAATTAACCACTATTCTTCAACACATGAAAACTATATATCCTAGAAATGAAACATCCATAAAAAATAACAAATAACCACTAGTAACCAGGAAAAGGCTTAAAAACAAGAATCATTGTGATGGAGAAAATCCAATGGGAATTAACCTCCTAAAACACCATTAACTTCTCAAATAATTATTTACTGTCTTGCAAATAATTATTTTACTACCATACCGGACATGGTGTGATCAAAATCCACTTCCTTTAATTGAACACCTGAATAAATAAATAAATAAATTATTCTCTTAAATAAATATTCTATTTCAAAACTAGTAAATAAATATTCCTTAAATTTTCAATAAAACAAATAAATATATTTTACTCACAATACAGTGAATAAATATTTATTTAATTTATGTGATCATTTTTACTTGAATAAAATTATTCCATAGTCTTGAGAATAATATTTATTCCATTAATTAAATTCAAATAGAATTTAATGTAGACCACCAAAAACACTTAGTGTGTGACCCTCTAGGATTCATTTTTGTTGGAATTAAGAGGGATTTCCTAAATTCCAAGAGTACTATCTAGAAATGGGTCAAGGCATCCAAGAGAATGAACTTAAAGTCACAATGACAACATCCAAATATGAACACTCACTCTATAATATAATCCCTTTGTATCAATATCTCATAAGCTGGTTTGATGATAGTGCCATCAAACTTTATGCTTGATATGTCGTTCTTTGACTACTTGAAATAAACTCGTTGTTACACCATGGCCATGGAATTTTACATGATTGTTCTATTACAATCAAAGGGAAGAGATATCAACTTTCTTAAATGGAAGGTACAAATCCTTCCTAGACTTATCCATTAATAACATGCCACTTGTGATTCACCCAACATAACCTACTTCCCACCAACATATGGCATGATGGTTTTCATTATTAAATCAATGTGTGTGAGTTGTGACATGTATTAATGATAACATTAAAGTCTAATCACCATTATGCATGATCGCATATGGGATTATTCTATGACACCTAAACATGCATAATTATTACTAGTGGGTCTATTCTCATAATCTGTCATCTTAGATATTACCAAGTATGAACTTCATGAGAGGAAGTCTCATATTTTTACGAGTACTCACACTTGACGGTCTGTATTCTATGTGTCTCATCCTAGTATGTCATGCAAACACAGAACTATATTTAAGAATATTTTCATAACACTTCAAGGTTCTCATCATAATGGGGGACTATTATGACCTTGTCAATGTGACAAATACTCTAGGGAATTAATACGTCATATTCATGTAGAATGATAAAAAATATGTAATAAGATGTTTAATTTTTAAATACATTAAATATTCATGTAATAAATGTAAAAATAGTTGGTTCTAGGACACCAACTCTTACAAACTCCCACTAAGACTAGAGCCAACTATGTATGACTTCGCGTATGCTAGACCTCAAATGATGATCATGTTTATGATGAGTCAAAGATTTTGTCAAGGGGATTGCCACATTTTCTTCTATGGAAATAATACTCACTGTAGCTTCACCTCTTTGAGAAAAATTCCCCTAGAGATGATACTTCTGAAGTATGTGCTTAGTCCAAAAATGTGACCTTGGCTCTTTTGTGAGAGCCACCGGTGTTGTATTATCACAACAAAATGTGATGAGATCTTTACTTATAGGTAATAAATCTAGCTCTTGGAAGAATCCTTTCATAAAAACTTCTTATTTAGCTGCTTTAGAAGAAGAGATATACTTGAACTGTACTGTAGAATCTACGACCACACTCTACTTTGAGCTATTCCAACTCAAAACATCTACAATCAAAGTGAAGATGTATCCTGTTTGTGACTTCATGTCATTATAATCAGTCTGAAAACTAGCATATGCATATCCTATGGTGACTAGTTCCTCATCTCCTCTATAAACCAGGAATATTTCCTTATTATTCCTCAAATACTTAAGTATAGTCTTGACTTCCATCCAATAGAGGTCAGCTAGTTTATCTTGACACCTACCCACCACACTCAATGCATAGGAAACATCTAGCATAGTACATAGAATGTTATAAATGACTAACCTAATCATTGATTCATATGGAGTCCTTTCCATTCTATCTCTTTCCCCATGTGTTTGAGGAAACATTTTATTAGGCAGATGAATGACATGTGATGCTGGAAACAATCCTCTCTAGGATTATTCCACACTGAATATATTTAGTATCTTGTCAATGTATGCACTTTGAAATAGGACCAACAATCTCTTGGATCTATCACAATTAATATTGATCCCAATAATATATTCTTCCTTTCCCAAGTCCTTCACGGGGAATCATTGGTTCGACCATGCCTTAACAGACTGTAAGACTGGTATCCCATTTCTAATAAGTAATATGTCATCAAAATATAATATTAGGAAAATGACCACACTCCCACTAAACCATTTGTAGACACAAGGCTTACATACATTCTTAATAATACCAAATTTCATTATGGATTCATCAAAATAAATGTTCCATGACCTGGAAGCTTTCTTTAATGCAAAAAAGTCTTTTTGCAAATTTTATACCTTATTGGCATCCATTGAAGTCACACACCCTTCTAGTTGTGTCATGTAGAAATATTCCTGAAGGTTCATATTAAGGAAGGCTATTTTGACATCCATTTTCCAAATCTCATAGTTATAGTAAGCAACAATGGCCAATAGAATTTTGAAGGATTTTAGCATCACAACTGGTGAAAGGTTTTCTTCATAGTCAATGCCTTGATGTGGTTTAAACCATTTTGTAATTAGTCATGCCTTATAGGTACCAAATTTTCCTTCTATTTATAGTTTATTCTTGAATACCCATTTGCAACTAACAGACTTTACATCAACTGGAGGATCTACAAAATTCCATGGAATCCATTTTAGAATTATTTAATTCCTTCCACTTAGCAACATGTGTTCCACTTACTACTTCCTTGTAGGTTAGAGAATAATTATTATCAACTAATAATGAGTCCCCATCCTCGATATATATATAAAATATTGTTCTGATTCTCTAACCACTCTTTTACTCCTATGTAGTACTTATGTCTCTAGAACAGATATTTCTTCCATGGGGCTTTATGGAATATGCTCCTGTACCAACTCATGTGTACCTTGATCCTTGACTTCATCGATTTCTGTCTCACTCCCACTATCTCTTTTGAAGATTTTATCCCTCTCAAATAATATGGAATGTCTTGCCACTATAACCCTTTTGACTGAGGGGTCGTATAGTTAATATCCCATTGTTCCCTTGGGTTATCCTATAAAGGTACACTTTGTGCCTCAGAGTGAAAGTTTGTTACCTAAAGTGGCCTTAACAAACACTTTTCTACCCCACACATGTAAATTAAATATCATGGCTTTTCTCCAACTCCAAAACTCATATGGAATACCATTTATCGATTTAGTTGGTACATGGTTTAGTATGTGCGCTACTTTTTTTAACGCATCTCCCCAAAAGAATAATGGAATACTCACATGACTCACCATTTATCCCACCATGTCCAATAAGGTGTGGTTCCTAATTTCAATTGAACCATTCCAGTTTAGCATGAAAGGAGGAGTGAGTTGGGATAGGATCCCAAAATCCCATATGTAATCAATGAATTCTTGATTAATATATTCCCCACCTCGGTTTGAGCAGAGTCTCTTAATCGTCTTACCAAACTGATTCTCAACTTCGTTCTTGTATTCCTTGAACTTATCAAAATAATATGACTTATAACTTATTAAGTATATATATCCCTATATACTAAAATAATCAGTAAAAGTTATGAAGTATGAGAACCCACCACTTTATTCAACTAGAAAAGTCTCACACACATCAGTATGAACAAATTCGAGAAACACTTTGGTCCTTTCACATTTCTCCCTAAATGGGGCTTTGGTCATTATTCATTATAAACATGCATGAAATACACCAAGTTATTTTAGTTCGAAAGAATATAAATATCCATCTAGATGTAACTGTTTCAAAAATTTCCTATTTTTATGACCTAGGAACTGATGCCAAATTTGGGTGTGGTATGAGTCATGTGAAGTATATTTATTATCGATCTCCATTACTTGGTTTGTGTAATTCAACACGTAAGACATGTTGTGTAAATGTTCCCAACCAGAAAAAATTCCATATTCATAAAAGAAGAAACATTCATTTAAAAATATGAAAAAATACATTTGTATCTAGTTTGGATATAGAAATTATGTTTTTGTTATATAAGGAATATAAAAATAACCCTTTAACACCATGATCATCCTAGTTAGCAATTGTGTGGTGCTAGTCCCCGACAGCTAAAAAAAAGTCTGGCTCTATTGGCTGCTCGTAGATCTACCACCCCTCGATCAATTTTCCTAAATCTACTTGGTTCCTATATTTGAATAAATATGTGAGTACCAAAAGATACATCCAATACCCAATTTTTAGTAATAAATAAATTTAACTCAATAACAAATTCACCTAAAACTTCCCCTTTCTTCTTTAGAGGGGTGTAGTTTTTCTACCAGTGGAATTTTTTACACATGCGCAACAAACATCCTGACTTTCCCTTGCCTCCCCTTTTATATTCCTTTTCTTATAAGGACGTGAAGGATCTTTGGTCTCAAATATCTTTTCCTTTCCTTCCCTCTTATTCACCATAAGGATAGAAGGATTTTCACGCTTCATATGTTTTTCCACTAAGAAAATGAGGATAATAACATCAGATAGAGAATTCTCAATTTTGTTAATATGGAAATTAAAAAAAAAGATAAAGAAGCTCTTAGGGAGTGATGCAATAATGTGATCGGTGTCTAGTAATTCGGGGAGTTTAAACCATAGAATATCTAGGCTCTCAATGTATCTAATGATTTTGACTACATGAGGCCCATCTAGGGAATCCTCTCCAAGATTACTCTAAAAGAGTTCCTGGGAGATCTCAAACCTTTCCTGTATTTATCTCTCCTAGTAGATACCAAAGAGGTACTTGAGCATGCTATAAGCATCCATGCTTTTGTGAGACTATATAATCTCAGCATACATTGATGATTGCATCAAACAATGACCATTGACTGCATCGTTCATATGTTTCTCATAGACTAGGAAATCCTCATCACTCACCTCTTTGGAAGGCGGATCAAGTGATGCTAAATCCAGCATGTATGACTTACATTTGTGGCATAGGACAACCCGAAGCCATCTAAACCATTCCTGGAAGTTACTACCAGTGAGGATGTTGTCTTTATCTATAATTGATCATAGGGATTGTGTGATTGACAAGATTTTTATTTTTATTCTGCAATTAAAAGTGAAGATCATTAGTACTTTCTTGATTACATTTTATAAGAAATAATAAATAAATTTTATTAAATATCCCACTATTTTATCATGTCCCAATAGGCCTCACTGTTGAATTCAAAATGTCCTGTTTCCATGAGGTTCTATTGGAAAGGATATATATTCCCCTTCTCATAACCCCAAAAGGGTTGGTAAAGCTATTTGAAGGTATTTAGGTAGGTAGGTATTTCAAAACATTAGTCTTTATGTCACATAGATGATATATTTTAAAGTTATTTTTCATTTATTTTCCATTCATTCTTTGTTTTAGTGGTTTCCCAAGCTTTTATGGAGGAATGAGTGAGTTTTCATGAATTGGGCCAAACCATGATCCCAATTCCAGTTTTAAAAATAAATTTTGTTTCTTTTATAATGCATTCGTTATTCAACATTTTTCATCCATTAAAATTCCTAAATGTCCTACCCTGACATTTTAAGACCACCATGTCAATTTGGTGCCTTTAGAAATCCATAACCAAGGTGTGTTTGGGTTTTTATTCAACGGATTGGGCCTTCCCGAAAGCCCATTTCCATTTTTAAAAATGAATTTTGTTTCCTTAATATATTATTAAATTTTAAGTATTTTTTGATGATTCCAAGCCTCAACCATGACAATTGAACCTAGCCGTGCTCCCAGCCTCTTTCCATTCTATTTGGATCTATTCTTCATTGCGAATTAGTGCAGAATGGTCTAGATTTTCTCAAGTCAGTCAGAATTGAAGAGGTAAATTCATTCCTTCTTAACTCTCTCAATTCCTACTCTTTTTCCTCTATTTTATTTCCTAAATGACCTCCTCATTCTTCTTCAAACAACCCCTAAATTGTGGCTGTTTTCAATTTCAGATACTAGGGTTTTGGGGAGATTTATTCAAGATCTATCAATTAAGTTAGTCCATTTCATTCCTCTTTAAAATTGCTTCGGGTTTCATTCTATTTTTGATTATATTTTCTTCTATTTTCCTTGAATTACCAAGTGACTAGGGGGTAGGCTTTTTAACGTAGGGTTTAACCTTGGGTTTTCATGGTCAATTCTTGTGGTTTTAGGTTTGTTCTAAGATCCTATTGGAACAGTGGTGGTGCGACTTGATATTCGCATGAATATTCAAGGGTTTTAATTAATTTGGTAGGTTATTCCTTTTGGTATGAAATATTTGGTATGTGTTTCATGCTGAAATTGTTTGAGTACAATGGGGGAAGCCCGGGTACCTAGGTGGGGCAGATGTGTACTTGTACGGCTTGTGGACCGGATGGGTTTTGTCCCTGTTTCACTTAGAATTTGGATAAAAACAACTCTAAATAAAATATGTGGATAATTGTTGGGGACCCCTAGGTTATGGGTATATTCCCTACTAGTGGATCATTCATGAGAAAAGATTTACTATGGTTACTTTACACCGAGGTATGAGGTACATGGGGCCCGAGACTATCTAGTGCCTATGGGTGTTCCAGATTTTGTTGCTCATTGTGTTTGTGGTATTTTCCCTTTTATTGGGGTGTTTTTGGCAGTACATTACAGTATCTAACATGTCTATTTAAATGTGTGAACATTATTAAAATTTTATATTGAAAACCATTTTCAATTGAAAGTTGCATTTCTTGGATTTTATCACTGGGTTTCTTTGCGTATTAAAACTGCTTATTTTTTCAAATTGTATTGCATTTTATTTGGAATCATTGGGTGGTATCCTATTGGGCTTAGGCTCACACCATACTTACACACCTTGGGTGTAAGTAGACTTGGTTATGTTTGACTCAGGTGAAGGAAAGACTTTGGGTGGTGGCGGTTTAGGTTGTTAGTTCTCATCCTTGGTGCAGAGTTGTGGAGACAGCTTGTGGGTGATGACCCCTTGTCACATGGAGTCCTTTGGGGCTATCTTGATGATATAATTTTTTGTATTTTGAACACTTTTATTGTCTTTAAACCAATGTATTCCATTCTGGTTTTTTCTTAAGACTTGTTTGGCTCGAAAATTTCAGATTTATATTATGGATTGTTGTTAATGTTTTATGCTTTAATACTCGGGTAAATCATTCCCAAAAAAAAATTAATGATACTCGGGCACCTGTGAAATCCTATAGGGATAGGTAACTCCCTTCAGGTATTGTCACAGACTAGGTTTGGAGCCGGTATTGGTGGTGACCAGATTCGGTTCGTGACACTTGGAACTCCTTGATCCATTGAGTGGGCTCCCCAATCCTGAAATCCTGAATTGGATTTACTCAACACTTTCCTAAAATATAACACGAAGTCTAACATGGGATAATCCTCTTGATGAAATATGGTTATGTTAACCTGAAACCTTTCATAAGGGATTCCTGTATAAAATTAAGTGTCCCAACAAGGGTTGGTCAAACACATAGTTTTATTGAGTCTTTCACTTAATCAAGTAACGGAAGGATAAGTGTAACTTAATATTTTATTGAGGTATTTTTATCTATTATGCATAAATTTTTTATTATATTTATCACATTTATGTTAATATTAAGCGGACCTTAATGATATTTTCTAATGGTTAATTTATATAGTAGTTGATAAACTAACACTGACCTAGGGGAGAAACACCTTGAACCTTTTGGGTTCAGGTTTACATCTTTCCACCTGTCAACCTTTATATCTCCTTGGATTGGTTTCACCTCGGATCCATCTTGGACCACCACCACAAGATTTTGAGATCCATCCATTACATATGATTTTTAACTCACACAAAGGTGAGGTGTAAAAAGGGGGTTTACATAAAAGAAACCATGGGAATAAAGTCCCTATTTATTTAATGAGGAGATATGGCGCGCAAGCCAAAATTAATTTAATAAATAAATTAAAAGTAAAACTTATCACGTACAAAGGTTTGGTCTAGCTCATGATCATCCACATACAAGAAAATAATTACACATTTAATAAAACTAACATTCAATTCTTTAATCATTCTTATTAAGATAAATCATGCTCAAATAGATTAATTATTATCTTTAATAAATCAATCCTTTTATATTAATCATTTTATGAATTTCCTTGAGATTCTCATTCAAAACCGTGGAGGTAATATATTGAATACCTGTTCGACTCTACGCAACATTCATTATATTCATATAATGTTTTAATCTCGTGACATTTGGAATACATGATTTAATATCTACTACCACAATATGTAGTTCATGGATTATTATAAGAATCACATGACTTTTTTCGGTCACATGTTATGATTCAATGTATGGTGTAACAACCTTTAATGTGATTTATACATGATATGAAGATCAGAAATTATGAACAAATTAAAGTTTTAATTCTTCATAATTAGGTAAAGTACATTGCATGTTGCTTCAACTACAAGGAATGTACTACCCTTCACCATTTTATCTGAAGTACATGCCTAGGGACTAGGTGTGTGAGGAAAAATATGGAAATTTCAGAGTACATGGCATGTACACTGGGCAACATGTTGTGTTGTCTCCATGTTACATGATTACTGGTTGGCTTAGCCATGTATGGGATACAAGATTTGGCCCCTTACCTGAACAGACTACCCGACGTGTCCAGTGGGCCACATGATGTATAATCAAGTAAGCATGTGCCTATCTTTCCTGGTAAATACGCGGTGTAAAATTAATTTCACTGCATATAAAAAATTCACATTTCTTGAGTAATTTCCAAATTACCCTCGATGCACTAAAAATGACTACACAGCATGTAGTCCAGATTACATGACATGTATGGTAGAGAACACAATTTGCAAAACCAAATACACAATGTGTACTATCATGTCACCTAGATAGAATCATCAGCACCTCCTGATGATATCCTCAGTGTAATTTCAATCCAAAAAATGTTCATTTCTGTGAAATATGTGAGAAATTATAGAGGAATAATAGATCTCAAAATTAATTTTAATAGAGTGATTAAACCTTGAATTGAAAAAAATATTATTAAAGAATAAATTATAAGTGATAATTAAATAATTATAAACTATTATGTAACCTCCCTCTAATACCACTTGTAGGATTCAGATGTCGCAGAATCGTGTCAGTTGGATTGGGACCAAAATTTTCTTTTTCTGTAATCGATGACCAATCCGAGATCCATACAACGATAAATGCCAATATCCACAGATTAAGATCAAAGATCTTGATAAAATAAGAAAAGGCACCAGATCCTAGAGAGAGGATCTTTCATATCATGTTTATAATTAATTTAATTAATTTTATAAAGAAAAGAATACCTCAATCTTCATTAATTTCCTTTTCGATAATGATGATCCCTTGAAATGACCCTTCCAGACTATCACATTATGATTGAGAGAATCCAAACCATAATCCCGCTAGCGGTGATCTACACATGCTCTGATGGCCTCCGATCAACACCACTTGTTCTCCGAGTGCTAGAACGACGAAGTGAGTGTCTTGCGTCGGTCACTCTTTATCTCATGTTCTTATGCCTTGATGAACATCTCTCATTATTGAGAGGGGAGAGAAGAGGATTCAAGAGAGAAATTTCTTGGCTAAACAATTATCAACTCATCGGGGGTATGGTACTTGGCACAATAAACATACCTGTCTTTTTATCGACATGAGGTTTTAGTTATAATATTTAATTTCACAACATAAATGAAAGACATTCATAACCATAGAGAAAACTCATTCTCTATAATAACAATAATATCACTATTCTTCATGCTGCACCAACTTGTGTAAAACAAAATCATAAATGAAAACTCATGACACATAATGATGATAGTGCTGTTTTTATTTTTTCTTGTGCTAACTAGTTAAATAATTATTTACCATCTTTAAAATAATTATTTTACTACTAGACTAGCCTTGGTATTATCTAACTCCACTTCAATTTATTGAACACCTGAATAAATAACTAAATAATTTATTCTCTTAAATAAATATTTTAATTTATAAACTATTAAATAAATATTTATTAAATGTTCAATAAAAAAATTAATATATTTTACTCACAATCTGGTGAATAAATATTTATTTAATTTATACAATCATTTTTACTTAAATAAACTTATTTCATGGTCTTATGAATAAAATTAATTACATTAAATAAATTCAAATATAATTTAATCAAGACAAAAAAACACTTAATGTGTGACCCTCTAGGATTCTTTCTCATTGGCATTAGGTGGGATTGCCTAATGTCCAAGAGTACTGACTAGAAACAGGTTAAGGAACCCAAGAGAAAGAACTTAAATTCTAAATGATGGCATCCATATATAAATTCTCATTATGTAATATAATCCCTTTGTCTCAATATCTAATCAAGATGGTTTCATGATAGTGTCATCATCCTTTATGCTTGATAGGTCATTCATTGACTGCTTGAAATAAACTCGTCGTTACACCATGGCCATAGAATTTTTCATGATGATTCTATTTCAATCTAATGAATTATAAATCAACTTCCATAAATCGAACAGACATGTCTTTCATCGAATTATACATTAATAACATGCCACTTGTGACGCTCCCAATGTACCCTACTTCCCGCCAACATATGGCGTGATGGTTTTTGTCAGTAAATCAAAGTGTACGAGTCATGACACGTATTAATGATAATATTAAAGTATAAGGACCATTACACATGCTCACTAATACAAAATATACAATGACACCAAAACATGCATAATTCCTATTGGAGGGTCTGTTCTCAAAATCTCCTATCTTGGAGATTACCAAGTGTGAACTTGATGAGAGGAAGTCCCATATTCTTATGTGTACTCAAACATAATTGTCTTTATACTATGTGTCCCATCATAGTATGTCATCCAACCACAAAACTATATTTTAGAATATTTTCATAGAACTTTAAGGTTCTCCTCATAGTGAGGAACTTCTATGACCTTGTCAATGCGGAAAATACTCCAACTCATTATTACATCATAATCTTGTAGAATAATGAACAATATTTATTAAGATGTTTAATATTTAAATAAATTAAATATTCATGTAATAAAATTACAAAAATTTGGTTCTAGGACACCAAATCTTACATATATGTGAAGCTACTTCCCTTTTGGGTCACCTTGTAGTAAGTCCTGCACCATCCTTGACCATGAATATTTCTATTGGGTGTCTTTACCACATGATGTTAAACTACATGTTTTGTTCCTCTTCAAAAAAACATGAAAGTTGAAATTTCCTATTAAGTGTCATCGAACTATGTGAGTTTTAATTCCTCTCATGAGGATACATAGGAATCCTATCTTATGGGTTTGATCCTGAAATAAAAACAACCTCCCTCTCCCTAGATGACAATAAAGACCAAAGTGCCTCACCGTGTGGATTAAAACCAGTTTCATCCTAAAAAACAACCAAAAAATATCTAATTTTTTCATAAAAGGGTACAATTGATGGAGAACCTTAGATAAATGTATATATCCCTATCAATGGAGAACCTTAGATACAAATAGATTATTCTAAACCCATGCATGTTAATAATTGATCACTAACTAGGTGTTTCACGTATAAATACTTGGGAATGAACAAAGGATTCACAAACATATCTTAAATTTTTAAGAGAGTCCGAAAATAAGATATTTTCCCAATAAATTGGGTGTTATGATCCTGAACTCCCATCCTCTTGACTAATGTGAGTTCTTAAGTGTCGTCGACAAAGTTCCCCAATGAGCGCCTGCCTTGTGAAAGTAGGTCCATGAGTCTTCATGGATATGACCGATGTTTGGTTTTTCCAGCTCCATGAATAAAACCTATTAGAGAGAGTTGAACGATGTTGTACCAAAAATCAATTATTTCACCCCATTCAACCCCCTACAATCATTTTTGGTAAGATTCAATGCAACATATTTTTATTAGAAACAAAATGGTGAACCTGATTTGAATCCTTAACCAAGGTGGAAGTGTTACCCCACATTAGGACCCTTTCGTATCCCAAAGGGAAGAGGGCATGGAGAGAACTTCAATTAAACATTTTTTCATGAGATACCACTTTTACGAGGTTTTTATTCTGTATTTGTACCATATATTGTCGTCATAGTTCACCATAACTCTCTTCAATCCAATGGCATCTCAACAGTTCTTACAAACATGCGCATCAGCCACTGCACATGCTGGGTGTAACACCTTGAGATTTTATGAAGAATTTTTTTTTAATTTCGTTGATTTTTATTTTTTACGCTACCCCAAAATTAGCTTGTGTTATACGCGACACCGTATTAGCTTGCAGTATACGCAACACTAATCTTGGATCGTGTTAAACACAATTTTCAAGTTTGTTTGCTAGTAGTTATTCAAAACAACATTGAGTGTATATATATACATATATTCAATGTATAAATGAAATATGGTTGGATTTTTTTATACACAATAACAAAGGAGTCTTTCACTACACGCAACCCAGACTTGGCTTGCATTACACGCAATCACGACCTTCCTCGATAGCATGTGTTATACACAATACCGGGTTTCGCTAAAACAATGATACATTGTTATAATATTATTATGGACTAGCCGTTATGAATAATATTAACTAAATTTTGAATTTTATAACCTTATTATTCATCTTACACATTTTCTAGAACATGGTATGAGAAGAAGATAAATTTTCAGGTAAAATAAATATTTTTCAAAAAATGCAGTTTTGCCGCCTTTTGATGGCGCACCCACCTTAAATCTTTTTTTTGAGATTTCTATAAGTTAAATTTGACAAAATAAAATTCTTCTTTGGAATCAGGATATAAAAATTTACTTTGGATAAATTTTTCATATTATTCTGATAACTTTCATATTTTAATGAACAGTAAAAACACACTATATTTTAATTAAAAACAACTTTTTTCATCGCAATAATTTATATGGTTAGATTATATTTTTAATTGGTTTTAAAGTGTAATTATAATATATTTTTACCATTTAATCCAATGTTGTTCATTGGAATTAATTTCACTTTGAAATTGGATATAAACAAGTATCAATCTTTTGATTGTTTTTGTTTCTTAAAAACACGATATTTGTTTTGATAACGGGAATTAATTTTAAAATTAATTAAAGCCACTTATATGTTTTGAATTTGAAAAAAAGGGATCAATTTTTAATTCTTAATATCAAATAATGCTTAGGCTTAATTTTTGGTATTTTTCTAAAAAACTTCAATTTTCGATGAATAGTGAAACCACTTAGTGGTAGTTAAAAAAACTGACTTTTTTATTTAAATGAAATTTTACCACTTCTGTGAATTGAATTTCGAAAATCCAAGACACACGGTTAATATCAAGGACTAAAATGTGGTTCAATGATATAAAAATAATTTTTGGTGAATAGTAACTTTTTACTTGTATTTACCACAGTTAAAAGTAAATAGGGTAATTAAGGGTAAAAATGATATTAATATTTCCACAAAACATTTCCTAATTCTATTGGATAAGTGTAATTCGACCAAAAACAGCCTTAGGAATAAAATTTGACCATTTAGGCTCACTCGGATTAGATTAAGACATTTAATATTATTTTATTTAAAGAATTGTTAAAATAGTTAAAATCAAAGTCTAATAACTAAAACATTTTTAATATAGGGTTATACATAAGTTAAATTAGACTATAAATATTCATTAGAAAGATAAACATATTT
This sequence comes from Viscum album, assembly GCA_963277665.1. NCBI lineage: Eukaryota > Viridiplantae > Streptophyta > Magnoliopsida > Santalales > Viscaceae > Viscum > Viscum album. Next base: position 1,085,978,463 of record OY728134.1, on the reverse strand, counting down.
TATACATAATAGTATTTTATTTATAATTTTTAGACATTAAATAATTAAATTTATTTATGACACAATGATGATGCAGTAATTATCTCATTAATGAAATATTGACATATTAATGTTATAAATACTCAAATAAATTTAATTTGAGACTTTTTATGAATTCCAAAACTTTTATAGGTTAATATGACATGAGTTTATTGATTTAATTAACTTTTTTTGAACTAATAATTCTTTTATGATTTTTACAAAAATAAATTACCAAATAGTTTCAAAATTGACATAAAATAGTTTTTAAAACAAATATTATATTATTAATTGTTATTTTATTCCTAAAAATATTAGGTTCTTCCAAATTACATAGATAAGGTTGTATATATTAATAATAAACTTGTGGTTCATTTTTCTTTTTATAGTAAGTTTATTAACCTTATAGTGTAAGAAAACATGAAGACACGGTAAAAGTAAAATTATTTAACTTAGAGTTAAATCTAAATGATAAGGATAAAATAGTAACATAAACTTGTATAAATTATATTGGATGAGATTATTTCGACCCATCCCCACCTTATATTTGAAATAAATCAATTTGGAGCTATTAAAAACCGAATATGACTTTATAATAAAATAATATATTTAGTTTTTCCTAAGGTGCCCCGCTCCTCCCTTATAAAAGGGAACCTCCTCCCTCTCTTCCACACAACACTTTGAGCCTTCAAGCTCATAAAACCCCTTCCAATTTCTCTTATACACTTCTCTAGAAACATACTATAGGTCTTGGTCTTCTTCAAATACCATCTTTAGTGCCCTAAGAGGAGGTTAAGAAGAGGCGCTTCAAAGAAGAGGTAATGTCCGTTACCGACTCTTTCAACTTTATCTCTTCTTCTACTTATTCTTCTTTAGTTTTTTCATTATTAAGTAATAACATCAGTATCACTCATATACGGATATGTTATTATAAGTATGAAACAACCCTATTTCACCATCTATCCATCCTACGGAAAATGAAATCACCACGCGTGCGTACGTACGGAATACCGTCTCCACGCCGTGTTGTAATCTATTTTCGACCACCACCTTACTTGGATAGGTATAATGGTGTAAATAAATAACTATATATGATTATTGAAAATTAATATTTATTCTGAAATATTATACATACACTTCAATACAATTCCACGATCATGAGAATGATATCATCACTCGTGCGTACGTACAGACTACAGTCTCCACGACGTGATGAGATTCATTCTCCATGTTAACCATTCATAAATGATTATAAAGTATATATAATAAGTAGTCATTAAATATATGACATAATAATAATACTGGATTTATGTATATATATATGTATGTCATCTACTTAATTCCATTCAATTCAATAAGGAAACGAAAACAACGTTCATGCGTACGTACGACCTACCATCTCCATGAACGGTGTATTTCATTAAATTTATCAATATATCATATATATATATGTATATTCTGAATATATATTAAATATAAATCATGTTTTACATTATGGAATTAATTAAATCAGGATACAAGTAATAATATCAAGAACAACAAGTCCAAACATGTACGAAAAATAAAACGATTTTACCCAAAACGCTGCTTTAACATGGAACTTACAAAAGAACGGGTAATATAAATTCATAAGTGAACCATATATGATATAAAAACAATTAATATGATTCTATAATAAGTAAATGACATTATTTAAATCATTATACAGGAGTTTCAGATACGTACAAAGCATATCAGACCTAAGGTAAGGGATAATGTTGCAATCTCAATTGTTTTCTATCCGAGATTGCTTATACGTAAGTATTTACTATGGTTATATTTATCATCCATGTCCAAGTTTTATAAAAATGTTTTCATGTATGTTTAAAGTAATTTTTACCCATTTTTGACTTTTACTGTATGGTATGTAAAGATTCTTTCTTTTGTTTACCACATGAGGAACTTTTTGACTTTTCTGATAAAAGTACGAGGAGAATGTTATTTTTAACTTATACGGCATGAACGGATTTTTACAGTTTCATAATAAATCATTTTCATGATGATTACTCTACAAGATTGTATTATTATTTTCAACAAAACCCTTTTCTTTTAAAATTGATTGGCATTTTGAGAAAAGAAAATGATTTTGAAGAAGAAAGGATATTTTCCTCTAGAATTCATTTCAAGTGTTTTATCAAAACTATTTTCCATATAAAATGAAATTATTTAATATGTTTATGTTTCAAGTATAATGTCTCCATTATTTAAATGGTTTGATTCTTCATATGATGAAATGATATCCATTTTTTTATTTGGATTTTGTTATGATGGCTTTATGTTTAAGAATCCCATTCTATTACTTGGGTTATGCTATATGATTTATGATTTTGTGGCACACGAAAGAATGATTTCACTATGATATGTGTGGGACCTATATCTCCCTCCAATGCATTGGGTAAAGATTTATATCCCAAGAGATAGACATGGATGGAACGGTAAGTTAATCAGGTTCAGTAATACAGGACTGAAACGAGGAGTGAAATCGATTCAGAAAGGGACTTTGTCCACTAAGATGGTCTTGACAGAAATGCCTTGGCTACTATGGAAATCATATCATGTTCTTAATGTTTTTTTACAATTACAAGTTTTATTTACAAGCTATTTTATCATGATTGATGTTCTATTTTGATCTATTCCTTACATACTGCCATTTTTTATGTCATTGCACAAGATTTCGATGTTTAAACATTATGTACATGCTTTTATGTTCAAATGTATATGGATTGTTTTATTTTCTCCATGCTTACCCTTACTGATCATTTGAGCTCAACCTTTATATGTTTTCTTTTCTCCAGGATTTAAAGAAAGGTTTTAGGTAAGAAAACAAAAGGGGAAGATCTTTATGGGAGATTTTGAAGATCTTTCACCACAATTAAAAGATTTTGTTCCACGTTTCCAAAGACACTAAACTATTACACTCCTTGTGTGTATGTTTTTATCTTGTATTAAGTATTCCGTAAAAGTAATGTGATGTCCATGTACATCAATATTTGGGTCTCTACATTTGGTATCAGAGGAAAGGTTTAGTCAACCTTTAGTAACTAGGATGTGAAAAACTTTAGTGAAATCCCTAGAGATATTTATAAGGTATGTCTAGGGATGTCCCTAAGGTTAAGTATACGTATAGGTTAGAGTCCTAGAATTATTTTGCCGATCATGAATAACCTAGGGTGAACCTAAGGTGTCATGGATTAAATAATTTTTGATAAGTTAGAAATCCCATAAGTGACTTTTTATGATTATTTGGTTCCTCGTTATTTTAACATTTTCTTACTCTATGGTTTCTGGTCTTAGTCAATGGAGGGAATGAGAAGGAATTCAATTAACATTGATTCCAATGGACAAATTGGTGACTATGATCAACGAAATTATGTAAAGCCTAGAGAGAAAGATATCGTGAGTATGCTGAATCAGTCATCTCGATATATGATTAACAAGGTGAACTTTAGTTGTATTCCTAAGTCATCAAATAAGAAGAAGATGGAATTTTATGCATGTTCACATGGTGAGGATCATAGACAAAGGAATATTGAGATTTCTAAAGAAGGTATGAAGAAACTTGTGGAATACCTCAAATGGAGGGGAAGATGTTATTTATATGGAGAAAAGGGTCATAGATTGACAGACCGTTTTGGAGTCCAATGTCTTATCTGCGGAGAACATGGGAATTACCCAACTTAATTCCCTGACCTGAGAAGTTACTTCTAAATCAAGGAAGGACTTATTCCATGAAAATCATTAAAGAGGATGGATTGAAGTGTTTTTGTATTGGTATTCAAGAATAATGTTGTTGAGGTACTTTTATGGTATATTGGAATATCTATGTATTGGTCCATTGTGGTTTTCCATAAGAATATGGCATCAGTAACCATGAAAGGTGATTGAAATATTTTTGGAAAGAAAATGATATGCATAATAAAGAGAAAATGAAATGTTTGATAATATTCATGAGCTCATGACTGATATAAGGGCAGAGTGATATCATGGTTTGAGTATATAGAAATTTTGGGATTTTGCTATGTGGAAAGAGTTAACTTTTAGTAGCATTCATGTTTTCACAAAGGTTTAATGGGTATTCATTTTTTAATAGAATACATGATTAAGGTATTCACATGTTTGGAATGTGACCAACAATATATATCATATGATGAATGATGGTATTCACATGCTCGGTAGATGACGTTTCCAATAATCGTTTTCTGTATACTATGAGATTGGACAGATGTATTTTGGATAAGTCTAAAGATTGCAATGGATTATGTTGGACATCAGATTGTATTGTTTAAGGATATAAATTTTTTTCTATATTATTTCTGTAATGTTATAATAGTGTATTTTTAGAATAAGGGAAACCTTCAGGACGGGCGACAACCCGTCGTGTCAGACAAGGTTGCGGGAATCAAACCCACAACTGAAGTGCAACATGCCTTTATCGCATACCACTGGCCTATATGAACTCATTGGTTAGTACAAACTAGTTTTATTTTATTAAGCGGTATGATAGATGAAGTATAAGTCCATTTTTGGAATCATATACAATTAAACACACCATAGATAGACTTATGTATATTTGATAACTTTTTCTAACCTTTTGTTTGAAATAGATGGAATGACTCATCATTCTATCACATGATTTGCTAAAACTTCACGAATGACAAATTCAACTTCATTTCTTTAAGAGATGAAGTGGAAATTGTTCAAGGCATGAAAAACGGTGATATTGTACCAGAATCAAGTAAGTATTTCTTTTGATTTGAAAATTCTTCAACATTAGGGAAATAGTCTTGAAAACCAAAAATGTTGTCCTAGTTCCCTTATATATGATGAATCAGATGGTACCTTAGAACATAAAAATTGTATGGCTTTGCGACTATTGGATTTTTCATATCCCTGTTATCTACCACTCTCCATCAGAACATGACAGTTAGAATTCTCTTCCATATCCATTTTTTCACCTATGATCTCTTATGTGGGAACCCAAGTGATGAGTTACTTTGGGTATCCGTTTTATTTCTAATGTTCATTTTTTTTAAAATTAAGTTTTAGTATTCCTTTTTATCATGTGGGTTTCTATTAAAGAAACCTTCAAGTAGTAAACCATTTATAACCTCGATGAATTTCGAGGGCGAAATTCATTTTAAGGGGGGCAGAATGTAACACCTCAAGATTTTATGAAGAATATTATTTTAATTTCGTTGATGTCTTGTGTTTTGTGCTACCTAAAAATTATCTTGTGCTATACTCTACACCGTATTAGCTTGTAGTATACGCAACACTAATCTTGGATCGTGTTAAACACAATTTCAAGTTTGTTTCATAGTAGTTATTCAACACAACATTGAGTGTGTGTGTATATATATATATATATTCAATGGACAAATAAAATATGGTTGGATTTTTTTATATGCAACAACAAAGGAGTCTTGCACTACACGCAACCTAGTCTTGACTTGCATTACACGCAATCACAACCTTCCTCGATAGCGTGTGTTGTACGCAATATCGGGTTTCGCTAAAACAACGATATATTGTTATAATATTATTATGGACTAGCTGTTATGAATAGTATTAAATAAATTATGAATTTTATAACCTTATTATTCAACTTACACATTTTCTAGAACATAGTTTCAGAACAAGATAATTTTTTCTGGTAAAATAAGTATTTTTCAAAAAATGCAGTTTTTTCGCCTTTCGATGGCGCACCCACCTTAAATCTTGTTTTTTACATGTCTATAAGTTCAATTTGACAAAATAAAATTCTTCTTTGGAATCAGGATATAAAAAATTACTTTGGATAAAATTTTCATATTATTCTGATAACTTTCATATTTTAATGAATAGTAAAAACACTCTATATATTAATTAAAAACAAATTTTTTCATTAAAATAATTTATATGGTTAGATTATATTTTTAATTGGTTTTAAAGTTTAATTAGAATATATTTTTACCATTTTATCCAATGTTGTTCATTGGAATTAATTTCACGTTGAAATTGGTTATAAACAAGTATCAATATTTTGATAGTTGTTGTTTCTTAAAAACACGCTATTTGTTTTGATAACGAGAATTAATATTAAAAATAATAAATATCACTTCTATGTTTTGAATTCAGAAAAATAGAAATCAATTTTGAATTTGGAATATAAAATAATTCTTACGCTGAAATTTTGGTATTTTGCTGAAAAACATCAATTTTTGATGAATAGTGAAACCACTTAGTGGAAGTAAAAAAACTGACTTTTTCATTTAAATGAAAATTTTCCACTTCTGTGAATTGAATTTCGAAAATCCAAGAGACACAGTTAATATCAAGGACAAAAATGTGGTTCAATGAGATGAAAATAATTTTTGGTGAATAGTAACTTATTACTTTTATTTACCACGGTTAAAAGTAAATAGGGTAATTAAGGGTAAAAATGATATTAATATTAGCCCAACACATGTACTAATTCTATTGGATAAGTTTATTCGACCAAAAACAAACTTAGGAATAAATTTTGACCATTTAGGCCCACTTGGATTAGATTAGGACATTTAATATTATTTTATTTAAAGAATAGTTAAAATAGTTAAAATCAATGTTTAATAACTAAAAATTTTTTAATATAGGGTTATACATAAGTTAAATTCAACTATAAATATTCATTAGAAAGCTAAAATGATTTCATATATAATGGTATTTTATTTTTAATTTTTATACATTAAATAATTTAATTTATTTATGACACAATGATGATGCAGTAATTATCTCATTAATAAAATATTGACATAATTGATGTTATAAATAGTCTAATAAATGTAATTTGAGACTTTTTATGAATTCCACTAATTTTATAGGTTAATATGACATGTGTTTATTTATTTAATTAAATTTTTTCTAACTAATCATTCTGTTTTGATTTTCACAAAAATCAATTACCAAATAGTGTCAAAATTGACATAAAATATTTTTTAAAACAAATATTATATTATTAATTGTTATTTTATTCCTAAAAATCTAAGGTTCGTCCAAATGACTTATATAAGGTTATATATATTAATAATAAACTTGGTGTTCGTTTGGCTTGTTATAGTAAGCTTATTATCCTTATAGTGGAAGAAAACAAGAAGACAAGGTAAAAGTAAAATTATTTAACATAGAGTTAAATCTAAATGATAAGGATAAAATAGTAACCTAAACATGTCTAAATTCAATTTTATGAGAGGATTTAGACACATCCCCACCCTAGCTTCTAAATAAATCAATTTGGATCTATTAACAACCGAATATGACTTTATAATAAAATAATATTTTTAGTTTTTCCTAAGGTGCCCCTCTCCTCCCTTATAAAAGGGAACCTCCTCCCTCTCTTCCACATACCACTTTGAGCCTTCAAGCTCGGCCAAACTCTACCAATTTATCTACTCCACTTCCCTAGAAACATACTAGAGGTATTGGTTGTCTTCAAAGACCATATTTAGTGCCCTAAGAGGAGGTTAAGAAGAGGTTCTTCAAAGAAGAGGTAATGCTCGTTACCGATTCTTTCAACTTTCTTTCTTCTTATACTTATTCTTCTTTAGTTGTTTCATTATGAAGTAATAACATAAGTATCAATTATATACTTATATGTTATTATAATTATGAAACAAACCTATTTCACCATCTATCCATCCTACGGAAAACGAAATCACCGCGCGTGCGTACGTACGGAATACCGTCCCCACGCCCTGGTGTAATCTGTTTTCGACCACCACCTTACTTGGATGGGTATAATGGTGTAAATAAATAACTATATATGATTATTTCATAGTTATATTGATTCTGAAATATTATCAATACACTTCAATACAATTCCACGATCATGGGAATTATATAATCGCTCGTGCGTACGTACGGACTACCGTCTCCACGACGCGATGAGATTCATTCTCCATGTTAACCATTCATGAGTGATTATAAAGTATATATAATAAGTAATCATGAAATATATGACATAATAATGATATAGGATTTATCTTTATATATATGTATGTCATCTACTTAATTCCATTCAATTCAATAAGGAAACGAAAACAACGTTCATGCGTACGTACGACCTACCGTCTCCATGAATGGTGTATTTCATTCCATTTATCGATATATCATATATATATATATATTATGAATATATATTACATATAAATCATGTTTTAAATTATGGAATTAAGTAAATCAGGATATAAGTAATAATATCAAAAACAACAAGTCCAAACACGTACGATAAATAAAACGATTTTACCCAAAACGCTGCTTTAACATGGAACTTACAAAAGAACTGGTAATGTAAAGTCATAAGTGAAGCATATATGATATCATAACAATTAATATGATTCTTTAATAAGTCAATAACTTTATTTAAATAATTATACAGGAGGTTTGGATACGTACGAAGCATATCAGACCTAAGGTAAGGGATAATGTTGCAATCTCAATTGTTTTCTATCCGAGATTTCTTATACATAAGTATTTACTGGGGTTATATTTATCATCCATGTCCAAGTTTTATAAATTTTTTTTCATGTATGTTTAAAATCCTTTTTACCCATTTCTGACTTTTACTATATGGTATGTAAATAATCTTTCTTTTGTTTACCACACGACGAACTTTTTGACTTTTCTGATAAAAGTACGAGGAGAATGTTATTTTTAACTTATACGGAATGAACGGATTTTTACGGTTTCATAATGACTCATTTTCATGAAGCTTCCTCTATAAGAATGTATGATTATTTTCCAAAAAAACCCTTTTATTTTAAAATTGAATGGCATTTTGGGAAAAGAAAATGATTTTGAGGAAGGAAGGATATTTTCCTCAATAATTCATTTCAAGTATTTTATAAAAACTATTTTCCATATAAAATGACATTATTTAATATGTTTATGATTAAAGTATAATGTCTTGATTATTTACATGTTTTGATTCTTCTTATAATGAAATGATATCCATTTTTTTATTTGTATTATGTTATGATGGCTTGATGTTTAAGAATCCCATTCTATTACATGGGTTATGCTATATGATTTATGATTTTATGGAACACGAAGGAATGATTTCATTATGAGATGGGTGGGACCTATATCTCCCTCTAATGCATTGGGTAAAGATTTATATCTCCGGAGATAGACATGGCTGGAACGGTAAGTTAATCCGGTTTTGTAATACAGGACTGGAACGAGGAGTGAACTCGATTCAGAAAGGGACTTTGTCCACTAAGATGGTCTTGGAAGAAATGTCTTGGATACTATGGAAATAATATCATGTGCTTAATGTTTTTCCACAATTAAAAGTTTTATTTACATGTTATTTTATCATTATTGATGTTCTATTTTGATCTTTGCCTTACGTACTTCCATGTTTTATGTCATTGCACAAGATTTCAATGTTTAAACATTATGTAAATGTTTTTATGTTCAAATGTATATGGCTTGTTTTATTTTCTCAATGCTTACACTTACTGAGCATTTGAGCTCACCGTTTATATGTTTTCTTTTCCACAAGATTTAAAAAAAGGTTTTAGGTAAGAAAAGAAAAGGGGAAGATCTTTATGGGAGATGTTGAAGATCTTTCACCATGATTAGAAGATTTTGTTCCAAGTTTCCAAAGACCCTAAACTATTACGGTCCTTGTGTGTCTATTTTTTTCATATATTAAGTATTCCGCAAAAGTAATGCGATGTCCATGTAAGTCAAGATTCGGGTCTCTAAACTGGGTCCTAAACCAAACAATGGATGCCATCACACACCCAAAATCATCAACACTGGGTTTCAAATGCATTAGTTTGTGATTACTACAAGAATGGTACTCTCCCCAGCCTAGATCCAGCTCGACAGGACCTCTAGTCAATGAAGATCTGCCATCCAATCGATCAACAACAATTGATGGTCTAGAATTAGATGACCTTGATAGCTGTCTAAAAGAATTTCAAAATCCTATACTCAGAACATGTTAATGAGTTCCTCCTTACTCTTAGGGAGGCTGATTAATTAATTAATAGGGAATTTATCCCAACAGCACATGGGTCCCACCGATGGGGACCTTCCGGTAAACATCACCAATAATGAATTGTGGAAAAATATCCTCACCATGTAGAGGATACTACCTTGTAGGCCCCATATGAATCCATATGGACCTTAGTGACCAGGGGGGGCCTACAAAGGGTGATGATTAGTCAACAAAGAATAATACATTGTTCTTATTCTTGCTGAATATGCCCGTTAAGTAAATATAGTGGATACCTATTAGTAGACGAAAATTAATACTCATTCTGTTAAAGTTATCCATGAAAATAAGGTGGAAAATGAGAAGATGAAAATTACTATTCAAAAACATCAATCCCTCTATGAAAATATGGTGGAAAACTATGAGTAGATGCAAATAACTTCCCATTCACCAGATGTCAGTTAGTCAAATATGAAAGAAAATTACAAGAAGATAAAAATCCATGCTCATTCATATCATGCCCACCATGAAAATACGATAGAAGATTACAGAAAGATAAAATTACAACTGATTCATATCAAGACCATCAGTCAAATATGATGGACATTGGAGAAAGTAGCTAGCATATCCCAGTTGTAAATCAGGGAATGATTCATACCTCTTCCCACAGATGGGAGAACTATCAGTGCTTACTAGCATGAAATGGAGGACCATAGAAGGAACATATTATTTCTTCGACACCATACTGGTAATATATTCTCATTCCCACCAAGAATATCTCTCAAAACATCTTAGAAATGATAGAGGGTCAGACATAAATCCTTTACCACATCGTACAAACTTTCCATGATGTAATCATATCCATAACAGTAGCAAGTATTTGGGCCCATAATCTAGACTCGTCAAGTGGGGTGACTCATCAACACAATGGGGTGGTCACTCAGAAGAAGACCTATATCCCCGATCCCATCTAGGAGGCTCACCATAAAAATACCATGATAAATGGACAACAAGATTAGGTATAAAACCCATTCCAACTGAGGGACACATGTCGAATTCGGTGGCCACTCTAGAGAAAGCATATATCCCTGTTAGAATTCCAAAAATCTTACCTCCATATCTCAATAGTACCATGGGAGTCACTCAAATAAGAAACCATATATTAAATTTGTCACATATATAAACCAAACATAGTTTCCTATAAGAGAGTGCCTAAGATGAAATCACACCAAAGACAGCTACAAAATGAAGAGTTGAGTCATGACCCTACTATATTATAAGCTAGAGTTCTTGAGGCCATCAAACATCTATCAGTGGTGGATCAGGATCCTATTGATCCATTACCAAATTATATAAGTGATAGTATTAGTTGTGAAGGCCCTCCCCACAAAAATATTACTAACATATCTGGAGGTCCTCCCCAGAGAACCTACCATGAAGGAATCCTTCTTGGGTATAAACCAATTGATCATATGATCTTATATTTTTATGAGCATCAAAGTATCCCTCCTTGAGGAAATAAGATCAAATAGAAAGAAGGTCATCCCCTTGATTTTGTTTTCCCTAATGTTACTCCCCAAAGTCTAATCCACATAAATTCTCCCTATGGTCAAAAATAAAGCTGTGATGGTAGTATTTTCTGTAACATCATTCACTATAAAGGTTCTCCCCATAGTGACATATTATTTATGCAAAAAGTTCCTCCCCTTCCTTTCATCCACCCAGAAGGTCCTCCCCACGTTATACACTATAGACAATCAACCTACGGTTGGACATCAAGTTGTAATGTTAGTCCTCACCAAGACAAGAGTTTTTGTGAAGGACCTCCCCACAACGTCATCTCATGTCGGTAAGAAGGTCCTCCCCTTGCTGAGTCAAAAGCGAGAAGTCACTCATATTTTGAGTCGCTTGTAAATATGGGGCTAAACATATTATATTCCCTATAAATTACAAGGGACTTCCTTTCTCAACCAGGAGATGGCCCAAGACAATGATCCTCCTCTGATCTTTCGTGGGACCATTCCCATACTAGCAAGACCTCTGCTAGCCTCGCTAATTGCGAAAAGACAATCAAGAAACGCCCATGTTGGGATGATCAATTAGAGGAGTCATTTTATAAGAACACAAGGAGATGTTGATTGTGAGAAAAAATTGGTCTGGGATGACATAGACATTATGTTTTTTTCCCACATCCACTTCTCAGTTTGACATCCTAGAGGAATTTTCTGAAAAATGCGTACATAACATCCATCTCAATCTCTAGACAACTCTCCACCACCTGAAGGAAAAGTTATATCTTTATAATGAGTATGTAGACCATGAAAAAAATATTAGAATAGATTCATCATCTAATTGACTTTGGAAGCCCTTCTGTCTGTATGTTAACCATGATAAGAGAAGAAATGAAAATATCTTTAATCATCATGCCTCAATGCATTGCATAAGTTGAATTGTCAAATTATCAACACCTCCACTGGTGTTCATATTCGGGGATGGGGAGAGAATGGATATTTTCATTTCTCCTCATGAACCATTCATCAAAATCCACTGTAATTGGTATCTGGTAATTTCATTATTCTAAGGTGGATATTAAAAAAAAACCTTGCTTAGGAAAGACGACACACTCAACAATAATCAACCCTAAATAAGTTTCAAAAGAATTATTCCCAATGACAAAAACCCATAAAAACTCATAAAATAAGAAGATGAGAACATTCAATAGGATTTTCACTTAAGAGAATACTATCATCAAGAACAAATAATGTCCTTATAGGCAAGAAGTTCTCATACATACTTGGCATTGTATCTAAATCATGCTCGAATAGGGATGCACAAGATCAAGAGAGTGAAAAAATGCAGTAATCACCACATTATGGGATCATCCCCAACCCATAGGACCAGGAGAATATTTAACAAAAAAAAATTCACCTCAAGGGAAATAAACTCGACCTAAGGCACATCAATAAGAGAATAGGGGAACCCCAAGCCTGTAGGGATAGGTAAATGTTTACCTCAACCACCCCAAAATATAAATTAGTGTTTTCCCATACAGGGTATCCTATTCCTTCTCTTCTCAAGACCCATTTCCCTCAAAAGAGATCCATATGACCAGGCTTCATAGAGGTTCCCTTTGAGTCGTTTCTGTCTAAGAAAATCAAAGAGGATCTCAAAAAATAAGGGAGAGATCCATAAAAGGACCCAAATAGATATCATACCATTTTGTAGCCAGTACAACACCCATAATACCTTACACATTAGTGAACATTGTGGATTTCAATCCTATAGACAACATAAAAAATGAGACAAATGAAAAAGTGAAACGAGAAGATGATTCTATCCAAAATTTATTCCACAATAATAGTGAAGATGCACACTCTTGTATGTAGAGGATCACCCTAAATTTTAGTGCTCCCTCAATAAATCCCCCATTTCCTGCCTAGAAAATCCCTAACAAGAATAAAGTAAAGGATACACATAATTTTTCTTCCCTTAACAATGAGGAAAATTATCTCCTCACACTCCAAGAAAGATTCACCCAAAAGGGGGAAAAATGAAATATTTGAGGTGACTCAATGTTGAGTTCCTCCGAGGTGGAGTTCATATCAAATATAATCATTGTATAGAGACTTATTGTGAACTTCTAGAAGGTGTACCTTAGAAATATAGGTTTATCTCGACAATGGAAGCAGGTCCAATGTATCCTCCCAAATCAGCACCTAGACCATTGGGTTAATTGGCCTGATCATGGATGGACATCAATATTTTCCTCCTTTAATTAGACAATGGGAGAGGGTCATGGAAAATCCTCCAAATATTTCCTCGACCGGATATCTGCCTCACATATTTGTAGAAATGGTGCATTAAATCCCGCCTATTTCTGCATCGTCCAAGATCATGTTTAACCAAACACATAAAAGGATTATCGACAACATAAATTCATTGATAGTTAAATTGGAATCCATAGAGGAGTGGAATACACAAAATTATCCGGAACTAAAACCTTACCCAGAATAGGTGAGTGACACCCCACCACTCTCAAACTTCAGGAGTCCTAGGTTTCTGATATTCAATGGATAAGGTGACCCGAAACAACATTTGGCTCATTCTGTGTGCCATTATGATCCCATGATGGGAAACCCTAAGCTATAAGAAGCAGTGAAACTCAGATGATTCATATGAACCTTTTCAGGGCTATCCTTCCTATGGTATACTGGTTTTCTAGCTTGGTCAATCACATGATGGGAGGATATTCATCCACAATTTCTCATTCAGTTCAGCACAACTTTGGAGAAGAAAATAATTAGTGACCTCTCAAATTGAAAATACAAAGAAATCAAGAGAGTATCTTATTTAGTTTATAAATGGAAAGGGATGACCTACTACATGAACCAACCACTTTTACAGGAGGATGTGCTCAATCTACTCATTGATAACCTTGATGATGAGCTGTGAATGCTGCTCATCCCGATGAAGTGTGTAGGTGGGTTTCAAGGTTTCTTCACTATTTCCCAAAGAATGAAGGACTCCATACAACAGACTAAGCTCACATCCTAGATAAATCCACCAATATTAGGGAAAATATTAGGGAATGTAGAGGCACCATCCATCACACCTAATCTAGCCTACACAACTTCTCTTTCTCCAAAACCTACACCATATCATGTAGAACCCCAGGGTTTCAATGGAAACCCCAATATCGATGAGATGAGCAGAGGGGACCTAAGAGAAATCAATTTGAGGAATGAAGGAATAAGTTTTACTCATTCTGAGATGATCAAGTCTAGGGCTCTTTTATAGCCACTATAGAAAATGATTTTATCGACCTTCCAAAGCTGAATAGGCTCAACTAGGAAGGTCTCAATGACAGACCGAATTATTTCCCATTTAACTGGATACTGTGACACACCATTAGAGAATTCTTCATCTTTAAAGACATCTTGCCGATTATGGTAGATTCTGGTCTGGTGAAATTCAGAAGGCCACCATTACAAGTATAATATGTTTCCTCCACTACCCATGAGGAAGGAGGTGAGTGGAAAGAAGTTGCTATCAAGAGGAAAATGAAGTTTGAGAGTTAATAACTTAGAAGAAAATCAACTGAGCTCATGGTATTCTCTAAGTATAGTTAAATAATCCAATTATTCCCCTAGCTGATACCGTTGTAATGCAACTAACATCATTAACCCCAAAAATATCCATAAGTATGCCTTCCAAATAGTGGTCTGGATAGAATGGTAGGAAGAAAACATAGGAAGATGAACCTGCATCATGGAAAATGTTTCTTTGACACTCAAATTTTATGCCCCCAGATATGAAACAATGAACACCTCCCCACAAAAAAACCACTAGAAACAGTCAACTAAGAAAAGTCATCATCAGTTGAGGAGTTGATTTTTAGATCCATTAATGACATAAAATTAATGGGTACCTTCTCCAAAGATGAGTATGACTATAAACCCGAGTTCTTCGCACACGACTGGGTAACTTGAGGAAGAGGCCATATAAACTAAGGATTCTAGGGAAGGTGAAGCTTTGTTTGAAACCATACTTCTAACCACATCCCTACATAAACTATCAATATCATAGAAACTCAGGGAAGATATGTCCAACGAGTTCTATAGGAGTAGTAAAATCCTCCTATATTAGCTAAAAGCCTCCCTGACCCTATCACTATGGAATATAAATCTGAAGAGGAACAAGTGTCAGATCACCCTTGGCAGGAAGGTAGACCTACCCAACCCAACCCACTAGGGACAAGAGTACGTCCAACACCTGTATTTAAGGTCGATCCATCTACACACAATACTCAAACCTCTTAAGTTAATATGAAAGATCATACGCACCCATGGAATCATAGGCCTTTATACCAGAAGTATGACATCTGAAAATAGTTTGCCTTAGTACCATCCAAGCTACCAATCCTGGATGCCCTAATCTTGTCAAAAGACCTCAAGGATTCACTCATATAGGCTCTGATAAGACCTTAGGAGTTAGACGCCGAGGTTTCCAATTCTAAGGAATATCAGATAGATATTGGTTATGTATAATTCCATGAAGTTATCTTTTTCATAGATTGAGATCGATATTCCATTATATAAGGACACATCAGGCCCTTGTATGTGACTGGTAGGATAAATGATGTTGATGTTTGAAAAGTCTTCATTGAAAATGGTTTTGTATTTAACCTCATTCTAGTATAGACACTTCACCAGCTGGGCAACAATGAGGATAACCTAGTACCTTCCATCGTAACATTATAAGGCCATGATAAATGTGTGAAAAGGCCATTAGGCCAAATCAAGCTTAAGGACCAATTTGGATACCACATAGAAAATGTAGTATTCCTGGTGGTTCAAAAGAACAAAAACTTGAACGTCTTTCAAGGAAGGATCTGGTTGCATCAACATGCATCAATCCCCTCATCATACTATCAATTCCTCAAATACCTAATTAATGGATGAATCTGGATGTTGTAGGCTAATAAGGCCCCATTAAAATCCTATGAGTCACATTATATCAATTCAAGACTCTATTAAAGGAAATGGAAACAGCCCTTATTCAATGGAGTTGTTTGGTTCATCACCCCGAATGGTCTATAAATTATCACAACCAGCCCCTTTAAATTTCTAGGTGAATAATATGCATTACCCATCAATCAGATCGGGTTTATGAGCCCAAATTCAAACATGTGTTCAGTGCTCCTTATGATTTTATTCATGACCACTGAGTCCAGTAGTGTTGAACCATTTGATGACTCCCCAGACAATGGTGGAAGCTTGAATTAAAAATTCCTTCATTCCATCCTCAGATCTTAGGAAATTATTACGTCATCAACTAAGGCAGAAGAGGTTGTCTCATCACCCGAAAAGGACAAAGTCATTCCTTCCCTATCCCTCGCTCTATCTTTTGAAAAATTATACGAAATTGTATACCGTCATCTGGGTCAGGGGAAGTCACTTCATGACTCATGTATCAAGATATGGACTCCTCTCCCGACTCTAGGGATATTATCCCACTACTTTATCCCTCTATAGGATAAGAAGATGAAGAGGATGAAGAAGAGGAGGAAGTACCTTAGGGATACTCCTCCAGAATTTGAGGAGGGTGTCTCTACCACCACGGATGAACTTAGATAAATAAATATTGGTACATAAAAAGACCTAAGACCCACATATATCAGTGTGGCCACATTATAGAAAGATAAAGTGGTATATACCTCATTTTTGCAGTAACATTGGGATTAATTTGATTTAAACTACACAAAAATGATAGACCTTAATCCTGAGGTGGTCACTCACCCCTTGGGATCACCAGAGGAAAACTAAGGAAATAAACAAGCAACCGGAAGGATGTATCCAAAACATGCCACAAAAAATGAGGCTGAATTGGACAATATAATCAAATAAATCTTCATTCAGCAGGTCCAATATCCAAAATGGCTCACCAGTATATTCCTCATCAAGAAAAAAATTTTAAAATCAACATCTACATCGATTTATGAGATCTCAATTGACACTACCCGAAGGATGATTTTCCTTTCCTGGTCATAGAATGATCAATGCAATAACTGGATATCATTACCTCTCCTTTATGGATGACTATTTAGGATATAATGAAATCTGAATTGAAAATGAAGATGAAGTGGTAGTCGCCTTCAAGGCCCCCCAAGGAGTGTTCTACTATCGGTTAATTCCCTTTGGATTGAATAATTCCAGCACTACGTACTAACATTCCATGCATTAAATCATCAAAACCTTCCTTTTAAGGGTTTTTAAATGTTATGATGATGACCTTTTGTTTAAATCTCAACAATTCTCTAAACACCTAGCAGATATTGGGACCCTCTTCCAACGATTGTGGAATCATAGCCTGAAAATGAACCCCTTGAAATGTTATTTTGGTGTTACCTCTTGGAAATTCCTCAACTTCAATGTATTACATCGTTAATCAAAGTAGATTCGAAGAAGACCAAGTCTATATTAAGCATGGAACCTCCTCACAAACTTATAGAGCTAAGAGGAATTAAAGGAAATGTATCCTACACCTGACACTTCTTAGCCAACCTTGCAAGAAAGTGTCTGTCTTTCACCTGGTTGATGAAAAAATGGGTTACATATTATTAGACATACGATTTTTAGGAAGCATTTGATAGTCTCAAGAAATATATTATGGGACCTCCATTGATTATGCCTCTTATCAAAGGAAGTCCACTTATTTTGTATTTGAAAGACTTAAAATGACCACTAAGAACCTTCATCTTACAAAGGAATGATGCCAACTGTGAAAATTGTTAGGCCATAATAATACAAAGAGACACAAGAGGGGAGGGGGGATTGTGTTTTTTTGATAATCTTGAAAGATTCTAGATATTGAAACTCTTTGCGATTTATGCAGATATTCAGTGTTCTCTTCTATAATAAATACGAGTAGTGGAAAAATAGTGAAAAAGAACACAAATTTTTTTATTGCGGTATAGGGAACAAAGATCCCCTATTTCACTCCACCAATTCTCTCTCTACAAGATTTGTGATTTTCACTAGAAAGGTCCTCTTTTCACAAGACCTTCAAATCCAATACTGAGTGAAGGCCATTGACACCATTACAACAAGGAAAAATGGAACCTTCAAGTTCTTTTATAAGGAACTAGTTATCCATATATTAGAAGAAGAATCTAACACTTAATCCTTAATTGAGTCTTATTAGTTGAAACTCTAATAAATTAAAAGGATTTTATTTTATGGTGATATGAATTGAACTTCATAGTTGCATATACACCTAACAGAATATCGAACTTATTCTTTAAGGATGAATTCTTTCAAGTAATAAAATCTTTGAATCAATCCTGGTTGCAAATAATATTCAATTATATAGAAATAAAAAATTACTAGTAATCTCATAGTAGTACGAGGTGGAAAATTATATCTTCAAAGTGTAGCCTCTTTCAAAAAATAACTGAGATGATAATTAATTATAGTATATCGTTAAAAATATATTCATAAAAAGTATGTCGTTTATATATGGAAAATTTATCAAACCATGTCTCTCATGAAAAAACATTCTAATCATATATATAGAACAAAGAGCTTTATTTTGGTTGAGTTGATACAAAAATGTCACCTGACAGATCATAGATATTCAAATATGAATTATTCAGAAGTGCATAAAATCCCTTAGAAATATAAATGATTTACTCCATTGAATACAAATATTTTAAATAATCATAAAGATCCTTTTTAATCATTCGTAAGTGATCTTTGAATCTATCTCTATTTCTGTCAGGACCATTACATAAATCTCAGATAAAATTGTGGATTTAAATCTCCATCATTGAATAGTCCAACATAGGGTTCAAGCATAGTGTAGGGTTACTTTTCATAGTGTAGGGTTACTTTACATAGCATAGGGTGAAAAATTAACATAGGGACGAGAATGAATACATCCATCCATCCAATAGAGGGAATGAATAATTATTCTAGTTGGATTTTTATTCCATGCGTTTATTCAAACATAGGGTTTCTTATCCATATGTTTAGTGTTCAGTGTTGGGATGATGATCCATACATTCATTCACCGAACGTTGGTTATGAAAAATTTTTACATAATGGAACCCATATATTTGTATTACATAAAAAATATATAAGTATTAATAATATATATTCCTGAAAAATACATAAACCAACATTATTATAAAACAAACAAGGGTTTTTTTTGTAACACCCTGAAATTCTAAAGTACAATTTTGTATTCAATAGAGTGTATAATAGGAATAACCAAGAACATAAGGGATTGTAATATCCCAAGATAGTAATATATGTTTAATATTTTAAATAAATTCAACACATGATATATCTTGTAATTCATGCAACACTGAGTTATCTTATGTTAAAATCCATAGATACCTTCCTTGATAGCTTGTGTTACACACAAGAATGAGTTTCACCAAATGAAAATATAATATTGAAATATTATCATTTAATATAATATGACATAACCTAGCCATTATGTTAGTGGTTATGAATAGTATTAACTATATTATGAAAATCTATGTTTTATATAAATATAAAATTAATTCATGGGTTACAAATTAATGAGAAACGAAAATAAGAATCAATTTGATATAAAAAAATATGATTATTTTTTTGTTTACAAAGGAGTTTTGTAATAATAAAAATAATTAATTAAAAGTAGTTAATTATTTTAATGATATATATTTTTTAAATTCAATCAAATATTTTTTTTATTCATTCATTAGGTTTTATATGCATAAGATAAGAACAAACACTATTTTACACATAAAAATCTATATTTTTATGAAGGAATTTTACCACCTTTTAGTGGAGAACCCATTTTAAATATAAATTTTGACAATTTAATTGATTTAATATGTCAAAATAAATTTAACATTCAAAATAAAAACATAGAAATTAGGTTAGGGTGAATTGTTTATATTTTTTGGAAACATATCATTTTTAAGGAATAGTTAAAAATACTAAATTTTAGTTCAAAACTGCTTTTTCATATATTTTATTTATAAGATTAAATTATACTTTTAATTGGTTTTAATGTTTAATTAGATAATATTTTTATAAATTAAAAAAAATTATGTCATTGGAATCAATTTCATTTTGAAAGTGATTATAAAAACATAGAAAACTTTCGGACGTTTTTACTTCAAAAATATGCATTCTCATCCCGTCTATGGGAATAAATTTAAATTAATTTCTTACACTTCTATGATTGGAATTTAAAAAAATGGATTCCATATTTTGATTAAAAATATTTTATAATTTCTAATAATACAAAATTATTTTTGGACCTAAAATATTAGTGAATGTAATTAAAATTAATTACAATTATTAAGGTAAAATAAAGCTTAATAAGGGACTAAATCTCAAGATTAATGGCCCAAATGAAAAATCCGATAGTCCAAAACCAATTTTATGGTAACAAATCATCCATTAAACGTCCTGTGTTTATTTCATTTTTGTTTTTGAAGACTTTAGTGTGGGAAAAACATGGGTACGCCTAAATTTGTTTTCAAAAATACCAAGTGAATCCTTTTCCTCCCTTAAAAAGAACACCACCTCTCCCCATTCCTCACACCTATCAAGACAATTTCTATCGAAAAAGATATGAAAAAATATCTCCTCAAAATATATCCACTCATCCTAGAATCCTCCACTTTTAAAGGAAGCAATCCAAGGAAGCCTTTTGGTAAACACAAAAAGTAGTTACCCGATTAAGAGGTAACAAGCTTCATCAAGATCTTTAGTTTTATTTCCCTTCTCCAATCCCTAAAATATTATTATTATATTATTTAAAAAAAATTAGTCTCAATATACTAGTAGTTTTTATGAGAACTTTTTTACCTACACTTACACAAACTTCCATCTATTGGGTAACAGACATACTGTTTCTGTGTATGGCGAATTACTACCTCATGAAACAATGATTGTTCATTTTTCCTTTACCAACATTCATGGTTGGAAATTATGATAGAAATTATGATTATATATTTTATATATTATATTTATTATTTATTTATACTTATTTTATCCTTTTATAACACATAAATTTAATACTTTCCATATTACATTAATAAGATAACATTGTTTGAGGAAGTGTGGATTACCTTCCCCTCAAAGCGATATGATTTATTCACACTAGACATGGAAAGAATTAAGGATAATTTTAATAATAATATATTCAAAATATTACATAAATAGGGTAATATATTTATAATATATATATTTATCATTTAATTTTCATTCTTTTAATTCAGAAAAGAAATGAAAGTAGCGTTCATGCGTACGTACGCCCTATTGTCTCCTTGAATGGTGCATTTCATTTATTATTTCCAAACATTATAGATTATTCTAAATACATAATTACTGAATATATATGATAAATTAAATCATGGTTTAAATTCTTTATATGATTAAATAATGATCTAATTAATAATAACAACAAATAAAAAGTCAAATCATTTTTAAGAAAACAAGACAATTAACACCTAAAATAGTAAAAATAATGAAATATTATTAACAAATGGGTAATAAGATATTTTAACAGGATAATATATGATGTAATAAATAATAATATAGTTCTTTTATAAGTTATTAACATGTTTAAACCCCTTATACATGAGTTTAAAGGGTTTTAACCTAAAAGGAAACATAAGGTAAGATATTTCCATCTCACTTTTTACATCCGTGAGATAAATGTCATATTCACCGCTTACTTATTTTTTGTGGTAAAAATGATATGAATTTTGATATATTAAATCATTATTTCTTTTGTCATAATGGTATTTAGATGTTTAATATGATGATTATCACTTTTGGGTCTTTCGATTCATATGTAAGGGATTTCCATCTCACCTTTTACATCCATGAGAAAAATGCCATATTCACCACTTACTTCTTTTATGTGGTGTACCTACTGACCATTTTGATATATTACATCATGAATTATTTTATCATCATGGTATTTATATTTACCATTTTATTATTATCATGTATGGGTCTTTTGATTCATATGTAAGAGATTTTCATCTCAATTTACATTCTATTGAGACTTAATTGTTGTTATGAACCCAGTTCCTTTTATATGTTATATATACTGCCTTTAACTTGTTATATCTTGAATAACTTTGTTATCATGGTATTATAAGTTTTTTTTTCTTTCATTTGGATTATGATTTAAAATGTTTTAAAGTGGTATCATACACTTTGAAATGTTTAAAGATTATTTTCCTCAAGACTAATACTAATGATCTTTCAATGGAATTTTCATTTGAGGAAATTGTATAACCATTGTTAAATAAACTATTTTATTATTCTATAGTTATTCATGAATATTTTCAATTATTAGTAAGATTTTCCAACTCTTTGTTACTAAGTTTTTTAAGAAAACTCAACAACATTTATCTCTTTAGTCAATGAGACTCCTTTATTATAAAAACCATGTTTTATTAAAATGTTTTCAATTTTTTTAAAAATGATTTGGTAAAGAAATTTTTACCCTTTTTTAATTTACCAATTTTTTCAAAGAAATATTTTATTCACTTTCCTAACAAGGAGTTTTTCAATCATTTTTTCAATGCAAAAGAAATGTTCTTTTATCTAGTACAGATTATACAGATTTACCCACCATCATTTCATTGAAGCTTTCTTTTCATGTTTAAAAGTGTAATTTTTAAAGAAATTTTTTTCAAAACATGATTTTCAAAGATTATTTTCAAAAGGTTTTTCAAAAAAAAATTATTTTCCCCAAGAATGTTTTTAAAAGATATTTTCTTAGTATTTCTAATCATAAACAACAAAAACCCATTATTTTTACTCCACATGGGATTTTTTGTACTGGTACTATTCTTATTCTTCCACAAGATGATTTATTATTGATTTGGACAAGGATAGTATTCACATTCAATTCCTTAATTCATTTTTATTACACTTGAAATATTATATCTTTTATGATGATCAAACATTGAATTTTTACAAATTATCCATTTCATTTTTCATGAATATTACTATTTCCTAAACCGTATACTATTTTACATATAGTGTCTTAATTTAGAGTATTTGATTATTTGGGGAAATATTGATAATTATGTATCCTTTATTCAATAAAGATATTTTATAAGGCTTATTGTTTATTAATTAAATCAATTTCTTGATATTAAAAATGCTTTGGACATGAAATTATTGGTGGATTGTGGAATTTATATAGCTCCTTGATACATAGATTGGTTAACCCGTGAAAAAATCGTTTCAAAAATTAAATAGGGTTCAATCTGTAGTTTTAAACTATCTTGTAAAAGGTCTTGATGGTATAGGTTTTCATGTTCCTAATACATGATGTCCATTAATAAATAATTTCCCTCATTTAGTTTTAGTTATTATTCATCCATGAGATTTTATGTCAACATATCTATGGATAAATTTTATTTTCAGTTAATTGATTAAATGGAACGTGTTTCAGTTTCTTACCTTTCCATATTTATTTTTTCATATCAAGTTATTTGAATGGAAGTTATTTCCAGTCATTTTTTGTCCGTATTATTTATGCACTTCCATTCGGTTTATTGATTATATGGCATGTATGCTTAGTTTTTTACCTTTCCATATTGAATATTATTAATGGTTCATTATTTATTCCACTTTATTTTTACCTTACTGTGCATTTGATCTCACCTATATTATGTTTCATTACCTATCACCCCACTCCTTGAGCCGGGTGTCGACCTATTGGGGGTGGTGGTGGGAGTATGTCAAAACATCTACCACCTCATGCATCCCCCTACCCCTTTTCCAAGTCCACCACATGTTGGCTCTGTCAGATCCACATGTTGACTCTACCTCAGTGGTCTATACACCACCTCCATGTTAGCATCTTGACGGGTTGGAAAATCACTAGTGAGATGTCCTCTTCTATCACATGAGTAACATCACATCTCCCTAGGATGACTAGATCTAGCCTAAGAGTCCTGGACAACAGATCCTCTATCCTGGGACCTCTTGTGATGTCTCCCATGTCCCAATCCCTATTCTTTACAACATCCCCTGCTTCCAAGGTCTCTACACTTGTTTTCCTCCTGCTGACTTCCACTAGATACCTCTACTTAGCCAAGAAGATCTCGACCACCAAAGATCGCTCGAGCACTACAACATAAGTTGGAATTCATAGAGGCACAATGCTAGATCAGATGTCCTGACGTAAACCTATGTCAAGGATCCAAGATCTGAAGTACTAATGTATGACCATATCCATCAAGTACCTGAAGAGGTTGGTGAACCTATATGAATGGACAACCACCATCATGATTCCCTTCTAGAGCTTAAGAATCTCCTGAAAAAAAAACTGTTCTCTGCATAACCGGAGAGGAATCCTATCTAAATAGATGTTCAAACTATATCCACAAAAGAGATTCCTCATCGTGAGTCTGCATGGTCAAACTAAACCATCTCTATACTGAACCCTGAATAAGGCTCACTCCTATGATCACCATGTAGTTTTCAAGTGTTCTCCCTAGATGAAAAACTCTGGTCACCACCTCAAGTCGGTCCTGAGTTTCATGAGGGTTAGACTCACCTAATAACCTGAGGGGTATATATTTCTAAAACTCATGGAGCATGATCAGACTGTTCTCTTCGTCTGATGGTACTACAGGTACCATGTGGTACTCTAATGGTGGTGGTACAACTGGTGCATCCGCTACAGGCAACACCTAGGGAACTGACCCCTAAATCGAAGCCTCTTCAATAAGGGGGTCATTCTCATGATCAAGCTGTTGAATCCTAGTTGGTACGTGTCATAGAATAATTTTTTAAGGAAACAAGATGTACCACAGTCAATGAGTATACTTGGATAGCTGACTCAAAAAGGAAATGGAAACCATAACCCATTCCCATATGATGCATGTACCATTCGTTTTGTTTCCCTACAATTCGTGTTCTCATGTACCAAGTTGAAAAGTATGGTATCTGAATCCAGGTGTATAGATACGTCGGCCACTCGCACCAACACTAGACTCACTGGCCTAAAAGCCGAACTTAAAACACTTAACACAATTTCCCCAAACCAACCTCATAGACTCCCAGTCCCTACGTGGAACTGATCGCTATGATACCACTTTGTCACAACCTGTCCTAGTGGGTCTCATGTCGTGACTCACCAATATAATCTTCAATAGGCCAGGGGATGGTGACTAGCACCGAGTAAGCATATCACTAACATGGGAGGCATTGCCTATATACCTGTATGCACACACACATCTCCAAGCCCAAAAATTATAAAATGTCAGAACTACTAAGGAAAAAATGATTTTCATGCCACTAAACCCAACCAACAGAGTATTACAGAAGGTAAAGTGAGGAAAAGTAAACTAGGATATAATAAAAGCCGACCGAAATAAAGAGTTTGTAGACTAAAAAGTCCAAACTGTTAATAAGATAGGTACTGGGACTGATGATTGACACTGAAGGAACACCTCAGCCTGTAGGAACTCACAATGCTCTATCCGGTCCTAGTATACCCTGGACTCCATCAAAAGGTCCCCCATCTTCACAACACATGAAACATGCAGGAAAACCCCATGCACGGGTGAATATAACAATACTAAAAAGGGAACCACGAAAACCTCAAAGTAATACAAAAAGTAAAGGTGCAATCCTCTCTAAAAAGTATATTTCTATAGTACACATAAAAAGAGAAATATCCATATAAACTCAAAACCCAAACCCATAGTCTAGAGGAAAGTCACAACCACTGTATACCCACACTAGGGATTCAGTTCAAAGATTCCACAAAGCACTCATCCAAGAGAACTCAGTCCATGAATATGATAGCACCAGTTCCGTCCTTATGAGAAGTACTATTCTTCAGTAACCACCATGGGAGAGATATGTGCATTGATAGATCTGAAGAGAGTAAAGATACACTCATTTTGGGAGAAATCACTCCTATGTGGGGAAGATCACGGTACATGAACAAGGATCACTACCAGGGCCTTTACCTACACCATGACTCATCCAGATTCACCTTCTAAGTAAAGTACCAACATCTGGTAGGATTGGTCATGTGGATAAACTGACTCTACTTAGGGTACATGAATGTATATGGGATATTACTTAGGGCCTCTCTGAGGGACTCCTACTCAATCCAGAAAGTCCTGTTGAAGGGGTAACACTTTTATGTATTGGAAAAAATACCACTGACCTTTAGGGAGAAAAAGAAAAGGGTAACCAACCCAAAAAAAACCTGTCCAATATACGGTGGATAATGAGATTATTTCATGTAGAAGAAAGAAAATTGCATGTAGTGGAGTCACAAACCATATCCCTTGACCCTAGGCACTACCCGTGAACAACAAACCATGTCAAAAAGAACATGTCATGTAGAAATGATATACATGGTGTGTGGGTATGATCACATGTTGTGTCCTATTATCCATGGTCTGCTTCATGTACACTAGCCATGTGCCCGTACATGACTTCAAACCATGTCTTCCAACCCGTGTATCGGTACACGGGGTAGCCCACAATAACTAGCCTGGTCTAGTCATGTGGTGGAATACATGTTGTGTACTCCACCCTTTTTCCATGTATCTTTCGATACACACACTGAACTTTGAGTAAGGGGCCACATGCCATGTGACAACTGTCACACATCATGTTCAACCTTTTTGTCACTAAAAACCCTAGACGATGCTCAACGGGGACAACACGCCATGTATCACGGGATATTCTCCATGTTCTTCATGGATTTCTAGAACCAAAGTTCTTCCTTTAGTGCTTCGGTTGATCTTTAGACATTTAATCCAATCATCCCTTTTCCTTGAAATCGAAGACCCCGTGTTGTTTCACAACCAAAACACTAAATCAGTAGGTTTTGGGCCTTCAATAAACTCCAAAACCCTATTCGATCTTTCACCTGAAGTGAATTCCACAAAAAAATTCTCTTGACCCACATCTATTCATCCACCTCCATCATCGTTTCACCTTTGTTGGGTCTTCACAATGTCAGATCTACAATTTCGAATCATTATTCCTCAAGATAAATGCACAAAGATCCTTCATTGATAAACCCAAGAAGAATGAAGAATGTGCAGGGTGAACAGGGGAAGAAGAATCACAAGATAATAACCCAAGTAATGAACCTCGACCATTTCCTATAACATCCACAATCCGGTCTATTAGAAGGATCAAACAACTAAACCAAAACATAAATCAATTCCCCAAAATCAAACACACAGTCACCCATCTTGCAAAACGATCTAAAAATGGCTCAACATGTTCTTTAGTTGATCCATGTTAATTGTTGAATCAATGAATGGGTAAAGAGAAACCAAAACCCATGCCCTATATTGAGTTATAATTGATCACCGACGAATGGGGATTGCACTGTCATCGTCAACGAGATCCTCCACTCTGAAGGCACAATGATTCACGGTTATTTGATTCGTTGTCACCATTCGTCAAGAGGTTTCCCTAAGGGGGTCTCCTCTCCAATTATCCAGAGAGTTATAGGGTTATGTGGATAACCCTGATGACTCTACTTAATAGATTATTTAAAATATTGGGTCGTTGAGTTAGCGCAACAGAAAAAATAAAATAAATATTAAATTTATTTTATTTCCTTAAATGTCAAAAAACTAACTTTCAGGGATGATCTGTGCTAGATGATGTTAGGCCACTCCTAAGGTAAAGTTTCTTCTCTGAATGCAATGGTTCCCCCATATTTATGATCCAAGCACCCATTAAAAAGTTATTTCACTTTTTTAAGAAAACTGATCACATGTGTTATTTAAAGTTTAATTTATTTTTTATCCTTAATTTCAGTCACCTCGATCTTCCAAATATAATGCCATCACAAATCCTAGCCTCAAATTAATTCCATATAATATTAAAAATAATACATGAAAAAATTAGAGACATTACATGGGATTGGAAAAGAAAAAATTCAACTTTCAGAATTAAATTCAAGAAGTTGGAGAAAGAATAAAGGAGATAATTATGGAAATACATAATGTTTCAAAAAATGGTGGAATTAAATTAGGCTAGAAAATATTGTATTGAAAGGTAAAAAATATATATGAATTGTTGATGAAAATTATGATTCAAATCTAGAAGTGGAGATAAAATTTTTATAAAAACATGATGATTGTATAAAATATAGAAACTAAAATAACACAAATTTGAAAGTAAAAACTAAATAAAATGTTTCATAAAAAGGGGATATAAATAATTTTAGAGTAAAGAGGAAAGTGTTTGGAGTCTATCAAAATTTTGTTTCATGAAAAAGAGCCAAAATTAGTGATCAAAATATTGAAAAAGATTAGGTGTTGACATCTACATAGTAATCTATTTTCATAGTAACGAATTCATTTTATGATCATTGATGACCTTATGGTGGATTTAGGATCTTTTAAATGAGATTCTGGTTAAAAAAAAATAAAAGTACATAGGTTTTAAGAGAATGACTATTTTTTTCAATAAATAAATCATCTTCAAACCCACTATAAGAAAATTTAAAATGCATTTTGAATTATATTTATAAGTTTGGAGTTGTTTCGAATAAGTTTAGAAGTTGTTTTAGAAGTTATTGGTATTACAGAACAGGAAGATAATATTCTTAATGTAAATAAGGTTAGATATTTAAAAAATGATATTACTTAAGGTATTCATAATTTATTTATATTATAAAGTAATAATATGATATCTAATATTTAGGTGAGTCCCTAAGATGGAGTTTTTCTTATCCTAGAAGATAAAAGTATATTAAAGTGGAAGTTTAAAAGAATTGAAAAATTCCAAAATAATCCACGCTATGATATGTAACATATTTAATATGGTATATAATATATTCTAAGGGAATAAAATACAATATTTGATGTAACGCCTTGACCCCCGTTACCCAGAATTGGTTCATTATAACATAACATTGTCTAGATATAGGGAATCACATCCTAAAAGACCGATCAGTTTAGTAGCCTTGGAATTACTAGATACATACATAAGTTTTACAATACATCATGAAATAAAAAAACATTATGTCCCCTTTGAAAAATCTTATATCCCTTACTATATTCCTTCCGGTTATTCATAATATAGTTCTTTGCATCTTGGAAAAAATAAAACATAGAAAGGGATGTGCTCAGATGATCAATAAGGATAACAATATAGTGGAAACATTCATAAATAAGAATAAACATTTAAGGGAATGTGTAAGACTAAAACAAAATCCTTTTAAACGTAAACTTCAGAACAATATGGAAAAGATAAAATCAAATAATACCATTTAGTTATTCACATAGATATTCTACAAGTCTAATAATGTCATGAAATATCAATAGCTACTTTCATAATGATGTAATGCATAATACTATACTTCATTACCACATAGTCAAGGCCTTGTGCCAAGACTACAAATAAAATTTTGTCAGGCCCTTGTCCCAAGAAATTAGTTTGTATCATGAGACCTACCGATGCATTGAGGAGCTATATCGGGCTCCACCCATCACTTACTAAGTCCAATGCATTTCTCATATTAAAAGGTTTAAACATAACATAAACATTCGTATTAAAACTAGCATATGAAATGACAATAATTTATCCATAAACCAGGAATGGTATAAAAATAACACATCCATAGTCAAACATTTCACAAACCATCAATATAGTATGAAATATTTGTATCATAATAAATCAACATTGATAAATAATAATATCCCTATAAAGGATGTTGACGTAGTTAAAAACGATCAGTAAAAATATTTGAGAAAAATATCCCTTTTCCATGAAAACATTTTAAAGTCTCACTATTTATCAAAAAGCTGTTTAAAATAGATTTTTGGAATCAAAGTGTCCCATACCACTTTGAAACTTTTGGAAGTAATTAAAATTTTAAAACATTCATGTCCATGTAAATAAATCCTTGAAATCATTTTTAAAACATGGACATTAATGAGAAAAATTTAGAAGAATAAATTTTTAAAACATTTAAAATGATATTTTAGTTAGAGTTCCTAACCAAATGAGAGACTCTTAAATAAAAATAATTGAGGTAATCAAAATATTATAATATCATGATAATAAAGGTATTAATGATATACTATTTCAAAGTACAATATATACACCAAACAAAAGTGAGTTGGCACATAACAGCAAAGAAGACTCAATGGAATGTAAGTTGAGATGAAATCCCTTATAAAGAATGTATCCTTAGGATAAGAATAAATCAGTGACATAATTATGTGTGAAAATATAAATACACTAAATATTGTTATATATTCAGTGTAAATCAATCAGAGGACATTCACACATATTCTTGTAAGAAAAACACCAATGAATTGGAAGTTTAACTCATTGAATGGAGATTGAGTTAAAATTACTCTTATCAAGTCCATATAGATGACTTGAGAATTTATCAATGGGGTGATTATGTGTATCAAAATTATATCTACATAAAGGGGATTGGAAATTACTACAAAAATAATAAATAGTGATTCCACTCATAATCATGGAGTAAAATAATCAATGAGGTATGCGTAAAGCCCAATGAGTGGAAATTGAAATCTGAAATTCCCTTACCGATTTGGCAACTTACGAAACATACACCCCATGAAATGATTAGAATAAAATGAAGATGTAAATACCCATAAATTAAATTATATTACACAAAAAATACAATCATGGGTATTATATACACCACACTAAAGGAAATAACAGCCATATAGCATGAATCTCACGGGAATAAGAAATGAGATGAAAGCCCCTTACCACATTGTAATCAATCGAGTCATATGAACAAAAGTTTATAACCACTAATTAATCACAAAATAACATTAATATAAACAAAATAATGATAATATATATAAAATGGAAGTACATAATACAACACATGCAATAAATAAGTGGTGAACAATGAAAATCTCACAGAATTAAAAGTGAGATACGAAACCCTTTACCCAATGACTTTCCTTAGTATAGGTTAGGCTAACCTCCTGTATAATGGTGAAATTATTGTTATTAAATTATACATGAACAAAATACATAAATATTATATCATATATGATCTTTTTATATTTCATTGTTAATGATATTTCAGTAGTATCATTGTTTTGGTTGTTAACTGATTCGTTTTCCTTTATATGTTTTATTACATAAGTCATGTTTGTTATGTATAGGATGTATTTGATTCATATATAGAATAATATTAAGTTCATAAATATTGTTTTTAATCATAAAATTAAAATTATTCTTTAATGATTACAATGGGGAATGAATCTCATCTAGTTCTTGGAGACGGTAAGCCGTACGTACGCACGAGCGACAATATCATCATATTGATGGTGAAAAATATGTAATTTGATGGTATATCATATATAAATAATAATTAAAATGTTATATTTATTATTTAAATCCATTATAATCATTATTATACTCATCCACAAAATTATGTGTTTTAATAAAAAACTACACCATGACGTGGAGACAGTAATCCGTACGTACACACGTATGGTGACTTTGTCATTTATAGGATGAATAGAATAATTAATATGGTTGTACCATTTTTATAATAACATCATAGTATATAGAATATAATGGATTTATTATTTTATAATGGAAACAACAAATAAAGAGGAAGTGGAAGAAGAAAATAACTTGGAAGAGGTGATGAAATATTTACCTCTTCTTCGGGTTCTTCCTTTTGATTTGATCAAAAGGGATCCTTAGGTTGGATTTCTGACCAAGGGATGGAATCTAGGATGAAGGTAGGAATTTTGGGAGGATATTTGGGAAGAGGTTGGCTGATAAAAATGTCTATGGAGGTGTGAAATTAAGATAAGGGGAAGTTTCCTTTCATAAGAGAGGTGAGGGTCACTTTAGGAAATGCTTGAAATATTATTTTATAATAAAATCAAATTTGATTTCTAAGGGGTAAAAAATTAATTATTTAAAGGATAAGGTGGGGATGGGTCTAAAATATCTCAACCAGTAGGTTTTAGATAGTTTTAGGTCATCATATTAACCTCATCTTTTAGATTTAACTCTTAGTTAAATAGTTTGACATTTACCATGTCTCTTTGTATTTTTATATTATATGGTTAATAAACATACTATAACAAGCCAAGAGAACCCCATGTGGTTCATTATTAATATATATAAACTTATCCAAGTCCTTTTTTTGAATCTTAGATTCTTAGTAATATTATTCAATTAATAATATAATATTTGTTTTAAAAACTCAATTATGTCAACATTGACACTATTTAGTATTTGATTTGTTTGAAAGCCATAAAAAAGTATCCCTTCGAATAAAATTTACTCAAATAACCTTAACATGTCATATTAACCTATATAATTTGTTTAATTCATCATATGTCTCAATTTACATTTATTAGGTTATTTATAATATCAATTATTTTAGTATTTCATTAATAAGGTAATTACTGCGTCATCATTGTGTCAAAAATAAATTAAATTATTTAATGTCTAAAAATTATAAATAAAATAAGATTATGTAGGAAATCATTTCATATTTCTAATTAATATGTATAGTCAAATTTATATTATGTGTAACCCTATATTAAAAATGGTTATTTATTAAACTTTGAATTTAACTCTTTTGACTCTACTTTAAATAAAATAATAATAAATGTCCTAATCTAATCCATGTAGACCAAAGAGGTTTATATTTTATTCCCAATTATTTTTTTTGTTCGAATTATACTCATCCAATATAATTAGTACATGCTTTAGGGTAATTATGATATCATTTTTACCCTTAATTACCCTATTTACTTTTAACCATGGTAAATAAAGGTCAAAAGTTACTATTCAACAAATTTTTTTATCTTATTGAATCAAATTTTACTTAATGATATTAACCATTTCTCTCATATTTTTTAAATTCAACTCACATAAGTAGTAAAATTATGTTTTCTACAAATTTTGCTAATTCTCCTAGGAGGTGGGTAAAAGATGGTAAAAAGTTCAATAAAATTTCACACATCTAATTTTATTATAAAACGACTTCAATGAATTAAATTGAACTTTTATAGGTATTATATATCTATTTTGGATTAAAATAAATTAAAATAAAATAAATAATTATTTAAATAAAAAGTCGGTTTTAAACAATAACACAATGTTTTTCACTATTCATCAATAATTTAATGTTTTCAGAAAAATACCAAAAAATTTACCCTAAGATAATTTTGATATTATGAATTCAAAATTAGAATTCTATTTTACCAAATTCGAAACATATATGTTTCATTAATTAAATTAAAATTAATTCCCGTTGTGAAAACAGAAAAGCGGGTTTTTAAAAAGTAAAAACTATCAAAAGATTGACATGTGTTTATGACAAATTTAAATGTGAAATTACCTATAATGACCTAAATTGTATTAAATGATAAAAATATAGTATAATTATACATCCAAACTATTAAAATTCATAATTTAACACTATAAATTATTTCGATTAAAAAATTTATTTTCAATTGAAATTTTGTTTCTTTCAGTATTAATCAAAATATGAAAGTTATCAGAAAAGTAACAAAAATTTATCCAAAATGAAATTTTTATGTCACGATTCTAAATAATAATTTAATTTCATTAAATTTAATATATAAAAGTGTCAAATATTGGTTTTAAAAAGAATTTTCTATTAAAAGGTGGTAAAATTGCATTTTTTGAAGAATACTTCTTTTATCTGAAAAAATGAATTTGTTGTTATATTATGTCTAAGAAACACATAATATAGATTCTAAAATTATATGGAGTATATAAAATTCAAAATTTAGTTAATACTATTCATAACTTCTTTTTGAATGGCTAGTTTGGTAAGTCATGGTGCGCTCGAACTCGATGTTGCGTGTAGCAAAAGCTATTGAATTACTTTGAATAAAATAACTTACTATGAAATATTGGGGTGTTACATTTACTAGTGTAAATAAGGGATTTAACTTCAACGTAATAATGTCGGTTTTTTAAAAACCGACTCGAATAGTATGTGAGGGAAATTTATGGCGTCGGTTTTTAGTAAAACCAATGCCAAATTCAATTATCTGATGATATTTCACATCGGTTTTCACGAAACTGATGCAGAAAATTTTAAAAAACATGTTTGGGCGTCGGTTTTGAGGAAACCCGACGCCGAAAACAAAATTGGCATCGGTTTTCCTGAAAACCGACGCTATATGCTATCTTTTCGGCGTCGGTTTTTCTAAAACCGACACCGAAACTAAAAAAAGGATTATTGGCATCAGTTTTGAAAATAACCGACGCCAAATGTATTTTTTAAATATTCGGCATCGGTTTTCTCAAAAAATGACTCCTAAAGTCATTTAAAATTATTGAGGGTCCAAAACCCTCATTTTGTTCGATCGTTAAAATCGAGTTCCGCTGCGGCGCTTCAGACTCCTGCCAACCTTCGAAGCTCATTTATGATCTTGGAAGGCCATTCTTGTAGGTTTTGTGCCATTTTCACGATTTTGGGTATGAGTTGTTCCTTTTTTATCTCTTGTTTCATCTTGCATTGTTTATTTTATCTTCAATAACCCTATTTTGCGTGATTTTCAATATTAGTTCGATTTTAGTTGTTTTTTATCCTTGTTTTTGGTTTGTATTATCATTATTGGTATAGATTTTATAGTTTTTTTTCAAAGTCATTATACCGAGCGTAGTTTGGATTGAACATCTCCATGCGGGTTGAAATTCAAATTTTGTAAGTTTTTTTAATTTTGTAGATAAATCATTTATCATTCAATTTTGTTATTGATTTTATTTAATTATTAGTTTATAGTTTGTTTTAAATGTGTTAGGACATGTTTATATATTCTTTCAACAAACATTCTTAAATATCCTGTCAATAAATTGTATTTTTTTTACATTGACTCCAATCAAATTTCACCCAATACACTTATTGCATCCTTTAAATTAATGTACTCTTCAATATTTTTCACACATGCAACATCGAAATATTGCAACTATGTAAAATGAACTAATAAATTTTAAAATAATGATATTATAATTAAATTATAATATCAATATAACACACATGTATATAATATAAAAATAAATTGTTTACTCTATTTGTAAACGTGTTTCATATCTGATGTCTTTTATCTGATTATCAATAGTTTTTATTAAATATGTTTTTGTTTAAAATTTATTTGATAGATATTTAAATGTTTAAATGTTTTAATATATTCATCAATTATATTGTGATATCAGGTATTAATGGATCGTAATTGGATTAATTTACGAAGAACCACTAGTGAATATGAAAAAGGAGTTGATAATTTTTTGGAATTTTCTAAATGACATCTTCAAAATATTGATTTGATTTTCTATCCATGTGTGAAGTGTGTAAATATGAGAAAGTTAAACTACATAGAAATCAAGGATTATCTCATTTGTTATGGTTTAAGCCTTAATTATACACGTTGGATCTTGTATGGAGAAAGAACTGAAAATTAAACATCCAATATTTATGAAGATATTCATAATGAGGCAGAGGATCATATTGAAGAATTAATTAATGATTTAGGTGTTAAACCCATCGAAAAAACACCAACTGTTGAACAATTTTATCGAGATTCTGAGAAACCATTATTCCCAGGTTGCAGTAAATATACAGTGTTATCAGCTGTTTTGAGATTAGTTAACTTAAAATCAAAAAATGGGTGGAGTGATAAAAGTTTCTCCAGTTTACTCGAGGTTTTAAAAGAGCTACTTCCAGAAGGCAATGGTCTTCCAGATTCCAATTATGAGGCGAAGAAAATATTATGCCCAATGGGATTGGGGTACAAAAAGATACATGCTTGTGCCAATGATTGTGTACTATATAGGAAAGAAAATGACCATTTATCAAGTTGTCCTAGATGTGAGACATCACGCTATAAGATGTATGAAAAAGTAAACTCAGATTCATTCTCAAGTGATTTCATGTAAAGTTATGAAAAATCAAATTTTTACTTTCCAATGATATCATCCAATATTTTTTTCATACAATTCTGATAATTCAATTCTAATTTATTTTTAGGTACCAGAATCAAAACTCCAGCTAAAGAAATTTGGTACCTTCTAATAATTCCTCATTTGAAGCATCTATTTACATATTAAATTAATGAAAAAAGGTTAATATGGAAATCAGATGAGCGCATATCTGATGGTAACTTACGTCACCCTGCCAATTCACCACAGTGGAAGAGTTTTGATAAAACATTTCATGATTTTGTACGTGAAGTTTGAAATCTCAGAATGGGATTTTGTACTGATGGAATGAATCCATATCGGAGCCTCAGTAGCCAACATAGTTCATGGCCTGTTTTTCTGGTACTTTACAATTTTCCCCACATCAATGTATGAAGAAAAAATATGTTATGATGAGCTTGATGATTTTTGGACCAAAAAAACCGGGAAATGATATTGATGTGTATCTTACACCATTGATTGATGATTTTGAAACTACTATGGGAGGAAGGAGTTAAAGTTTTTGATGCATAAAAGAAAGAGTATTTTATTTTGCGTGCTATGATAATGTTCACTATAAACGAATTTCCTGCATATGGAAACTTATCTGGATATAGTGTTAAAAGACATAAAGCATGTCCAATTTGTGAAGAAAAAACTTCATATTATCAATTATAGAATGGAAGAAAGACAGTGTGCATGGGACATCGAAGATTTTTACATATTGATCATCCTTATCGTAGATTGAAAAAAATCATTTAACAGTTTACAATAATACAACCTCCCCCTCGACCATTATCAGCTGAAGAATATTATGACAGAGTGAAAGATATTGATTCAACATTTGGAAAGATAAAAAGTTATGGTTTTCAAAAACATATCTGGAATAAGCAGTCTTTTTTTTTCGAACTACCTTATTGGAGATTTTTAGAGATAAAACATAACATTGATGTTATGCATGTTAAGAAAAACATATGTGAAAGTTTGATTGGAACTTTGTTAGACATAAAATGAAAGAAAAAATATGGATTACATGATAGATTGGACTTGATATTATTGAGAATATGTTTGGAGTTATCTCCAGCTGTGAAAGGACACCAAACATATTTACATCTGGCTTGTCACACATTAAGCAAGATTGAAAAGATGAATTTTTGTCAGTGTCTTCATGGTATTAAAGTACCCAGTGGTTTTTCTTCAAAGGTGAATAATTTTGTGTCAAATAAGGATTGTAAATTAATAGGTATGAAATCTCATGATTGCCATGTGTTGATGCAACAAATTCTACCAATAGAAGTGCGTGGTATATTACCGAAATCTGTCAGAAAGACAATCATTACGTTATGTAATTTCTTTAAATCCATTTGTACCAAAGTCGTTGATCCAAATTTGTCAGATGTGTTGGAGAATTAAGAAACTCTTATTCTTTTCCAACAAAAAATGTATTTCCCACCCACATTTTTTGATATAATGGTTCATCTATTGATTCATTTGGTGCGTGAGCTAAGAATATGTGGGACTCTTTATTTAAGATAGATGTATCATTTTGAAAGATATATGGAAATTTTTAAAGGATATGTTATAAATCCTTATCGACCGGAGGCCTCTATTTTTCAAAAATATGTATCAGAAGAGGTGATAGAGTTCTGTACTGATTATTTGAATGAGGTGGAACATATTGGTCTCCCTGTATCTCAATATATGACAGTTGATACAGAATGTAGAGGGGTTCAAAGCTTAAAGGTAATGTTCATTCCACGTGATGAAGTGATGCAAGCACATTTATACATGTTGAACAACACAGATGAGGTTCAACCATATATATCCTCACATATTGCTGAATTAAAGTTATGATATCAGAAAAGAAAAGAAAAGTGGTTGATTATTGAGCATAAGAAGACATTTGTTTCATGGTTTAAAGAGAAAGTCACAAAAAATATATCTGTATTTGAAACATTGAAGTGGTTAGCAGGGGGACCATCTCTTAATGTGCTCACATGGTCTGGTTTTGATATCAATGGCTACACAGTTTACACAAAAAACATGGATGACAAGAGTACCGTTCATAAGAGTGGTGTGATGGTTTTCACTGATGCAGTGCATTTTTCGAGTGCCAAAGATAAAAACCCAATTTTTGTATCAACGTCAAATTTTGGAGTTATTGAAGACATATGGGAAATTGATTATATTAAATTTTGAGTCATTGTTTTTATGTATAGTTGGGTTGATAGTAACAGTGGCGTGAAACATGATGAATATGGGTTTAAACTGGTTGATTTGAAAATATATAATCACAATGACGAACCATTTATCATGGAGACACATGCAAAACAAGTATTTTATGTCATTGATCTGTCGAATGATCAGTGTTCAGTTGTTTTTCAAGGAAAAATAAACCATTTGGGTGATGAGGATGATTCTAATGATGCTACCGATTTACATGAGCCTTATTCATCTATTACGCAATTTCCAAATGATTATAATGAGTATAAGACCGATATAGTTCATGCAGTACGTACCGATCATGATGAAGGCATGTGGGAAAACACTAAATTAGTCTCCTAATTTTTCTGGTAAATATTTATATTTTGTGTCTATTTTTGAAACTTATAAATGCATGCCTCTATTTTTACATACTTATTTTTGTCTTCCTTGTTTCTAATTATTCATTTTTCTAATGATATGCAAGTACACAAAATTTCATTACACTTTCTAGAAGAAATGTCAGATACAGATAGAGAAGAGCAGTTACAGAGGTATATCTATTTTAACATATTATTAAATATTCATTAATATACTTATTTAATGAAAAAAATTGTTAATTTACAAAATTTCTTTTGCAGGACTACTGATGCGTCCTTGGAGGAGGAGACTTCTTCTGTTACTACTCAAAAATCAAGTTCTCAAGTTGGTAAACGTGGTATTACATGTTTACCAAAACTATCACTTTCTCATGATGATAATAATGTACACATCCATTTTGATGATGATAATAATGAAGTTGGCCCAAATGCAGTTCAGTTTGTCAGTCATATAGCGATGCAGAGCCGTTGCATGATTAGTATTTTATATCCTGATTGAAAGTCAGTGGACAGGACGGTGAAGAAACAGCTTTGGGAGGCCGTGACAGTAAAATATCTCACTTTATTTGTTAAATATCATTTTTTGAATATTATATATTTTAAATCACATATTTAATTTATTCAATTATAGATGACATTCAATTTTGAGGAAACCAAAGAAATAAAGAAAAGATATCTCTCTTTAGTGACGGTTCGATGGAGGGATTTTAAAAACAAACAGACAAAAAATTATGTTTTTGGAAAGAGAAGTTTTTAAATCCCATGTTTTAAGTATCCGTATATAGATGATGAAATATGGAAGCAATTTGTTTACAGTCTTCGGGAAAGGAAATTTCATGTATGGTAATTTTT
Source organism: Viscum album (assembly GCA_963277665.1). Lineage (NCBI taxonomy): Eukaryota > Viridiplantae > Streptophyta > Magnoliopsida > Santalales > Viscaceae > Viscum > Viscum album. The sequence goes on along the minus strand of OY728134.1, from coordinate 1,085,938,522 downwards.
TTATATTTTAAAATTTATGCTATATTTTTCTTATTACTTAGTAGTTTATTTTTATATAATATGCCTCCAGGAGATCTCATCATGAGATCCAGTTGAAAAACGTATACCCTCATACTTTATCACGTGGAGGGTATTCGTATTTGGAGCATAAAATGATTGAAGAAAAAGTTGAAGCATTAATATCTCGATCAATTAGTGGTTCATAAGAGGTCCAGTTTGGTCCTCCATCTCCTACCACTCACCATGAGAAATGGAAACGAGAAAGAAGAAGAAGAAATGAACAATATATTATAGAAGAAGCTCATCATGTGGCTGATAAAATTGTAAGTAGATATTATTTATTTGTTAACAATTTTTCTATTTTTTAATTTATAAACACTAATATAACCTTTTTATTTTTCATTTTAGGATGAACTTCAGGAGAAAGAGACTCAGGGCTCTTTTATCCCTGAGGGTAGGATGGACATCCTGGCCACTACTTTGGGAAAGGCAGAACACCCCGGCCATGTTAGAGGATATATGGTAGGTGTTAGTATTTGGAAGGTTTTTGGTAAGACTAAGCAATCAAAACACCCAGAAATAGAATCCTTAAAAGAAGAGTTGAAAGATATGAAACAGTCTATGGGTGATCAAATTCAAGTAGTAGTGTATAAGGCTTTATTAGAACACTTGGAAAGACAATCATAGTATGCACAACCTTCCCAGGTATATTATTTATTTGTTGTCAGTTTTCCTATTTTATAAATTATAATCACTAATATAATTTTTTCATTTTTCAGCCTTCCCAGTCTGCTCACCCAGACTACCCTACCCCATCTACTTACCCTGCCCCATCTACACAGCCTTCCAAGGTATATTATTTATTTGTCATCAATTTTTCTATTTTATAAATTATAAACACTAATATAAGTTTTTCATTTTTCAGCATTCTCATCCTACTCACTCAGACTACCCTGCCCCATCTGCTTACCCTGCCCCGTCTGCACAACCTTTCGAGGTATATTATTTTATTTTAATCAATTTTTCTATTTTATAAATTTTAAACACTAATAATACTTTTTCATTTTTCTGCCTTCTCAGACTCTTCACCCGGACTACCCTGTCCCATCTGCTTACCCTTCCCCACCTACTTAATTTGATCCTCCAGCTCCTCCCTTGGATCAAGCCTTATATTGTGAGTTTTTTGCGGGAGATCCTCATGTACATATTGTTGCGTTAGGAAAGGTTATTTTTTGGGGGACTCGGTACATCATCAGCCTATGCAGATGGGTCAGGTTAGAGTATCAGTACTTGTTATTATAGATCCTACTACTCTACTACCATTTAATGCTATGGAGATCACCAGTGTTGGGGAATGTACGTGCCATTTTTTACTTTGGCCAACTTCCCTTCTTCGTTATTTCACTTGAGGTATGAGTTTTTTTAAATATTAATTATAAAAGATTTAAAATTACTTATAATGTTTTCTAACATTTAACTCATATAGGAATATCTGAAAGAAAAAAAAACTGCACAAATGCATCAAAATGTTCAGGAACAGTTGGCTGTAGATAATTCTGATACTTCTTATGGGTTAAAAAGATTATCTGAGTTCTATTCTTCTTTTAATTTTATCTATGAGTTTCGTATGACGCCCGATATATTTTGAAGAAATTATGGATTGAAATTAATGAAAGAAGATATCATGAATTTAGTTAATTTTGAAGAGATCATGCAGAGTGTTGTGCAGTTGTTTATCGTGTAAGTAAATTGATGTTTGAATTGCTATTTCTTTAATAAAAGATTGTTATGTCATTGAATAACTATATTTTCTTTTTAAATTAGGTATCTACAAAAGATTCTTTTAATAAAGGAAACAACAAACATTTATAGCTTTATAGATCTAGAGTACATTTCCTCAGAAGCCAAATATCTGAAGAGTCATGAAAGAGTTCAATATATATCTGAGAGATTAACACAGAAAGAGATTCAGTGCTGGTTTTTGACATTTCTTGATAAGTAAGAACATAAAGATTTTTATGAACTAATGATCATTATAATGTCATTAATTGTGAACTTTTTGTATTGTAGGGGGAATTGGATGTTAGGCGTATTTTTCCCAAGTGAATGCACCTTATATTGGTTTTGATCTTTATTAGTAGGAGTGCGTAAACCATTTCTCACCTTATTAAACAGGTATGTTTTTTTTATTTTTTTATAATCTCATTATGTTTAATTTTCATTGTTTAGACAATTATTATTAGTTCATATATATAAAAATGCAGATCATGGAAACATTTTAACAAGGAATACATATCAGAAAAGAAACAAACAGAAATAAAATATGTGGAAGTACAGGTAATTAGTTTTTATATTTTTGTTATATATTGTTTTTTTAATGAAATGTTTTATAACTGCAGTGTCATCGTCAAAATAGACATATTTAATGTGGTTATTATGTTCTACGATTCATGTACGAGATAATCACAACTTGGAAAACTACTGATTTTCATAAGGTTAGTTGTATTAATTTTTTATATATTTTCTATCATATTATTCTATTTTTTAATTTCATATCATTCAATATTATTGTAGGCATTCAATGATTCACAATCTTATTCTGAATCTGATATGACCCATATTCAATCTACTTTTGCGAACTATTTGTTATGTCTGGTTAGGATTTGAGGAACGTATGTTCTAATATTTATAAATAATAATACATATGGGTACAAAAACCTAACTCTTTTAATATATAAGGTGTTTGAACCTACTAATAATCAAATGAATGCTTCAATAATAACCAACAATGAGCATGCTGTAAATGCTGGAGTCGTGGGACTTACAAATGTCACAAAATTTCTTTAAGTCATTAATTTCAGGTACGTGTATTTTAATCTTACATTATGATAACAATGTATATAATTTTTTTTGATTAACTGGATATAAGCATTGATGTTATACAAGACATTGGATGATAAATACTGTTTAATTATTTTTTTATATTGTGTTATTTTTACAGGGGTTTTGAATTTTTTGGGAAGTTTAATTGCAAATATTTTATAATTTTTTTTATTTATTGCGTCGGTTATTTAAATAACCTAAGCCGAAAGAATAATAATTTTTTTTATGGCATCGGTTATTTAAATAACTTACACCGAAATATTAAAAAAAATAACGTCGGCGTCGGTTTTAAGTAAAACCGAAGCCGAAAATCCTGTCAAAAATTTGTTTCGGCGTCGGTTTTATGTAAAACCGACCCCGAAACTCTTATCGAAATTATTCTCGGCCTCATTTTTTGAAAAACCGACGCCGAAAACTATATTTGTCACGTCGCCTTTATAGACGTCAATTTAAAACCAACATCAAAAATTAAAAAAAACTGACGTTAAAATATGTTTTTCCACTAGTGATTCTTCCCCCATTTTGGAAATTGCATCCTCACAATTTTAAAATTGGGCTTGGGAACTTCGTAGAAAGTCCCATATCAGAAAACGAGTCACTAAAACTATCACTTTAAAAGAAAGAAAGAGAAGTTCAAAGGTCACCCGAGATAACCCATACTAGGATTCCATGTACGAAAACATGGATATGGAAGATAAACTAAGTGTCAAGTTCTAATGGAGAGTGATAGAAAACATGATGTGGAGAAAGTTAATAACAAGAAAACCACAAACTTGTGACGGGATAAAAGGTCATTAGTTTACCAGTAGGAAAAGTAAATAGACAACATTTTTTGTTTTAAGTTCCATTTCATAAAGTTGAGGAATTTATTTATGAGGTTGACAAAGAAGATAAAGAGATATAATTACTTCATAAGTAGAGTTTCATCCTTGAATAAATTTCTACCACTAACTCATCCACTTTTTCAAATTATGAGTAATCAAGATGACTTGGTAAAACCTAAAGCGCTAGAATCAACTTCTAGAGAATCACATGATCCACAAAGGATAAACTATATATTTACCTTGTCTTTAGAGATTAACCAAAACCAAAATAGTTAGTACAAGATCCGATGATCCCCCAAAAAATAATCCTGTAGATATAGAAATACTAATCTTAATTCCTAAAATTAATCCAACAATACCCAAAGTTCAATAATTACCATTCAATAAAAAATTGTCCTTTAAATCCTTCAATATTATCCAAACTAATATTGAAACCCAAAACTTAGAAGAATTGTATTACGTAGTCTTCCACATTAAATTGTTTCACCAAATAACATCCACAACTCTTAAAGTCAAATATTTAAAAGTAATTAACGAAATCACATATTCTCTATGATTGGTTAATCATTTACCTAAATAACCAAAATATCTATAAATCTAAAATAAAAAAATAGATAAAAATCCACCATTACTCTTGAAATTAAACTCCATGGTATTTTCCTTAGGTATATAGTGTTCCCAATAGAGAGAACGTCTTAAAAAATAACATTTATCACTTAATCACCAAATAATTTTTCCTATACAAAGGATATCCATTTTATAAGACATAATATCTCAGATCAACTTATTATTGATCAATAAAATCATTTAACTAAAAAGAATTATTCACACTAACCAGGGACTTCACGTAGTCCAGTGGTAGGTGATAAATCCCAATCATAGTCTGGTTATGGGTTTGATTCCCACTGCTTTGTCCAACGCGACGGGTTGTCACATGGTTTTCGGGTTGTCCTTTTTCAAAAACAATATTTTATAACATTCCCAAAATGATATAAATTCCATAAAATAACTATAACATAATTTCACCATAAATGTTATCTCATACCTCACATTTTCATCCCAAAATTTAATAACTTGTAATTGCATCAAATTCAAGGATCGTATAAACTCAAATGGTTATTTATAAATATATCAACAATAGAAAAGATATTTCTTCCTAAAATAGCATTTTCACAAAACAAAATGCAGGGTTACACATACAAGAGAAAATTATTCCAAAGTAATCCCATCAACAAAGAGAACTAATACTTTTAAACATTTCTCCATCCATTTACTTCCACATAGGTTCTTCCATGAACAAGAGGTTATCCTATAGAATATGGCATTCACTCGGGTAATTCCCAGGTCCCCTACATTTATGAAAAATGATTGTAAATGGATTCTTGGGATCGTTTTTATTTTCTTCCATAGTACTCTTCATTTTTCCCCAGAAATTCATTACTTTATGTCCTTCTTTCCCACACATAAAGAATTTATTTTTTCTATTGAGAAACTTCACTAGGTGTCTCCTTCCACATTTCCAGTATGATGGAAATTTAGCATTCTTTTCTCCATGGTCTCCACTCCTGGAGCTCTTATAATTCACCGCATTTCTCTTCTTTGTTGAGTCCGGGAGTTGGTTAACATATATGTTATTGATCCTATTTTTGGAAATCTAATTTTTCATAAACATGAAATATTTTACTCCTATCAATATTCCATTTCCTTTCTCATTTCCACTATCGTTCCGATCTTGTACATCATGTTCAATGTTACTATGACTTCCTTGGAATCAAGCTATTGACGAACACAAGAAATCACAGTGTGAGCCAAAAACCCATTTAGAGAATATCATAACACCTTATTTTCAATCTAAAACACCTTAGGATTAAACAAGGTTATTTATTCTCATCTTATATTAAAAACCTTAAAATTATTTTGTAAAGAAAATTTGAATTATCCTAAGCATATCCCCTAGGAGTGTCGTAACCAAGAGTGCAGTAAGGCCCGTTGTTGTGTACCAAGATACACCAAGCCAAGCTCGAAACTCCTTGTCAGATTTTTCACTCCTAGGTACATCTATGCTAGAGACACCTCTACCTGCTCGTATCCATATAATGATGTAATTCTCGGTAAGCCCACATAATATTTACATTACCAAAAATTTTGGGTGTTCTTCTATACTATTCCTCAATGTCTATCTTAGGGTAGTGTTTTCTAATCAGAGTTTTTATAAATCTAGCTTCCATGGTTTGTACTAAACTTCCTCTGATAAAAACTGTAATTCCCCGACCCCAGGTACCCTGAATTAGTGAATTATTACATTAAATTGACATGATATAAGGAATCATTTCCTGAAATACTGATCTGTTTCGTAGCCTTTGAAGTACTATATACATACATAAGTTTTACATTACATCATGCAATAAAAAAACATTGTGTCCCACTTGAAAAATATTATATATCTAAGAATATTCCTATAGGTTAATCGTAATATACTTCTTTACATCCTTGGAAAAATAAAATATAGAAAGGGGTGAGCTTAGATTCTCAATAAGGATAAAAATATAGTGGAAACTTTCATAAATAAGCACAAACATTTAAGGAAATGTATAAGACTAAAACAAAGCCATTTAAGCTTAAACATCAAAATAATATGGAAAAGATAAAATCAAATAATTCCATTTAATTATTCACATGGATATTATACTAGTTGAATAATCACATGCAATATCAATAGCTACTTTCACAATGATGGAATGCATAATGTTAGACTTCATAACCACATAGTCAAGGCCTTTTTCCAATACTAGAAATAATATTTTTTCAAGGCGTTGTGTCAAGACACTAGTTTGTCTCATAAGACTTACCGATGCATCGAGGAGCTATATCAGGCTCCACCCATCACTTACTAAGTCCAATGCATTCCTCATATGAAAAGGTTTAAACATAACATAAACATTCATTTTAAAACAAGCATACGAAATGTAAATATTTTATCAATAAACCATTAATGGTATAAAAATAGCACATTCACAGTCAAACAATTCAGAAAACCTTCAATATAGTTTGAAATATTGTTATAAAAAAATCAACCTCGATCAAGAATAATATCCCGTAATGGATGTTGACGTAGTATAAATGATCCTTAAAAATCTTTGAGAGAAATATCACTTTTTGCTGAAAACAATTAAAAGTCACACTATTTATCAAGAAGTTGTTTAAAATATATTTTTGAATCAAAGTGTCCCATACCACTTTGAAACTTTTTAAAGGAATTAATATTTTAAAACATTCATTTCCATATAAATAAATCCATAAATCCATTTTTAAAACATGGACATTAATGAGAAAATTTTAAAAGAATAAATTTTTAAAACATTTAAAATGATATTTTAGTTAGAGTTACTAACCAAATGAGAGACAGTTGAATACTAATAATTGAGGTAATAAAAACTTTATAATATCATGAGAATAAAGGGATTCATGATATACTATGTCAAAGTACAGTATATACACCAAATAAAAGTGAGTTGGCGCATAACAACCAAGAAGACTCAATGGAATGTAAGTTGAGATGAAATCCCTTATAAAGACTGTATCCTTAGGTTAAGGATAAATCAATGACATAAACATGTGTGACAAATATAAATACACTCAATATTATTTTATATTCAATGTAAATCAATCATAGAACATTCACACATATTCTTGTAAAAACAACACCAATGAATTTGATGTTTAACTCAATGAATGTGGATTGATTCAAAACTACTCTTATAAAGTTCATATCGATGATTTGAGAATTTATCAATGGGGTGATTATGTGTATCAAAAGTATATCAACATAAAGGGGAGTGGAAATTACTACACAAATAATAAATAGTGATTCCACTCATAGTCATGGAGTAAAATAATCAATGAAGTATGCGTAAATCTCAATGAGTGGAAATTGAAATTTAAAATTCCCTTACCGATTTGGTAACTTAGGAAACATACACCCCATGAAAGAAGTAGAATACAATGAATATGTAAATAACCATTAATTAAATTATATTACACAAATAATATAATCATGGGAAGTACATACACCACCCAAAAGGAAATAGCGGCAATATAGCATGAATCTCACAGGAATAAGAAGTGAGATGAAAACCCCTTACCACGTCGTAATCAAATGAGTCGTATGACCAAAAGTTTATAAACACCAACGAATCCTAGAATACCATGACTATAAATAGAATCATGATAATATATATCAAATGGCAGTACACAATAAACCACATGTAATAAATAAGTGGTGAACAATGGAAATCTCATGGAAATAAAAGTGAGATAAGAAACCCCTTACCTTGTAATTTTCCTTCTTATAGGGTAGGTTAAACTTCTGTATAATTGTGAAATAATTGTTATTAAATTATACAAGAACAAAATACATAAATATTATATCATATATAATCTTCTAATACTTCTTTGTTAATGATATTTCTGTAGTATCATTGTTTTGGTTATTAACTGATTCATTTTACTTTATATGTTTTGTTATGTAAGTCATGTGTTTTATGTATAGGATGTATTTGATTCATATCCAGAATGATATTAAGTTATTAAACATTATTTTTAATCATAAAATGAAAATTATTCTTGAATTATTATGATGGGGAATGAATCTCATCGCGTTTGTGGAGACGGTAAGTCGTACGTACGCACGAGCGACAATATCATTATATTGATGGTGAAACCATATGTCATTGGATGGTATATCCTATATACAGAATAATTAACATGTTATATTTATTATTTAAATCAGTTATACTCATTATTATACCCATCCAAATATTGAAGTGTTTGTATAACAAACTACACCACGACGTGGAGACGGTAATCCATACATACACACGTATGATGACTTTGTCTTATAGGATGGATAGAATAATGAAAATGGTTGTACCATTTTTATAATAACATCACTTTATATAGAATATAATAGATTTATTATTTTATAATAGAAACAACAAATAAATAGGAAGTGGAAGAAGAAAATAACTTGAAAGAGGCGATGAAATATTTACCTCTTCTTCGGGTTCTTCCTTTGGATTTAATCAAAAGGGCTCCTTGGGTTGTGTTTTTGAACAAGGGAAGGCCTATAAGATGAAGGGAGGAACGTTTATAGGATATTTGGGTAGGTTTTGTCTGAGATAAAAGGCTTTGGTGGTCTGAAATTTAGGGAAGGATAGGTTCCCTTTTATAAGAGAGGTGATGGTCACTTGAAGAAATGCTTGAAATATTATTTTATAATAAAATAATCTTTAGTTTCTAATGGATCAAAAATAAATTATTTAAATTATAATGTGTGTATGGGTCAATAACCTCTCAACCAATAGGTTTTATATAGGTTTAGGTCATCATATTAACCTGATCTTTTATATTTAACTCTTAGGTAAATAGTTTGACATTAACCATGTCTCTTTGTATTTTTATATTATATGGTTAGTAAACTTACTATAACAAGAATAGAGAACCTCATGTGGTTCATTATTAATATATATGACCTTATCTAAGTCCTTTGGCTGATCCTTATATTTTTAGGAATATTATAACAATTAATAATATAATATTTGTTTTAAAAACTCAATTATGTCAATTTTGACACTATTTAGTATTTGATTTTTTTTGAAATCCATAAAAACTATACCACTTCGAATAATATTTATTCAAATAACCTTAACATTTCATATTAATAGATAAAATTATTGGAATTCATCTAAAGTCTCAATTTACATTTATTGGGATATTGATAATATCAATTATTTTAGTATTTCATTAATAAGGTCATTACAACATCATAATTGTGTCATAAATAAATTAAATTATTTAATGTATAAAAATTATAAATAAAATACCATTGGGTATGAAATAATTTTTAATTTCTAATGAATATTTATAGTAAAATATATATTGTGTGTAACCCTATACTAAAAATTGTTTACTTATTAAACTTTGAATTTTACTCTTTTAACTATTTTTTAAATAAAATAATAATAAATGTCCTAATCTAATCCAAGTGTACCAAAAAGGTTCATATTTAATTAATAAGGTTGTTTTTGGTCTAATTATACTTATCCAATAGAATTAGGACATGTGTTAGGGTATCTATAATATCATTTTTACCCTCAATTACGCTTTTTACTTTTAACCGTGGTAAATAAGTCTAAAGTTACTATTCATAAAAAAATATTTTTATGTTATTGAATCAAATTTTACTTACTGATATTAACCATGTATCTTGGATTTTTAAAATTTAAATCATAGAAGCGGTAAAATTATGTTTTATGCAAATTTTGTAAATGCTCATAGGAGGTGGGTAAAAGACGGTAAAATGTTTAATAAAATATTATACATCTAATTTTATTATAAAATAACTACACTGAATTAAATTTAATTTATATAGGTATTATATATATATTTTTAATCAAAATAAATTTAAATAAAATAAATAATTATTTAAATAAAAAGTCAGTTTTAAAAAATTACGCAGTGTTTTTCACTATTCATAAAAAATTGAATGTTTTCACAAAAATACCAAAAATTTACCCTAAGATAATTTTTATATTCTGAATTAAAAAATTAATTCTATTTTACCATATTCAAAACATATAAGTTTTATTAATTAATTTATAATTAATTCCTATTGTCAAAATCGAAAAGCGGGTTTTTAAAAAGTAAAAACTATTAAAAGATTGATATGTGTTTATGCCAAATTTTAATATGAAATTACTTATAATGAACTAAATTGTATTAAATGATAAAAATATAATCTAATTATAGTTACAAACCATTAAAATTCATAATTTAACATTAAAAATTATTTCGATTAAAAAAGTTTTTTTCAATTAAAATTTATTATTTTCACTATTAATCAAAATATGAAAGTTATCAGAAAAGTACCAAATATTTATCCAAAATAAATTTTTATTTTATGATTCTAAATAATAATTTAATTTCATTAAATTTAATATATAAAAGTATCAAATATTGGTTTTAAAATGAATTTTCCATTAAAAGGTGGTAAAATTTCCTTTTTTGAAAAATACTTCTTTTATCTGAAAAAAAAGAATTTGTTATTAAATTATGTCTAAGAAACACATAATATGGATTTTAAAATTATATGGAGTATATAAAATTCAAAATTCAGTTAATACTATTCATAACCACTTTTTGAACGACCAGTTTGGTAAGTCGTGGTGGGCTCGAACTCGGTGTTGTGAGTGGCGCAAGCTATTGATTTACTTTATAGAAAATAACTTACTATGAAATCATGGGGTGTTACATTAGAAGAATGTAATGTTTTTGAAAGTTAAAGGTTTGGATCTAAATTTTTAAAAATGAAATACATAAGAGAATCTTTACTCAATATATAAAAGTTACTCTATTTTTTAGTAGAAAATTGGCTATTTCTAAGATACATTAAAAAAACTCTCGTCAATATGTAAATTTAACCTTTAGAAGACATCATAAAGTTGAAAAAGTCCCAAATTTCACTAAAATATGTAATGAAAACATTTTACAATATATAAAATTCACCTTGAACATGTTGTTGAAAAATAGAAAAGTTCTGAATAGGTAAAAGTAAATTCCATGATATATGAAGGTCATTTTTTGATACCTAAAGGCCACTATGTGTAGTTACTTGAAAATTACAAAAGGAAAAAACCCATTACTTCTATACATAAAAGACATTTATAGAATATTTAAGGGTAATTTATAGAATACATAATGGTTATTTTCTATATATAGAGTGATATGTAATGGTTCTAAACTTAGAAAAGAAAATTGAGATCTCTAGAAATTTTCAGAGAGTTCCAAAAAATTATTTTTAATTATTATCATCAATTTGAAGGATAAACATGATGATGTTGAATATATTTTGTTATATACTAATTATCATTAAAATAAATCATGATATATGGTGTTGGAGAATAAGGATAATTCTATGTAGATGATAGTCACATCATGATACAATCCATGGATGAATAAATGGTTGTAGTGTTATCTATAATGAGAGTGATATTCACTCAGTTTTGAGAAGGCCAAACCATGGTAAATAATAAAGTGTGACTCATGGGATAGAGTCATGTTGTAGTGAAAAGTCATGCTAATTATTATCTATATGGTTTTATGATAGAAAAATATATTATAACACAATACATGAATTCACTATATGATGATCTAGAATGATCCAAAAACCAAAGAAGAAGTAGGATAATTTGATGAAGGATTTAAGATATGTTATAGTTAGTCACTTGTCTAAATTACAAATTTGAAATTCAAATTTGAATAGGAAAATAGTGTTCATTGTGTGTAAAATAAAATTGAACAGGGATTTTTCATAAATTGTGGAGAATATTATCAAGGAATTTTAAATTGATATTGAATAATCGATAGGGTTATTTAGGATAGAGTATGTGCATAGTTAAGTGAATATAAAAATAGAGGAGGAAGAAGAGTAGCTATATAAGTGAATGTTTAAGAATAAGAGAAATAATGTACACTTGGTTTATGTGTTAAATCAACATACCTGTGTCGTGAGATGGGGAAAAAGGAATTCACACCATTTTAGAATTTTAAAGATGTGTGGGAGCACTATACAATTGTTAGGAGACTATCATATAAGAAGAATAATGATAATCCCCACGTCATCAAAGCACAAGACCATAATGCAACATGTTAGAAGAGTTTTTGAGACACATCATTTTTGATATTCTTGTATTATTTGTAAATGATATAGCGTACTCATTTCTGTTGACCATGGTGACTCTAGTGGATTACATGGAATTTGATTATTCCAAATAATGATAATGATTAACTACTAATTTTTATTATTGGAACTTGTATATCAAAATTCCATTTTTCATTTGATTTACATGGTGTTTTAAAATTAAGTAGTGAGGTAATTCACTCTAACAAATGACATAGTATGAGTTCATAAAAAATTATAAAAGGAATTATTGAGTATTATCCACTAACTCAGGTCCCCTCTCAATGAACCAACATTGTTCCTGGGCTGTCACACAAGTGGATATCATATAAGTTATAATATGAAAAAAATCCTTCTGACACATCTTTATGTGTTTTCATGAGAACCATTTGTTAAATCTAAATTTAGTAACAAATTTACATAAAGAAAATACTAACTGAATTTAGTTAGTTATCCAAAAATACACATAGGATATAAGTTTCCCCAAGATATTAAATAATTATTCAAGTGATTTAATATTTTTATAAAATAAGGAATTACATATTTTGAGTTAATGGGAGTAAGATATAATTTAATGAATTCAAGTATTTAGAAGCAAATGAGTTGTTATAGGAACACAAAACCCCGAAGACTTAGTGGGAGGAATTATTCTAGGGACACATACTATGTTTAAAAGTTAAAACAAAAGGGTTGGTTTTATATTCACTAATTTAGGTGATATATTATTTGATAAGAATAATGAATCCTACAAGAAATAAATAAATAAAAACAAGTTAATATTGGGAAGTTAATATAAATTCAGAAATGGATCCCATATACTAAAATCTAGTTATGTATTTTGGTGATTTATCAATTTTATGTAAAGTTGTTGGTGGATATTCAAGAAGAAACTATATTTAGATGGTGGAGTTGGTACCTATATTGAATGGTTTTTTACTGAAGGTTTTAACCAATGTCTAGGAATAGTCTATGATTAAATCTTTTCCACCAATCATTGTGATAAAATACATTATAATTTCCTCTTTTCATAACACCATTCTATGATCATGATGTTTAGAAAATGGATGTAAATACAACCTTACTTTCAAGAATCTATATATAAGATCTCTATATGATGAAAACAAAAGGTTAGTGACACAAGATAATATAAATGGGGTATGAAAGTTACAAAGACCCATTCATGGATTGAAGTAAGTATCATGACCATGGAATATTTATGTTGATTAATACATAATATAATTTGATTTTATTGAGAACAAGAACGATCCATTTTTCTTCAAGATATTAATAAGAGTGCTATATTTTTTCAATTAAGATATATTAAAAACATAATGAAAATATATTTTTTACTCTTATGGTTAGTTATGGGTGAAATAAAATTATTTATCTAAGAATAACTTAAAATAGAAACCAAAATTATAGTTAGTAATATCTAATGATATAGATCTATGGGGTTACTTAGATCAAGTAGTAGTAAATACATTGAGGAAGTATTGAAAATAAAATAAACAAGTCCATTTTTTTATTATTTCCAAATAAACCACTTTATTTTTGAATAGAAACAACAAACATTACCAGAGATGAAAACCTAAAACACCACAAGCCATAACACTAGGGACATATTGAAAAACAAGACAATAACATCATGAGACACTAAACCTAACCATATCAAATTAGAATTTCAAAAAATAGACAAGTTAGTTCCTCAAACCACTTTCTCCCCTGAGCTGTGTATGTTGACATACAAGTACCAAAACAATCACCTGGATCATTGATGAAAATAGATATCACTGAACATAAACACTAAATGTGAAGGAAAATGGAAAACTCAAAGCCAGACATTATCATGTATAACCACCCACTATCTAGAAAACATATTCACATAAAACTGAATCATGACCATTGAGGCGAACCCACCATAGAATGTCAAATCCAAAATAGAAAAGTAGAATATTTTTTTTGAAATATATGAAACAGAATAAACCCATTGTCATCAAGGATAAAATTTCAAGAACTAAATTATTAGGCCAATGCGAATCATCCCTAGACAAAAATGAGATTTCATAAAAATCATCTAGTAAAAGAACCAGCACCACTCTCCACTACCGACCACTAAAAATTAACCACTATTCTTCGACACATGAAAACTCTATAACCTAGAAATGAAACATCACTAAAAAGTAAAAAATAACCCCTAGTAACCAGGAAAAGACTTACCAAAAAGAAGCATTGTGATGGAGAAAATCCAATGGTAATTCACCTCCAAAAACACCATCAATTTCTCAAATAACACATCCAAAAACCTCCTATATATTCTTACATATTTTTAAATTGATATAAAATAAATGTTTGTATGGTCATGAAATTAGTTTTTTAGTTTTATTTTTAAAATAAATTTGATGAAATTCCTAACCTAGTTTTCATGGATTAAAATGGATTTTTTTCATGGTAATTTAGAAATGGATTTCATCAATTTTAGAAGAAATAATAAAATTTATATTTTTAATTATAATAGATCATCAAAAATCACTAATTGAAACTTAATATTACTTAATACTTATTTAAAGTAACTCAAGAATCCATAGTTCAAAATATAAAGAATTGAAATCAGGGAGGATATTTGTATCCAATCTGTAATAAAATAGTCTAGGGTTGAATACCCTAAATTTATAAAATCTACACTTACCGTATTCTATGTGCTATACCAATGCTTCCGGTTCCTAAGAAGGATGGAACATAGAGAATGCACATTGGCTATAGAGCCATCAATAACACCACAATTAGGTATCAATATCCTATCTATAGGATGGATGATATTCTTGATGAGTTAAATGTTTCTACTAATTTCTCAATAATTTATTTAAAAATTTTCTACCATCAAATAACGATTAATGAATGATATTAGTGGAAAATTGAATTTGAGACAAAAAGTGGACTTTATGAATGATTAATCACTCCCTTTGGTCTTACTAATGTACCCATAATATTTATGAATTTAATTAATCTTATATTCAGTGTATATATTTTAAAATTTATGGAAGATTACTTTGATTATATTTTGGTTTATTTTAATACTTTACAAGAACATGTAGTTGATTTACAAAAAGTCCTACATGTGTTAAGAAAAGAAAATTTATTCAGAAAAATTAAAAAGTATGTTTTTCCTCAATAAAATTATTTTCTATGTATTGTTTATAAGCAGTGATGGATTTCAGGTAGATATTGAGAAGATCAAGTCCATTCAGAAGTTTCCAACTCCAACATCTTTTTGGAAGGTAGGAGGTTTCCATGGTCTTTATTGTTTTTACTGGATATTTATAAAGGACTTAAACATAATAACATCATCACTGAACTAATTGACAAATAAGAATGTTCCTTTAAAATGGGAGACGACTCATGATAAGGTATTCCATGCCCTCAAAGTGAGACTCACCCAAGCACCCATTTTTCCCTCCCTGATATTGATAAAACATTTTAGGTTGAATATGATGCAAATGGAATTGGTATTGGTGGAGTATTCATAAAGGAAGGTAATCCCATTGATTATTTTAGTGAGAAGTTAAATTTCCCAACTATACATTTTTCTACCTATGAAAAAGAATTATGTGAATTATTTAGAATATTAAAAACATGGAAACATTATCTTTGGCCTAAATATTTTTTGACTCATTCTAATCATGATGATATCAAAAAATTACGATCGAACATGAGTTAAATAGGAGGCATGTTAGGTGTCTATAATTTATTAAGGCTTTTCCATATGCCATCAGCATAAAAAGGGGAATGAAAACATTTTCATTGATGAAACTTCACACATATATGACCTTCAATCTCTGTTGAATTCTAAAATTATTGGTTTTTAATTCATTAAAGATTTATATTCCAATAATAATTATTTTTATAATGCTTTTAATCATTTGAATCCCTAAAATTAGTTGGGGAAAGTTATGTTCACATAATGGATACTTATTTCATGTTTACAAAATTTGTATTCCCAATTTCTTTGTTGGTTTACTTTTATTAAAAGAATCAAATTATGGTGGATTAATGGGACATTTTAAAATTAATAAAACATTAAGTGTTCTAAATGATCATTTTTATTATCATAGAATGTTCAGGGATATTGAAAAGTTTATGGGAATATGTAATGAGTTCTATAAATAATAATCTAAGTTAGAACCAAATTTATTGTACCTACCCCTTCATATATCTATTTCCCCTTGAGAAGATATATATATAGACTTTTTTCTTGGATTACCGAGGGCTAAGAGGGGGATATATTCAATCATTTTTATCATGAATGGGTTTTTTTATAAAATGGAACTTTTTATCCCTTGACACAAAATAGATGACATTAGTAACATTGAAAAACATATTTTTCTTTAGCAAGTAGTCAAGATTCATGGTATTTCTAGGATGATTACATTAGACCGAGTCACAAAATTCCTTAGTTAATTTTTTAAGATCTTTGTGATAAAAAATGGGTATGATTCTACAATACTTTTCATCCACAAACCGTTCAAAAACTATATTCGGTGAATCCGAAAATATAATCCCATTTATAGAAAATTGTTAAGAAAAATATCAAAAAATTTTGGGAGTTACTACCTTTAGTGGAATTCATATAAAACAAGTCTAAGTAACACACTACTATTTGGTTCTAAATATTCATCATACAGGAAGAAGATAATTACTTAAAATTTTAAGACGGGTAGAAATAAAACCTAGAAAAAGGTTGAAGAAAAATGATCAAAGGGGGAAGCTGAGAAGGATATATTGACTCCGTAAAGAACAAAATTCTTCATGGACTGCCGCTCGACATAGAGGCCCACCTCTCTACAAATCACCCCATGAACAAAATTGTTCTTCAAACGAGGTGGTACCACCAACACCCGCAATCAAAACCCCAAGTAGTTTGTGGGTCCAAGTATTGATTTAATCCCCTATAAATTGTAATCCCCCATGAATAAAAGTGTTTGTAGGATGAGGAGAACCACCAAAAACCAAAGATAAAAAAAGCTGATTGTGGGTATAGGTGTAGATTTCCGCCCCATGAATGACTACCCCTTGTGAAAAAAAGAACCCTTAACAGGAAGGGGCATCCTCTTGGAATCCCACAGAAGAAGGCTCGCATCCCACCAGGGATGATCGAACATTCCAATACTCAGTCCCTCAATTATTCTATAAAATAAACATGAGGGAAACCAAGGATGAAATACCACACAATTAGTGAAAATTCATAGATTTCTGGAGGAGAACCCGAATGAGATCCAAAGCATGATTCTTTCTTTTACCAGTAAGTAAAAACCCAACACATAGAATTAAGGGTGAAATATAAGAACATTTGAAACCCATTGAACTTAAATCCCGTTTTTGGAAACCATTTTTTATAGAACATATGGATGCCTCCTCTATGGACCAACACCCTATATATAAAAATGTTATGTGGGCAGAACCCAACCCCATGTAGAAAAACGCTACATGGGAGAAACATGGCCCCACGTAGAAAAATGCTATGCGGGTGGAACCCATCCCTGTGTGGAAACAAACATTTTGGGTAGGCCCCACGTCTATGTATCACCATGATATATAGGAATTACCCTCACTTTCATAGAAATATGTTATGTTAAGGGAACCCCATCCCACATATGAACATGCTACACATAATGGGGCCTCATAGGGTGTTCTATTAGCCATCTCCCATCACTCCCTTATATCATCTTGTATAGACCCATATTGTCCCCTCCATGAACCAATGTAATGGAATTAGGCCAAGGACCCTCCCAAAGACACCTGAAATGAATGATCAGATCATCAGGAAAACCAGTGTTCTCTTTTAATTCAACATACCCATGCTAAGAAGAGTCATATGAGAGGCCTCTAAAAAAGGAAGATTCAAGGAATGTCTTTAAGTCATAATTCCCATGGTAGTGAGGGTCCAAAACTTGGAGGTTATCATGTGAACCTCCTGATTATGAGTTGATAGGGTGAGGATCATTCTTTCCTTTCCCTCCTATATGGAATGAGATCCTCCCCATGGAACAAATGTTAGGGAATCCCTCTTATAGTAAGCCCCTAGTCTTTTGTGTGAGATGTGGCACTCATTCTCTTTTTCTCCTTATCTGATGACGTAGCTGGATAGATCATAAAATGTGACTATCTAGGTTACCAAAGTAAAATAGGATATGGACACATTCAAATCCCTTTATCTCTCTTTTTGTGATTTAACACCTTATCCACTAGCACACAGATTGGATCATGTGATCTTTAGATCCATTGATTCCTCTTGTTTCTCACACAGAGCATGATTCAAGGTCGCTAATATGTGAGAGGACATCATGACATCCCCAAAATCCATAAAATCAAATGGTCTTTCTTCATAGTTGCATTCCCTAACCTCCAATTCAAATGGGCCTCCTACGCAGTATCATCCCCAATCAGGTCCCCTCATATGGGCCTCATATAAGGTGTAAGCCCCAATTTACAGAAGTACATTGGCTTTGATTCTCAACTAACCTGGATACATAGGAAGCCTATCCAAGTCCAAAACCAGCACCCAAATTCACCCTAATATTATATGGGACACGTTCTCGGTAGGGCTATGTCTATATTATAGGATCTGAACACAGCGGAACCGTTATGGTTGGGTGGGACCCAAATTTTCCTTTGTCATAATTTATGACTAATCCGGGATCAATATGATGATAAACACCAGTATGCATGGATTCATATCAATGATATAGACAAAAGAAGAAAAAGGCATCAGATCCTAGAGAGAAGATCTTTCACATAATGTTTATAATTTAGTTAATTAATTTCATAAAGAAAATAGTATCTGTATCTTCAGTAATTTCATCGTTGATGATGTTGATTGAATATAACAACCCTTGTTGATTTACTCATTACAATTGCGAGGATCCAAACTAGAATTTGTTTAGCGGTGATCTACACGTACTCTGATGGCCTCCGATCGACACTACTCATTCTTCAGGTTCTAGTACGATGAAGTGAGTTTCTTCCATCGGTCATTCTGGATTGTTCATACTTTATCCTTGAAGAACGTATCTCATTATTTAGAGGGGAGAGAAGAGGATTATTGAGAGAATTTTTTTGGCTCAACAATTCTAAATTCTTTGGGGTTTCGATTCATGGAATAATAGAAGTACCTATCTATTTATAAACATGGGGTTTTGGTTACAATATTTAATTGTGTAATAATAATTAAATGCATTTGTAACCTTAGAGAACACCCATGATATATAATAATAATAACAACACCATTATTTGTGGTGTGCAAACTTGTGAAAAATAGAATCATAAATGAAAACATGTGCCACATAATGATGAAACAATTATTATCATTTTTTCTTGTGATTACTAGTTAAATAATTATATATTGTCTAGAAAATAATTATTTTACTACCAGACCGGCCTTGGTGCGCTCAAAATCCACTTCCTTTTATTGAACACCTGAATAAATAAATAAATAAATTATTCTCTTAAATAAATATTCTATTTAAAAACTAGTAAATAAATATTATTAAATTTTCAATAAAACAAACAAAAATATATTTTACTCACAATCTAGTGAATAAATATTTATTTAATTTAAGTGATAGTTTTTACTTGAATAAAATTATTCCATAGTCTTGAGAAAAATATTTATTCAATTAATTAAATTCAAATAGAATTTAATCAAGACCACCCAAAACACTTAGTGTGTGACCCTCTAGGATTATTTTTCATTGGAATTAAGATGGATTTCTTAAATTCCAAGAGTACTATCTAGAAATGGGTCAAGGAATCCAAGATAATGAACTTAAAGTCACAATGAAAAAATCCATATATAAATTCTCACTCTATAATATAATCCCTTTGTATCAATATCTCATCAAGCTGGGTTGATGATAGTTCCATCAACCTTTATACTCGATACATCATTCTTTGACTACCTGAAATAAACTCGTTGTTACACCATGGTCATTGAATTTCACATGATGGTTATATTATAATCAAAGGGAAGAGATATCAACTTTACTAAATGGAAGGTACAGATCCTTCCTCAACTTATCCCTTAATAACATGCCACTCATGATTCACCCAACATAACCTACTTCATACTAACGTATGGCATGATGGTTTTGATTATTTAATAAATGTGTGTGATTAGTGACATGTATTAATGATAAAATTAAAGTCTAAGCACCATTAAACATGGTCGCATATGGGATTATTCGATGATACCAAAACATGCAGAATTCCTACTAGTGATTCTATTCTCATAATCTTCCATCTTGGATATTACAAAGTATGAACTTCATGAGAGGAAGTCTCATCTTCTTACGAGTACTCACACCTGACGGTCTGTATTCTATGTGTCTCATCCTAGTATGTCATCCAAACATAAAACTATATTTAAGAATATTTTCATAACACTTCAAGGTTATCATCATAATGGGGTACTATTATGACCTTATCAATGTGACAGATACTCTAGAGAATTAATACATCATTTTCATGTAGAAAAATAAAAAATATGTAATAAGTTGTTTAAGATTTAAATACATTAAATATTCATGTAATCAAAGTAAAAATAGTTGGTTCTAGGAAACCAAATCTTAAAAACTCCAACTTGGAGTAGAGCCAACTACATAAGACTTTGAGTATGCTAGACCTAAAATGATGATCATGTTTTTAATGAGTCAAGGATTTTGTCAAGGGGGCTGCCACATTTTCTTATGTGGAAATACTACTCACTATAGCTTCACCTCTTTGAGAAGAATTTCTCTAGAGATGATACTTCTGAAGTATGTGCTTAGTCTAAGAATGTGACCTTGGATCTTTTGTGAGATCCACCAGTGTAGTATTATCACAATAGAATGTGATGATATCTTTACTTCTAGGTAATAAATCTATATCTTGGAAGAATCGTTTCATACAAACTTCATCTTTAGCTACTTTAAAAGAAGCAATATACTTGAACTCTACTGTAGAATCTGCGACCACACTTATCTTTGAGCTATTCCAACTCAAAACATCTCCAATCAAAGTGAAGATGTATTTTTTTTTTGAAATCATACCTTCCTAATCAGTCTGCAGACTAGAATATGCATATCCTCTGGTGAATTGTTCCTCATCTCCTCTATAAACCAAGAACATATCCCTAGTATTCCTGAAATACTTAATTATAGTCTTGACTGCTATCCAATGGAGGTTATCTAGTTTAGCTTGATACCTGCCTACTACACATAATGCATAGAAAAAATCTATCCTAGTATATAGAATGGTATACACGACTAACCCAATCGTTGATTCATATGGAGTCCTTTCCATTCTATCTCTTTCCCCATGTGTCCGAGGACACATTTTCTCAGATAGATGAATGAAATGTGATTCTGGCAACAATCCTCTCTCGGATTATTCCCTACTGAATATATTTAGTATATTTTCAATGTATGCACTTTGATATAGGCCCAAAAATCTCTTGGATATATCACGATGAATCTTGATCCCAATAATATATGCTTCCTTGCCCAAGTCCTTCACGGGATATCATTGGTTCGACCATGCCTTAACATACTATAAGACTGGTATCTCATTTCCAATAAGTAATATGTCATCAACATATACTATTATGAAAATTACCACACTCCCACTAAACCATTTGTAGACACAAGGATCACATCCATTCTTAATAATACCAAATTTCATTATGTATTCATCAAAACAAATGTTCCATGACCTGGACACTTTCTTTAGTCCAAAAAGGTTTTTTTGCAACCTGTATACCTTATTGGAATCCATTAGAGTCACACACCCTTCAAGTTGTGTCATGTAGACATCTTCCTGAAGGATCCCATTAAGGAAGGATGTTTTGACATCCATGTTCCAAATCTCAAAGTTATGGTAAGAAAAAATGGCCAATAGAATTCTGAAGTATTTCAGCATCACAACTAGTGAAAAGTATTCTTCATAGTCAACTCCTTGATGTGGTTTAAAACCTTTTTCAATAATTCATGCCTTATAGGTACCAACTTTTCCTTTAATGTCCAGTTTATTCTTGAATACCCATTTTCAACCAACACACTTTACATAAACTGGAGGATCTACCAAATTCCATGGAATCCCTTTTAGAATTCATGAATTATTTCCACATGGAAACATATGTTCCACTTCATACTTCCTTGAAGGTTAGAGAATAATTATTATCAACAAATAATGAGTCACCATCCTCGATATATTTATAAAATACCGTTCTGATTCTCTAACAACTCTTGTACTTCTATGTAGTTCTTGTGTCTCCAGAACTGATCTTTCTTCTATGGGGCTTTGCGGAATTTGCTCCTGTACCAACTCATGTGTACCTTGATCCTTGAATTCATCGATGTATATCTCACTCTCACTATCTCTTTTGGAAATGTGCTCCCTCTCAAAGAATATGGAATGTCTTGCCACTATAACCCTTTTTTCTGAGGGGTCGTATAGGTAATATACCATTGTTTCCTTGGGGTATCCTATTAAGTTACACTTTGTGCCTCAGAGTGAAAGTTTTTTACCTAAAGTGGCCTTAACAAACACATTTCTACCCCACACATGTAAATTAAATAACATGGATTTTCTCCAACTCCAAAACTCATATGGAATACCATTTATCAATTTAGTTGGTACTTGGTTTAGTATGTGCACTACTTTTTTTAACGCATCTCCCCAAAAGGATAATGGAAGACTCACATGACTCACTATTGATCCCACCATGTCCAACAAGGTGTGGTTCTTACTTTCTCATAAACCATTCCACTAAAGCATTTAAGGAGGAGTGAGTTGGGATAGGATCCCAAAATCCCATAAGTAATCAATGAATTATTGATTAAGATATTACCCACCTCGGTCTGAGCAGAGTCTCTTAATCGTCTTACCAAACTGATTCTCATCTTGATTCTTGTATTCCTTGAACATGTCAAAATAATCTGACGTATACCTTATTAAGTATATATGTTCATTATACTAAAATAATCAGTAAAAGTTATGACGTATGATAACCCAGCACTTGCTTCAACTAGAAAATGTCTACACACATCGGTATGAACCAATTCGAGAAGCTCTTTGGTCCTTTCACCTTTCCCCCTAAATGGGGATTTGGTCATTATTCATTATAAACATGCGTGACATACACAAAGTTGTTTTAGTTCGAAATAATCTAAATATCCATCTAGATGAAACTTTGTCAATAATTTCTCATTTTTATGACCTAGCCACTAATGTCAAAGTTGGGTGTGGTATGAGTCATGTGAAGTATATTTATTATCGATCGACAATACTTGGTTTGTGTAATTCAACACGTAAATACCGTTTCATAAATGTTCCCTACCAAAAAAAATATATCATTATAAAATAAGAATCATTCATTTAAAAACATGAAAAAAATCCATATGTATCTAGTATGGATATAGAAATTATGTTTTTGGTTATATAAGGATATAAAAATAACCCTTTACCACCAAGATCATTCTAGTTAATAATTGTGTGGTGCTAGTCCCCGACAACTACAACAACAAGTCAGGCTCTGTTGGCTGCTGATAGATCTACCACCCCTCAATCAATTTTCCTAAATCTAGTTGGTTCCTATATTTGAATACATATGTGATCACTAAAATCTACATCCAATTCCCAATTTTTAGAAATAAATAAATTGCACTTGATAACAAATGCACCAAAAACTTCCTTTTTCTTCTTTAGATGGGTTTAGTTTTTCTACCAGTGGACTTATTTCCACATGCGAAACAAACATCCTCACATTCCCTTTCATCCCCTTTGATATTCGTTTTCTTATAAGGACGTGAAGAAGATATGGTCTAAAATCTTGTTTCCTTTCCTTCCATCTTATTCACCATAAGGATAGAAGGCTTTTCACACTTAATATCGTTTTCCACTAGGAAAATGAGGATAAGAACATCAGATAGAGAATTCTCAATTTTGTTAATATTGAAATTAACAAAAAAGATAGAGAAGCTATGAGGGAGTGATGCAATAATGTGATCAGTATCCAATTTCAGGGGATTTTAAACCCTAGAACTTCTAGGCTCTCAATGTATCCAATGATTTTGACTACATGAGGCCCATCTGGGGAATCCTCTCCATGATTACTCTGAAAGAGTGCCTGGGAGATCTCAAACCTTTCATGTTTTTATCTCTCCTAGTAAAGACCACAGAGGTACTTGAGCATGCTATAAGAATCCATGTTTTTGTGATACTACATAATCTCACGAGACATTGATGATAGCATCAAACATTTAATGTTGACCGCATCGTTCATATGTTTCTCATAGACCAGGAAATCCTCATCACTCACCTCTTTGGAAGGCGGATCAAGTGATGCTGGCTCCAGCGTGTAATACTTCCATTCATGGCGTAGGACAACCCAAATCCATCTAAACTATTCCTAGAAGTTACTATCAGTGAGGATGTTGTCTTTATCTAGAATTGATCACAGGGATTGTGTGGTTGACGAGATTTTTATCTTCATTCTAAAATTAAAAGTGAATATCATTAGTAATTTCTTGATTACATTTTATAAGAAATAATAAATTAATTTTATTAAGTCTCCCACTATTTTAACAAATCCCAATAGGCCTCACCATTGAATTCATAATGTCCAGTTTCCATGACATTCTAGTGGAAAGGACCTATATTCCCCTTCTTATAACCCAAAAGTGTTGGTAAAGCTATTTGAAGGTGTTTAGGTAGGTAGGTCTTTGAAAACTATAGGATTTATGTCACATACCTGACATATTTTGAAGGTATTTTTCATTTATTTTCCATTCATTATTTATTTTTGGGGTTTCCCAAGCTTTTACGGAGGAATGAGCGAGTTTTCATGAATTGGGCCAAACCGTGGGCCCAATTCCAGTTTTAAAAATAAATTTTGTTTCTTTTATAACGCATTATTTTTTCAACAGTTTTCATCCATTCAAATTCCTAAATGGCCTACCCTGACATATTAAGACCACCATGTCAATTTGGTTCCTTTAGAACCCCATAACCAAGGTGTATTTGGGTTTTTATTTAAGGGATTGGGCATGCCCGGAAGCCCATTTCCATTTTTAAAAATGAATTTTGTTTCCTTAATATCTTATTCAATTTTAAGGATATTTCGATGATTCCAAGCCTCAACCAAGACCATGGAACCCAGCCATTCTCCCAGCCTCTTTCCCCCCTCTTTGGATCTCTTATTCTTCGCGAATTAGTGGAGAACAATAGAGAGTTTCTAAAGTCGGTCAGAATTGAAGAGGTAAATTATTTCCTTCTTAACTCTCTCAATTCTTACTCTTTTTCCTCAATTCTAGTTCTTAAATAACCTCCTAATTCTTCTTCAAACAAACTCTAAATTGTGGCCGTTTTTAATTTCAGATACTAGGGTTGTGGGGAGATTTCTTCAAGATATCTCAAGTAAGTTAGACTATTTCATTCCTCTTTCAAATTTCTTAGGGTTTCATTCTATTTGATTAGGGTTTATTCTATTTTCCTTGAAGTACCATGTGAATAGGGGGTAGGGTTTCGAACATAGGGTTTAACCTTGGGTTTTAATGGTCATTTCTTATGGTTTTAGGATTGTTCTAAGATCCTCTTGGAGTGGTGGTGGTGCGACTTGATATTTGCACGGTGATTCAAGGGTTTTCATTACTTTAGTAGGTGATTCCTTTTGGTATAAAATCATTGGTATGTGTTGCATGATGAAATTGTTTGAGCACAAAGGGGGAAGCCTGGGTACCTATGTGGGGCAGATGTGTACTTGTACGACTAGTGGACTGGATGGGTTTTGTCTCTATTTTAGTTAGCATTTGGATAAAAAAACTCTAACTAAACTATGTGGATAATTATTGGGGACCCCTAGGTTATGGGTATGTTACCTACTAGTGGCTCGTGCATGAGAACAGATTTACTATGACTACTTTACACCGAGGTATGAGGTACATGGGGCCCGCGACTATCTAGTTCCTAGGGGTGTTCTTGATTTTGTTTCTTATTGTGTTTGTGGTATTTTCCTCAGTATTGGGGTGTTTTTGGAAGTACATTACAGTAGCTAACAAGTATATTTAAATGTGTGAACATTATGAAAATTTTATCTTGAAAAATATTTTCAATTGAAAGTTGCATTTCTTGGATTTTATCACTGCTTTTCTTTGCGTATTAAAACTTATTTCTTTTTCACATTGTATTTCATTTTCTTTGGAATCATTGGGTGGTATCCTATTGGGATTAGGCTCACACCCTACCTACACCCCTTGGGTGTAAGTATACTTGGTTATGTTTGACTCAGGTGAAGGAAATACTTTGGGTGGTGGCAGTTTAGGGTGTTAGTTCTCATCCTTGGTGTGGAGTTGTGGAGACGGATTGTGGGTGATGACCCCTTGTCATGTGGATTCTTTTGGGTCTATCTTACTGCTATCTTTTTTTTTGTATTTGGAACAATTTTACTGTCTTTAAACCAATGTATTCATTTCTGGTTTTTTCTTAAGACTTTTTTGGCTCGAAAATTTCAGATTTATATTATGGATTGTTTTTTATGTATTATACTTTCATACTCGGGTAAATCATTCCCAAAACAAAATTAATGATACTCGAGCACTTGTGCCAGCCCATGGGGATAGGGAACGCCCTTCGGGTCTTGTCACAGACTGGGTTTGGTGCCAGTATTGGTGGCGACTAGATTCGGTTCGTGGCACTTGCAACTCCTTGATCTGTTGAGTGGGATCCCCAATCCTGAAATCCAGAATTGGATTTCCTCAACACTTTCCTCAAATATTACATGAATTCTAGCATGGGATGCTCCTCTTGATGAAATATAGTTAAGTTAAATTGAAACCTTTCATAAGGTATTCTTGTATAAAATTAAGTGTCCCAACAAGGGTTGGTCAAACACATAGTTTTATTGAGTCTTTCCCTTAATCAAGTAACGGAAGGCATAGTCTAACATAATATTTTATTGAGGTATTTTTAACTCTTATGCATAAATTTTTTATTATCGTTATCACATTCTTGTTAATATTAAGTGGAACTTACTTAAGTTATTAACTATTTCTTTATAATATTTATTCATAAGTCTAGTTTATTTTAGTTCCATATTTCATGTTTGTTTAATTCATTAATTATGTGATTGCAGAAACACATCCCTAATGATAAACCATGCAACTGATAGAAATAAAATAAAGTAAAGGGCATGATCATGAGATTTTATAATGGTTAGTTTATACATTAGTTGATAAACTAACAGTAACCTAGGGGAGAAACACCTTGAACCTTTTGGGTTCATGTTTACATCTTTCCACCTGTCAACCTTTATATCTCCTTGGATTGGTTTCACCTCGGCTCAATCTTGAACCACCACCATGAGCTTGTGAGATCCATCCATTACATATGCTTTTTAACACACACAAAGGTGAGGTGTAAAAATGGGGTTTACCTAAAATAAACCATGGGAATAAAGTCTCTATATATTTAATGAGGAGATATGGTGCACAAGCCAAAAATTAATTTAATATATAAATTAAAAGTAAAACCAATCACATACAAAGGATTGGTCTAGATCATGATCATCCACATATAAGAAACTAATTACGCATTTAATAAAACTATAATTCAATTCATTAATCATTCTTATTAAGATAAATATTGCTCAAATAGATTAATTATTATCTTTAATTAATCAATCCTTTTATCTTAATCATTTTCTGAATTTCCTTGAGATTCTCATCCAAAACCTTGGAGGTATCATAGTGAATACCTGTTCAACTCTACCCAGTATGTATTATATTCATATATTGTTTTACTCTTGTGAAATTTGGCATACACGATTTAATATCTACTACCACAACATGTACTTCATGGATTATTATAGGAATCACATGACTTTCTTTGGTCACATGTTATGATTCAATGAACAGTGTAACAACCAGTAATATGATTTATACATGATATGATGATCGAAAATTATGCATAAATTAAATTTTTAATTCTTCATAATTTCGTAAAGTACATTTCATGTTTCTTCGACTACAAGGCATGTAATACCCTTCACCATTTTATCTGAAGTACATGCCTAAGGACTAGGTGTGTGAGGAAAAATTTGTAAATTTTGGAGTACATGGCATGTACACTGGGCACCACGTTGTGTTGTCTCCATGTTACATGATTACTGGTTGGCTTAGCCATGTATGGGATACAAGATTTTTCCCCTAACCTGAAGATACTACCCGACATGTCCAGTGGGCCACTGATTCACGCTCAAATTTACCCAAGAGAAGGAGGTAGAACGGTCTTTGTAGTTTAGCTTGGGTTGTCGAATCCTCAGAGACCTTAGAAGTAACCTATGGACACATACATTATATGTACTATTTTTGGATACTAAGTGGTCTAATTTGGGTTGATTGTAGATGGGTTTAAGTGAACAATAAAAGTCTTAAGTGAATTAAAATTATGATAAGGGTTGATCCTAGGTTATTACAAAGGGTAGATTGGATGCATTCTTTTGTAGGATCGAAATATAATACGAGATGCTCAATATACAAGAGGGGGGGTGAATTGTATACTTTAAAAATTCCTTTGTAACCTTTAAAGTTAGTTATGAATAACTAGAGTTTCCTTAAGAAAAGGAAAGAGCTAAGTTTAACAAAGTTAAACTAAGTAAATTCACAACACCTCTAACACCGAACTGAACTTGGAAAGATATTCCAAAAGTAGGTTCCGGAAATATGATTCCGGAAATTGAAACTTAACAAAAGTTACAATATAAGATTCTACCTTAAAGCGTATAGAATCTAAACTAATCAGAGTAAGTAAGGAAGTATAAGAAAGTTATACTTTCCTTAAGATACAAATTGCAGCGGAATAGAAACAAGTAGTAAAACTACAAGTAACAAGAATAAGTCTTTTAACCCAAAGAGAAGGGTATCCAACAACCTTGGATAAAGGTCCCTTGATTTATACTTTCAAGCAAGTCTGTCTTACCCACACCAGGGTAAGCCCTCGATACGAAGATCAGTGTCTCTGTCTTGCTATCCCCGCAAGCCCTCAACATCAAGGTAGTTGGCAACCTCTGTCTTTCTCAGCAAGAAATCCCTCGATCTTTAAGGTAGTCGGCACCTCTGTCTTTCTCAGCAAGAAATCCCTCGATCTTTAAGGTAGTCGGCACCTCTGTCTTTCTCGGCAAGAAAGCCCTCGATCTTTAAGGTAGTCGGCACCTCTGTCTTCCTATCCCCGGAAGCCCTCGAATGTAATCACCAACATTTGGAGTCGCACGAAGCTTTGAGAGTTAATAAGAGACTCTCTCTCTAGAAATCACTTCAACAGCATGTAGGCACAAAACTCAGTTGTTTTTCCAACAACACCGAGCTCTTTCAAATGAGCTCCTATTTATAGGTAAGGTCGGCTCCTTCTCCAACGGTCATATTTTCCTTAAAGTTCGGAGGGACCTGTACACGTGTCACTTAGACAACGGTTAGTTTATAACAAAATGGACGACATCGTTTTATAACAAAACAAGTGTAACAGAAAGTACGATATCGTTTTAAACTCTAACAAAAAGGTTCGGAATTGAAATTTCGGAGTGAAGGTTCGGAGTGAATAAATTCAGAGTGTATAAAACAATGATAATCAGATTCTGTTTAATAGGAGAATTCGGAATGAGAATTCGGAGTAGGAATTCGGAATCAGAAATCGTAATGAGAATTCGTCATCAGAATTCGTAATGAGAATTCATCATCAGAATTCGTAATGAGAATTTATCATCAGAATTCGTAATGAGAATTTATCATCAGAATTCGTAATGAGAATTCATCATCAGAATTCATAATGAGAAATTCGGAATGGGATTTCTTCATTAGAATTCGTAATGAGAATTCTTCTTCAGAATTCGTATCCTGAATCTGGAATAGAACTTAGTCAGAATTCATATCCGGATTTCAGAATGAAACTTCCTTATAGTTCTTGTCCAGAACCGAATCCTAAAACAGAATGCTTTTATATTTAAGTTTTAATGACTTCGAGAAAATGAATCTGAATCTTATACTTAAGAAAAATATGAATGAAAATATGATAAGGATAATTTTTCTTATAAAAGTGATTTTCCTTAAGAAAGCAATTTCCCTTATAAAAGCGATTTTCCTTAAGAAAGTATTTTTCCTTATAAAAGCGATTTTCCTTAAGAAAGCATTTTTCCTTAAAGATAAGGTGTTTGTGATTTTCAAAACAAGAAGGAATGGAAAAGTCATAAGGAAAACCTTATTGACTCAACAATCTCCCCCTTTTTGGAAAGCACAAACATCCTTACGAAAAAGATATTCTAAGAAGAAAGAAACACATTAAAGCTTATCTCCCTTGGTTTAAGGATATAGATGAATACGACTAACTCCCCCTTAGGCTTTGAAACTCTAAGGATCGTTTTCTTATTTCCGGAGTGATGTTTCTTTAAGAAAAACTCCCCCTTAAACAAACTCTTATTAGAGTTCTTTTTCCTTGGGTATTTTTCCTTTCTCCCCCTTTGATAAGCCCTTATTAGATTTCCTCTTTTTCTTAAGGATCTTTTCCTTCTCCCCCTTTGTGATTTTCAAAAAGAATTGGAGGGAATGGAAAAACTTAACAAAGTACCTGAAAAATTAGTAAAGACAACAATAGAAACAACAAGCACAATTCTCATTATATTTGAAATGTCAGCAACAAAAACAGATTACAAAAAAAAGATCGGATTGGTTTATTTCGGATTTTTCTCCTTCGACATTAGCCCCTTGAGAATTGTCTTGATCTTCTTGAGGTCCTTATGATCTTCTTCAGCTTGCTTTTCTAAGGCAACTATTCTTGCTGACTGAGCTTCAATGATTTCTTCTTGAGCCTTCAACTTTTCTTCCTGAACTTTCATCTTCTCTTCCTGAGCCTTCATCCTTTCTAGAAAATCAATCCGATGATCCCTTTCAAATTTCCAACTCTGATTAACGGAGTTGAGCTTTCCATTCAGATCTCTCACTTCCTGAATCCGAATGTTCTTTTCCTCTGTCAATTTCTCATCGAATGATGCAGTCATCTCATGAAACTTCTTGTCCTCGATTTGAAATGCATCCTTAACATTTTCCTGAAACTCATCCAGCAACCTCATCTCTTCCACATTCTTCTTCGACCAGCTTGTCATCCTCTTGCAAGATCTTTTATGTGCTTCGTAACCAACGAAGAATGTTTTGAACTGAGCTTCAATCTCAACACACTTATCCATTACCATGGATACAGAGTCAGTTTTCTGATTCAGCGCATGTTGAAGCATCTGGCATCTAGAGTCAATACTAGAGAAGGTTGGAATGGTTCCCACCAACTTCTTCAAGGACTGAACAACAAAATCGTGCCCCAACGATGATGACTCCGAATCTGAAACCTTGCTAGGAGAATTTTCTTCCTCAATAAGCTCCAACTTCCTCTTAGAAGAACTACCAGCTTCCTTCCTCATACTCTTTTCTGATCTCGGGGTATCAGCAAGAATTTGTTTCCCCTTATCTTTTTTTGGAATAGAAACCTGTTCCGGAGATTTCTTCTCGCTATCAGAGACTTGAACAACCAAATCTTCCTCATCAGCAACTTCTACATTTTCCTTCTGAGCAGCATCAAGTAAAAGATGTTCTTCTTCTCTCAGACAAGAAACTTCTTCTTCGCCTTTCTCTTCTTCCATATTCGGAGTGACAAGCTTCGAAGATTGAGCTTCAGATGTTCAGAGCGACAGGTGTTCCGAAGGAGTTCCCTTGTATTCATCTACTTGTTTGAGCACATCTCCCGTCTCACCACTTCCTTCAGCAGCTTCTTCAACTTATTCCACTTGCTCTACTTCCTCAGTAGCAACAGCCTTTTCCGGAGTAACAAGATTTCTTCCTGGAGTCTCAGGTAGAGATTCCAGAGAGAAAGATCTCGGAACGGGAATGGTTGCTGAAACCATCTCGTTGAACTTTAACAAGGCCTGATCTACCTCAGCCTCAGACATTTTCTTCTTAAGCTTCTTTTCCTTTGCTTGCTTCTCAAGCTCATCAGCGGCCTTTTCTTTCAGAGCTTTAGCCTCTGCAGGATCCAATCCGAACTGCGGATCTCCTTCCTTCCTCTTCTCTTTATCAGCTCTCCACTTCGCTGCAACCTCATCAGTATAGGTTTTCTTCTTCTTAGACTTAGGAGGTTCGGAGTGGACTTCCTTAGACTTGGGTTCCTCAGCTTCGACAACCACTTCTTTCAGCTTCCTCTTCCTTACCGGCTTGGATGATTCCGGATCAGCCACTTTCGGAGTCACTTCTACTTGTGGAGGTAGATCAATAAACTTCCCTGACTCCTTCTTAAAGGCTATATTCATTCTCTTAAGAGTGGCATCACTAAGCAACATGATCTTGCACACCCTTGGTTTGGAACTACAAGCTACCTTGAAGGACTCAAGGCACCGAACTATGAGCTTTGACAATATTGCTGGGTACATCACGATCTGAGCTCTCAGATTCCCCTTCTTCAGAATTTCAATGTTAAGAAGGATATGCTTCATTAAGTTGAACTTTCTTAGATTTATCAAGAAATCTAAGATGTATATCTCACTCTTCTTCAGACTATCCTTATCTCCTTTTCTCGGTACGATAAGCCCTTTCACCCATAACTCCAGAATCCGGAAGTTTGTAGAAAGACTTGCTATTTTCGGAGCCTTGTCATCATCTAATCCGAGAATTTCTAATGCCTTTTCCTTGTTGAAGCTACCCAAAGAGTCTGGCAATACGTGGGAAATAAACTCAGCTTCCCCTTCATAACTTAGCCCTACCAAGCTTGCAGCCTTGGTGTAAGAAAGCTTATATGTCTTTCCATACGATTTGAAAGAAAATTTTTCTCTATTATCTTCCTCGAAGAAAGCAACTGACTCATAAAACTCGACAAGCAAGTCAGAGTACACTTCATCTTGGTTGCCGGTTTTTGATATCGCAACACCTTCCCAGCCATTCAGCTTGATATTCTTTGAAATAATAGAATCGTAGTTGCTGAAGAAATTCGGATGAACTAACCTCTCTCTGTAGACTAACCACTGAGAAATGGGCTTGGTTGAAGACATTTCTTGAGAAGCTAACTCTGCAGACATTCGGATTAGAAGTCCTCTGAGATATTCGGAACAGAGAAGACTGAAGTTCGGAACTGAGAAAACTGTGGTTCAGAACGGCCTTAAATCGGAGAGTCAGAGCTTCAGCACGCAAAAGCTTGAAATCGATGTGGGACGAGAAAATAGGGTCCCCTTTATATAGGCAATGGGATGACGGTTCAACTTCCTCGGTTGATCTAACGGTTTAGAATGATCTGAGATCAAATCTAACGGTTGAGAGCTTGAATCCGATCTTTTTGAGGTTTTATTAAAGTAAAGTATTAAGAAATCCAAAAACCGAAAACAAACTATAAGAAATTTCCAGCAAGTAAAATATGATTACGAAAACTTCGGTAAGAAAATCATACCTTTCGGATTAGCTTAGGAAAGTTATTCGTAATGGGTAATATAAAGACGACTACGAAAAACTCAATACGAAAAAGTAAATACGAAAAGTCAATACGAAAAACTTAATACGAAAAACATAATACGAAAAGTCAATACGAAAAACTTAATACGAAAAACTTAATACGAAAAACTCAATACGAAAAAGTAAATACGAAAACTTGTTATGGAAGATTCAGTACGAAAGTTCCGTTATGAAAATACCAGTACGAAAGTTTTCCATTCCGGAAATTTTCAATACAAATACTTCCATTCTAGAAGTATTCTGTGCGAAAATATCCTTTCTGGAAAATTGTAGTTCCGGAAGTTCCATTCCGGAAATTTTCATTCCGAAAAGTTCGAAAACAAATTTTGAAAAACGTTGTTAAACTAACAATCAAATGTACTCCCCCTATGAAAAGGAGTTTATTACTGTAAGGAGATTTTTTCAACAGAAAGTTAATTAAGGAAGATTACCTTACGGTTATCATTCCTAACTTTTGTTTAATACATTCAAATCTATCAGAAGGCAAAGATTTTGTGAAAATATCAGCAAGTTGATCTTGCGTTCCGATAAACTGAAGAATAATATCTCCTTTAAGTGTGTGATCCCTAAGAAAGTGATGCCTAATATCTATGTGTTTTGAACGAGAGTGATGTGCAGGGTTTTTACTTAGTGCAATGGCACTTGTGTTATCACACAAAATTTGAGTTTTAGTAAAACTTAAGCCATAGTCTGTGAGTGTGTGTTGCATCCACAACACTTGTGCACAACAACTTCCAGCTGCTACATATTCAGCTTCAGCAGTGGAGAGTGCTACAGAATGTTGCTTCTTGCATGACCAAGAAACTAATGAATCTCCTAAGAAATGACAAGTTCCGGATGTACTTTTCCTATCCATTCTACATCCACCAAAGTCAGCATCAGAAAAGCTTTTTAGAACAAAATCATTTCCAGAAGTATAAAATAATCCTAGATCCATGGTTCCCTTAAGGTAGCGAAAAATTCTTTTTACTGCCTTTAAGTGAGATTCCTTAGTATTGGATTGATATCTTGCACATAAGCATACAGAAAACATTAAGTCTGGTCGACTAGCTGTTAAGTAAAGTAGACTTCCAATCATACCTCTAAAAGATGTTTGATCTACTGGTTTCCCAGCTTCATCAAGATCTAGAGAGTTTGAGGTACCAATAGGAGTACTTATACTCTTAGTGTTGTCATAACCATATTTTTTAAGAAGATATTTAATATACTTATGTTGAGATATGTAGGTTCCTTCTGGTTTTTGAGAAATTTGAAAACCAAGGAAAAATGTTAACTCACCCATCATACTCATTTCAAACTCAGATTTCATTAGACTAGCAAAAGAGTCAGTCAAAGATTGCTGAGTTGAACCAAATATAATGTCATCAACATAAATTTGAACAAACAAAACATTTTTCTTATCTTTCTTTATAAAAAGGGTTGGATCTGCATTTCCCTTAACATAGTTATTTTGAAGCAAAAATCTAGTGAGTCTATCATACCATGCTCGTGGGGCTTGTTTAAGGCCATACAAAGCTTTGGTAAGTCTAAAAACATGATCTGGATGTTTTGTATCTTCAAAGCCAGGAGGTTGTTCAACAAAAACTTCCTCTTGAACATAACCGTTAAGAAAAGCACATTTCACATCCATTTGGAAAAGTTTGAAATTAAAGAATGCTGCAAAGGCAAGTAGAATGCGGATAGATTCAAGTCTAGCTACTGGAGCATAGGTTTCTTCATAGTCTATTCCTTCTTGCTGATTATAGCCTTTAGCAACAAGTCTAGCTTTATTTCTAACAATGACTCCATTTTCATCACATTTATTTCTGAAAACCCATTTTACTCTAATAACAGAAGTTTCCTTAGGTCTTTCAACCAAGGTCCAGACTTTATTCCTTTCGAATTCATTTAGTTCATCTTGCATTGCTTTGATCCAATCATCATCACCTAAAGCTTCATCAGTGCTTTTAGGCTCTAATTGGGAAAGAAATGCTAGATGTTCTACTTCATTTCTTAAGGAACTTCTAGTCCTTACAGGTTGATTTACATCACCAATGATACTATCACTGGGATGATTCTTAAGAAACACCTGATTTGGGTTTTGTAAAACCTGTTCATCAACATAGGGTAGAAAGTCTTCTGGGGTAAATGTTTCAGAAGTATCTTCTAGAACAATTTCCTTATCAGAAGGTTCTTCTATCAAAGGTTGATAATCAGTTTTTGAAAACACATCCGATGATGTAGGTTGGGAGGTTTTAAAAACAAAAGGATCAGACTCATCAAATTTTACATGTACTGTTTCCTCAACAGTACAAGTATTTTTATTAAAAACTCTATAAGCCTTAGAGGTTGTGGAATAACCTAAGAAAATCCCTTCATCAGACTTTGGTGCGAATTTATGTAAGTTATCTTTAGTATTCAAAATGAATACTTTGCAACCAAAAACCTTGAAGTAGGAAAGTCTTGGTTTTCTACCATTCCATAACTCATAAGGAGTTTTATTAAGAAAAGGTCTAATCAAAACTCAATTTATAGTATAACAAGCAGTACTTACAGCTTCAGCCCAGAAATGTCTAGCAATAGAATATTCACTCAACATGGTTCTAGTTATCTCATGAAGAATTCTATTTCTTCTTTCAATTACACCATTTTGTTGAGGAGTTCTAGGTGCTGAAAAGTTGTGAGTAATACCTTTCTTACTACAAAAAGTTTCAAAATCAGAATTTTGAAATTCTCCTCCATGATCACTATGAATAGTTTTCAATGGAAGGTTTTTATCATTTTTAACTTGGGCTCTAAAACTTTTGAAATAAGAAAAAGCTTCAGATTTCCTTACTAGAAAATAGACCCAAGTAAATCTAGTGTAATCATCAACTAGAACAAAAACATAGTATTTGCCTCCAATGCTTCCAGTTTGTGTTGGACCAAAAAGATCCATGTGCACTAACTGTAATGCATCGGTTGTTGAGACTTCACCGATTGACTTAAAACTAGATTTATGTTGCTTGCCATATTGACAAGGATCACAAACTTTAGAAGAATCAAATCTAAGCTCCGGTAGATCCTTAACAAGTTTCTTTTTAGAGAGTTTACATAGGTTCCTAAGATTACAGTGTCCTAATCTTCTATGCCATAACCAAGAATGATCTTCTATTGCACTTAGGCAAGGTAAATCTTGTCTTCTTAGGTCTTCTAAGTTTAAGGTGTAAACATTCTCTTGCCTATTGGCTGAGAGAATAAATTCTTCCTTGGAATTGTGAACTAAGAATTTATCATTCCTAAAATTCACAAGGTAACCTTCATCACATAACTGACTTATGCTAATGAGGTTGTGCTTAAGAACTTTAACAAAAAGAACATTTGAAATCAAAGTTTTACCCAAAAGAACTATATTACCGATACCAACAATCTCTCCCTTAGCATTGTCTCCGAAAGTTACCTTTCCTCCTTTCGTTTTGATAATCTTTTCAAAAAAACTTTTGTTACCAGTCATGTGCCGGGAACATCCACTATCCATGTACCAAATATTGTTGCTGGAACTTTCTTTATTTTCCTGAAATTAAGAACAAAGTTAGACTTTCGGAATCCAATCTTGTTTGGATCCGAGATTTCCAGACAATAAAATTTTAGGTATCCACATTTTCTTAGAAAAGTAAGCTTTATGAAAACCTAAGGATTGAGTTTTGTTTAAGGAACAATTTCTTGCCCAGTGACCACCACATTGACATTTAGTGCAAAATGGGGCACTTTGAGGAACAAAATAATTGTTACTAAAAACTGGTTTTGCATGGGTATAACCAAATCCGGATTTATTTCTTAAAGGTCGTATTTGAGAATACATCTTATCAAAATTTTCCTTACCATGGGTAAAGTTTGATAAACACTTCTTTAAGGAAAAAATTTCGGACTTGAGTTTTACAACCAAGTTTTTATACTCAAAATCATTAGTTTTTGAACTAGAGTTAGGCTCGAAAACATTTTTCTTAGAAATTACTTTTTCTAACTCTTTAGAAAGTTTATTCTTCTCAGAACTTACTTCCTCAAGATTTTTTGAAATATTTTCAAAATCAGCATTTTTCTTATCAAGATCTTTAGAAAGATATGATATCTCTTTAGTAATAATAGAATTCCTAGAATTTGCCTTATCAAGTTTCTTGTTGAGTTTGGAATTCTCAATCTCAAGAAGTTCAGCAAATCTAGAGACTTCTTCATAAGTAGGTAAAGTATTTTCCTCATCAGAAGATGATTCTTCATCAGAAGAGTTATAATACTTACTATCATTAGGATTTAAAGAAACATTGGTCAAAGATTCAGCATTTCGTACCTTAGCCATAAGACAATGATTATCAATAGGTAATCTGGCTATAAGACCAAGATTCTTCTGTCCTGAAGATTCATATTCAGAAGATTCATCTGAAGAGTCACCACCACTGGCACTCCAGGTGTCATTAGCTTTCAAAACTTTCTTATCTTTGGCTTTGTAATACTTCTTCCTATTCCTGTCTGAATGTCTTTCCTTTCTTTCTTTCTTTTTGAGCATAGGACAATCTGGTCTAATATTTCCAGCTCTCTTACATTCATAACAAGTAACTTCTCCATCTTTCTTATCTTTCCTGTCCTTCTTCTTATACTTGGATTGAAAGTTTCTCTGTCCAGCTATCTTGTTCATCCTTCGAGCAAGATTGGCTAATTCATTTTCTGAAACTTCACTTTCACTAGATTCGGATTGGAAAATGACTTTCTTTGATTTGGATCTGGTTACTCTCTCAGGAGTCTTAGCTTTCATCTGATTTGAAGTTGTAGTAAAAGCAACAGTACCATTTCCATTCTTCTTCTTGATGTTGTCAGCATCTCTCTTCATTCTGGTCTCATGTTGTAGAAGAGTTCCAAATAATTCATCAAGAGTAATTTGAGTAACCTTCCTGTTCTCATCTATAGCTGTTCTCTGGGATTCCCACTCATTGGGCATAATGTCAATTATCTTGTCCACAAGGGCTTCATCATCTAATCCTTTTTCTCCCATAGATTGTAGACTGTTGACAATAGTCATGAATCTTTGTTGAACTTTACAGATAGGTTCTCCATACGGAAAATTGAAGCCATGATATTCAGCTCTAAGCATAGCTCTCCTAGTCTCAATCACTTTTGAAGTCCCAAAGTGTGTAACCTCTATCTTCTTCCATATACAGTTAGCTGCTTCACAAGAAGAAATTTGGCTATATATATTTCTAGTCATTGAACATAATAAAGTATTGCGTACCTTATAGTTGAGTTGATATTCTTGCTTTTCCTGGTTAGTAAAGGTTCTGACTTCCTTGTCAGGAATTTTATAATCACCAGTAAGCATCACAAAGTTGTCTACTCCAGTATTGATAACAAAAGTCTTCATACGATCTCTCCAGTACTCATAATCATTACCATCAAATATTGGTGGCCTTGTAGGATTCAGATTGTCAATCGAACCAACATTAATTCCTGCCATACTAAATAATAACTTGGACACAAACTTGTTAGTAGCTTAGAATCGAAACAACAAGGTTCGGAATGGGAAAAGTTCGGAATGGATAATCCGGAATGATAAAGTTCGGAATAGAAAAGTGAGCAAGAAAAACTTGTATGTGAGTACAAGTATTTCAGTAACCTTGCCTTTGATACCAAATGTAAGAATGGTATAGAGTAAGAGGTTTCCAACCTCTGATACCAATTGTAGGATCGAAATATAATATGAGATGCTCAATATACAAGAGGGGGGGTGAATTGTATACTTTAAAAATTCCTTTGGAACCTTTAAAGTTAGTTATGAATAACTAGAGTTTCCTTAAGAAAAGGAAAGAGCTAAGTTTAACAAAGTTAAACTAAGTAAATTCACAACACCTCTAACACCGAACTGAACTTGGAAAGATATTCCAAAAGTAGGTTCCGGAAATATGATTCCGGAAATTGAAACTTAACAAAAGTTACAATATAAGATTCTACCTTAAAGCGTATAGAATCTAAACTAATCAGAGTAAGTAAGGAAGTATAAGAAAGTTATACTTTCCTTAAGATACAAATTGCAGCGGAATAGAAACAAGTAGTAAAACTACAAGTAACAAGAATAAGTCTTTTAACCCAAAGAGAAGGGTATCCAACAACCTTGGATAAAGGTCCCTTGATTTATACTTTCAAGCAAGTCTGTCTTACCCACACCAGG
Source organism: Viscum album (assembly GCA_963277665.1). Taxonomy (NCBI): domain Eukaryota; kingdom Viridiplantae; phylum Streptophyta; class Magnoliopsida; order Santalales; family Viscaceae; genus Viscum; species Viscum album. Next base: position 1,085,898,349 of record OY728134.1, on the reverse strand, counting down.
GTAAGCCCTCGATACGAAGTTCGGTGTCTCTGTCATGCTATCCCCGCAAGCCCTCAACTTCAAGGTAGTTGGAAACCTCTGTCTTTCTCAGCAAGAAATCCCTTGATCTTTAAGTTAGTCGGCACCTCTGTCTTTCTCAGCAAGAAAGCCCTCGATCTTTAAGGTAGTCGGCACCTCTGTCTTTCTCAGCAAGAAATCCCTCGATCTTTAAGGTAGTCGGCACCTCTGTCTTCCTATCCCCGGAAGCCCTCGAATGTAATCACCAACATTCGGAGTCGCACGAAGCTTTGAGAGTTAATAAGAGACTCTCTCTCTAGAAATCACTTCAACAGCATGTAGGCACAAAACTCAGTTGTTTTTCCAACAGCACCGAGCTCTTTCAAATGAGCTCCTATTTATAGGTAAGGTCGGCTCCTTCTCCAATGGTCATATTTTCCCTAAAGTTCGGAGGGACCTGTACACGTGTCACTTAGACAACGGTTAGTTTATAACAAAATGGACGACATCGTTTTATAACAAAACAAGTGTAACAGAAAGTACGACATCGTTTTAAACTCTAACAAAAAGGTTCGGAATAGAAATTTCGGAGTGAAGGTTCGGAGTGAATAAATTCAGAGTGTATAAAAAAATGATAATCAGATTCTGTTTAATAGGAGAATTCGGAATGAGAATTCGGAGTAGGAATTCGGAATCAGAAATCGTAATGAGAATTCGTCATCATAATTCGTAATGAGAATTCATCATCAGAATTCGTAATGAGAATTTATCATCAGAATTCGTAATGAGAATTTATCATCAGAATTCGTAATGAGAATTCATCATCAGAATTCGTAATGAGAAATTCGGAATGGGATTTCTTCATTAGAATTCGTAATGAGAATTCTTCTTCAGAATTCGTATCCTGAATCTGGAATAGAACTTAGTCAGAATTCATATCCGGATTTCGGAATGAAACTTCCTTATAGTTCTTGTCCAGAACTGAATCCTAAAACAGAATGCTTTTATATTTAAGTTTTAATGACTCCGAGAAAATGAATCTGAATCTTATACTTAAGAAAAATATGAATGAAAATATGATAAGGATAATTTTTCTTATAAAAGCGATTTTCCTTAAGAAAGCAATTTTCCTTATAAAAGCGATTTTCCTTAAGAAAGCATTTTTCCTTATAAAAGCGATTTTCCTTAAGAAATCATTTTTCCTTAAAGATAATGTGTTTGTGATTTTCAAAACAAGAAGGAATGGAAAAGTCATAAGGAAAACCTTATTGACTCAACATCTTTTTCTTGTAAAAATATTTCAATTTATTATATTTGAGATGGGTTCATTTAAGGAGATAAAAAAACCATCACTTACTAGTTTAATTCCTAATCACCCTAATACTAATCACCTATACACTTGAAGGATAAATGTTTTGAGCACTCCAAGGTAAAGGATCTTATCAGCACTTGAAATTTGTGACCTTAAATTAAATAAGGATGAAGAAGTTTTAAAGTCATCAAATAAAAATCTCATTTAAAAGAAGTGATTATCCATTAATGGAGTGAGAAATAACATCCAATAGTGTCCCTTGATACTCCCTTGGATCAACCCATAATTGTTTTATCCCTCCATTAATCCCATTGTTTCAATGGAAGTGGAAAGTAGACTCATGAGGGAGGAATTGGAGAAGTAAAAAAAATCAATGAAAAAAACAATCACTCCACAGTTATGTGATAATATCACAAGGTTTGGTATGAACAAGTTCTCACCTTGAGGAAACGATATCAAAGTGATAAGAAGAATAATATAAAAATATAATATGAATAACTTTTATAAATAAACTAAGGTAATTCAAGGAACTTACAATTGAAGGAATGTGATTATAACATCAAATTGGCAGCATAACATTAAAATGAAAAAAGCTCAAAGAGGATAAAATCATTTACCAACAATTCCTTAAATAGGAATTTTGGAGCCTTGGGTTGAGCCTCCAATAGTACAAAAGATCCCTCTTGAGTATGGTAGGTCTAATGTGGTGGAAAGTAAGGGAGAGTAGACTTTTCCACCCTTGACCCGAGGTGGCAGCCAGCTTGCTTCCACCGAATAGATGCGCCTGAAAGACCTTCTAGATGGCCTAATTGGAGTGGGACATAGAATAAAAAAGATAATATCCATATTTTACCTAAATTTATGTAACGTTTCCGCCCAAAATAGTTTATGGTTAACGAGATATGTGTAAAATGGTGGGCTCTTTTTCTGGGCCGCAGAATCTGGCCCAGAATTTTATCTTCAAATTGGGCCGCCTGAATAACCACAGTTGAGGCGGAATTAGCACTCTATCCTGAATAAGTATTTGTTCCTATATATTTCGTCTAGAATAAAACGAAATTTGGGCTTCATTGGGCCTGTAATTTGGGCCCCACATTCTCATCAGTGTGCTGGTATCCAATCCGACTTCTCCAGAATTGTTTCTTTTCATCACAAAATATCCCCATATTCTTCCATGAATTATCCATTGATCCCTGAAAAAAACCTGTTCATATTTAAGTTTTGATCAATTTTCCAAAACATGAAATTAAAATATGGATAATTACATTCCTTAAAATCATATGAATCATTGGGTACTTTAAATGATGTTAAAAAATGTAAAAAATAATAGTGAATTTTAAGAAGGAATTACAATCATAATGTGAGATGACATTCAAAGTGTAAAATACACTAAAATGGAGTTTATGAATAATAAAGCACATTAAGATTATATATATTAACAATGAATATTAGCCTCATGTAGTGGCTAATCACACCCCCCCAACTTGACTTTTTCTAGTCCCGAGAAAAATGTATCTCAACAATATGAAATTTCAATTCTCTTTTCCAAAAACACTTTAATACCCAATGATCACCAAAATATATTATACCAAACAATCATGAAACCCATCAATATATTTTAATACAAGATAGTTTCATAAGTAGATCCCAATCCCAAGCCCATTCCTTTGTTCAAATTCAATGCCATATTTCATCCAATATCAATTAAGTATGAGGATGTGTTGTGTGTCACAAAAGACACGAGGTTTCATCTTTCTTCAAGGGGAAATGACAAAAGTGCTATATGTAATCACATTTCAAATTTACCCAAGAGAAGGAGGTAGAATGGTCTTTGTATATTAGCTTGGGTTGTCGAATCCTCGGAGACCTAAGAAGTAACCTATGGACACAGAGATTCTATGGACTGTTTTTGGTGATTGAGTGGCCAAATTTGGGTTGATTTTAGATGGGTTTAAGTGAACACTAAAAGAATTAAGTGAATTAAAATTATGAGAAGGTTTTATCCTAGGTTATTACAAGGGGTGGATTGGAGGCATTCTTTTTCTTGTAAAAATATTTCAATTTCTTATATTTGAGATAGGTTCATTTAAGAAGATAAAACAATACCATCACTTAATGGTTTAATTCCTACACACCCTAATACTAATCACCTATACACTTGAAGGATCAAAGTTTTTATCACTCCAAGGTAAAGGTTCTTATTAGCACTTGAAATGTGTGCCCTTAAATTCAATAAGGATGAAGAAGTTTTAAAGTCAGGAAATAAAAATCTCATTTAAAATAAGTGATTATCCATCAATGGAGTGAGAAATAACATAAAATAGAGCCCCTTTCTACTAGATTGGAACAACCAATAAGTGTGTTAGCCCTCCATTTATCCCATGGTTTCAATGGAAGCGGAAAGTAGACTCATGAGAGAGGAATTTGAGAAGTAAAAAAACAAATCAATGAAAAAAACAAGCACTCCACCGTTGTGTGATAATCTCACAAGGTTTGGTATGAAAAAGTTATCAGCTTGAGGAAAAGGTATAAAATTTATATGAATAAGAATATAAAAAGAGAATATGAAGAACTATATAAATAAACTAAGGTAATTCAAGGAACTTACAATTGAAGGAATGTGATTACAACATCAAATTGGCAGCATAACATTAAAACAAAAAAAAGCTCAAAGTTGATAAAATACTTCACCACCAAAGACTTAAATAGGTATTTTTGGAGCCTTTGATCGAGCCTAAAATATTAAAAAATATCCCACTTGAGTATGGTAGGCCTAGGGTGGTGGAAAGTATGGGAGAGGAGACTTTTCCACCCTTGACCTAAGGTGGCAGGCAGCTTGCTTCCACCGAACAGATGCGCTTGAATGACCTTCTTGATGTCCGAATTGGAGTGGGCCATAGAAGAAAAAAGTGAAGCTCCAGATTCCCCTAACCTTTTGTAAAGGTTCCACCCAAAATAGTTTATGGGTAATGAGATATGTGTAAAATGGTGGGCTCTTTTTCTAGGCCGCAGAATCTGGCCCAGAATTTTATCTTCAACTTGGGCCACCTGAATAACCACAATGGAAGACAAATTAGCACTGTATCCTGAATAATTATTTGTTCCTATATATTTATCTATAATCCCATGAAATTTGGGCGTCATTGGGCCTGTATTGCGTGCCCCACATTCTCATGAGTGAGCTTGTGTCCAATCTGACTTCTCTAGAATTGTTTCATTTCATCACAAAATATCCCCATCTTATTCCATGAATTATCTATTGATACCTTAATGAACCATGTTAATATTTAATTTTAGATCAATTTCCAAAAATATCAAATTAAAATATAGATAATTACATTCCTTAAAATAAAATGAATCATTGTGTACTTTAAATGATGTTAAAAAATGTACCACATAATAGTGCATTTTAAGAAGGAATTACAATCATAATGTGAGATGATGTTCAAAGTGGAAAATGAACTAAAATGGTGTTTATGAATAATAAATCACATTAATATTATATATATTAACAATGAATATTATCCCCATTTAGTGGATAATCAAACCCCCCAACTTGAGTTTTGCTAGTCCTGAGAAAAATGTATCTCAACAATATGAAATTTGAATTCCCTTTTCCAAAATCATTTTAATACACAGTGATCACCAAAAATAATTATAACAAACAATCATGAAACCCATCAAAATATTTTAATACAAGATATTTTTATAAGAATATCTCAATCCCAAGCCCAATCCTTTGTTCAAATTCATTGCCATACTTCATCCAATGTCAATTAAGTATGAGGATGTGTTGTGTATCAAAATAGACATGGGGGGTTCATCTTTATTAAAGGGTGAAATTATGGAAGCTCTAGGTGTAATCACATTTCAATATTAAGATGAGTATTCAAATTTTTTTTCTAATATATATATATATATATTTTATTTTTTGTTTTGCAATTTTTTCATGGTAATTGAAATTGCACTCAAAAGAGTCAACCCCTTTAGAGAGACTTTGTCGATGACTCCAAGGCTCAAATACCTTAGGGCACCAAGTGAATCCCACATACTCGGGCATCATCTCAAGTTAACTCAGTAAAAAAAATCAAATTACCAAAAATAGAGATAAAATTACTAACTCTGGGCCAGAAAACTATGGAGTCACGATCCCCAAGTGCCGAAAGCCTCGCATTAGGCCATTTCATTTCTCTACGTGCAAATTTATTGTTTTTTTCAATTTTTATTGAATACTAATATTAAAAATAAAATGATCACCAAAACTATGCTATTTATTTGGGGGACCCCATGAACTCAAACTAATACCCCACTATCCAAAGGATGTGCATTGTGATTCTTCTTTTTTATTTGGATGAAAATATAAACAATGAAATATCACATTAGAAAGCCACACTTTCCTAAATATATTCTCATTAAATTATACATGGATTAAAATCAAAATCAGGGCATGATAAATTATTTGATATTCAGTTTCCAAGTGTGCAATGTGTATTACCATGTTCAAAGTTAAAAGTAATTTTTCATTCCATTTACACACATTTTTTTTCAAATCATTTATTTTTTTTGACACAAAAGCATTTTTTAATTTTATCTACCCCAACTTAAAATAACACTATCCCCAATGTTTAAAGAAATGAAAATTTATAAGTAGTAGAGGCATTTAAGGGAAGTTCAAAAAGGAAATTTAAATATGAGGATCATGGAATGAAGTCACATGGTGGTTGAAGTTGAGGTAATTGTTGCTCCAATTTAGTCCTTTGATATCCATGTCACTTGTAGAGTTCCCCAGTAGAAAAAGGAAAAAGAAAGAAAGAAAGAAACAAATATATATATATATATATATATATTTATATAATAATTAAAGTAAAATATAAGTATATATATATATAAATTATTGTATAAGGAAGAAAAAAATGCTATAGGTCAGTGGTAAGCGCGCGCCCCTGTCTCCCTTTGGTCCCAGGTTCGAATCCCCGTTACTTCGCCGGTTGTGACGAGGTTTGCCCCACGACCTACGATGTGGCCTCTTTTTTATTATTATTATATTATTATTTATTGTTTTGTATTTTTATTTTAACCTAAAAACACATAAAAATGAAATGAAATAAACTAATGATACATTGCCTTCTTTTTAAATTTCTAGGCAAGGTATTACTCAAGGATCACACCACGTGACACAAATGAATATGGCACTCCACTTTTGTACTCATCCATTCTCATAATAGAAGAACATGTCAACAATCTATTTTTTTTATTAAATATCAAAATGAATAATTAATCCTATTTAAAATATAAAGTTTATTAAAATAATAAAATGATTGGAAATTTTAAAACCATGGGTTGCCTCCCATGCAGTGCTTTGTTTAACGTCGTTACCCCAACATGGACCCCCTAACATACCCAATAAAAATTTTCCACATTTTAAGGACCCCATATTTCTCCATGTCCACTAGATTGAGATTTATTCTTTGTTTATAATTTTTGTCGTGTGCAAACCTATGTTATATAATGAGTGGTAAAATCCAAGGAATATTAGAAATGGTTGATCTAGTTTCTTTTTTAGTCTTTCCAAATAAATTAAGAATCATTACCTGTTTATTGGTTTTAAGATACGAAATTGTGAAATTTGGAAGCTTTTGACTATCCCCAATGAATGGAAACTTTAGGGTGGATGGAAAGTCCTTTCGTTCAAGTTCGGGTAGGCTAACACTTTCATACATAGGTTGAGACTTTGAATAAAACTCAATTTTATTTTCAAAATTTCTCAATAGAATTGGTTCCTTTTGAATAGAAGATTCAACCAAAAAGTTGGAAAGATCAATTTTAGGAATGGTTATGGACTCAATGTTTGTGATTTCTCTCAATGGTTCAGTGGTTGGTGTTTTTTACAATTTATCAATGGAGTTATACTTAGGAGACTCAATACATGATGTCAAATTATCCTTTTTTGAATACAAAAAGTCAATTTCCACCTCATTTAAAGACCCTTCAGCAATTCCTTGATCATATTAATCTATCCCAAATCCAAAGGTCGATTCTTCAATAAATTTATGAGAGGTTTTTGGGAGAAAATTTTCTTCTATCAATGATGAAGAAGGGATAACATGAGTGGGAATGGGTTCCATAACTGTCTCAAAGTTTTGTAATTATAATCTTAAAGATGAAACCTCAAAATTCATTTTCTCCATTTGTTGACACAATTTTTCAAGTAATGGTTGTGGATCATTATGTTAAAGGGGTTAAGAAATATGGTCTATTCTAGGTGGATAATTAAGTTGTTGGAATTTCACAGGAGGGTGTTCAGATTGGCTTTGTGGGTATTTAAACTCATTATATGTTGGAATTTTTTGTGGATCATAGGAGTAAAAACATTGTGGTTCATTAGGTTGTTGATGACCCCACATGTATAAATTATGATGTTCACTGTACATCACACATGGGGTTGGGTGATCAAAGTAAGGATAGGTTTCCCATGTTTGGACTTGTTCAAAATTGAATTCCATAGGAGTGAGGTGGTGAGAATAGAGAAGAGGTATAAAAAAGGATGATAATGTCTAAGATAACTTACTTAGGTCCCCAAAAACGGTGCCAAAATTTTATTCATGCTAAAATTTACCCAAGAGAAGGAGGTAGAACGGTCTTTGTAGTTTAGCTTGGGTTATCAAATCCTCAAATACCTAAGAAGTAACCTATGGACACGTAAATTCTATGGACTATTTTTGGCTATTGAGTGGTCAACTTTGGGTTGATTTTAGATGAGTTTAAGTGAACACTAAAAGTCTTAAGTGAATTAAAATTATGATAAGGGTTGATCCTAGGTTATTATAAGGGGTGGATTGGATGCATTCTTTTTCTTGCAAAAATATTTCAATTTCTTATATTTGAGATGGGTTCATTTAAGTAGATCAAATGAAACCATCAATTACTGGTTTAATGCCTAAACACCCTAATACTAATCACCTATACACTTGAAGGATCAATGTTTTGATCACTCCAAGGTAACGGTTCTTATTAGCACTTGAAATGTGTGGCCTTAAATTCATCAAGGATGAAGAAGTTTTAAAGTCATCAAATAAAAATCTTATTTAAAAGAAGTGATTATCCAATAATGGAGTGAGAAATAACATCCAAAAGAGCCCCTTGATACTCCCTTGGATCAACCCATAAGTGGGTTATCCCTCCACTGATCCCATGGTTTCAATGGAAGTGGAAAGTAGACTCATGAGGGAGGAATTGGAGAAGTAAAAAAATCAATGAAAGAAAACAATCACTCCATTGTTGTGTGCTAATCACAAAAGGTTTGGTATGAAAAGGTTCTCAACATGAGGAAATAGTATCAAATTGCTAATAATAAGAATATAAAAAGGGAAGATGAAGATCTTTTATAAAGAAACTAAGGTAATTCAAGGAACTTACAATTGAAGGAATGTGATTACAATATGAAATTGGCAGCATAACATTAAAACGAAACAAAGCTCAAAGATGATAAAATAATTCACCACCACTACCTTAAATTGGCATTTTGGGAGCCTTGTGTAGATCCTCCAACAGTAAAAAAGATCCCACTTGAGTATGGTAGGCCTAGGGTGGTGGAAATTAAGGGAGAGGAGACGTTTCCACCCTTGACCCGAGGTGGAAGCCCGCTTACTTCCACCGAACAAAGGTGCCTGAAAGACCTTTTAGATGGCCGAATTGGAGTGGACCGTAGAATACAAAAGTGAAGATATATATGTCCCCTAACCGTATGTAATGTTTCCATGAAACATAGTTTCTGGTTAACGAGACACGTGTAAAATGGTGGGCTCTTTTTCTGGGTCGCAGAAATTGGCCCAAAATTTTATATTCAAATTGGGCCGCCTGAATATCCACAATGGATGCCGAATTTGCACTCTATCCTGAATAAGTATTTGTTCCTAGATATTTATTCTAGCATCCCACTAAATTTGGGCCTCATTGAGCCTGTATTTCAGGCCCCACATTCTCATCAGTGGGCTGGTATCCAATCTGACTTCTCCAGAATTGTTTCCTTTCATCACAAAATATCCCCATCTTCTTCCATGAATTCTCCATTGATCCATTTATGAAACATGTTCATATTTAAGTGTCTATCAATTTCCCAAAATATAAAATTAAAATATGGATAATTACATTCCTTAAAATAATATGAATCATTGGGTACTTTAAATGATGTTCAAAAATGGACCACATAATAGTGCATTTTAAGAAGGAATTACAATCATAATGTGAGATGATGTTCAAAGTGTAAAATGCACTAAAATGGTGTTTATGAATAATAAATCACATTAATATTATATATATTAACAATGAATATTAGCCTCATTTAGTGGCTAATCAGCCACATGATGTGTAATCAAGTAAGTGTGTGCCTATCTTTCCTGGTCAATACGTGGTGTAAAATTAATTTCACTGCATATAATAAATGCACATATCTTGAGTAATTTACGAATTACCCTCGATTCACTAAACATGACTACACAACATGTAGTCCGGATTACATGATGTTTATGGTAGAGAACACAATTTGTAAAACCAAATACATGACGTGTACTATCGTGTCTCCTGGACAATATCATCATCACCTCCTAATGAGATCCTCCGTGTAATTTTAATCCAAAAAATCTTCATTTCTGTGAAATATGTGAGAAATTATAGAGGAATAACAGATCTCAAAATTCATTTTAATAGAGTGATTAAACCATGAATTGACAGACTTAATTATTAAAGAATAAATTATAAGTGATGATTAAATAATTAAAACTATTATGTAACATCCCTATAATACAACTTGTAGGATTCAGATGTCGCCGAATCATGTCGGTTGGACGAGGAACAACTTTTCATTTTCCGTAATCTATGACAAATCCGAGATCAATACGGCGATAAATGCCAATATCCACATATTAAGAACAAATATCTAGATAAAATAAGAAAACGCGTCATATCCTAGAGAGAGGATCTTTCATATCATGTTTATAATTAATTTAATTAATTTCATAAATAATAGAATACCTGGATCTTCAATAATTTATTTTTCAATAATTTTGATCATCTGGAATGACCCTTCCAGGCTATCTCATTATGATTGAGAGAATCCAAACCATAATCCCGCTAGCGGTGATCCACACATGCTCTGATGGCCTCCGATCAACACCACTTGTTCTCTGAGTACTAGCACGATGAAGTGAGTGTCTTGCGTCGGTCGTTCTTTATCTCATGTTCTTTGGACTTGATGAACATATCTAATTATTGAGAGGGGAGATAATAGGATTCTATAAAGAAATTTTTTGGCTCAAAAATTATCAATTCATCGGGGTTTTGGTACTTGGCACAATAAACATACCTGTCTATTTATCGACATGAGGTTTTAGTTACAATATTTAATTTCACAACATAAATTGAATAAATTTGTAACCATAGAGAAAAATCATTCTATATAATAACAATAATAGAACTATTATTTGTGGTTCACCAAATTGCACAAAACAAAATCATAAATGAAAACTCGTGCCACATAATGATGATAGTGCTGTTATTATTTTTTCTTGTTCTAAATTGTTAAATAATTATTTACCATCTTTCAAATAATTATTTTACTACTAGACTAGCCTTGGTTTGCTCAAACTAAACTTCCATTTATTGAAAACATGATTAAATAACTAAATAATTTATTCTTTTAAATAAATATTTTAATTTAAAAACTAGTAAATAAATATTTATTAAATTTTCAATAAATCAAATAAATATATTTTACTCACAATCTGGTGAATAAATATTTATTTAATTTATACATTCATTTTTACTTAAATAAAATTATTTCATGGTCTTAAGAATAACATTCATTACATTAAATAAATTCAAATAGAATTTAATCGAGACCAAAAAAACACCCAGTGTGTGAACCTCTAGGATTCTTTCTTGTTGGCATTAGGTGGGCCTTCCTAAAGTCCAAGAGTACTGACTAGCAACAGGTTAAGGAACACAAGATAAAGAACTGAAATTATCAATGATGACATCCATATATGAATTCTCACTATGTAATATAATCCATTTTTCTCAATATCTCATCAAGATGGTTTCATGATAGTGTCATCAACCATTATGCTTGATACGTCATTCTTTGACTGCTTGAAATAAACTCGTTGTTATACCATGGCCATAGAATTTTGCATGATGGTTCTATTTCAATCATAGGAATGAGATATCAACTTCCATAAATGGAATGTACATATCTTTCATCGAATTATACATTAATAACATGCCACTTGTGACGCACCCAATGTACCCTACTTCCTGCCAACATATGGCGTGATGGTTTTCATCAGTAAATCAAAATGCGCGAGTCATGACACATATTAATGATAATATTAATGTTTAAGGACCATTACACATACTCAATGATAAGAATATAGAATGACACCAAAACATTCACAATTACTATTGAAGGGTCTGTTCTCATAATCTCATATCTTGGAGATTACCAAGTGTGAACTTGATGAGAGGAAGTCTCATCTTCTTACATGTTCTCATACCTAATGGTATTTATACTATGTGTCCCATCATAGTATGTCATCCAACTGAAAAACTATATTTTAAAATATTTTCATAGAACTTTAAGGTTCTCATCATAGTTGGGAACTTCTATGACCCTGTAAATGCAAAAAATACTCCAACGCATTATTACATCATAGTCATGTAGAATAATGAACCATATTTATTAAGATGTTTAATATTTAAATAAATTAAATATTCATGTACTAAAATTACAAAAAAGTTGGTTCTAGGACACCAAATCTTACATATACGTGAAGATACTTTCCTTTAGGGTCACCTTGTAGTAAGTCATGCACCATCCTTGACCAAGGATCTTTTTCTTGGGTGTCTTTACCACATGACGTTAAAATGCATGTTTTTTTCCTCTTCAAAAGAACGTGAAAGGTGACATTTCCTATTAAGTGGCATAGAACCATGTGAGTTTTAATTCCTCTCATGAGGATACATAGGAATCCTATCTTATGGGTTTGATCCTGACATCAAGACAACCTCCCTCTCTTTAGATGAAAATGAAGAACAAAGTGCCTCACTGTGTGGATTAAAACTAGTTTCATCCTAATAAAAAACCAAAGAATATCTATTTTTTTCCATAAAAGGGTAAAATTGATGGAGAACCTCAGATATATGTATATATCTATATCAATGGAGAACCTCAGATACATATAGATGATTATAAACCCATGCATGTTAATAATTGATCACTACCTGGGTGTTTCACGTATACATACATAGGAATGAACAAAGGATTCACAAACATATCTTAAATTTTTAAGAGAGTCTGAAAATTAGATATTTTCCCCCTAAATTGGGTGTTATAATCCCAAATTCCCATCCTCTTGACTAATGTGAGTTCTTAAGTGTCGTTGTCAAAGTTTCCCAATGAGCGCCTACCTTGTGAAAGTAGGTCCATGAGTCTTCATGGATATGACTTATTTTGGGTTTTTCCAGCTCCATGAATAAAACCAATTGGATATATTTCATTAAATTTGTACCAAACATCAGTTATTTCACCCCATTCAACCCCCTATAATCATTTTTGTAAGATTCAATGCAACATATTTTTGTTAGAAACAAAATGGTGAACCTGATTTGAATACTTAACTAAGGAGGAAATGTTACCCCACATTAGGACCCTTTCACATCCCAAATTGAATAGGGCCTGGAGATAACTTCAATTACACATTTGGTCATGAGATACGACTTTTATGAAGTTTTTTTGTCATTATTTGTACCATATTTTATAGTCACAGTTCACCATAACTCTCTTCAATCCAAAGGCATCTCATAAGTTATTGCAAACATGTGCATCAGCCACTGCACATACTGGGTCCTAAACCTAACAAAGGATGCCATCACACACCGAAAGTCATCAACACTGGGATTCAAATTCATTAGTTTGTGAGTACCACTGGAATGGTACTCTCCGCAGCCTAGAGCCAGCTCAACAGGACCTCTAGTCCATGAATCCCTTCCATCCATTCGATCAACAACAATTGATGGCCTAGAACTAGATGACCTCGATTGCTGCCTAAAATAATTTCAAAATCCTTTACTCGTAACATGATAATGAGTTCCGCCTTACCCTTAGGGATGCTGATGAATTAAATAAGAGTGAATTTATCCCATCAGCACATGGGTCCCACAGAAGTTCCCCTTCCGGTAATCATCGCCATTAATGCCGTGTGGAAAAATATCCTCACCATACAGAGGATACCACCTTGTAGGTCCCATATGAATCCATATAGACCTTAGTGACCAGGGGGCCGACAAAGGCTTATGATCATTCAATGAGGAATAATACCTTGTACGTATTCTTGCTGAAGATGCATGTCCAGTAAATATAATGGAAACCTATGAGTAGAGAAAAATTCATACCCATTCGGTTAAATTTCTCCATGAAAATATGGTGTAAAATGAGAAGATGAAAATTACAGTTCAAAAACATAAATCCCTCTATGAAAATATGGTGGAAAACATTGAGCAGATGCAAATACCTACCCATTCACCTGATGTAAGTTAGTGAAATATGATAGAAAATTACAAGCAGATGAAAATCCATGCTCGTTCATATCATGCCTACCATGAAAATACGATAGAAGATTACAGAAAGATAAAATTACAACTGATTAATATTAATACCATCAGTAAAATATGATGACCATTGTAGAAAGTAGTTGGAATATCCTAGTAGTAAATACGGGGAAGATTCGTACCTCTTCCCATAGATGGGAGAACTATCAGTGCTTACTAGCATGAAATACAGGACCAGAGCAAGAACATATTCTTTCTTCAACACAAGAATGGGAATATATTCTCATTCCCACCAAGAAAATCTCTTAACACGTCTTAGAAATTATTGAGTGTCAGACATAAATCCTTGACCACATCCTACAAACTTTCCATGATGTAATCAGGTCCATAACAGTAGCAAGGATTTGGGCCCATAATCCAGCCTCCTCAAGTGGGGTGACTCATCAACACAATGGAGTGGTCACTCAGGAGAAGACCTATATCCTTGATCCCATCTAGGAGGCTCACCATAAAAATCCCATGATAAATGGACAACAAGTTAGGCACAAAACCCATTCCAACTGAGGGACACAGGTCAATTCGGTGGCCGCTCTAGGGCAAGCATATATCCCCTCTAGAATTCCAAAAAGCTTACCTTCATATCTCTACATTACCGTGGGAGTCACTCAAATAGGAAACCATATATTAAAGACATCACATATAGAAACCAAACATAGTTTCCTATAAGAGATTTTCTACGAATAAATCACACCAAAGACAACTAAAAAACAAAGATCAGATTCATGAACCTACTCTATTGTAAGCTAGAGTTCTTGAGGTCATAAAACATATATCATTGGTGGATCAGGATCCTATTGATCCGTTACCAAATTATTGAAGTGATAGTATTAGTTGTTAAGGCCCTCCCCAAAACATTATTACTAACATATCTGGAGGTCCTCCCCAGAGAACCTACCATGAAGGAATCCTTCTTGGATACAAACCAATTGATCACATGATATTATCTTTTTATGAGAATAGCAGTATCCCTCCTTGAGGAAAGAAGATAAAATTGAAATAAGGTAATCCCCTTCCTTTTGTTTTCCCTAAAGTTACTCCCCAAGGTCTAATCCACATAAATTCTCCCTATGGTAAAAAATAAAGCTGTGATGGATGTCCATTCTATAACATCATTCACTTTGAAGGTTCTCCCCATAGTGACATCTTATTTCTGCAAGAAGGTCCTCCCCTTCATTTCATCCACCCTAAAGATCCTCCCCAAGTTATACACTATATAAAATCAACCTACGATCATAAATCAAGTTGTAATGTTATTTTTCACCAAGATGGAATTTTCTGTGAAGGACCTCCCCACAATGTCATCTCATGTCGGTAAGAAGGTCCTCCCCTTGCTGTGTCAAAAACAAGAAGTACCTCATATTTTGTGGTGCTTGTAAATATGGGGATATTCATATTATATACCCTATAAATTATAAGGGAATTCCTTTCTCAACTAGGCGATGGCCCAAGACAATGCTCCTCCTCTGATCTGCCTTGGGATTGTTCCCATACTAGCGAGACCTATGCTAGCCTCACTACTTGCGACAAGACAATCAAGAAGTGCCCATGTTGGGATAATCAAGTAGAGGATTCATTTTTATAAGAACACAAGGAGATGTTTATTAAGAGAAAAAAATTGGTTTGGGATGACATACCCATTATGTTTTTTCCCTCATACACTTATCAGTTTGACATCCTATAGGAATTTTTCGAAAAATGCATACATAACATCCATATCAATATCTAGACAAATCTCCACCACCTGCAAGAAAAGTTATTTTTTTATAATGAGTATGTGGACCATGAAAGAATATTGGAAGAGATTCATCATCAAATTGACTTGGAAGCCCTTCTGTCTGTATGATAACCAAGATAAGAGAAGCAATGAAAATATCTTCAATCATCATGTCCCAACGCATTGCATGAGTTGAATTTTCTAATTATCGACACCTCCAATAGTGTTCATATTCGGGGATGGTAAGAAAATGGATATTTTCATTTCACCTCATGAACCATTCATCAAAATCTAGTAGAATTAGTATCCGGTAATTTCATTATTCTAAGGTGGCTATTAATAAAAACCCTTGCTTAGGAAAGATGACACACTCAACCAGAATCAACCCCAAATAAGTCTCAAAAGCATTATGCCCAATGAGAAAACCCCATAAAAACTCATAAAATAGGAATATGATAACGTTCAATAGGATTTTCACTCAATAGAATCCAATCATCAAGCATAGCTAATGTCTTTAGAGGGAATAAGTTCTCATATTGACTTGGAATTGTATCTGACTCATGATCGAATAGGGATGCACAAGATCAAGAGAGTGAAAAAATGTAGCAATCACTACATTATGGGATCATCCCCAACCCATAGGACCAGGGGAATCTTTTAAAAAAAAATTACGCCAAGGGAAATAAACTCATCCTAAGGCACAAAAATAAGAGAATAGGGGAAAACCAATCCAGCAGGGATAGGGAAATGTTTACCTTAACCACCCCATAATAGAAATTAGTGTTTTCCCATATAGGGAAGAAAAAAAGGTGGATGGTATCCTATTCTTTCTCTTCTCAAGACCCATTTCCCACAAAAGAGATCCATATGACGAGGCTTCATAGAGGTTCCCTCTGAGTCACTTTTTTCTATGAAAATCAAAGAGGATCTCAAAAAATAAGGGAGAGATCCATCAATGGACCCAAATAGATATCATACCATTTTATAGCCAGTACAACACCGATAATGCATTACACATCAGTGAACATTGTGGATTTAAATCATGTAGAAAACTTTGAAAATGAGACAAATGAAAAAGATAAACAAGACGATGATTCTATCAAAAATGTATTCCACAATAAGAGTGAAGATGCACACTCTTGGAAGTATAGAATCACAATAAATTTTTGTGCTCCCTCAATCAATCCCCCATTTCCTACATATAAAATCCCTAACAAGAATAATTTAAAGGATACACATAATTTTCCTTCCCTTAACAATGAGGAAAATTATCTCCTCACACTCCAAGAAAAATTCACCCAGAAGGAGGAAAAAATGAAATATTTGAGGTGACTCAATGTTGAGTACCTCCGAGGTGGAGTTCCTATCAAATATACTAACTGTATAGAGCCTTAATGTGAACTTCCAGCAGGTGTACCTTAGTAATACAGGTTATCTCGACATTGGAAGTAGGTCCAATGTATCCTCCCAAATCAGCACCTATACCATTGGGTTAATGGAACTGATCATGAATGGACATCAATATTTCGCATCATTAATTAGGCAATCAGAGAGGGTCACGGAAAATCCTCCAAATATGTCCTCGACCAGATATCTTCCTCAAATAGTGGTAGAAATGGTGCATTAGATCCTGCCTATTTCTACATCATCCAAGATCACGTTCAACCAAACACATAAAAGGATTATCAACAGCATAAAGTCATTGACAGTTCAATTAGAATCTATAGAGGAGTGACATACACAAAAGCATTCGGAATGAAAACCTTACCCTGACTAGGTGAGTGACACCTCACCATTCTCAAACTTTAGGAGTCCTAGGTTTCTGATATTCATTGGTTGAGGTGACCTGAAACAACATTTGGCTCATTCTGTGTGCCATTATGATCTCAATATGGGAACCCCTAAGCTATAAGAAGTAGTGCAACTCAGATGATTAATATGAACCTTGTCAGGGTTATCCTTTATATTTTATATTGGTTTTCTAGCTCGGTCGATCACATGATGGGAGGATCTTTATCCGCAATTTATCTTTCTGTTCAGATCTACTTTTGAGAAGAAAATAATTAGTGTCCTCTCAAATTGAAAATATAAAAAAAACAAGAGAGTATCTTATTTAGTTTATAAACGGAAAGGGATGACCTACTCCATGAACCAACCACTTTCACAGGAGGATGTGCTCAATCTATGCATTGATAAACTTCATGATGAGCTGTGAATGCTGCTCATCCCGATGAAGTGTGTAGGTGGGTTTCAAGGTTTCTTCACTATTTACCAAAGAATGAAGGACTCCATACAACAGACTATGCTCACATCCCAGATAAATCCACCAATCTTAGGGAAAAGAGTAGGGAAGGTAGAGGAACCATCAATCACACCTAAGCTAGCCTACACAACCTCTCAATCTCTAAAACCTACACCATATCATGTAGCGCCCCAAGTATTCAATGGAAACCCCTATCTCGACGAGATTAGCAGAGGGGACCTAAGAGAAACCAATTTAAGGAATGAAGGAATAAATTTTACTCATTTCGAGATGATCAAGTTTTGGGATATTTTATAGCCACTACAGAAAATGATTTGCTCGAACTTCCAGAGCTGAAGAGGCTCAACCAGGTAGGTCTCAATGATAGACCGAATTATTTCCCATTTAACTGGATACTGGAACACACCATTAAAGAATGCTTCATCTTTAAAGTCATCTTGCTGATTATGGTAGATTCTGGTCTAGTGAAATTGGGAAGGCCACCATCACAGGTGGAATATGTTTCCGCCACTACCCATGAGGAAGGAGGTGAGTGTAAAAAAGTTGTTAGCAAGAGGAAAATGAATTGTGAGAGTTAATAACTTAGATGAAAATCAACTGAGCTCATTGTATTCTATAAGTATAGTTAAATCAACCAATTATTCCCCCATCCAATCCCATTGCAATGCATTTGACATCATCAACCCCAAAAATCTCCATAAGTAGGCCTTCCAAATAGTCTTCTGGCTAGAATGGCAGGAAGAAAACAAAGGAATATGAACCTGCATCAAGGAAAAGTTTTCATTGACACACAAATTTTATGCCCCCAGATGTGAAACAATGGACACCGCCCCACCAAAAAACCACTAGAAATGGTCAAATATGAAATGTCATCATCAGTTGAGGAGTTGATTTTTAGCTCCATTAATGACATAAACTTAATGGATACCTTCTCCAAAGATGAGTATGACTACGAACCCTAGTTCTTCACAAATGACTGGATAACTAGAGGAAGAGGCCATATAAACTAAAGATTCTAGGGATGGTGTAGCTGTGGTTGAAACCAGACTTATAACCACATCCCTAATCAAACTATCAATATTGTAGAAACTCAGGGAAGATATGTCCAAAGAGTTCTCTAGGAGTAGGAAAATCCTCCTATATTAGCTAAAAGCCTACCTGACCCTAACACTATGGAATATAAATCTAAATATGAACAAGTGTCAGATCACCCTTGGAAGGTAGGTAGACCTACCCAACCTAACCCACTAGGGACAAGAGTACGTCCAACACCTGTATCTAAGGTCGATCCATCAATATACAATACTAAAACCTCTTAAGTTAATATGAAATGTCATACCCACACAAGGAATCGTAGGCCTTTATACCAGAAGTATGACATCAGAAAATAGTTAACCTTGGTACCATCTGAGCTACCAATCTTGGATGCCCACAGATTGTCAAAAGACCTCAAGGATGCACTCATATAGGCTCTGCTAAGCCCTTGAGAGTTAGAAGCCGAGGTTTCCACTTATAAGGTCTATCAGATAGGGATTGTTCATGTATAATTCCATGAAGTTATCTTTTTCACATATTGAGATCGATATGAAATTATATAAGGACACATTTGGCCCTTGCATGTGTCTAGTAGGATAAATGATGTTGATGTATGAAAAGTCATCATTGACAATGGTTTTGGAGTTAACCTCATTTCAGTATAGACACTTCACCGAATGGGATACAATGAGTATAACCTATTACCTTCCATTGTAACATTATAAGGCCATGATAAATGTGTGAAAAGGCCATTGCGCCAAATCAAGATTAAGGGCCAATTTGGATACCACATTGAAAAATTAATATTCATAGTGGTTCATAAGAACACAAACTTGAACGTCTTTCAAGGAAGGATCTAGTTTCATCAACATGCATAAATCCCCTCATCATACCATCAATGACTCAAATACCTAATTAATGGATAAATCTGGATGTTGCAGGCTGATAAGACCCCATTAAAATCCCACAAGTCACATTATATCGATGAAAGACTCTATTAAATGAAATGAAAACAACCCTTAGTCAATGGAGTTGTTTGGTTTATTACCCTGAATGGTATATAAATTATCATAACTAACCCCTTTAAATTTATATGTGAAGAATATGTGTTACCCATCAATCAGATCAGGTTTATGAGCCCAAATTCAAACATGCGTTCAGTGGTCTTTATGATTTTAGTCATGATCACTGAGTCCAGTAGTGTTGAAACATTTTCTGACTCCCTAGACAGTGGTGGAAACATGAATTAAAATTCCCTCATTCCATCCTCTGATATTAGGAAATTATTACCTCATCAACTAAGGCAGAAGAGGTTGTCTCATCACCCAAAAAGGACAAAGTCACTCCTTCCCTATCCCTCGTTCCATCCTCTCCAAAATTATAGGAAATTGTATGTTGTCATCTGGGTCATGGGAAGTCACTTCATGATTCATGTATAAAGATATGGACTCCTCTCTCAACTCAAGGGAAATTATCCCACTACATTATCCCTCTATAGGATAAAAATATGAAGTGGATGAAGAAGAGGAGGAAGTTCCTTAGGGATGCTCCTCTAGCATTTGAGGAGGGTTTCTCTTCCACCATTGGTAAGCTTAGATAAATAAATATTCGTACATAAGAATACCTACAACCCACATTGATCAGTGTGGCCAAACCCTATAAAGATAAAGAGGTATATACCTTATTTTTGGAGTAGCATTGGGATTAATTTGATTGAAACTACAAAAAAATGATAGACCTTGATCCTGAGGTGGTCACTCACCACTTGGGACCACCAGAGGAAAACCAGGGCAATAAACAATAAACCAGAAGGACGCATCCAAAACATGCCACCAAAATTGAGGCGGAATTGGACAATATAATCAATGAAAGCTTCATTTATCATGTCCAATATCCAAAATGGATCACCAATATATTCTTCATCAAGAAAAACAATGGGAAAATCAACATCTACATCGATTTATGAGATCTCAGTTGACACTACTTGAAGGATGATTTTCCTTTCCTGGTCATAGAACTACTGATCAATGCAATAATTGGATATCATTCCCTCTCCTTTATGGATAACTCTTGAGGATATAATGAAATATGAATTTAAAATGAAGATGAAGTGGTATCCACCTTCATGGGCCCCCATGGAGTGTTCAAATATCTGTTAATTCCCTTTGGATTGAATAATTCCAGCACTATGTACCAACATTCCATGCATCAAATCATCAAAACCTTCCTAGTAATGTTTTTTAAATGTTATGTTTATGACCTGTTGGTTAAATATCAATAATTATCTAAACACCTAGAGGATATTGGGACCCTCTTCCAAAAATTGTGGCATCATAGCCTGAAAATGAACCCCTTGAAATGTGATTTCGGTGTTACCTCATTGAAATTTCTCAACTTCAATGTATTCCATCATTCATCAAAGTCGATCCCAAGAAGACCAAGTCTATCCTCAGCATGGAACCTCCTCACAACCTCATAGAGCTAATAGGACTTAAAGGAAACTTATCCTACATCTGACACTTCATATCCAACCTTGCAGGAAAGTGCCTATCTTTCACCTGGTTGATGAAAACATGGGTTACATATTAGTAGACATACGATTTTTAGGAATCCTTTGATAGTCTTAAGAAATATATTATGGGGCCTCTAGTGTTGATGCATCTTATCAAAGGAATTTCACTTATTTTGTATGTGACAGCCTTATAATGACCACTAAGAACATTCATCTTACAAAATAATGATGCCAAAAGTGAAAATTGTTAGTTCGAAATAATACAAAGAGACACAAGAGGGGAGGGGGATTGTGTCTTTTCTATAATCTTGACAGATTCTAGAGATTGACTCTCTTTTTGATTTATGTGGATATGCAGCGTTCTCTTATGTAAGAAATACGAGTAGTGGAAAAATAGTCAAGAAGAACACAATAATTTTTATTGCGGTCTAGGGAAACAATATCCCCTATTTCACTCCACCAATTCTCTCTCTACAAGATTTGTGATTTTCACTAGAAAGGTCCACTTTTCACAAGACCTTCAAATCCAAAACTGAGTGGAGGCCATTGACACCTTTACCACAAGGAAAAATGGAACCTTCAGGTTCTTTTACAAGGAACTAGTTATCCATAGCTTATAATAAGATGCTAACACTTAATCCATGATTTATTCCTATCAGTTGAAACTCCAATAAATTAAAAGAATTTTATTTTATGATGATATGAGTTTAACTTCATAGTTGCAAATACAACTAACAGAATATCGATCTTCTTCTTCAATAATGAATTCCTTTAGGTAAGAAAATATTTTCACCAATCCTGGTTGCATATAATATTAAATTATATAGAAATAAAAAAAGTAGTAGTAATCTCATATTAGTATGTGGATGAAAATTATATCTTCAAAGTGTGGCCTCTTTCAAAAAATACATGATATAATCATTCTTTATAATAGATCTTTAAAAACATATTCATATAAAGTATGTAGTTTTTATATGGAAAATGTATCAAACCATGTCTCTCATGAAAAATCATTCTGATCATATATATAGAACAAAGAGCTTTCTTTTGGTTGAGTAGATACAAAAATGTCACATGACAGATCACAGATATTCAAATACGAATTATTCAGAAGTGCATAAAATCCCTTAGAAATATAAGTGATTTAATCCATTGAATACAAATATTTTAAATAATAATAATGATCCTTTTGAATAATTCATAAGTGATATTTGAATCTGTTTTTATTTCTATCAAGACCATTACATAAATCTCAGATAAAACCGTGGATTTAAATCTCCATCATTGAATAGTCCAACATAGGGTTCAACCATAGTGTAGGGTTACTTTTCATAGTGTAGAGTTACTTTACATGGCGTAGGGTGAACAATTAACTTAGGAATGTGAATATATACATCCATCCATCTAACATATGGAATGAATAATTATTCTAGTTGGATTGTTATTCCATGCGTTTATTCAAACATAGGGTTTCTTATCCATACATTTAGTGTTCAACATTGCGATGATGATCCATACGTTCATTCACTAAACATTGGTTATGAACAATGCCTACATAATAGAACCCATATATTTATAATCCATAAAAAATATATAAGTATTAATAATATATATTCCCGAAAAATACTTAAACCATCTTTATTATAAAACAGACAAGGGTATTTTTTGTAACACCCAGAAATTCTAAAGTAAAATTTTGTATTCAATAGAGTGTATGATAGGCATCACCAAGAACGTAAGGGATTATAATATCCAAAGATACTACTATATGTTTAATATTTTAAATAAATTCAACACATGATATATCTTGTAATTCATGAAACACTGAGTTATCTTGAGTTAAAATACATATAGACCTTCCTCGATAGGTTGTGTTACACACAAGAATGAGTTTCACCAAATGAAAATGTATTATTGAAAATTATCATTTAATATAATATGAAATAACCTAGCCATTATGTTAGTGGTTATGGATATTATTAACTATAATTCTAAAATCTAGGGTTTATATAAATATAAAATTAATTCATGGGTTACAAATTAATGAGAAACAAAAATTATAATCAATTTGACATGAAAAGAAATATTATTATTTTTACATTTCCAAAGGATTTTTTTATTAACAAAAATAATTAGTTAAAATTAGCTAATGATTTTAATGATATATATTTTTTAAATTCAATAAAATATTTTTTTTATTCATTCATTAGGTTTTATATGCCTAATATAAGAACAAACTCTATTTTACACATAAAAACCTATATTTTTATGAAGATAATTTTACCACCTTTTAGTGGAGAACCCATTTTAAATATAAATTTTGAAAATTTAATTGATTTAATATGTCAAAATAAAATTAAAATTTAAAATAAAAACATAAAAAAAGGTTAGGGTGAATTGTTTATATTTTATGGAAACATATCATTTTTAATGAATAGTTAAAAATACTGAATTTTAGATCAAAACTGCTTTTTCATATAATTTATTTATAATGTTAAATTATAATTATAATTGGTTTTAATGTTTAATTAGATAATATTTTTATAATTTAAAAAAATTTATGTCATTGGAATCAATTTCATTTTGAATGTGATTTAAAAACATAACAATCTTTTGGACTTTTTTACTTCAAAAATATGCATTGTCATCCTGTCTACGGGATTAAATTTAAATTGATTTCATACACTTATATGATTGGAATTTGAAAAAATGTATTCCATAATTTTATTTAAAATAATTTATAATGTCTAGTAATACCAAATTATTTATGGACCAAAAATATTATTGAATGTAATTAAAATTAATTACAATTATTAAGGTAAAATAATGCTTAATAAGGGACTAAACCTCATAATTAATGGCCCAAATGACATATCCAATAGTCCAACACCCATTTAATGGTAATAATTCTTCCATTAAACTTCTATTATTTATTTTATTTTTGTTTTTTAAGACTTTAGTTTGGTAAAAACATGGGTACTCCTAAACTTCTTTTCAAAAATAACAAGTGAATCCTTTTCCTCCCTTACAAAGGCCACCACCTCTCCCCCTTCCTCACACCTATCAAGCCAATTTGTATCCACCAAGCTCTGAAAAAATATCTCCTCAAAATATCTCTACTAATCCTAGAATACTTCACTTGGAAAAGAATCCATCCAAGGAAGCCTTTTGGTAAAAACAAAAAGTAGTTACCTGATTAAGAGGTAACAAGCATCATCAAGATCTTTAGTTTTATTTCCATTATCCAACCCCTAAAATATTCTTATTCAATTATTGTAAAAACAAATAGTCTCAATATACTAGTATTTTTTTATGATACCTTTTTTACCTACAATTACACATACTTCCATCTAATGGGTAACAAACATACTGTTTCTGTGTATGGCGAATTACTGCCTCACGAAACGATGATTGTTCATTTTTCCTTTACCAACTATCATGGATGGAAATTCTGATAGAAACTATGTTAATATATTTTATATATTATATTTATTATGTATTTAAACACATTTTATACTTTTATAACAAATTAATTTAATACTTTCCATATTACATTAATACGGTAACATTGCTTGAGGAAGTGTGGATTACCGCCCCCTCAAAGCGATGTGATTTATTCACACTAAACATGGAAAATATTAAGGATAATTTTAATAATAATATATTCAAAATATTACCTAAATAGGGTACAGTAATTATAATATACATATTTATCATTTAATTTTCATTCTTTTAATTCAGAAAAGAAATGAAAGTGGCGTTCATGCGTACGTACGCCCTATTGTCTCCATGAATGGTGCATTTAATTTATTATTTACAAACATTATAGATTATTCTAAATACATAAGTACTGAATATATATGATAAATTAAATCATGGTTTAAATTATGGATATGATTAAATCATGATCTAATTAATAATAACACCAAATAACAAGTCAAATCATTCTTAAGAAAACTAGACAATTAACACCTGAAATAGTCAAAATAATGAAATATTATTAACAAGTGGGTAATAAGATATTTTTATAGGATAATATATGATATAATAAATAATAATACGGTTCTTTTATAAGTTATTAAGAAGTTTAAACCCCTTATACATGAGTTTAATGGGTTTTAACCTAAAAGGAAACACAAGGTAAGAGATTTCCATCTCACTTTTACATCTATGAGATAAATGTAATGTTCACCACTTACTTATTTTGTGTGGTGAAACTGATATGAATTTTGATATATTAAATCATTATTTCCTATTTAATAATGGTATTTATATGTTTAATATGATGATTATCACTTTTGGGTCTTTCAATTCATATGTAAGGGATTCCCATCTCACCTATTACATCCATGAGAAAAATGCCATATTCACCTCTTACTTCTTTTATGTGGTGTACCTACTAACCATTTTGATATATTATATCATGAATTATTTTATCATCATGGTATTTATATTTCCAATTTTATTATTACCATATATGGTTCTTTTGATTCATATGTAAGATATTTTCATCTCAATTTACATTCTAATGAGACCTAATTGTTGTTATAATCCCAGTTTCTTTTATATGTTGTATATACTGCCTTTAACTTGTTATATCATGAATACATTTGTTATCATTATATTATAAGTTTATTTATTATTATTATTCATTCATTTGTATTATTATTTAAAATGTTTTAAAGTGGTATAAGACACTTTGAGATGTTTAAAGATTATTTTCCTCAAGACTAATACTAATGATCTTCCAATGGAATTTCCATTTGAGGAAATTATATAACCATTGATCAATAAACTATTTCATTATTCTCTAGTTATTCATGAATATTTTCAATTCTTAGTAACATTTTCCAACTCTTTGGTACTCAAAATTTTTTAGAAAATAGTTTTAAGAAAACTCAACAGTATTTCTCTCTTTAGTCGATGAATGCCCTTTATTCTAAAAACCTTCAATTTTTTTTAAAATGATTTGGTAAAGACATTTTTAACCTTTTTTATTTTACCAATGTTTTCAAAGAAATATTTTTTTCACTTTCCTAACAAGGAATTTTTCAATCATTTTTTTTCATGGAAAAGGGATGTTCTTTTGTCTAGTACGTCTTATACAGATTTACCCACCATCATTTCATTGAAGCTTCCTTTGCATGTTTAAAAGTGTAATTTTAAAAGAAATTATTTTTCAAAACATGATTTTCAAAGATTTTTTATTCAAATGGGTTTTCAGATCAAAAGAATATTTTCCCCAAGAATGTTTTTAAAAGATATTTTGTTTTTATTTCTATTCATAAATAATAAAAAACCTTTATTTTTACTCCACATGGGATTTTTTGTACTGGTACCATTCTTATTCTTTAGAAAGATTATTTATTATTGATTTGGACAAGGATAGTATTCACATTCACTTACTTAATTCATTTTTAGTCCACTTGAAATATTATATCTCCTATTATCATCAAACATTGAATTTCCACAAATTATCCATTTCATTTTTCATGAATATTACTATTTCCTAAACCGTATACTATTTTACATATAATGTCTTAATTGAAAGTATTTTCTTATTTGGGGAAATATTGATAATTATGTATCCTTTATTCAATGCAGATATTTGATAAAGCTTATTGTTAATTAATTAAATCAATTTCTTGATATGAAAAATGATTTGGACATGAAATGATGGGGGGATTGTGGAATTTATATAGCTCCTTGATACATATATTTGTTAACCCGAGACAAACTAGTTGCAAAAATTAAACGAGGTTCTATCCGTAGATTTAAACAATCTTGTAAAAGGTCTTGATGGTATAGGTTTTCATGTTCCTTAGACATGACTCCCATTAAGAAATAATTTCCCTCATTTAGTTTTAGTTATTATTCATCCATGATATTTTGCGCCAACATATCTATGGAAAAATTTCATTTTCAGTTCATTGATTAAATGGAACGTGTTTCAGTTACATACCATTCCATATTTATTTTTTCTTATCAATTTATTTTAATGGAAGTTATTTCCAATAATTTTTTGTCCATATTATTTATGCACTTCCATTCAGTTTATTGATTACATGGCATGTATGCTTAGTTTTTTACCTTTACATATTGAATATTCTTAATGATTCATTATTTATTCCACTATATTTTTCCCTTACTGTGCATTTGAGCCCACCCATATTATGTTTAATTCCCTAGGAATCTAAGAAGTTTACTATGAATGATATGTAGAGATATAATAGATGTAATGAAGTTATCCTCAAAGTTATTTATTTAGAAACAAGAAAAGAATTATTTTGTAATTAGTGTATTCATTTGTAATAAAATACTCATTTATAAATCTTTATTACCAAAACTATTAAACTAATTGGTCATTATGGGATTGATTCCTTGTAATCATGCCAATGTAATTGATAGAATACACTATCTCCATAATTTATGGTTTCGGGTAACTATAGTTGGTATCAAATAAAGCTTAGTAGCAACCTTGGGAACTATATTTAGAAAAACATAGGTAAGAGAACATAACCCTATATTAGAATTAGAGGATAATTATAAGAGAAAATCCTAGAATATTGGTAAAGTAGAAATTATGTGGGTCTTGATAGTTATAAATCCATGTGTGGATACTACAAGTGGATGTGGTTCTTGCAAAAATTTACCTAAGAGTAAAAACTCTGACATGGTGTTCCAATACTGACTTAGGGTAACCTAGTACAGGACAATGTGTCTTATTGTGAAATTGGTTTGACACTCCTGGGGGATATGCTTAGGATAATCCACGTTTTGTTTATAAAACATTTTGAGGAATTTGAATGGATAATGACAATGAATGGTCAAGGTTTAACCTAATTTGTTTCTATATTTAAAAATATGGTGTCATGATTTATATATCTTATAAATGATTATATGCTTTTATCACTATGACTATTGTTGCTCACATTATTATTTATGGTTTTATTCAATGGATGGAACCTGAAGGATTCAAGTTAACATAAAATATGAAGGACAAGGTGGTGAAAATGATCAACCAAATAACGTGTTGACTGGATTAAAGGATATTTTGTTTATTCCAAATTAGTTTTCCTGAAATATGATTAACAATATATACCTTTACCTACTCCCAAACACGCCAAATAAGATAAGGATAGACGTTTCTAATAGCTCTAGTGGCGGAGAATGTAAATAAATGAAGGCTTGATTTCCGTCATATGATAAGTGTGGAAGGACACACCCCTAAATGTTTCTCAATGGAACAATGAAATAATTTATGTTTGGGAAGTAATGAAATAAATTAAAGGATTTTTGAGAAAAAATGAAGATTACTATGGAAGGAAATGAAACAAATCCTAAGGATGCCTTTTTAGTTTGTTTCCTTCAATGTGTGGAACCTAGGAATTACTCAAGTCAATTCCCACTTTTAAAGGATAATCCCTAGATCATGGAAGGATTTATGTAGAAAATAAATGGTTTAAATAGTTATGTATTGAGGATGTATTGAAATCCACAGTTAAGACTCTATTTAATGATTAAATTTCAAGGATGTCCATTAGATTTATTTTAGAAATTTTATTAATTTGGTTTTAGAAAAGGACATCCTATAAGCCGGGTGACAACCAATCAAATTTAGTAAGGCCATGGGGATTGAACCCATAACCTAAGGACGATATGTATTTAATTCCAACCACTAATCTAATAAATTTCATGGGTAATTTTTCATTGTTTTTATTTAACAAATTTGATGAATAAATATTAATAATGAACTGATAGTTTCACTTTTGAGGATTATAAATTAATATATTAACCATATTTGTTTTGGAACATAGTTAAAGAAAAATAGTTATACTTTTCACTCTTTTATAATACATATGATCATTTAAATGTTTCTTTTATTGCTTTATGGATAAAAAAATCATTATTGGTAATTAATTTTTAAGAGTAAAAGGATAAATTAGATTTTTATTGAAGCACAACCAAAATATGGGATTGTTCGTATGAAATTGAAACCTATCAGGTAAGAATATTTTGTTATACTATTGGTGGGTAAAATAATTACCCAAAACTAGGATAATTACTTTGAGATAAATTTTATTCCTAATACCTTAATTTCTATTGAATGAATAGTCTTCTAAATCATCAAACATTTCTAGATTTGAGGCCCTAAACTTTTCATTTATCCTTCACTTGTTTGTAATTGATGACATCATTCACTTCCTATAAATATTTACACTTTTCCTCCAAGTAGGTGTTTTCATTTACCACTAATTTTCTCCTACTTAGATAGCTAGTTACATGGTAGTCCATGTGACCTTTTTTACTTCCCATTATCTCTTTTCTATAGGTTGTTTTATGAATTACTCTAATTATGTGGGACTTCAACATAGGAAAAATAAAACATTATATCACCAATATCAAGTTTAAATTACAAGTAACTAATTTAATAAAGGTGGGTAGAAATGTAACAATTTGAAATTCTAAAGTATGAATCTTTATTCGAGAGGGTGTATGACACACATCACTAAGAATATAAGAGATTAAAATATCCCAAGATATATATATATATATATATATATATAATATTTGAAATAAATTAAATTCATGATATAGCTTATAATTTACAGAACACTGATTTAGCATGTTTAACATGCTAGAGTGACCTTCCTCGATAGCTTGTGTTACACACAAGAATGGGTTCCACCAAATGACAATGTATTGTTAAAATATTATTATTTAATATAATGTGATATTACCTAGCCATTTTCTTAGTTTTTTTTGAATATTAATAACTATATTATAAAAAGTTATGGTTTATATAAAAATAAAATGAATTCATGGGTTACCAATTTATGAGAAACAAAAATAAGAACCAATTGGGTATAAAATGATATGTTATTATTTCTATGTTTCTGAAAAAGTTTTATCCTAATAAACATAATTAATTTCAAATAGTTAATGATTTTAATGAAATATATTTGTTTTATATTCAGTAAAATATTTTTTATATTTATCCATTAAGCTTTATATTCATAAGATAAGAACAAACTCTCTTTTACACATAAAAACATATATTTTTAAAAAGGAAATTCTACAGCCTTTTAGTATAGAACCCATTTTAAATATGAATGTAATGCCCCGACCCTAGTTACCTAGAGTCAGTGCATTATTAAATAAAATTGGAATGATCACAATAAATCATGTCTCTAAAGACTGATTAGTTTAGTATCCTTGGAAGTATTAGATACATATATAAGTTTTACATTACATTATCAAATGAAAAACAAAAATATTGTGTGTCCTTTGAACACTCTTATATCCCTTAGTCTATTATTGTAGGTCTCTAATAATATAATTTTTCACATCCTGGGAAAAATAAAACATAAGAAAGGGGTGAGCTCAGATGCTCAGTAAGGATAACAATATAGCGGAAACTATCATAAATAATCATAAATATTTAAGGGAATGTATAAGACTAAAACACAAACCTTTTAAAGATAAACTTCAACATAATATGGAAAATATAAATCAAATAAATTCATTTAATTATTCACATGGATATTATACTAGTTGAATAATCACATGTAATATCAATAGCTAATTTCATAATGATGGAATTCATAATACCAGATATCATAACCACATTGTCAAGGCCTCGTGCCAAGACTACAAATAAAATTTTGTTAAGTCCTTGTGCCAATACACTAGTTTGTCTCATGATACCCAATGATGCATAGAGGAGCTATAGTGGGCTCCATCCATCACGTACTAAGTCCAATTCATTCCTCATACAAAAAGGGTGGAACATAATATAAACATTCGTATTAAAACTAGCATATGAAATGCTAATACATTAACTATAAACAAAGAATGTTATAAAAATTGCACATCAATAGTAAAAAATTACTCATTCAATACAACATGGAAAATTTTATTATAATAAATCAACCTCATTAAAGAAAAATGAAGGACATTGACATAGATGAAAATAATTAGTAAAACTATTTGAGAGAAATATCCCCTTTTTCTTGAAAACATTTAAAAGTATCACTATTTATCAATAAGTCGTTTAAATGATATTTTTGATTCAAAGAGTCACATACCACTTTGAATATTTTAAAAAGAATTTTAATTTTAAAACATTCATGTCAATATTAATAAATCCTTAAAACCATTTTTTAAACATGGACATTAATGGGAAATATTTAGAAAAATAAATCTTTGAAACATTTAAAATGATATTTTAGTTAGAGTTACTAACCAAATGAGAGACGCTTGAATACAAATAATTGAGGTAATAAAAACATAATAATATCAATAGAATAAAGTTATTCATGATATACTCTGTCAAAGTACAATATATACACCATATAAAAGTGAATAGGTGCATAACAACAATGAAGTCTCAATGGAATGTAAATTGAGATTAAATCGCTTCTAAAGACCGTATACTTAGGTTGAGAATAAATAAATGACATAATTAATTGTGAAAAATATAAATACACAAAAAATTATTATATATTCAGTGTAAATAAATCAGAGTATATTCACACATATTCTTGTAAAAATAACACCGATGACTTGGATGTTAAACTCGATGAATAGAAATTGAGTTAAGATTATTCTTATCAAGTTCATATCAATGACTTGAGAATTTATAAATGTAGTGAATATGTGTATCAAAAGTATATCTACACAAAGGGGAGTGGAAATTACTACATAAATAAATAAATAGTTATTTCACACATAATCTTGGAGTAAAATAATCAATGAAGTTGCGTAAAACCCAATGATTTGAAATTGAAATTAGATGTTCCCTTACCGATTTGGTAACTTCTGAAACATACACTCCATGAAAGAAGGATCTTAAAATGAAGATTTAAATACCCATAAATTAAGTTATATTACACAAATAATACCATCATTGGCAGTACATACACTACAGAAAAATAAATAGTGGCCAATATAGCTTGAATCTCACGGGAATAAAGAGTGAGATAAAAACCCATTACCACGTTGTAATTAATAGATTCGTAAGACCAAAAGTTAATAACCACCAAATGAATCACATAATAACATTAATATAAATATAATCATGATAATATATATCAAATTTCAGTACACAATACACCACATGTAATAAATAATTGGTGAACAATGGAAATCTGACGAAATTAAAAGTGAGATAAGAAACCCCTTACCACGTTGTAATCAATCGATTAGTAAGACCAAAAGTTAATAACCACAAAATTAATCACATAAAAACATGAAGATAAATAGAATCATGATAATATATGTCAAATTTTAGCACACAATACACCACATTCAATAAATAAATGGTGAAGAATGGAAATCTCATGAAATTAAAAATGAGATAAGAAACCCCTTACCATGTTGTAATGAATCGAGTTGTAAGAACAAAATTTAATAACCACAAAATGAATAACATAAAACCATGTATATAAATAGAATCATGATAATATATATCAAACGGAAGTACACAGTACACTACATGTAATAAATAAGTGGTGAACAATGGAAATCGCACGAAATTAAAAGTGAGATATGAAACCCCTTACCACGCTGTAATCAATCGATTCATAAGAACAAATGTTAATAAACACAAAATGAATCACATAATACCCTGAATATATATAGAATCATGATAATATATATCAAATGGTAGTACAAAATACACCACATGCAATATATAAGTGGTGAACAATGGAAATCTCATGAAATTAAAAGTGAGATAAGAGACCCCTTACCTTGTACTTTTCCTTAGTCAAGGGTATTTTATCCTCCTGTATAATAGTTAAATAATTTTTATTAAATTTTAGAATAATCAAATACATAAATATGATATCATATATGATCATCTAATATTGCTTTGTTAATAATATTTTAGTATTATCATTGTTTCGGGTGTTAAGTGATTCATTTTCCTCTATATGTTTAGTTATGTAAGTCATGTTTGTTATGGATAGGATGTATTTGATTCATATCTAGAATTATATTAAGTTCTTAAACATTATTCTTAATCATAAAATGAAAATTATTCTTGAATGGTTACGATGGGGAATGAATATCATCGTCTTCGTGGAGGCGGTAATCCGTATGTATGCACGAGCGAAAATATCAT
This sequence comes from Viscum album, assembly GCA_963277665.1. Lineage (NCBI taxonomy): Eukaryota > Viridiplantae > Streptophyta > Magnoliopsida > Santalales > Viscaceae > Viscum > Viscum album. The sequence goes on along the minus strand of OY728134.1, from coordinate 1,085,864,726 downwards.
TCAATTGAAGGTTAGATTGTATATAATTGGATTTTATATCATATATAAATAATAACTAAAATTTTATATTTATTATTTACATCAATTATACATCATTATTATACCCATAGAAATAATGATGTGTTGAATAACAACTACACCACAACGTGAAGATGGTAAACCCTACGTATGCACGTATGGGGACTTTATCATCCATAGGATAGATAGAATAATGAATATGGTTTTACCATATTTATAATAACATCAAAGTATATAGAAGGTATGGGAGTTATTATTTTGTTATCAAAGTAGTATAGAAAGAGGAAGTGGAAGAAGAAGATAACTTTGAAAGAGGTGATGAAATTATTACCTCTTATTTGGGTGCCTCCATTTGATTTGATCAAAAGGGCTACATAGGTTGGTTTTCTGATCCAATTATGTCATTTAGGATGTAGTTACAGTAGTTTGGAGGATATTTGGGCAGGTTTTGGTCGAGAAAAATGGGTTTTATGTGTAAAATTAAGAGAAGGTAAAGTTCCCTTTTATAAGAGAGGTGAGGGTCATTTTAGGAAAAGCTTGAAATATTATTTTATTATATATTTATTTTCAGTTTATAATGGCTAAAAATGGATTTATTTTGGGTATAAGGTGGGTATGGGTCTAAAAACTCTCAAAATATAGGTTTTAGATAGATTTAGGTCACAATATTAACCTTATCTTTTAGATTAAACTCTTAGTTAAATTGTTTAACTTTTACCATGTATTCTTTTATTTTTATAATAAATGGTTAATAAACATACTATAAAAAGACAAGTGAACCCCAAGTGGTTAAGTATTGATATATATAACCTTATATAAGTATTGTTTCTGATCCTTACATTTTTATTAATATTATATCAATTAATAATATAGTATTTGTTTTAGAAACTCATTTGTATCAATTTTGACACTATTTGGTATTTTGTTTTTGTGAAAGTCATAAAAACTTTATCACTTTGAGAATAATTTATTTAATAAACCCTAACATGTCATATTATTGTATAAAATTAGTGGAATTCATCAGAAGTCTCAATTTAGATTTTTTTGGATATTTATAATATCAATTATTTTAATATTTTATTAATATGGTAATTATTGCATCATCATTATCTCATAAATAAATTTAATTATATAATGTATAAAATTTTAAATAAAATACCAACTAGTATGAGATCTTTTTATCTTTATAATGAATACTTATAGATGAATTTATCTTATGTATAACCCTATATTAAAAATGTTTTAGTTATTAAACATTGAATTTAACTCTTTTAACCCTTCTTTAAATAAAATAATAATAAATTTTTTAATCTAATGCAAGTGGACCAAAAAGATCATATTTTATTCATAAGGTTTATTTTTGTCGAAATACACTTATCCAATAGAATTAGGACATGTGTTATGGTAATTATAATATCATTTTTACAATTAATTACCCTATTTAATTTTAACACTGGTAAATAAAATTCAAAAGTTACTATTCAGGAAAAAAATATTTTCATCTTATTGAACACCATTTTACTCAATAATTCTAATTTTGTCTCTCAGGTTTTTTAAATTCAATCCACAGAAGCAGTAAAATTATGTTTTATGCAAATTTGCAAATGTGCTAGAAGGTGGGTAAAAGACGGTAAAAAGTTCAATACAATTTTATTCATCTAATCTTATTATCAAATGACTCCAATTAATTACATTGAATTTATATAGGTATTATGTATATATTTTGACTTAAAATAAATTTAAATAAAATATATAATTATTTAAATAAAAAGTTGGTTTTAAATAATAATGTAGCGTTTTTCACTATTCATCAAAAATCGAATGTTTTAAACTCACTCTAAGATAATTTTGGTATTTCCAATTCAAAAATGATGTATATTTCACTAAATTAGAAACAAAAAATTTGTATTAATTAATTTAAATAATATTCCTATTTTCAAAACCAAAAAGTGTTTTTTTGAGAAGTAAAAACTATCAAAAGATTGATATGTGTTTATGTCCAATTTCAATGTAAAATGACTTCCAATAACCAAAACGGGATTAAATGATAAAAATATAATCTAATTATACCTCAAAACCATTAAAATATATAATTTAACACTATAAATTATTTTGATTAAAAAAAATTTAATTAAAAAGTTGTATTTTTCACTAATCATCAAAATATTAAAGTTATTGGAAAAGTAACAAAAATTTATCCAAACTAAATTTTTATGTCCCTATTCTAAAGATTAATTTTATTTCATCAATTTGAATTTATAAAAGTGTTACATATTGGATTTAAAAATGGTTCTCCATTAAATGGTGGTAAAATAGATTTTTTTTGAAAAATACTTCTTTTATCTAAAAAAATTGAATATGTTATTATATTATGTCTAAGAAACACATAATATAGATGTTAAAATTATATGGATTACAAAAAATTCAAAATTTAGTTAATATTATTCATAAACACTTTTTCAACGACTTGTTTGGTAAGTCCTGGTGCGCTCGAACTTGGTGTTGTGTGTAGCGCTAACTATTGAATTACTTGAGAGAATATAACTTACTAGGAAATCATGGGGTGTTAAATTTAAAGAAAGTGAAGTTTTTGAAAGTTATATTTTTGGATCTATATCCACAAAAGAAAAGATAATTTTTCCTCAAATAGCATTTTCACATAAAAAACTACATGGTTACACATACAAGGGAATAGTATTCCAAAGTAATCCCATACTTTTAATCATTTCACCATAAATTTATTTCCACATAGGTTCTTCCTTGACATAGAGTTTATACTATAAAATAGGGAATTGACTCAGGTAATGCCAAAGTCCCTTACCATAATGGAAAATGGTTGTAAATGGATTCTTAGGATCATTTTTATTTTCTTCCATAGTACTCTTCATTTTTCCTCGAAAATTATTTTCTTTATGTCCTTTTTTCCAACACAAAAAGAATTTCTTTGTTCCATTGAAACACTTTCCTGGGTGTCTCCTTCCACATTCCTAGCATGATGGAAATTGACCTTTCTTTTCTCCACGGTTTCCACTGTTGGAGCTCTTATCATTCTCCACCTTTCTCTTCTTTATTGTGTTTGGGAGTTAGTTAATGAATATATTGTTGATCATATTTTTGTAAACCTCATTCAGTATGAACACGATATATTTTACTCCTATAAACATTTCATTTAGTTTCTCATTTTCATCATCGTTCTCACCGTGTACATCATGTTCAATGTTACTATGACTTCCTTGGAATCCTTCCATTGACTAACACAAGAAAGCATAGTGTGAGTCATAAAATCATTTAGAGAATACCATGAAACCTTATTTTCAATATAAAACACCTTAGGATTAACCAAGTTTGTATATTCTCATATTATATTAAAATCCTTAAAATCGGTTTGTAAAGAAAATGTAAATTATCCTAAGAATATCCCACAGGAGTGTCGTAACCAAGAGTTCAGAAAGGACCATTGTCGTGTAGCAGGATACATCAAGGCACGCTAAAAACTATTTATCGGTCTTTTCACTCCTAGGTACATATGTTCTAGATCCGCCTCTAACTGCTCATATCCAGACAGGGATGTATTGCTTGGAAAACCCACATAATATTTACATTATAATTTTTTTGATGTTCTTCTATACTAATCCTCAAATTCTATCTTAGGGTAGTGTTTTCTAATTAGAGTTCTTCTAAATATAGCTTCTAGGGTTTGTACTAAACTTCCTTTGATACCAACTATAATTCCATGAATCTAGTTACCCAGAGTCATTTCATTATTACATAACATTGGCATGATCACAATATATAAAGTCTCGAAAGACTGATTAGTTTAGTACCCTTGGAAGTACTGGATACATACATAAGTTTTACATTACATTGTCAAATGAAAAAAACAATATTGGGTCTACTTTGAACACTCTTATATCCCTTAGCATATTCCTGTAGGTCAGTCATAATATACTTCTTCACATCCTGGGAAAAATAAAACATAAGAAAGGGGTGAGCTCATATTCTCAGAAAGGATAACAATATAGCTGAAACTATCATTAAAAATATTAAATGTTTAAGGGAATGTATAATACAAAAATAAAATCCTTTTAAACATAAAATTCAGTATAATATGGAAAATATAAATCAAATAATTCCATTTACTTATTCACATAGATATTCTACCAGTCGAATAATCACATGTAATATTAGTAGCTAATTTCATAATGATGGAAGGCATAATGCTGAACATTATAAACACATATCCAAGGCCTCATGTCAAGACTAAAAATAAAATTTTGTCAAGGCATTATGCCAAGAAACTAGTTTGTCTGAAGAGACCTACCGATGCATCGAGTAGATATAGTGGGCTCCACCTATCACTTAATAAGTCCAATGCATTCCTCATATGAAAGGGTTGGATCATTACATAAACATTCAAATTAAAACTAGCATACTAAATGTTAATACTTTAACCATAAACCATGAATGGTATAAAAATAGAACATCCACAGTCAAAAATAATTCATTCAATACAATATGGAAGATTGTATTATAATAAATCAACCTCAATAAAACATAATGAAGGATATTTACATAGAGGAAAATAATCAGTAAAACTATTTGAGATAAGTATTCCCTTTTTCTTGAAAACATTTAAAAGTCTCGCATTTTATCAAGAAGCCGTTTGAAAGATATTTTTGAATTAAAGTGTTCCATACCAATTTGAATCTTTTAAAAGGATTTTTAATTTTAAAAAATCCATGTCCGTATAAATAAATCCTTAAAACCATTTTTAAAACACGGACATTAATGATAAATATTTATAAAAATAAATCATTAAAACATTTAAAATGATATTTTAGTTAGAGTTACTAACCAAATGAGAGACACTTGAAAATCAAATAATTGAGGTAATAAAAACCTCATAATATCATGATAATAAAGGGATTTATGATATACTATGTCAAAGTACAGTTTATACATCATATAAAAGTGAATTGGTGAATGAAAACAAAGAAGTCTCAATGGAATGTAAATTGAGATTAAATACCTTATAAAGACCATATACTTAGGTTAAGGATAAATAAATTACATAATTATGTGTGAGAAATATAAATAAACTCAATATGATAGTATATTCAGTTTAAATAAATCAGAGTACATTCATACATATTTTTGTAAAAACAACATTGATGACTTGGATGTTTAACTCAATGAATAGAAATTGAGTTAAGATTATTCTTATCAAGTTCATATCAATGACGTGGAATTTATAAATGGAGTGATTATGTGTATCAAAAGTATATCCACACAAAGGGGAGTGTAAATTACTACATAAATAAATAAATAGTTATTTCACACATAATATTGGAGTAAAATAATCAATGAAGTTGTGTAAAACCCAATGAGTTGAAATTGAAATTAGAAGTTCTCTTACCAATTTTGTAACATACGAAACATACACTCCATGAAAGAGGGATCTTACAATGAAGATTTAAATACCTATAAATTAAGGTATATTACACAAATAATACAATCCTGGGAAGTACGTACACCACACAAAAGTAAATAGTGGCAAATACATCATGAATCTCACGCGAATAAAAATTGAGATGAAGACCCATTACCACGTTGTAATCAGTCGAGTTTTAAGACCAAAAGTTAATAACTATCAAATTAATCACATAATACCATGAATATAAATAAAATAATGATAATATATATCAAATGGTAGTACATAATACACCACATGCCATAAATAAGTGGTGAACAATGGAAATCTCACGAAATTAAAAGTGAGATAAGAAACCCCTTACCATGTTGTAATCAATCGAGTTGTAAGAATAAAAGTTAATAACCACAAAATGAATCACATAATACCATGAATATAAATAGAATAATGATAATATATATCAAATGGTAGTACACAATACACCACATCCAATAAATAAGTGTTGAACAATGGAAATCTCACGAAATTAAAAGTGATATAAGAAACCCCTTACCACATTGTAATCAATCGAGTCTTAAGACAAAAAGTTAATAACCATCAAATTAATCACGTAGTACTGTGAATAAAAATATAATCTTGATAATATATATCAAATGGTAGTACACAATACACCACATGAAATAAATAAGTGGTGAACAATGGAAATATCAAGAAATTAAAAGTGAGATAAGAAACCCCTTACCACATTGTAATCAATCGAGTCATAAGAACAAAAGTTAATAACCAAAAAATTAATCACATAATACCATGAATATAAATAGAATAATAATAATAAATATCAAATGGTAGTTCACAATACACCACATGTATTAAATAAGTGGTGAACAATGGAAATCTCACAAAATTAAAAGTGAGATAATAAACCCCTTACCTTGTACTTTTCCTTAGTTGAGGGTACGTTAACCTCATGTATAATAGTTAAATAATTGTAATTAAATAATACAAGAACCACATACATAAATATGATATCATATATGATATTATAATATTACTTTGTTAATAATATTTTAGTAGTATCATTGTTCGGGTGTTAATGGATTCGTTTTCCTTTATATGTTTGGTTACGTAAGTCATGTTTTTTATGTATAGGATGTATTTGACTCATATAAATAATTATATTAAGTTCTTAAACATTATTTTTAATCATAAAATGGAAATTATTCTAGAATGGTTACGATGGGGAATGAATCTCATCGCGTTTGTGGAGACGGTAATCCATATGTACGTAGGAGCGACAATATCATTTAATTGAAGGTGAGATCATATATAATTGGATTTTATATCATATATACAGAATCATTAACATGTTATATTTATTATTTAAATCAATTATAAATCATTATTATAACCCTCCAAATAATGAAGTGTTTGATAACAACTAAACCGCGACGTGGAGATGGTAAGACGTACGTACGCACATATGGTGAATTTTTCATTCATAGGATAAATAGAATAATGAATATGGTTGTACCATATTTATTTTAACATCACAGTATGTAGAAGGTACTGGAGTTATTATTTTGGAATGGAAAAAACAATGAAACAAAAAGTGGAAGAAGGAAATAACTTTGAAAGAGGTGATGAAATTATTACCTCTTCTTCGGGTGCTTCCTTTTGATTTGATCAAAAGGGATCTGTAGGTTGGATTTATGATCATAGAAAGGCCTCTAGGATGTAGTGACAGTATTTTAAAGGATATTTGGTTAGGGTATGGATGAGACAAATGGATTTGGAGGTGTGAAATTAAGAGAAGGGGAAGTGACCTTTTATAAGAGAGGTGAGGGTCACTTTAGGAAAAGCTTGAAATATTATTTTATTATAAATTAATTTTGGGTTTATAATGGATCCAAATGGACTTATTTTGAGGATAATGTGGGTATGTGTCTAAAAATTCTCAACCAATAGGTTTTATGCAGTTTTAGGTCTCCATATTAACCTTAACCTTTAGATTTAACTCTTAGTTAAATATTTCAACTTTTACTATGTATTCTTGTATTATTATAATAAATTTTTAATAAACTTACTATAAAAAACTAAGTGAACACCAAGTGGTTCATTATTGATATATCTATCCTTATATTAGTCTTTTGGCCAATCCTTAGATTTTTAATAATATTATAACAATTAATAATATAGTATTTGTTTTAAAAACTCATTTATACCAATTTTGACACTATTTGGTATTTTGTTTTTGTGAATGTCCGAAAAACTTTATCACTTCAAAAAAAATTTATTTAATGAACCCTAAAATTTCATATTAACCTATAAAATTAGTTTAATTAATCAAAATTCTCAATATACATTTATTTGGATATTTATAATATAGATTATTTTAATCTTTCATTAATAAGGTAATTACCGAATCATCATTGTGTCATAAATGAATTTAATTATTTAATGTATAAAAATTATAAATAAAATACCATTATGTAGGAAATATTTTTATCTTTCTAATTAAAATTTATAGTCAAATTTATCTTGTGTATAACCCTATATTAAAAATGTATTATTTATTAAACTTTGAATTTAACTCTTCTAACTCTTCTTTAAATAAAATAATAATAAATGTCCTAATATAATCCAAGTGAACCAAAAGGATCATATCTTATTATTAAGGTTAATTTTGATTGAAATAAAATTATCTAATATAATTATGACATGTGTTAGGGTAATTATAATATCATTTTTACCATTAATTACCCTATTCACTTTTAACCGTGGAAAATAAAATTCAAAAGTTACTATTCACAAAAAAAATATTTTCATATTATTGAACCACATTTTTCTTAATGATGTCAAATGTGTATCTTTTATTTTTGAAATTCAATCCACAGAACTGGTAAAATTACATTTTATGCAAATTTTCAAATGTGCCTAGAAGGTTGGTAAAAGACTGTAAAAAGTTCAATAAAATTTTATACTTATAATGTTATTATAAAATGACTCCAATGAATTAAATTGAATCTATATAGGTATTATGTATTGATTTTGACTTAAAATAAATTTAAATAAAATAAATAATTATTTAAAAAAATTGGTTTTAAACAACAATGCAGTGTTTTTCACTATTCAACAAAAATCGAAAGTTTTCAGAAAAATACCAAAAATTCACTCTAAGATAATTTTGATTTTTAAAATTCAAAAATAATAACTATTTCACCAAATTAAAAATATATAAGTTTTATTAATTAATTTAAAAAGTTTTTCCATTGTCAAAACCTGAATGTGAGTTTTTGAGAAGTAAAAACTATCATAAGACTGATATGTGTTTATGTCCAATTTAAATGTAAAATTACTTGCAATGACCAAAATTGGATTAAATGATAATAATATAATCTAATTATACCTCAAAACCATTCAAATATTTTATTTAACACTATAAATTATTTTGATTAAAAAAGTTGTTTTTAAATAAAATTTCATAGTTTTCACTATTCATCAAAATATGAATATTATCATAAAAGTACCAAAAATTTATCCAAACTAAAATTTTATGTCCATATTCTAAAGAAGAAGTTTATTTCATCAAATTTAACATATAAAAGTGTCAAATACTATATTTAAAAATGGTTCTCAATTAAAAGGGGGTAAAATCACATTTTTTGAAAAAATGCTTCTTTTATTTAAAATATTGAATTCGTTCTTATATTATGTCTAAGAAACAAATAATATGGATGTTAAAATTATATGGAGTATATAAAATTTAAAATTTAGTCAATACTATTCATAACCTCTTTTTGAATTTCTAGTTTGGTAAGTGGTGGTGCGCTCGAACTTGGTGTTGCGTGTAGCCCAAGCTATTGAATTACTTTAAAGAAAATAATTTACTATAAAATATTTTTGTGTTATAATTAATTTTGACACTTTAATTAATTTAAAATTTAAAAAAATTCATCTTTGAAATAGAAACATAAAAATTAGGTCAGGCTAAATTTTTGATATTTTTTGGAAACATATCATTTTTAATGAATAGATAAAAATTCCGACTTTTAGTTGAAAAAATGATTTTTCATATAATTTATTTAATGGGTTAAATTATTATTTTAATTGGTTTTAAAGTTTAATTATATAATATTTTTATCAATTAAGACAATTTATTTCATTGGAATCAATTTGACTTTGAAATCGATTGTAAAAACATAGCGAACTTTCAGACGTTTTTACATTAAAAACCAGCATTGTCGTCCCATCTACAGGATTAAATTTAAATTAATTTCTGTCAATTTTGTGATTTTAATTTAGAAAAATTGATTCAATATTTGTAATCATCATAATTTATTATGTATAATAAGACAAACTTATTTTTTTTTCAAAAATACTACTGAAATTAATCAAAATTAATTACAATTATTAAGGTAAAATAATGTTTAATAAGGGGATAAACCTCAATTTTAAGGGCCCAAATGAACTATACACTTGTAAAAAACCCATTTATTTGCCATAAACCCGCCTTTAACATTCCATTTTTGATTTGTTCTAGTTTTTGAAGACATTTATTACATAAAAACATGGGCACACCTATACTTCTTTTCAAAAATACCAAGTGAGTCCTTTTCCTCCCTTATAAAAGGCGACCACCTCTCCGCCTTCCTCACTCCTTTCAAAACACATTGTATCAATCAATATCTTACCAAATAGCTCATAAAATCCCTTAAATTATCATAGAATCCTCACCTTGGGAAAAAATAATTCCAAGGAATCCTTTTTGTACAAACCAAAATTAGTTACCCAATTAAGAGGTAACAAACTTTTTCAAGATCTTTAGTTTTTTTTTCCATTCTCCAACACCTAAAATATACTTATTATATTTTTGTATAACAAAAAAAATATATGATAAATAATCTAGTATTTGTTATGATAAGGTTTTTTCCTACACCTACACACAGTTCCATCTAATGGTTAATGAATATATTGTTTTTGTGTACGGTGAACTACTGCCTCACAAAACAATGATTGTTCAACTTTCCTTTACCAACTTTCATGGTTGGACATTTTGATGTAAACTATATTTATAAATTTTTTATATGATATTTATTATGGCCTTATACTTCTTTTATCCTTTTATAACACATACATCTAATACTTTATATCTTACATTAATATGAAAACATCTTTTGAGGAAGTGTGGATTACCGTGCACTGAAAGCAATATGATTCGTTCACACTAATAATGGAACATATTAAGGATAATTTTAATAATAATATCTACAATATATTAAATATATAGGTTAATTTAATTATAATATACATATTTATCAATTAATTTTTGATTCTTTTAATAAGAAAAAGAAATGAAAGTAGTGTTCATGCGTACGTACGCCCTACAGTCTTCATGAATGGTGAATTTCATTTATTATCTCCAAACATTATAGATTATTATAAATACATAGATACTAAATATAAAAGATAAATTACATCATGGATTGAATTTTTTATATTATGAAACCATGATTTAATTAATATAAACAAAAAATAAAAAGTCAAAACATACTTGAGAAAACTAGGCAATTAACACCCAAAATAGTCAAAATAACGAAAGATTATCAAAAAACGGGTAATAAGATATTATAAAAAGATCATATATGATATCATGAATATTAATATGGTTTTTATAAGTTATTAACATGTTTAAAACCCTAGTATATATGGTTAAAGGATGTTCACCCAAAAGGAAACACAAGGTAAGGGATTTCCATCTCACTTTTTACATCCCTGAGATAAATGTCATATCCACCAATTAATTTTTTTGTGTGGTGTAAATACTCCTCATTTTGATATATTATATCATGAATTACATTATCATAATAATTTTAAAAGTTTCATTTTATTATTATCACTTTAGGGACTTTCAATTCATATGTAAGGGATTTCCATCTCACTTTTCACATCTGTGAGATAAATGTCATATTCACCATTTACTTCTTTTATGTTGTGTACCTATAGACCATTTTTGATATACTATATCATGAATTATTTTTATCATCATTGTATTTAGATGTTTCATTCTCTTTTTATTACTTTTGGGACTTTCGATTCATATGTAAGTTATTTTCATCTCAATTTACATTCTATTGAGACTTAATCATTGTTTTGCACCTAGTTTCTTTTATATAGTTTATATACTGCTTTTGACATTTTATATCCTAAATAATTTTATTCGCTTGATATTATATGTTTTGTTTAAATTATTCCTTCATTTGGATTATTATATAAAATGTTTCAACTTAGTATGAGACACTTTGGGATGTTTAAAAATTATTTTGATCAAGATTAATAATAATGATCTTTCATTGGAATTTCCATTAGAGAAAATTATATTCTTATTTTTAAATAATCCCTCTCATTATTCTCTGGTTTTTCATGACCATTTTAAATAATTAGTAACATTTTTCCACTCTTTGATAATCAATTTTTTTAGAAAATGTTTTTAAGAAAAACCCATCTTTATTTCTCTCTTTAGTTAGAGAACCTGTTTTCTTCTAAAAACCATTTTTTATTATAATTTTTAAAAAAAGGATTTTTAATTTATTTTTTACGGAAATTTTTACCCTTTTTGTCTTTTACCAATGTTTTCAATGGAATCTTATTGTCTCTTTCCCTAAAGGGAATTTTTAAAACCTTTTAATCGTGAAAACGGAATGTTACTTTACCTCGTACAACTTGTATGGATTTACACACCTTCATTTCAGTGAATCTTCCTTTTCATTTTTAAAAGGTTACCTTTCAAATAAAATTTTTTCAAAAGTTATTTTCAAAAGAATTGGGTTTTAAATTTTTTTTCAAAACAATAGGATATCTTCCTCAAGATTTTTTTTAATGATCTTTTTATAGTATTTCTATTAATCAACAACAACAAACCGTTATTTTTAATACACTTGTGATTTTTTGTTTTGATACCATTCTTATTATTCCTCTAGATGGTTTATTATTTATTTGGACAAGTATAATATTCACATTCACTTTCTTAATTTATTTGTTAGTCTGATTGAAATAATCTATCTCCTATGATCATTGAATATTGAATTTCCCCTAATTATACATTTTGTTTTTAATGGATATTACTATTTCCTAATCTGTATTCCATTTTATAGATGGTGTCTACATTGACAATATTTGATTATATGGGGAAATATTGATAATTACATATTCTTTATTCAATACAATATTTGATAAGGAATATTTTTTATTTATCAAATAAATTTCTCTATATAAAAACGCTTTGGACATGAAATGATGGATGGAGCCTTGAAGTTATATAGAACCTCGATGCATTGATAGGTTCTAATAAGACAAAATAGTTGTGAATATTAAATGGTGTTCTATCCATAGTTTTAAACAATCTTGTGAAAGGTCTTGATGGTATATTTTTTTATGTACCTTAGTCATGATTTCCACTAAGAATGAATTTCCCTCATTTAGTTTTAGTTATTATTCATCCATGAGATTTTGTGTCGACATATCAATTGATAAATATCATTTTCAGTTAATTGTTTAAATGAAAGGTGTTTTATTTTCTTACCTTTCTATGTTTATTTTTCCTTATCTAGTTATTTGAATGGAATTTGTTTCCATTTATTACGTTTCCATATTGTTTACACAATTTTATTCAATTTATTGATTACATGGGATGTGTGTTTAGTTATTTACCATGCCATATTTATTATTCTCAATGATTGATTATTGCTCCCACTATATTTTTCCCAAACTGATCATTTGATATCACCATTTTTATGTTTCTTTCCCCAGGAATCCAAGAAGCTTATTATGAATGATTTGAAGGAATATACTAGATGATATAAAGTTATCTAAAAAGTTATATATTTACAAAGAAGAAAAAAGTATGTTTTAATAAGTTTATTCATTTGTTATACAATACTTATTTATGTATCTGGTTTACCAAGACTACTAAACTAATCGGTCCTTCAGGGCTTGATTCCTTATAATAATACCAATTTAATTGATAGCAGGCACCGGTTCCTGGAATTCTAGGGTTGGGTCACTACATTTTTAGCATCAAAATCAACATATATTTCAGATTATTTTTGAGAAAATACATGCCCAACAATATCCCCATTTTTGTGATAAAAAAACCCATAAAATAATTCAGAGAAAATATAGGATTTTTAAAACACTATGAGAATAATATTTAAAAAAAATGATGTTTTGAAAATTAATTTTTCATTGCATTATTTTGATTTCATAGTACTATTTGAATTAAAAATAGACACTATTAATTTGAAAATGTTGTTTTACCCAATTTTATCCCCCTTTTTGCGATATCAAAAATAAAGTTGAAATATAAAATGTACAAGCCACAACAAATATTGTACTAAATTGTAAATGTATAGTTATTTAAAACTATTGAAAGATAAATAAATTTAGAATTGGAATTTAAAAATTGGATATAAATAATAAAACAATAAAACTAAAGAAACTCATAGATATAAAAATAAATTAATGTAAATTGAATTGATTATCGATTTTTTTAAAAGAGATTAAAATCCACTATCATCTTCAGAATTTTTTTTAAAAGGATGGTCTTTGGTCAAATGGGGTGGCCAGTTCTAAATCTTCATTGGGAGAGGATGTAGTAGGATGAGGAATTTATTGGAAAACACCATAGATATTTTTAGTTTCCCTAACAAACTTTTAAAATTATTGTTAAAACTTATATCCATTACTGTCATATATTCTTTGACACTTGACCTATCCTCAAACATTCAACCAAATTTACCATTAAAAAACCATTCACTTATTCTTCATACTGAATCAATATAGACAACTTATCTCTCACTTGATGAAGAATTGGACATAACCAAGAATCACTAGAGGTCATTTGACTGATAAAACATCTTTGATTATCCAAAAGAACATTCCAAGGAGTGTTGTCACACTAAAGAGTGTGTAGGATGTCATTTAAATCAGATAACACATTTTTATTACTTCAAACATTCAAATAAATTATGGAGAAGTGTTTTTAGAGGAAGACGATGCTTGATTACATTCAATATGAAACTGAAATTATCTCCCCCAAAATTGCTTCAACTCATAAAAATTAGATTTATTAACAGATTCTTCCTTTATAGTTATAATCTCAGTAGAAAAAGTTATGATAAAATCTTCAATATCACCCATAGAAATAAGTGTTTCTTGAACATACCTAAATTAAGTCTAATGTTCATCAAACTCTTCTTGTAGAACAATTGAACTTGTGAGTTCTTCTAATTTTGTCTTTTCAGATTCTTATACTTGTCTCAGAGATATGTTCTGTTTATCCACAAGATTGAACTTACGAATAAGAGGTTAAATATTTATATTCAAGGAGTCATAAGAATCTATAGAAATTCCTCTAGATAGTTATCCATCTTCCACTGAAGTCATCCTTTTCACTCTCTGAAAATTCAGTTTTAATCCCTTTTGTCCTTTATTTTAATGAACACCCCACAACATATATAGAATCAGTAACAACTAGATATAGATTAATAGGGGTGTATCCACTAGAAATCGGTATAATTTGGATTTGTTATTCTTGCATTTTATTCTCTTTCTCAACATTATCAGTTACTTGATCCTCATGCTTAACTCTTTATTCATTCTATTTGTTATCTACATCCACAACCTCAGCAATGTTAAATTATATTCTTATTCTTTTGAGGAAGACTATCCTCATATATTCTTAATTCAGATTCTTCATTGGGCTTTTTTCAAACAAAACTAACAGATGGAAACAGTCTGTGCTCCCCCTGAGCAGTATCCATAATCCTCTATTTTTCTATTAGTCTAACGGGTAACAAAAAATTATAAGAATTTTTCCAGAAATATCCTAATTTTATTAATTCTCTGGTATTCAAAATATTACAATGATGGAATCTCTGACCTATTGACATGTCCCAAAATTTTCCAATCTGAATAACAAGAGAGAAATAATCCTTTTATAAGGAAAGAAGGCCATTATTTCATCTTGATGATAGTAATGATGAAAGTATCTCAGTATATACAAACTAAAGTTTAACTTGACATTATTCTTAAAAATAATAATATATATGTCATGATAATTTTTTTCCAATATAATATTTCTCAACACGATTGCTGACTGAATAAACTTCATTAAGACATTTTGATCAGCATTGATGTCTTTTTTCATCATCTTCTTGACAGTTGATGTTCTAAATATGAATAAAATTATATCCTATGTTTTATATCTATCAACTCCTACCTTTATTAAATAAAAATTAGATTCCCCCTCATGGGGACAAGAAATATTATTAGCTATTTATGGTGAAGAAAGAGAAAATTCATCATGGTAAATCTTAGAGATAATAATATCTTCATCATCTCTGAAACTGAATGAATCATTTCTACAAAAATCATTAACATCAGGATCAAACAAAAAAGGTGTATTATTCACTCTAAAAATACACTCTAAGCCTTAAATTTTTATTGCGTTCTTGAAAAATAGATTTTTTTTATTTAACCAATTGAAATATATTACATTACCTTGAAGAAATTTTAAATACTTCACATGCTATTGAATAGGCTCAAGAAGATCAACTTCATAAATTATTCCTAAAGAATCCATTGTTTAAGGTTTGAGGATTGGAGGATTGAATGTTATGGATTCGAAAAACTCTAATGAGAAATTCCCTATATTCCAAAGGTTCATCAAGAATTAGTAATGATAGTGGAATAAGACTGACGATTTAGTGATGTGGTCTTATTTTTCTTGTTGATTACATGGGGGTAATAATTAAAACAATTTATTTTTAAAAGACATGATTTAAAGAAAAATATGAAACAAATATTTAGTTAAAGAATGAACAAAAAAATTCTAAATAAAAATAATTGAAATATAAATTTAAAAAACAAATTAAAATAAATTAATAAATATTTATTTAAAATTAATTAATACTACCCCCTTAATAAAATCCAAAAATTCAATGAGAAGTGTTTTGGTAAAAATATATGCTAATCGATATTCAGTATTTAAAAATTATAAAACATTATCCTTTTTAAGAACATGGTCTCTTAGAAAATGATGTCTTATATCAATATGCTTAGTCCTAGAGTGTCTTATAGTATTTTTGGAAATATTAATAACACTAGTATTATCATATAAAATAGGTATACTATTAAAAGTTAGTCTAAAATCCCATAGAGTGTCTTTTATCCACAACACTTGTGCACAAAAACTGATATCAGACACATTCTGCCTTAGTTGTTGATAGAGAAATTGAATGTTGTTTCTTACTTGATGATAATACTAAAGATTTTTCTAAAAGGTGACAGGTTCCTATGGTCCTTTTTCTATCTAATATACATCCTCCAAAGTCAGCATCTTAATATGAAATTAAATTAAAATAAAATGTTTTTGGATAAAGAAGAGATTGAAAAATAGTTTCTTTTAAATATCTACAAATTCCTTTGATAGTTGTAAGATGAGATTCTTTTGGATTTCACTAAAATATAATATAAAGACATAAAAAACATTATTTTTGGTCTATTAGCAGTAAGATATAATAAAATACCAATAAATCCTATATATAACTTGTTGTCAACTGTGTTTTCATCTTCATCTAAATCAAGTTTTATACTAGTATACAAGGGAGTTGTATAGGTCTTACTATTTTCTAGTCCAAACTTATTTAATAAATCAATTATATATTTACTTTGATTTAAAACATTTCCATAATAAATTTGATAAATCTAAAATCCTTAAAAGATATTCTTTTCTCTTATCATACTTATTTAAAATTCTTTTTTAATTAGATTTGAGAAATAACTATAATTTTCTTTATTTGTTGAACTGAATATAACATCATCAACATAAATTTTTACTAAAAAAATATTAGATCAAAAAATTTTCTTAAAAATAGTAGGATCTACTAATCCCATAGAAAATTAATTTTCCAACAAAAAAGAGTTTAATATTTCATAGCAAGATTTAGCTTCTTATTTAAGACCAAATAGAGCTTTAGTGTTTTTAAAAATAAAATTTGGTTTGTGATAATTTTCAAAATCTGAGGGTTGTTCAACCTAAACTTTCTCCATTAAATATCCATTTAAAAAGGTATATTTAACATCCATCTGAAATAATTAAAAATAAATTTGTGATGCATAATCTAAAAGGTTTCTTATGGATTCTAATCAAGCTATATGTGAAAAGGTTTCATCATAATCTATTAATTATTCATGACAATATCCTTTTTTTACTAATCTAAATTTGTTTCTTATAAGGATCCATAGATAATCCATTTTAGTTCTAAATATCCATTTTGTTACTAATCCTAGATAATCCGATGGTATTTATACTATTTCCCAAACTTCATTTATTCTGAATTGGATCAGTTTTTATTGTGTCGCTAACAACCAACTCTAATCTTATAAAGATTAATCAATCGACTTAGGTTCTAATTGATATAGAAAGGAATAGAGTTTATCTAGGTTTCCTATATTTCTTAGAGTACTAATTCCTGTGTCTAGGTCTCCAATAACAGTTTCTAAAGGATAGTTCTTTCTGATTATAGAATATCTAGGTAAGACACTTTCAAGTTCTTCAGTTACATGTTCTTCTGAACTATACTGGATATTATTTATATCATTTTTAGAATTATATTTAGGGGTTTCAAGTCTCATGTGGTCTAAAGAGCCAGCTTTATCATCTGTTGGATCTTTCACTTTAATTAAAGGCTCAATTTCATCAAACGTTACATGAAATGATTCTTAAACAATCCTTTACTTCTTATTAAACACTCTATAGGCACAAGAAGTATCGCAATATCACAGATATATTCATTTATTAGGTTTTGGATCAAATTTAACAAATATTTCCTTAGTATTCCAGATATATACCTTGTATCCAAAAACATTAAAGTACTTAACTTTAGGTTTTATGTTGTTATAATGTTCATAGTTTGTCTTTTTAATAATTGGTCTTATTAAAACTCAATTTAGGATATATAAAGTTGTGCTTATAGATTCTTCCAAAAGACAGATATGAAGGTTGTATTCATTCAACATAGTCCATGCCATTTCTTGAGAATTTCTAATTCTTCGTTCAATAATTCAATTATTTTAAGGGGTTCTTGGTGTAGAGAAGGTGTGTTTAATACCTAAATATAAGTTGAAATAATTAAATTATTGATTCTAAAATTCTACACCATGATCAATTCTAGAATAAATTATTTTAAAAACTGTTTCACTTTTTATTTTTTTTCAAAAAATTTCAAACACAGTGAATACTTCAATTTTTAGTTTTAGAAAATAAACCCAAGTAAGTCTAGAAAAATCATCAACTAAAACGTAAAAGTAGAATTAACTAACCAAACTTTCTACTCTATATTTTTTGAATATATCCATTTGGATTAGTTCTAATGTATTAGATGAAGAAATTTTGTTAATATATTTGAAAGATGATTTATGTTGTTTTCAAATTATTCATTCATTATATAATCTATCAGTGTCAAATTTAAGACTGGTAAAATCAGAAATTATTTGTTTTTTAGATAATTTATGTAAATAATATATATTGTAATATTGAGTTATTCTATGCTAGATCCATGATTCAATTGTCTTACCTATTTAACAATTCACTTTTTTTTACAAAAATAATTTATAACCAAGGTATAAACATTCTCAGTCCTTGGTGATTTAAATTTAAGTAGTTTATCTTTAAAAACTGAGCTGTAATTATTAGATAAATCATAATTAAAGCCATCATCCCAAAGTTGAAAAATACATATTAAGTTGTTATTTAGACCTTATACATACAATGGTTTTTTGATTGAGACTGTCTTTGGATCTCCAATAGTTCCAACTCCAAAAATATTTCTTTCTTCATTATCTCCAAAGGCCACTAGTTTTCCATCTATTTGGGTTATTGTATGGAAATTTATAGAGTCTCTACTCATGTTCCATAAGAAACCACTATCCATATACAATATAACATTGTTTTCCTATGGTCTTTTACATATAAAATTATTTAAACATATGTATTTTTTGGTACCCATATTTTATTGGGTCTAGCTATATCAGCAAGAAATGAACTGGGAATCCAGATCTGCATTATTTTTTAATAATTTATATTACTTACTTCATATTTGAGTTTAGAAATAAAAGAATTTTTAATACCACTTATTTAGGGGTTTATTAAATAATATTTATTAGTTCAATGACCTTTTATTCCATAGTACTAGAAAGTATAATTTTTTGAGTTGGGCACAAAATAATTTTTTTTATAATTTAGATTTTTACTCTTTCTTCCTATTACCAAATTTTCTATTTTAATAAAATTATTTTTAAGAATCTCTTTTAGAAAATTTTCTCCATAAGTTAAAATAATTACACCACTTTTATAATATTCTACTTCATCCTATAATTCTTTTATCTTTTATTTCATTATCAAAAAATATTGATGTAAATGTATTGAGCCTTCCAATTAGTTATTGATGTTGTTTTATCATTGTGTCTATTTAAAAAAATCAGTATGGTGAATATTTTTTTATGATTTTTTCTTCATTATTAATGAATCATATTTTTATTCTATTATTGAATAGTAATCAATCAATTTACTATATGAACAACCATCAGAGTAAGAAGTAGAAGAATAATAGGATTTTACCTCTTCTTCTTCCTTATCCATAAAGCACATATTTTCTTTCAAATTTAATGGATCCCTTTTAATCATATTTTAAAGAGATAATTGAGTCTTTAGATACCCTCTATGCATCTTTCATATCTTGGTTTCCTTTATACCCATAATCAGATTTTCTATGATATTTATTTTTTGTTCTTCTCCTTTTATCTTTTAATTGGGGGAAATTATGTCTGATGTGGCCCATATTTTTTCATTCATAACATCTTACTTCTCTTGGTTACTTTTCATCATTCTGAAAATATTTTTTGAATCCTCTTTTCTTCTTTTAGAATTTGCTAAATTTTCGGTCTAATTGATCCAATTCTATTTTAGAGTCTGAGGAATCCGAATTTTTGTTTGTTTTGATACTTTTTTTTATTTTATTTCATGCTTCAAAGATGTCACATTAAGGGAAGGGTTTTTCCATTTTACTAAAATATTATGATCTTCATATTTATCTTTCATTTCCTATTTTTACATCATCAACGTTAAAATTAAATCCTTCATAGTCAAATTCTTGATAGGTGTTGATTGTTGAATTCTAGTAGATATGTCATTCCAATTTGAAGGTAGTACACTAAGTAATTTTAGTGCTTTATCTGATTGTGAAATAATATCTCTCATGGAAGTAATGTTGTTGATAATTTCTATTAACCATGCATTAATGTTTGTGATTCATTATCTGTCAAACATTATAAATGTGTCAAAAATTAGTTTTGCGGTAGCATACCTCATTTTTCTGATTTTATATGTTCCTTTCTATGAAAAAACAATAGTCTTCCACAACTCATAATTAGTAGAATGTTGTGATTATCGATTGAATTCATCAGGTTTTAGTCCAAAAATTATGGAACTCATATCTTTTTATGTGATATCATATTTAGCTTATGTTTCGGTATCCCAAGATTCTATTTTCTCAGGAATCACATAAGGAGTAATGATCTTTTAATAAAATTTGAATAAAAGATTCATCATATAGATGATTATTAATTATTTCCAGCCTTCATAGTTGTTACCATTAAAATATAGATATTGAATCATTGACATCCCCAATTTTAGATCAACCATTGATATATGCTTTAAATATACCTTCTTCTTTTGATATTGATAGAGATTTTATCAAATTTATCAAAAAGATCACCTTTGATACACATTTTTTGGTCAGAATAAAAGAAATATTCACAAGAGGGTATTGAATTGTGTATTTTAGATAATCTTGATACATTCTGTTGATTAAAACTCTTTGAGATTTTTGAAGATATGCAGTGTTATCTTCTGTATGAAATATGAGCATTGAAAAAATAGTAAGGACTAAGACAAACTTTTTTCTATTGGTTCAGGTAAAAAAGATCCCCTAGTCCACTCAACAAATGCTCTCTCTACAAGAATGTTGATTTTCACTAGAATGATCCTCTTATCATAGAACCTTCAAATCAATATCTGAGTGTAGGCAGATTACTCCTTTACAACAAGGCTAAATATATCCTTCTAGTTCTTTTACAGGGAATCGGTTATCCACATCGTAGAACAAGAAGCTGACACTTAAATGACAACTGAGTCCAGTAGTTAAAACTATGATAAATAAAAATGATTAGATTTATTGATTATATGGGTTGAAATTCATAGTTACAGTAGAAAACTATAGAATATGGATCTTCTTCTTCAAATATGAATGTTCTCAAGTAATAAAAGATTTTAATCAATCATAGTTCTAAATGATATTCAATTGTACTGCAATAAACAAGTAGTAGTAATCACACAACTGTATGAGGTTTAAAAGTATATCTTCAAAGTGTAGCATCTTTTAGAAAATAGTTGAGATGATTGTTCTATACAGTAGATCTATAAAAATATATTCATATAAAGTATATAGTTTTTATACTAAAAATGTATCACACTTTGTATCTCATGAAAAAACATTCTGATCATATATATAGAACATGAAACTTTATTTTGGTTGAGAAGATTCAAAAATGCCTGATGACTGATCGTAAATATTCAAATATGAATTATTCAGAAGATTCATAAAATCCCTTAGAAGTAGGAGTGGTTTACTCTCTTGAATACATTTCTTTTAAACAATCATAACAATCCTTTTGAACCAGTCATAGGAAATATTTGAATCGATATCTATTTCTATCAATACTATTACAGAAATCTTAGATATAATAGAAGATTTAAATCTCCATTTTTTAATAGTCCAACATAGGGTTCAACTCCATAGCATAGGGTTCCTTTGTGTAGCATAGGATTCCTTTGCGTAGCATAGGGTTCAAAATTTACATAGGGATAAGAATCCGTACGTTCATCCTTCTAGCATAGGGAATGAAGAGTGATTCTAGTTGGATTCCTATTTGATACATTTATTCATATATAGGGTTGTCGATCCATATGTTTTATATTCATTGTAGGAATGATGATCCCTATGTTCATTCACCAAATATAGGGTATGAACAGTGTTTACATAACACATCCCATAGCTTTGTATTACATCAAAAATATATAAGTACTCATAATATATATTACTAAAAAATACGCAAATAAACATTATCAAAAAACAAAAAATATTATTTGTGAGAATCAAAATCAACATATATTTACATATTATTGTTGAGACAATAAATTCCTAACAAAAAAACCTTTATTACCTCATCCGAACATGATCGATTGTAATGCCCTGACCCCAGTTACCCAGAGTCGGTGCATTATTACATAACATTGGCATGATACAAGGAATCATGTCTCGAAAGACCGATCAATTTAGTATCCTTGTAAGTACTAGATACACTCATAAGTTTTACATTACATCATGAAATAAAAACATCAACAACATGTTGTCCCATTTTTAAACACACTTATATCCTTAGCCTATCCCAGCAGGTCAACCATAAAATACTTCTTTACATCCTGGAAAAAATAAAACATATAAAGGGGTGATCTCAGATGCTCAGTAAGAATAAAAATATAGCGGAAACTTTCATAAATAAGTATAAACATTTAAGGTAATGTATAAGACTAAAACAAATCCCTTTTAAACATAAACTTCAGTGTAATATGGCAAAGATAAAATCAAATAATTTCATTTACTTATTCACATGGATATTATACTAGTAAAATAATCACATGAAATATCAATATCTACTTTCATAATGATGGAATGCATAATTCCAGACTTCATAAGAACATAGTCAAGGCCTTGTGCCAAGACTACAAATAAGATTTTTTCAAGGCCTTCTTCCAAGACACTAGTTTGTCTCATGAGACATACAAATGCATCGAGGAGCAATAGCGGGCTCTACCCATCAGTGTCTAAGTCCAAGCATTCCTCATATGAAAAGGTTTAAACATAACATAAACATTCATATTAAAACTACCATACAAAAT
This sequence comes from Viscum album, assembly GCA_963277665.1. Lineage (NCBI taxonomy): Eukaryota > Viridiplantae > Streptophyta > Magnoliopsida > Santalales > Viscaceae > Viscum > Viscum album. The sequence continues at coordinate 1,085,841,201 of OY728134.1, read as the reverse complement.
GTCAATACTTTATCCATAAACCACAAATGGTATAAAAATAACACATCCACAGTCAAACATATCACAAAACCTTAAATTGAGTATGGAAGATTTTTATCATAATAAATCAACATTGATCAAGAATAATATCCCTTAAAGGATGTTGACATAGTTGAAAATGATCAGTAAAAACCTTTTATAGAAATATCACTTTTTTATGAAAACATATAAAGGTATCACTATTTATCAAGAAGATGTTTAAAATATATTTTTGAATCCAAGTTTCCCATAACACTTTGAAAATTTTAAAAAGAATTTAAGTTTTAAAAAATTAATATCCATATAAATAAAACCTTAAAACCATTTTTAAAACATGGACATTAATTTGAAATATTTATAAGAATACATTTTTAACACATTTAAAATGATTTTTTAGTTAGAGTTCCTAACCAAATGAGAGATTCTTGAATAAAAAATATTGAGGTAATAAAAACATTATAAAATCATGAGAATAAAGGTATTCATGATATATTATGTCAATGTATAGTATATAAACCAAATAAAAGTGAATTGGTGCATAAAAAAAGAAGTCTCAATGGAATGTAAGTTAAAATGAATTCCTTTATAAAGACCATGTCCTTAGGTTAAGGATAAATAAATGAAATAATTATGTGTTAAAAATATAAATGGACACAATATTATTTGATATTCAGTGTAAATAAATAATAGGACATTCACACATATTCTTTTAAAAACAACACCAATGACTTGGATGTTTAACTCAATCAATAGAAATTGAGTTAAAATTAATCTTATCAAGTTTATATCGATGACATGAGAATTTATCAATGGAGTGATTATGTGTATCAATAGTATATTCACACAAAGGGGAGGGTAAATTACTAAATAAGTAAATTAATAGTGATTTCACACATAATCTTGGAGTAATGAAATCAATAAAGTTTGCGTAAAACCGAATGAGTGGAAATTGAATTTTGAAATTTCCTTACCAATTTTGTAACTTACGTAAAATAAACCCCATGAAAGAAGGATCATCCAATGATGATATAAATACCCATAAATTAAAGTATATTAAACAAACAATACAATCATGTTCAGTTCATACATTACACAAAATCTAGTTGTGGCAAATATAGAATGAATCTCACGGGAATAAAAGTGAGATGAAAACCCCTTACCACATTGTAATAAATCAATTCCTAAGAAAAAAAGTTAATAACCAAAAAATGAATCAAATAATACCATAAATATAAATATAATCATGATAATATATATCAAATGGAAGTACACAATACACCACATGCCATAAATAGGTGGTGAACAATGGAAATCTCACAGAATTAAAAGTGAGATAAGACACCTCTTATATTGTACTTTTCCTAGGTCAAGGGTACGTTCAACTCATTTATAATATTTAAATCACTGTTATAAAATTTTCCATGAACTATATACATAAATATGATATCAAATATGATCCTTTAATATTTCGTTGTTAATAATATTTTAGAAGTATCATCGTTTCGGGTGTTAACTAATTTTTTTCCTTTATATACACGGTTACGTAAGCCATGTTTTTTATAGATAGGATGTCTTTAATTCGTAACCATACTGTTATTAAGTTCATAATCTTTATTTTTAATCATAAAATGAAAATTATTCTTGAATGATAACAATGTGGAATGAATCTCATCGCGTTCGTGGAGACGGTAATCCGTACGTACGCACGAACGACAATATAATTATATTGATGGTGAAATCGTATGTAATTGGATGGTATATCATATATACAGAATAATTAAAATGTTATATTTTATATTTACATCAGTTATACTCATTATTATACCAATCCAAATAATTAAGTGTTTGAATAACAAACTACACCACGACGTGGAGACGGTAATCCGTACGTACGCATGTATGGTTACATTGTAATTTATAGGATGGGTAGATTAATGAATATGGTTGTACCATTTTTATAATAACATCACAGTATATATAATATACTACAGTTATTATTTTATAATTTAAAAAACCAAGAAAGAGGAAGTTGAAGAAGAAAAGAACTTAAAAGAGGTGATGAAATATTTACCTCTTCTTCGGGTTCTTCCTTTTTATTTGATCAAAATGGATCCTTAGGTTGATTTTATGACCAAAATAAGGCCTCTATAATGAAGGTAGGAAAGTTGAGAGGATATTTTTCAGGGTCTGTCCAAGAAAAAAGGCTTTGGAGGTGTTAAATTAAGAGAAGGGGAAGTTCCCTTTTATAAGAGAGGTGAGGGACACTTTAGGAAATGCTTGAAAAATTATTTTATAATAAAATCATTTTTTATAATGGCTCCAAAATGAATTATTTAAAGGATAAGGTGGGTATGGATCGAAATAATCTCAACCAATAGGATTTATAGAGGTTTAGGTCATCATATTAACCTTATCTTTTAGATTTAACTCTCAGTTAAATAGTTTGAGATTTACCATGTCTCTTTGTATTTTTATATAATATGGTTAATAAACATACAATAACATGCCAAGTGAACCCCATGTGGTTAATTATTAATATATATAACCTTATATAAGTCCTTTTTCTGAACCTAATATTTTTATAAATATTATATCAATTAATAATATAATATTTTTTTAAAAACTCAATTATGTCAATTCTGACACTATTTAGTATTTGATTTTTTTGAAAGTCATAAAAACTTTATCACTTCTAATAAAATTTATTCAAATAACCTTAACATGTCATATTAACCTATAAAATGAATGTAATTAATCAGAAGTCTAAATTTACATTTATTTGGATATTTATAACATTAATTATTTTAGTATTTCATTGCTAAGGTAATTACTGCATCATCTTTATGTCATAAATAAATTAAATTATTAAATGTCTAAAAATTATAAATAAACTACCATTATGTAGGAAAGAATTTTATCTTTCTAATGAATATTTATAGTCTAATTTATATTGTGCGTAACCCTATAATAAAATGGTTTAGTTATTAAACTTTGAATTTAACTCTTTTAACTCTTCTTTAAATAAAATAATAATAAATGCCCTAATCTAATTCAAGTGAACCAAAGAGGCTCATATTTTATTCCTAAATTTTGTTGGTTGAATTATAATTATCCAATAGAATTAGGACATGTGTTAGGGTAACTATGATATCATTTTTACCCTTAATTACCCTATTTACTTTTAACCGTCGTAAATAAAAGTCAAAAGTTAGTATTCATAAAAAAATTATTTTCATCTTATTAAACCACATTTTACTTATTGATATTAAATATGTATCTTAGATTTTTTAAATTAAACTCACATAAGCGGTAAAATTATGTTTTATGCAAATTTTCCAAATGCTCCCAGGAGGTGGGTAAAAGACGAAAAAAGTTCAATAAAATTTTATACATCTAATTTTATTATAAAATGACTCCAATGAAATAAATTGAACTTATATAGGTATTATATGTAACACCCCTAAACTTCCACAGTACGTTTCCCTTTGAATAATGCAATGGTGTGCATTGTATGTGTTGGGCAAAAATCCCTCAAGGTATCATTGAATCATTTTTGAGGTGATTGTGTTTGTTGACAAAGCAGACATCTATGTTGTGTTTGTTGACAAAGAAAACCATGGTGAATGAGTGTGTTGACAAAGGGGGTTTAAATGGTGATTTTTCGGGTTCAAGGGATGCTTTCAAAAATCCATGATTGATTGAAGAACCCTGACAAAGGAATGGATGATCTAGAGGCGGTACAAAAAGAGAAGATACAAGGTGGCGCCATTTTCCAGTGTTTGCCAAATTTATGGGCCTGAAAATCGCCAATGGAAAATGGAGTGATATGTTTTTGGAAAAGGTTGAGTAGAGAGAAATGAAAGAGGTGCATGGAAAAATTAAGCGTGGCGCGCAAAATTAGCGGGTTGCGCGAAATCTTGAAGTGTGGCGCGCAAAACAGCGGGTTGCGCGAAATTGTATTTCGCACAAAAGATGTTTGAAGGCCGAAAGCCTGAAAATCGGTAAAGGCATGAGGCACGCGAAATTTTGGAGGCGTGCGCGAAAAATTGAAGTGGCGCACGAAATAGTGGATGAAGTATTTCGCGCAAAATATGTTTTAAGGCCGGAAGCTTGAAAATCGGCAAAGGCATTAGGCGCGCGCAATTTTGGAGACCTGCGCGAAATAATTACGCGGTGCGCGAAATTCGTGTGGATGGCGCGAAATAAAGGGATGAAGATTTTCGCAAAAGAGGTGTTTTGAGGTCCGAATCACAGAAAATGGAAAAGGCATGAGGTGCGCGAAATTATGGAGCAGTGCGCGGAAAATGGTTGTGCGCAGAAGATTTGTATTTCGCGATCAAAGCGGATTACGAGCTCAAGGAGGGTTTTTCGCGCGGGGTCGATTTTGCCTATAAATATGAAGTGACCCTCCTCCATTCAGCAGAGTTCAAGACATAGAAAATACCCGAGCTCTGTGCGCAAAATTGAAGTTAGAAAGGGTGTTGCGCGTAAACTTAAAGTTTGCGCGTAAAGTCAGTTGTTGCGCGAAAAGCTAAGGCTGCGCAGAAAGTTGGTGTTGGCGCATAAAAGGAAGGTAGCGCGAAAAGTGGATATCGCGCAAAAGAAGTGAATTGCGCGCAAGGCAGTTTTCAGGCTGCACGTAATATTTGGAGGTTGCGCGAAAAAGGAATTTCGCGCAAATCATAGAAATTGCGCGCAACACACCGTAAGGGTTGCGCGTAAAAATTGAGGTTTCCCGGTACATCCGGTGTAAAGTGAGATTCATCTGCGGGTGAAAGTTGGACTTCAACAGAGCATCTACATACAGAGGAAGATGCATTCCTTCATGAAAATGAAGAGACCTATAGGTCTATAAACTGTGAGTGGATTCCTTCCAAGAGCAGTGAGCTTAGGAAGAGGAAGAAGGTGATCCTCTCCACCGGCAGTGAGCCAGAGAGAGAGAGACAGGGAGTGACCCTTGGGAAAGCAGTGAGATGACCCCAAACATTGTAAAGGCAGTGAGCCTGGGCATAGAAGTGATCTAGCCCGAACCTTGTAATCCACAGCTAGTGAAGATTAGTGGAATTTGGTACGACCAGGAACCTGTCGGCATATGCTCCTTGGACGTAGCCCTTAGCGGTGAACCAAGTAAAATTGCTGTGTCCTGTGCTTGCTTTACTTTCTGTTTATATCGTGCAGCAGGAAAAAGAGAGAAGAGTGTTTTTCTTAATAGCGAAACAAGATCAGAACGGTCATTAATTTTCAATTAGCCATACCCTGATTCACCCCCTCTCTCAGGGTATCCAGCCTAGTGGACCTAACAAGTGGTATCAGAGGGAAAGGTTGAAAGTTGTTCTTCTCTCAATAGAGGTAACCAATCATAAAGGGATTCCGATCTTCGACGGATATAATTTTCAGATATGGAAGAATCGGATTCAACACTATTTCTGATCCTTGGGAATGGATGTGTTTTCAGCAGCTATGCATGGTATCACAGCTGATATTAATAGTGGTGCTTTATCAGAAGCTGAGCATAGAGAGTTGGATGCTGATTCCAAAGCAATCAATGCCTTAGGGGGAGCCCTTTCCAATCCTATATACACAAAGGTGATGTCATGAAAAACGTCACATTCCATGTGGGAAAAGCTTTTGAATATATATGAAGGGGACACAAAAGTCAGAGAGGCAAAGCTGCAGGTGTTGTGGAACAAATATGAAGATCTGAAAATGAACCCGAATGAGTCTGTTGACGCATTCTTTGACAGGGTAAACATTGTTGTGGAAGATATGCGAGGTCTTGGAGAAGTCATTGAAGACATAAAGATTGTAAAGCGCATCTTGAGGAAACTTCCACCTCGGTTCAATCCGAAAGTTTCAGTACTAGAAGATAAAGATCCAAAAGATCTGACATTGGACAATTTGCACAGTACTTTGGTTGCATATGAAATGAGGAATGATGATAATGAGGCTGTGGAAAAGGGGAAGTCTAAAGAGGTGGCATTTAAGGCCATGAAGAAGCTCACCATTGAAGATTCTAATGAAGAAGAAGAGACAGATGAGGTGATGTCATTCCTTTCTTCAAATCTACAAAGAGGAAGAGGAAAGTTTAAAGGTAAACTTCCACTAGCATGCTTTAGATGTGGAAAGGTTGGTCATCTTGCGGAAAGATGCCCCAAGAAGTTTCAAGAAGATGATGATGTTGATGACGTTGAAATTCCCAAAAAGAAGACTTCAGCTTTTGTGAAAGGGAAGAAACAATTCAAGAGAAATTTCATCAAGAAAAAGAATCTTCTTTCACAAGAATTTGAAAGTTTAGATGAGTCTGAGGATGAAGAAGTTGAGGAAATAGAAAATTGCAGAGATCGTGGGGTAAATGCCTTGGTGGAAATTGTTGGTAGTTCTCAAAAGGTAGAAGAAGCTGATGCTAAAGAAGAAGAAGAAATTGAAGGGAGAATTGATATGGAAGCCGAATTGGAAGCAGCTCTTGAGGAGATAGATGTTTGGAGAGCCAAAACGAAGAAAGCAAATAAAGTGGTTCGTGATGCCAAACTCTATATGCAACAACAGGATGAATAAAAGTCTGAGCTGTTAGAAGAAATTGAAAGACTAAAATCCTAAACACCAGAGAGCTCAGAAAATATTGTTGAGTATAAGCTTAAAATTGAGGAACAAAAGAAGGAAATTGATTGTTTGACTAACACAGGAAAGGAGCAGGTTAGATGTATCAAAGAGCTTGAAGAAGAAGTGGTCAGTCTGAGACAAAAACTTAAGGATCAAGATAAACTCTTGACCCCCAATGTGATATCCGAAAAGTAGGCCATTTAGAAGATAGAGAAGATGAAAGCGGAGCCTAGCAGTTCAGTAGGGAAGAAGAAGAAATTGAGCTCAGATATTAAGGTTGTTTATGGGCTTAGTCAAGAACAAAAATTTGCGACAATTGCAGTCAAACCGCAAGCACTCATCCCGAAAGTGAAGGTTGATTTGGGCACAAAACAGAATCAGAATATTCAGAGATCCCAAAGGGGAAATCATAGTGCTGAAATATCACGAGGGAATGCATCCTATATCAGGTGTTATTGCTGTGGGAAAATGGGACATTCACAGTATGTGTGTTCCATAGCCAAGAGATACATAAGGGAACATGAACAGAGATGACAGCCAAACCGAGAACGGTTTTCCAGAACACATTTTGAAGGACACTATTTTTGGTGCGTAGGATTTGGACACATGGCTAGGTATTTCACTTCAACTATTTAGAGAAATGTGTCAAAGTATAATCAAAATGTTCGCAAGCAGCAGATCAATAAACCAACAAGTGAGTTAAAAGTTCAGAACAGATTTGCAGCTCTTCAAGATGAGGGTGGTCCATCATACTCTGAGAAAGAACAGAAGCCTCAATCCATGCCGAGTGTGAAGGAAAAACTATGGACCAAGAAGAAGAAAAATGAAAAGGCTGTGGTGGCGGAGATTGCCCTTAAAGCATCAGATCGATTTGGTGTTTGGATCCTTGATAGTGGTTGCACATCCCACATGACGGGTAAAAAGGATCTTGTTACAGGAATCAAATATGACAAAGAAGGAGTTGTCAAATTTGGAAATGATGAAGGCCTGAAGATTTTTGGCTCAGGGAAAGACAAGTTTGGGGGAAAAGAGATGAGACGTGCTGATGTCTTGGTAGTAGAGGGTCTCAGTCATAACCTACTCAGTGTCAGTCAACTATGTGACTCTGGGCACTCTATCCAATTTACCAAGAAGATGTGTGTTGTGAAAGGAAAATATGGAGCAGCTGTCCTGCAGGGAAAAAGGTCAAAGGTAAATCTCTATCTTGTAGGTGGAAAAGAAGATACTTGTCTTTTATCCAGAGAGGAAGAAAACCAGCTGTGGCATAAGCGACTTGGTCATCTATGCCAACCATCTATGGAGGATCTCGTTAAATGTGATGCTGCTAGAGACTTTCCCAGACTATCACGTGATCGCACTCATATGTGTGATGCTTGTCAACAAGGTAAAATCATCAGAAAGACATACAGGCCAAAGGAACAGAAATCAACTAGAGTACTTGAATTGGTGCATGATGATGTATGTGGACCTATCTCACCACGAGCTACAAATGGGCAAAGGTACTATGTTATTTTCATTGATGACTATAGCAGAATGGCCTGGGTATTCATCATAACCCATAATACAGAGGTGTTCAGTTGCATAAAGAAGTACAGGAGGGAATCAGAAAAGATTCTTGGGCAGAAAAGATTCTTGGGCAGAAAATTCTGAAGTTTCGTACTGATAACGGTACGGAATTTACAAACAGTCAGGTTGAAAACTATCTCGAGAAACATGGGATTAGGCATCAAGTTTCATCAGTAAGAACTCCCCAATAGAATGGATTAGTTGAAAGGATAAATTGGATCATCAACAACATGGCCAGAACAATGCTTATTGATAAGGACCTGCCAGAGAAATTTTGGAAGGAAGCAGTTTTGACATCGGTCTATGTTTCAAACAGGTCCCTGTTATGTCCGAAGCAAGGGAAGAATCCATATGAACTGTTTTACGGAAAGAAGCCAACGTTGATGTACTTTAGAATATTTGGAAGTAAGTGTTTCATTCTCAACAAAGAACATCATAGGAAGTTTGAGGAATGGGGAGATGAAGGGATATTCCTTGGCTATTCTGGGAAAAGCAAAGCGTATAAATGTTTCAACAAAAGGCTGGGAAAAATCATTGAAAGCAATGATGTCACTATAGTTGAAAATGAGCAGAATACTCAACGATCCAGTGAATAGTTCCTGGATGAAAGTGATGATGAGGTAAGCAACCCAGGGGGAGCAGAAGTGGCAGAAGATGACTCAGAAGAAGATACTGATGATGAAGTAGAAAGTGTCAAGTCGATGTCTGCGAGAAAGCCAAAGAGTCGAGATGAAATTGATAGGCAGAATATCATTGGTGATCAAACAGCTCCAGTTCAGACTCGAAGAATGAAATCATCACAGCAAGAATCATTTTTGTCTCAAGTGGAGCCGAAATGTTTTTCTGATGCAGCTGAAGATGAAAACTGGGTTCAGGCCATGAACAAAGAGCTTGATCAGATTGAGAAGAACCAGAAATGGGAGATTGTTTCGAGGCCATCAGACAAGAATATCATCGGGACTAAATGGGTCTATCACAACAAGAATAATGAAGATGGCATAGTGATTCGGAACAAAGCACGACTAGTGTGAAAGGGATACTCCCAGATAGAGGGAATAGATGTTGATGAGACATTTGCACCGGTTGCAAGACTGGAGACAATCAGATTATTTTTTGCCATAGCAGTGCAAAGAAAGTTCAAAGTGTTCCAGATGGATGTCAAATCTGCATTCCTGAATGGGGTTCTGGAAGAAGAGGTGTATATTGAGCAGCCAGATGGTTTTCTCAATAATTAAGATGAGAAAAAAGTTTGCAGGCTGAAGAAGGCGTTGTATGGGCTGAAACAAGCACCAAGGGCATGGTACTCAAGGTTTGATCAGTACTTGAAGAAGCTTGGTTTCCAGCGTGGAGGAGTTGACTACAACCTCTATTTCAGCAATGACAGTAATCAAAGGATGATGGTGCTAGTGTATGTCAATGACATAATTTTTGGCGGATCATATGAAGCTCAGTGCAGACAGTTTTCCGAATTCATGAAAAATGAGTTTGAAATGTCAATGATTGGAGAGCTAACGTTTTTCCTTGGTCTACAGGTGACACAAGGAAGTAATGGCACTTTTATTTCCCAATCCAAATATGCCAAGGAGGTTCTAAGAAGGTTTGGAATGGATAATTCCAAGGAGATGAAGACTCTGGTTGCTACCCGGATGAGATTATCAAAAGATGAGGATGGCAAGGCAGTTAATATCACAGAATATAGGCAAATTATCGGAAGTCTGTTGTACTTGACCGCGACAAGGCCTGATATTGTTTTCGCCACATGCCAAGCAGCGAGATATCAAATTAATCCCAAGGAAAGTCACATTCTTGCAGTGAAAAGAATACTTTGGTATATCAAGGGCACGGTGGACTTCGGCTTGACATACAACGACAAATCTCAGACAGAGTTATTGGGATATACTGATGTAGACTGGGCCAGTTCAGCAGATGATAGAAAATCAACGTCAGGTGGTGCATTATATCTTGGTGGATTTTGTATTTCTTGGCTAATCAAGAAACAATATTGCATTTCATTGAGCACCACATAAGCTGAGTATATTGCGGCCACTCAAGCATGCACACAGTTATTGTGGATGAAGCAGCAGCTTGAAGATATGGGAGTTGAAGTGAAGTCTCCGATCAGAATCCAGTATGATAACTCAAGTGCTATAAATCTCAGTAAAAATCCCGTCCATCACTCAAGGACAAAGCACATTGAGATCAAGTATCATTTCATTAAGGAGAAGGTTGAGCAGGGAATCGTGAAGTTGGAGTATGTGCCTACAGAGCTACAGGTTGCAGACATTCTGACAAAGGCCTTACCCAAGGAAGCTTTTGAGAGGCATCGACTGGCTCTGGGAGTTCAGTCGATTCCCCGCACTTGAAATAGTGTGGATGTGGAATCCCCCTCTCCCTGAGGTATGATGTGTTTTTCCCTAATATGGTGATATGTGTTCTCTACTACGTTACAGACTCAAAAGGAGTGTCCTTTGGGTTCATTGACAAAGGGGGAGAAAAGTGTTTGTTAAAGAAGAGAAAATAGTGAGTGGGAGACCATGTGGCTATTTGAGAAATCATGAAAGATACGGGGAGAAGCTGACAGGTGGAGCAGCCAGAAAGGGGGAGCAATGAGAAAGGAGGAGTGTATTAAATCTGATGATGGTAGAAGTGATCGATCAAATAATAGATATCACGATAGCTGAGGATCGTGATAAAAGCAGAAGAGAGGTGTTGGAAAGTGGTAAGAATACTTCCAAACCAAACATTGGTCTTCCAACAAGTCCATCGACAATTGGTATCAGTTTAGTACAAATTGGTATCAGTGTGGTGTCAACAGTGGATGTCAGAGATGAAGTGATTCATTGATGAACTTCTCATTTACTCTTGTTTCTCACGACGAGCATTGCTCATGTGGGCTTAGAGTATGTGTTGAGTAAATCCTTGATCGCTATCCGAATTGCAATGAGGTGAATGGTGGATGAAGAATTAATGATGTATCTTTCCATAGAAGAGTTGTCAACAAACCCAAAGGGGGAGATTGTTGGGCAAAAATCCCTCAAGGTATCATTGAAGCATTTTTGAGGTGATTGTGTTTGTTGACAAAGCAGACATCTATGTTGTGTTTGTTGAAAAAGCAAACCATGGTGAATGAGTGTGTTGACAAAGGGGGTTTAAATGGTGATTTGTCGGGTTCAAGGGATGCTTTCAAAAATCCATGATTGATTGAAGAACCTTGAAAAAGGAATGGATGATCTGGAGGCGGTACAAAAAGAGCAGATACAAGGTGGCGCCGTTTTCTAGTGTTTTCCAAATTTATGGGCCTGAAAATCGCCAATGGAAAATGGAGTGATATGTTTTTGGCAAAGGTTGAGGAGAGAGAAATGAAAGAGGTGCACGGAAAAATTAAGCGTGGCACGCAAAATTAGTGGGTTGCGCGAAATCTTGAAGTGTGGCGCGCAAAACAGTGGGTTGCGCGAAATTGTATTTCGCGCAAAAGATGTTTGAAGGCCGAAAGCCTGAAAATCGGTAAAGGCATGAGGTGCGCGAAATTTTGGAGGCGTGCGCGAAAAATTGAAGTGGCGCGCGAAATAGTGGATGACGTATTTCGCGCAAAAGATGTTTCAAGGCCGGAAGCTTGAAAATAGGCAAAGGCATTAGGCGCGCGCAATTTTGGAGACCTGCGCGAAATAATTACGCGGTGCGCGAAATTCGTGCGGATGGCGCGAAATAAAGGGATGAAGTTTTTCGCGCAAGAGGTGTTTCTTGTCCGAAGCTCGGAAAATGGCAAAGTCATGAGGTGCGCGAAATTATGGAGCAGTGCGCGGAAAATGGTTGTGCGCGGAAGATTTGTATTTTGCGATCAAAGCGGATTACGCGCTCAAGGAGGGTTTTTCGCGCGGGGTCGATTTTGCCTATAAATATGAAGTGACCCTCCTCCATTCAGCAGAGTTCAAGACATAGAAAATACCCGAGCTCTGGTGCGCGAAATTGAAGTTAGAAAGGGTGTTGCGCGTAAACTTAAAGTTTGCGCGTAAAGTCAGCTATTGCACGAAAAGCTATGGCTGCGCAGAAAGTTGGTGTTGGCGCGTAAAAGGAAGGTTGCGCGAAAAGTGGATATCGCGCAAAAGCAGTGAATTGCGCGCAAGGAAGTTTCCAGGCTGCACGTAATATTTGGAGGTTGCGCGAAAAAGTAATTTCGCGCAAATTATAGAAATTGCGCGCAACACACCGTAAGGGTTGCGCGTAAAAATTGAGGTTGCCCGGTACATCCGGTGCAAAGTGAGATTCATCTGCGGGTGAAAGTTGGACTTCAACAGAGCATCTACATACAGAGGAAGATGCATTCCTTCATGAAAATGAAGAGACCTACATGTCTATAAACTATGAGTGGATTCCTTCCAAGAGAAGTGAGCTTAGGAAGAGGAAGAAGGTGATACTCTCCACCGGCAGTGAGCCAGAGAGAGAGAGACAGGGAGTGACCCTTGGGAAAGCAGTGAGCTGACCCCAAACATTGTAAAGGCAGTGAGCCTGGGCATAGAAGTGATCTAGCCCAAACCTTGTAATCCACACCTAGTGAAGATTAGTGTAATTTGGTACGACCGGCAACCTGTCGGCGTATGCTCCTTGGACGTAGCCCTTAGCGGTGAACCAAGTAAAATTGTTGTGTCCTGTGCTTGCTTTACTTTCTGTTTATATCGTGCAGCAGGAAAAAGAGAGAAGAGTGTTTTTCTTAACAGCGAAACAAGATCAAAACGGGCATTAATTTTTAAATAGCCATACCCTGATTCACCCCCCCTCTCAGGGTATCCAGCCTAGTGGACCTAACAGTATGCAACTTTGAGATTCTAACACACCACAACCAATCAAACTAGCTGTTATGAATAGTAATACCTACTTTTTGAAATTTTATAAATTTTATCTTTTGAAATGGTCTTCATTTTTGGATTCGTAATATCGAAATTATCTTAGGGTTAAATTTTGGTACTTTTCTGATAACTTTCATATTTTGATGAATAGTGAAAATTACTAAATTTTAATTAAAAACAATTTTTTTAATCGAAATAATTAATAGTGATAAATTATTAATTTGAGTGGTTTTAAAGTATATTTAGAATATATTTTCACCATTTAATACAATGTTGGTCATTGGATGTAATTTCACATTTAAACCAGACATAAACAAGTGTCAATCTTTTGATAGTTATTATCTCTTAAAAACACGCTATTTGTTTTGACGACGGAAATTAATTTATAAATTAATTAATGAAACTGATATGTTTTTAATTTGTTAAAATAGATATCATTTTGAATTCAAGATATCAAATATAGCTTAGGCCTATTTTTTGGTATTTTTCTGGAAACTTTCATTTTTTGATGAATAGTGAAACCACTAAGTGGTAGTTAAAAAACTGAATTTTTCATAAAACTTAATTTTACCGCTTCTGTGAGTGGAATTTCAAAAATCCGAGAGACATGGTTAATATCAAGGAGTAAAATTTGGTTCAATGAGATGAAAATAATTTTTGGTGAATAGTAACTTTTTACTTTTATTTACCATGGTTAAAAGTAAATAGGGTAATTAAGGGTACAAATGATATTAATATTACCCTAACACATGTCCTAATTCTATTGGACAAGTGTATTTAGACCAAAAACAACCTTAGGAGTAAATTATTATCATTTAGGTCCACTTGTATTAGATTAGGACATTTATTATTATTTAATTCAAAGAAGAGTTAAAAGAGTTAAAATCAAAGTTTATTTACTAAAACATTTTTAATATAGGTTTATACATAAGAAAAATTCGATTGTAAATATTCATTAGAAAGATAAGACGATTAAATAAATAATGTTATTTTATTTATAATTTTTAGACATTAAATAATTTAATTTATTTATGACACAAAGATGATGCAGTAATTACCTAATTAATGAAATATTAAAATAATTGATATTATAAATATCAAAATAAATATAAATTGAGACTTTTTTTTGAATTCCAATAATTTTCTAGGTTAATATGATATATTAGGATTGATTATATAAATTGTGTTTGAAGTAATAATGCTGTTATGAATTTATCAAAAACAAAATACCCAATAGTGTCAAAATTGACATAAAAGGGCTTTTAAAACAAATATTATATTATTAATTTATATTCAACTCCTAAAAATCTAATTTTCGGCCAAGAGACTTATATTATGATGTGTCTATCATTAATGGACCACTTGGGTGTCTCTTGGATGTATATAGTATGTTTATTAACCATATAATATAAAAATACAAAGAGGGGTGAGGGGCACATTTGGCCAAACCATGCCCAAATACTCACTGAACTTCCCTCAATAAAACTTAGAGGCCTTATTTTGATCAGAAAACAACCGAAAGATCCCTTTTGATCAAATCAAAAGGAAGAACCCGAAGAAGAGGTAATGTTTTCACCACCCTCTTCCAAGTTCCTTTCTTCTTCAACATCTACTTTATTTTTTATTTATATTATAAAATAATAACTCGAGTATCTTCTATATACTGTGATATTATTATAAAAATGGTACAACCATATTCATTATTCTATCCATCCTTTGAATGGCATGTCACCATACGTGTGTACGTACGGCTTAACATCTCCCCGTCGTGGTGTAATTGTCATTCAATAAATTATTATTTGGATGGGTATAATAATGATGTGTAATTCATGTAAATAATAAATTTAACATGATAATATTCTGTCTATATGATATACCATCCAATTATATATTATTTTAACATCAAAAGAATGACATTGTCGCTCGTGCATACGTACAGACTACCATCTCCACGAACGCGATGAGATTCATTCTCCATCATATCCATTGAAGTATAATTCTCATTTGATGATTAAAAATAATGTTTAAGGATTTGATATAATTATGGATATGAATAAGATACAACCTATCCATAACAAACACGGCTTACGTAACAAAGAATATAAAGGAAAATGAGTAAGTTAACACCCAAAATGACGATAATACTAAGATATTATTAACAAATCAATGTTAGAGGATAATATATGATATCATATTAATGTAAATGATTATTGATAATTAAATAAAAATTATTTCACCATTATACAGGAGGTTAAATTACCGTCGACCAAGGAAAAAGTACAAAGTAAGGGGTTTCTTATCTCACTTTTAATTCTGTGAGATTTCTATTATTCACCACTTATTTATTGCATGTAGCGTGTGTACTGACCATGATTGTATTCATTGTGCAATATAAATTAGTTTATGTATATTTAAATCATCATTGTATGATCCTTCTTTCATGGGTGTATGTTTCGTAATTTACCAAATCGATAAGGGAATTTGAAATTTCAATTTCCACTCATTCGGCTTTACACATACTTCATTGCTTATTTTAATCCAAGATTATGTGTGGAATCACTATTCATTTGATTATGTCATAATTTCCACTCCCCTTTCTTTCAATATTCTTTTGATACACATAATCACTCCATTTAAAAATTCTCAAGTCATCGATTTGAACTTGATAAGATTAATTTTAACTCAATCTCCATTTGTTGAGTTAAATATCCAATTCATTGGTGTTTGTTTTACAAGAATATGTGTGAATGTCCTCTGATTGATTTACACTAAATATACCATCATATTGAGTGTATTTATATTTTTCACACATAATTATGTCCTTGATTTATCCTTAATCTAAGGATATGGTCTTTATAAGAGAATTCATCTCAATTTACAATCCATTGAGACTTCTTTGTTGTTATACACCAAATCACTTTTATATGGTGTATATAATGTACTTTGACATAGTATATCATGAATCCCTTTATTCTAATGATACTAAAAAGTTTTTATTACATCAATTATTTGTAGTCAAGTGTCTCTCTTTTGTTTAGTAACTCTAAATAAAATATCATTTTAAAATGATTTAAAGATTTATTATTCTAAATCATTCTCATTAATGTCCATGTTCTAAAAATGGTTTCAAGGATTTATTTATATGGACATTAATGTTTTAAAATTAAAATTAATTTTCAATGTTTCGAAGTTGTATGGGACACTTTGATTCAAAAATCTATTTAAAATGGATTCTTGATAAATAGTGATACTTTTAATTGTTTTCAAGAAAAAGGTTGATATTTCTCTCAAATAGTTTTGATGATTATTTTCATCTATGTCAATATCCTTCATTATTCTCAATTGAGGTTAATCTAGTACAATACAATCTTCCATATTGTCTCGAATTAGTTATGTTTGACTGTGGATGTGCTATTCTTATACCATTCATGGTTTGTGAATAAAGTATTGACATTTCATATGATAGTTTTAATATGAATGTTTATGTTATGTTTCAAACTTTTCATATGAGGAATGCATTGGACTTAGTAAGTGACGGGTGGAGCCCGCTATAACTCATCGATGCATCGGTAGGTCTAATGAGACAAACTAGTGTCTTGGCACGAGGCCTTGACAAAATCTTATTTGTAGTCTTGGCATGAGGCCTTGGCTACGTAGTGATGATAGTCTGGCATTATGCATTCCGTCATTATGAAAGTGGTTATTAATATTTTCATGTGATTATTAAACTAGTAGAATATCAATGCGAATAAGTAAATGGAATTATTTCATTTTATCCTCGCCATATTATGCTGAAGTTCAAGTTTAAAAGGCTTTTGTTTTAGTTATACATTGCCTTAAATTTTTATTTCTATTTATGAAAGTTTCTGCTATATTTTTATCCTTACTGAGTATCTGAGCTCACCCCTTTCAATGTTTTATTTTTCCCAGGATGTGAAGAAGTATTTTATGAATGACCTGCAGGGATAGTATGAGGGGATATGAAGACAATATGTTGTTTTAGTTTTTCACTTATTGATATAATGTAAACTTTATGAATATATCTAGTGTTTCCAAGGCTACTAAACTAATCGTTCTTTCGAGACTTGATCTTTCTTGCGATCATGCCATTGTTATGTAATAATGCACTGACTCTGGGTATCTAAGGTCGGGGAGTTACAGTTGGTATCAGAGGAAGTTTAGTACAAAACTTGGAAGCTAGATTTAGATAAACTCTGATTAGAGCACGTAGACCTAAGATGAACTTTGATGATTAGTATAGAAGAACTTCCTAGAATTTTGGTATTATAGATATTTTGTGAGTTTTTCGAGAAATACATACCTGTCAAGATACGAGAAGGTAGAGGCGGCTCTGGCACAGATGTACCTAGGGGTAAAACCCGAAAATACTGCTTTGAGCTAGACTCGAATGAAAACTGGTGCATGACAATGGGCCTTACTGCACTCTTGGTTATGACACTCCCGAGGGATATGCTTAGGATAATTTACATTTTCTTTAAAAACCGATTTGAAGTATTATATATATAAGATGAGAGTAAATGACCTTGGTTAATTCTAATGTGTTTCAAATGGATAATATGGTGACATGTTAATCTCTAAATGATTTTATGACAACTGTTACTCACACAACGCCTTCTGGTTTTAGTCAATGGATGGATTCCAAGGAAGTCATAGTGAATTTGAGAATAATGTACAAGGTGGGAACGGTGGTGGCAATGAGCAAAAAATGGAATTTTGATAGGCGTAAAAGATATCGTCTTTATGCCAAATCAATTTTCTAAAAATATGATCAATAATATATATATTAACCAATTCCCAGACTCAACAAAGAAGAGAAAGGTGATGAATGATAAGAGCTCCATCAGTGGAGACCATGGAGAAAGGAATCCTCAATTTCCATCATGCAGGAAATGTGGAAGGAGACACCCAGGAAAGTGTCTCAATGGGACAAAGAAATGCTTTATGTACGAGAAGGAAGGAAAAAAGTAAAGAATTGCCGAAGAAAAATGAAGAGTACTATGGAAGAAGATAAAAATGGTCCCAAGAATCCATTTACAGTCATTTTCCATAAATGTAGGGGACCTGGCCATTACCCGAGTGAATGCCCTATTCTATAGGATATTTTCTTGGTCAAAGAAGAAGCTATGTGGAAATAAATGGTTGGAGAAATGTTTAAAAAGTATTAGTGCTCCTTATTGATGGGTTTACTTTGGAATATTTTTCTCTTGTATTTTTAACCCTATAGTTTTCCATGTGAGAATGATATTTGAGGAAGAATTATATTTTCTCTTGTGGATATAGTTGTAAATAACCATTTGGTTTTATATGATCGTTGGGTTTGAGGCAATTATAAGTTATTATAATTTGGAATGAAAATGCAAGGTATGAGATAAGATTTGTGGTTAAATTATGTTATGGTTATTTTGAGATATTTATCTCATTTTTGTAATGTTATAAAATATAGTTTTTGAAAAAGGACAACACGCAGACCGTGTGACAACCCGTCGTGTCAGACAAGGCTGTGGGAATCGAACCCACAAACAAAGTGCGATTGGGATTTATCCCCTACCACTGGACTACGTGAAGTCCCTGGTTAGTTTGAATATTATTTTTAGTTAAATGATTTTATTGATCAACAGTAATTTGATTTGGGATCTTATGTCTTATCAAATGAATACCATTAGTATAGGAAAATGATTTGGTAATTAAGTGATAAATTTTATTTTGGAAGTTGTTCGCTTTGTTGTGAACACTATATGGCCAAGGAAAATAGAATAGTATGGGATTTAATTTGAGGAGTAATGGTGGATTTTTATCTATGTTTTTATTTTCTATTTATAGTGATTTTGGTTATTTATGGAAATGATTAGGTTAATTACTTTTAAGTTTGTGACTTCAAGAGTAATTAATGTCATTTGGAGATACAATTTAACGTGGAAGACTACATTCTTATATGTTTTGGGTTTCAATATTAGTTTGTATTATATTGAAGGATTTTAAGGGCAATTGATTATTGAATGGTATTTTTTTAACTTTGGGGTATTGATGGTTTAATTTTAGAAATTAAGATTAGTGTTTTTTTCTCTAATGGAATATCCATTTGGGGGATCATTAGATATTATACTAACCATTTTGGTTTTGATTAATCTCTAAATACAAGGTAAATCTATAGTTTATCCTACGTGGATCATGTATTTCTATAGAAGTTTATTCTAGCTCTTCCATTGTGACCAAGTCATCTTGAATAGTCATTGTTAGAAAAATAAGTTAGTGGTAAAAATTTATTAATGAATGAAACTCTACTTAAAAAGAAGTATATCTCTTTATGTTCTTAGTCAATATCATAAATTAATTCCTCTTCCTTATGTAATGTAACTTAAAACAAAAAATGTTGTCCGTTTACTTTTCCTACTGGGAGACTAATGACTGTTTGTCCTAACACAAGATTGTGATTTTCTTATTATTAACTTTCTCCTGATAATGTTTTCTATCCCCCTCCATCAGAACTTAACACTTATTTTATCGTCCATATCTATGTTTTCCTACATGTAATCCTAGTATGGGTTATCTTGGGTGACCTTTATACCTCCCTTCCTTTCTTTTAAAGTGATAGTTTTATTGACTCTTTTGCCGATGTGGGACTTTCCATTTTATTCTCAAGCCCAATTTTAAAAAAATTGTGAGGACGCAATTTATTGAAGGAGGGGAGAATGTAACACCCCAAGCTTCCATGGTACGTTTCCTTTTGAATAATGCAATGGTGTGCATTGTACGCAACTTCGAGATTCTAACACACCAAAACCAATCAAACTAGCTGTTATGAATAGTAATACTTAATTTCTGAAATTTTATAAATTTTATCTTTCCAAATGGACTTCATTTTTGGATTTTTAATATCGAAATTAGATGAGGGTGAATTTTTTGTACTTTTCGGATAACTTTCATATTTTGATGAATACTGAAAATTACTAAATTTTAATTAAAATTTTTTTTAATCAAAATAACTAATAGTGATAAATTATTAATTTGAGTGGCTTTAAAGTATATTTCGAATATATTTTTACCATTTAATACAATTTTGGTCATTTGATGTAATTTCACATTTAAACCAAACATAAACAAGTGTCAATCTTTTGATAGTTATTATCTCTTAAAAACACGCTATTTGTTTTGACGACGAGAATTAATTTTTAAATTAATTAATTCAACAGATATGTTTTGAATTTGGTAAAATAGACATCATTTTTGAATTCATAATATCAAATATAACTTAGGACTAATTTTTGGTATTTTTCTGGAAACTTTCATTTTTTGATGAATAGTGAAACCACTAAGTGGTAGTTAAAAAACTGATTTTTTCATAAAACATAATTTTACCGTTTCTGTGAGTGGAATTTCGAAAATCCGAGAGACACGATTAATATCAAGGAGTAAAATGTGGTTCAATGAGATTGAAATAATTTTTTGTGAATAGTATCTTTTTAATTTTAATTTACCACGGTTAAAAGTAAATAGGGCAATTAAGGGTAAAAATGATATTAATATTACCCTAACACATGTCCTAATTCTATTGGACAAGTTTATCTCGATCATAATAAACCATAGGAGTAAAATATTATCATTTAGTTCCACTTTTATTAGATTAAGAAATTTATTATTATTTAATTCAAAGAAGAGTTAAAAGAGTTAAAATCAAAGATTATTTACTAAAACATTTTTAATATAGGGTTATACATATGATAAATTCTATTTTAAATATTAATTTGAAATATAAAAATATTTCCTACATAATTGTATTTTATTTATAATTTTTATACATTATATAATGTAATTTATTTATGACACAATGGTGTTGTAGTAATAACCTAATTAATTAAATATTAAAATAATTGATATTATAAAAATCAAAATAAATGTAATTTGAGACTTTTTATTAATTCCACTAATTTTCTAGGTTAATATGACATATTAGGATTTATTATATAAATTGTTTTTTAAGTAATAATGTTTTTATGAATTTATGAAAAACAAAATAGCCAATAGTGTCAAAATTGACATAAAAGAGTTTTTAATAGACATATTATATTATTAATTTATCCTAAATTCCTAAAAATCTAAGGTTCGTCCAAGATACTTATATCATGATAGGTGTATCATTAATGTACCACTTTGGGGTCTCTTTTATGTATATAGTAAGTTTATTAACCATATAATATAAAAATACAAAGAGACATTGTAAAAGTGAAACTAATTAACTAAGAGTTTATACTTAAAGATAAGGTTACTATAATGACTCAAACCTGTCTAAATTCTATTGGTTGAGTGGCTTTCGACCCATCCCCACCTTAACCTTTAAATAATCCACATTGGAGCTATTAGAAACTGAATATGAATTTATTATAAAATAATATTTTTAGCT
Organism: Viscum album; assembly: GCA_963277665.1. Lineage (NCBI taxonomy): Eukaryota > Viridiplantae > Streptophyta > Magnoliopsida > Santalales > Viscaceae > Viscum > Viscum album. Next base: position 1,085,819,754 of record OY728134.1, on the reverse strand, counting down.
TTTCCAAAGGTGCCCCTCACCCCTCTTTTAAAAGGGCACTCCCCCTGCTCACTATCTCACACATTCAAAGCCTTTTGGCTCGGACAAACCCTGCCAAAATACTCTCTCAACTTCCCTCACTACAATCTAGAGGCCTTAGTTTGATAATAAATCCAACTTAAAGATCCCTTTAGATCAAATCATAATGAAGAACCCGAAGAAGAGGTAATGTTTTCACCACCCTCTTTCAAGTTCCTTTCTCCTTCAACTTCTTCTTTCTTTGATATTTATATTCTAAAATTATAAATACAGTATCTTCTATATACTGTGATGTTATTAGAAATATGGTACAACCATATTCAGTATTCTATCCATCCATTGAATGACATGTCACCATACGTGCATACGTACAACTTACCGTCTCCACGTCGTGGTGTAATTGTCATTCAATAAATTATTATTTGGATGGGTATAATAATGATGTGTCATTCATTTAAATAATAAATATAAAATGATAATTATTATTTCTATTTGATATAACATCCAATTATATATTATTTTAACATCAAAAGAATGATATTGTCGCTTGTGCGTACGTACGGACTACCGTCTCCACGAACGCGATGAGATTCATTCTCCATCGTATCCATTCAAGTATAATTATCATTTGATGATTGAAAATAATGTTTAAAGACTTGATATAATTCTGGATATGAATAAGATACAACCTATCCATAATAAACACGGCTTACGTAACAAAGAATATAAAGGAAAACGAGTAAGTTAACACCTGAAATAACGTTCATACTAAGATATTATTAACAAATCAATGTTAGAAGATCATATATGATATCATATTAATGTAAATGATTCTTGTATAATTCAATAAAAATTATTTCACCATTATACAGGAGGTTAAACGACCTTCTACCAAGAAAAAAGTACAAAGTAATGGGTTTCTTATCTCACATTTAATTCCGTGAGATTTCCATTATTCACCACTTATTTATTGCATGTGGTGTGTGTACTGACCATTATTGTATTCATTGTGGAATATACTTTAATTTATGTATATTTACATCATCATTGTATGATCCTTCTTTCATGGGTGCATGTTTCGTAATTTACCAAATCGATAAGGGAATTTGAAATTTCAATTTCCCCTCATTCGGCTTTACGCATACTTCATTACTTATTTTACTCCAAGATTATGTGTGGAATCACTATTCATTTGATTATGTCATAATTTCCACTCCCCTTTCTATGGATATACTTTTGATACACATAATCACTCCACTGATAAATTCTCAAGTCATCGATTTGAACTTGATAAGAGTAATTTTAACTCAATCTCCATTTGTTGAGTTAAATATCCAATTCATTGGTGTTGTTTTTACAAGAATATGTGTGAATGTCCTTTGATTTATTTACACTGAATATACCATCATATTGAGTGTATTTATATTTTTCACACATAATTATGTCCTTGATTTATCCTTAATCTAAGGATATTGTCTTTATAAGAGAATTCATCTCAATTTACATTCCATTGAGACTTCTTTTTTGTTATACACCAAATCACTTTTATATGGTGTATATAGTGTACTTTGACATAGTATATCATGAATCCCTTTATTATAATGATATTACAAAGTTTTTATTACATCAATTATTTGTATTAAAGTTTCTCTATTTTGGTTAGTTTCTCTAAATAAAATATCATTTTAAAATATTTTAAAGATTTATTATTCTAAATCTTTCTCATTATTGTCCATGTTCTAAAAATGTTTTTAAGGATTTATTTATATGGACATTAATGTTTTAAAATTAAAATCCATTTTCAAAGTTTCAACGTGGTATGGGACACCTTGATTCAAAAATCTATTTAAAATGGATTCTTGATAAATAGTGATACTTTTAATTGTTTTCAAGAAAAATGTTGATATTTCTCTCAAATAGTTTTGATGATTATTTTCATCTATGTCAATATCCTTCATTATTCTCGGTTGAGGTTAATCTGATACAATAAAATCTTCCATATTGTATCGAATGAGTTATGTTTGACTGTGGATGTGCTATTTTTATACCATTCATGGTTTGTGGATAAAGTATTGACATTTTGTATGCTAGTTTTAATACGAATGTTTATGTTATATTTCAAACTTTTCATATGTGGAATGCATTGGACTTAGTAAGTGATGGGTGGAGCCCGCTATAGTTCCTCGATGCATTGGTAGGTCTCATGAGACACACTAGTGTCTTGGCACGAGGCCTTCACAAAATATTATTTGTAGTCATGGAACGAGGCCTTGGCTACGTGGTGATGATAGTCTGGCATTATGCATTCCGTCATTATGAAAGTGGTTATTAATATTTTCATGTGATTATTCGACTAGTAGAATATCCATGTGAATAAGTAAATGGCATTATTTTATTTTATCCTTTCCATATTATGCTGAAGTTCAAGTTTAAAAGGATTTTGTATTAGTTATACATTGCCTTAAGTTTTTATGTTTATTTATGAAAGTTTCCGTTATATTGTTATCCTTACTGAGCATCTGAGCTCACCCCTTTCAATGTTTTATTTTTCCCAGGATGTGAAGAAGTATTTTATGAATGACCTGCAGGGATTGTATGAGGGGATATGAAGACAATATGTTGTTGTAGTTTTTCACTTATTGATGTAATGTAAACTTTATTTCTTTATTTCTTTCTTTCATTCTTTCTTTATTTCTTTATTTTGTATTTATTTTTTTATTTTATTACGTATTTATTTTATTTATTTATTTATTTCGTATTATTTTATTTACTTTATTTATCCATGCATGCCCATCCCATGCACATCCCATGAACATGCACATGCCCATGCACATGCCCATGCACATGCACATGCCCATGCACATGCACATGCCCATGCACATGCACATGCACATGCACATACACAAGCATGCCCATGCAATATATAGAAATTTTGCGTTTGGTGAGATTTGAACCCCTAACCTCTTGCATATTTTCCAAAGACTTTACCACCCCAGCAAGCTCGCCATGTGGTTAACAAACAGAATTTAATATACTTATATATATTAATTGAAAAAACAAATAATACATAAATAATAGATATAAAATCGATAATAATAAACAATAAATAATAAATAAGGAATAAGGAATAATAAATAATAAATAATAAATAATAAATAATAAATAATAAATAATAAATAATAAATAATAAATATAAAATAATAAATATAAAATAATAAATAAATATAAATAACAAATAATAATTAAATATAAATAAATAATAAATAATAAATAACAAATAACAAATAATAAATAATAAATAATAACTAATAACTAATAAATAATAAATAATAAATAATAACTAATAACTAATAAATAATAAATAATAAATAATAAATAATAAATAATAAATAAAGATAAATAATAAATAATCAATAATCAATAATCAATGATAAATAATAAATAGTAAATAATAAATAAACATAAATAATAAATAATAAATAATAAATAATAAATAATAAAAATAGATATAAATAATAAATAATAAATAATCAATAATCAATAATCAATAATCAATAATCAATAATAAATAATCAATAATGAATAATAAATAATAAATAATAAATAATAAATAATAAATAATAAATAATAAATAAATATAAATAATAAATAATAAATAATAAATAATAAATAATAAATAAATATAAATAATAAATAATAAATAAATATAAATAATAAATAATAAATAAATATAAATAATAAATAATAAATAACTATAAATAATAAATAAATATAAATATAAATAATAAATAATAAATAATAAATAATAAATAATAAATAAAAAATAAAAAATAAATAATAAATAATAAATAATAAATAAATATAAATAATAAATAATAAATAAATATAAATAATAAATAATAAATAAATATAAATAATAAATAATAAATAAATATAAATAATAAATAAATAATAAATAATAAATAATAAATAATAAATACATAGTAGATATAAATAATAAATAATAAATAATAAATAATAAATAATAAATAATAAATAATAAATAATAGATATAAATAATAAATAATAAATAATCAATAATAAATAATCAATAATCAATAATCAATAATGAATAATAGATATTAAATAATAAATAAAAAATAAAAAATAAAAAATATTAAATAAATAATTATAAATAAAAAATAAAAAAATAAACAATAAATAATAAACAATAAATATATATAAATAATAAATAATAAATAATAAATAAATACAAATAATAAATAGATATAAATAATAAATAAATATAAATTATAAATAATAAATAATAAATAATAAATAATGTATAAATATAAATAATAAATAATAAATAATAAATAAATATAAATAATAAATAATAAATAATAAATAATAAATAATAACTAATAAATAATAACTAATAAATAAATATAAATAAAAAATAAAAAATAAAAAATTATAAATTATAAATAAATATAAATAATAAATAATAAATAATAAATAATAAATAATAAATAAATATAAATAATAAATAATAAATAAATATAAATAATAAATAATAAATAATAAATAAATTTAAATAATAAATAATAACTAATAAATAATAACTAATAAATAATAACTAATAAATAAATATAAGTAATAAATAATAATTAATCATAAATAATTAATAAATATAAACATTAAATAATAAATAATAAATAATAAATAATAAATAATAAATAACCTGTTACAAATAATAGATAATAAATAAATTAAAGTATATTAAAAATAATAAATAATAAATAATAAAAGAAACACATGAAAAAGTATGAAAAGACGTGATAAGGGATTAAAAATCATGAAAACGCATGAAAAAGGATGAAAAAGCATATGAAGAATGAGGCATTAGAAAGAATGAGAACGCATGAAAACTCGTGACAACTCTGGAAAACTCCTTAATAATTCAACATAATCATCATAATAACCCACAAAAAACCATTGATAAAGATAACAAGTTATGGAAACCCAAATAAACAGTAATAAATGGAGCAACCATTAAAACCTGTCAAAACGGTCATAAAGAGACAAAAACATTGGACTCACATTAACAGAGATAACTTATGATCCGAGAGTCCGTTTTAGATCCGCGACCTGTCAAATCAATGATCCTGAAACGATCTTCGACCTGAAAGGTGAAAGAGTCCGAATGGATAGGCGGATCAGAAGTTACGACCATTTAAAAAAAAGATGACCGGGAACGGGTGCTAGAAACGAGGCAGTGAAAAACATAACAAACCCGATACCCACTAAAAGACCATAACATAAGACCTAGGAGTGCATGTGGGTGCCGTGACTAGTCAAACTGAAGCTCATGGAACGAGCTATGATCTGGCAGGTGGAGGAGGCCGAACTGGCACGCGGATCGAAAGTTAGGTCCGTTTGAAGACAAGTTCGACGGGACACCGGTGACAGAAATGGGGTTTTAGAGGCCTTTAGAGGGGTTTATGGGGTCTAAAAACATGACAGAAGCTTTCTTGTACCTACTTAGTGCGTAGCTCTCTTTTCTGGCTTCGATTTGATATGTGGTAGAGCCGAAACGGACCCCCGGAGCGAAAGTTATGGCCGTTTGAAGTTGGAGACCTTTTTTCAACTTTCTTATAACTCTAATATCTTCCACACCTTAGACCGTCTCATGGTTTTGATTATATTTGCCTCTATATCTCTTCATGAGCTTCGATTTTACTGGTCGTGGTGCTTCAACAGATGCCCGTATCAAAAGTTATGGTCGTTTTAGTGATTTCGGGGTTTCTCGTGTTTTTTTATTTTTTATTTTTTCATTTAATTTCGCGGTGGTTTTTTAAAAAACCACTGCTAATCCTTGAATAAAATTTAAAAAATAATAATAAAAATAAAAAAAATAATTTTTTTTGCCGTTTGGCGGCGGTTTTTAAAACCGCTGCGAAATGGCGGCCCGAAACGCGTTTCACGGCCATTTTAAAAACCGCCGCGAAAAAACCGCCGCTAAACGACGATTTTCTTATAGTGATAATCCAAACTAATATTAAAACCCAAAACATAGAAGAACATGATTACGTAGTATTCCACATTAAATTCTATCTCCAAATAACATCGACTACTATTAAAGTCACATACATTGAAGTAATTAACCTAATCACATATTCTCAATGATAGGTTAATCATTTTTATAAATAACCCAAATCATTATAAATCCATAATAAAAACATAGATAATAATCCACCATTACTCCTCAAATGAAATCCCATAGTATTCTATTTTCTTTAGACATATAGTGTTCCCAACAGAGTGAACATCATCCAAAATAACATTTATCACATAATCACCAAATCATTTTCCTATACTAAGGATATCCATTTTATAAGACTTAAGATCCAAAATCAACTTATTATTGAAAAATAAAATCATTTAACCAAAAAGAATTTGTCACACTAACTAGGGACTTCATGTATTCTAGTGGAAGGAAATAAATCCCAATCACACTCTAGTTGTGGGTTCGATTCCCACAGCTTTGTCTGACGTGAAGGGTTGTCACACGGTCTGTGAGTTGTCCTTTTTCAAAAACTATATTTTATAACATTCCAAAAATGAGATAAATTCCTCAAAAAAACTATAACATAATTTCACCACAAATTTTATCTCATACATCACATTTTCATCCCAAAATTTAATAACTTGTAATTGCCTCAAATTCAAGGATCATATAAACCCGAATGGTTATTTATAACTATATGAACAATAGAAAAGATAATTCATCCGAAAATAGAATTTTCACATAACAAACAGCATGGTTACACATACAAGAGAAATGTATTTCAAATTAATACCATCAACAAAGAGAAGTAATACTTTTAAACGTTTCACCATCCATTTATTTCCACATAGGTTCTTTCTTGACAAAGAGGTTATCCTATAGAATAGGGCATTCAATCGGGTAATGTCCAGGTCCCCAAAATTTATGGAAAATGACTGTAAACGGATTATTGGGATAATTTTTATTTTCCTCCATAATACTCTTCATTTTTCCTCGGCAATTCTTTACTTTATGTCGTTATTTCCCACACTTCAATCCCTTCATTGTTCTATTGAGACACTTACCTAGGTGTCACCTTGCACATTTCCTGCATGATGGAAATTGATATCTCTTTTCTCCATGGTCTCCACTTCTGGAGCTCTTATCATTAACCACCTTTCTCTTCTTTATTGAGTCTGGGAGTTTGTTAATATATATGTTGTTGATCATATTTTTGGAAAAATTATTCGGAAAGAACACAGTATCTTTTACTCCTATCAATATTCCATTTTGTTTCTTATTTCAACCATTGTGCCCACCATGTTCATCATGTTTAATGTTACAATGAATTCCGTGGAATCCATCCATTGACAAACACAAGAAAGCCTAGTGTGAGTCATAAAGTCATTTAGAGAATATAATAACACCTTATTTTCAATCTAAAACACATTAGGATTAACCAAGGTTATTTATTCTCATCTTATATTAAAATCCTTCAAATCGGTTTGTAAAGAAAATGTGAATTATCCTAAGCATATCTCGTGGGAGTGTTGTAACCAAGAGTGCAGCAAGACCCGTTGTCGTGTACCAAGATACCCCAGGTCAAGCCCAAAACACATTGTCAGTGTTTTCACTCCTAGGTACATCTGTGCCAGAGGCACATCTACCTGCTCATATCTGGATAGGGATGTATTACTTGGAAAACCCACATAATATTTACACTAGCAAATTTTTTGAATGTTCTTCTATATTATTCCCCAATGTCTTTATTCGGGTAGTATTTTCTAATCAGAGTTTTTATAAATCTAGCTTCCAAGGTTTGTACTAAACTGCTTCTGATACCAACTATAATTCCCCGACCCCGGTTACCCAGATTCAATGCATTTTTACATAACATTGTCATGATACAAGGAATCATGTCCTGAAAGAACGATTCGTTTACTAGCCTTAGAAGTACTATATACACTCATAAGTTTTACATTACATCATGAAATAAAAACATCAACAATATTTTGTACCCATTTTAAACACACTTATATCATTAGCCTATCTCTATAGGTCAACCATAAAATACTTATTCAATCCTAAGAAAAATAAAACCTATAAAGGGGTGATCTCAGATGCTCATTAAGGATAAAAATATTGTAAAAACATTCATAAATAAGCATAAACATTTAAGGAAATGTATAAAAATAAAATAAAATCCATTTAAAATTAAATTTCAGTATAATATGGAAAAGATAAAATCAAATAATTCCATTTACTTATTCACATGGATATTATACTAGTTGAATAATCATAAGAAATATCAATAGCTACTTTTATAATGATGGAATACATAATGCTAGACTTCATAACCACATAGTCAAGGCCTTGTGCCAAGACTACAAATAAGATTTAGTCAAGGCCTTATTCCAAGACACTAGTTTGTCTCATGAGACCTACCAATTCATTGAGGAACTATATTAGGCTCCACCTGTCACTTACTAAGTCCAATTCATTCCTCATATGAAAAGGTTTAAACATAACATAAACATTTGTATTAAAACTAGCATACAAAATGTCAATACTTTAACCATATACCATTAATGGTATAAAAATAACACATCCACAATCAAACATGTCACAAAACCTTCAATAAAATATGGAAGATTTGTATTAGAATAAATCAACATCGATCAAGAATAATATCTCATAAAGGATTTTTACATAGTTGAAAATGATTAGTAAAAATCTTTGATAGAAATATCCCTTTTTTATGAAAACATTTAAAAATATCACTATTTATCAATAAGTTGTTTAAAATATATATTTGAATAAAAGTTTCCCATACCACTTTGAAACTTTTAAAAGGAATTTCATTTTTAAAACATTAATTTCTATATAAATATAACCTTAAAATTATTTTTAAAACCTGGACATTAATGAGAAAGATTTAGAAGAATAAAATTTTAAAACATTTAAAATGATATTTCAGTTTGAGTTCCAAACCACATGAGATACGCTTGAATAAAAATAATTGGGGTAATATATAATTATAATATCATGAGAATAAAAGGAATTCATGATATACTATGTCAATGTATAGTATATACACCAAATAAAAGTGAATTGGCGCATAACAAAAAAGAAGTCTCAATGGAATGTAAGTTGAGATGAATTCCATTATAAAGACCATATCCTTAGTTTAAGGATAAATCAATGACATAATTATGTATGAATAATATAAATACACTCAACGTGATTGGATAGTCCATTTAAATCAATCAGAGGAGATTCACACAAATTCTTGTAAAAATAACACCAATGACTTGCATGTTTAACTCAATGAATTGAAATTGAGTTAAAATTACTCTTATCAAGTTTATATCGATGACTAGAGAATTTATCAATGGAGTGATTATGTGTATCAAAAGTATATCTACATAAAGGGGAGGTTAAATTACTACATAAGTAAATAAATAGTGATTTCACACATAATCTTGGAGTAATGAAATCAATGAAGTTTGCGTAAAACTAAATGAGTGGAAATTGAAATTTGAAATTCCCTTACCTATTGGGTAACTTACGAAACATACACCCCATGAAATAAGGATCATTAAATGATGATTTAAATAACCATAAATTAAATTATATTATGAAAACATTACAATCATGGTCAGTACATACACCACACAAAAGGTAGTAGTGTCCAATATAGCATGAATCTCAGGGAAATAAAAGTGAGATGAAAACCCCTTATTACGTTGTAATCAATCGATTAATAATAAAAAAAAATTAATAAGCACCAAATGAATAAAATAACACCATGAATATAAATAGAATTATGATAATATATATCAAATGTCAGTACACAATACACTAGATGCCATAAATAAGCGGTGAATAATGGAAATCTCACAAAATTAAAAGTGAGATAAGAAACATATTACCTTGTACTTTTCCTTGGCCGATGTTACATTAACCTCCTGTGTAATAGTTAAATAACTGTTATTAAATTATACAAGAACTTTATACATAAATACGATATCATATATGATCCTCTAATATTTATTTGTTAATAATATTTTAGTAGTATCATCGTTTTGGGTGTTAACTAATCCATTTTCCTTTATATACTCAGTTACGTAAGCCATGTTTGTTATTGATAGGATTTATTTTATTCATATATATAATTATATTAATTTCATAAAAATTATTTTTAATCATAAAATGAAAATTATTCTTGAATGATTATGATGGGGAATGAATCTCATCGTGTTCATGGAGACGGTAATCCATACGTACACACGAGCGACAATATCATTATATTGATGGTGAAATCATATGTAATATAACGGTATATCATATATAAAAAATAATTAATATGTTATATTTATTATTCACATCATTAATACTCATTATTATACCAATCCAAATAATTAAGTGTTTGAATAACAAACTACACCACGACGTGGAGACGGTAATCCGTACATACGCATGTATGGTGACTTTGTCATTTATAGGATGAATAGAATAATGAATATGGTTGAACCATTTTTATAATAACATCACAGTATATAGAAGATGCTATAGTTATTATTTTATAATGGAAACAACAAAGAAATAGGAAGTGGAAGAAGAAAATAAATTGAAAGAGGTGATGAAATATTTACCTCTCCTTTGGGTTCTTCCTTTTGATTTGACCAAAAGGGCTCCTTATGTTGGATTTATGACCAAAGGAAGGACTCTTGGATTAAGGGAGGAAAGTTTAGAGGATATTTGGGCTAGGGTTGGCCGAGCCAAAAGGTCTTGGAGGTGTGAAATTAAGAGAAGGGGAAGTACCCATTTATAAGAGAGGTGAGGGTCACTTTAGGAAATGCATGAAATAATATTTTATAATCAAATAATTTTCAGTTTCTAATGGCTAAAAAATGTATTATTTTAAGGATAAGGAGGCTATGGTTCGAAAAACTCTCAACCATTAGGTTTTGGACAAGTTTAGGCCATCATATGAACCTTATCTTTTAGATTTAACTCTTAGTTATATAGTTTGACATTTACCATGTCTCTTTGTATTTTTATATTATATGGTTAATAAATTTACTATAAGAATCCGAGAGAACCCCATATAGTTAATTATTAATATATATAACCTTATACAATTTCTTTGGATGAACCTTAGTTTTTTTGGAATATTATATCAATTAATAATATAATATTTGTTTTAAATACTCAATTATGTCAATTTTGACACTATTTAGTATTGGATTTTTTTGGATGCCATTAAAACTTTATCACATAAAATAAAAATTATTCAAATGACATTATCATTTCATATTAACCTATAAAACTAGTTTAATTCATCCAAAGTCTTAATTTAAATTTATTTGGATATTTATAATATCAATTATTTAAGTATTTCATTAATAAGTTTATTACTGCATCATCATTGTGTCATAAATAAATTAAATTATTTAATTTATAAAAATTATAAATAAAATACCATTATGTAGGATATAATTTTATATTTCTAATTAATATTTATAGTAGAATTTATATTATGTGTAACTTTGTATTAAAAATGTTTTAGTTATTAACAGTTGAATTTAACTCTTTTAACTCTTCTTTAAATAAAATAATAGTAAATGTCCTAATCTAATCCAAGTAGACCAAATAGGTTTATATTTTACTGATAAGTTTGTTTCTGGTCTATTTATACTTATCCAATAGAATTAGGACATGTTTTAGGGTAATTATGATATCATTTTTACCCTTAATTACCTTATTTACTTTTAGCCGTGGTAAATAAAAGTCAAAAGTTACTATACACCAAAAAATATTTTTCATCTTATTGAACCAAATTTTACTTAATGATATTAACTGTGTCTCTTGGAATTTTTAAATTTAACTCATAGAAGCGGTAAAATTAGGTTTTATACAAATTGTGCAAATGTTACTATGAGGTTGGTAAAAGACGGTAAAAAGTTCTATAAAATTAAATAAATCTAATTTTTTCAATAAATTACTCTAATTAATTACAATGAAATTATATAGGTATTATATATATATTTTGATGTAAAATAAATTTAAATAAAATAAATAATTATTTAAATAAAAAGTCAGTATTAAACTATAACACAACGTTTTTCACTATTCATCTAAAATTGAATGTTTTCAGAAAAAAACCAAAAATTTACCCTAAGATAATTTTGATATTCCGAATTCAAAAATGAATTATATTTTACCAAATTCAAAACATAGAAGTTTCATTAATTAATTTAAAATTTATTTCCTTTGTCAAAACTGAAAAAAGGGTTTTTAAAAAGTAAAAACTATCAAAAGATTGAAATGTGTTTATGTCAGATTTAAATGTGAAATTACAGATAATGAAATAAATTGTATTAAATGATAAAAATATAATCTAATTATAATTCAAAACCATTAAAATACAAAATTTGACACTATAAATTATTTCGATTAAAAAAGTTTTTTTTTCAATTAAAATTTCATATATTTCAGTCTTCATAAAAATATGAAAGTTATCAGAAAAGTACGAAATATTTATCCAAAATAAATTTTTTATGTCCATATTCGAAAGAAGAATTTAATTTCCTTAAATTGAATATATAAAAGTGTCAAATGTTGGTTTTAAAAAGGGGTTTCCATTAAAAGGTGGTAAAATTGCATTTTTTGAAAAATACTTATTTTATCTGAAAAAAATGAATTTATTATTATATTATGTCTAAGAAACACATAATATAGATTTAAAAATTATATGGTGTATATAAAAATTTAAAATCCAGTTAATACTATTCAAAACTGCTTTTGAACAGCTAGTTTGGTAAGTCGTGGTGCGCTCGAACTCGGTGTTGCATGTAGCACAAGCAATTGAATTAGTTGAAAGAAAATTACATACTATGAAATCTTGGTGTGTTACATAGATGGCGAGACTCGTTAATCTAATATCACAAAGATATATTTGGCACTAATCTTTTCAGTCTAGATTCTGAGGCACTATGTGTAGTATCACGAGGTTCATTTGATCTCTCACAGAAACCCATTTAAATACATTCTTAGCAGTCTAAGGTTAAATGGTTGTCTGTCAAGGTAAGAGATCATCCTACAACAGTTTGGAATTCATTTTATGCCTCATAATGAAATAAAATGCCAGACATTAGCAGACTTTATGTAAGATAACCCCTGAATAGAAATGAATTCATTGGATAACTAACTACCTTATGAAAAGGTATTATATGTTCAATAAGGCCACCTGATATGGGAGATATATTTGTATGGTTCATCTAGAAGCCTGGTAATAAATAGGATGGAAGACTCCAAGTTCGATAGAGTGGGGCTGGGAGTCATGTTCATATCTCTAGCAAAGGTAGTCCTGCTTTACTCCTTCCTACTGACGAAGGGGTACACGAACAATGAAGCAGAGTATCCGGATCTCATTATTAGGATAGATCTAGAACTTCAGTTACAAGTTAATCACTTGATGATAAAAGGAAATTTCAAACTGGTCATCAAGTAGGTTTACAATGATTGTGCAATAAAAAAGGAAGAGATAATCTCACTTATATACCATGTCTAGGAACTAATTATGTAATTCCATTTGGAACGGACATTGACTCACATCTCATGGCCACAAAATTGCCAATACGACACACTAGAGAATGCAGCCGCAACTATAGGTGATCCAAGGTAGGATGAAACATTCATCGACATTGCACACCATCGAATGATATCACCTTTCATTCAAGCCTACAAGAATGATATCACTGAGATTATACCAAAACCTAAACCATACGACCCTACCACCAACTGGATGAAACCCATTTTGGACTACATTTAAAAGAGAGATCTCACACCAGAAAGAGTTCAGAGAGAGAAAATCTAAATATGAGCAATTAACTTTTTTATCAATGATGACACAAATCATAAAAAGGTACTCTATAAGAGGAGTTATAATGGGGTCCTTCTCTGGTGCATTGATAGAGAAGACACCACTGTTATCATGAAATAAGTGAACACTAGGGATTGTACCCTTTACTTGAGGTTATATGCTCATTTAGAATATTTATGGATGATTGATTTATGCCTCATTTCATCCAACACCATGTATCTAGGAATATGGATACTTAAATACTCATGTACTCAATGGATAAGTGTGGATACAATATATAATACACACTATAATATATACATATTATTATTATATATGTATGGTTACTGATCGGACTATCACTCCAGTCTGAGATGAAGTAGGTAGACCAACCATGTTTCCTATATAAAAATGAATAGTCTAGTGTTTATTTGTTCATTATTTTTGGTTAATTATTTATGCCTACACACTTCATGGCCTTGTATAGTTCTTATATTACTTCTAGACACCATCGGTGGTGGCCTATTGGGATTTTATCTCACACTCTACTCAGGATGCCTTTGGTACATGAGTAAATTAGTTTTATGTAGGTATGTATAAGGTCAAGATCCTAGATATAGATATTTTATATGATTTAATTATAGATGGATCATAGGATCAGAGGCCTGACCATTTACTCAAGATGCCAGGAGAGTAGTATTTTTTATTTTTTTTATTTTTGTATAGAATATTCTATATACCTTTCCCATGTACCCATTTTTTATATAATAATACCCAAAATTCATGTATATGAATCTTACATGTGTATTATTATTATTATTATAGTGTTCGTTATTTACTCAAATGTAGTTAATTTTTATATTTTTTGAACCTTCTTCCACTACAGCGGGTTGTTAGTCCATCCTTTTAGTGTCTATTTATATCATGATTCCATTATTGTATTCTTATTTTTTATCTATTGTTACACTCTTATATAAGGTTATATTCTACCAATTATACCATCTCTAGACCCTTGTTGGAATTCAGCAGCCTCTGGCATATGGGGAGGTGCGCTTGAGGCTGTGTGACCCACCATCCTGGCGCACGAGTTAAGTGGATCCGGGGTCGTGATGTTACATTATGTGCCTCAAATAATTGTACATGTTTTATACAAGTGAGTATATTATTGAAATATGGAAATAAAATGTCTCTTGGATAGTTATCTAGGTCATTTCCCCTTAAGATTAAAGCTTAACCACTAGGTAAACTCATTTTTACCTTAATAGCGTGATTTAATTTTTATTACATTATCTAGTATTTTTGGTAAAAGAATTATTTTACCTTAATAAACATTATATATTATTCTAATTCCAAATAAAGAATTCATTTTTCTAAATAATAGTGGGTCACATGGCCTCTGGTGCACCTCCCCATACACCATAGTCTATCGACTAGCAGTGAGGGTGTAAGGGTAGTATAGTGAGGATACTGTACCCTCATGTTAGAGTAGCACAACAGATACATCCAATAATGAAAAATAGTAGCGGAATCATAATAAGTATTTATAATTAGTAAAATATGGAAGTGTAAAAAATGAATAAATAAGAATTGTAAGATTAATAAACTAATAAATTGATAATAATATCAAAATCCTCTAAGGAAGTGTCTGATACATAGATTCATGGATTGTTGTAGTACAAAAAGGAAACAGGTAGATACAAGCATGTAACACAATATTATAAAAGAAAAAAAGATTGAAAAGATCCAATAATATGAAGCCTATTTCTGATCCTATAATACTAATCTCCATTTAATGGTAATTCATATAAAAAAACTATAACAGGGTCCTTTCCCTTACTCATATATACAATCAAAAAATCTTCTCGGGTTCCTAGGCCATCTAGAGTAGGGTGTGAGATAAAAATCTCAGTAGGACACCACCAATGGTGTCTACATGTAATCTTAGTAGTTATCATAACCTAAATGTGGGAAAGTATACTAATAATAGTAAAATAATGATGAAAAAATAAATAAACAATCACTCGCTCAAGTTCCTAATGCACACCTTTCGGGTCTACCTGATTCGGCCCATGGCTAGGAGGAATGCCTAATCATGTCACTATACATATAAAAATGGTAATAACATTTGTATATATATATTTTTATTCTATATTACATCCACCATTATGAACCATGTGTGTGAGGATGCCTAATGGCCATACACCTGGAAGACTAGTGCTGGATGGACTGGGGTGTAACTCAGACTGTCTATGACCAATCTAATGAGGCTAGAATCACATGCAATAGGGTACACTCCCTACATCCCAATAGGGTGGGGGATGTCATGTATGCCACTCAGGATGGAGAGTGAGAAAGCCATGGAAACACTCTAATAATGGAATATGGAGTGTAAATCCCATAAACTATGTCATATCATTAGTGAAAGTCTCCATGATCAAAAACCGATGTAATGGAGCATGATTTACCATGATCTATAGAACAATTATCATCTTACACAACCTCTATAAAGTCATATTATAATCATAACTGCCATGAGGCTTTACCACCCATCCATTTCTTTCATATATGTCATATATATAGTTGAGGCATATTCATTTGAAACATATTACATAAGGAATAACCTCTTATGTATTCCATTAAGTCACATATGAAGCATTTAGTAAATCATAAACAAGGTGAATGGCCTCACCATCCCTTAGGGTCATTTCATTTAAGACCATTTGATTCATTAAGAAAAGAGTCACATCAAGTATTATACCATTCATTTAAAATATCCCCTTCAATTTATCAAAATATGACACATTCATTTATAAGGTTGAAAAGATCAAAATAATGATGTCAAGGCCATTAAGGGAATTTCTTACATGGGAAATTCCAAGCCTAGGCTGACCAATCACTTGCGAGTCACCCTTGGTTCAATCAATCATTCAAATTACAAGGGAAATTCTAGGTAAAAGATAATCCAAATGCTTAAGAGTTGAATCAGTCATATACACATTAATCAAATGGGAATTTAACCTAACATACAAAGGACTATTTCATCTTATTTAAGGTAAACAAAACTACATGCATAGGATATTTAATCTTAATAAATTATTTGTTTAAGGAATGGTAATCCATATTGACCCAACTTTACCATTTATCAAAATCCATTCAATTTTAATTTCATTCATTAAGACAAGGAAATTCAAGGTGTAAGACTCATTGGGAATTTTAAAGAACCATTGTCAAACAAGGAAATTTCTAAAAAATGTAAATTCAAACTATAAGAGGTAAAAACACCTAAGAGGTGCTTTGGGTACCATTTCATACACATGTTGATGGGAAATTGCATTTAAAATGAATCCTGAAGGTGAAGGAAACCAAAACACCCCGAGAGGGGAGGGGTGAATGAGGGTGTCAACTTTTTCTTTTAAAGTGATGAATATTTCTCTCACATTGGTAGGAACCTATTAAACCAATATAATGGTAATGTACAGTAATTAAAACATTCACATGTAGTGAGAGATCACGTCAATTTTACTTGGTTCACACCTAAGGGCTAGTCCAAGGAGCATATGCCAACAGTTTTTTGGTCATACCAAAATCCACCAATCGTCACTAGTTATGGAATATAGAAGTTCAGACATAGTCACTCAATGATATACACACTACCATTACAATATTTTAGGGATATCACACTACATCCCTCAGAAAATTTCCATCAAAATCCCCCTTTCATGCTACCTTGGGTGCAGTCTTACTCAGTTTATCTGCTTGAATTTCACATTAATATATTTTCATTAAAGTATTTTCCTCTATTTAGCATGTGGCTCTTATTACATCGAAGTCCTGATTGGATGCACTCGAAATCACTGTTCACTTAAAAAATGATTTTCACAATTGGATTTCCCTACGCTCTTTTGTAAAGAACACTCTTTTTCAAATAAAACTACTTTCACAGAACAAAATCCTTCACAAAGCTCACTGAGCCAGCATGGAAACCCTAGTCCTCATGAATCACCCCTTACTCAGAATCATTGGCATCAATAAATACATAACTTGTATTTTCATGTTTCTATATCTTTAATATAAATCCAAATTAATGTAGATCCCAACCATCAAGAAATTAGAGTGATTCAATATTTTCTCACATTATTTATGTGTGTAAAATGAAGTGAGATAGATTCATATTTATAGGCTTGACTATTCATGATTTTCTACCACCTCTTAGTGTAATTTCCAGATACTAAAAAAATATATTTACTTAGCTCCTCCATTTGTGAAGCTCCATTGAGGTTTTTCATTGTCATGAATATTTTTATCCAACCTTCATGAACTTGTGATGCTCCAATTCTTGTAATTTTATAAAACAATTTCAAATCATTATGCATTATCCAAGCTCCCCTTTATGAAACCTAGTCTTTAAAAAACCCATGACTTTACCATTTTTATGAAGAGTTGATTCCAAAAAACATCCCTTCACAATGCTAGCCTCTTTCTCTAGATTTTAAGCCCAAAAATTTGGAAAACACTGGTAAACGACGCCACTTTCAATAGTGTTGTCATCTTGTATTACATGATCATTTACCATGAAAACTCCCTAACCAACCATTTGTGAATTGACAAAAAATACAATATAGAATCCATTTCCAAATATGAACAGCCTTGGTTCCATCAATCTTACCCTTTGTGTTTGTTGGTAATCTGTGGGAAAATTCAATAAAGCTCCAACCGCTATCAAGACCTGATGTTTGAAAAAAAATTATCCAACACTGTATATATATATGTAATAAAATATAGGTGTAGATAACATGAGGGGAAGAATTAATTGGGTTATCATGTTTTGGAATGCTTAAATATGTACAATAGAAGATCTATTTGTTTCCTCATAACCTCGAATTCTCATCATGTGACAAAATAAATGCATGGTTTTCCAAATCCCTGCATCCAACCAAAGATTATCGCATTTAATTTATCATTTATTCATTCTCTCATAACAATGAATTTCTCCATTTCCCCCCTTTTAAAATAAACCCAAATTACCTATATGTGTACTTGTAGAGCTCAGAAACATACTCCCCTAGATCATATCACCTTTATAAGCATGAATCACTTACATAAATAGATTAAATAGTTAACACAAGTGGGGAGAGGGGAACACCCATAACCTCCTCATGCATAGGGAGGTGGATAAACACTGACTGATGTTTCTCAAACAATTATTATTCCAATGGCTTAGTCAAAATGTTAGCCACATGCTCACCGGTTCCCACATGATCCATTTTAGTCATACATTGTTCAAAATTTTCATTGATGAAATGATATATGATCTCAATATGTTTCATATGAGAATTTTGTTCATGATTCCTTGTAAGGATGATCACTCTCATATTATGAAAGTGAATCATTATTGATTATTTCACCTCATCACCAATATTAGTCAGTTGTTTCATCATCCATAATAGTTGAGTGCAACCCTTTTGAATAGATATATACTCTTCTTCAATAATACTAAGAGATTTACTTTCCTATTTATTACTCAACCATCCCACACATTTCTTTACAATAATGAATGCTCCACCACTTGTGGAATTTATATCCACCACATATCTAGCCCAATTAACATTATAAAATGATGATTGTTCATTAAATCTCCCAATATCAAAGTATATGACATAATTTTGAGTGCATTGAATATACCTAATGATTCTTTTTACTACCATAAAATGTTCTTCCTTTGGATTACTCTGAAAGTGGTTTGCTAAGAATGTTCCAAAGACAATATCTGGCCATGTTTTAGTTAAGTATAATAATCTTCTAATGATGTGAATGTACATAGTGGGATCCACAGAATTACCATCCTCATGCTTTCCCTGTTTTTCCCAAATTAAATCAGAGTTGAAATTGGTTTCGAATAATGCATACTAAATTTATTTAAAAACTCTCTTGCATAATTTTTTTGAGATATGAAGGTATAATACCTCTTTCGAATAACCAGTAGCCCCAATAAGTATGTGAATTCCCCAATAATGGAAATTTCAAATTTTGATTTCATATGATTGGTAAATTCTTCAATAGATCTCCACTTTATTCTATCAATCATAATATCATCCTCATATACTAGCACCATAAATTGATCTTTTTATGAATTCTTCACAGAAAGATTATGGTCAAAACCTTCTATTTTACATTTAAGATTCTTTATATAAGAATCTAGATAAGAATACCATAATCATGATTCCTGCATGAGACCATAGAGTTTCTTTTTCAATCTACAAACCTTTATTTCATCATTAACAAATATAAAACCCATTAGTTGTTCAATGTATCCTTTTTCTTCAAGGACAACATTTAAGAATTCTATTTTTTCATTCATCTGATAAACATTAAATCTTCTTTGAATTTACATAGCAAGGAAAATCCTGATCAAATATAATCTTTCCACAAGGTAAAATGTTTGTTTGAAATATATTACTTAAATCTATACGTAGCCTTTAAATGCTAAGAATTATTTTTTTCTGATGACATTTCCATGATCATAATTGTTTTTAAAGATGAATTTTCTTCCAATCGCATTTTTATTTTAATATCTACTAATAAGATCCCATGTCTGGTTCTTGTCAATCTAATATAGTTCTTCATTCATGGATTTAACCCATGATTCATATTTCACAATTTATTTAAATAATGTTGGTTAAAAAATTGATAGAAAGATATATTGTACATCATTATTCATTCTCCTTGTCTATGTGGGTGTTTTCCAATCCCCAAAAATGTTGGACTGATTCATTTATTCACTTTTATTTATCCTGTGAGGTTTGGAATAATTTTATTCATCCATGGTTTCCTCTTATGATTATTTTTCTAAATAATCATCATTTTGTGACCCCAAAATGTTTTCCACACCTTCCTCTACATCTTCATTTTAATCTGTTGCTTTTACACTTTCTTCTACATATTCAATCATATTAGTATAAAAATTGCGTAAGTAATTTGTGGTTTTATCTTCAATGGTATTTACATAAATACTTTTAGAAATTATTTCAAGATAATTATGGAAACATTTGTAGGAATTAATCATCATTTAATATCAAATTAATATTCCCTCTTCTGTAACATCACCATACTTACCTTGATTTCATTCTTTATTTCAAAATACCCATTTATATCAGACAACATGTAAATACTTTAAATATGGATTCCTTCCATGCTATAACTCATAGGGTGTCTTATTTTCTCTCATATAATTCCCTATTTGATTTGTATTTTCCACTTCTACTTGAAAAACCTCTTTCCAATAATAATGAAAGATGTGACTTTGAATCACCATAGTTCTAGCCAAATGGTTCACCTTTTTATTTTTGCACTCAAAAAATCCATTTTGTTGTGGAGTTCTCACAAAATCCACCTTTTTTTCCTTATTCAATGTTTATCTAGGTAATTTTCAAACTCAATGGATGTGTATTACCCTCCATTTTCATATCATAGAACATTAATTTTACGGATAGATTCATTCTCGGCTATTCAATGAAAACTCTTTATATAGTTAAGCACTTTATGTTTCATCGTATAACCATTACACATGACAATATACTATAATCATCAATATAAGGAATAAAGTATCTATCTCCATATGTTTTGGGAACATTTATCATTCCACATACAATTGTTTGGATGAGATCAAGAAGATTTGATGCCCTTTTCTTCTTTGGTCAATATGAGCTGCATGCCAACTTTCCTCATATGCATGTATTATAAGTCTTTTACTATTAACACATCAGATTGGGGATGTCCTTTACTATATTTATATTGTATATCTTTTTCATGTTTTGTTGATTAATGTGACCCAACCTCCTATGCTACAAGTTGTTTTATTCTTCAACTATCAGGTAGAAAATGTTCTATTTACTATCATCTTGATATAAGTTCCATCTATTCAACTTCCTTTCCTGAGATAATTCCCTATCCTTCCTTATACAGTGAACCAATTTTGATTGATTGTTATTATAAGTCCTGATTCATAGATTTGGACCACACTTAGAATACTATGACACAAAATCACCATATAAGTAACTTAAGTTTGCTTACATATGTCGCTTTCTAGGTTATTACTCTCATTACATTTTATCATCAAAGAACCATCATTGACGAACCTGACCATTTCATCAAGCCATTCCATTAAATTATTCAATAAATGGTCATTTCCCTTCATATGGGATGAGCATCCACTATCAAGAATCTAGGTGCTACTGTTCTTTGTGGATTTGACAGTGACTTGTGCAAGAATGTATTTCTTGATTTTATACTTTTCCATCCATGAAATATTTTATTTAATGGAGGATAAATATGGACTTTCAAATATCTTTTCCATGTGAATGGGTTCATCATACTCATATTCTTCTTCCATATAAGAAAACCTATTTATAAGGGAATCTCTGTTTGGTCGCAGGTATTGATTATTATCTGAGTTTTGTAGGTAGTACTCACACCTTTCCTCTGCCTATAATCGATAGTTTTATAACCATAGTTAAAGCAATGAAAATAATATCCACAAAATCTATTTATTCTATAATATGTTTTATAAGAATTCCTTATCATTTGTTGAATTCCTAGATCTTCCCCATTCAAATAGCTCCTTGCCTCTTCACAATATGACATGTTATGGCCCGAATAGCCCTATAATTAACATTTCATAAGACAAAATGTCTTCTCATTTCTATTCATCATCATGTATCTTTTCATAAGAAATATTTTTACTACTGATCATTTGGAGAAACTTTTGGATTGTTTTTAGTTCATCATTAGATTGATTTTAATGTTTCTTTATTAGGAATTTAGGTGACTTTTTGTTATGTTCAACTTTTTTTCTTCCCATTGTTTTAAATCAACTTTTTTCCATATTTTTATTTTTCAGCATCATAACTAATTCCACTTTTTCCCATGTATGTGGGTCTTCGATCAATCAAAGACATTTCTACTCCTTCAGAACCAAACATAACACTCTCTATTAGTTCAACATCTAAGAATCTTCCAAACTATATTTTATTCTTTATTTGCTTTCAATTTGATTCACTTTCATGGTTACTCCTTAGAGTAACAACTTATTCTTCAAGAACCTAAGCTATCTTGGACTTCTCCTCCTGTGTAGATGTAAGATCATTGATCAACATTTTCTATTATTCAATCCTATGTTTAAATTTTATGACACATTATAATCTTTCAATAATTGTTGAGTGTTATTCCACAACTTATTCTAGTCAATCAATTTCAGCATCATGTTGATCAACATATTGTGATGAATCTTCCATAACTTCTATCCACTTTTTGTTTATATTTATTTTATTTCCATGCTTACCAAGAGAATCCTCAAGTTCATGCTTGAGATCTGAATCACTAATCAAATGATTGTATCTAGATTTATCTTTTTATGATTATGACTTTTCAACTGTAGCCATCATGGATGCTTGGGTACTAGATTTTATCTCTCATTCTTCATCCTAAAAAAATCATTATCATCATCTTCTTCTTTATATAAAAAACTCATTCTCTATACATTATTTCCAGATTTGAATCCTCCCCTTTTCAAAAACCATTTCTAAGGCTTCTCCATGTTTCCAACTTCACAATATTCATCAATTAACTTCTTCGATAACCGAGAGGCAATGTTACCATTCCTACCACAATGAAAATAGACCAATGGTAGATTTACCTCGAATATCCTTTTTCAAAAATTGAATTTCTTTGAAAAAAGAGAAATAAGTTCATCTTCAAAAAAATATTTATAATAAATATCCCTTAAAATATCATGTTTTTCTATGTCTTTTAATTCCATTTCCTTACTTACTCAAGTCATTGAAACTTATAGTTTTACTCTCATTTTATAATCCACAAGTCTACTCAGCAGATCATCAACAAGTTTAGACAGATCCCTTTTCTCAAGGGATGAAAATTTTGGTTTACAGAGAGGTGGGAGACTTCTAAAAATTTTATTCACAATGTCAATGCCTTTGATTGATTAACTACATCATCATATTCCTCCAAAAAATTCAGTAATTCAATTAAAAAGGTATCTTCATTTTCAACATGATTCATTTTCAAATAATCAAACCTATTGTGAAAGACGTGGAGTTTTTCCTCCTTCACTTTATTTTCAACTTCATATATATTTTCTAGTTTTTCCCAAATAAATTTGTATGAAGTTAAACTCATCACCTTTAGTTAGATTTGACTTGATAGAGAAACCGTATGGGAATTATGTGCTTTGGCATCTATATCAATCAATTTATAGTCTGCTTTAGTCAGAGACATTCCTATTGCATCAATGACTTGTATCCATTGAGAAGTAGAAAAAAGAACTTCCATTCCAAAGGATGTTAGATGATATATCATCATTTTTTTACAAATATGTAAGTTTCTTCTATGAAATAGGGGGACTCCCCTGACATTTACTGAATTCTCAATGACAATAAAAAAGGACATATTTATCTCGAAGAAATTATAGGCTCATATACCACTGAAGGGCCCAAGAAAATCCTAAGATGGCATGGGTGAATCAGGGTGTCAAATTTTTACTTTAAATTGACGTATCAAGACCACACATTGGTAGGACCTTGGTAAACCTGTTCGATGGTAATGTGTTGTAATTTAAACATTCACATGCAGCGAGATAATTGAACAATTTTACTTGGTCTAACACTAAGGTCTAGTCCAAGGAGAATATGATGATTGTTTTTCAATCATACCAAAATCCACTAATCTTCACTATCTGTGGAATAAAAAAATTTAGACACAATCACTCTATTCTAGGAATACTAACTTTATTAGATTTTAGAGATTGATGAGTACATTACTTAGATAAATTCCATCAAATCCCCCTAGCTCACTGCCATGGGTGAAGTCTTAACCAGTTTATCAACATGAAGGTAACTTCAATGGATTTTCATTAAATTCATTCTCTCTATTTATCAAGGGATTTTTTTTCATTGAAGTCCTGAGTGGATTCACATAAAAGCACTGTTCACTTAAAAATAAGTTTTACAACTACCTTCCAGAAAGTTCCTTTGCAAAGAACACTCTTTCACAAAGAAAACATATTTTACAGAATAAAATTCTTTGTGAATCTCACTGAGTCATCCTAGAATACCAAATAATCATGAAGAACCCATTACATAGAAGCATTATCATAAATCAAGACTTATCCAATCATTTTTTGATGATCAAGCTATCATAGAAGTCCAGATTCACGGAGCATACAACCTTACTGAAATTAGAGTTATTCCAATATTTTCCCTTAATATTTTTAGGATTTAAATTAAATGAGGGTAGCCTCATATTTATATCCTCGACTGTTCGCGATGACCCACCACCTCTTAGTAGAATTTTATGATCCTTCAAAAAAAAATATTCACATAGATCAATTATTCCTGATGATTGATTTATGTTTGGAATTGTTGTGAAGACTTCCATAAAACCATCATTTACTTTAGATTATCCACTTATTGTAATCACTAAGAACACCATTAAATCCTAAATCTTTCACCAAGCTCCCCTTTGTGAATCATAGCCTTTGATAAACCCATGAATTTACCATTTTTGTGAAGAGTTTATTCCAAAAAAAATCCTTTCCTAATGATAGCCTCCTCCTCTATATTTTGAGCCCAATAATTTGGCAAGTACTAAGAAATGAAACCAACTTAAATATTGTTGTCATATTGTATTGTAAGGTCACTTATCATGAAATCTCTATGATGATCCTTTTGTGGATTAACAAAAGACTCAAAATAGAATCTACTTATAGTAAAGAACAACATGGGTTCCAACATAAGGAATAAAGGAGTTCTAGGTACTTTGAGAAAATTGACCATAAAAGGAAACTTTCACATGGAACACCCATGGGGTTTCCATATAAGGTTTATAAAACCTATGAACCACCAAACAAGGATCAATAAACATGTTTTTAGGAACATGATCTAATTTTATACGAAGATACCAATAGTTTGGGGATTCTTAGAAAAGGATGGAATATGGAACAATGGTGTAGCTAGGAGATGATGAAACTCAAAGGGGAAACAATGTGACTACCTACCTCATGGTCATAGAAGACTCCTCACTCAATATCGACCTTATATTTGAAGCAGGTTGGAAGATATCTGAGAAATGGTCTAACATCTTGAAAATATGGAAAATGATCTTTCATGTAAATATCATGATGGATCCATAGAGAAACTAGGATATAATTTAGGAGACTAGGGGAGGTTATTAAGATGGATCCATTACTTCAAACAGATTAGAGATCAGACACCGGATGAAGATGTTAGCTCATAGAATAACTTGGCAGGATTTGGGAGCTCAAAGGAGGAGGAGAGGGGTCTGATCAATTGGAAGAAGAAGAATAAAGAATAAAGGGGTAAAAAGAAACCATTAAAGGGAAAATTTTAATTTTCACCCAAAAATACATAGGTTGATGGTTTAGCCACATGACTTATCCAAACCATACACAAACCATGTTATAGCCACTACATAAGGATCCCAACTCACATTGTTGTGCCACACGGTTTTCCTAACTATGCGCCAACTGTGAAATGAATAGGGTTGAGGTACTACCTAAATGGAACTACCCATGTGGGATAGGTGCACAATTTGGGAAAAATGCATGTAGCCCGTGAGGGTCACAATTGATCCCCCTCTACAGCCACATGGTTTCGTTCCAGGGGCCACACAGTTTCAGTAAAACTGTGCACCCTATTTAGAGCTTCAAAACATGATATTTTATGAAGTGATTCTCTCAAAACACAACAAAACACACAAGGGACCCTTCAATCCTTTACACAATTCCAAACATTACATGTTGAAGTGTTCCAACTCTATGAATTGATTTAAAATACATGGTTCAAAGAATATACCATCTGGTAAATGCCAAAATTTAAAATCCCTTTTGAATTATACCTTGTATTAAAACACGAGACATTACAACCTCCCCACCTAAGAACTTCTCGTACCCAAGAATCCTTCAGAAATAACAAAAATTTCACTCGACCATCAAGGGTCATGAATTATCATTTAAATGGTTGTGTTTCATTTTTAAATGCCTAACATAACTTCAGGATTAACTTTACTATATGAAACTTAAGACATCAAACCTGAGCCAACACTAATTCTCCAAACAAAACATCGAAACATAGATTAACTGAGCTTGTTTAACCAGATTCATGTTGACTACATCATCTCTTTAAACATATGATTGATGGTGCTCACCACTAATGGTATTAGAATTAGAAAGGGTCCAAAACCAAACCACGATACCTCTAACATTACAATTCCATACAAAAAATGACTCCCAACATTTTAACGATGATTCAAAAATGATTTATTCACATGGGATTACCCAACTACCCTGAGGTCTCAACAGGAGCCTCACTGAAAAGAAATAGTCAAATATCAATTGACCATATAGAAATAGGCCACACGTTCTTTCATTGAAAGAAAAATATGACCTTTAAATCCCCACTAACATTAACCAGTTTAAATTATTAAAAACAATTCCCCCTTGAATGTACCCATTAAATAATAAGGTTAAAGATTCAAGGAGCCTCCTACCAACCATCCTCAAGATTCTTGGATTAGGAGACCGAAATAATATCAACAAAACTAAGATTTATTTTCCAATGGAATCTTTCATTTACCATGAGTTCGTCACCGAATCCGTTACCCTACTTCTGGAGACATTCCATGTTCAAACCATGTCTTGAACATTAAAACCATCATGCCTTAGAATGAGAAAGATTGAAATACAAATCCATCCCACTGGAATCATTACCCTTTGAACATTACCCCATTTAAGCATTACTTCTGATCCCTAATACTTGTATGGGATAACCTCATATCCATAAAACTGGAGTCGAACCAACTCATGGTAGTTCATACTCCATGATTATAATGAGACATTGTTATAGGGACAAAACATCCACATCAAATAATTGACTGAGCTCATAGTGGCATTTGCCTGGAGGCCAAGTCAGAAGAAACAGCTGGTTTCGAAGATTCTATCCTAGGTTTTCCAACACAGGAACCCAGGTATCACTCCAAACTAACCAAGACCTATCAGAAACCATGATTCTAGCATGAAAAATTGAGAAATCCTCCCAGACAAGCCCAAATTTATTTAAAACCTCAGTGTGATGTAAGACTAATGCTCTATTAGTATATCATGGATGACATCATGATAGGGGACATGATCTTCTCTTAGAAAGAGAACACTAAGAGGAACTGAAGACCTAAGACACTTCTACTATATCAATATGAAGTGATTGGTATTTTTCTAACCCAATCATACCTACCCATCGAAAAGAAATCAGTCAACCCACATCTAGTTGAATTCTTAAAAGAATCTCAACATCACATGTCAACAAACTTCCATTAACCAATCACAAGCCTTTACCTCCCGAGGTGTCATGTGATTGGTCAACTTGACCACAAAATTCCATCCAATACCAATAGTGTTTTTTCAAAGGTTTCATACACATCCAACCATAACAACCTCGAACAAACAAACAAGCACTGACACGACTTAACACTTACAATCCTAAAGGGAATTCAAGTAGGTCTGACCATTCTTATGGTACTTATTGGTTGATTACCTTTTACCAGTACGGACAAGAATTAACAATAACCAATGTGATGCTCCCCAACTTAGGAGTGTCCTAGTTTTCAAAATAAAGGTTAGACTAGACGATCATAAGTGAACTAAAATAGATTCACCTTAAAAGCATATTTGAAACTCCTCCAACTCACACAAAAAATGCCATGAAATTCGGTATGACAACCAAATCCAACCTGAACAACATGGAAAAGAACCTGATCAACTAAGAATACAATTCCTATAATTAGAATTAATTTGATCCTTTAATTCCCAGGTGACTCAACTAATGAGACAACCTGGGACCGTATAGAGTAGATCAATCTCAATGAGTTCAAAAAAATCAATGAGTTTATTTTACAATATTTATAAACTCATTCGGTATCACATATATGAATTAACACTACCCTAAGGTTTAGAAGAAAGAATGACACATCCTCAAAACTATCCCTAGGTTTTCTTACCTATGAATTCAAGTATCATATGGCTCACGATGAATGATGGATCGGGTCTCTTTGTCCCATGAGACTACGAAATTTAAGGATGAACTTCGAGTTGATCAAGAAAAGAAAAAATAGGGTCATGAGACCTATGAAGCGGCCGACCATGCCCTTGGCATACCTAAACTATTGAAAATGATCATTACTCTATGCTCAAACCCATAACAAAAGGCTAAGGATACCATGAACACCTGCATGAACAAGGGATTAATCACAAAAGTTAGATTCCTACAAGGGTCAACGACACATAAATAACACCAAACAAAAAAAATATCGCAACATCATGAAAGGAACTTAAACATTAATGGTTCAACCTACCTCGGGAAATCCCCTTATAAAAACACAAGTGTTGACCCTATGACTAGGTCATGACAACATGGGGTCACTAGGATCAGGAGCCTACGATTTAAGCCAACTCTATAATGGAAAAGAGCCAATGGAAAACGACCATGGTTCCATCCCAAAACAACCCAAAGAGAAAAGGTTAAAAAACCCTTTCCTAATGGTTCAAATGAAGTAAACTGCCTAGGGTTCCATTTTAAAGTCATTATATTGATTCAAAGTCAACATAAAATATTTAATAGCTATACCACTAACCATTAAAGAAAATTATAAGGAATGGACCGTGTTTTATTATTGAAGCATTAAAACACCCATGGTGGGTTATCGCATTAAAAACATTCCCCAACTAACGTACTTGGGACAATTTGTGCATTATAGAGTTTAACCACATGACCTCCATGCCCATGTGAGAGAGTCTGAAGTCTTTTTAGAGGCTTCGATTTGCTACTGATAAAAATTAAATAACTTTTAAAACTTATAACCATTTCTAGGTACACTGAGGACATATTTTTATATACATACCAAAGGATGGTTTGAATACTCAGGCTACCTTTTCCCACTTGTAAGGCACCCATACATGTTAAAAATTAATACTGGTTCCCATTTACTCACTACTTATAATTAAAACCCAAGAAACTATTTACAGATCAGCACAACATGCATGTTATTATATGAAATAAACCTAAAATCATGATAATAAGCTCAGAATATGGATACATAAAAAAACATGATAAGTAACTGAGCAGTATATTAACAAGATAATTTAACTTCAGAAGTTATTTTCATTTGAATTTATTTTTGATCAAAAATTTAAATCGTTTAAAATGGTAGAATCATATGTCTTATCATTTTCCAATCCGTAAGGGCCCAAACACCTTGTGAACCAAAATATGACATATAGTTGACTCACAACATAACATGTTCCATCCCATGCGACTGATGGTCTGTGGCTCGATGTTCCATAATTGACTACTTAAGGTGTCTAATTTAACATATTCCAGAAAACACTATTAGGTTTAGGAGGTCACTTTAAGGGCCAATTATTTTTTCCAATACCAGTAAGAGATTCCAGCACACCTCATTTCATTTTCATGGAACAACCAATATGCACAGGAAATGCATGTTGGAAATTAAACATGGCATGGTATGATGCATGACCTATCAATCATGCTATGCACATGATGATGAATTCACTAATGTAAATACCTCATCTCATTGATACATAGTAAAGGAATCACATCTCAGTAGTCATTGAAATCAATAACATTACAACTCAACTATGTAACCCAATAGAGAATTTGTATCAACAATAAATGACATAATCAATGATACAATATACTATCCCAGGTAATTTTGGTTTCCCCTGTAAATGGGTTATCTACATCCAATCATAGGGTAGAATCCAAATTTGAATGTCCTAGTCCCATGTCTAAACATAAATAGTATGAAAAAAGGACAAGTGATCTGATACCACTTTGTAACATCCCAAACCGGATTACCACTAGGACGATGGCTATATCGGTTGGTCATATTACCTCAAGCATGCCTCCCCGTATTCCAAAGGATGATGACTAATAGTGATGGAGTAAGGGTAGTACATTGGGGAGACTATACCCTCATTCTAGAGTAGAATAGTAGATACATGCAACAATAAAAAATAGTATAAGAAGCATAATATATGGAAAGAATCAGTAAACTATGGAACCGTAAACAAACAACTAAATAAAAAAGTAATGAAAGATATAATAAATTGATCAATAGATAATAATATCAAAATCCTTTTAGGAATTTTATGATAAATTGATGCATGGAATGTTTTATTACTGAAAGGAAACAAGCATATAGAAGAATGTTACACAACAATACAAAAGAAAAAAAAGAAAAAATAGCTCCAAAAATATATAGCATATGCCTGATCCTATTCTCCTAAGATCCATATAAAGGTAAAACATATAATAAACCTTTAACAAGGTCCTTTCCCTTTATCATAACTACAATCAAACAATATTATTGGGTGCCAAGGGCGGCCCGAGTATGGTGTGAGATAAAAATATCATAAGGCCATCACCAACAGTGTCTATGTGTAGTATGAGTAGATCTCGTATCTAAACTATGTGCAAGTATAAGTATAATAGTAAACAAATGGTGAACAAATAAATAAACAATCATCTGATTAGGTTCCTAAAGGACAAATGTCTAGTCAACCTGCTATGGCCCACAATTGGAAGGAATGTCTGATCATGTAACTATACGTAGATAAATAGTAATAACATATATATTAGTTCTATTTTTCATCCACTTATATGAAATAAGATAATGAGAATTACTAATGTACATATACCTGAAATACTACTTTTGGTTGGGGTGGGGCATAACTCACACTGACTATGACAAGTCTAACGAGCCTAAAATCTCATGCAATAGGGTATATGCCCTATATCCTGATAGAGTAGGGGACTTCATGCTTGTCGCTTGGACTAGTGAGTGATCATTCCATGGAAACACTATAATATTGGAATGTGGCACATAAATTCCATAACCCATATCATATCATTGGTGTGAGTCACCATGCTCAACACCCGATGTAAGGGAGCATGAGTCTCTATGCTCTATAGTACCCTTACTATCATACACAACATATATAGAGGAATATTATAATCATAACTGGCATGAGTCATTACCACCCATCAATTTCATTCATATATCCAATATACATAAGAGACACATATTCATTTTTATCATATTACATAAGGCATAACCTCTTATGTATGTCATGGTATTTCATATGTATCATTTTCAAAAGCATAAATATGGGTCATGACCTTACCATCCCTTAGGTTCATTCCATTTAAGACCATTTGATTCATTAAGAAAAGTGACCCATAAAGCATTAGACCTTTCATTTAAAACATCCCATTCAATTGATCAAAACATGAAAAAATAATTTATAAGGCTTAAAGGTCAAAAGGATGGTTTCAATGCCTATAAGGGAATTGGATACTTGGGAAATTCCAATCCTAGGTTGACCAACCACTTTAGAGACACCCTTGGTTCAGTCAAGCATTCAAATTAAATAGTAAATTCAAGGTAAAATCTAATTTTAACTCTTAAAAGATGAATCAATCATATAAACATTA
This sequence comes from Viscum album, assembly GCA_963277665.1. Taxonomy (NCBI): domain Eukaryota; kingdom Viridiplantae; phylum Streptophyta; class Magnoliopsida; order Santalales; family Viscaceae; genus Viscum; species Viscum album. The sequence goes on along the minus strand of OY728134.1, from coordinate 1,085,787,245 downwards.
ATAAAAGGGGCATTTAACATAATATGTAAAGGGAGATTTCATATAATTTAATGAAAATCAACTGATGTGCATAATCCATTTCATCTTAATCAATTAATTCATCTAAATAATGGTAATTCATCTTTAACCAACCTTATAATTTATCAAAATCCAACAAATTTCCATTTTTTTCTTTATGACAAGGAAATTCAATGTGTAAGACTCATTAGACATTTTAAAGAACCGTGGTCAAACAAGGAAGTTTAGAAAAGGGTAATTCAAACTATAAGAGGTCCAAACACCAAAGTGGTGCTTTGGGTACCATTTCATACAGATGTTCAAAGGGAAATTACATTTAAAATTAAGCCGAAAGGAACAAAGGAGATCTAGTTACTTTGAGATATTGAAAAAATGGCCAATTTCACTTGGAACACCCATGGGGTGTCCATATAAGGTGTATAGAACCTATGAACCACCAAACAAGGACAAATAAACATGTGTTAAAGCGCGAGGGTAAATTTTATATGAAGAAACTAATAGTTAGGTGATGATAAAAAAGGTTCAGAATATGGAACTTTGTAATTTCTACAAGATGATGAAACTCAAAGGGAAATCAATGTTACCACCTACCTCAAGGTAATATAAGACTCTTTGCTCAATATCATCCTTTTATTCAAAGCGGGTTGGAATAGATCTGAGAAACTATCCAATGACCTAAAAATTAGGAAATTGAGATTGAACCTAAATAGTGAAATCAATATAATGATAAACTAAGATAGAAGGTAAGATACTAGTGGATATTATAGAGATAGATCCATTTCTTCATACATATAAAAGATTGAACATCGGATGAAGAAGTTAGCTCATAACCCAACGTATAAGGATTTGGGAGATCAAAGGAGGATGAGAGGGGTCTGATCCACTAGAGGAGGAAGAAGAAAGAATAAAGGGGTTAAAATAAATCATTAAGTAAAAAAATAACTTTTTACCCAAAAATACATAGTCACATGACTTGGCCAAACTGTAATTTAGCCACTGCTTAAGTATCCCACATCGCATGGTTATACCACATGGTTTTCCTAACTGCGTGCCAACCATATAGTGAATAATGTTTAGGTACTTCCTAAATGTCACTAACCATGTGGTCTACCCACATGGGTAGGAAAAACCATGCATACCTTATGTGGGGCACAACTTCTCCCCCTATGGATCTGTACAATTTCCTACCAGGGGCCGCATGGTTTCAGAAAAACCGTGCCCCCAATTCATGCTTCAAAACTTGAGATTTTATGACCCGACACTCCTAAAACTCAATGAATCACCTAAGGGGCCCTTGAGGTATTCCCCCATGTAAAAAACACTTTGAAGAGTTCCAAATCTTTGATTTGAGGTCCAAATCTCGGTTCAAATAATGGACCATCCATTAAATTCCAAAAATTAAAATTCTCTTGGAATTATACCTTGGATTAAAACACGAGATTTTACACTATAGAAGGAACATTGTATTGTGTGTAACATAATCCAAAAATAGTTTTACATGTACCACAAGCTAATCTAAGTGTTGCATATAGTTCCAAATTAACTTTTTTCAACATATAAATAAAGCATAATTTGGTGTATCATTCAATGGAATCCATCAAAACTTATTTTAATCATGATTATAAGCAGTACTATTAGTACAACACATACCTTTAGTATTTCATTTGTAGTCTCTTTAAAATGTGGGATTCTTTAATACTTGAATGTTCTTTTTAAATAATCCCACATTTTAAAAATGCATACTAAAACTTCCTTTAAAAATGGAAAGTTAGAAACATAACCATTACCCCATGTAACTCATAACTAGGTTTACATATAGAAGAACATAGGTGGAATGTGAAAACATGGATGTGGAAGTGAAATGAAACTGTCCAGTTCTGATGGAGAGTGATATAGAACATGGTCATAAGATTATTAATTATCACAAATACATAAACCAAAGTGGATTGAAAAAGGTCATTGATATCATAAAAAATGACGATTTTGGGAAAACTTTTTACTAGAAGCCCCTTTTCCAAAAGTTGACTAATTTTCCCAATGATTTATACTTACTTGGTTTCATTCCATTTCTTCTTCAAAATCTCATTCTTGGTTTTGTCTTTATCAATTTTCACTTCAACTCATACTCAAAAAATAAAAGTGTATTTGTTATTCATGAAGCACTAACTGATCATAAGATCCATAATTATAAAAATAAGTCATTCCATCAGTCTTTAGTTACCGTCACAACAAAATGGTTATCATAGGTTATCCAATTTTCAGAAATACACATGTGGAAAGATAATAAATTAATCTCTAAAACAACACATGAAGTTTAACTTAAAAAATTTCATAAATAGACAACCTTATAACCCTTCTGAAAGATAAAAATCCAAAACATTAGAAAGAAGGTCACTAAATATTTCAAAACCATCATAACATTGATTCCCCATATATGAAAAAGTTTTTCTTAGTTGTCACATACCAAAAATGTTAATACTTTTATCATGTATTCTCAAAAAATATTTTAATAACCTGATTTACCATAAATCCCTATTAAAAACATCCATTCCTTATTATTCCAAAGATTATTGGATATATTAATTAAATCCAGAAATTCCATAAACTCCATCCATGATAGCATAAACCAATTTTTTATGAAAATCATTAAATCTTTTTTGAAATCATTGATATTATCTAATTTTCTTTATCCAAATCAATCATCTCTTCATCCAAGATAAACATAATTTTCTCAACATCAGGAACACATTAAGCGATACCTTCCCTTAATCAAAATACGAACTTTCCATTAAATCATATTTATATTTTATCGTCGCTATTCAACATATCCTTGAAAATATCGAATAAAAACTTATACAGAAAATACATATATATTTCATGATTTATATAACATTATATTTTAATTAAAAAACATAAATACATAATTTATCCCCCTTCATTCTCAAACTATTAACTAATCTTAATCATCTTATTATTTAATAACCCTTTCTTAAAATATGAAATATGAATCATGTCTTAACATTCATCAAACTTATTTTAATCATGATTTTAAGCAGTACTATTAGAACAACACACACCTTTAGTATGTCATTTGTAGTCTCTTTATCACCAGTGGAAAAATCATTAATCCACAACCTTATTGAGTTCCATCATTATATTTCTCCCTATGACATTTATTTCCATAATTCCCATACTTTCCACACATAAAACATTCAACTATTGATAATACCTTAGGGAGACTAATTTTCCCATCCATTACATTAACTAAACTCTTCATTTTTACAAAAAAATACCTGATTTGTGGCCTTCATCGCCACACATAATACATCTTCTAATTCAGTAAATAAATTCCATTGAGTGCTTCATTCTACATTTTTGAAATATATGAAATGGAATCGTATTTCCTCTATAGTCTCGATTATCTGAACACTCAGCGAACTCCATCCTTATCCTCTTTAGTGAGTCTGAGAGTTGGTTATGGTAAACATTATTAATCATGTTATGTGAAATCTCATTTTTCATAATCACACTATCATTTTCTCCAACTATCATTCAATTTTTATTTCTATTATTAAATTTTCCATCAAATTCAATGTTAACCCAATTACTTTTGGTTCATTCCAATGACAAAAACCAAAAAGAATAGTGTTATAAAGACTTATCATAGTGGAAAAACACGTAATCATGAAAAATATCATATATGCTGTCTAAATTATGACAGCTTCTTTAAGACATTATACCGTAGTTTCATAGAAGGTTATCCATAGTAATATTATATATAAATATTTCATTATTATTTTAAAATAAATTGTGAATTTTGAAAGCATATCCCCTGGTAGTGTCAAACTAGGTGTGCAGTAGGCCTGTTGTCATGCACCGGTTCCCAATTGAGTCTTTATCAATATGGTATTTTCAGGTTGTTTACCCATAAGTACAAATGTTCTAGGTCCACATCCACTTGTAGTATCTTGATAGGGACGAATTTAGAGGAATCCACTCACTCTATCCTTTACCAAAACCCTAATACATTTCCTCATACATTAACTCATTCATAGGATTATCCTTAGAGAAATCCCTAGACATATCCTTATAAGTATCCCTAAGGATCCCACATAAGTTGTCTCATATTAGTTTCCAAAGGATGGATAAAATTTTTCCCTGATTACAATTATAGTGACCCATGCTTCTCATACATAGAAATTACATAATTTTTTTAGTACCTAATACATAACAGAAACACACACCCAATGACTGTATTAGTTTAATAACTTCAGAAACATGGAAACATAAACACTAGTACATATGTGAGCTACATTATCTCCCACTAAGTCCTCCATGACCAGAACCATTCTTAAACACATCAAACATAATAAATATCTTCATAACCTGGGGAAAGGAAACATAAGAAAGGGTGATCTCAGATGCTCAGTCAGGGTAAACAAGGGACATATGTAAGAATAATCATGAGCATAAGGGAATGAAAATAATATCATAATATTATAAGATCGTACCCTGAATATCAAAGATAATAACCAAGAGTCATGGAACAAATATTAGCAGTTCATAATACATGAATTAAAGGTTGATCAAGAGAATAATCCATTAATGCATTACACATGAATAAAACGTGGAACTGTGAAAGACTCATAAACATATATAAATGATTTCCATAGTAGTAAAGGTTTAATTCCAAGGATATCTTAGTGGAATAGGTTCACTCCCCAAACCATCTTAGTAGTAAAGGTTCACTCCCAAGACCATCTTAGCAGATAAAGTTCTTTAATGAACCGAGTTTACACTCCATTCTAGCCATCTATGTCTCATAAGATATAAATATTTACCCAATTAATTGGAGGGAGACATAGACCCACCCATCTCATAATGAAATCATATATATGTGTTCCACAATATCAAAAATAATCATAATATCATAACCCTTGAAATGAAAAATTAGTATCATAAACATTTCATTATATCACAACTAGTGGAAAAGTGATAAGTTCCATAATCATTTCATCATAGAATCGCCTATGAAAAGAAGCATGTTTCATAAGAATATAACCGGTGGAAGAGAAACAGATTTCATAGACATATAAACTGTGAAAGAGAAATAGGTTTCATATAAATAATTTCATAAAAATACAATCCTTTCAGGGAAATAATATGAATTTAACCCTTGGATAATATACATAGTAGGCATGAGTAACACCAACAGATTATATCTTAGATGGAGATGAATTTCTAAATATCACTTGGATAATTTCTTAACTAAATTAAACTTTATTTGAAAAACTTTTTTTAAGACATAAAACATTTTCCAAATCCTTTTATTTGAAAATAGGTTTGAAAAATTATAAAGAAATATGGGAAATCATTGAAATACTTTATTTGAAAATATCCTTCAAAAACCAATAAATGAAGCATTTAAAATCATTTAAAACACATTTTAAGCATAAACTATTTTTTAAAAGCTTTTCTTAGAAAATAGATTTGAGAAATTATAAAGGAATATTTGAAATCATCAAAGTAATCTATTTGATAATAACTTTTGAAAACATATAAATGAATCTTTAAAAAAAATTAAAACACTTTAAACATAAATAATTTTAAAAAACCTTTTTCTTTGAAAATAACCTTGAAAATTTATAAAGGAAGCTTTGAAAATCTTTTATAACCCTTCTTGAACATAAAACATTTTTGGAAAAACGTTTTCTAAAAAAATAACATTAAATACAAGATTTTTTTTCATAAAATATTTATTCTAGTAAACTTTCAAATGAATCCTCAAATAACTGATGGTTATGATAGTGGATAAATCCATACATGCCAAACATTATTTTTTTTTCATAAAAAAGTTTAAAGAAGTTTCTCGATCAGTAGATGATAAGAAGATTCCTTTTAAAAAATTAGTTAAAAAGGTATAACTTAGAAAAAATTTATTTTAAATATCATAAGATAATATTATACTATTTTTTATTTATTTATAAAAAAGGGTTTCTTAAGAACACATATTTTTGACCCAAGTGAGAGATAATGCCAAATTTTCTAAAAAAACTTTCATAATTATCTTAAGTAACAAAGAGTGGGAAAATTTTAAAAATACACATATATATCATGAAAAAATATAGGATACGAAAAATAATTAGAATTATTGAAATATGGATCATAAAATTTCATCAATGGAAGCATAATCAAAAAAATTTCTGACAAACAATGAGATTGTAGCGATAAACTCTTACCACATTGGTAACTTTGAATAAAAATCCACCATGACATAATAAAATTACATGATCCTTAAAACATCATGAAAAAAGTATATTACTGATATAACATGTTTAATTGAAGTATATACACCTTGTAAAAGAATATTGGTTCATATAAAATCATTTTTCTCAAAGAAGGAAAGTTAAAAAAAACCCACCATACCAATGTGGAAACTTTCGAAACATAAAACCCCATGGAATTGATATCATGATATTGATATATAGATACCCATAAATTTAATCATAATAATAAAATAATACATTCTGGTTCATTATAAACCGCATACAAAATAAATGAGTGGAGAATATAGAATAAGTCCAGTAATAATAAATGTGAGACTAGAAATCCCCTTACTACTTTAAGAACATTTGAATCATGACCCCCGATAAAGAATAACATCAATAAAAAATTTATTATCATGAATTAAATTAAATTAATTATAAAACATTTAATAGGGAAGTTTATACACAACATACAAATAATAAGATGTGAATATAGCATATAGCTCACAAAAATAAAAGTGGGACTTGAAAACCGTAGCCTTAAGTCTTGAATATGTTCATACATGTTCAAAAATAATGTATAATACATATAATTTTATTATAAAAATACCATAGAACCATATTATTATATATAATACCATATATTATTTTATTATTACTTTATATTACTCGTTTATTAACAGTTTCATGTTAAAGTTACGATTTGGGTAATAACCACTTTGTTTTTCGTATATGTTTTGACTTGTTATTCTTGCTCCTCTTACAGGGATAATGAATTACTTATTTCCATAATTTAAAATATGGTATAAATTTCATAAAGATATATATATATTGGTTATATAATTATTTATTATAATATATAAACTATGAAATATGAAATTAAATATACCTTTTATAGAGACAATAGGTTGTAGGTATGCATGAACGTTGTTTCCATTTTATTGTCGTATTTTTAAAGAAAAAAAATTAAAAAGGTATATATATATATATTATCTTATTATTATAATTAATATGTCATGTATATCACATATGTTTATTAAAACCATTATTAAATCATTCCATGTAAAGCGTGAATGAATCACATTGCTTTTAGGAGGTCGTAATCCACATGTCCACAAATGATGTTATCGTATTCCCAAAAAATGGAAAGAATGAAGTTATGTGTTATATAATAATTACATAATCATAAATAAATCATAAATATAATTTATATGATATAAAAAAATATGTCCATCATAATTCCCAACCATGTGTTTCATGAGGTGGTAGTCTGTTGTACACACAAATGGTGATTTCATGACCCATCTGATCGAAGTGTGTGTGTAGGCGTAGGTCAAAACCTTAACTTAGCAGTATCTCAGTATATTTCTTTTATGTTTAAAAAAAATCCAAAAATATTATTGTGTGAACCATATACTAATTAAAGTTTTTCATACATTTCAATATTAAATTGGTGATGTGTAAAATGAAAGCATTACTTGTTATAGATTACAATGAAAGCCATCAAATAAATTTAATGTATTCTACGAAAACCAATTCATAAAAACTTATTGTGTTAAAATTATATATATATATATAGTTTGATATTTATATATATAAGTATTTCACGTACTAAAATAGTGGTGATACTTCTGTGTCCACTATTTTCATGGAAACGACCTTATTCTATATTTCATATCAAAGGGTTATAACAGTTACCAACTATAATGATAACCTAAAGATATTATGATAATAATAATAAATATATTTCCTATGGTATATATATATATATATATTATAATTATGAGAAATGGATGATGTCTGACTCTCAGGTTTTGGGGGCTCATAAGAATTGGGACTTCCTCTCATGAAGTTTACAAATGGTGATCTCTAGTATATGAGATCATGAGGATTGACCCACCAATAGAAACACTTAATTTTATGGGTGTCATTGATTGTTCTTATATATGAGTGTGTGTCTTGGTATATTGACTTTATACCATTACCAATGTGTAACATTTGATTTCATACTTTTATAATAGATGGAATCCAAGAAATTTATGTTTTGGTGAGGTATCTTGTGATGGGTCATTAGTGGTATGAAATTGGTTGAATGACCACGAAAGAATGTTATTCTTCCAAAAAGAGGACATATATGAGTTCCAATTGACTAGGATAGTATCACCTTTATCACTTTTATTTAAAGTGTGATGACATGAACTGTGAATCATGCTTTATAATATATCAAAAGAAAAGTATATTATATTACACATAATGTGTTCATAGAACATTTTCATTGATATGGATATACCTTATCTCTTTAGTTTCCATGATGGCTTTCTAGACTCCACTCTTGGTCCATAAATATCATTCACTGCTATTGAGATAAGGTCCTAGAGGGTCACAAATAAAGAATTTTCCAAAGTTGGGAAAATTTTAAGTAATTGGAGTTTAGGATCTGGTGGGCCCCATAGATATGGCTAGGATATGTCATGGATTAAATTATCACAATAAATGAATAAATTAAATATTTTCTGAGTATAAAATAATAAGCATAGAATTTAATAGATTAAAATATTAACAAGTTACTTACTGAATACTAGGAGAAGTGTTTTATGAATGAATATATTTTTATTTAATGTTTATTAAATATTTAACGGGAGAAGAAAGTAATGATAATGGATCTGAATTTATCTAATAACATTATTTTGATGTTAATAGTAAGTTATTAAATAATTTTGACATTTATGACATGTTGTAATGGTTAATTCTTTCATTATAGGGTCTATTTGAAGGGTTAATCTCCATAAAGACCTAAATATAATTAATGGAGTTATAACCAAAATATTTAAATACTTTACAACCAAAATTTATAATTCCAATACTATTTATGAATAATATAACCTCTACACTGCTCTCTCATGTTATATAGAGTGAAAACTAAGAGAAGTTCAAGAATAGTTCGATTAGAGTTCAAGGATTGATAATTATTATCACCCACGATAGTGATGATTTCAAAAGTGCCTTAGATTCTTCACACTACCACTTGGATAGTAATTAACAAAATTCAATATAGATTCTAAAGCGTGTGTTGTTGATTTAGAAGTTTCTAGATTCAATTCTCTTATCCAACAATCATTGATAGTGAGAAAAAGACATGTTTAATCAAAATTGAATGAGGTATGATTTCTTTTTTGAATTTTAATTCGGATTTGGTAAATTATGGTTAAGTTAAATTACATGTGATCTATTGATTATTCTAGGTAGGTCTATACCACATTTTATATTTTGATATGAATACAGACCCATAAATTTTTAAAATACATATTGTTATGATATCGCAAAGCCCCATGTTCAAAATATTTGTATTAGAGTGATCATGCAATTATTTAACTCAAAATTTTGATTAAAATTTCTAAAATTCATTAAGTTGGTTTTGATTTAGTATCAATTTCACTAATGTTACATTTATCAGAGTTCGAGTGACTATGAAATGGTAGATCGAAGATCATCTGGATTAAAAAAGAATCAATACGAATTTAAGATATATATATATATATATATTTGAAATATATATGTTATATATATATATATATATTAATTTATTATATATGTGTGTATGTGTGTATTTATCTATTTATATTGGATTTATATATATATATATATATATACACACATTAAATGGTATGGATAAGGAACCTCAATTACGAGGCAGATGGCTTGGTAAACCCTCTACATGGTTGAAGAAAAAAAGGGTATATGCCGCATTTAAAGTGCTATGAAAATATCCCCCTCCCCCATCATTGAATGAGTGGGGAAATTGATTTAAATCACCCACTTCATATGAGTTAATATTTTTAATAATAATAATAATAATTTTTTATTTTGTGTAACATGGTGACCTAAAAGGGAATCCTTGCTCATCTATTGTATGAAGCATATGAGGCATAAAAATTTAATCTGACTTGGCACAAAGTTAGGTCACCCTGACCCAGTCGACCCCTCAAGCCTTTCACAACCATATTTAATCGTTTAAGGACTTTTTCTCAGTCCAAACAAACAAAGAAAATTGTTAAAAAATTTAAATTAATTTTTTAAAATTTAATAAAATTATTTCAGATGTTAATGGATGTATGAATAATTTATTAATATTATTTTAATTTGAGTTAATGAATTAAAATTACTATGAAGTAGATTTTTATAAATTTTAATTTTTATTATGAAATATAATTACAAGTTTATTGATCATTAGTTGAGACCTAACTATGCATGTTTCATGTTTATTTATTAATATAATAATTTCATTTTAGTTTTAAAATATAATAATTATGTTTAATATTTCTAGAAATCTATGTATCATAACTCCATATTTAAATTTATAAGGGTCTATGTGTCTGTAACTCAGTATTAAAAAGTAATTTGTCACCTCATGTTCTCTTCACATGTGTGTTAGTATACATTGTAAATATGAGAGGCATTCATGAAAAAACAATTCTAGTTCAGTTCCAACATGAATCGAAATAAGTGATATACATGGGAGTTTTATTGGAACTACATTATGAGTCAAGACATGACTCAAGATATTCCCCTATGGTCTCAGTTGATCCATTATCTGGTCTATGGGTGAAACACTAGTTAAAAACTCATCATCGTGATATTTTTTATTATTTAAATTGTTTATTAATTTTTTAATGTGGTTTTATGTGATAAAATAATATAATAATAAGAGATAATGCATAGAAAAAGATGGATTGAAAAATGGGGAATGTTTTCTATTTGTCATGATTATCTATGACCTTGATCAAATTGTAAAAATAGGTTAACTAGAAATGGATTTCATTCACTGAGATAAATTAAAATCCCTAAATAAAATATTAAGTTTTGCATCTTCCATCACTTGAATATGAACAAAAGCACATGCGTGTTGTTCCTGTAAACCCTAGTTGAGGGTTCCTCTTACTACTATGGTATTCTAATGAAAGCATGGGGTTTAATTAACTAATTTTGGAAGAAAATAAGTTACCACAATAATACTATTATAACATTATAAGAAAAGTGTTTAGTAAATCAAGGTTACGATTCCCTGAAGATGGGAGTTCACTCAATAGTCCAAGGATCCAAGAATCAATATGGTTAGATGGAAAAAATATAACCTTGAAACACTCTGAGTAGTGGTGTATCCATAGCTAGGTCTATGAGATGAGGTTTTTAAGGATAATTTCATATAGAATATTCAAGCGGATGATTATTATAAGTTTAGTAGTTGATGGATACTAGAATTCAATAAAATAGTTTGAGTCATTTTAATATTATTTAATTTGTAATGTCTATAATTTGGTAATCAATACAGGTACTAATATGCTAAAATTTATTTGATTTAGATCAAATGAAAATCATCACAAACTAAATCTCATTATAATAAATTTCGGATAAAGAAAATATCTGGAATAACCATAACTTCCCAGAGTGGTACAAGCACTTGTGAATAGTACTATGATAAGAGAGGAAGTTGTATGTGTTGGAGTACCAAATTCCTATTTGAAACCCCTTTGGGAGAAAGTAAGGAATATAAAGGTAAATATTAGAAGCAAGTGGATGATTCACTGTATGTCCTGTATATCATGATATCATCTACGTCTAGTGAGCTAAAAAATGCATGAGGATGAAAATTCCTATAAAATACTATCTTATCTTCAAGATTTTTATCAAGATAGATCCCAACAAGAATGATATGAGATATCTAGTTAACTATATAGGTGAATTCTAAAAAAATGGAGTCTGAAATTACCTCATATACATACTCAGGATGAATGGGTACATTAAGATACTACAATCCATTCAATTCAAGTTTGAAAAAATAGTAATTGATCTTATTCATGCCTCTTAACCTCCAATACTTTTGACTTGAATCATTAATTATAACATGAATGACATGAAAAAGTTGCTCCCAGATATAGAGTATTTAGTTCTCCAAGATGATAAGGATATGAAGAATAATAAATCTTCAATACTTATAGTAAATCAGAGGAGGAAGGGAAATGATAATGAATTATAGGATATATCTAAGCTAAATATGTTAATTCATTAGCCCACCAAGAAGACAAATATATATATGGAGAGAAATTAGTATGAGGATATCTAATTTTCTTGTGGAAAGAAGGGCTATAAGAAGAAGAAATATAAAACTAGGAAGAAGAAGCTGTATGATGCTTTTTTCTTGGGTATAGTTGTCATTGAATGAAACATATCTTTATCAACAAGTTTTCTACATGATATAACATGTAGATCACACATTTATATTCATATATAGCAACCAATTAGTTTCTAAGAGACCACATAGGGTGTGGTGGATCATTAGGTGATAAATAGTGTGAGACTAGTACCCTTAGCAATGGGAGATTACCATCTCACTTTACCTAGTGGGTTGGTTCTTGTATTAAATAATTGTTATTATGTACCTTTAAGTTCTATAAATATAATCCTAATGTCAATATTAGACACTATGATTTTTTATTTAAACACTATAAATAAATATTGTCTCTTTTATAAGGATAACATATGTCACAGTAAGACATATATTATCAATGGATTGTATATACATGAACTTGAAATCCCTATTTCTGTAATCAATGTAAAAACAAGTGAGAATGACTCATGTACTTACCATCTATGTCACTTATAGCTAGGTCATGCAACAGAGAATTATTCAAGAAAATTTTATCAAGAAGGTTATAAAGAATATTCTGAGTTAAAACCCATGGATATATTCCATTCTTGTTTTTAAGGTAGAATGACCAAAGCACTATTTAGTGGGAAAAGATAAAGGGTTAAAAAATTAAAAGAATTGATTCATATGGATGTATGTGGTCTATTTCTAGAATATGAAAGGTGTTGATTTTCCTACTTCATAATTTTTACTAATTTCTATAGCATGTATGATTTTATATACTTAATGAGGTATAAGTCAGTTTGCTTTCAGATTTTTACGGAATACCAAGATGAAATAGATAATCATTATTGTAAAAAGATTAAGAATCATCAATTATACCATATTAGAGAATATGAAAACCAATATTTCAGAAATCAAATGAAGATATATGGGATAATACCCTAAATCACTCCACCTTATACACCTCAATGGAATTGTGTAATTGAAAGAAGTAATATGGTAAAATTGATGATGGGTCAAGAAGCACTACCATTATCCATTTGGGGATTCAATTTGTAGATATAATATTATACACTAAAGTGATTATAGATATTAGATGTAAATGGTACATTATATGATTTATGGTATGGAAAGAAATCTATTATATCTCACATATGTTTATGGGAATATAAAGTAATTATCAAGACAACACAAAATGAAAAACTAGCATCCTGAAGTACAAACTGATTTTTTATAGGTTATCATAAGGAAACTAATGGATATTAAATATACAACCCTTCCAAATAAAAAATTATTTGGATATAATAATTATAGAAATTGAACACATTTCTAATGGATATAGTCAAAAAAATCAACTATGATGATTTTAAAGCTCCTGATGTATAAGACTTTGTACAAGAAAAAGATCAATAAGTGACAGTGAGAGATGAAAATATTTATAAGGAATAAGTATTTTATAATTATACTAGAGAGGATAGATAACCATATATGTAACACCTGATACTCTACTATTTCACATAAACACCATATCCTGAACTATCAGAAATTGTGCCCTTTAAACAACCGTTATTCTAGAATCAATTTAAAAGTTAAATTTTAGAATTTTAAATTTAACAAAATAACTTCATTTATTAATTATCCATATTGAGATTATCTTATCATGATTTTGACTTTTTTTTGAAAAATTTAGTTTTTAATTGAATGTTATGGTTTTCATGAAACATGTAATTTGTTTGAATTTATCATTAAATAAGAATGTCCTTGAAGTTTATAAAACATTTTAAGTATTAAAATATATATTTATTGAATAAATTATACATTTTAAAATATGATCTATACTTAGAAAACTTATTGAAAACATTTTTAGAACTTATTAAAAATTTACTTTAATATAAAAAATAGTTCCAGTATTTTCATTTTATCATGTATTTTGAATAAAGATTCATCTTTGGATTTCCATGAAATCCTCATAAATATCATTTATTTTATAATAAATCAATTTATTTCATTAAAATAGTTATCCAAAATAATTTTGTTTTATATATAAATTTAAAGTTTAAAAACATTATTTCCATAAAAACTGTTTTTATGCGATTAAGTGTAAATATTTTAAAATTAACATTTCACACCTCTAAAATCTTTAATGGATAAAATAATATTAAAATTTTAAAATATAAGTATTAAATTATAGAATAATTTAAATGTTAAAAATTTTAATTCAAATTAATTACTATGTTACAAAATAATTACCAACATAAAAGTAAAGTAGAAAAAAATTTAAAAGTTTAAAAACCCCATAAATAACTAAAAGTTATCTTAAAAGAGAGTTTTTGAGGTGCGTTTTTCTGTACACTCATTTTACACTCCTATTTTTTTCCATTTTTTATACATTAAAACTTCAATAGTAACCTTACATTATTTAATTTGTAAGGGTTGTACCCAAAATAGCCCTTACTTTCAATTATAAAAGGGTAACACCTTCACCACTTCAAGTCTCACTTATATTTTAAATTAAATCTTGAAAATATTATTTTTACTATCCCTAAAACCATCTCCGTGGAAACTCATAGTTTTCCTAATCCCTTAAAATTTAATGATACTTCCTAGGAAAATTAAATTCCTTGATGTGAGTATTATCAACTACATAGTTTTATTCTTAATTATCTTATTTAAAATTTATTATTGTTTCTGACACGTTTCCACACCCATTATCATTCTGAGTTAATGCATACCTTATTTCCAAAGGCATGAAGTTACTAATTTTTTTATTCAATGACATCTTAGAAAAATAATTGGCCTAGAGGATTGGTCGTTGGGCTTAGCACACCTTTCCAAGTGGAATTATTTTCTACTCCAGGACTCTCTTATAGATTTAAGACATATTTGTAAATCCTTTATTAAATCTCAAGTATGGAACATGTATCCCCTATATTAACAACCAAATATTAACATGTATTGATTTTATAATCCTCAATATGTATCTGAGGTTCTTAATCAATGAAGACATCTGTATGTTTTTGAGGTTCTTCATAGATGGTACCATTTTGTAAACAGATTAGAGATTCTTATATCATTTATTGTTATGATAATTGTTTTAATCCACATAGTTGGGTGCTTTGTAATTTATCATAACCTAGGGAGGAAAGATTCATTTTGATATTGTGATCTAGCCCATGATGTAACGCCCCGACCCCAGCTACCCAGAGTCGGTGCATTACTTCGTAACATTGGCATGATCATAAAAGATCAAGTCTCGAAAGACCGATTAGTTTAGTAGCCTTGGAAACACTAGATACATTCATAAGTCTTTCATTACATCATAGTGTAAAACAAAACTACAACAACATATTGTCTTCATATCCCCTCACACTATCCCTGCAGGTCATTCATAATATACTTCTTCACATCCTGGAAAACATTAAAACATTGAAAGGGGTGAGCTCAGATGCTCAGTAAGGATAACGATATTGCGGAAGCTTTCATAAATAAAAATTAACAATTAAGGCAATTTATAACTAAACAAAATCCTTATTAAACTTGAACTTCAGCATAATATGGAAAAAGTAAAATCAAATAATGCCACTTACTTACTCACATGGATATTCTACTAGACGAATAATCACATGAAAGATCAATAACCACTTTCATAATGAGGGAATGTATAATGCCAGACATTCTGAAACATTTTGTCAAGGCCTTGGCCAAGACGTCTTAAATGATTAAGGCCTCGGCCAAAACCATAAATCAAATTGGGAAAGGGCCTCGGCCAATTCCACGTCTAGTTGTCTCATGAGACCTACCGATGCATCGAGGAGCTATAGCGGGCTCCACCCGTCACTTATTATGTCCAATACATTCCTCATATTAATAGGTTTAAACATATCATAAACCATAACATAATCGTATCACATAAAACATGCATAAAGGAAACATAACATTTCCACATTTCAATCACAAGATATCAATACAACACATTGATATAATAAAAAAAACACTTTCAAAACCATTTTCAATACCAAAATAAAAGAAAGTTAAAACTTTGTATTTTTTTTCATTAAAAAAATGATGGCTTATAGAGGAAGCCAAAACTCAAATAATGGTCACGGTGGCGGAGAAGTCGTTGTCTCCGCATAAGTACGGAAAGAAAAACATTCCATTTTTGTCGTTTAGTAAAAATCTTCGAATAAAAAGAATCATTTTTAATAAACGTAAAAGTCAAAGGGGTTTATACACCGTATAAAAGAATGTTGTGTATAAAACCAAATATGCCTCAATGAAAGGAGATTGAGAAGAAGTCCTTAAAAATATCATTTTTAAAATAAAATAGATCTATTATGTGTACTCACTATAGGTACACATAAATAAAGTAAAAATACAAAATAATACATAATAATATCATGACATAATTTTAAAATAGGAGATTAACCCAAAGAATGGAAATTGGGTTAAGAAGTTCCCTTACCTCGTGTCTGACTTGACTCAACCGTTCTTTAACCTCATGAATAATAAACTAGAGTTAATATATACCTTATTAAGAACCATTTTCAATTTCATTATCCTTATTATATCACTTATTACAATGATATGAACATTATGTAATTATTTAAGTTAATAACGGTCGTTTTGTCGATCTTTGGTACTTGAGTCAACAATAAACTTCTTAAAATTACAAGTTGTTTATGTGGTAGAATATCCATTATCTCCAGAATTATATTCATTATTTATATGTCATATATATCTTATATATCCAGTATATACATTCATTTATAACATTACGTAACATTTAGAGGTAAGAAATGAAATGCACCGTTCATGGAGACGGTAAGCCGTACGTACACATGAACGCTACTTCCATTTCAATTTCATATTTAATGGAACAGAATCATAATTATATAAATGTATAATATAATTCCAGTATAATATATTGTATAATACCATTTACTCCATCCTTTATACATCCCACATATGGCATTAACGATTCAAATCACTTTGAGGGGGCGGTAGTCCGCACTTCCTAAAATGAAATTTTCGCGTTTTACCCATAATGGAAATCATAACGTATGCTATAAATGAGAAATACATAAGCATAAGTAAATCATAAACATATTATATATCATATATAAAAATAGTTACATCTTAATGGCCACCTTTGAAGGTGTTATATGAGTGTTGAACAATAATCGTTTCGTGAGGCAGAAATTCGCCATCCACAGAAACCGTATGTTCTTTAACCATTAGATGTAGGTGTGTGTAAGTGTATCTAGAATACTTCTTATAAAAACATCATAGTATATTCAGGATACTGGTTTTGTTACAAAAGAAATGAATAAAAAGAGTTTAGGGTGTTGGAAAAGAAAAATAAAACAAAACAACATTAGAGAAGACATTACCTCAAAATCGGGTAACTCTTTTTGATTTGAGCCAAAGGCTTCCTTGGGAAGATTTCTGCCCAAAGTGAGTCTTCTAGGAGTAAGAGGGGGAAGTTGGGAGAGTATTTGGGCAGAGGTTGGCCGAGCCAAATGGCTTGAATGTGTAAATGAGGTGGGAGAGGTGGGGGCCTTTTATAAGTGGAGAGGAGGGGCTCTTTTGGAAAGATTGAAATGTTACATTATTACACAATGATTTTCGGATTATAAAGGTCCCACACTTATATAATTCGTGGCTAAGGTGATAAGGGTTCTAAATATACTCATCCAATATGCTTTGGACAAGTGTAAGCCTTGGAGTTTACATTATCTTCTCATTTTATTTAAATCGTTAAATAATGAGGTCATCGCTGCATCATCATGATGTAATAAATAATTTAATTTATTTAATGTCTAAAAATTATAAAAAAATACTATGATGTAGGAAATATTTTTAGATTTCTAATGAATATATATAGTCAAAATTTGGACTTGTGTAACCCCACTTAAAAACTGTTTTAGTAAAACAACTCATGTTTGTGTCAATTTAATTTTAACATTAAATAAATATATATTAATGTCATTTTCCAACCAAAGTGGCTCCATGGGGACCCCAAGTTGACCTATGGTCAGTCATGGTCGGCCATGACTCATCCAATAGAAGTAGGACAAGTGTCAAACTCATCTCATATTATTAAAACATTATTTTTACCTTAAACTACACTAATTACCTCTAATCGCGATTAAGAACTTAAAAGTTACTATTCACCAAAAATTATTTTAATCTCATTGAACCACATTTTACTTCTTAATGACAACCATGTATGTCGGATTTTTGAAAATCAAATCACAGAAGTGGTAATATTTCATTTAAACAAAAAATCAGTTATTTAACTACCACTTAGTGGTTTCACTATTCATCAAAAATTGAAGTTTTTCAGAACAAGGCCAAAATTTCACCCTAAGCTATAACTGATATTCCGAATTCAAAATTGATGTCTATTTTACAAAATTCCAAACATATAAGTTGCATTAATTAATTTTATAATTAATTCCCGATGTTACAACAAATAGCGTGTTTTTAAGAAACAATTTATATCAAAAGATTGACAATTGTTTATGTCAAATTTCAATGTTAAATTAATTCTAATGACCAACTTTGGATAAAATGGTAAAAATATATTCTAATTATACTTTAAAACCACTAAATAGTATAATTTATCACTATAAATTATTTTTATTAAAAAAGTTGTTTTTAAGTAATTTTCACTATTCATAAAAAATTGGAAGTTCTCAGAAAATTACAAAAAATTCAACTTTGGATAATTTCGATATTACGAATAGAAAAATGAATTCCATTTTGAAATATAAAATTTCTATAATTTTAAAAAGTGGTTATTACTATTCATAACGGCTACTTTGATTAGTCGCGGTGTTTTAGAACTCGAAGTTGCGTACAATGCAAGCTATTGCATTATTGAATGAGAAGCGTATCGTGGATGCTCGGGGTGTTACATTCTCCCCTCCTTAAATAAATTGTGTCCTCGCAATTTGAAATTTTTCTTTGAAAGTAAAAGGTTGAAAAGAGAAAATACCTTTGAGAAAAACCCACATCGGAAATAAGATTAATAAAATTTAGCCTTAATAAGAGGGAAAGGGAAATGAAAAAGTCACCACCCAATTATGATCTCGATTAGGAGAACATTGGTGGAAATTAGAGACATATAATTGGAGGAAAAACATAAATATTTGTAGGGAGTGATTGGGGTCATCAATCACAATCAACTGTCAAATTGAGGGCCTCAAAGCCTTCAATCTATGTTGATTTAAAATATCATCAGTTCAACAAGACATAAGGTATTAGGATAACACATTTTTTTTGTTTTAATATCCCTTTACTAAAGTTTAAGAATTAATTTATTCTTTGAATAAGAGATAGGTATATATATATTTATGCTTGACAATTAGAGTTTCAACCTTCAACTCATCTTTCACTCAAAAAGATAATAGAACTCAAAAATATTATACTTATCCTAATTGTATAAGGTTCCAAATGTTAACACATACCATTTAGATTAGTAAAATTATTTTGTAATAAATGGGGACTTCCTGTAGGCTTGTGGTAGGAAATAAAGGCCTGTCTCACTATGATTGTGGGTTCAATTCCTACAGCTTTGTCCGACGCGACGGGTTATGCCCCACCCTACAGGTTGTCCTTTTCCTAAAACTATAGTATCATAATATTCCAAAAATAATCTTCATAAATTATTTAACCTTAAACAATACTATCCATGGTTCAACTTAATCCATTCCAACCTTAATAGTTATCCAAAATACCTCCGTCCAGACTTTCTCTAAAAGGTCTCTTAATTCCAAAATCAATTTATCAGATTCCCCAAACAAAGTAAAGTTTCTCTTATTGTCACATACTAAAAATATAATTACCTTCATCATATTTAAACCTTACTGAAATCAACAAGTACTGCAGTTCAATCCTTATATATATCACATTATTATTATAACCAGAATATAATCCTTGAGTCCAAAAGAACCAATACATTAATTATTCCACTTCAACTGTAGTCACAGCATAAGATTGGCCTTGATCCCTTGGCCTTTTCTGAGGTAAGTTTCCCTGACGCTTAAGACATTCATTTGCATAATGACCCATTTCTCTACAATTGTAGCATTCAACTTTGATATCCTCTTTCTTTCCCTTGCAATCACGAGCCTGGTGACCCTTTTCTCCACATTTATAACAAACTCTCATTCCTTTTAGGCAAGTACCAGGGTGATTCTTCCCACAATTATCACATAATGAAAATCCTTCTTTCCCTTTTTCCCTTTATCTGTCTCTTGTTCCACCGTTCTCTTCTTCTCTTGCTTTACTTTGTTGTCATAAGACGTAGAGAATTCCTTTTCTGTCTTGATAGCACACAAGACAATATCTTCGTATGATGAGAAGTATTGTGAGACTAATGCTCGACAAAGAAATGGTTTTAACCCATCAAAGAAACGATCAATCTTACTTCTTGGGTTACGTATATAATCAGCAGCATGCCTCGCTAACCTTGTAAAGTTAGCCTCATACTTTGCGACATTCTCATCCTCCTTCTGCCTCAAACTCAGAAATTGCCTTTCCATATCCGCTCGATGGTCACAAGGAAAGTATTTTTCTAAGAAAAGCTCTTTGAACTCCCTCCATTCCATATTCGATACGCCATCATCTTCCTTTGTGTTTTGAATCAGCGACCACCACGGATCAGCATCTCCAGTGAGGCGGTAAACTGCCATGACAACCTTCTCCCTTTCACTACTCCCAAAGGCATGAAATATTTTCTCTAAGGAATTTATCCATTGCTCAGCTACTATAGGATTTGTACTCCCATTGAAGGTTGGTGGTTTTTTCCTCATGAAACGGTCTAGCATTGATCCTCCACGTTGCGGATCAGGGTGCTCCATACGAGTAAGGTTATTATTCATAACCTGAGTGAGTTGTCCCAGTATGGTAATAAGTTGATCAACACCAGTTGTATCTCCAGATCTACAATAATTATCTTGAGCAGGAGGGCAATCCCTACACGGAGTTCGTGCATTGATACGGTTTCCATTCCTTCCACTAGGCGCCATTTCTAAACAATGGCATAAACTAGATTAGTTTATGAATCAAAATACATAATTCCATACTTGTAAAACACTTTACATAAATTGAACTATTTATGGATATAATCCATAATCATAAAAAGAAATGTTTTCTTTGAGGAAGTATATACTCATAACCCTTCATAGTGGTTTGTAAATAAAATGAGAATTATCCTAAGCATATCCCCCGGGAGTGTCGTAACCAAGAGTGCAACAAGGCCCGTTGTCGTGCACCAGTTCCCGTTCGAGTCTATCTTAAATCGGTGTTTTCGGGTTTTACCCCTAGGTACATCTGTGCCAGAGCCGCCTCTACCTGCTCGTATCCAGACAGGGATGTATTTCTCAGAAAACTCATAACATCTCTATAATACCAAAATTCTAGAAAGTTCTTCTATACTAATCCTCAAAGTCTATCTTTGGGCTATGTGCTCTAATCAGAGTTTATCTACATCTAACTTCCAAGGTTAGTACTAAACTGCCTCTGATACCAACTATAACGCCCCAACCCCAGCTACCCAGAGTCGGTGCATTACTTCGTAACATTGGCATGATCACAAAAGATCAAGTCTCGAAAGACTGATTAGTTTAGTAGATTGGAAACACTAGATACATTCATAAGTCTTTCATTACATCATAAAGTAAAACAAAACTACAAAAACATATTGTCTTCATATCCCCTCACACTATCCCTGTAGGTCATTCATAATATACTTCTTCACATCCTGGAAAACATTAAAACATTGAAAGGGGTGAGCTCAGATGCTCAGTAAGGATAACGATATTGCGGAAGCTTTCATAAATAAAAATTAACAATTAAGGAAATTTATAACTAAACAAAAGCCTTATTAAACTTGAACTTCAGCATAATATGGAAAAAGTAAAATAAAATAATGCCACTTAATTACTCACATGGATATTCTACTAGACGAATAATCACATGAAAGATCAATAACCACTTTCATAATGAGGGAATGTATAATGCCAGACATTCTGAAACATTTTGTCAAGGCCTCGGCCAAGACATCTAAAATGATTAAGGCCTCGGCCAAAACCATAAATCAAATTGGGAAAGGGCCTCGGCCAATTCCACGTCTAGTTATCTCATGAGACCTACCGATGCATCGAGGAGCTATAGCAGGCTCCACCCGTCACTTATTAAGTCCAATACATTCCTCATATGAATAGGTTTAATCATATCATAAACCATAACATAATCGTATCACATAAAACATGCATAAAGGAAACATAACATTTCCACATTTCAATCACAAGATATCAATACAACACATTGATATAATAAAAAAACACTTTCAAAACCATTTTCAATACCAAAAGAAAAGAAAGTTAAAACTTTTTATTTTTTTTTCATTAAAAAACATGATGGCTTGTAGAGGAAGCCAAAACTCAAATAATGGTCACGATGGCGGAGAAGTCGTTGTCGCCGCATAAGTATGGAATGAAAAACAATCCCTTTTTGTCGTTTATTAAAAATCTTCGTATAAAAATAATCCTTTTGAATAAATGTAAAAGTCAAAGGGGTTTATACACCGTATAAAATAATGTTGTGTATAAAACCAAATATGCCTCAATGAAAGGAGATTGAGAAGAAGTCCTTAAAAAGATCATTTTTAAAATAAAATAGATCTATTATGTGTACTCACTATAGGTACATATAAAGAAAGTAGAAATACAAAATAATACATAATAATATCATGACATAATTTTAAAATAGGAGATTAACCCAAAGAATGGAAATTGGGTTAAGAAGTTCCCTTACCTCGTGTCTGACTTGACTCAACCGTTCTTTAACCTCTTGAATAATAAACTAGAGTTAATATATACCTTATTAAGAACCATTTTCAATTTCATTATCCTTATTATATCACTTATTACAATGATATGAACATTATGTAATTATTTAAGTTAATAACGGTCGTTTTGTCGATCTTTGGTACTTGAGTCAATAATAAACTTCTTATAATTACAAGTTGTTTATGTGGTAGAATATCCATTATCTCCAGAATTATATTAATTATTTAGATGTCATATATATCTTATATATCCAGTATATACATTCATTTATAATATTACGTAACATTTAGAGGTAAGAAATTAAATGCACCGTTCATGGAGACGGTAAGCCGTACGTACGCATGAACGCTACTTCCATTTCAATTTCATATTTAATGGAACGAAATCATAATGATATAAATGTATAATATAATTCCAGTATAATATAGTGTATAATACCATTTACTCCATCCTTTATACATCCCACATATGGCATTAACGATTCAAATCACTTTGAGGGGGTCGTAGTCCGCACTTCCTAAAATGAAATTATCGCGTTTTACCCGTAATGGAAATCATAACGTATGACATAAATGAGAAATACATAAGCATAAGTAAAAAATAAAAATATTATATATAATATATAAAAATAGTGACATCTTAATGGCCACCTTTGAAAGTGTTATATGAGTGTTGAACAATCATCGTTTCGTGAGGCAGAAATTCGCCATCCACAGAAACCGTATGTTCTTTAACCATTAGATGTAGGTGTGTGTAAGTGTAGCTATAATACTTATTATAAAAACATCATAGTATATTCAGGATACTGTTTTTGTTACAAAAGAAATGAATAAAAAGAGTTTATGAGGTTGGAGAAGAAAAATAAATCAAAACAGCATTAGAGAAGACATTACCTCAAAATCGGGTAACTCTTTTTGATTTGAGCCAAAGGATTCCTTGGGAAGAGTTCTGACCAAAGTGAGTCTTATAGGAGTAATAGGGGGAAGTTGGGAGAGTATTTGGGCAGAGGTTGGCCGAGCCAAATGTCTTGAAAGTGTAAATGAGGCGGGAGAGGTGGGGGCCTTTTATAAGTGGAGAGGAGGGGCTCTTTTGGAAAGATTGAAATGTTACATTATTACACAATGCTTTTCGGATTCTAAAGGTCCCACACTTATAAAATTCGTGGCTAAGGTGATAAGGGTTAGAAATGTACTCATCCAATAGGCTTTGGACAAGTGTAAGCCTTGGATTTTACATTATCTTCTCATTTTATTTAAATCGTTAAATAATGAGGTCATCGCTGCATCATCATGATGTCATAAGTAATTTAATTTATTTAATGTATAAAAATTATAAACAAAATACTATGATGTAGGAAATCGTTTTATCTTTATAATGAATATTTATAGTCAAAATTTGGACTTGTGTATCCACACTTAAAAACTGTTTTAGTAAAACAACTCATGTTTGTGTCAATTTAATTTTAACATTAAATAAATATATATTAATGTCATTTTCCAACCAAAGTGGCTCCATGGGGTACCCAAGTTGACCCATGGGTTGTCTTGGTCGGCCATGACTCATCCAATAGAAGTAGGACAAGTGTCAAGCTCATCTCATATTATTAAAACATTATTTTTACCTTAAACTACACTAATTACCTCTAATCGCGATTAAGAACTTAAAAGTTACTATTCACCAAAAATTATTTTAATCTCATTGAACCACATTTTAATTCTTAATGACAACCATGTATGTCGGATTTTTGAAAATCAAATCACAGAAGTGGTAATATTTCATTTAAACAAAAAATCAGTTATGTAACTACCACTTAGTGGTTTCACTATTCATGAAAAATTGAAGTTTTTCAGAACAAGGCCAAAATTTCACCCTAAGCTATAACTGATATTCCGAATTCAAAATTGATGTCTATTTTACAAAATTCCAAACATATAAGTTTCATTAATTAATTTTATAATTAATTCCCGCTGTTACAACAAATAGCGTGTTTTTAAGAAAAATTTTATATCAAAAGATTGGCAATTGTTTATGTCAAATTTCAATGTTAAATTAATTCTAATGACCACCTTTGGATAAAATGGTAAAAATATATTCTAATTATAATTTAAAACCACTAAATAGTATAATTTATCACTATAAATTATCTTGATTAAAAAAGTTGTTTTAAGTAATTTTCACTATTCATAAAAAATTGGAAGTTCTCAGAAAATTACAAAAAATTTAACTTTGGATAATTTCGATATTACGAATACAAAAATGAAGTCCATTTTGAAATATAAAATTTCTATAATTTTAAAAAGTGGTTATTACTATTCATAATGGCTACTTTGATTAGTCGCGGTGTTTTAGAACTCGAAGTTGCGTACAATGCAAGCTATTGCATTATTGAATGAGAAGCGTATCGTGGAAGCTCGGGGTGTTACACATGAGATGGGCTTACGATGTATCCTCATGAAAGGAATCATAAACCATGTAGTTTGGTGCCTCTTAATGAGGAACATCATACCATTTAAGGACATGTGACAAGGACCAAACCATTCCGTTTAATGTCATATGAAAAGGACATCTAGGTGAAATGTTCCTAGTTAAGGGATGGTGTGGGACCTATGTTGAAGAATCTTGAGGGACTTGGAAGGGTTATGGCCTCTCATAATGGATATCACCCTACTAGGGATGTTTCCTAGAGATGATTAAGGTGAATTTGCAGTGATGGGTTTGGAAATAAAGGAGGCTTCCTACATATCCCATTTGGAAGGGAATCAAAGACCATGTAGTTCAGTACATTGGGTCTTACACCTATAGAGGAGGCCCAGAGGTGCTTCATCAATAATATGTCCATCTGAAGGTTCATGACATTATTTTGGGAATTATACCAAATTGGTGGCCCATAACTATGATATTGATGATGACATGATCACCAAAAACCTATAACCCCATTTGAGTCATGTTTAGTGTGAGAAACAAGAGGAAGATCCATAAATCATCACATTTTCCATCATCCGCTGGTGGATGAGGTTAGGGAAATGAATGAGAGAAAGGGCCTTTTTCCGCCCATCTCCTCTCTTATTTTCGTAACCGAGGGCGGTGGATGGAATGATGGATATGACATCCTATAATAAACACTGTGTTATTAATCAATAAGGGATATCTTTTTTAAAATCCTCCATTCCCCCCTTTCAAATGATGGAAGAGAATAATATGGTGGGGCTACAGACCAAAAATGCAGCTACCTGGCCTGAGGAGCCACATGGCACTACACCTAAAGTGGTAACCAAAATACAATAGAATTTTATAATTGTGAATATTCTTATAATACCTCATGTTAGGTAGATTACCAGTATAACCTCATTTACCATGAGAGTGTATTAGTGAGATCATAAGCATCAAACAAATCCGGGGGCTTTGGTAGAGGTCTTGGCTTGATGGTTTACAAAGGGACTGATTTAGGGATTAGTGTTTTGTGGGAGTGGTTAATGGAGAGGGTTGTTTTGACAGTTCATGAAGGGGGTGAGATAAGAAAAAATGCTATGCAGAAAGGTACTAAGACTAAAGGACCCCATCCTCCATACTATTCACTATGTCGGATGGTGATCTGTAAAGACTTTATCCATATACAGTTCTTGAAAAGTTTATCTGCAAATAACTTTACTATGTGGATGGTTGTCTTCAAAGGGGTTTTCTATGTGGACCACATCTTATTCCCTCTTTTAATTTGTGATATTTAGTAAATGATTACTAATTAAAATCACTTACTCAGACTATCACTCTTTATTTCTTCATTCATCTCCCCAATTCATCAGTCAATGTGTGAGTTTGTTATAGGGGTATAGATGTAACCATTCCTGGGTTGATCAGGGTAATAACAAAACTACTACCTATGAATGATTTAGGTTTGTGGGTGGCCTGAATACAACACCTTTCCACAAAAATTAATTTACATTGGGGGCGGGGGGGGGGGGTGATGCCTCACCTTGCAAATGAAATTTTCATTTGTGAGTATCACAAATTTCAGGCCTCACCCCTCAAATGATCTTTTTTATAGGGTTCTAAGAAATCATGAATTTCATTGCAAAGGGAAATTTGTTTTGGGGGGATCTCTGTGGGAGTGTTATGTTGGAAATAGACTTACATAGTGATTGTGAAATGTGAAATATGGGGTTCTTTTACGACGCCTAGTCTTTAATAATTTTAATCCACATTGCTTTATTGATTTTATTCTAACACTTCCATAAATAAATAATTTATCTTTGAACATTTTAGGACCCATAAAAATGCCCCCATCAGAATGGGGTTTGATAAACATGGATATAAGTCCAATAAAAGGAATAAATCACTCTTATTGGATGCTTTGTGGGGTTTTTGTAAACCCAATGAAGGTCTCATGCCTATAAAAAGGTGTCAGACTCAAATATTTTGTCACTTTGTGAATTAAGTTCCTTGAAGTCCAATATTAGATTTCCCACATAGAATTTTAATTCAAATATCATTTTCTTTGTGGATGGCCTTTTCCACGTAGAGAGGAATCATCGCCTACAAATAGGTACTTCCAGAAACTGTCTATTATCCTTTTTCTGTCAAATGATTCCTATATAGTGATTGAAGTATCCACATAGTGAAATTTCTCAATTATGCAGTTCGTGTAACATGTTATTCAGTTCTTTTGATGAATCTAAAATATTCTTATTGATTTCTCTTACTATAGGGATGAAATGGATCCTATAAAAAATCTCCATTTGATTCTATAAAGAATTCAATTATCATGGATAAGAGGAGGATTGTCATTATTGGGAACATTGAAACCGACCTCTTACATTGTATCATCCCTCAAGAAGGTATTATAAAAAGTCTCCATTCTCTAAAGATCATGGATTATCTATAATGAAATAGATTAACGCTATATAATTTTGGGCTTTAATATGGTTATCCAGTCCCATTATCTAATCAAAACTCTATAATATCATCATGCATTACATGACATGTTGAATAAACCATGTCACACTTCACTATAGTCACTTCATTTTTATCTCATTTATCAATAATCTATGGGAGATACTCTAGGATGTGGATAATCCTTTATCTCTTTAATATATGAAAATAAAAGGACTCTATTCTCAATCATATATCTCTTTGTTCCCTCTTTCCCTTTAAATTTTAAATATAACAATGAAGTTGGATCACTTGTGAGAACATCCATGTGTCAATGTGTGTGTCTTGCAATGATGGGAACATGAAATGTGATATATATATATATTTTAGATTATATGACCTAGAGAATCAGGAATTAAATTTCATCATGTTTTTTCTCTATGTGTTTTTATCCTAACAATTGTTACGTCAATTTTCATTCGAAATTTAGGTTCTTGTAGAACTGATCATTGTAGCTGGTGTTTTAGGTAAAATTTCTTTGACCAATAATTGTGAGGGTAATAATCCCAAATAAGGATTTCATGTTGTTGTCTTTGAAATACCAACCACGTGAATAGCGAAAGAAGATACATCCATTCAAGAGAAAATATAATTCCATAAGTGGTATAAAACACCCAAAGTGTCTACTTCATGAAGCCATATTTTTTCCAGAATGGATAGATCATGTAGAGATCACTGCTAATGAAACTGCTTCACTGGAACGTGAAGCTAGACAGAGTCCCTCTATGAGTCTGATGTTGCTTCATGACTATACGATGTTGAATGAAGTCACTCCATAAGTGCGATGGGGTTGTTACCATTCGAGAAGCCCCCAATTTCTTCATGAACCAATTTATATATTCACCAATATAATTTCCTATTAATACTCACCTCTATCCAACACATAGAGAATAGTGACATGACCTTTCAACTTTTGAATAACTCAAAGTTCACAAAGCACATGAGAATCACAAACCAGACCCTAAATTAATCCTCCATGGTACCTAAGCTTTGATAAAACCCCTTCTATATGTTCTTGAATAACTCCACCTAAAAAGGTTGTGCCTTTAATGAAGATATATTCCCTTCACAGAGGAATAAGTCCCTTATGGTTACTTGAGGATTCAAGAAACATTAATCCTTCACGAAGCACTTTCTTTCTGAACCAAGAATTCATTCTGAAGGAGGATCACTAGGTTTCGTGAAGCCTATTACTTTTCGAATCACTTGACCTATATGAAGTGACTAATATTGAATAATCACCCCTTTGTGATTCCCTATGCTTCTCAAAGCCCTTCTCTGGGGAATCTCCATGTTTCCTCCCTTCTGTTGACACCTCTTCGTGAAGGTTGAGTTCCCAAGGTCCTCACACACATTCTGGATCAATCTAAATTCATTTTAAATCCTTATATGTCATGTTCTCCCCATTCTTGTGGCCCACTCCCCATAAAGTGTATCCCAAGACTCCCATTTACCATTTTATTCTCATTATATGTACACTAAATCCTTTTTTTCTCAATATAGGAATGCTAATGTAGATATCATGATCAACCACCCCTCTACACCATTGAAACCCGGAATTTCTAAATCTATGCCCCTCCCAAAGGAAAATTATCTATAGTTATGTAAGCCCAAGGGGTGAGGAGTGAGTCCCCCACATCTGCACTGCATGATGTAAAACTTAATACAATTAACTTCCTCAACACGCGACATTAAAATGTAGTCTTACCCCATGAAATGTTAATGGGATTTTCTATGAAGGATAATCATGGGATACCACCTTCTCACCCACCATGGGATGAAACTCCACAACTGTGAATGAAAATTCCATTCTTGGTAAACTTTCATGCATAATCCCCACACACCCCATGACACAAGAATATGATACTCCTCGTATGGCTCAAAAGAAACAAGATATTCCTCTTATGGAATTAGATCCACCATTAAAGGAATGAAATCCTTCTAAGGAATATTTCATACATAAAACCCACATCATATCTCATTGTCACATATTTTGTGACATGATATTCATGTCTACTTATTACTCTTATTTCTCACATTGAGCATGAATCACATGAGCTTAGAGGTTAGTAGCGACCATGACACACATTAACTTCCTCATTTGGTCATCCATCATGGAGTAAGCTCTAGCTTCTACCTTCCAAGGGAAGATTACACAAATAATTCACATACCATAAATGATCCACATGCATCCTATTTATGTGTAAGACCCATCATGTCCCCATACCCACATAGATTTCATGCGTAAGCCCAAACCTGATGGGCCTCTTTCAGTGTAATTCCCAATTCCCTTTTTCAAACCATGTGGGAGTTGATTCCCAATTAACTAGGATACATTGGAATCCTCTCTGAAGTCCAAACCCACCATTCCATTTTCTTCACCCATTCCATTGAAAACCCAACACTCCATCCACATCCACCCTAATTTTTCACAGGCCTCCATGTCCTGGTAAGATCATGCCACCCACTCAGGCATTTCAATTTGAAAGACCCTGACAATATAACTAATAATAATCCCCTTGAGAATGGAATCTTTCATGCATAATCCACACACCATATGTCATTAGTACAACCTTTAAAATGCAAGTGTCCTTACCACATGATGCTAAACTACATGGACTCTTCCTATCATGTGACCTTATACTCTGGCATCAAACTACTTGAGTTTTGATCCTTGTCTCCTAAGTAGGGTCTGTAGGATGCATCTCTAAGGTAAAATACCAATCAACGATAAAGGTTAGTGTCCCCATATTAGGGTTAAACCTCCATAATCCACCTTAAAAGGTGTTCCGATCAGCCTTCACGGTGTAAAATCTTCCCTTTATGGGAAACACCCCTTGAATGATCCTCCCCATGGAATTTTGATCCATCCACTGTTAAACATTTTAGGTGTTCTATCCTTGGGAAGATCCTCTTAGATCCACCTCTATGGGGCATTATGATCAGCCTCATTCCATCTCTAGAATATTTTAAACTTGTGACTCATCTCATACTACTACATCTTACCAAGAATGGGATGCATGAGGTTAATGCCTTGGAAGATATGTTCCTATAGCACTTACTACCTCATGTTAAAAATGGGATGCATGAGGTTAAATCCTTCTAAGTTATTTCTTTAGCATCATATACATTGTGATCAACATGGGATGCCTTAGGTTCTATGCCTAAATATTCCTCCATGAGATTCCCTTCTATGTAGAAGAACATGGGTGTCCAATTTTCTAAGTGGCCAGACATGCCAACAATGACCAATGCGACTACTCTCCTGACTAAAGGTTTCTACCCTATCAAGACCCATTGGAATGTTGTAGACGCCGGAAAAGTCCGTTGCTCCCAAACGAAGCTCCGGATGCGGAAAGCGAGGTCATATTTGGAGTCGGAAGGATGTTTCGGAGGGCCCGGAGGCCTTGCGCGGAATTTCAGAGGCACGCGCGCAAAGGGGATGTTCCGCGCGCAAACCCCCCGGGATGCGCGCAATGCGCCGGTCCGGCGCGCAATTCTGCGCGCCGCGGGTCCGCGCGACTCCCTTACGCGCCGCGCCCGATTCCGCGCCCGCGAGAAGAATTTCGCGCTCGCACCCTGGATTCCGCGCCCGGGGTTGCCTATAAATACAAGGCGACCCCCAACGTTTCAAAGGTTGCTGGAAGTCGAAACGTCTCCCGTGCGCGCAATTCAACCCCTTCCGCGCGCAATGACGAACTTCAGGTAACCTCCTTTCTTTCGCGCAAGAAAGCCTCGGGGTCCGCCTTCGCGCGCAATCCCCGCTGGCTCCTTTCATTTGAATAAAAACTCACCCTAAGGCCTTTGCGCGCAAAAGAACCCGCTTGCGCGCAATTGCCCCCGGGGTGCGCGCAATCCGGCCTGATTGCGCGCACCCCCCTTCTTTCAAGTGGCCATTCGTTAAAGAATGAGCCGTTGCCCCCGCGCGCTATCCGAAGCCCGGTGTGAGCAATCTCAAGCATCCGCGCGCAAGGCGCTGGCCCAATTGCGCGCCAGCCGCCCCGATTGCGCGCCGGCCCGCAGTATTGCGCGCAAAGCTTCCTTTTTGCGCGCAATCTGCCAGGGTCGTCCCCGTTGACCTCCTAAGGTTACCCGCCTGTGTGGCACCCGATGATTCTCATCCCGGGTGCCCGCACCGTGCGTTGTCTTCCCGTGCGGCCCTCCAGGCTTGCGCGAAGTGACACGCACCTATGTCCAGCATGACGTTAAACTGCATACTCGTCCAGCATGACGTTAAACTGCATATACGTCCTGCACGACGTTAAACTGTACATCGTCCGTGCTGCAAGACGTTAAACTGCCAAGTGCCTCGTCCTCAACACATGACGTTAAACTGTACTTCGTCTGGCAAGACGCTAAACCGTCCGCAACCTGATCCCGTGCTCCGCACGCAGGGTCTCCCCCGGTTTGGACGTGGCCCCCACCCGCTCGTCTCTGCAGGGATGTCGGGATTGTCCCCCTTTTGGGACGATTTAATGGGAGTGGCTTTTCCCTACGGGGGCAGGGTATTACAAACCCCTAGTTTCTCGTGGGAGGTTGCACATGTGTATCTCCATTGCACCTCCCCACTGCCGAAGCCAGTAGAGGGTCTGACTGGGATCGAGGTGTCTTTTGCTTTCGGTCCAAGTCCCTTCCAACTGAGTTTTGCAGTATCCGGGCCGCCCCAAGTGCGTAAGTCCTGACAGAATGAACTACGTGGACTTTGATCCCTGTCTTCTATACAGGGTACGTAGGAAGCCTCCCTGAGGCCCAAGCCCACCACCTGGTCGTTCCGGTCGTATTTACGTCCGTTCGTCCATCAGTGGACCCCTCCAGGGTTCACGCTTGCGTTGATTCACCTATGAATCCGCCCCTGTGGAAGACTGCCCGTGTGTATCTCCACGGTGCCTCCCCACAGCCCCCCTTTTCCATTTCCCCTTTTATCGTCCAGCATGACGTGAAACTGTGATCCACCCGGCCGTTCCATCCCCCCTCCGTGCGAGGTGGTTCGGTTCAATCCTCCGCCCGGCGGCCTCGACCTCTTCGTGAGTCGGCTTGCCGACGTCCAGCATGACGTTAAACTGTATGCCCGAACTACGTTGACTTTGATCCGTGTTAACGCGCGGTACGTAGGAAGCCCCTCTGGGGTCCAAGCTCTTTACTCCATCATCCACCCTGATCCTTACCCGGGCCGCCACATCCCGGTGGGGTCATGCCACTTCACTTCACTCCACGTTACTTGGGAAGCCGCCCATGTGCTGGCCCCAGCGTCGGAGGTTCCCCGCAAGGGGTTCTGTCATCTGATCCACTTTTCGTGTTGATCGGTCCGATGCCGTCCCCGCTGGACGTTAAACTCGCGGCATACCCCGTGTTAAACACGGGAAGCTGAGGAAAACCTCAGGTGACACAGTTCCCCGCACCTAGTACGGGATGCCTCAGGCCATCGTGCCTTCGAGAAGCCCTATTAGGGACGGAAGACAGACGTGCAGAGCCGCAGTGTTACGACACGCCCCCAGCACCCAGAGCCACCCGGCCTTCTCACCGCAGGTTGCTGCCCCGCCCAGACTCCTTGGAACGTCCGGGCGGAAGCAGCGTAATTAACCGGTGTCCATGAAGATATGGCGCCGGGAACGAGATTCACGAACATTCTTAAGTCTATGAGGGAGACCCGGATTAGGCGACAAGTTCCGAGGAGACGTCCAAGGAAGGAGAAGCCGACATCCCATCATCCCGGTTTCGATCAAGGAGCAGACGCCCCTGAATAAGGGACGGATGCCGCCCGCCCTTGGAAAGCGGGACTGCGGGACCACAAGCCGCGCGCCCATCCCCTCGGGTTGACGGGTGCACGCGCGAACGCGTCCTGGCGGAACAGCGTAACCCGACGCACATCCGCACCGAAACAGAAAAATGGTGAACCCGACGTGAATCTCTTCTCCTCGATACAAAGACCGATGGCTTTCAGAGGTGTTGGAAGACCGGCGTGTTGCCCGGCCAAGCATTCAGTCTTACCCGCCAGGGGCTGGGGAAGGGACATCGGGCACTCCGTCTCGCAACGTCGAGGGCCTGGGTTCCCCCCACGGAAGGCGTCGTGGCGCTAATGGTTGGTTGTCGATTCCTTTTTCCTGTCAGTATTAATGGGTCATTCTCCCTGCTTTCAGAAATCAGGTCGCCCGATCTAGTGCCCGAACGCCACCCGCCCACTGGCGCAGGGACAGGGGAAACACCGACGCGGCTACTCCGCGCGGTCCCGCCCGTTCCACAGCCGTCCCAGTAGCCGCAATTGCGGGACGACCACGCCCTCTCTCCCCCTCGGAGGTCATCCAGAGAAGGGTGATCAACACCCTGGTGCGGAGATACGAGGAAGAGGGAGTCATCCCCACTAGGGAAATGGCTCGCCTAGACCTTGAGGAGGCTGCGCCTCGCCACCACCGCCGCCCCCGAGGGCCGCGCAGGGAGGCACCGCCGCCTACCTCAACGTCCAACCGCTTCGGGAGCTTATCCCCGGAGCGCTCTGACAGTTCCCTTCCCTATGCGGATGAAGTGGAAGATGCCCAGGATCACCCTATCCGAGGTCCGCTCCAGGGATCCACGATAAGGGCTCCCGCCAGGCCACGGCGACATCGCCGCCAGGCCCCTCAAGTCGAGGAACAGGCTCTCCACCTGCCCGTGCCGCTCATCCCGGCTCGTCTGTCTCGACGCCAACGTCGGGCACGAGCGGAAGAGGATGCCCACCTTGGGGCTCTAGCAACAGCGGCCGCATTGGCCCAAGCCACTGCTGGCTCCAGTCGCCAGGCCTCTGCGCATCCTGAGCGGGGGAACTCCTATGCCCGACCCGGATCGAGGCCCCGACCGCCCCAAAGGCAGGTTGGGTTGACTCTCCCGGTTGCTGGCACTGGCAGTAGCCACCGCGGACCACCTCGCGGTAGCGCTATTCACCGGCAGGATCTACTCTGTGTGGCCGATCCAGGAGGCATGGGTCATCCCACCTCCCGATCCCGGCCCGGAGTCCTGCCCGGGATCATCTCTCCCCGCGTCCCCTTTGATATCTGTCCCGGTGCCCCTCGCACCTTGGTTCCCAGTCCTCTCGGCCCCAGCACCAGTGCGGCCGGAGGACGCCAGGACAGAGATCAGCCCTGCCCCGAAGAACCACCCAGGGGCAGGAAGGCAAGGCGTCGACGCCGAGGGAAGAATGTTGCGGAGTTCCGGACAGAGATCCGACCGGTTTGCTTCTCTGACTCAGAGGCAGAGTACGATTCGGCGACAGAGCCCCTTCCCCAATCCCGCCAGTCAAGGGCAGGGGTAGGAATGCGGCACGTCAGCCTCGTGCTCCCCGAGAGCGAGATCGATGTGATCCCCGCGTCTCTCCGAAGGTATATCCGGAGTAACGAGGGCCTGGTAGACCCCCAAGGATCAAACTTGCGGTTGGTACCGGCCCCTCCGGAAGTGCCTTCCGTCTCGATCAGAGAAGCCAGAGACTTTTTCTGGGGACCGACGGTCGAACCACGATCTGGTGCGCCCTCGGCGAGCACCGATGCTACGGCAGGATGTTCGCTCGCCGGCCCGTCCTATCGTGATGTGGTAGCTGGGGCACCGCCACCCTCAGGGGGAGGCCCGGGATATGGAGGCCAATCGGCCTGCTCGCCGTATTCACCGCCGGCCAGCCCGTCGGCCCGACGGCCCGCCTCGGCACCACTACCAGTTCCCCGTCCGTTCCCAGCCATGGAAGAGGACCGAGGAGATCTGGGTCCCGAGTTTGAGTCGTGGAGCTTCTGGACCGTCCTTGCAGAGGGCCACTTCCCTGAGAAGTTTTGGCCAGTCGCAGGACCGGGCTTTGATGCACCCGAATCGCTCACCCCGGATGAGTTCGAGTGCTTCCGCCGAACTCTCCGGGAGACTCACTCCCGTCTTCACTGCCTACAAATGCCATACCCCGGGAGTCAACTACACCTGGAGGATATTGGTGAGCAGTGCCGTCAAATTGACCTGGCCATGCTCCCCGCGGTTCGGCACCCCGGGTCATTTGGGCACCACGAGGCCCTCCAACAACGATGCGTTGAGTGCTTTCAAGTACTCCGCAAAGTTATCGAGGAAGCCACTCCCCACGTGTATATCCGTGGATGGGGGCAGTACGCTGCCCTACGCTTCAGTGTGATTCGCCGACAGCCCGATTCGTTGGGTGGCCCTGAGGGTATATCCCCAGGGACAGGAACAGTCAATATGGCTGACCTGTCGGGAGAGGGGAACGACTTGGAACTTCTCGACGGGGGCTTCCCCCCCGAAGACAAGCCGTCGTCAGACCCATCAGTGAGAGTTACTCGTCATCAGAGGAACCTTCTGGGGCTCCCCGCACCCACTGAAGCACTGACGTTGAGCCGAAACGTCAGCAAAGGAAAAGAGCACAGCGAGGCTATAAGGCCCGCCGACCCATCTGCCTCCATGCGGAAGGCAGAGGAGGATCCCGAGAAGGCTACGCTACGTCAGCAGCTCGCCGAACAGAAGAGGCTGGTTGACCAGCTCCTCGCCGAGCGCGCTGCAGAACGGCGGCCTGACTACGGTGATCCCAGGCCAGGGCAGCAGGGACCGGAACAACCACCCCTCGATGAGACTCTCCCGGGCAACCGTGATTACGCCGTGTTCGCCGACAGGAGAGAGGCCATTGCCTACGGCAAGAGGGCGCGGTATGTTTCGCCACACCCTCCCGAGCGGCGCGACTACCCGGGAGATCCCGCTCGGATTCCTCCCGCTGCCCCAAGGGCCGCTCCGCCAGCCATCCCACGAGCTGCCGAGTTCGACGATCCGGTCGACGACCCGATTGAAGGGCCATGCAATGCGCTCGTGGTTAGAGATCCTCGCCAGGACTGGAACCCATGTCCGGACGATCCGATGGCGGCACTCATTGCCCGCTTGGAAGCCTTGGAGACTCGGCAGGTGGCGATCCCACCGGACGGCAAGCCATACCCAGCATGGGTGGATGACATGCCGGCGCCTCCGGGATTCGGGAATCCCACTTTCGCCCCCTTCAACGGGACCGGAGATCCGCCACAACATTTGGCCCATTTCAACTCGAGGTGCGGGCCTATGTTGGGGACTCCGGCGCAGCAAGAGGCCGCTAAGCTTCGCTGCTTTGTCCAGACACTGGAAGGGCCAGCATTTGTCTGGTACAGCCAGCTCCCCGTCGGGTCGGTAACCAGCTGGGAGGACCTCCGTAGACAGTTCCTCTACCAGTTCAGTTCCACGACCCGGAAGACGAGTATCGCATACCTCTTCAAGTGCAAGCAGAGGCCTGATGAGCGAGTCGCGGACTTCGTCGCCCGATGGAAGGGTCTCACGTATTCCCTTGACATGCCATTGACTCAGGAGCAGTTGCTGACAATGTGCGTCGGGAACGTCAAGACCGAGCTGGTCCCTTCCCTGATTACTCAGAATTACCCCGGAGGGTTCAGGGACTTCTCAGACAAAGCTCAACGTCTTGAGGAAGCCCTGCAACAGGCCAGCCAGGCACACCCGCTGCCTCCTATGATTCCTGCAAGGAGAGCCAGCAGGGCTGAGCCCGCTGCTGTGGCCCAGATAGAGGCTCCCAGGCCGTTGGAGCTGCTGCCGGTGAGGCCAGCTCCGCAGCCTCACAGGAATCCGCCTCCACGGGCTCAGTTCCCGGCCCAGCAACGGCAGCCTCAGAACCGGCCGGCCCCTCCGCGTAATGTACCGCCGCAACCCCGGCGAGATAATCAGGGTCCACCTCCTCGGCAGGCCCCTCCGGCCCCTCGTCAAGACCGCGCTCCCAGGGGCCCGCGACACCTGACGTACTCATTCCATGAGGATCAGGTCCCCGGTTATTTCCGGAGCGCCCTGGAGCAGAGGATTGTGCGACTGCCTGAGTGTTGGAAGCCAGAGGAGGCACATCTCACGGATAACCCCCGCTACTGCCCCTACCATCGGGCCCTGGGGCACACCATCCAGCGGTGCTATGTGTTTAAGGACTGGCTCCAAGACCAGATTAACAACAATGTAATCAGGTTGGGCCCAGCTCCAGCACATGTAGCGGGCGTGTTCGTGGGATCAGATGACGATAGTGGCAACGAGGACGAATGGCAACTGGTCTCCGACCGCGGGTCCCAGAAGTATAATAACTGGATGGCCCGCAAGACGACCATTCGCGCCCAGGGAATCATCCGTGCGCGCTTGAATCAGCCTGAGCCCCCAGAACCTGCGGGTGCTGCTTCGGCATCGTCGTCCCAGTCTGCCTCCTCCAAGAGGAGCAAACGGCGGCAGCGCAAGAAGGAAGAGCGCGCCCCGCCAGTTC
Organism: Viscum album; assembly: GCA_963277665.1. Taxonomy (NCBI): domain Eukaryota; kingdom Viridiplantae; phylum Streptophyta; class Magnoliopsida; order Santalales; family Viscaceae; genus Viscum; species Viscum album. Next base: position 1,085,748,749 of record OY728134.1, on the reverse strand, counting down.
CGCCACTATCCCGTACTCTCGGCGATTTCATGCCCCCGGGGATGGGGGTCCCTCCTCGGATCCGCCCGGTGATGGATGATTCGTCCGACGACGGTATTGGGTACGCTTCGGTTAACACCGTCGAGCTGGTAAATCCCTTTTCGGTTCCCGACGTTGAAGAACACCAGGTGGACCTCCCTAGCGTCCCCGGTCGTCGCCACCGTCGGAAGAACCGCAGCAGCAGGAGTCGCCGGGGCACAGCCGTCGGTACCTCCGGCCAGGCCGTGCACGCCACTGAGACTAGGCGGCAGGCTCAAGATCGAGCTCAACGTGCGCAGGCTCCCCATCCGGGGATGACGGATTCGCCTCCGCCACTGTTTGTGGTATGGGACCGGGCAGAACCGCCTCAGCCGCGTCGCGACCAGCTCCGCCCTGCCACAAGTCCATCCCGGCCTCCTGACTCCAGTACGGTGACCATTTCCCGGACTGCGACCAGTGAACAGCGAGATGCGCCAAGTACCAGTCGGCCGCCGATCCAACCGGTAAGGCCCGTCATGCCACCAACCGCAGAGCAATCTCCTGCAACCAGGAGCTCGCGCTTGGCCAAAAAGTATGATGTCCTGAAGCACTTGGCCGACATCCCAGCAAGGCTCTCCATCCTTGAGGCTCTGCGCATGTCATCTGAGATGCGCGAGGCACTCGCTGAAGCCCTGAAGAGCCCCCTCCAGTTCGAGACAGAGGTTGCGGCTGCAGAGGCCTTCCACGCCGAAACGATCGAGGACGCCGAATGTCAGGCAGTTATCTCGTTCTCTGGTAAGGATGAAGACCCTCCTATACAGGGACACATTCGTCCGCTGTATGTCACCGGCCAGTTCAACGGCCTTGAAGTCCGGCGCTGTCTTGTCGACACGGGGTCCGGGATTAATCTGATTCCAACTCGGACGCTCCGGAGATTGGGGTTGTCTGAGGATGACTTGATTCCCTCCGACCTCAGGATCCAGGGGTACGACCGCACCGAGCAAACCCCGGTCGGCAAGATACGTTTGAAGACCCAGTTCGGTGACTTGGTTGCCAACACCGAATTCATGGTAGTCTCTCAGGACACTGCGTATAACGCATTGATGGGCAGGCCATGGCTTCACCTTCATGCGGCGGTTCCCTCGTCATACCACCAATGCCTCAAATACTCCCTTAATGGTCGAGTAGGCGTGCTTCAAGGAGATGCCTCTCCTTTTGCCTCATGTGAAGCCCGCTATCTGGACGCGGACTATTACAAGAGCAAGGATAAGCAGATCCTGGCAGGTGAGGTTGAGCCTGTCGCTGTTGCAAGCGATCCCTGGGCAAGTCTGGATGACGCTTACGTCCTCCCGATTCACTGGTTGGACGTCGCCATGGTCTTGACGGTCCGCGAGTCTCCTGATGAGACGGCCGCGACCGCCCGCGCCAGCACCAGTGGCCCAGCAGGATCTGGTAGCCCCAATGCAGTTTCCAACGCAGTCTCTCCCGTGGATGATCCCTCTCCGAGTGGAGAGGGTATGGAAGACGCACCCCCAGCCTTTGAGGAGGGCGTCCCCGCCACGGTCGATGAGTTAATACAGGTGAACCTTGGAACCGAGGCCGATCCAAGACCCACGTTGGTTAGTGCCGCCATGCCCTCTGAGGAGCGGCAGCAGTACGTGGACTTTCTCAGGCAGCACCGTGATGTGTTCGCTTGGGGCTATGACGAGATGCCGGGGCTAGATCCTCAGGTAGCCGTCCACCGCCTAGGTCTCCCGGCGAACCATCGCGGGTTCAAGCAGCCTCCCAGGAAGATGCACCCATCCCACGGTGCCATGGTTGAGGCCGAAGTTGACAAGCTTATCAAAGCCAACTTCGTGAGGGAAGTTCAGTACCCCAAATGGCTGGCCAACATTGTGCCGGTCAGGAAGAAGAACGGGCAGATTAGAGTCTGCATCGACTTCCGCGATCTCAACCGCCACTGTCCGAAGGATGATTTTCCCCTTCCAGTGACAGAGCTGTTGATTGATGCCACAGCAGGGTTCCAAGCCCTCTCCTTCATGGATGGATACTCCGGATACAACCAAATTCGGATGGCCCCTGAGGATGAGGAGTTCACTGCCTTCAGGGCCCCCCAAGGTACCTTTTGCTACCGGGTCATGCCCTTCGGCCTGAAGAATGCAGGTGCCACCTATCAACGGGCGATGCACCGCATATTCAAGCCAATCCTCGGCACACTGGTGGAATGCTACGTCGACGACTTGGTTGTCAAATCGCGCCAGCGTCAGGACCATCTCAAAGATCTTGAGAAAGTGTTCAGCTTCCTCCGGTCTCGCTGCCTGAAGATGAACCCGTTGAAGTGTGCCTTTGGGGTCACCTCCGGAAAGTTCCTTGGATTTGTGGTAAGATACCGGGGTATTGAGATCGACCCAGAGAAAATCAGGGCGATTAGCCAGATGCCTCCCCCGGGTACCGTCCGGGAACTGCAAGGGTTCCAAGGCCACTTAGCCTATATACGCCGATTCATCGCGAATCTGGCCGGCAAGTGTAAGCCCTTTTCTCGGCTTATGAAGAAGGGTGTCACCTATGTATGGGATAAAGAGTGTCAGACCGCTTTCGAGGAAATCAAGCAGTACCTGCTTCAACCTCCGGTCCTGATGCCGCCTGTATCCGGAAAGCCGCTGGTCCTTTATGTGACCGCCCTGGAACGGTCCCTGGGTGCCCTTCTCGCCCAGAAGAACAACGAGGGAACAGAGAATAGCCTCTATTACCTCAGTCGCATGCTCCTCGATGCGGAGGTTAGGTATTCCCCCATCGAGAAGAGCTGCCTGGCGCTCGTATTTGCCGTACAGAAATTACGGCACTACTTGCAGCACCATGAGGTACAGTTGGTTTCTCGGGTAGACCCGTTGAAATATATCCTGAGCCGACCTATGTTGACTGGCCGTCTAGCGCGGTGGGCTGTGATTCTCCAGCAGTTCGACATCAGGTATGTGTCTCAGAAGGCCATCAAAGGGCAAGCGTTGGCAGACTTTCTGGCCGCTCACCCGACCTCCGCGGATCAGCCGCTGGATCTAGGCTTTCCTGATGAGACCATTCTCTCGGTTGATCGAGCCGATCCATGCTGGCAGATGCACTTTGACGGTGCCTCCCGGAGCCCCACCGGTAGGAGACTCGATAATCCTAAGCTCAACAGAGTGGGCTTGGGTATCGTCTTCATTACCCCGGAGCGAGCCGTGCTGCCATACTCTTTCCTGTTGTCAGAGGGCTGTACCAACAATGAGGCGGAATACCATGCCCTCATCACCGGCCTCGAGTTAGCTCTCGAGATCGACGTGCCCCATCTGTGTGTGAAAGGGGACTCCGAGCTGGTCATTAAGCAGATCAATGGCGACTATGTTGTCAGGAAGCCGGAACTTGTGCCATTGTTGGAGTGCACCCTCCTTCTGATGGCCCGGTTCCCTTCTCGGCCAGAAATTGTCCATATTCCCCGGTCGCAGAACGGTCGAGCAGATGCTTTGGCCAGCCTGGCTGCGTCACTTGCGGAACCTGAACAGGACAACCTGATCGTCCGCGTGACGCGCCGCAGGCTCATCGCTCCCGTTATCCCGGAAGAAGATCGCGGCCCGTTGGTAAGTAATCTCACCACGGTTGCCCCTATGCCCGGAGCCCCGAGTACCCCAGATATAGCAGTCGGATCAGCCCCTGATTGGAGGACACCTTTGGTTGAGTACCTCCAACATGGCATTCTTCCGTCAGATCGGGCCGAGCGCGAGCGAGTTCGACGCCGCGCATCGCAGTTCGTCCTCCAGAGCAGTCCCGGCCTGGAGCAGATCCTCTACAAACCCGGATTTGATGGTGTTCTCCTCCGTTGCCTTCAGGGAGTTGAGATCCCACGAGTCATGCAAGAGGTTCATGCTGGTTCATGCGGCGCCCACCAAACTGGGCCGAAGCTGTCCCACCAGATTCGGAGGTTGGGATACTTCTGGCCCTCTATGATCCATGACTGCATCGAGTACGCCAGGAGGTGCCATGCATGCCAGGTTCACGCGAACTTTGTGCATCGGCCGCCGGAGCCTCTCCATACCACAAGGTATTCCTGGCCCTTTGCAGTCTGGGGACTGGACGTTGTGGGACCTTACCCGCCGGCGACAGCTCGCCAGTGCCGGTTCATTCTGACCGCCACGGACTTCTTCTCCAAATGGGCAGAAGCGATTCCGCTCAGAGAGGTCAAATCCTGTTCGATCGCTGACTTCGTGACCTCCAACATCATCTATAGATTTGGAGTGCCTCACGCTATCCTCACGGATAACGGAACCAATTTCCGAGCAGCCGAGTTGAAGAAGTTGTACGCCAAGTATAACATCCGCTCGAACCATACATCTCGCTATCATGCACAGGCGAATGGACAGATCGAGGCGTTTAACAAAACCCTCTCTAACATTCTGCAAAAGATGGTTGGTCAGAACAAGAAGAGTTGGCCGGACAAGCTCCCCAACGCCCTCTGGGCTTATCGGACGACGACTCGCAATTCCACCCAGATGACCCCTTATTCCCTGGTGTATGGAGCTGAGGCCGTCCTGCCCATCGAGATCCAGTTACCGTCCTTGCGCACTGCGGTCTACGACCAGCAAGCGCCGGACAGAGTTGCTGAAGCCCGTCTAGTCGAGTTGGAAGCACTGGATGAGAATAGACTTCGCGCTTTGCACAACTTGGAGAGGCATCAAAGCAGGATGGCTCGAGCTTTCAATAAGAAGGTTCGCCTCCGCTCCTTCCTACAGGGTGATCTAGTGCTAGCCCTAAGAGCACCGATGATCCCCGGCAGGAAGCCGCCCAAGTTGGAGCCCAAGTGGGAGGGACCTTTTGTTGTCCACAAGGTCTATCCCAATGGCGCGTACTCCCTAGCGACTATGGATGGTGAGCGTGTCACTCCTCCCACCAACGCTAGGTTCCTCAAGCAATACTTTGCCTGAGTGTCACCACGTCCTGCACGACGTTAAACTGCATTCGTCCAGGCTACAAGACATTAAACTGTTCAGCATTCGTCCGCGCTGCAAGACGTTAAACTGCCAAGTGCTTCGTCCCGCATGACGCTAAACTGCACTACGTCCGAGCTACAAGACGTTAAACTGTTCAGCATTCGTCCTGCATGACGTTAAACTGCCTCTCCAGAACTACGTGCGGCTTGATTCCCATCCTTATGGGATACGTAGGACCGCCTGAACCCTCGTGTTTCAGGCCCAGCCCCATCCTTCGGGAATTTCCATCCCATCTCGGGCCCTTGGCCCAGTTGCCCCGGGGTGTGCGGCGTATGGTGTGAGTGCGGGGCTATGCCCTCATTCACGTCGGTTTGTTCGTCACGCTGTACGCCCCCCTCCACGTTTGGGGATGCCTTCTGCTCCCCCCTTCTTTTTTCCTCATCGTCCTGCATGACGTTAAACTGCACTTCAAGAACTACGTATGGCTTGATTCCCATCCTTATGGGATACGTAGGACCGCCTGGACATCATGTTTCAGGCCCAGCCCCATTTCCCGGGAATCCCTATCCCGCGTTGGGCCTCTGGCCCCAGTTCCCCTCCTTTTTGTGCGAGGCGTATCGCGTGAGCGGGGGATTATGTCCTCATTCGCGTCGGTCTACTGGCCGCGCCGTACGCCTCCCCCGTGTGTGGGACTACCTCACACCCCTCATCGTCCTGCATGACGTTAAACTGCCTTTCAAGAACTACGTATGGCTTGATTCCCATCCTTATGGGATACGTAGGACCGCCTGGACGCTTGTGTCTCAGGTCCAGCCCCGTCTCTTGGTTGATCACGGGGACCTGCCCCCCTTCGGTTGCTCTCAGGGTGAGTCCTCCGACCCTTTCCGGAGATCTGTTAACATGTTTTGGGGTGCTTCGGTCTATGACTCGTAGTGTCAGATTCAATCCCGACAAGTCCTGTGTTGCTTGTCAGGCCTCGCGCTTCCTCTTGTTCGAGCCTTCACTCAAAGGGATCCTCGTTAGCGGTTTGGGTACGATGCCTCAGTGCTCTCCCACCGCTCCGGGTCGATTTACCGGCGGGTCTTGGGCCGCAAATCGATATGAATCCTGCGATTGAGCGGTTGATGCTCGTTTGCTTGCCCCGTCTTAGGCTGACGCGATCGGATGTTGTGTTGCGAATGCGTCAGCAACGTCCTTGATCGCCATGTCAGCTCTCTCGGGCTCTGAACATTGGTTGCGCAGTCCTCATCACACTCCGCCTTTGTGCGTTGTAGTGGGATCTTGACACTCTCTTCATACCGACCTCCGGTACGCCTCTACACGTTAGGCAGACCAACCAGGGTAATGATGTCGTTCGAGGCTCCCATGATCTGAGCACCAAGGATATATGCAGATATCCTCCCTAAGGGCCATGCGTAGCTGGACCCTCGTCCCCATAAGGAGGAGGGAGTCGCCCGAACAATTGCGTTCTGGGCCCAGTATATCTGGAGGCTAGCATCTCTGCCCCTCGGGTGATGGACACACGCAGACCCCCATCCCAAGACTCTTCTCCTGGAATCGTGCGTGACCGCAGGGCTGGGTATGCTCCCACCTCCGCCGTGTCCGCCGTACCGCGGTAAGCGGATTCCTCCATGGTCCGAACCACACGACCTTAAACTGTGTTGTCTGGTCCTACCACACGACCGTAAACTGTGATCGTCTTGGCCGCCCGACGAGAAACGGCACTGCATCGTGATGTCCTCCTCAGGGGACACTCATGTTGGGCGCTGGTTAATGACCACGCCATTCATCAATGCCTTCCATGGCTTGATTATTGTGGCGACGCCAGAGATTTCTCAATCACGGGCATGTCGCCGCACAAAGAAAAACCATTCATCTTTAAGGACAAACAAGAAATATCAAATGCCGCTCCTTTTGTGTGCGAGGGTCAGACCCGCACTCTTCCCCGCGCTGGTGCCCGATTGTGTTGCACCGCGCTTCAAGAACTACGTGCGGCTTGATTCCAATCCTTATGGGATACGTAGGAACGCCCGGATGTTTGAAACTTCGGGTCCAGCCCCCCACCTCTTAGAGATTCCCCCTTCTCTGGGGAATCCGCCGCCTTCAGGTCACCCTCAAGGCGTGTTCCCCGACCCCTTGCCGTGGTCCACCGGTGTCAAGAGTACTCTGGTTTATTGCCAGGAGGGTCAGGATCCGCTTGGTCAGGTTTCCTCCACTTTTCAGGCTTCGTGCTCCCTTTCATTCGGACCCATCGTCTACGCCCTGGGTGGAGCCCCCGTGAACGGTTCGGACACAATGCCTCAGTGCTCTCCCACCGACTCGGGCCGGTACCCCCAATGGCCTCGGGCAGCAAATTGATATAAATCCTGCGATTGAGCGGTCGATGCTCGTTTGCTGCCTCATTCCACCAACGGTTGGTGCGATGTTGATGCTGCTTTTCCGCCACGGTCGGCAGTATTCTCATATCGTCACGCCGGTGCTCCCGGTCCTCGAGTGAATGGCCGCATGATTCACATTTTCCACCTCCCATTCTGACCAGGCGAAACCTCGACACTCTTGACACTATCCCTCAGTGCATCTTCGCATATCCAGGGGATATGACCACGATGTGGCGTGCTTTGAGCCCTTCTGGTCCGAGCTCTAAGACCTTAAACTAAGATCTCCCCTTATGGTCCGAGCTCTAAGACCTTAAACTAAGATCCCCCCTTTATGGTCCGAGCTCTAAGACCTTAAACTAAGATCTCCCCTTATGGTCCGAGCTCTAAGACCTTAAACTAAGATCCCCCCTTCTGGTCCGAGCTCTAAGACCTTAAACTAAGATCTCCCCTTCTGGTCCGAGCTCTAAGACCTTAAACTAAGATCTAGCCCTTATGGTCCGAGCTCTAAGACCTTAAACTAAGATCCTCTAGCCCTCATGGTCCGAGCTCTAAGACCTTAAACTAAGATCCTCCACCTTTATGGTCCGAGCTCTAAGACCTTAAACTAAGATCCAGCCCTTATGGTCCGAGCTCTAAGACCCTAAACTAAGATCTACCCCAAATGGGGTCCTACGTCCTGCATGACGTTAAACTGCACTCATAGAACTACGTGCGGCTTGATCTCCAGCCTGATGGAGTACGTAGGAACGCCCGGACATTTCGACTCGGGTCCAGCCTCAGGGATCGATAAGTCCCGCCCCTCCTCGTCGCCGGCCGTCTGGCCTGACTTCGGGTAGAGTGGTGCAGTTGTGATATTCTCCCCGATTCAGCTCGGGATGCCCCATCGCAATGATGGGAAGCGACAGTTTCCTCGTCAGAGAGGTGCTGTCTGAGAATTGAGGTGACTCACGGCCAGATTAGTGCATCCGCCCAATACGCTTTCCCCACGGTGGCGCAATTTTGAGAGCGTTGGATTCTGTCCGAACAAATCGTCACTTCGCCCCACGCTTCGCATGCCCTGTTGATCTGGATTTTCCACCCTTGTGTCTGAAGGAACCCCAAAGCGGTATTCATGATGACATGTGGTCCGCCTCCTGCAATATGAATGATGGCCTTTTTCGGTCCGTCTATTGCAGTTGTTATGGTCGATCCACTGTCCGCCTACCGTCTTGGGCATTTCCTGGAAGGCCGATCGTTGTGGATGTCTGGATTCGGGACACGCGATTCACCCTTTCTCATTTCCCTATGTTCGGATAAAATCTCAACGCCCCTAGCGTTGTCCCGCTCGTGTGTTGGAACAAGTTGGGGGACGATACATTGGTTAGGTCTGAGGTCTCCTTTCCCAGGAATGACCTCCCTCTTTTCTCCAGAAACCCAGGCCCAATTATGGATGCCTGATGCTTGGTTAACGCTCCCACGAGACAATTTGTGGTTGAGCATGTTAAACCAAAAGACGCAGATAAATATGGCGATTCGTACAAGTGGATCAAATATTAAGTAGCGGAAGCAAATGTTCTGGGAATGGCAAAAAACAGCCCTTAGGGATTAGCGTGCTGAATGAGTCTTTCTAATGCCGCTACCCTTTGGCTGGTGGCCTCCAGGGCTGCTTCTCGTTCTCTGCGTGCCCTCTCCTCGTCGGCGGTCGCAGCACGCAGTTCGTCAATCCTGGCCTGTGCACGCTCCCGCTCGACTTGGAGTGTGACCATCTGTTGGCCCGCCTCCGTCAGCTGTACCTGAGCGTCGATCAGTTGTGCCGATAGTTGCTCCACAAGCTCGGTACATGCTGCGACGAAGGCCTCCTTCTCTGCCGCCTGCCCTTCGAGGCGCCGGACTTCCTGCTCTGCCGCGATGAGCGCCTGCGTGCTCTCCGACATGTCCCGACTTTGTGCGACGTCGGCACGCCGGCGGCTCTCGCGCATCTTCTCGGCCATGAAATCACGGACCGTCAGATGGAGGCGTTGAGCATCAGCTCCCCCGGCACACAGGAAGCGCAGCCAGGTCTGAAGTGATCCCATGCGCCCCAGCCATTCCGATGGGTCTCGCTTGAGGAAGCGCTGGATGCACTTCCACCCCCTGCGTCGCGTTACCCGGCTATCCTCGACCGCCTCCGCGTCCGAGTCATCCATCTCCTCTGGGTCGGCAGGCCGGTAGGCAGGGAAGGCAGCCAGCAGGTCTGCTGCAGGGTCCGCCCCTGGGAGGTCCTCACGAGGGATAGGTTCCCCAACATCCGGGCAACCTTCTTCTCTCTCCCCAGCGGCGCTGACACCCTCGTCAGCCCCCAACCTCTCTCCGGTGGCAGCACCGCCGACGTCCGCATCCCCTTGATCAGCAGTTGGTGGGGCCGGCTCGGTTTGGGAAGCCTGTTCCGGAGCAGGCGGCATGTCCACCACTGGTCCACTCGTAGATGGCCCGGGTTCGGCAACCCGACGAGCCTCCGATGTTGAGATCACTGCGCAGGGCATGCCATGGTTAGTCACGGATCGTCAATGGCAAGCACCAGCAGTAAAGTAGGGAGACTTACGGGAGTTCGGAGCATCATCTTCCGCTACCCCGGTCGCCGCAGGAACAGTTGCAGCAGGGGACCCCTTAGCGCTTGTCAATTCGATAATGGGTGCCTGGCCCCCGCCTTGTCCTGCTGGCGCCTCTCCTACTCCTGTTGAGGACGCCTGACCGACGTCCGTGTGCTCCTGAGAAGGATGGAGAAACGGGTTAGAAGCTGCATAAGAGAATGGATGAAGCAAGTTGAGTAGGGATAGAAGCGGACCTCGAGGAGCTCAGTGACATCAACGTTGTCAGAGCCGGCCACCTCGCCGCTCTCCCGTGGGCTCCCCCGATGGGACCTTCCCTCGGAGCCTTCATCCTCCCCCGTCTCCTCCTCCTCCTCGGAGTCGTTACTGTCATCTTCTTCCGGCGGCATCTGTTCCGGAGCGGGCTCGAGACCGAGCATCACCTTCACCAGAAGGGATGGCTCCGCACGCTGACCACGTTGGCGCGCGTACTCGTCCATGGCCGTCAGATATGCATATTGCCGGTTGAAGTCCACCCTGTCGGTGATCTGGAGGCGCCCGACCTCTGGCAGATAGATTCCTTCTCTGAGTATCTTTCGCCAGATGACGTCGGTCCCCAGTGACTGCCGCAGGGTCATCCAGGCCGACCACAGCGCCGGGAAGACTGCATCGTGGGAGGGTTCGAGCAGACGTCTCACCTGCTTCCCGGGCCGCTCCTCGACCGCCGCATGTGCCCCCTCTCTGGGCGCCGAGGTCGTGGCGGCAGCCTGCGATGCGCCCGCCGCCGAAGTCCCTGCCCGCGCCGGCTCCGCTGCTTGGCGCGCCTCCGTTCTCCCCCGTGTGGCGGCGCCTCGCCTCCTTCCTTGACGCCCGGTCTCCGCACGGGTAGCCTCGAGCCGCCGAACTAGCTTCCGCAAGAGCCCCTCAGGGTACGCGATGGCCCAGTGTTCGGCGTACTCGGTTGCCAAGCCTGCGTTAACTCCGGTAGGAGGGAGGGTGATGACGTCGCCAGAGCCGAAGGCGACGAACATCAGCCACATTTGGCGAAGGACGCCGGGGTTCGTCTCCTCCCGGACAGCAGTGAATACCCTCTTCGGCATCCGCTGAAGGCACCCGAACTGCCTGGCGAACCGGGTCGGCACGTAAGGCTCGCAGATCACCTTCCCGTCGATCCGAGCCACGAGCACCCCGCCCCGCATGTTCAGGAAGTATTCATGCTGCTCCAGCGGGCCCTGTCCGTTGTCGATCATCTGGCCGACGGGAGTGGGGAACGGGCTGAAGTTGAAATTGGCATGATTGCCAATCCGAACCCTCACGCCCTCCTCACTGAGGGTCATCGGAGCGACCCCCGCAATGTTCAGCAGGGAGGGTCGCAGGCCGTTGCCCGGAGGACTGATGGCATTTGGGAACGTATACCCACCAAGGTGAGCAGCCACCCAGCCGTGGAAGAACTGAAAGGGCCCACAGATCCTTCGTGGCGACCCCCCTCGTGAGATGCGTCCCAGAATGGCATACAGCCTCGCCAGTACTGGGACCCCGAGGTTGTACCTCTTATTGGCAGCCATGGCGCCCGCCATCGCCAGCGTCGCCGGACGGACGCCCATCCTCGCATCCCGCACTGGCAGGAGCCACCCGCTCAGAAAGGCGGCCAGGAACGCCGCGTACCGGACGTTCGGGTCCCGGGCCTCGATGACGCGGTACCCCCATGAGCGGTAATCGCCCGTCTCCAGGACCCGCCAGTACGACCCGTTCCGGCTCCTCTGAGCTGCGGTCGGGCACCGCTTCCCCCTGCCTGGCATCTTGACCGCCGGGTCATGCTCCAGGAACTGGCCGAACCAATCCTTGTAGGCTATGTCCTTCTGGAAGTCTTGGATCCCGAGCCGCTGCGTAGCCAGGTCAAGAAGATGCCAGGTCAGAATGGGAGTCCGTGACCTGTCCTCCCAGATGTTCTTCGGTGGCAGGAACTCATCGTACTGGTAGCCCTCCAGCGGGATACCTCCGATGCAGTGGATGTCCCAGAGACCGATGCCGACCTCCCCATGGTGAAGATGGAAGGTGTTGGTATCCGGGGACCAGCGAGTGAACAGCTCCGGCCCGAGCTCAGACTGCTGGTAGAAGTGGAACTGCGACGTCCACACCGCCTCGAACAGGCCGATGTACCGCAGCTCCTCTGCGAAGTGATCGCAAGTGTGGCGTACCCAGAACGCCCAGGCCCATTCACTGGTAAAGTTGCCCCCGGATCGCAAGTCCCAGTCCTTCAGCCAGCCCTTGGTGTCGTCAGTGACACTCTGACGGTATGTGCTCGAGTAGAGGGCTGGAGAATTCTCCGCTGTAGGCTCACCCCCATCAATGGTTCGCGTCCTCGGGTTCAGGACGTAGACATCCAAGTGCCTGGTTTCCCTGGCAGGATGCCCATTGTTGGTGATGTTATAGCGGTGAAGCTCGTCCTCCCGAGTCACCCAGGTTCGCGGCGCATCAACCTCGAATCCTGGCACCGGAACCTCATCGAGGATGCCGAAGTTCCAGAGCGGCAGGTTGTCCGACAGTGGATATGTCTTCTGGCCCGGCGTTAGTAAGTCGAACAAGGATTGATTGTTGGAAACAATCTCCTTGGCTCCGTAAACCTCCTCGTTCGTCGCCATCTTAGCTCTGCGAGTGGCGGCATCCCCCTCATTTCCTCTGTGCGCGGCCATCTCAGAAGTTTCGGGAGTCGTGCGGGTTAAGGGATGAAGAGTGCGGGATCGGACGAGGCTGGTGGAAAAGTTTGAAGGTTGGCGCGCAATCCAAGTGGACGGCGCGCAATTGGGAAGACTGTCGCGCAAAGTTCCGGGGTTTCGCGCAAAAACAGGCGAAATCCGGACGGTTTTGCGCGCCGATCGGGCGAATTTCGCGACCGGAAGAGGCAATTTCGCGCACGAGAGCTTTGGAGCTTATCGCGCGGAAGGCCAGAGTACGGAACGCGGGACCCAGCGCCCCTATTTATAGGCGAGGCCGGGCCCGCGCTGCGCGGAAAGCGCTTTGCGCGACCGCAGCGGCGAATTTCGCGACCGGTGCCCCTTTTTGCGCGCCTAAGTCCCGCGCCGCCCAGGACTTCGGCATTCCGGCGTCTCCCTCGGAACCCGATCGTTGCGACCTCTCGCCGATCAGATTCTGAGGGGGGGCTTTTGTAGACGCCGGAAAAGTCCGTTGCTCCCAAACGAAGCTCCGGATGCGGAAAGCGAGGTCATATTTGGAGTCGGAAGGATGTTTCGGAGGGCCCGGAGGCCTTGCGCGGAATTTCAGAGGCACGCGCGCAAAGGGGATGTTCCGCGCGCAAACCCCCCGGGATGCGCGCAATGCGCCGGTCCGGCGCGCAATTCTGCGCGCCGCGGGTCCGCGCGACTCCCTTACGCGCCGCGCCCGATTCCGCGCCCGCGAGAAGAATTTCGCGCTCGCACCCTGGATTCCGCGCCCGGGGTTGCCTATAAATACAAGGCGACCCCCAACGTTTCAAAGGTTGCTGGAAGTCGAAACGTCTCCCGTGCGCGCAATTCAACCCCTTCCGCGCGCAATGACGAACTTCAGGTAACCTCCTTTCTTTCGCGCAAGAAAGCCTCGGGGTCCGCCTTCGCGCGCAATCCCCGCTGGCTCCTTTCATTTGAATAAAAACTCACCCTAAGGCCTTTGCGCGCAAAAGAACCCGCTTGCGCGCAATTGCCCCCGGGGTGCGCGCAATCCGGCCTGATTGCGCGCACCCCCCCCTTCTTTCAAGTGGCCATTCGTTAAAGAATGAGCCGTTGCCCCCGCGCGCTATCCGAAGCCCGGTGTGAGCAATCTCAAGCATCCGCGCGCAAGGCGCTGGCCCAATTGCGCGCCAGCCGCCCCGATTGCGCGCCGGCCCGCAGTATTGCGCGCAAAGCTTCCTTTTTGCGCGCAATCTGCCAGGGTCGTCCCCGTTGACCTCCTAAGGTTACCCGCCTGTGTGGCACCCGATGATTCTCATCCCGGGTGCCCGCACCGTGCGTTGTCTTCCCGTGCGGCCCTCCAGGCTTGCGCGAAGTGACACGCACCTATGTCCAGCATGACGTTAAACTGCATACTCGTCCAGCATGACGTTAAACTGCATATACGTCCTGCACGACGTTAAACTGTACATCGTCCGTGCTGCAAGACGTTAAACTGCCAAGTGCCTCGTCCTCAACACATGACGTTAAACTGTACTTCGTCTGGCAAGACGCTAAACCGTCCGCAACCTGATCCCGTGCTCCGCACGCAGGGTCTCCCCCGGTTTGGACGTGGCCCCCACCCGCTCGTCTCTGCAGGGATGTCGGGATTGTCCCCCTTTTGGGACGATTTAATGGGAGTGGCTTTTCCCTACGGGGGCAGGGTATTACAAACCCCTAGTTTCTCGTGGGAGGCTGCACATGTGTATCTCCATTGCACCTCCCCACTGCCGAAGCCAGTAGAGGGTCTGACTGGGATCGAGGTGTCTTTTGCTTTCGGTCCAAGTCCCTTCCAACTGAGTTTTGCAGTATCCGGGCCGCCCCAAGTGCGTAAGTCCTGACAGAATGAACTACGTGGACTTTGATCCCTGTCTTCTATACAGGGTACGTAGGAAGCCTCCCTGAGGCCCAAGCCCACCACCTGGTCGTTCCGGTCGTATTTACGTCCGTTCGTCCATCAGTGGACCCCTCCAGGGTTCACGCTTGCGTTGATTCACCTATGAATCCGCCCCTGTGGAAGACTGCCCGTGTGTATCTCCACGGTGCCTCCCCACAGCCCCCCTTTTCCATTTCCCCTTTTATCGTCCAGCATGACGTGAAACTGTGATCCACCCGGCCGTTCCATCCCCCCTCCGTGCGAGGTGGTTCGGTTCAATCCTCCGCCCGGCGGCCTCGACCTCTTCGTGAGTCGGCTTGCCGACGTCCAGCATGACGTTAAACTGTATGCCCGAACTACGTTGACTTTGATCCGTGTTAACGCGCGGTACGTAGGAAGCCCCTCTGGGGTCCAAGCTCTTTACTCCATCATCCACCCTGATCCTTACCCGGGCCGCCACATCCCGGTGGGGTCATGCCACTTCACTTCACTCCACGTTACTTGGGAAGCCGCCCATGTGCTGGCCCCAGCGTCGGAGGTTCCCCGCAAGGGGTTCTGTCATCTGATCCACTTTTCGTGTTGATCGGTCCGATGCCGTCCCCGCTGGACGTTAAACTCGCGGCATACCCCGTGTTAAACACGGGAAGCTGAGGAAAACCTCAGGTGACACAGTTCCCCGCACCTAGTACGGGATGCCTCAGGCCATCGTGCCTTCGAGAAGCCCTATTAGGGACGGAAGACAGACGTGCAGAGCCGCAGTGTTACGACACGCCCCCAGCACCCAGAGCCACCCGGCCTTCTCACCGCAGGTTGCTGCCCCGCCCAGACTCCTTGGAACGTCCGGGCGGAAGCAGCGTAATTAACCGGTGTCCATGAAGATATGGCGCCGGGAACGAGATTCACGAACATTCTTAAGTCTATGAGGGAGACCCGGATTAGGCGACAAGTTCCGAGGAGACGTCCAAGGAAGGAGAAGCCGACATCCCATCATCCCGGTTTCGATCAAGGAGCAGACGCCCCTGAATAAGGGACGGATGCCGCCCGCCCTTGGAAAGCGGGACTGCGGGACCAGAAGCCGCGCGCCCATCCCCTCGGGTTGACGGGTGCACGCGCGAACGCGTCCTGGCGGAACAGCGTAACCCGACGCACATCCGCACCGAAACAAATGTCTAGAAAAAAGTAGTGTAATTAATAAAAATCAATAAATATATGTCATTGAGAATGAGTTTCACAAATATGACTTAATCTATGAGTGAGACCCAAATTAGGTGACAAGTTCCAAGGATTAATCCACAAAAGGAGGAACCTACATCTCATCATCCCATTTCTATCAAGGAGAAAACATCACCAATGGAGGTGATGAAAGCCTCCCACATTTGGAAAGTGGGAATGTGGGGTAACAATGTGAATCACCACACATTAACACATAGGTAGTTTTCCCTGATGAAATCAAGAGAAACAAAAATGGTAAACCTAATGTGAATTATTTCTCCTTTATCAATTTGGATTTTCCATGTTATTGATCAAATCAAGGATTGTACATAGAAGATACTGATGTTGGGACACCAATAGAAATGGTGAACCTAATGTGAAACTCTTCTCCTCAACATGAGGACTAGTAGCATTCGAAAAATCTACAGATTAGTATGTCACCATATCCAACTATCCAGTACTAGGACCCACTAAGTAAATAGTGGTCCTGGTATGTAACTCACAAAAAATTAGGGCAGTTAAATGTTGGGAATTCTAGTCAGCGAAATTGTCAGCACATATCTTTCTTTAACCATGGAAGGTTGAATGATGCTGGAGAAATGGGTATTTATTTTTTTTTATCTATATTAATAGATAAATATTTCCACTTTATAGGACCCAAGACGTATGGAACAAACAACCCAATGACCACTGAAGCAAGTACATGAGATTTTTCAATGCATCAATCCCGTATGACTCCAAATCCACCACAATCCCAGTTGAGTTATCATCTATCAAGTTTCCCACTCCCCATCTCACCCTCAGATATTATTTTTAAGAGGATAATGGATACCCTTGTATGCTGGTATGATTAAGTGGAGTCATTCCCATAGAAGATATTGATCATCAGTACCTGGAGGCTTCTGCACCTCACTAACACCACTTCCCCTAAGGGTTGTAAAAGGAGACACTTCTCTGCACTCCAATAATGAAACACTTTTATATCATCCCCCTAGAGTGATCCTATGACTCAATCACCTATTCCATAGAGGTAGGGGATGTCTGAGTCACCGTGGATACAAAAACTTCCCAGGATCCATCAATTAGGTCTCCCACTAGGCCTCATTAGTTCCAATAGCAGCTGTTCATCCAGGCTATAGAACGGGTGGACTCTAACCCTCCTCTTCCGGACCGAGATTAAATGACCTGATACCAACATTGAATTCATGCTCTGGAGGATTCTTGACTTAGGGCATCATCTTTCATACCTCAAATGGATCTCTCCATTATTGGTGCATTCCGCCATCTACCTACCACTGTAGAGTAGGGATCCATCAATTTTGGATTGGTATCGAGACCTCATCCACCTTACATGAAGGTTGTGTTGGCCCTATTAACCATTGGAATCACCAGAAACTATTATAGATCAGTCCAAGATGATGAGATCAAATACAAAGGCCCTCCCCATACTATCTCCAACCAAAGTTGAGGCCATAATCACTCTCAAAATTGAGATGGATTCCCTCTCCATATTCCTATAATCGACCAAAGGGGAGGTCCTCTCCATTTTGTTGACATTCGGTATGGAGGTCCTCCTTGTACTTTAGGTACCTAATATGAAGTTCCTCCTTAAAACAACCCTGCTCTTTATTACACACTTAAACATGATTTATTATGTAAAAACCATCACTTGATACAACATAGAAGATCTAGAGGTCTAGTGTCTTTGGGTCTTAGGAATATTACATAACAACTTAAAACATAAAACACAACATCTTATTGAAAAATTCTTATACACGACCACATCATTCCTTCGTACTTAGCATTGCATGGGATAACATGAGGACATGAATAATAACCAGGTGAGCTAAAAATACCAATAAGGAAGTAAAAAATTCATAAAATAAAGAATAAAATACATGTTAGGCAATAGTAATATCAATGGATCATAATAGAAACATGAACATAACTTCATGATATAGCATGATTATCATAACATGGGTATGTGGCATCAACATTTAACATGATATTAGCATGAGACAAGATCATTTCACATGGTGCATGAGTAAAATATCATTACATTTGAATTAGAATGATTAAAACCTCATTTTACATGACATATCAAGATACTAATCTTTACCCAATGCATCGGAGCGCTATCAAGGCGCACCCTTCGTAATCATTTCATTTCATGCTTAAATATGCCACATAGCTCATACAACATGGATTCATTCAACATCATAATTTGTTACATGAATAATATATTTGGAATACATACATGAAACTATATAACCAATAAGTAAATGTTAATAAATGTTAATAACCTTGATAGAGAAATGGGTAAGGTATTCACTATACAATGACTTTGGCTTGGAAAATTGCGGTGCAATTTCGGCAGCATAACGGTGTGACATATGCATTCATAAAAATGGGTGATGAGTGAAAAATGGGTGTCTCATCATATGTACTTGAAATGGACAGTAATGTGGTAATATATATACATGTCCCAACATATGTAATGGAATTTAAATTTATAAAACAAAATATTTTCTAGAATGTAAATGAGGAGAGAGAAATCAATTATGGAATTTCAGCATGGTAACAGGAGTACAAGGGAGGAATTAATGAGAGATAAAGGAGGATATAATCATTAAAACATATGTAGGGAAGTATGGGGGAGGTGAGAAATCATACCCCAACATTTTTAATTGAAAATATGGTATAACAACGTAATGAAATTTTGACAAAAATGAGAAAGAAAGAAATCCTTTACGGAATTTCTGCATGGTAACAGATGTAAATGGGAAGACTTAATGAGAGATAAATAGGTATCTCATCATTTAAAAATAACTATAAAAGTATTAGGGAGTTTATAAATCATTCCCCAACATCATTAATTAAAAATACAAGTGTATATAAACATAAAGAAACTTGGAAAAAATGAGAGAGGATGAAATCCCTTATATGGAAGTGTGATCCCAAAGGCTTGGGAGAGGCTTGAGAGATGATTTTGGGGAGCTTGAAGAACCTTTGGATAATTATATGTATAGGTGGGAAGGGTTCGGTCGAGATCCAAGGGCTTTTAGTGAAGATTAATTGGGAGCTTGGGTGGGTTTACATAGGAAAATAGAGGGAATTCTTTATTATTTGGTTTTTGGAACCTATACATTAATCTAATAAAAAAACAAACCATAAAATGGTTCTTTCCCATGGTATTTTCAAAATGGGAGTGGAAAAAAATATTTTATAAGTAAAATGGACGAAATTATTAAAATATTAGGCTTCATTATGTGGAGGTGAGTAACACTCTCAAGGAAATCATTTTAAAAAGATAAATGTTTTATAAGTCTTGGAGGGCTCACTAAGGCTTTGTAAAATAAATAAAATAAATCTAAAGTCACATTATTTTAATGGTAAAACATATATTTTCCGAAAACATTGTTTATATTATTTTATTACATCACTATTAGGTCATTATAATGTCATAAAACACATTATATATTTAAACGTTATTTGTTTTTTACCCAAAAATTCAACTGTCCCATAAAATTATGAAAAATTAATAGTTGGATAATTTAGAAATCCTGATTCCAAAAATAATATTACTTTTATCAAAATATTTTTCTAAATAAATTAATTTTTTATTTTAAAATAAAAACTTACATTTATCGAAAATTCACGAGTTTTGACAAAAGAAGCTTTCAAACCATAATAAAAATCACAATTTTATTCATAATAATAATACAATAATTTATATTTAATAAAACTTAATTTATTAATAATATATTTTTAAAATATTATTTAACTCAAAAATCAATTAATTCATCAAAATAGATTTCATAATTGAATATTAACTAAAAATAATATTTGTGTTTTAAAAACTATTTACAAAATAACAATAATAAAATTAATTTATATTATTTATTATATAAAAAAATAATTCTCATAATCATAGTGATAAGGTCTTGTTACAAAACCCCTTATAACACCCACATAGGACTAAAGGGTAAGGTGTGCGATGGTGACAGACTCTTGGGGTGGCTTGGATAACATCGCTTGGGTGGTAATCTCTATCAACTACCACTTCTCCCATATGCAGTTCCGTTTGAGATTAACGTATTGAAGATCATCTTGGGCTTGGTCAAGAGGGAATACCAATGATACCACCTCCTTTCTGAGATTTGAAAAATGGGATTCATATGGGTAAAGTATACTCGATGAGTTCATCGCTTCCTTTGTCTGAGTAAATTGGATTTGGTAAAGCCCTGTATTTATACTAATCATGTGATCACTGTTTAATGGCTATTTAAAAATGGTAACAATTACTAATGGTATTTTGAAATTCAAAATCATAAACCAATGAAGTCCATATGTTTTATATAACCATTTTACATAATAATACATTAAATTAGATCGAGATGGATTTTCATTAATGAATGTTTGGGTCGTTACAATCCTTGTGTCATAGATCGTCAGTGTGATGGTCTTCCTCACACTGTTCCTAGATCAGATGAAGGCCATCCACACTTCAACATTGATTAGTATGGAAGTTATCCTCATGCTATCAGTACTGGCCAACATGGAGGTCCTCCCCATGCCACAACTAACCATAGTTGAGTCCCTCAACACTCCTTCAATCACCAACATGATGTTTGTCCCCATGTTTACATCATCTCAAGTAGAGGTCCTACCCACTCCAGCATTTATCAATGTGAAGGCCCTCCCACACTTCACCTTGACAATACAGTGGTCCTTCCTATTCTATTAATTCAAACCAACATGGGGGTCCTCCCCCTGATGAATAACTTCCCTTCCCTAAATAACCTCCCTGGGGAAGAAAGGAGAACCCTCACCATCGAAGGTAAAATTCAGGGAAGTACCATGTCATTGTCAATCTCATTCGCTTCTTAGATTCCGAGGTGGAATTCTATTCAATGATGGACCCTTCACCCCAATCATCTGCATCAAAGTCTAGGGTAGGATATCGATATGTGAATATCATCATCTTGGAAGGTGATATCTATAAAATTCCTAAATCCCTTAACAAGTATATACAAGTGGAACAAGATATGGATCTCTTCTAGGGTCTCATGGTGCTGTCATCCCTATCAGTGCTACTTTCATTCTCTACCTATACCCAATATCACAGAGAGCTGTTATGGAATTTTATAAATGACGAGAATCTGGTTAACCTTTCACTGACTAGAACTGACCTCACATATGTGTATGTGGTAAGAACCCAGTCCTAAAGGTTTTAATGATGTGGTTTTTACCATCCCCAAGAGATGAACTATAGTGTAGTGATCGATCAGCTCATGCAATTACTCCTCCATTAGCCAGTACAACACTACACTGATCCACATTAGTTCCACCACCTATTTATCATCCATCACATATCAAATCTTGGGCCAACCATGTGTCATGCACCACTTTTAAACAATAAATATTCTGGTAAACTCTGGATGTTGACTAGCTGCCAGTAGTGTTCTTGCCAAATGTGGTTCCCAAATTTGACATCCCAGAGTCCCTCACCTAAGACCAGATCATGTGATTCATCCAGACCATCTGGATGACGCACTTTTACCTTCCTGATCATCAGTTGGTCTACAATGGGATCTGATATCACTTTGACAACATTAATCTATAGTGTGGCATGGTTGAGTTGGAAGAACTCATAGTGACCACACACCCTATTTCACCCAACTACCACTAGACACTACAATAAATATTCATCTAGAGCCTCATAGTTCTCCACAAAATTATTGAGAAGGTGTCTCCACACATGTAGATCTATGGCTAGGGACAATACACTACTCTCTTCTTCATCCCCATCCTGTGACAACTAGACCTACTTGGTAATATTGAGGATATGTCCCCAAAATAGTTGATGATGAACATGGTCATTCTCAAGATATTAAAGGATGGGGACACCAACATGGGGTCTGATAGATAGAACCCACCCTCTAAGAGAGTTACATATCAGGTGGACCCTCACATAGGTGTTCACAATCACCAGAAAAGGTAGGTACTCATCCTTAGAGATACCTATGCATCTTTTCCCACTGGTCAGAAAACCAATAATGGAAAGGAACACCTAGCCCACTTTGATCTATTTAATGTCATGAAGAATATAAAAGTCAAATCTATTATCGTTTCATTGCTATAGTATATTATAGACCAGAATTAGGCCATAAATGAGATCCTTGTTGAGAGGTTCCAGGACTATGGTGCTCCTCAACTTGATCATGTTCCTCCTTCACTGGGGTAGTAGGGGCACCCACAATTCCTTCTTGGACAGTTACTCCTGATTGAGCTTGGTGATCCTACATACATCGATAGGGTAGAGGAAGGTGTTTATGGAAACTGACCATGATATGAGTCCCCAAATCTGCCCAAGTATAGAGATAATCTCTATCAATATCCAGATCATGACGCTCCATGAGCTGTCGATCCCACCTGTTATGTTAATGAGCCAATCAGCAAACTAGTGGTTATGGATCCTCATTAAGATATCAACCCCTACCAAGATTATTTTATAGCTTCTATCACTTCTTTTTTTAAAGGCTTGGAAACATGATAGGTGGAAATATCACCTTTTAGAAAGCGATACCTGACATTGGTGGATGATAATAGAGAACCACCTTATTTAGGGAATCCTACCTTCACACCTTCAATGGGTTAGGAAACCCGCTGTAGCTTCTGGTCCACTTTATCTCAAAGTGTAGAACTATGTTGGGAACCCCAGAGAAAATGAAGGACACCAAGATCTGATGTTTTGTTTATAAATTGGAAGGAATTGGGTTTTTTTCATGTACAACTAATTATCCATTAGGTCCATCATGTATATGGAAGACCTTCGTATGAAGTTTCCTTACCATTTCAACTCCACAATTTACAGGACAAGAATTGTATACCTCTACAAGTGAAAATAACTGCAAGATGATAATGTCACAGACCTCATCTCTTGGTGGAAGGGCCTCACGTACTCACTCGACATACCACTTACCCAAGAGCATCTTATAACGATGTGCATGGGAAACATCAAGACTGAGTTGGTCCCCACCCTCATTAATCATAATTTCTAAGGAGGTTTTTGATATTTCAATAAAAAATATCAACACCTAGAGGAATCCTTGTAGAAAGAAAAGAAGGCACATCCATTGCCTCTTCCAGCTCCTACAAGAAGAACCTCCAAGGGAAAAATTTCTTCCGCTGTACAAGTAGAGGCCCTAGAGCCACTAAAGATGTTTTCATCCAATCCTTACCCATCATAGCCTCATCAAGCATGGAAAATTCATCGATATTAGCCTCACCCAATGTAGAATTGGTAGGATCCTCCTAATAAAGAATCACCTTGTAGGAAAGAGAATACAGTTGCAACCCTTCATCAGGCTCTAGCCCCTTATTCAGGTTAGGCTCCTTGAGTTCCCTTCCCAGATAAGAGATATTGAATATACTCTTTCAAGGAAGCATAGGTTCCAGGTTATTTCCATAGGGGCTTGAAGAATGGAATTATAAAGATGACAAAGTGAAAGAAGACCCATGAGGCCAAGATCATAGATCACCCTTACCACTACCCTTACCACATGATCCTTGGATATACCATCGAGCAATGATATGTGTAAAAGGATTTTTATCAGGACCAACTGGGCAGTTGTGTGGTAAAATTGGTCCATGTCCCTGAACAGATGGAATTTATCTCTACTGAGTGAGATAGAAACAAAACTGATTTTGGAGAATGGAAATGAGTTTCTAATTGTGGAACTAAGATGTATTATGACTATTTGGATAGTATAAGTGTTTATCAAACCCATGGAATCATTTGTACCCACTTAGGCTGACAAGAACCTCTTGAAGTCACCACACCTTATCCGACTGAGACCTTTTTGAAACATTGTAGCCTTCTACGTCTCGAAATATTAGGTTGTAATGGTTCAAGGGAAAGAAAAGTCCCCCACCGGTGAAAAAACTGTCCTGAACTCTAGGTGACTTCATGCCTCTGGAAATGGGAATCAAACCTAGGGTTATCCTAGCATTTTAAGACTCCACTGATTATAGCCAAGACCATTCCACTATAAATATCGCCGAGTTGGTGGATCCCTTCCTGGTTCATGATGAAGAGGAATATCCATAAATCTCTCTAAGAGCTTCTAGTTGATACTATAGAAGAATAATTCAAGGACATGAAAATATACAGAATAATCATGATATTATTTCGAACCTGGTCATGAATGAAATCAAGACTAGAAAGTAAGTGTTTCATTGAGATTAGTAGGAATAATCCTCCTAGACCACTCCATTAGACATGAATCCATAATTGATTATGTTAATTTATTAGGAAGAATAACCCTGACC
Source organism: Viscum album (assembly GCA_963277665.1). Classification (NCBI taxonomy): domain Eukaryota; kingdom Viridiplantae; phylum Streptophyta; class Magnoliopsida; order Santalales; family Viscaceae; genus Viscum; species Viscum album. Next base: position 1,085,724,746 of record OY728134.1, on the reverse strand, counting down.
ACACCATGATCAGCTGCATCTAGCTAAATCCAGGCCCCGACCATCTAACCATCATCCAGTGGTGGTTTGTGATGAGTTATCTGGGGAGAAAAAAGACATTGGTGGAACCATCCAGATTCCAAAAGTTCATCTAGAAGTTTTTGTAAAGCCTCATGCCAAAGAGAAACCTCATACTAGTAGAAATGTATTCCTAGTGATAAAGTATTATGGGTTGAAGAACCTTGCTAGCATACCTGTGAAGCTATCGATTGTTGAGGTCTTCTTCCAGTCAGAAGTGATGCATGAGGCTCTCAAATAAGTATTAAAAATCCCCTCTAGTTTGAAATAGAGTTAGTGACTATATAGAACTTATATGATGGGGATTTTGAGCAGGAATAATGTTAAGACATCATCTCATTATTGGGAGAACATAAAGGATCCCTCGTGTAGGGGCACATCCAGCCACTATACATCACTGGTTAGTTCAATGGCATGGATATTTTTCACAGTTTAGTGGAAATAGTTTCCAGGGTCAATATCATCCTAACCCAGAGTGTCTACACGATCGAGAAAACTTAATCTGATCTGATTCCCTCTAACCTGAAGATTCAGGGTTATGACAGGACTAAGAAGAGACTGTGTGACAAAATCTATTTGAAGACTCATTCCAACAAATTGGTGGAAAACATGGAATTTATGGTTGTCTTATAGGTTACCACCTACAACATGCTGATGAGTAGAACCAAGCTTCATCTGCATAGAGTAGTCCCCTCATCATATCACCAATACCTTAAGTACTTTCTCAATGGTCGAGTATGGGTGTTGCAGGGTAATGCATCTCCCCTTTACTAGTATATATCATGCTATCTAGATGAATACTACTACATGAGGATGAAAAAAGAAGGTTCAGACCAACGAGTTCAAGAAAAATAACATCATAGCCAGCCCGTGGAAAGACTAGGATGACATGTTTGTCCTCCTAATTAACCAATTGGAGGCTACAACACTAAATATGGGATTTTGCTTCAACATTTCATAGAGGAAATGGAATTGTGTCACTATGTACAGGGAAATTTAGATGATTACATTATACTCCTACAAATTCCTTGATCAGGTGATACCAAAACCCCCAACCTCTGTGAGACATTGAGATGTTATCCCCATGGATACAACCGTATGTGATACACAAATATTTCACTAGGCTAGGATGAATCTCCTGAAACTATCCCATCACCATTTAGTTGGCATCAAGCATGTACCACATGGTCAAAGGCTAGATGGAATCAGAATAATAGCCTTTGTCATCAGGGTTTCAGCAAAACAGAAGTCTCCCAGTGAGGATTCCACATTTACTACCCAAGCCAGAACCAGTGTTCTCCCAGAATCAGTTGAACTATATGAACTATATACTCCCACTGATTCCCCTTCCTTAGATGATGGAGAGGAATTGGAATATGCTATTCCCACATTTAAAGAGGGAATCTCCACCACCGTTGATGAGTTGTTTCAGGTAAACCTTGGTACAATGGAATATCCAAGGCCAATGTAGATTAGTTAAGCCACTCCACTAGTGGAACAACAACCTTACATAGATTTATAGAAGAATAATCATGATACATTCACCTATATTTATGGTTAGATTCTTAGACAATACCCCCTGGTCACCTTCCACTATCTTGGTCTTCTGATGAGTCATCACAGGTTTATGAAGCCTCCAAGAAAAATTCACCCTTCTCATGGTTCTATAGTCAAGGATGAAGTTGATAATCTTATCAATGACAACTTCATCAGGTAATTTCAATACCCAAAGTGTCTAGGCAATATAATTCCATCCCGAAAGAAGAATAGGAAGATCAAAGTGTGTATCAACTTTTAGGATCTCAACCATTTTTTTCCAAAGGATGGTTTTTATCTCCAAGTGACAGAGTTTTGATCAATGCAACAACTAAGTTCTATACTCTCTAATTCATGGAAATATACTCTAGATATAATCAGAATCATATTTCCCTCAATGATTATGTGTTTACCACATTAAGAACACCTCAACGGAACTTCTTCTATCAGGTAATGCATTTTGGTCTAAAGAATGGAGGAGCTACTTACCAATGGGATTTTCACTATATCTTCAAACAAATACTTGGGACATTAGTGGAATTCTATGTGAATTATTTTGTATCCAAATCCATATAAGGTTTATGCCATCTAAGAGATATTGAGAAAGTGACTGGCTTCCTTTCTCCTGGAATTTGAAGACAAATATCATGAAGTGTGCTTTTATGGTTACCTATTAGAAGTTTCTCGACATCATTTTCAGATACCGAGGCATCGAGATAGACCTAGATAAGATCAATGTCATCATCTAGATTCATCATAACAACCTTTTGGAACTCTGATACCTTCAAGGACACTCAGATTACTTATTCTAGCACATTGTGAATCTGGATAGAAAGATTAAGTACTTTTCCAGGCTCATGAAAAAGGGTATTATCTACTAGTGGGATGAATAGTGTCAAGCCACATTTGAGGAAAAAAAGTAGTATCTACTACAACCTCTAGATCTGATACAACCTATATCTGGAAAGACTTGGGTCATTTATGTGACAACCCTGTAATTATTCCTCAATTACCTTCTCACTCAAGAGAAAAATGTTAACAGAGAGAGCATTTTATACTATCTCAACTGCTTTCTCCTTGACACAATGTCGATATATTCTCATATCAATAATATCTTCCTCACACTAGATTTCAAAGTATAGAATTTGTGGAACTATTTTCAACATCCTGAGATACAAATGGTGTCCCAAGTGGATCTACTAAAGTATATCATGAATAATCCATTGTTGACCAGATTCCTAGTGTGTTGGGTAGTGATCCTTCAGATGTTTGACATCAGGTTCATTCCATATAAGTTAGTCAAGGTTAAAGTGCTGGAAGACTTTCTGGGTTCCCATACCGCCCCCAAAGAATCACCTCTGGATGTTGATTTTCTAGACAAGGCCATCCTCTTTGTAGATCATCTCGTGCTATGCTGGAAGATTCATTTTGATGGGTCCTTTAAGAGCCCAAATCGTAGGAGTATCAATGATCCCATTCTCAATAGAGTAGTCTTAGGGATCTCTTTCATCACCTTAACAGAATATATCCTTCCCTACTCATTCTTTCTATTAGAAGGCTACACCAATAACGAGGTAGAGTATCAGGCTCTCTTTACTGGTCTCGTGTTGGCTCTCAAGATTGAAATCCCTCACTTTAATTTGAAGGGATACTCCAAGTTTTCCATCAATAAGGTCAATGGTAATTATATCATTATGAAGATAAAGATCATACCCCTACTCATCCACACTCACCAGCAGATGGCCTAGTTCCCTTCTCAGCCAGAGGTGACTCATGTTCCCCCATTATAAAATTGTCAAGCTGATGCCTTGGATAGTCTACTTACCTATCCTATAGATCCATAAAATATGATCTATTTATTAATGTGTCACATCGAATGTCCATCACTATCATCAACTCATATGATGATGAAATCTAGCAGATAAACCACCTAACCCCTGGTGCCTCTACATAGAAACTTATGGACCCCCTATGGTCGAGTAAATCACCAATTGGAAAATAACTTTCATCAAGTATCTATAGCATGTCACCCTCCCACTATATAGAGTTGAGTGTTAGAGAATCCATCAATGTGCTACACATCTCACCCTCTAGAGTGAGCCCAACCTTCGAAAGACTCTCTACAGGAATGGGTTGGAGGTAATTCTATTCCATTGAATTCATAGAGTTGAGATTCTCTAAATTATGTAGGATGTTCATAATGGGTCCTGTGATGCTCACCAGGAAGGGTTGAATCTCTCCCACTAGATTTTAAGGTTGGGATAATTCTATCCCACCATGTCCCATAAATGTATTGAGTTTACCAAGAGGTTCCCCACATATCAGATCCATGTCATCTTTTTTTCATCGAATGGTAGATATCCTTCATAGTACCAAGTATTATTTAACCTTTGATGTATGGGGACTCTATGTCATGGGACTGTATCCACTGGAAATAGATCTCCAATGTAGGTTTATTCTGACTGTGAATTTTTTTTTCTCAAGTGAAGAAATGTGATTCCTCTAAAAGAAGTCAAGGCCCAATTAGTGGTTGAATTCATGAGCTCCAATATGATACATCAATTTTGATTTCCATATGCAATTCTCAATGAAAACGGCACCAACTTTTGGGATGATAAGCTAAAGAAGTTATTTGCAAAGTAAAAAGTCTACTCCAACCATACTTCATATTACCATGTGCACGAAAATTGATAGATCAAGGCATTCAGAAAGACCCTCTACAACATTTTGATGAAGATGGTGGGCCCGAACAAGAAGAGTTGGCCATTCAAAATATACAATTCTTTTTGGTATTATCAAATGACATCATGAAATTCTACCCAAGTGACTCCATATTCCCTGATGTACGAAACAGAGGTAGTCTTTCCCATTGTGATTCAAATTATGTTTCTCCAAACTGCTATCTATGACCATAAGATTCTAGATGTAATGGAAGATATCCTTCAAGTTGATTTGAAATCCCTAAAGGATAATAGGATCTTAGACTTGCATAGTCTAGAGAGTAACCTGAGTTAGATAACTAGAGTGTTCAATAATAATGTTTACCTTCACTCCCAGAGTGTTCAACAAAAATACTTTCCTCCACTGATTCCTCCAAGGGACACAGTACTAGCTCTTAGGTTGATGATTATACACATCAGACATCCACTAAAGTTGGAACCCAGATATGAAGGACCTTACATAATTCACAGGGTCTATCACAATGGTTCATACTCTTTGATCACTAGGAATAGAGATCTCATTACTCCTCCAACCAATTCCATGTTCCTCAAGAAGTACTTTGGATTGGGAGTTTGACATCCCAGACCCACAATGTTAAACTGGGCACCCAGTACTACCTCCATGTCCTTAAACTTGAAGATAGAGTCCATGAACCATGACTTTAAACCATGTAAAAGTTTTACTCATGTGTGTGTTTTTTGGAATTAGGGCTCTTATTCCCCACGTTCATGTTGATTTGAAGCTATCGCGCTATGGAAATACTTATTTGAACACTTTCTACCCTTTTCCCTTACATATGATGTTAAAATGTGCTTCTAATATCCTAGTGGTATAGAGTTAAAGAGAAAAACAACCACCATCCTGGTCGTACGATGGTAAACTACATGACACCATAATATTCTCACCTAAGAGGACTTCACCATTGGAATCTATCATTTACAATTCCATAATTGTGAACTATGCATGACTTGATACCAATCCACAAAGGATATATAGAAACACTTGTATTTTTATATCCTAATCCAGACCCCCAAAAGTAACCCCCCCCCATTTATATGGTTTCGGCCTATGTAGGGAGAAATCCATCAATAAATACCTATGCCTTTATTCCCATTATTATGAGAAATGTAGTGAAGCCCCGAATTCTCACATCTTGGACTAGCCGGAAATCTGTTAAACTTATATACATTTTCCTTAGTATAGTCTAATCATCATGAATTTAAACTATATGCAAGCTTCCTCATGAATTCATATGTGGTGTGGGAGTCTCTTTAGTCCTCATTCACATTGGGTTTTTTATGCCACCATGTTACATGTACATAATCAATATTTCATCACCCATAATCTAAGGTATATGACCTTAAACTAAGAGATAACTTCCATAACACATGATGTTAAATTGTGATATTTCCCTTAAAAACCTTTAGATACCTCTCAATAATCATAGGATGCCACAATTTCCTAACCAGAGAGGATTTCCCCCACCAGTATTGGTCTATCACTGCAGTAAGTTATAGAACTATGTGTTTATTTATTACCATCCTTAAGGGATACAAAGTGATTCCCAAAATATTTTTATTTATTCCAATATATGAATTCATTAACCTTTCAACCCTTGGTCCCCAGCTATGATCCTTGAAATCCGACACTCAAATTTATTCTTCCCATTTGAAGGCATATATATGGTATGTGAGTCCTTTTGGATTCATTAACATCAGTTTATACTTCTCCCTTATCATGCATATTCCCTAGAAATCAACCTTTCTCATCCCACAATTAAGAAATTAAACTGATTTTCCCTATATTTTGAACATTATGACTATAAATAGTGTGTAACTAATATCATGATCATTTTATTAGGCGTAGAGCCTCCTTATCTCACCCACATCAAGTGTTAACTCTCTCACTACATAAAAATCCCCAAAGGTCACATTTTTCCCCATGTTCTAAACTCTAGGACCTTAAACTAATAACCCACAGTCAAGTAAACATGACCATAAACTATTTACAGCAAGTCCAAGAATCATTACTTTAAACTATATGTGAGTCGTTTTTGGGATGTGTTGTGTTGTTTTTGGTCCCCTTGGTCCCTCATTCATATTGGGTAATCATAACATCACACTACACATATCCTTTTTGGATACACCTCTTTGGTTTGGGCAGCGCAACCTTCAACTGTTTACAGTGGGCTCAGCATTGTGATCTTAAACTATTTTCTCCCAATATAGTCAAAGTTGTATGAATTTAAACTGTACAACCCAATGTCCTCAATGAATGATGTTAAACTGTGACATCATCCCATTTTAAACTTGGGATGCTTCAGATTCCCTTGTCTGAGAGGATCATCTTCACTAGCATTGGTGTCCCACCACGTCATGTTCTATAATTACTTATGGATTGATTCTCATCCTAAAGGGATACGTAGAGATGCTCTTATTTCTTATCTCCAATCCCATCCATGATTTCATTAACCATTTCAACCCATTTTTCTTGGTTATGGTCCATGTTCCAAATAGTACAACCTTAAACTATTTGTGTTAACCTTCTAAATGATCCATACAATATGACCTTAAACTATTTTTATAACCCTGGTTTGAATCATACTTTCTAATATTCCCCATTACATGCTTCAATAAGTTCTATATTTTTATTTACATCACCTTTAAAATATACAAAGACCCCACAATGGGGATGTTTTCATTTCATTTCATCCCACATCTTGTGCTGGTCCAATGTCCTATTGGATCTCTGGTAAAAATGATGGATCCTGTGTTTAGAATTCAGTCAACAGTTGGTCCTTCCTTTTCCCCCCAATTCTTGACTGGTATTTTTGTTGTCCATGTGCTTCAAGAATGGCCAATAATCAGATCCTACTCACTAGTCACCACTTTTCCTAGATTTTGAAAGACTTTATATACCCTATTTCTTCTCCCCTGCATCGTAGTGGAATTTCAAACCTTTGGTTTCACCCTAAATGTGTGATTCCACATGTCTGGAATACCCCTAGTCTCATTCCCTATTTACCACATCGAGCATGGCTCATGTGAGATTATGTGTTTTGGTGGGGTGTGTACCGATGTGGCCCGGCTAGACAAAGAAACTTATGGCAAAAAATCTATGACCTTAAACTAAGATCCTCATTGATCCAAAATCTATTTCCTTAAACTATGAGTGTATATCCAATAATGAATTTAAACTAATAATACTCTAGGTATGCATGGTGTGGGGGGAGCTCGTTGGTCCTCATTCCTATTGACATCTGTCTATTTCATAGAACCTGTGTGGTACATAAGCCTATTTTGGCTCATTCACACTGGGTTTATTTTCCATGTTACCTAAAAATAATGTTTGATCAAAAGTTACTTTGGTCCATGAATAATAACTTTAAACTATTATCCATGGTCCATGAAGTACAACACTAAATTGTGTGTAATGTCCCGCTTTCATGATGATAAATTGTGATATTCATCTTGGTAACATGACGTGAAGATGTAACAATGATTAATCCTTACCATATGATGTTAAACTATGTGTCCAACATTCTGAACATAAAATGTAAAACTACATGTCCATCATCCTCAACTGCGTGACATAAAACTACAGAACATCCCATACCCTTTCCTGAGAGGACCTCTATCTAGGTGCTGGGCATTTACCACATTTTTCACATTCTCAATTTTCACTTGATATCCAAGATAGAACATCACTGGAAGATGGTTTGATCTTTTATTGGACCAATATTCTTATGCCTATGTTCTTAAAACCACAGTGTTGTAATTCCAAGAGTTTTGGAGTCCATTTGAACATTCCATAGTTTCATCCCCATACTTCACAATCCCCTTATTTAGATTCTTATCCCCTTCCATTTTTGAAATTAATCCCTAATAGTTTTGTCTCATGGAATTTTGGATGACCTACTATCTTGGGACAATGTCCTAGAGGATGTTAGACAACATTTTGAGGCAGAATCTGTGTTTTGAACATGGTCAGTGGTAGACCCTCATTTGTTTTTCACCATTCCAAGATAACTGTATGAATACTATCTTTTTAACCATTTAAATAGTTTCATTGGGTCTCTATTTTACTCTCATCATGTTCCAATTTATGGGAAATAGGATTCACACTTCTCAATCCCCTTTTATTATGGTATAATTCGGTTCCCCTATCATTATCATATTTATTCATTAGCACGCATTGGAAATGAATGTTGGTCATTATAGGAACTCTATTCTATAGTCATAGCCTCTCTCACCCTTGGTGTTTAGATATTTTCTAATAATATCATATAAAGATAAATCACTTGTCCTTACATTTTTTCTCACATTGGAAATGACCCATATAGGCTTAAGGATTGTTTTTTAGTTGTCTCGAAAATATGATCAAAGTCAGACAATAGAGAAAGGAATTTTCATGAGCATTAAAATGATGAAACAGTGTTCAGATAATTATCCAAATATTAGAGACTCTCCCTCCACAAATTGTTCCTCTATGGATCCACTTCAGCAATTGAGCAATTTAGGTAGGCCAACATTCACTCTGTAATCTCAAAAGCATGTTGCTGCACCATCAGGTCTTCCTTCTCCTCGGTGGTCCTAGAGAAAACATCATTGAACCTAATAAATTTTTGGTCCTTATTTATTCTGAATTCATCTTATTTCTTTTTAATCTCAGATTCCTTGGCCTCAAATGCTACTAGTTCATCCGTTGGACTATTAGTGGTCTGATACTAAGTAACAATATCCATCACGGTCTACTGTGTCATCCCCTCTAATTGGAAAATCTCATCCTCATCCTTTTGAAGTGCCTAGGATCCATCAAATTTTATGTTTCCTCCAAGAAAGGTCAAGATCAAAACCTTATATGTCTAGCTGCTCGATGAGGAAGTCTCGGGCCAGTGCATGAAACGAGAAGGAATCCACCCCACTAGTCCCTAGACTAACCAGCCAATGGAGGAGAAATCCCACACATTTTAGAAGATCAACCATCTAGAAAAGGGTGATAAAATATCACACATTTATCCATGAATTGTGAAGGAAAACCCAGTTATCATCAATGACATTGGAGCTAAAATCCTCAAACTCAGTAGGTGGAACTGGATCATGAGGAGGAAAGACCTCTAATACATTTTCATTTGGGTCCTCCAATTGTAAATCCTTCAACGTGAGTGGCTGAACCAAAATTTTGTATAATAGATCCTCACCGGCTTCTACCCCCATGACAAAATATTCCACTACATTTTGAGGCATCAAAGAGGAGGACACTATCATACCGACACTTTTTACTACTTCTGTTGATGGTATATACTCATCTTCGGCCCCTTCAGTTTCCACTGATGAAAATTCCAGGGCAGGCTCTCCCAATACAGCCTCGCCAATCACTTCATCCATTGGCACTATTTACACTTCCCCTATCATAGTTTCGACACCAGTAGTTGTTCCCAATAATTCCACTATCATGGGATCAACTTCCATGACTTGTTATACCACCTTAGTTGTGGGACCTTTTTCAGTCCATTTCTCAAGATCATTGGATCTAGTGGCCACCTCTAGTATCACCTATTCACCTGGTTCATCCACCATATCTCTTTCAACCAGTATTTTTATGGGCCTTACCTCAACCCCCTCCACTGAGGAAGAGTTATTAGGAATCACCTTCAGTAATGCCTTTATAGTTATCCTAACCCTCTTCGCCTCTGCCTTCATTTCATTATCCTCTATAGTTACTACCTTATTAACAAATGCCAATGTTTGATCACCTACATCTACAACATCAGGGAGGGTCCTCATAGCTTACCCTCATGGTTTGAGGTTCCCTCACCATCTACCATAGGTCTATTGAATATTTATAACTCTTTGATTTTTTTCGATCCCTGCACAAATGAAGAATGGTTCATACAATAATTTTAAAGATTGATAAGTGTTTTAAAGTATGAAAAGGTTAGTGAGTTTGACTAGTTAATGGTAAGATGACAATCTTCATTCAATATTAGGTAATCATAACTTCATCAATCATCTTACAATCCATCACCTTCAACCGCATGGGTCGTAAGGGAGTCCATAGAACCAAATATTCCCAATAGTGTCTTCACCCAATTAGTAAAGGGATGGGCGGTGACTTGGGAGTATACTAACTCTTCCAACTCTACCATGTACATTATTTAATCAGCATGAGTAGTATAGAAACCTTCTTTTCATGGCCCAACTCAGAACAGAATATAACATCAGTAATTAGAAATTATCACACCTAATGAGTGGTGTTGATCTACTTGTACATTCCTCATGCCCACCAGGAATTGGGTTATAGTGAATCAATAGGAACATTTTGTTGATACACTCACTTCTCTAGACATTGAGAATGCACCCCCATGGTTACCTCAAAGGACCTACCTACTTCATATTGTCTCTTTCCTAAGAGCCTCCAGCCCAGTACTCTTACATCCCCCATAGGTCATGCCTTCTTGTACCCATAGACCACTAGATATGATGCTATTGTATTACCCTCTAGACTAGATCTACTACCATGGTTCTCTCTAGTTACTTTCTTGCCTAGGTCCCATATTGTAAGGCTCACACTTTCATTTGATCAGATAACTCTTGGTCACAACATTGTCTCAGGGTATTCACTTACCCAACATTTCACATAGTCATGGTTGAGAATGTGAGCAAAAATAGGTGGAAAAACTCATTTCAAAACATTCATTCTTCACATGTGAACATGAGACAATGTTTCCACATCACCAATGGGCGGAACTCATGATGCACCTCAAAGTACACCTTTGGTGTCAGCCTCAGCAAGCACCTGAACTGCCTTGTGAATCCGTGTGGATTTCATGTCTCACACACTAGATCATAGTCAAATCTTGGTAATAGTATCCCATCTAGAATGTCTAAGATGCATGATCTATGTTCCTCAGTTTCTTCACCATCAGATGTCATCACCCCGATCAGTAGAGAAAATAGAAGACAAATGAAGTGCTCCACTAGTCTGACATTGTCCTATAATTCCACCAAACCCAATCTAAATGGGTTAATTGCCATGATATTCAGAATCTATAGCTATATATTGGTTTAGGGAGGGGAAATGGGGTTTAGTTATTCATAACCTCCCATGTATGTGGTCACCCAACTATATAGGAAGTGGAAATTTCCACACACACAGTAGCCTCTTGCCTTCACTGATGTGTCAAAGTACTTTATATGGATACACAAGCATTGTGATTCCAATATTGATAGGCTTACATATTTCTATAATCACTGTAGTTATGGATTTTCTTGGTCACACCCCTAAGGGGACTGCCCTCACTGGGAGCATCCAACTACAAAATGAGTGTTGTGATAAATCCTACCATCCAGGATATTGACTGAGCCTCAATATTCATGTTGTTTCTCCATAAATTCTATTGGATAGCTTCCATAAATTTCCAAAAGGTTCCCCCTTTCACTATTTATAGGTTTTATGCCTTCCTAGGATTCATTATGTCCTTCATGTCCACAGTCATCACAAACAAACATTGCAATTTTGAATCACAAAGGATCTTCATGAAAGGGAGCTTATTTTCAATATGTAGAAATTCTCCCTTAGAATCAAACCCTCCCCCCCTCCTAGTTAGGTCCCCTTTATGAGTGGGGGAATTTTTATGTCACTAAAACACATTCCATATTAATAGAGAAATAATAATCGACCATTCTAGAGAAAAAATAATAAAAAAATGGCCTAAAACCCCAAAGTGTTCAACTTTTCAAAGACCTATTTCTTCACGAGTGGATAGAGAGTGTAGATATTACTTTCAATAAATACCCTTTATAGGTGTGTAAATCTAGATGGAGTCAATATATGATTTTAATATTGCTTCTCAGCCGTGTGAGGTCGAACAGAGTCCCTTCACATGTTCGATGGGGCTGCACCATTTCGTGAATCCCCCAATTTTTTTGAAAACCAATTTATATCATTGTGAACACCCTTGCCTATAAATACCCCCTCATTCCAAATCATGGAGAGTGGAGACCCATCCTTTCAACTTATGAATTGTTACTAATTCATTTTTCACTTGAGCATTGAAAACAAGGCCGAAAACAAATCCTCCAAGGTACCTAATCTTCACGAAATCCCCTTCCATATGTTCTTAAATACCTCCACCTAAGGTGGTGATTCCTTTCATGAAGGCATATTCCCTTCATGGAGAAAGATTTACATTAGGGGTACTTGAGGATTCACAAAGCTTTAAGTCTCCACAAAGCACTCTTTTCCCAAATCAAGACTTCATCCTAAGGAAAGGTCACCATGTTCACAAAGCTTATTCGTTCGTGGATCCCTTAACTATCAACAAGCACCTGAGCTTTGTGAATCACCCCTCTGCGAGGCCCTATGCTTTAGGAATACCTTATCCTAGGCCTCTCCATGATTCCTCCCTTTTGCTAACACATATTCATGAAGGTTGAGTTCTCAAGGCCCCCACACGCATCTAGGATCAGTCCAGATGAAATTAAAATCATTATATTACTTGTAATTCCTATTTTTGTGGCTTACTTCACTTCAAGAATGGCCCGAGATTCCCATTTACCTTTTAGTTACCATCATAGGTATGGTATTGGATTTTTCTTCTCATCATACGCATTCCAACATATTTATCATGATTTAATGATCCTCTACATAATTGAAACCAGGTATTGAAAAATATATTCCCCTTTTATAGTCACATGAGATATTATTATATAAGACCAAGGGGAGATGAGTGAGGTCTCCATGTCTGTACTACATGACATAAAACTTCTTGGCACCAACATCCCCAACACATTATGTTAAACTATAGACTTACCCTACACAATTCACATAAGATTCACCATGTATGATCATAATGGGATTCTACCTTCTCACCCACCATGGGATGAAACTCCACCCCTAGGGATGAAACTCCCATGTCTGGGAATCTTTCACATGTAATCCCGGTAGACCCTATACCACAAGTATATGGATCTCCATGTACGAATCATAAGGAGTGATATCTTCTTAAAAAGGAATTAAATCCTTTCCACATAGAATAAAATTATTCTAGGTAATCTTCCGTGTGTAAACCCCACATCATATCTCATTGGCGCATCTTTAGAGACACAACCATCATGTCTCCAACTTCCTCTTGTTTCTCAAATTTAGCAAGACTCGTGAGAGCATATAGATTAGTAGAAACCATGACACACATTCAATTACTCTTATGGTCATCCCTCTGGTTGTAGGCCCCAGATTCAACCTTCCAAGGGTATCTTTTACACGTCATCCCCATACCATACTTTCACTAAAAGAATCCTCCTTAGTTATATTCCCCATCATGTCCCCTTATCTAGGTATCTTTCATGCATAAGCCCCAACCAGATGGGAATCTTTAAGCTTAAGCACCCATACCCTGTTTCAATCTATGTTGGCTTTGATTCCCAATTAATAAGGATATATAGGAAGCCTCTATGAGGTCCAAAATGACCATTCCATCCACTCTACCCATTCCACCAAAAATCCAACACTCCACCAACATTGAACATGATTTTCATTGGGCCTCCACATCTCGGTATGATCATGCCACCCATTGGGGTAGCTCAATGTGTAAGCCCCACACAATCCCACAAAGAAAAATCCTCATGTAAATGGAATCTTTCCTATGTAATCCCCACACCATCTCTCATCAGTGCACCCATTGTTATCTGAGAATCCTCGCCAAATGATGTTAAATTTCATGGACCAATACTGTCACATGACTTTAAAATACGACATCGAACTACATGGGTTTTGATCATTATCTCCTAAGTAGGGTTCATAGGATTCCTCTCTATGGTTCAATACAAATCAATAATAAACCTTGGTGCACCCCTCCAAGGGGTGAACCTCCCTGATCCACCTTCATGGGTTTTCCAATCTGCCTTTATGGTGTGACATCTTCCCTTTAAGGGACACACATCCCAAATATGCCTCTATAGGGTGTTATGATCCATCCACTAGTAAACCTTTCAAGTTTTCTATCCTATGGAAGAACCTCTTATATCCTCCTCCATAGGGCATTCTGATCAGCCTCATTCCATCTCCGCAAGATGTTAAACTCACGACACATCTCATATTAATACCTCATTCCAAACATGGGATGATTGAGGTGAAATCCCTGGAATATATGCACCTATGGATCCAGCTACTTCATGGTAAACACGAGATACCTAATGTGAATGTCTTGGGATGTATTCCTTTGGAATCAGATACCCTATTATTAAGATGAGATGACTTGGGTTACATGCCTAACAATGCCTCTATGTTATTCCCTCCTATGAGGAATAATACTGGTGACCAATGTTCCAAGATCCCAGACATGCCAACGATGCCCAATGTGACTACTATCCTGGCCAAAGGTTGCTACCCTGTCAATACCCTATAGAATGTCCTGACAGAAGAAGTGTAATTAACTGACATCCACAAATATATGACACCAAGAATTAGTTTCCTAAACTTTACTCAATCAATGAGGAATAACCAGACTAGGTGACAATTTCCAAGGAAGAATACCTGGAAATAGGAAATGATATCCCATATTCGTGTTTTGATCTAGGGGCAGATATCACCATTGGAGGTGATAAAAGCTACCTACCTTTATAAAGAGAGAATGCGGGGTAATAATTCATGTCAGTTCAGTTTAACATTCATTTGGAACACCCTAGATAAAGTTTCATAAATGCATTCCATGACTGTGAAAACTACTTATATAAATCTAACTAGTGTGATGGGAGATGATAATTTTCTTCATAGCACGTGTCCACAAACTGGGGAACATGTTTTAGAATCTTCTGTGCAGATCCAAATCATTCAAAAGAAATGGGGGATTAATATTCTAAGGCACAAATGGTTTTTGTGCCAAAAAATTATACATGGATTGATCTCTTATGTGTAGGTAATAAAGATTCTATAATAAATGCGGCACGAGGTAAACGTTCGTATTTTTTAATAAAGAAAAATGTGACTCCAATGGTGGTAATAAAAATGAATCTCCAGGTCCTCTAAGATCACATGAGTCATACACAGTATGAGTAACAATAGAAAATTTTATAAATCCTTTCAATCCACACAAGATCATATGATATGGAACAAGTGGTGGAATTTCCTTCATAATAAAATTTTATGGAGGGACCAGATTGAAGTAAATTAAAACTCATGGTTGGGAATGATTTATATGACCAATAAATACTTGAAAAAGGATGGAACCCCTATATAAATCGAATTATTATAATGGGTTATGGAATTTTAATAACACCCCGGCATGGTATTGGAAAAATTTGAGTCCCCAAAGCTAGTACAAAGTACCTTTTCATGAATCTACCTCCCATGTAGGTAATGGATTGCATAGAATTTACCATGTGTCACGTAGTTTAATGTCATGCTACAAGGAATCAAATGTTTTATAGTTTAGGGTCATGTGGTGAGGAACTTACCTCATTGTTTCATTTCATATGGATTGGATGAGTTTTATAAAATTTAATGTCATTGTGAAAAGGAAATGGTATGTATAGTTTAACGCAATGTCGTAGGAACATATGATTTTTGTGGATTAAGGTCTCACAGATTTGACTAAAAGATTAAATATTTTCTATTACATGGTAATCTAACCAAGAATATTACATCATCCTTATAAAATTAAGATGGAGGGTTTTAAGCTATATTCTGTGGGATTCTAGATCCTAAAAATGATACAAAATAGGTATACATAGAAGGACTACTGTCCATTATTGAGAACTGTTTTCCAGCCCAAAGTTTTCAAGTCTTATGGAGATATAAGAGTTCTTTACTAAAGAATAACATTACTATGGTTGAAAGGACTTTTAAGGGAGACTTATGAATATCTAAACCAAGTAATATTATGTATAGTAAAGGAAATATGTTCTTAAGAATATGACATTCTATTATTTATATGTAACAGAATCTTATGAAAATTTGTATTTTCCAAGAGATAGAGTTTAATTTGGGTGAGGGAGGTGCCTAAGTATGGAAGGAGCATTTCATGTCAAGATCACTCAAGAACGGGGATAAATGTTTCATACGCCGGTCTAACCCATATTCTTGGAAGGGGATTTTTTTTATGTTGTGGTGGTCTCAAAGACATAATGTCTTATTTTATCTACATATCCCTTCAAGGAAAAATAAAGACACATGTACCTCTATGAAATATTCCCCATAAAAATTGTGTTTTTGGAGAACAAGAATTTCTATTTGAATATGGGCTCACAAACATGGTGATAACCCATAATATAACCTCTTATGATGATATGGCTCATACATAGAATAGTGGGGGAATTTTTGTATAATATTTGGATCAAGATGTATGATCCGGGTGTCACTATGTATCTTGTCTATGATAGAATTGAGCCATAATTAGTTCTTGGAAAGAGGGGTGGTGGGAGACCAACAACTAGCCTAGTGGTCCTCATGGGTGAGGGCCATAATGATACACAATTTTACATCATGAAATATATATCAACCATGATGTTTAACAATATGTGGTAAATAAATTTGGTGTATCATTTATGGTCCTAGATCCATGACCATTCTAACCTTAATGTGAGTTTATGCATCTTGATCATGCTGCAAATCCTTTACCAAAACTCTTAATCCCACATTAATTATGTCATGTGTAAGAAATAAGGATTAGAAACGGATCCTTTCACCATATATAGGTGATTAGAAGGAAATACATGGATATTTAATTGTGTGGTGTCTAGACTAGGATGTAGGATCTGGTCATCACTATGTATCTTAATGGGTTGAGAGTCAAGGTGTATGTATTTCTAAGAAACTATATAGTTTATCATACTTTGGAAAGGATAATGGTTACACAATGTCATTTAAACAATGAGTGATACAGGGCCTATTGACACATAGACGTTCTAACATGATTTAGATGTAACCAAAGAAATTTTGAACCAAGATCCTATGTATTCATGGATTAAGAGAAATTATACAAGACAAGTATGAAAAGAGTGATCACAAACCATGTTTAAAAAATGTTCCCGTAAACAATATTATCATGGATTTTAGAGATAGAAGAGGTCTCTCCTGAGGATGATGGTACCTTTGGTAGACGAGCATTTTGAGGGAGACTTGTAAAGATCCAAATGGGGGTATATTATAGATAGTCAAGAGAATGGTGTCCTTTTGAATTTGATACTCTATTACCGATGGCCAATGAAAAATATTGGATATCTAAGTTCCCCCCATTAAATGGAGTATAATTTGTGGAATGAATGCATCCAAGTACAAAGGATGCATTTGAACCAACATTGGCCATGGAGTATGGATTCTCCTATATTGATATTTTTCTACATGAAGGAGAGAGGTAATTTTTATTTACCTCAAGGATGTACCAAGGATGTAAGGTCTAGGAATCAATACTTATCCCATTGATATGGGAATCAAGCCATACGTAGTTCTAGAATGGAGGTGTGGTAGGGGACCAACACCAAATATTATGATCTTCTCAAGCACAGATCGAAATGATTTGTAGTTTCACATTGTGTAACAAGGATGTGAACCATGTATTTTTACATCATGGATCAAGGACATTGTTATACAGTTTAAGGTCTTGTGAAAAGGACATTAGGCTATGTAGTTTAGAGTCGTACAACTTAGGATATGGCGTCTTGTTGTTTTTTGTTTATATGACTAGAACCATATTTTGTGACTTTTATGGTCTGGAATAAAAGACCAAAATATGTGAAGTTTACCATCATGTGATAAGGTTGATATTTCATTCCTTTTAAGGTCATGCAACAAAGACCAAATACATAGTTTAACATCATGAAACTGAGATGTATAATGTGTCTCTACCACATGATGTATTTCTTATGAAATAATTTATTGTTAGGGGTGTAGTGTGTTCCCCATCCAATGTGATTAATGAGTAAGATCCATTGAGATAGATTTTATGTATGATGTATGGTCAAGACCACTTTAGTTCATGATTTGGGGTTTTTTCTCAGGTATCATTAGAGTCCTCAAAGCCAAAACCGAGTCTCCATAATGTAACAAATAGATTTGAACTTTCTTGAAGAAGGCTCATGCTATCTAGTTCTGGTATATTTCTAAATGATATTGGATATTCAACCTTTTTTCATCAATTTCCTCAAACTCATTAAATCAATTCTATCATTATTCATCATCTGAGAGTTTCTCAAAGACAGCTATTCTAGGTTAGGAAAATGGGACCTCAATGGGAAACACTGCCACTATTTCATAAACAAATGAATATGGGTTTTCCATAGTAGTAACATAGGTTGTGGTTTAGTAAGCCCAGAAGGAGTGCATAAGGTTATTGGGACAATATTTCTTTTCTTTATCCACCATTTTCTTGAGATTGTTTGATAGTGTTTTATTGAAATCCTTTATTTGTCGATTTTCTGCTACAAGAGAGTGAGATAAATGGTTGGATTTGATGTTGAACTTCTGGTAAAATTTCTTCAATTATGAAAAATAGAAGTTAGTGTCATTTTCCTTCACACTACTGGAATTTCAGGTATTTGTGATGGGTGAATTGTGACGGGATCCCATCACAAATAAGCTTTAGTGATGGGGTCCCATCACAAATAGCCTGTTGCAGAAAACGGCGTCGCAAATAGTATTTCTTATGACGGACCCGTGGAAAAAATTATTATTTATGATGGGGAAGTTCCTCATCGCAAATAAGCCTCCTATTATATACATTATATATAAATATATCTTTTGCGATGGGCCCTTGGACCCATCACAAATACTACTATAAAAATATATATTTAAACTATTTGCAATAGGCTCCCGTCACAATAGGTCCCGTCACAAATAATAAACAAAGTAATAAATATATATTTAATAAAATTATGATTAATGAAAAAAATAATATCAATATTATTAAATTAATAAAAAAATAACAAATATAAAAATTCTCAATATTCTCAAAAAAATATAAAAAAAATCATCAAATATTATTATATTATTAGTACAATAAAACACATTAAAAAATACAATACTAAAAAATATATTTAATAAATTTTTGATAAATGAAAAAATAATATTAATATTATTAAAATAATAAAAAAATAAAAAAATATTAAAATTCTAAATATTCACAAAAAAATATAAAAAAATCATAAAATACTATTATTGTTATTAGTAAAATAAACAAAAATTAAAAAATATTATACTAATAATAAATAATAAAATATTAAAAATAAAATAAATTAAATTATGCAATATTCGCACCAATATAAAAGACAGAAATTGTAAATAGTTCATATTACAAAAAAATCTTGAATTCAAATGTTTTTAACATAAAAACAATCACTGGGGGTCATCTTCTGGAAGAGGTGGAGGAGCTGTAGGAGATGGTGGAGGAAAATTCATCCCTAAACTACGAGTCAGACGACGCATGTACTCCATTTTCATTTGATGCTACTACTTCTTCCCTCGACGCCAATCCTCCTCATACTGTTGTTGTTGCTGCTGTTGCTGTTGACGCATCTCTTCATGTTGTTTCTATAAACTCTCTTTAAGCTCAGTCTGAGTTCACAATTTCTCCTGATACTGTGAGGTAGAAAATAATTCTTCTCCACGAGCTCCTCTCGAGCTTGACACCAACATCACAGAAGTACCATAATAAGTACCAGTAGTCAAATGAGAGATGATACCAAGTACCCAGCCCTTCTCAAAGCCATACCGAGTCACCTACATCCATGCCGCCACATCAAAATGGTTGGAACTGTTCATATCAGTCATCTCGTCTGGACTCTCAGCCTCTGTCTAAGAGGACACAACCTCATATGACTCCTTCAATTAAAATTTTGAAATTAAAATTGTGAAAATATTATATGCAGTTAATTGTCAAACTGAAAGAAAATAATACTAACCACAATCTGATGTTGGTGATCACCTCTAATCTCTCCAGTGGCTAGATCACTGTACATCCTTCGATAAATGTTGTACTTTGTAAGATCTATATGTTCCAATACCTATATAAATATAAAATAAACTGTTTATATTTAAAGTTATATGAAATATTTAAAAAAGATACTTACTAGATTCTCTCTATGCGTACTGAATGTATGGATACCATCTCGATGTGTCATCTCCCGTCCCCCCCCCCCCCCCGGTTTTGCTGACCCACTGAAGATCTCCTATGAAATCCACCACCCAACCAGTGTAAAAATAATCCATCCCAAATGTTAGATGAAATGTACTCTGGTCGGTGGGCTCTACACGACTCATCAAATTCTATCACTCCTGCTTTCTTATTGGTCGTCCTTCTCAAATTGTGCAAAACCTGACGTAAATGGTCATGCATAGACACCTGTCATTCCGCGTGGATAGCATCACACATGCTATCATCGAGGTGATACCCTAAACACTACAAATAATTTATAAAATAAGGTTATTAATAAAATAAATTTCAAAATAAATATTATTTATTTAAGTACCAGCCAATGATTGAACATGCCGAGCTTCACATCAATAGGAATCTATTCCCATGTGATCCATGATTGAGAAAAATAATTGTGCAAGATAGAGCTCCCCTATCCAAGAGCTACTTGTGCAAACTCTGAAAAAAGAATAAATAATAAAACAACTAACATATATATAAATAAATTATTGAAAGATAATTAAATATATAGGTTACCATACCACTGTGTGCATGTATCGAAGCCAAGATGTGGAAGTCGCTCAGGGATAGGGTCAGGAATCATCAGTCGCGCAAGACTGTGCCCCCTCCGCATACCCCCTGAACCTCTAGTATGTTGAGGGTTAGATGATCCAAAACCACCCTCATCCAAAGGTATCTCAGCCTCCTCCAACTCACGAAATAGATCAGGGTCCATCTAAAACATGAAATGATTGTTGTTAGTAGATAGTTGATAATAACTATTATATATAGATATTTATTAGTTATGATTATAATCAACATTTAATTGGGTCAATGTTCACCTTCATCATCATCTTCATATCTGACGATGTGAATGTCTTCATATTCCATCTCGGCATCATCAATATCTATATGAGTTTCAGTTTCATAATCTCTTGTCATTTTAAATTCATTTGTAACATCATTAACTTCTTTGTCACCATTGACCCTAAATTGTGGGGTGTCATCGTCGATATTCACATATCTTTGTGAAAGAAATGGATTTTGGGTATTCTCTTGAAAAATTTCAATTCATTCAACTTCAGTGGAACTACATTCTGTTTGATTAAACTGATTTTCCTAAGATTTCATTTTTATTATGCTCCACCAATCACTTAGGTCTCCTGAAGTTGCATAGTACTTTTCATAATGATTTTTTTGTGCATGTTGATCCAGTAAAATGGTTTATTTAATGAAATTAGACTTTTATATTTAATATATATGATTCCATGAGTCAAATGAACATGCAAACCTCTCTCAGTATCCAACCACTGACATTTAAATATCATTATGTAATCTTGTCCTATATAACACAGCTCAATTATTTCATCCAGAATGCTGTAAAATTCAACATCAGTTTCTCTATGATGAGATACTCTCAAGAAAACTCCACTATTCAGTGTTTTTTTGATTCCCCATATGCACTTGTGTGAAATTGAAAACCATTCACCCCATACGTATTATAAGATTTAAACATTTTGGATGGTGAGTTATTCAATATATACAGTCACTTATCAATTTTATCATCATGTTGAGACACCTAAAAATTTGTAAAACAATTATCAATATAAAAAATAATAAACTGAATTGATATTAAACCATCAATAATCTATGTTACTAGTTTTTGAAACCATTGAGAAATTTTTTTTTGTCTGCATTCTTTAAGATCAGCTGTTGTATTTTTTGGAAGTTGTTTCTGGATATGATTATCATATAACCTACAAATAAAATAAGTTTACATAATATAACATAAATTATAGAATAAGTGATAGAATCACTCATAGTACAAATGATGTCATTTATTCATAGTTGAGAAGAAAATATGTATGAGATTTGTGATGTTCATCATCTGAAAGCCATCATTCATTAACTCCACCGAAGCCATGATTTGGATGATTAAAAACTAATAATTTATTTTCCATTTCGTCATTATCATTCCCTCGTATTGTCCCATGCGGTTTTGTTTTTGAGGATATTCATATTCAAAATAATGAGATAAAAAAAACAGTTTCTTCTTGGAAATAACTTCAACAATTGAGCCTTTAACTTATTCTTTGTTATGTACTTTTTTCTTCCATTTCTGTATTAATCTCTTGAATGGGTACATCCATCGAAACTATAGTGGACCTCCACATTTAGCTTTATATGGAAAATGTAATACCAGATGTTCCATTGAGTCAAAGAAAGCCAACAGAAATATTTTATCCAGTTTACATATAATTACCACAACATATTCTTCCAGTTTTATTAGCATATCGTAGTCTATTGTCACTACAAAAATATCTCAAAAAATATATGATATGTCTGTTATTGAATCCCAAATCATAGAATTCAACAAACCTATGAATCTAATTGGTATAATTATTTACATTATAACATGACAATCATGAATTTTTAATCCGGTAATATGACCATTCTTAACACATCTGCCCAAATTGGAAGCATAGCCATCCGGATGTCTCAAATCGGAAATCCACTGACAAAATAATAAGTGACTCTCTTTGGATAGTGTATAAGGTGATTTTGGCTTCATTAACCTCTCCGATCTGACATTTTCAAATAGTTCAAGTTCTGGTCGACTACAAATTTGGTCATGATCTAATCGTGCCTTTACAGTATCTTTGGTCTTACCTGGTGTATCCAAAACAGTATGAAATAAATTATCAAAATAGTTATTATCAATATGCATGACATCCAAAATGTGGTGGACCATCAAATTATACCAATATGTAAGATCTAAAAAATGCTTGATTTTATCCAATTAGGTTCTTTCCCAATACCATGATTTTTCTATTGGTTTATTTTTGGACCAAATGTGATGGGAGGTAATGAAAATGAAACTGATTTTAACTCTGTACTTGAGATCATTTTGGGAGGTTCATCCCTTTCAATCGTGCCTTTTCTGAAATGAGATTTGTTCCTCCGAAAAGGATGATCGATGGGATGAAATATCGAATGACAGTCAAAATAGCAAGGCATTTTTCCATTGAAGAGAGTAAAGGATTTGATGTCTTTTATACAGTAAGGACATGATTTTAGACCATATGTACTCCTTCCAGATAACATGGAATACACCGAAAAGTCACTAATTGTCAACATCAATGCATCTTTTAATATAAAATTTTGTTTCATAGAAACATCATATGTACTAACAGTATTACTTCACAATTCATTTAACTCATCAATCAATGGTTTCAAATAAACATCAATATTTTTTTCGGATGTCCTGTGATTAACAAGGTCAAAAAGATATAGGGATACTTCATCAACATCCGTGGAGGTAAATTGTACGGAGTTATAAAGACATGAAAACATGAATACTGAATACCATAAGAACCAAAATTACAAAAACTATCATTAGAAAGACCCAATCACATGTTTTGGGATTCTAAAGTAAAAGATGGATGAAGATGATCAAAATGTTTACATGAATCACCATTAGATGGATGATTCAAGCTTGTATCGGTTGGAATCCTGGATTAGTTCCATGACATCATTGACGTTGTGTTCTGAGATATAAATAAATTCTGCAACCTAGGTGTAAGGGGGAAATATCTCAACTGTTTTATAGGAATCGATCCAGACTTCCTTGGTTGAGCTTATTTATACATAAATTTTCCACATGTGGGACAACTATCCAATGACTCATTTTCACTAGAATATAAGATTCAATCATTTGGACATGCATGAATCTTCTGATAACTAAGGCCCAGATTATGAACCAACCTATTTCTCTCATAGTAATTTGAAGGAAGCATATTTCCTTCAGGTAACAATGTTTTAACCAAATAAAATATCTGATCAAAACAGTTTTTTGACATTTCATTATCTGATTTAATAGTAATAAATTTTTCAACCACTTCTAATGGTCTTACCTTGCAACTAGAATATAATTCATCCTCAACAAACCTTAATAACTCATAAAATACAGACGATGCCATCTTAGGAGTTAAATCGATATCATCTGGAGTTTCAGTTTTTTGAACAGATAGACCTTCAACATTATGTACTAAAGTTTGAAACTGTGATGGATCTAGAATCAAGTTTTTAGTATCTTCTCTAGAACCACGTTCACTATTTTGATACCAAAAAACATAATCTGGTTGAAAATCAAATCGCAGGAGATGTCCCCCACCTTGATAAATCTGTCAAACGTTCTCAGAGAACATTTTTTACATGAAAAATTTATTATGAGATCTGAAACATAATCTAGTTTTGATGATGAAAATGATAATAAAGCTTCAGAACCCTCAATAAATATAGGATTTAAGCTAGAACCATTTGGATTTCTTGTGTTGATTTATCCATGCGTAATCATCTAATAATGAATGTTGTCGACTTCTGTGTTCCATATTTTTTTTAACAAATATAAAATAATTACTGTTTTTGAATAATTTGAAATTATAAAAACATTATCTGAAAAAAAGAAGATAAATAATTACAACTACATCTTAATAATTACCATTATTTATGGGAGACACAATTTTTAGTGGATTGACGACTACTCTTTTTATCTGACCGCTCATTTACTTGCAACTTTCTCACACTGAAATCACAATGAATAATATGCTCAAAAGTACATATATTCATTCTCATGCATACAAGAATGTATAAGAATACCTCTGAGTGGATTCTTCATTGTGATTTCAGTGTGAGAAAGTTACAAGTAAATGAGCCGTCGAACAAAAGATCCCCCTTTTCATCGATGAATCATCTTTTTGCAACAGTCACCACCTGAAAAAATTATGAAAAATGTGGTCCTACGAATGCATATTCAAACTCGTGCATATGAGATTGGATATGCATACGTAGAATCATACATTTCATAATGTTTTTGAGTTGGTGAAAGTTTAAAGGAGAAGAGTCATCAAGCAACAGGGTTGCCGCTAATCCATTGGAAATTAATCCAAGTTATTACAAGTTATTAAAATTTATTACAATTGATTTTATTCCTAAATTTTAATAATTGTTAATAATTTTTACTAATTGTTACTAATTATTACTTATTATTACTAATTACGACTAATTCTTACTAATTATTACTAATTATTACTAATTATTTCAATTTATTACTATATATTACTATTTATTACTATTTATTACTATTTATTATTAATTATTACTAATTATTACTAATTCATACAAATTCTTACAAATTCTTACTATTTCTTACCATTTCATGCAAATTCTTATTAATTCTTACTATTTCCTTCTATTTTATACTTTTTCTTACTAGTTCTTACTATTTCTTACTATTTCTTACTATTTCTTACTAATTATTACTAATTATTACTAATTATTAATAATTATTACTAAATATTACTAATTATTTCTAATTATTACTAATTATTACTATTTATTTATAATTATTCCTAATTATTACAATTTATTAATATTTAGTACTATTTATTACTATTTATTACTATCTATTACTATTTATTACTAATTATTACTAATTATTTCTAATTATTACTAATTATTACTAATTATTACTAATTATTACTATTTGTTACTAATTATTGCTATTTATTACTATTTATTACTAATTATTACAAATTATTAGCGATTATTTCTAATTATTACTAATTATTAACGATTATTTCTATTTAATACTAATTAGTAGTAATTATTACTAATTATTACTATTTATTGTTATTTATTACTATTTATTACTTTTTATTACTAATTATTACTAATTATTACTAATTATTACTAATTGTTACTAATTATTACTGTTTATTACTATTTATTACTAATTAATACTATTTATTACTAATTATTACTAATTATTACTAATTATTACTAATTATTACTAATTATAACTAATTATTATTATTTAATACTATTTAATACTCATTAATACTAATTATTACTAATTATTACTAATTATTACTATTTATTCCTAATTATTAATATTTATTACTAATTATTACTATTTATGACTAATTATTACTAAGTATTACTAATTATTACTAATTATCTAGTTATTACTATTTATTACTATTTATTACTAATTAGTACTATTTATTACTAATGATAATTAATTATTACTAATTACTACTAATTATTACCAATTATTACTAATTATTACTAATTATTACAATTTATTACAATTTATTACAATTTATTACTAATTATTACTAACTATTAGAAATTATTACTAATTATTACTAATTGTAACTATTTATTACTAATTATTACTAATTATTATAATTTAATACTAATAATTACTAATAATTACTAATTATTACTAATTATTACAATTTATTACAATTTATTACAATTTATTACTAATTATTACTAACTATTGAAAATTATTACTAATTATTACTAATTGTAACTATTTATTATTAATTATTACTAATTATTATAATTTAATACTAATAATTACTAATAATTACTAATTATTACTTATTATTACTAATTATTACTAATTATTACTAATTATTACTAATTATTACTATTTATTACTATTTATTACTATTTATTACTATTAATTTCTATTTATTACTAATTATTACTAATTATTACTAATTATTACTAATTATTACTAATTATTACTAATTATTACTAATTATTACAAATTATTACTATTTATTACTATTTATTTCTCTTTATTTCTATTTATTCATTTTTATTGCGATTTATACATATTTATTGCGATTTATTGCTATTTATTTCTATTTATTGCTATTTATTCCTATTTATTCCTAATTATTTCTATTTATTTCTAATTATTGCTATTTATTGGTAATTGTTTTTAATTATTACTAATTATTATTTCTAATTATTTCAATTTATTACTAATTATTACTAATTATTACCAATTATTACTATTTATTACCAATTATTACTATTTGTTACCCTTTATGACCCTTTATTACTATTTTATTACCAATTAATGCTAATTATTACTAATTATTACTAATAATTACTATTTATTACTCTTAATTCCTATTTATTACTAATTATATCTATTTACCGCTAATTATTACAAATTAGCCCTAATTATTACTAATTACCCCTAATTATTACTAATTACCCCTAATTATAACTAATTTCCCCTAATTATTACCAATTACCCCTAACTATTACTAATTGCCTCTAATTATTACTAATTATCTTTAATTATTACTAATTACCCTTAGTTATTACTAATTAACGTTAATTAGTACTAATAACTAGAAATTACAGCTACTGATTACTAATTACTGCTAATTATTTATATATAATACTAATTATCATTAATAACTATTAATTATTACTATTTTTTAAGAATTAGTAATAATACTTTCAATTTATTATTGGAAATAA
Organism: Viscum album; assembly: GCA_963277665.1. Classification (NCBI taxonomy): domain Eukaryota; kingdom Viridiplantae; phylum Streptophyta; class Magnoliopsida; order Santalales; family Viscaceae; genus Viscum; species Viscum album. The sequence continues at coordinate 1,085,696,953 of OY728134.1, read as the reverse complement.
ATACTAATAATAAAACAATTTAAATCTAATTTAATTATAACTAATCAACAATAATTAAAATTAACATAAAAAATGAAATAAATACTAAATTAAAAAAAATATAAATACCTTTAAACTTGATCTCCTATTGATGCAGATGACTTCACAACTTCTTCGTAAAAAAAACTAACTCAGAGAAATTTTTTACTCTAAAAATAGTGTTTAGAGAGAGAAAGGATGTGAGAATTGAGGGGAAGAGTATGAAAACAGATGAGGGGTATATATAGGTTAGATTAGTTTTGACGGTACTATTTGCGACGGTTCCCGTCCCAAATACCTTTGCCCACGTTAATTATTATTGGTGGTTAAAAGGTATTTGCGACAGGTGTCGTCGCAAATAGTTGCCTGCCGACACAATTTTTGCGATGGGACAACATCCCGTCGCAAAAACCTATTTACCACCACCGGTATTTGCGACGGGGCCAGTCGCAAATACGCTCTGACCGACACACTATTTGCGACGGGGGAATCCCCCGGTCGCAAATATCCTTCCTGCGGTTTCATGCGCAGCCTACACCAAACCGCGCCTTACATTTTGCTACGGGACCCCAAATCTCGTCGCAAATAACCAATTATTTGTGACGGGACGAACCCCCCGTCACAAATTACCAATGGGACAGACTATTTGCGACGAGAATTAATCTCGCCGCAAATAGGCCGCCATAAAATGCTATTTTTCCCGTAGTGTCAGTATTTGGTGAGCGGCATAAAATCTAGTGATTATGTTTGTCTTCACAAAATTGATAATACATTTTTGTCCTGAGTTCTTTAAGAGTCATCATCTTGGGCCATTTATAGAAGAAGTTAGTAGTTGTTGGAATATATATGAACTGGTTGACCAATGCTAGAGGCCATGACCCTATAATATTCATTCCCCCTATAGCTAACGGTTATGAGTATTTATTTGTATGAACAACTATTGGAACTAACAGATGATGTTGGAATGCACTAGGAAAGAATGAAACTTCTTGACGAATTGTGTGAAATCCAACATCATTAGAGGCCAAAAATACCCAAACCTCTTGATTTGATGAGAAATATTAGTTCTTGATTGATGGGAACCACAAGTACCAGCATAAAATTATTCTATGGTGGTATTCATCTACCCTCCTCCAATACATCTAGGGATAATTCCATCGATAATTATTTTATAAACAACCCTACCATGACTCGTGCTATCGTAGAGAGTGAAATTGACCTCCTTTTGTCAGATTTATACTTTTCCAGATCTATTTGGAAAAAGGGACCCATTATGGAGGTATTACAGGATGGGTTTCATCCTACTGCTTACAAAATTATTTGGTTCAGGGTTAGAATTGATCTCATTGATCTCTTTTGTGCCACTTTGAACAAATGGTGATGCTATTCTATGATGGGAAATTTTTACGACGATTTCATCCTGATCCAGATATTCCAATGTTGTGATAAAATTTCTAACGCATCATCCTAAGCATTTTGTGAGCAGGGGACATGATTTAGTGTTGGTTCATAGGGTAATTATTCCATCAACCCTTAAATAGAATTATGTAGTGGTATCAGCTCTTCTTTCATGATGGTATAATAACCGTTGATCTGCTTAATTACCAACTCAGAATCACCTTCTATTATCAGGTGATTCAATAGTATCTGTGAATCCAACTCTTTTCCTGTAATGAGGGATTTGCATTCAGCCTCATTGATAGTACAACCTTCTGAACGTAAAAAGAAGTAAGGTAAAACTACCGTTGATGGATAAATGATGATGATCCAAAACTATTAATTTTTATGTTTCGTGTTTTCCATTCTCTTCCCTGTTAGGATTTTGGATTCACCATCAAATTACATTTCCCATATTTGGGTAGAGTCTTAGACTGATAATATTTCTTCATATGGTAGTTAGATACTTAGGTACTTCTTCCATAGAGGGATGTTTAGCTAAGAAATTTTCTAAAGCCTTCCCTGTTATCTCCTTCTTTGGTATGAACCGGATGTTGAGTTGTTGTAGAATGACCACCCATCACACCAAATTTCCAAAAAACATGGTAAAATTGAGGATATATTTGAGTGGGTTAATTTGAGAAATCAAGTGGACCTCATGGTGATATAGTTAATGCCTTAATTTATAAATTGATAAATTTAATGCTAAGAAATTGTTATTGACATTTGAATACCAAGTCATAGTGTTGGGATGTAGCATGGATGAGATAATAAATTGTTTTTTCACTACACACATCACTTTTCTGTGCGAGGAAGGCACATAATGATCATTCTAGGGCCATCATGTATAGGATGAGTAACTTTTCTTCAATTTGAGGCATTTTCACTTGTGGATGAAAGAGATATTTCTTGAGGCTATCATATTCCTCTTAGAATTCATCAGTCCACTAGAACACATTTCCTTTATGCATCAAATCAGTGAAGGGAAAACACCTTCCTGTGAGGTCTACTATGACGCATTGAGTTGAGGCAATAGGTCCCTATAGTCCTCTCTACTAATTAAGACTTCGAAGAGGTAGAATACCCATAATTACCTCAGTACTATTATGGTCGTCTTTAATTCCATGATGGATTATGAAGAAGCTAATAAATTTTTTGAAAGTAACATCAAAAGGTCTATTTTGGGGATTTATCTTCAGACTATATTTTCGATGTTTATCAAATAAAATTTATGGTGAATATAACCTTCCTGTGATTTTGCAACTAAATCATCGACATAGCCATTGAATGGTTTTCATATGATGTTTTGGAAGATATGATGCAATGCACATTGATATGTAGAGATGGTGTTTTTCAAAACAAAAGGTATCACCCAGTAGTAGAACCCTACCCGGGGTTCCCTAAATGTGGTTTCATCTTTATATTTTAGGGAATTTTAGATTTTATTATACCCTAAGTAGACACACATAAATGAATGTGTTTGATAGTTGGATGTATCATCGATTTAGAATTCTGTAATCAGAACTGAGAAATAATCTTTTGAATAGTGATGGTTGAGATCTCTGAAGTTAATGTAGACTCTAATTTTCCCATCCTTTTTCTTGAATAGGGCTCTGCTGGCAAGCGATTTTTGGTATTTTAATTCTCAAATGAAATAATCTTTGACAATTTTTTCAAATTTTAATTTTACACTAGAATCATGATTTGTATGTGTCCTTCTGGATGCCTTCTTATAGCCATGATGGTCCGCTAGCAATCCAAAGTGATGGGTAGCCACATTAGGATCAAGTACTGAAGTATCTTTTTAACTCCAACCAAACATGTCATGGTGCTATTTCATAAAAGTTGTTTAAAAATATTTTTCATTGAGTGGAGTGGTTGTACTGATCAATGTTGGTCATAGATCCTCTTCTATATCCATATTTATCTGTCGGAGTTCATAGATAGTGGTAGAGACTCTTTTCTCAAGTGATGGAGGAGCATATCTGAGTTTACTTTCTTCCTCTCCTTCATTTTCATCTTCCTCTCATTATGTGCTGATGTCAGTATGGATGGGAGATGAAGGGTTATCATTAAGGTTAAGAGAGAGGTCATAGTCCTATGAGCTAGCTTCCAACAGTGATACCATGACTTCCTCATGTTCAGCAGATACAGTGGTGTCTTATTGAATCTAGGATGATAAGGTTTTAGAATTTACTTCCATGTTTTCACTACCAATAGAGAAATTAGATATTTCTTTAACACCCTTAGGTTCAACTAACATAGCTGATACCATGATGACCGGTGAGCATGTCTCTGAGTTTGAGATGACATCTTTAATTTGATTGATGGGTAGCACATATTCATCACGAAGTTCATTGAATGGGTTATCTGGGGTCATTTTCAGACTATTTGGAGAAGTAACCCGAGAGGAACCATCGGTTATGGGTAGATTCCCTTATCTCTAGTAGAATCTTGCATCAATATATTGAGATTAAGAATACCCAAATAGATATTTGTAACTATCTAATGTACCAATATTTCCATTACTTTAGTACCTAATGCATTGATGATAAGATGAAGGGATCACTATATTCTGATACAACCAAGGCTTCCTAGAAAGACATTGAAATCAGTATCTTTCCTGAAGACCAAGATCTCAGATTTGGATATCATATCCTAGAACTAAGCTCTATGTTTGATGCGACCAAGAGGATTCTATTCACTTTTATCATACCCTTGGATCATTATGGAGGAAGTGGATAAATCATCTTCAGTGTATCATAATCATTTAATTTACCTAATATTTACAAGGGTAGAATGAATCCCTATATAATATCATCTTTTTCCTATTCGGTGAAAGAGAAAAATTCATGACATTATACAAGGTAAATCTCTACACAATATACCTCTCTAGAAGAAACTTCAGCTTCAAACTCTTAATGGTATAACAAATCCTCTATAAGTACTTACCACAGATCCTTTGACATATTGATAGAATCCAAAATTGAAATATTTAATGGGATTATGGACAATTACTCTTTGATGTCATAGTTTTGGGTCAAAGTTCTATGTATCCCTAAAAGTAACTACTCCTTTGAAGGAATTTCTAGAAATCACATTCCTGGGATAGGTGAGTCAGGTTATTTTGGGGATGTGGAGTTATTTTTTATGCAATTGATTGGTCGGCCTTTTCCTGTATAGTTGTTTGGGCTAGTGAGGCTACCACATATTTACTAATCATTAATCCAAAATTATTGGTTTCAAATTATTTTTTACATGTTTGGAGGCATTATTATATTCCATATCATATTTATGAAGTGATTTCCCATGGGTTTCAGTAGAATATATAGATCTAGAATGGATGCAGTATCCATATTGAGTTCTTCTATGATTGCTTATCCCATTCTTTCTTTGGATTTTGTGGCCTTGATTCATATCTCACTAATTTGGAATGAGAATATCAGGTTTGTAATAAATCTCATAATAAGATATAGTATCCATCAAAAGAATGAAATTAATGGATATGAATATAAATTATTCATCTCATGAGGACTCCATTTGATGGGTTAGTGCATGTAGTACCATTTGGTGTGGGTGGGGCTCGTTCTCTTGGGACAGAAGGCAAGAAGTATTAGAGATTCAAGGATAACAATTTCCTAAATGGAAGTTTATCTTCCTACATTTTTTACCACCCTTAAATCCATTCCATTTCTTTGAAGACTAACCATCATAGGATTGTGGGGTTGAAGGAGTTGGTTGTTCCATATCAGAAGTAATTGAGAGCGTAATTAGTTATTTCAAATGATCTGAGATGAAAATATAAGTATGGTTGACTGTTTTTCAAGTCATCTAATCATTGAAATTATATTAAATCTCACTATTAAATTCATTCTATTCACCTCCTTCTTCTCGAATGGTGGTAGAAACACATTCTACATGTGATTGAGTTTTCTAGGTCCCATTAGAGTTATCAGGTTCCTTTCTAAGGTTACTAAGAAGTATGTAGGAGCCTACTATTCTTGGAATGAATAGACCCTACTTTTTTTATCATCAAACCAGAAGTGTTTTTTCACTCTCTTATCATCCTGACGTGGTTTTTTTGTTTATTCCACCTTATAGGGGGATCCGTATGATAAGGTTCATGATTCAGAGAAGGATATTGTATAAGAGATGATTTTAGAGTGATGGTATCAGTTTATTCTTTTCCCATCCTCCTTCAATGGTCTATCAGTACTGATATGGATTTATCTCAAGTTCATAATATAGAATCTCCGAATACTTTTGAAACTCTGTAAAGGTATCATAACCTACCTGTGTTTTTTATTGGAATTAGTGGTGTTTTCAACTCATCATGGATGTTTTCTATGAAAAGAACCAACAAATTTTCTTTTAGAATCTGTAAATTCAAGGAGTAAGTTAGACCCTTCCTCCAGGAAATAATGTCTAAGAGCCTCTTATTTTCTCACTATTTGTACATTGAAATTTTGAGAATTGTCTTCTTTCAAAACATTGACATGAAATAATAAATAAATTTTTGGAAAAGGTATTCCCATCCTTTATTGACCGTTCGGGTAAACTAGTGTAGCATATGAAGGTCAGTCCCTATAAAGATTGCACACAACACTAGAGTTTGGAAGCACATTGTTTAAACAATGTTTCCATCATAGGGCCACATTGAGATATATAATGTGTCAGATGGTGGACAGGATCTCTTGAACCATTGAATGTTGCAAACGTATGATTTCTAAAATTTGGATGGGGAAGTGTCGCATCAACCCATTCGGGGTAATATTTTCTTTTTGACTAAAGTAGAAAACATTGTTCTTATACAGCTTCATGATGGGCTTTCAATGATTCATTTATGTCAAAACGTTATCTAGTAATGTCCAATTGAGCAGGATCTCAGGTATGCGGTATAATGGGAAGAATAAGTTGTGTTGGTCCCATCTACATTTGTTATTGAGCTGGATGGTTGTAACTTGACTGACATTGGTATGGTTGTGTTTCCAATAGAGTGACATCAAGGTACTTAGCTGCCATTTGTTCAAAATAAATTGGTTTATTTGAAAATGTGTTGAGTGGATATTTTTGATCTATATTCATCAATATGATGAGCTATTATTACTGTGGTACATCATTTGGGGGAGTGAAATGAGGTTCTGTTTGAAGAACATATCTAGGGTAATACTACCTCTAACTAGTTCAATAATAATCACTTTTAGTTACTTCATTTTTATCTCATACTAAGATAGCCTTTACATGAGTGTGATGGGTTAGACACCCTTGGGTAATAGATGATATTGAATCACAACATCACCCTTTTCTTAATTCCCACCATAGAGGGGGAAATGGAGCATTCGAAGGGTTTTCCAAATTTTGGGAAATCCTTTGATCTCTCTTACACACAACTTCTTCAGTCATTTCACTTTAGACTATATATCAAATAGACATATCCTCTTCCTGTTCTCCCACATTTTCTTAACGTTATTCCAAATTGTTACACTTCATGCTAATGAAGTTTACTAATGTGAACTACATCATGATCATTTCATTAGTTTATGAATAATGGGAGGAAGAGTTGTTCTAGGATCATACACTAGAAGAGTTTTGATTGTCAAGTGTGGTTTTTCTTCTAATAGGTTGTTTTAGTTTTTGAAAACTAGGGGAACTAATTCTTTCATTCAAGGTTTGCTCTGGATCCATCTGATGAAGGGTTATTTGAAGGTAACATCCAGATAATTTTTTTTTGTTCGCATCCCTAACGAAAAAATACATCACGAGACTGGGTGAACTGGGAAAATTCATTTTTTGGAACTACTCCCAATCAAGAAAAACTATCTTTCACTAAGGTTGAGGTAAAAATACCAATTCCGTGTGGGCTAGGGGTGATCCTATTCCACTTTAAAAATATTTCGGGACTGATTTTTGACCTCGAGGGTTGTGTTAAAAAGTCCCCTAACCTCGTCAGATGGTATTTATCTTGTACTATCAGGACTATAACTAATGTGGATTATCTTTTATTTTTTTATGTATATTTATTTGAACATGAACTGGGTGCATTATATGATTTTCAATTTATCCATCAACTTCTAAATATACTTGTTCTCTCTGACAATTAACTTCTCTGAAGTGGGAGGCTTGCTAAATATTTTCAGACACACGATGGAAGAATATTTAAACGGATTTACCAAATATACCCAAATTCATTTTAGATTTTTTAGGGGATGGTCCTTCATGAGAATACTATCTTTTGCAAGAAATGAATGTTTCTCAAAGTCATCTCGAGTCTATGACATTACATGATGCCACCTTTGGCAGGCTTTGCTGATCAGGGAGCAAGGGGAAGTGAAATTCCTTATGTTTTCCCCATCCTATGATATGAACACCGAATGAGGAATCAATGATCAAATGAGGTAACTCTTTTAACACATCAATCCAGGTGAATTTTTGGGATCCTTATTTTTCCCAACTTCAAATTCTGTGTAGCTAGAAGGTCTGCCAAATCGAGTTGATAGTTCATATCTTCTATTACCTTAACGTGATATGGATATTTTTTGTAATGAAATACTTTTTTTTCATGTGAAAAACATTAGTCCATATATTAAGGAAGATTTCATGCAAAAAATCATATGACAAAACCTCTAGAATGCTAAATTACGGAGTGGTTAATGGCCAAACATGACTAGTATATTATCCTTTTCCAATTTTCTCCTCATCAGAAATATGTATCCTTTATCTTTTCTGAGAGGTTCCTCAGCCCCATCTGGCCAATGTGGATTTTTTCCCATTTAATTATTATAAAAAACAGGCTTTGTAGGGATTTATACTATTGCATTAGAAGTAATGTTATCTAAGGGGATTTAGAGAATGATTATTGCCTTCAACTATCTTTTGGTTGAGAAAGAATATCCCTTGTCAATGAAGAGGCATCAGGCTTGAATGAACTCATTATCACAAGTTCCTTGAGATATGAGGGATTTATCTAAGTTTATATTTCAAGGAGGAGATTCTGGATGAAATTAAATCTCGTAGTGGGGAGGACCTTCACAGAGAATTCCATTATGGGGAGGATGACCATCATAGCTTGATATACAACTATATGGAGACAGTCTATTACGTATACCCTAAGTAGTACCTTCAAATAATTTGAAATCAAGGGAAGGGACTTATTTATGTTTTATCCTAAAAACATTCATAGGGATACCATAACACTCATTAGCATATGGGATCTCGAGATTGATCAGATTCTAGACATAAAGAAAGTATTCATTACAAGATGTCCAAGGAGGACCTACATAACTCTTGGAACCAAGATTGTAGGGAGGAAATTTGAAATTATCTCTACTATATCCCTAATTTTTTAATGGGTGGGTAGAATCTTGAGCTTTCATATATAAAAATTTGAGGGATTCAAGAATAGTATAATTCTGTAGAGCAAGGTCATGTCCTGGATCTTCATTTTCCAATCATCTTTGGTGAAGCATATTTTTAGATATCTTACTTTGGGTGGTTGGAGACACCTACTATGGGTGAAATAATTCATATATGGAATCATTCTTGATTAAATCTCTTGTCACTGCTAGAATTTTTATATAGGTTTCTGGAATTTTTGTAGGGATAAGTGCTCACACTGGAGTGGCTATTAGGATAGACTAATGGCCTATAGTTGGAATTGGAATATGGGCCCGATGTGGTTGTCTATTTATCATGGGATTTTAGCCATGAAATTATTTGAAAAGGGAAGGGATATACATATGATCCTAAGTGTCCAATTTATTATGTTGATGGGACACATCAAATACGGATGTGGGGTTGTGAACCAGAATCCTAGTCACCACTGACGTGATCTTTATTTCTTAGTAAAAACCTAGAATGTGGAGAGGAATAGATGCATGTCCATCCATCATTTATATGATACATGGGGTGAATCCTATAATTTGAATGGATATATATTCCCATTTTTTTAATTAGATCGAGGATGTTTTCTATATCCTATTCACCATTTATTTCCAAGATATACCAATAAAAATCAGGTCAAGAGGAAGAGATATAGATCTACCCCATGTTTGTAGCTGGGATCTACCAACCTATTTCTCTAGGTGAAAACAAACTATGATGGTGAGATTGGTGTGTGTGGGATGGTTTGTGAGTCTGATCATGGTTACCACCGTGCTTGGTAGGTGGTCCTCTTTAGAGGGAATAAAGGTAGGGTATTATTCCCTATTTATTGGTTGTTTCCCCTGATGGGATGTCCTAACTGGTTGGGCAGAGTGACCTAGACTGGACTCTCGATGGTGGAACTATTATCATGCTATGGTTATGGTGCTATGTGGCATTGGGGATGGTGAATGCTAGAAGGATCCATTTGGATGAACCCCTATATCGCCTTTATGAATCCTTTGGTGACCTCTTGGTCTGCCTCGCGAATATAAGGAAGAATTTATTGTAGCGTTTTAGAGATAGTCTCACGAAACAATTTGAAATGGAAACTAGTGCCATTGGCTTCTGGGATACCAGCCATTATTGAGTATATAGTTGGTGGGGATTCGTGATATGGATGCCTTTTTAAATTGGACTATATGGGTAGGATTATAACATTTTTTTGGAACTCCTGAATGAACATATTTGACACAAGGTGCTGAAGGAAATGTGTTAGTGACATTTTCCTCTCATTTGTTGGAGACCCTGTATGTGTGATAGTTGATGCACATGTTTGGGTTGGTTGAAAGTATTTCATTGGACTGAAGGGAGTTATGATTTAGAGTTCCTTGAAATATATGAAAAACACAAATAAGAAAACCCTTTCAAAGAGACATCTCAATAAATGAACACAAGCATAATTAATTATTTAAGATCCATGTTTCTTCCTATTTAATTTTATGTAAAAAAGGGGGTAATAAATGGGGGAAACACAATCATCTTGGCTAAGGATTCATGTCAGGTTCAACATTTTCTATTTCGAAGGTGTTTCAAGACCACACTTTTTTTAAGTTGATATGGGCCTCCTTTCCAAAGGCAGAAAGTCATTGGGACTTTTCCAATGACATCTTAGTGAACTCATTTTTTAGAGAATGGGTGGTCAGGATCATCACACCCTTTTGGGTGGGTGGGTGGGAGGAATTATATCATAATCTAGGAATCTTTTATATTTACAACATTTTCGTGAATCCTTTATTACATCTCAAAATATTAAACATGTCTCCCTTCTATTTATAATCAAAATTTATAATGTATTAGCCTTAGAATAATCATTATGTATTCTAGATTCTTAATTTATAAAGAAATCTATCTATATTTGATGTTATCTATTGATGTTATTATTTTATGAATGGATTTAATATTTTTATATCATTTATTATCAGGATGCTGGTTTTAAGGAATTTAGTTGGCCACTCAGAAATTTATCATCCTTAAGGGAGACTTGAGTTGTTTTGATATTGGGACCAGGAATTTCAGATAAGATTATTATGAATCATTATTAAAGGAACTATAACCCATATAATTTAGTTCCACTTAATATATCAAATCATACCTTTGAAGGTCATCTGACAAGGACTAAACTATGCATTTTAACATCATGTAGCAAGGATGTCCCGAAGAAAGGTTCCAAGTAAAGGTATGGTGTGAGACTTATGTTGATGTGGTCTGAGGGACTTGGAAGAGATGTGGGCTCCCAATATGGATATGAACCTACAGGGGATGGGGCACATAGATGATTAGGGTGAATTTGGGATGAGGAGTTTGGACCTTAAGGATGCTTGCTATGTATCCCATTTTGATTCGAAACAAATCATATATAGGTTGGTCAGTTGGGGGTTACACCTATGGAGGAAATCTATTGGTTCTTCCTCAGGAATATACCCCTATGATGGTTTGTGACATGGTATTGGGGATTATAATGAATAGGATTCCCTTAGGCATGACCATGCGGGTGAAATAATCCCAAAAAACCTCTAAGCCCATGTGAGTCATGCTCACCATGAGAAAAAAGAGTAATCATAAGATTTGGAAGTTTTCAGAATCTTAGTCATCCACTGTTGGATGAGGCTAGCATGATGAAAGAGAGAAGGGGACTTGATATGCCTATCTCCAATCTTGTTTTCATAATCTCAGGGGATGAAAGGTAGGAGGGATATGACATCCTGTAATAAATACTAAAGAATTACTCATGTAGGGATGCCTTATTGAAGATCCTCGCATCCTCCCCCTTTTAGAGAATTAAGATAAAATGAGGGTGGGGATATGGGACATAGATAAAGCTACCTGGTCCGGGGATCCACCAAAAACCATACCTATGGTTGGGGCCCTCGTTACCATAGGAATGCATGAATGATAACATCCAAAGGATCCCCCTTATTTTTTTGGTTACCAATACGACCTCATTTGAAATTTGAATATATGATCAATAGAAAACACATCAAATATATTTTGGGTCTTTGGTAGAGGTACTATATTGTTGGTTCATAAAAGGGACAATTTGGGACTCACTACTTTACATGAGAGGATGATGGAGATGGTTGTTTGGATAGTTCATGAAGGGTTTGAGATATGGACCAATGCTATGTGAGAGGGTATCAATACTAAAATATCCCATTCCACAAACTATACTCTATGTTATATGCTCATTCACAAAGATTACAACCACATAATTTTCAGATAATGGTGTTCCACAAAAGACATTTCTATGTAGATTGATATCTTCAAAGTGGTTCACTATGAGGATCACTGTCCGTAAAGGGATTTTCTAGGTGGCCGAATATTCAAAAATGATTTTTTTCTATGTGGACCACATATTATTCCCTCTTTTACATTGTGATATTTAGTAAATGATTACCCTCTAAAATTATTTTCTCAGACTATATCTCTTTTTTTCTCCATTCCTCTCCCTAATTCATCCATCCATGTGCTGGGTTGTTATAAGGATACATATGAAACCATTTCGGAGTTGACCAGGACAATAAGAAAACTACCGCCCATAAAGGATTTTGTTTTGTGGGTGTCTTGAAGATAACAAATTACTTCAAAAATGTTATTTTAAAAAGTTACCAAAAGGTAACACCTCACCCCACAAATGAAATTTTCATTTGAGGGGGGATTAAGTGTCATTCCTTGCCTAGTGAACAATTTTTTTTGTGGGGGGCTTTGAAATCATTCCTCACCCAATAAAAGAAAATCTGTTGGTGGGGGTGCTATACATGAGAATTATTTAGGACACAGACTCACATTGTAAATGTGATATGTGGAAGATGGGGTTCCTTTGCAGGTCCTATTCTTTAATGATGTTAATCATCATAGATATATTTTTTTTATTCTGACCCTTCTATACACAAAAAAATCCTTATGTAAACTTTTATAGACCCAATAATTATAGACACACTGATATAATGATAGTATTATAATTAATATACATTAATATTTATACAATAGGTTATAATAATTATTTTATTCATATATCCCATCCATTATAAAAAAAAATAGTTGTTTGTACGTTATATAGATTATTTCCTCCATGATGTAATGTGTTTTATTTTTCTTCACCTCCTTATAAGGATGGATACAAGGATGGTATTAAAGGGTAAATGTGATTTATATAATATCATTAATGTTATTTTATTCCAAATTTGAGAACCAACTAATGATATGATCAATAAACTATCATCATTAATTTAATCATATAAAATAAGTATACAAAAAGGATAATTGTTTATTAAAATGGTGTAATATTTTTATATTTATCAATTATTCCTATAATTCATTATAATATTGATTTATCACAGTAATAAACACTAAATAAGATCATTATTCTTCTAGTTTAATGGTATTATAATAATACCACCTCATAATCATACAATAAATCATGGTATGTTAATATTTGGGTAGGTTTAACTACCTACTTGAACAATAATATGAATTTAAATCATGAATGTATATGAAAACATAATTACTAGTATAATTTCATGTAAATTCATAAATATTTTTTTAAAATTTTATATAAATATTTAATTCATTAATTAAGAAAACACACTCTGATCATCAAGAATCACTGAAACATGTTTATTATCAATCTCATCTTAAATGTTAAAGACTAAAACACTCATGAAAGGAATATATAACATCATAAATTAGTATAATTCATCCCTGAAGGTAAATGTACCTAATAATGATTAAACTTGGAGGATGAAAGAATACAAACACTTATATTATGAAAGTATTATAAATGATAAAAAATATAAAGACCCATTGGAGAAAATTCGGTAAATTCATGTAGAAAATGACTATTTAGGAAGAGTATGAATTAAAATGGATATGTTTTTGGTTTTTAAATAATTGAGTAAGAGATATATGTTTATTATACATGTGGTTGAATTATTTTTATAGAATTCAAGACAAGAGTTAAGAGTTTTCAATATTATATTCCTCACCTTGAGACACGTTTTTCACCTAAATTCATTTATGTGGAGTATATATATTGCCTATATAAGTTATTTTATTAGTTAATGCATCTATTCATTGTATATTAAGATCTTGTTTAATCCCTATATTTTAAGAAGTTACTATGGAATATCTATTCATGTTATTTGTGGGGTTTTATTTCTCAATTTTAATTCTTTAGTACTCATGTTATATACACCGCCTATTTCATTATGTGTGGTTAAGAAAATTTTGTTGAACAATTTTACCATATTCTTCATGAAATTTAATGTATTTAATTTTTTTTATTGTGATCCATTATTTTTGTAATATTTATTCAAGAGTTACCAAAACTATTTAAAAGATCAATTTTTCCATGGTTTAAATACCATCCTATGTTTAGTTAAAGTAAAAGTGTGTGTAATTTAATTTTAAAAACCCTTCATGTATAAATACATTCATGTGGATGTGGCTGTGGAATAAATTATCCTTGTGGAGTCACCCTAAAAAGGGTTGGTTGAGAATTGACTCAATTATCACCCTATTATAGGATGAGTGGTCTTAAGACGGTATGATTGGTGAGAAATTCTTAAAGGACATGCTTTGGAATAATTACATGATCTTAATGAACCATGATAAAGAATTTTCCATAACATTGCCTTGGTATCCTTCCAAATAAGACTATTGAACCCAATTACTATCTTCCATAGATAACCCATCACATTTAAGGTACTCTCAAAACTATATTTATTTGATAAGGGTATTAATTATTACATTGATGATACCCCAATAATTACAAGTTGATTAAGAGATGTTCTATTATACATCCAAATTATTCAAATTGATGGGGATGTATTTGATGTCTATATTTCTCAATATATAGATATCCAAGTTTTATTTAGTAAGAGGTTCTTCGGGGAATAGTATTAAGGGTCTTGATGACTCTTATGGCGAATGCATTAGATCTAATTATGTGATGGGTACGACCCAAAATTATATAACCCCTAGATGAATTGACATGTCCCATGCAGAAAAATATGTTGGGTTTTAGTGTATACATCTTCCCATAATAGTAAATTATCTTGGCATAATGTCTTAAAAATAATTTTGTGATTTTCCTTACAATGCATTCAATTATTATGGGATCAATGATTATATTAATCCATGTTTTAATTTATTATCATGGATATATCATGCATGCGGCATTAAAATGATTATGGCTTCATGTTATTCATTTATTCATTCCATATTACTTGTGATATGTGTATGTTATGCAATCATACAATGTATACTACTCTTTACAAAGCATCTGAGGTCACCCTTTTAGTTTTCCTTTCACCAAGAAACCCCGAGGCAGACTATGTGTAATTTTCATAGAAAAAATGGATGGTATAATCATGTTCTCTCAATATGTTCATGATGAATATCATGTTTTGAAATGTTATTTATGTATGTATCTAGTTTCTCAAAAATACTATACTTTTGATCCATTAATAACTTTTGTACTTTGTACCAATAATGTAATATAATGATCAGATCTTGGTTTTTATTGATAGGTATGTTATATTTGGTATTAGATGAATTTTAGTAGTATCCTTGGGGACAAGATTTTGATAAACCAAGAAAGACAGAACACATACTATGAAATTGACTCAAAATTTCTAGGAAACAATCTGGAAATCTTAGTATGAATTGTATTTTACAATACAATATCATGAGATAATTATGTGTATGTAGTTATAAAAATATGGAGTCTAACAGGAGGAATGTGAACTATATCAACACCCGTAGTCAATATAGGGTTATTAACCCAAAAAAATTTAATGATGAAATATTTTAGGTTAATTATTTCATAACTATATTTTGAAAGATGGCCAAAGTTATGAAAAATAATTTCACCTTCCAAGATCATTCTACTAATTCACATCACGGTGAAACTATGTTGAATCACTTCATGTGACAATAGCCTCTAACGCTGAATAGATCTACCAATTCCGTTTTAGATTAATAATGGATCAAATTCCTATAAAATATATTTCTTTCTTTAGGAAGTAGTTAAAAGGAAAAAAGTTAACTTGGTAGTCTATCATCTAAGTAGAGATGCAGACCAATGGTGGTCGCTAATTCAAAACACTAAAGAGGAAGATAAGATAAATTATATATAATGTGGAATTTTCATCGAGGTATTTTATGAAAAATACTTTCTTATTATGAAAATAATAGAAATGAGAGTAAAATTCCTGAAATTTATACAAAAGGTGGAAGAAAATGTTTTTGAGTATAAAGATAACTTTACAAGTTTACCAAGGCATGTTGTAAACTATATACATAGAATAGGATATATATAGTTTCCTTAATGGGTTAAAACTGAGCCTTATAAGGGTTTTTGTCTCTCATAACTTTTAATTATATGATAATATATTTTCATGTTTCATTAAGACAAAAAGGTATTTCTCTATGATAGATATATTCAAGAGAAATAAGGAGAAGAAGAGGCCATTTGAGAATCATGAGAAGAAAAATATAGCTATAGAAAATTATAGAAGAATGAAAATTTTCACATGTGATAATATGGGTAGAAACACCCTAGGGATTATTGGAATAAAGATAGAGTTTGTTACAAGTGTAGATAAATAGGCTATCAAGATCACTATTTAAAGGGTAAAGAAGAATGTGTTGATTATGAATAAATTAACTATAGTGATAAGGGTAATTAGGAAAACCAATTCCACATACTTCATTGGTATATACATAAAAATAGAGAAATTATGAAGGACCAAGCTTATGTGATTAACACAAATGAATTCAATGTTTCTAATGAAGTGGCTCCAGGTACATCGTTCTTTGACTCGAAGTTTACTAATATTTAATTTGGTTCTAGTTTTCAAACTCTTTTATATCTTCCATGTTTTCCAAAAGTATTTGTTATTTACCTAGAACCCTAGTAAGGTAGTTTCAATTAATACACTATGTTAAAGGTTTTATAGAAACAAAATATGCTAGTTTGTTCCAATTATGAAACATGGGAATTTCCTCTTTGTAAACGTGGTTATTATAACTTTGGATGAATTTGATATGATCCTTGGTATGGATTAACATTAAAATTATAATGGAAAACATTATATCCAACTTAATAGAATTACAATTAGTGAAGAAGAATTGGAATCTCTTATCTTTATAGGGGAAGCCACATCACCTATATCATCTCAAGATCCTCCCCTAGTAGATTGAATTAATTAAATTATGATTAGAGAGTAAGGTAATGTGCGATATTGGAATTTATCTTAAGAATAATGATGTACCCATGGTATAAAATTAATTGATGTTTTTCTAGAAATATTACTTTGTAATAAAACAAATCATGAAGTTGAGATATCCATTGAAATCATTTCTAATTCAACACTAATACGTAAATCTATTTATAGAATACCACCAATGGAGTTGGTGGAGTTGAAGAAAAAATTATAGGATTTTAGTGATAAGGGATTTATATTCCTTATCATTTCATAGTGTGTAGCCCCTGTTTAATTAGTGAAAAATAAGGTTGGTCTGTTGATATTGTGCATTAATTATAGGGATATCAATTATATCACAATAAATAATAAGTATACATTTCCATGCATTGATGAATTATTTTATCAACTTCAAGGATCCAGTTAATTTTGAAATATCATTCTTTTCTTTGGTTAACATTAATTTATGATGAATAAGATGATATAATAATGATGATATTTTGAATGAGGTAGGGACATTATGAGTTTATTGTATTTCATTTTGGTTTGACTAATATTCATTTTATCTTCAGGTATCTTATTAATAGTGTTTTTGAGGAGTATCTTGATAACAGTTCTGTGGTAGTCATTGATGATATCTTCATATAATCTAATTTATATGAATAGAATGATATTCATCCTAAATTTTTTTTATATAGCCTCATAAAAATGTAATTTTATGGTAATTCGAGTAAGTGTGATTTTTGGCTCAATTAAGTTTCATTTCATAGTCATATTTTCACCAATGTTGGAATATCTATTAAAACCACAACAATAAATGTAGTATAAAAATGTCCTACACTGATGAACATAACTGAGATCCAATGTTTCATGAGATAAAAATGTTACTATTGGTGGGTTGTTCAAGATTTTTCCTAGTTGACCTACCAATTGATAAAGCTATCTTGTAAAGGGTTAAAATTTATATGTTCAAGGGAATTTCTAGAAAGTTTTGATGAGATGAAGTGGAGAATGACTAATTCACTAGTACTTAAAATACCTTTAGTAAGGAAGGATTTATAATTTTTAATTATGAATTGAAGAATGTAATTGCCTATGTCCTTATACAATATTATAGGGTGAATTACTATGTCTCAAGGAAATTGAAAATCCATGAATAGAACCTTCCAACTCATTAAATTGAGTTTGAATTCATAATATTTTAGGAAAATATGAATACACTACCTCTATAGTGAATGATGTCATATAAATGTTGACCATAAGAGATTAATGTGCATCATATCACAAAATAAGGTCAATATAAAGGAAATAAAATGGTTGAAACTACTGAAGTACTGTGATTTCTCAATACACCACCACCCAAGGACGGAAAACAAGGTGGGTGATGTATTGAGAGGGAGATAACCTAGAAATCTGACCATGATGAGGATTAAGAAGAATCTCATATATAAGGATCTAGTAAATACGGATATTGTGGTTTCTTGGAAATGAGAACAATCATTTCTTTTCCAAGAAATTGTTAAACCATCATTAATACAAATGATAGATAAATCCTATTAGGATGATGAGAAATCTAAGTAGGATGATGAGAACATATAAAGAAAGATTAATACATTTAATGTTGTGAAACTGAAAAAATTCTTATATTGATATGGAATATTAATGTTTTGTAAGAGGTAATTTATTCTATTCATACTAGAGTTGAAAAAAGAACTGATAGATGAAGCACATATCTAAAATTTATCTATACATATTGGAACCATAATGATGTATAGGTATTTAAGTGAACATTTTTTGTGGGATGGAATGAAGTGATAAATTTCAGACTATGTGTCCAGATGCTTAGTATGCTAATAGGTAATAGTTGAAATAAATCATCTTAATTGAGTCAAAAAACCTTTTCCAATATCTATATAAAAGAAGGATAATGTTATTATGGTATTTTTAACTGGAATAGAAAGTACTCCAAGGATGAATGATGTTATATGGTTTATCATTGATCTTCTTAATATGCCTACTTATTTCCAAGAAATAAGAGAAGATCTACCACTTGAGCACCTTTTCTATATATATATGAATGAAATATTAATTATTCATGGAGAAACAATATTGATTATAACAAAAAATGACCCTCATTTTAAAATGAAATTATGGATGATTCTTCCAAGGGATCTCAACATTATGATATATTTAAGCACCACCTATCATCCCCAGACTGATGGGAAGTCTGAAAGGGCTATCCCAACTTTTAAATACATATTGAGATCGTGTTATATTGACTTTCAAGTTATGTGGATTTTCTATTATAGTGAACCATTCTTTTCAAACATAAACATTACATCATTTTTTGGAAAATTTAATACATTACACAAACACATTACCAAATACCGTATTAGTTTAGTTCATTTAGAAACATGAAAAAAGACAATGATCTATGAGTGATATAAATTATCTCACACTAGGTTATCCATGACCAGAAACCTTATTATACACATCATACATGATACATATCTCCATAACCTAAGGAAAGGAAACATAAGAAAGGGTGATCTTAGATACTTAGTAAGGGTAAAAATGGGAGATATGTAAGCATAATCATCAGCATAAGTGTATGAGATCATGATCATAACATTATAAGACCATACACTGCATATTGAAGATTATAATCAAGAGTCATGGAATCAATATTGGTAGTTAATAGACATGAATCATAAGGGAATCAAGAGAATAATCCATGAATTTATAATAGAGGAATAAGAAACGGAATTACGGAAAACACATGAACCTATAAAATAATTTTCGAAGTAGTTAAGGCACTCTACCATGGGTATCTTATTGGAATGATTTCACTCCAAAAAACATCGCAGTATTCATAGTTCAATCCAAAGACCATCTTAGTTGAAAAATTCTGTTATTGAACCAGGTTCACTCCCCATTCCATCCATGTCTATCTCATGAAATATAAACTATTACCCTATTCATTGGAGGGAGATATAGGTCACACCATTTACATAATGAAATCATATATAGGTCTTCCACATGATTATAAAACATTGATCCTATCATGTCCCATAAAAAGATATGGGTATTATAAATATTGTAAAACTAATTTCATAACACCTGAAATGAAATGGGTATCATAAACATCTTATCATATCATAACATATAGAAAAGATACTATTTCTGGGATCATTTCATCATAGCATAACCCATGAAAAGATTTAAGTTTCATAATCATATGACCCATGTGATAGAAATAGGTTTCATAAAAATCATGACATAAAAATATAAACCATTTAGAGAAATAATATGAATGGCACCATTGGATCATATCCCCAGTATGGAATGAGTAACAAAAATGGATTTCATCTTATATTGAAAATAATTTTGAAAGACAATTTAAAACATTTCTTGGGGAAAATATCATTTCCACTTTGAGAAACACTTATAAAGACATTAAAATATTTTGAAAACGTTTTTATTTTAATACCAATTTAAAAAAATGAATCGCTTAAACATTAATAAAAAATATATTTTAAAATAACCTTGCAAAATTGCAAAGAAATTTTCAATGAAATAATGGTCATGATGGAGAGTGAATTCACATGTGTCATGCATTATAAACGAACAATACTTTTACACTATAAAAAGATTAGAAATGTTCTTTGATAGGAAATTGATACGAATATTCCTTTGAAAACAATTTTTTTAAAAGAGAAAATGGTTAACAAATTCATTAATAAATCAATTTTAAAGGTTAAAAAAACGTTTGAAAATATTTTTAGGAAAGATGGTTTTGAAAAAAAAATAGTTTTTTTACCGAAGATAAAAATAAGGTTGGATTTTATTAAAATCATTTTATTTATTTTCTTAATTACTAATGTGTGGGAAAATGGTACCATTATATGAATATATCATGAAAAAACATCTTATAAGAAAATTCATTAGAGTTAATGAGAGATAAATAACAATATTTCATCAATGGAAGCATAATCGTAAACAGTCTCGATAAATGAATAAATTATAGAAATAAATTCTTACTACATTGGTAACATTAAATAATAATCCCCATAAAAGAATAAATTACACAAGTCTTAAAATATCATGAAAAGGTGTAGATTCATGATTTAACATGTCAAAAGAGCAATATATTTTCCATATAAAATAATATAGGTGCATAACATAACATGTGTCTCATAGAAGGAAAATTGAAACCAAATTCCCTTATTGATTTTATAATTGTTTAACTATAAAACCTCTAAAAGATAGATATCTTATGGATATGAAAATACCATTAAATTTGATAAGAGTAACTGTAAAATACAATCATAATTAGTATATACACCACATAGAAGAAAGAGGTTGTGCATGTTTCATGTGTCTCACAAAAGTAAAAAAATTGAGACATAAATACCTTACTACATGAGTAACCTTTGAATCATGAGATCCATTAAAGAATAAAATCAATTGAAACTTTTAATATGTAACACCCTAAAATTCCAGAGTAGGAATGTTGTATTTGATAGCAAGTATGATACAAAACACCAAGTGTGTTTGGGAATATAATATCTTGAGAATTTATAAAATAATTAATATTTTAATAAATCAATTATATTTTATATATTTCTATGTATTCAACAATAATTGTTCATATTTTACACACAACAACAAGTTTCTTCAACGGTTTTCATTATATGCTTGACCAAGTTTAATTCAACAATAATACATTATTAAAATATTATTATAATAAAAGATAACCTAACCATTAAATTTGATGTTATGAATACAATTAAATAACTTATGGAAAATATATGTTTGAAATAAATAAAAAATGAATTGATTGGTTACAAATTAATTAGAACTAAATATGAAAACTGATTGAATATAAAGAAAATATTATTATTGTCACTATGCTCACAAAGCTGTTTTACCCAAATAAAATAAATTTATTTAAATTACTGAGTGATATTAATATAATATAAATTTTATTTATTCAATCAAATATTTTTTATATTCATATATTAGATTTTATATTCTTATGAGAAAAACAACCCCAATTTTAGGCATAAAATACAATAGTTTTATTAAGGCATTCTTACCGCCTTTTAATGGAGAAATTATTTTAATCCTATTTTTTGAAATTTTTATAAATTTAATATGTAAATATAAACATTATATTTTTAATAAAAACATAAAAATTAGTTTAGGGTTATGTTTTAATATTTTCGAGTGATGTTTCGTTTTTTAACGAATATTGAAAAATGCTGAAATTGAATTCAAAATTGACCTTTCATATAATTTATTAATAAGGTTAAATTATAAATTTAAACGTTTTTAATGTTTAATTAGATCAAAATTTTATCAATTAATACTATTTATGTCATTGTAATCAATTTCAATTTTAAATGGATTATAAAAACATAGCAAACTTTTAGACGTTTTTACTTTAAAACCCCGCATTGACGTCCCGCCCGCAAGATCAAATTTAAATTAATTTCTCACTATTATGTGATTGGAATGATTTAAAATGGATTCCATATTTTGAATCATAATAATTTCTAATTTCTAATAATATCAATTTATTTTTTGACCAAATATATTAGTGAATGTAATTAAAATTAATTACAATTATTAAGGAAAATTAAGTTTAATAAGGGACTAAGCTTAGTATTAAGGATCCGAATGACCTATACAGTTTTCCAAAATCTTTTTTATAACCATATTTAGACCTTATCCGATATTGGATATAAATTTTTCCATTATTGGATCCACTTGAAACATAAAAAATGTGGTAGGAATTCCTTTGTCAAAATATTAATGGAGTGTCACTCCTTTACTGTAAAAAGGCATCCTCTCCTCCAACTTATTCACACCTCTCAAGCCCATTTAGATTGACCAAGATATTACTAATTAGATACTCAAAATAACTACCATAATCTTATAATCCTCACCTTGTTTATGATGAAATCCAATGAATCCATTTGGTACGAACCAAAAAGGAGTTACCCAAATTAGAGGTAACAAACTTCCTGGAACTTTTTAATTTTATTTCCATTCTCCACTCCCTAAACTCTTATTATTATATGATTACATAAAAACACATTGTCATAAATATACTAAGATGATTTTTGTTAATATTTCATCCTAAAATTACACATACCTCCATATAATGGGTAATGAATATACTGTTTTTGTGTACGGTGAACTACTACCTCACGAAATGATGATTGTTCATTTTTCTTTTACCACATATCAGGGTGGCCATTATTATGGAGAATATTTTTATATATGATATATAGGATATTTATAATGTATTTATGAATCTATAATTTTTATTCAGAATATAAATTTATTCTTTCCATATTTTATTAATACGATAATTTTGTTTGAGGAAGTGTGGACTACCGCTCCCCTCAAAGCGATTTGACTCATTCATGCCCCACATTGACTGTATAATAGATGATATTAATAAAACTGTGTAACATATATAACATATTTATTATACTGTAATTATAATATACATATATAATTTACTTTTAATTCATTTAATACAACAGAGAAACGAATGTAGCATTTATGCGTACGTACGGTCTACCGTCTCCATGAACAGTGCATTTCATTTCTTATCTACAAACTTTTTGATTGTAATAAACAGATATTTAATGAATATATGTGATAATTAAATCATTTTTTACATTATTGAGATGATTAAATCTTGAAATATGTAATTGGAATAAAAAATAAAAATTCAAAACATACATTAGAAAACTGGGGAATTAACACCTGAAAAAGTTTAAAAAATGGAAGAGTGTTACCAAACGGGTAATAAAATATTATAATAAGTTATTATATGATATTATAAACATTATTATTATTATTTTATAATTCACTAAAATATTGTAAACCACTATACATGTGGTTAAATACCACACATACAATGGAAGGTTAAGGTAAGGGATTATGTGTCAATTTACATTCCATTGAGACTACTTTTTTTATGCACCAATTCACTTTTATTTATTTTATAAAATATCCTTTTACAAGTTATATAATTTATATACCTATTCTCATTATATTATATGTTTCATTTAATTCACCTTGAATAATGATTTAAATGTTTCAAAGTGGCATGGGACACTTTAGAATGTTTAAATACTATTTTCCTCAAGAATGTTTTAATGTCAACATACCTTGTCATTACTTATCCTCATTTGAGGTATTATTGATAAATTCATATTATTTAATAAATATTTATATTTGATAAAGAATATTATTTATTCAATATATGAGGAATTCTTTGGACATGGAATTCACGGGTTGTGGATAATTTAAGGCAAGCCCCACGGGTTGGGGACCCGTTAATGCATTCCCCTCGATGCATTAGTAGTCTCATTAGAAGAATTAGTTAGAAAATTTGATTAAACTATATCATGAAGGTAAATGGATCATGTTCTTGAGATTCATGATGTCTGATAATTAAGCGTTTCATTTATTTATATTTCAGTTATTATTTATCCATGAGATTTTTTTCGATATATCTGTGGATGAATTTCACATTCATTTCATTGATTTAATGGCATGTATTTTATTTTCCTATCTTTCCATATTTAATTTACCTTATCTAGTTATTTTAATGTCACGTTTTATCAATTATTTACCTTACCATGTTGGTTTATTTTCATTGATCCATTTTTTTCTTCTAAATTACTTACCCTTACTGAGCATTTCAGCTCACCCTTATTATGTTTTCTTTCCCCATGTTATGAAGAATAAATCTTTGAATAAACATTCAAGGATTTTGTCTATTTTTTTATTATGTAGAATTTTCTTTATTTTCTCTTCCCAATGTATTTAGGGAATCGTATATGTAATATGGCTTGCCTAGTCTGTTAAAATAAACATTCCTTCATGATTTTATTCCTTGTAGTTGTTCCTATGTAATAAAATAATGAACCGTCTTAGAGATTCTAGTGTCGGGGAATCACAGTTGGTATCAGAAGAATTTTAATAGAAACCTTCGAAACTAGATTTATAAAACATAGATTTCAGAGCACAACCCTGAGATAGAAATTGAGGATAAGTATACAAGAACATCCTAGAATTTTTGTAAGATAGATATTATGCAGGTATTCCAAGTAATAAATCCATTTCTATATACTACAAGTGGATATGGTTCAAGAACAGATGTACCTAGGAGTAAAAAATCTGATAAGGTGTTTTGGGCATGACTTAGTGTAACCTGGTACATGAAAAAGGTCCTTACTACACACATAGTTAGACACTCCCTTGGGATACGCTTAGGAAAATGAAGATTTTATTTTCAACCCATTATGAAGGATTTAGAAGTAAAGATATCCCAAAAAAAACAAAAATATATGATTCTAGGATTTACGATGCATAATTTTTTTGTTATCATCTATATCATGTTTAGAGTTATAGAAAGTTCATAATTTCATGAGAAAATCTAGTATAAGTCATTATTGAGAAATGAAACCTAGAAGGAAGAAGTGTGTCAACACTCATGGTCAATGTATAGGTTTCCCTGTTGAGGAAGTCAATATAGTTGGTATTGGAACTAAGTAGGTTATGGATATATTAAGATAGATTAATTAGGTTTTGACACATAACATTTCTTAGATGGATCAACCTATTCCACTAAGATAATATCTTTTGATAGATTTCTTTATGAAACAGAGCCCACCATAGTATAGTAGTACTAATAACCCAATTATATCTGAGCAATGTATTAATTCCCTATAAAAGATATTTACGAACATGGAATGTAGAGAAAAGTAAAAGGTTATAATGGTGGTCTATTGTCTCCAAGGTGATCATGATTAGTGGTTATATTTGATCCATAATATAGGGGAGGAAGAAGAAGTTGAACCCATAGAATGGAGAACTTTTAAGTAGATTTTCTGTGATAAATACATCCCTCATGATCAACAAATTAGGAAAAAGATGATGTTTCTTATCTTAATGTAAAAGGAAGAAGACAATTTTTTGGTTTATGAAGGTAACTTTACAAGGTTATCTAGGTATGAAACAAATTATATACATAACATGGATTTCAAGATCAATCACTCCATTGAAGATGTTATGGCATGTCTTTGAAGGCACTGTTTTCTCAGAATTTTCCAACCTATGAATAGAGAGTTTTATATTCCATCAAAACACTAATGGAATTGTCAAGATCCTATGTATTCAATGGAAACCAACAGAAGAATACACCTTCTAAACACAATGTAAAATGGATGAGTCAAAGAAGATGATGGAAAAGAAGGATTTTAAAACCGTGTGCGAACTATAGGAAAATCACTCTAGTAAAATCTTGAAGGGATTAGGAGTTTGTTAAAAGTGAGGAGAAAAGGGTCACTAGAAAAAATAATACATAGGGAACAAGGAAAATGCTATTATTTAGTGTTACAATTAAAAGGATATTGGGGGTTATGAAAACAAGTGTCATAAGAATCAAGGGAATATATATTAGAAGAAGCTAATGGATCAAGGCCAATCATATGTTATGGACACAACTGAAGTGGAAAGATTAATTTACTTCTGTATTTTGATCTTAGAAATTTATTGCAAAAATATTTCATCGATGATTTCATTATTATATGAATTATGTAATATATAAGGATTGTACTGTAGTACTTTTTTAATAAGTATTTGAGATCATAAGTTGAATGGTACCTAGAATATTTATTTAGTAGAAAGTTCAAATTTTCATAAAACACATGATTAAGGGAATGGAAACCCTTAATATGTTTCTAATGATGAGATAATAATGAAGAAATGATTGATTTTGATGAATATTGACTACCTTGGAGAATATTAATTACTTTTCTATAAGTGGTCAATTATATCACTGATGGATTTTACAACAGTTTTTATTTAATGAATATATCCAATAACATGTGTCTTAAATAAGAAATAACGAATAATGTAAGTTTCCAATAAAATTTTAGGGCGATTCAAGTTATTCCCATATTTCAAGAGGACACATGATGAATTTATTTACATGTTTAGAATGTGAAAATTTAGATATGTTTCATATTTATTAAAGGATAATGATAAGTTTATTTGGGAAACCCAGTGACCCTCCTTTTAAAGTGTTGGATCACAATCCTTTGGAAAATATTACCTTTTATAAAATGGTTGATCATCAGTTGAGATTTTAGAGTTTAATGTATTACATCACCATATGATACATCCTGTTCTAAGAGATGATGTAGATACAGTTCAAGGAATAATAAATGGAAAATATTAATTTTTAGAGATTTATATTTATATATATTTTTAAAGAGTGAAATAATTATTTAACTTTAGGAAAAAAGTGGAATTTTTGAAACAAATTTGTTTCCTAGTACCTTCTTTTCCAATGAATAAAGTGTCCCCTTATATCATCATGGATTTATGGACTTAGGATTATTAAGTTTCTCCCTACCATGTTCCCTATCACTTTTCATTAGAACTTGGCTATTAGATGTTTCTTCTCTATCCATGTTTCCATTTCCCACCTATGTTCTCCTTCCACAGAACATTGTTACGTGACCATTGTACTTTCCTTTATCTCTTATTAATAATATTTTATGTTTACCCTTTTTACAATGTGGTTATTTCAATAATAGTTTATTTTTAATCCCTTTATTACCAAGAAAAGGTATAAATTACAAGGATGCAATTTAATTCTTGTGGGGGGAATGTAACACTCAAATATTCTAGAGTAAGACTATTGTATTTGATAGACATTAAATACAAAGCATACAAGGGGATATAATATTCTGATAATTTAAAATATATTTACAATTTGAATAAATTCAATATATTTTATAGAATTAAGTGCACACAACAATGAGTTAGTGTCTTCTACACACAATAATGACTTTCTTCAAGGATTGTGTTACATGTAAGATCAAGTTTCACCAAACAATAATATATTATTAAAATATTATTATAATAAGACATAACCAAGATTATAAATTATATTTTATGAATATTATTAACTAACTTATGAAAAATATATTGTTGAAAAAAATATAAAATTAATTTATTGGTTACAAATCAATCATAAATGAATTTGAAAACCGATTCAATATAAAAGAAAAAATTATTATCTTTATGCTCACAAAGCTATTTTACCCTAATAGATTTAATGAATTACAATTAGTGAGTGATATGAGTGTAATATATATATATATATATATATAATATTCAATCAAATATTTTTGATATTAATCCAATAGATTTGATAGTCTTAAGATAAAAACAAACCCAATTTTATGCATAAAATACTATATTTTTATTAGGGAGTTCTTACCATATTTTAATGGGAAGCCTATTTTAAATAAAATTTTTGAACCTTTTATAAATTTTATATGTAAAAAAACATACTATTTGTAATATAAATATAATATTTATCTTAGTTTTATGTTTATATATTTTCCAGTGAAGTTTCATTTTTTAACAAATAGTGAAAAATACAGAAATTTAATTTAAAACTGCATTTTAATCTAATTTATTTATAAGGTTAAATTATAAATTAAATTAGTTTAAAAGTTTATTTAGATAATATTATTATCAATTAATACAATTTATTTCATTGGAATAAATTTAACTTTGAAATTGATTATAAAAACCTAGCAAACGTTTAGACATTTTTACTTTAAAAATCTGCATTGTCCTCCCGTATAAGGATTAAATATAAATTAATTTATGGAAATTAAAGGATTTTAATTTTTTAAATTGGATTTAATATTTGGAATCATCATAATTTATATTTTAAAATAAGTTCAACTTAGTTTTTTTACCAAAATGATTAATGAAAGTAATTAAAATTAATTATAATTGTTAAGGTAAAATCAAACTTAATAAAGGACTAACCTTAGTCTAAAGGGCCCAAATGACCTATATATTGGTGAAAGTGATATTGGTTGTCCATATTGTGAAAATATCTTTTCTTTTATTGAAATTTTACCGTTATTGGATCCTTTGTAAATAATAAAAATGTGGCAATAATTCCTTTGTCAAAATATTACAAGAGTGCCACTCCTCCTCCACTATAAATTGACCTCCTCTCCTCCCTATTCTTCACACATTTCAATAAACTTTAGTTCTAAAAATATCTAACTAATTATTTATTCAAAATAAATATCCTAATCCTAGAATCCTCACCTTGGGCATGAATAAATCCAAGGAAGCCTTTTGGTACAAACAGAAAAAGAGTTACCCGAATAAGAGGTAACAAACATCCTCAAGCTTTTTCATTTTATTTCCCTTATAGAATACCAAAAATATTATTATTCTATTATTAAATAATAAAATTGTGTCAAAAATATAATAGTATGTTTTTATGTAAATATATCTACCTAAACATACACACACCTCCATCTAATGGGTAACAAAAATATTGTTTCTGTGTATAGCGAACTATTGTGCCACAAAATAATGATCGTTCATTTTTCCTTTACCGCCTCTCATGGTGTCCATTATTATAGAAATTTTTTATATATGATATATATTATATTTATAATTTATTTATTCTTATTTATTTTTTATTTTTAATATACCCTTAAGCTTTCCATTTTGTGTAAATACGGTAATTTTGTTTGAGGAAGTGTGGACTACTGCCCCCTCAAAGCGATGTGACTCGTTCGTGCCATAAATGAAATGTATTGAAGATGGTATTAATAAAAATATGTAAAATATAAAACATATATATGATACTTTAATTCTAAAATACATATATCAATTACTTTTAATTATTTTAATATAGAAAAAAATGAAATTAGTGTTCATGTATACGTACAACCTACCGTCTCCATGAACGGTGCATTTCATTTCATATATCTAAAAATTAAAGATAATAATAAATTCATATTTAATGAATATATATGACAATTGAATCATTATTTTCATTTTTTATATGAGGAAATTATGATATCTATGATAGGAACACCAAATGAAAAGTCAAAAAATACTTGAGAAACTAGGCAATTAACACATGAAATAGGTAAAATAATAGAAGTGTGTAAAAAAATTGGTAATAAAATATTATAATAAGTTATTATATGATATTATAAAAATTATTATGGTTCTATTATAAGTTATTAACATATTTTGAACCACTATACCAGAGGATAAATATCACACAATAAAAGTAAGTTTAAGGCAAGAGATTTTATCTCAATTTACATTCCATTGAGACTTGTTTTTTATGCACCAATTCACTTTTATTTGGTGTATATACTAACCATTGATAGGATATATCATGAAAATGATTATTATCATGATATTATAATTTTCATTTAATTCACAAGGAATTATGATTTAAATGTTTCAAAGTATTATGATACACATTGGAATGTTTAAAGATTATTTTTCCTCAAGAATGTTTTAATATCAACATCACTTATTGTACTTATCCTTATTTGAGGTATTATTCAAAAATCCATATTATTTATTAAATATGAATATTTTATAAGGAATTTTTTTATTAAATATATGACGAATTGTTTACATGCAATACACGGGTTGGGGGAAGTTTAAGGCAAGCCCTACGGCTTGGGGACTAGATCAAGAAAGCCCCATGATGCATCGATAATCTCAAGGGAAGAGTTCGTTGTCCAAATAGTTTAAAATATCACTTTATTGTAAAGGTATCATGTTCCTAGGAAACATGATGTCCAATAATTAATATTTTCCATTATTTAGAATTCATTTATTATTTATCCATTAGATTTTGTGGCGACATATTTGTGGATGCATTTCATTTTTAGATCATTGATTTAATGGCATGTGTTAAAGTTTCTTAACTTTCCATATTTAGTTTGCCTTATCATGTTATTTGAATGGAATGTGTTATTAGTTATTTACCATTTCATGTTGCTTTTTTCCATTTATTAATTATTTCTTCCTCTTTACTTACCCTTATAGAGAATTTGAGCTCACCCTTATTATGTTCCCTTTAAACAGTTTATGAAGAAGAAATATTAGAATAAGAATCCATGGATTATCTTTATTTAAGTATATTATGTATCATGTTTTTGTTTTCATTTACCAATATATTATGTGTATCGTGTATGTAATATAGCTTTCCAAATCTGATAAACAAAATGGTCCTTCAGGATTTGATTACTTGTAATTGTGTCAATGTAATAAAATAATGCACCAGCTCTCGGATTCTAGGGTTGGGGCATTACAGTTAGTATCAAAGGAAGTTTGGAAGCAAACACTGAAACTCGATTTAGGAAAAATAGATTAGGGAGAAAACCTTACGATAAATTTTGAGGATAAGTATAAGAGAACATCCTAAAATTTTGGTAAGATAGAGATTATGTTGGTATTCCTAGAAGTACATTCCCGTCTTGATACTACAAGTGGACATGGTTCTGGAAAAGATGTACCTAGGAGTAACGACTCTAAAAATGTTTTTCGGGACTAACTCTGTGTAACCTGGTATATGAAAATTGGCCTTACTACACATCTAGTTTGACACTCCAATGGGATATGCTTATGATAAATCACATTTATTTTGAAAACCATTATGAGGCTTTAGGAGTAAAGGTGTCCCCAAAGAAACAAAAGTTTATGATTATAGGATTTATGATGCATAAATTTATGTTATGTACTATATCATGTTTATAGTTATAGAAAGTTAATAATTTTATGAGATAATATATTATGTTCCATTATTTAGAAATGTAACCTGGAAGGAATAAGTGTGTCGACACTCATGGTCAATGTAGAGGATTCCAAATTTTGGAAGTCATTGTAGATGGTATTGGAACTATGAAAGTTATAGATAAATTTGGGAATCTTAATCCAGTTTTGACACAAAACCTTGCCCTGATGGAGTAACCTATTCCACAGAGAGAATATTCTTTTATGGATCTATTTATGCAGAATAATCCCCTATCATTTAGTGGGAATAAAAATCCAATTGTAGTTGAGTAATGGATTAAGTATCTAGATAAAATATTTATATCCTTGGAATGCAGTGAAAAGTAAAAGGTTATACTTGTGGTATATTTTATTCATGGTGATGTTAATCAATGGTGTTCACTAATCCGAAATATAGGGGAAGAAGATGAAATTGAACTGATGGAATGGAGAATATTTAAGGATATGTTCTTCAATAAATGCTTCCCTTGTGATCAAAAAATTGAGATGAAGAGGTTGTTCCTTATCTTAAAGCAAAAAGAATAAGTGAGTGTTGCGGTTTATAAATATCCTTTTAAAAGGTTATCTAGGTATGATTCATGTTATATACACAACACAAAGTGCATGATTGACCACTTATCTTAAAGTCATAAGTCAAGTCCTTAAAGGGAATTGGTTTCACATAATTTTTCATCCTACGAATAGATAGTTTTATGTGCCATTAAAACAGAAAATAAATTCTCAAGATCCAAATTATTCAATGGAATCCAAGAGAATAAAAGGCTTCCGAACACCATTAAAAATGGAATGAGTCCAAGAATATGAAGGGAAGTAAGTATTATCCCACCTTCTCAGAACTGTGGGAAAAATACCTCTCTGAAATGCTTTATGTAATTTGGAGTTTCTATTAATTGCGAATAAAAGGTTCATAAATAAAAATAATGAAATGGGAAGACATAAATCTCTTCTATTCAGTGTTACAATTGAAAGGATATGGGGAACCATGAAAATGAATTTCCTAATATCCAAGGGAGTATACCTCCAAATAACATAGGGGATAAATTCCACACAAATGTTATTAACACAACTGAAGTGGAATGATTAATGTAATTCCATACTTGGATATATAAAATATGTTTTAAATGTATTTCATTGAAGATTTTATCTTCATATGAATAATTAAATATATAAGGATTTTATTGCATTACTTTTTTAATAAATATTTGAGATCATATGTTGAATGGTACTAAGAAAATTTATTTAGTAGAAAGTTAAAAATTCCATAAAACAGATGATTAATGGAAAGAGAAGCCTTAATATGTTCTCTATGTTTAGTTAATGATGGATAAATTATTAATTTGGATGAGTGTTAACAACCTTGTAACTTATTAATG
This sequence comes from Viscum album, assembly GCA_963277665.1. Classification (NCBI taxonomy): domain Eukaryota; kingdom Viridiplantae; phylum Streptophyta; class Magnoliopsida; order Santalales; family Viscaceae; genus Viscum; species Viscum album. The sequence continues at coordinate 1,085,663,817 of OY728134.1, read as the reverse complement.
AATTTTGGAAAAGTGGTATATTCTATCATTGATTGATTTTACAACACTTTGGGATTTATGGGATATGTCCAATAACATGTGTCTTACATAAGAGATAAGGAATAATTTATGTTTCTAATAAGGTTTTATGGTGATTGGAGTTATTACCATATTTCCAAAGAAAACATGATGATATTATGCACATTTTTTGAATGTGAAAATTTATAGATGCTTCATATTGATAGAAATATAATTATAAGTTAATTTTGGAAACCCATTGACCTTCCATCCAATGTGTTGGACCATAATCCTTTGTAGAATTTAACCGTTCATAAAACGGTTGATAATCAGATGAGATTTTGGAGGTTAATGTATTACTTCACCATATAATGCATCATGTGCTAAAATATGAATTAGAAATAACTCAAGGCATAATAAAAGGAAATTATTATGTTTGTCAAAACATACATTTACATATACTCTTATAGAGTGAAATAATTCCTTAACTAGAGGAAAAATATGGGGGTTTTGAAACAAAAATGTTGTCCTAGTACATTTATTTCCAACGAATCAAATGGCCTCTTATATCATCATGGATTTATGGCCTTGTGATTATTAACATTATCATATCTGTGTTACCTATCACTATTCATCATAACTTGACTCTTCGATTTTTCTTCTGTATCCATGTTTCCATTTACCACCTATGTTCTTCTACCAAGGAACCTCGTTACATGACCATTGTAATTTCCTTCATCTCTTATTAAGAATATATGATATTAACCATTTTTAGGTTGTGGGTATTTTAAAAGTAGTTTATTTTCAATCCCTCTATTACCGAGACAAAGTTTAAACTGTGAAGATGAAATTTAATTAAGCTGGGGAGAATAAAACACCTTGAAATTCTATATTAATAATGTTGTATTCGATTACGTGTATGACACACAACACTAAGCGCCTAATGGGATATAATATCCCAATAATTTATAATATATTTAATATTTTTATAAATTAATTATATTTTATATATTTCAATGTATGAAACAATGAGTTAGCATATGTTAAATGAAATAATGAGTTTCTTCAATAGCTTGCATTACATGAAAAACCGAGTTTTACGAGACGATAATATATTATTAACATATTATTTTAATAATATATAACCTATCCATTAAATTAGATGTTATGAATAGTATTGACTAACATATGGAATTTTTTGACACAAATATAAAATGAATTCATTGGTTACAAATTAATTAGAAATGAATATGAAAAAAAATTAAATATAAAAGAAAATATTATTATTTTTATGCTCACAAAGCTGTTTTAACATAATAAATTAAATTAATTAAAATTAGGGATTTATACTAATGTAATATTAATATTACATAATCATTCAAATATTTTTTATATTTATCCAATATATTTTATAGTCTTAAGATAACAACAAACCTAATTTTATACATAAAATACAATATTTTTAAGGCATTTTACATCCTTTTAATGGAGCAACTATTTTAAATATAATTTTGGACCATTTAATAAATTTAATATGTAAAAATAAACATTATATTTGGAATAAAAACATAAAAATTAGTTTAGGGTGATATTTTGGTTTTTTTTGTGAAGATTCATTTTTTAAAGAATAGTGAAAAATACTGAAATTTAATTCAAAATTTCCTTTTCGTATAATTTATTTAAAGATTAAGTTATATATTTAATTGGTTTAAAATTTTAATTAGATCATATGTTTATCAATCAATAAAACTTATTTCATTGGAATATATTTCACTTTGAAATTGATTATAAAAACATATTAAACTTTGTGATGTTTTTATTTTAACAACCCCCATTGTCGTCCCACATGTGAGGTTAAATTTAAATTAATTTCTGAAACATATATGAATGGAATTTTGAAAATGTATTCCATATTTAGAATAATAATAATTTCTATTTTCTAATAATTTCAACTTAGTTTTGGATAAAAAATATTAGTGAAAGTAATTAAATTAATTTAAATTATTAAGGTAAAATTAAGCTCAATAGGGGACTTTCCCTAGTCCTAAGGGCCCAAATGACCTATATACTTGTCAAAGAGATATTTTATTTCTATATTTAGACCATATAATATATATTATATATATTGGGCCATTATTTGATCCACTTTCAACATGAAAAATGCGGTAGGAATTCCTTTGTCAAAATATTACAAGAGTGTCACTCCAACTCCATTATAAAAGGCCTCCTCTACTTGAACTTATTCACACCCCTCAAGACACTTTTTCTAGACCAATAAATAACCAATTAGATTATAAAAATAACATTTATTATCCTATAATCCTCACATTTTTTTGTAATAAATTCATGGAATCCTTTTGGTGAAAACTAAAAGGAGTACCCGAATAAGAGGTAACAAACATCCTCAATCTTTTAAATTTTATTTCTATTATCTACTCCCTAAAATATACTTATTATATTAATAAATAACAAAATAAGTTTTATAAATTTAATAGGATTTTTTATGTTAATATTTATATCTCCCTTTACACCTAAATCCATCTAATGGTTAATGAACATACTATTTTTGTGTACAGAAAACTATTGCATCACGAAAGTATGATTGTTCATTTTTCCATTAACACATATCATAGTGTCCATTATGATTAGAAATATATTTATATATTATATATATTATATTTAAAATTTATTTAAATTTTTTTAATTTTTATTTAGAACATACCATTATTCTTTCCATCTTGTGTAAATACGATAATTTCATTTGAAAAATTATGCACTACCGCCCCTCAAAGCGATGTGACTCATTCATACCATACAAGGAATGTATAAAGTATTATTTTAAAAATTCTATGTGATATGTATGGAATAGATATTATTAGATATTTATAATATGAATATAACCTTTAATATTAATTCTACTAATACCACAATGAAATGAAAGTAGCATTTATGCGTACGTACAGCATACCGTCTCCATGAATGTTGCATTTCATTTCTTATCTCAAAACATTATAGATTATCCTAAATGAATATTTATTGAATATATATGATAATTAAATCATTATTTAAATTATTTAGATAATTAAATCATGATTTAGGTAATAATAACAACAACTGTATAGTCAAAACATACTTTAGAAAACATGGAAATTTAAACCAGAAATAGTTAAAATAATGGAAGAGTGTCAACAAATAGGTAATAAAATTTTATAAGAAGTTATTATATGATATTATAAACATGATTTTTTTCTGTTATAATTTAGTAACATATTTTAAACCACAATAAAGGATGATAAATACCACAAAACCATACGAATGTTAAGGTAAGGGATTTCATCTCAATTTTCATTCCATTGAGGCTTTTTTTATGCACAAATTATCTTTTATTTATGGTATATACTTCCATTTTTTACGATATATCATGAATAGAATTTTTCTAATTACATTATAAGTTTCATTTAATTCACATGGAATTTGGATTTAAATGTTTCAAAGTGGCATGGGATACTTTGGAATTTTTAAAGATTATTTTTCCTCAACAATATTTTAATGTCAACAAACCTTGTTGTTACTTATCATCATTTGAGGTAATATTGATAAATAAATATTCATTATTAAATATAGATATTTTATAAGGAACATTTTTATTCAATATATGAGGAATTATTTAGAAATTCAATACACGGGTTGGGGTCTGTTTAAGGAAATCCCTATAGGTTGGGGACCGGTTAATGCAAGCCCATTGTTGCATCAGTAGTCTCATGAGATGAATTAATTGGGAAAATAGTTTAAAATGTCACGTTATGGTAAAGGTATAATTTTCCTGGGAAAAATTATGTATGATAATTAATTATTTCCTTTATTGATAATTTAGTTATTATTTATCCAAAAGATTTTTTGATAAAATATTTACGAATGAATGTTTTTTTCTTTTCATTGATTTAATGGAATTTGTTTCAGTTTCATAGCTTTCCATATTTAATTTTACTTAAATAGTTATGTGAATGGAATGTGTTATCAATTATTTACCTTAATATTTTGTTTTATATCAATTGACTCATTATTTAACCCGCTTCACTTATCCTAACTAAGTATTTGAGCTCACCGTTATTATATTTCCATTACCCATATTATGATGAAGAAGTATTTGAATAAGAATTCATGGATGTTTTTTATTTTTTTTATTATTTATCAGGTTTTTATTTTATCTTGCTAATTTATTATGGGTATCATGTATGTAATATGGATTTCTAAGTCTGCTAAATTGAACCGTCCTTCGTGACTTGATTTCCTATAATCATGCAGATGTAATAAAATAATGCATTGGCTTAGAGATTCCGGGGTTGGGGAATTGAATAATATCACAAAATAAATTAAATTCATGATATAAATTTTCATAGGTTAGTATATACTCTACCAAAAATAAATGAGTTGTGAATATGACATAGTTCTCACAGAAATAAAAATGAGTCTAGAAATCCCATTAACTTAAGTCTTGACTCTCCCCACACTCATTAAAAACACTTGTATAATAAATATAAGTTTATTATAAAAATATAATATATACATATTCATATATATAATTCCATATATTATTTAATTATGAGTTTATATTACTCATTTATTAACAATTCAATGTTAAATTTATGTTTCAGTTAATAACTAATTTGTTTTTCAAACAAGATTTGGACTGTTATTCATGGTCCACTTTCATAGATCATGATTTAATAATATATAGAATTATATACATGATAAAAATATCATATATATATATATATTCATTATATACGTATTTATAAAAATCTATACAATATAGATGTAGGAAATAAAATTCACCATTCATGGAGACAGTAGGTCATACATACTCATGAACACTATATGTACTTTATTGTCAGATTAAAATAAAGAAAAATATATTATATATTATTATAATAGAATCAATTTTATGTCATATTTATAAATTATTCTTATTTAAAAAATCCTTTACATAGTCCATGTAAATCATGAATGGATTACATCACTTTGCGAGGTGGTAGTCCGACGTTCACACAAACGACATTATCATATTTTCAAAAAATGGAAAGCATGAATTTATGTGTGATATAACAATTCAAGAATCATAATAAAATCATAACATAAATAAATATAATATATAATCTACAAATCCATAATTATTCCCAACCTTGAATTGTGGTAATGGAAAAATGAACGACATCGATTTGCGAGGAGGTTGTCTGCCATACACATGAAGTATGATTATGTATCCCATTTGTTGTATGTGTGTGAATTTAGAGATCATACCCTTAAAATAATAAAATATATGTATGTTTATTATACTTATTTTAATATATAATAATGATATAAAATGAAATGAAGAGGTTTGAGGAATAAATAAAACAAGAATTTTTATTGATGAACATTACATCTTCTTTGGGTATCCACTTTTGGTTTAAACAAAAGGACTTCCTTGGTTGGATTTTTGGAAAAAGTGAGGTTTCAAGGATGAGTGGATGGAAGTTTGGGGTTTATTTGGGTAGTGTTTGGATTATCTGAAGGGATTCAAAGGAGTGAAGTGAGGGGGATATGTGGTGGATTTTTATTATATATATGTTTTATTTATATAAAACAATTATATTTAAAAATTAGTTATTACTATTGATACTACTGTGATTAATAGATAGGTTATAATGATCACTTTTAAATAACTATATTAATAATATATTATTGTATTGTTAAAACTCAGTGTCATATGCAATTCATTCCAAGTTAGAGTTGCATGTACTGTAAGATTTACTTGGTATAGTCTATAAACAAAGATTAAATTGTTGTATTGTGCAATGAAATACATTAAATAAATTTAATTTATTCAAAAAAGGTTCAAAAAACTTAGTGTGTTACATTATACCCCCATTATAATGGATTTCTCCATCATAATTCATCACTCTAATGAAATAAATGATGGTACTTTTTCCTCATCATATCCTGAAGTCCCACATAGATTCTATATCAGGTGGTTTGTCTATAAAAAATTTACTCAGTGAGTGATATTGTTTCATATAAATTTCTTTGTATGATCCAAAATTGAAACTATTTATACAACATAAGAATGATCCTGCTCTGGTGGTATGACCTATGAGTTCAATATATGTGAAAGTTCAGATATGTACTTCTTCTAGAGAGATTCATGGGACACATCGTGGAATTTAGAGTTGTTTAGTGGAAGTTACAAGTCACAAGAAACCATCCCTACACGATCAATGGTCTCAAAAGGACCAATATACCTAGATATTATCTTCCATTTCTTTTAGAATCTCAAAACCTTATACCATGTAGAGATTCATAGAAACACATTCTCATTGATTTAAAATTCTAGATCACACTAACAATTATGAAGGTAAATTTTCTACTGACTTTGAACTACCTTGATATGATGCTAAATCATTATAACCATATCATAAATTTCATCAGCTATATCAAGTCTAAATATATTGATTTATACATCTTTATTCCAGAACATTGGAGCTCTACACTTCTTTCTATTGAGGGATTCATAAGGTTCCATTTGAATGTTTGATTGAATGCTATTTTTGTAATAAAAAACAATTAGAGGAAGGTGTTGATCCAAACCACCTTTTAAATCAAGAGAAAACGATCTCAAAATACCATAAAGGGTTTTATTTATTCTTTTAGATTGACCATCCATATAATGATGATATGTTGTACTGGAACATAGTTCCATATCGAGGGCTTCCAGAAGACCCCACTAGAACTTTGAGGTAAACCATGGATCCCAATAAGATATAATGGAATGTGGTACTCCATGCAACTGTAAAACTTCTTTAATGTATATAATCGTAATATAATCTAGAGATAAATCTTCTCTGACATCAATGAAGTGTGCTAACTTAGTACTAATATCATCTACCACCCATATAGAATTATGACCATTAGAGTTTTTGGGTAGTCCAATGAAAAAAATACGTAGTGATATTATCTCGTTTTCATTCTCGTATGGGTTATGGATATAACATCCCCTTTGAATTTTCTCTTTAATCCTTAACTACTTGACATAACAAGCACCGAGATAGAAACTTTTATATATCCCTCTTCATTCCATCCCACAAGAATTATTATTTCAAATCTCTATACAAATTTATACTTCCACGATGAATATAGAATGATTAACTTTGAGCTTAATCTAATATATCCTTGTTCAAATCTGGTATGGACGAAACACATACACAATTTTGGAACTATATTATTCTATCCCGATCAAGTAAAAACTCAAGAACATTTCTATCCTTCTTTTATAGCACTATATCTTCATCTATGCCTCTCTAATCTTCACATGGATAGTGGGTTGAACATTTAGTCAAGTAAGATAAGGCTTTCCAATTCCTTCCAAATTTCTTGGTCTATCCTTTGAAAGTCCTATTTTTTTAATCTTTTGAGATCCTCATCATGGAGAAGCTATCATGATCCTTTCAACTTAATGCATCTTCCAACATGATCACTTTCCAGATCTGGTAACGTATGGGGATGTTATAATCCTTTATCAGCTCTAACCATATTCTTTTGTGATTATTTAACTCTTGTGTGAATATATACATAAAACATTTATGATCAGTATATATATCACAATTTTATCCATAATGATAATTCCTCCATATCTCTAATGAAGAACTTCCTGAAGATAACACTAAATCATGATTTTGGTAATTTTATCATGAATATTCAATTATTTCTTGGCATAAGCTATAACCATGTTATTCTTTATAAGAGAACATCCGAATACCTTACTGGATGAATCAATATAGATTATGAAGCCTTATCTAATACAGGGTAATGTAAGCGCATGGAAACTGATTGAACTTCTCTTTAGTTCCTCAAAAGTTTCCTTGGATTCATCCGTATAGAGTAACTTGGCTCCCTTATGATTTAAATTGGTTAAAGGATTAGATATTCATGAGAATTTTTCCACAAACTATCAATAATATTTTCCTAAACCAAGAAAAAATAAATATTATTCCTGATTATTAGTCTAGTACAACATTCAATAGCCACCTTCTTTGACGGATCTATCGATATACCCTCTCTTGAGATTATGTGACCCAATAATAAAAACTTTCAAAGAAAAATTCACACTTTGTAAAATTTTCATATAGTTTATCCTTCCATAGGGTCCTTAGTAAAACTCTAAAGTGGTCTTCATGTTCTTCCTTTCTATTGGAATAGATAAGAATATTATCTATAAATACAATAAAAAACTAACCAAGGTAATCTCCAAAGACTCTATTCATTAAATCCATAAATATTGCAGGGTCATTAGTTAGCCTGTAAGGCATCACTATATATTCATAGTGTTTATAACTTGTAAATTTTTTTTTCTTCTATATATCCTCCATCTTAACTATAACGGCCCATACTTTATATACATTGTTATTACATCAGAATTGAAGCATACTTATTACAACATTTAACAAAACCACGAAAGGACCGTATAGGTATAATGTCTTTAGAAACTGGGAAACATAAACAACTGGTTCATAAAGCGTCTACACTGTCTCCCATTTATTTCATCATATCTATAGTCCCTTTTGGCATATCTTACTTAATAACCTTCTTCCTGACCTTGGGAAAGAAAACATACAAAAGGGTGAGCTCAAATGCTCAGTAAGGGTAAACAAAAGAAATATCAATCACAACATATTCATAAGAACATAACTTTTGGAAATCTTAACCTGCAAAAGAGAGCATAATTTCATAACATGGGATAAATCATAGTAGTGAAATGGAATCCCAATAACCATAACATAAAACAAGAAACTTTGTGGCATACACACATAATCATAGAGAATCATTTCTTATTAGTCAAGACTCATTGCCAAGACTATCTTAGTGGACAAAGTCCATTTCTGAACTGAGTTCACTCCTCGTTTCAGTCTAGTTTCACTGAACCGGTATAACCTACCGTTCCAGCCATGTCTATCTCATGAGATATAAAATCTTTACCCAATGTGTTGGAGGGAGATATAGGTCCCACCCATCTCATAATTATACCATTCTTATGTGTTCCACAAAATCATAAATCATACATCATTGCATAACCCATGTAATAAAAATGGGAATCTTAAACATCGTGACATCATCAAAAAATTCATATAAGATAAAGGAATTCATAAAAATAATTCCATCACAACATAATCAAATCAATGTAATAATAGGGATATAAACAGAACCCTATATTATCTTATATGGAAAATAATTTTGATAAAACACTTGAACTCCATTCTTGAGGAAAATATCCTTTCAAATTCAAAAACATTTTCCTTTCTTAACATGTCATACAATTTTTAATCTAAAAGAAGTTGGTTAAAATAAACTTGAAAAATTGTAAAGGAAGCTTCTTGGAAATAATGTTTTAAAAATTCATTCATGTCGTATAAGTTAAAAAAACATTCTTCTCGTACTTTTGTCAGAAAAGTCAAAAAGTACCTCGTATGAAAAACGACAAAAGATTCCTTTCATATCATTTACTAAAAACTCACCGAATGGTAAAATTGTATTTAAACAATTTTAGGTGGATGGAAATAATATTACATATTAAGGAAAAATGGATGTGGATGATAAAAAACACCCCAGTAAAATCCTAAGTATAAACAATCTCGGATAAAAATGAGATTGTGATATTTCCCTTACCTTAAGACCGATTTGCTTCGTAAGTGTCCGAACCTCCTGTATAATGATTTAAATAATGTTATTGACTTATTCAAGAATCATACTTAATGTTATGATATCATATATTGTCATATTCTTAGCTTCTTAGTAGTAATATTTCCTTGCTACTTGTTATTCGGGTGTTTATAACTTTTTGTTCTTATGCGTGTTTTGTCGAATAAATTCTTATTCTTCTCTTTAGGTTATAGATACATAATTTCCAGAATGTTATTAATGTACTATATATCATATTTATTAATTCAATTCATTTATATAATCATTATGCAATGAAGATCATGTAGAACGAGTCGCATCACATCATGGAGACGGTATTCCGTACGTACGCACGAGTGATGATATCGTTCCTATGATCGTGGAATTGTATTGGAGTGTATGTATACTATTTCGAAATCAATATATCTTTATAATAGTCATATATAGTCATTATTTACACCATTATACCCATCCAAGTAAGGTGGTGGTGGAAAATAGATTACACCACGGCGTGGAGACGGTATTCCGTACGTACGCATGCGCGGTGATTTCTTTTTCCGTAGGATGGATATATGGTAAAATAGGGTGGTTTCATACTTATAATAACATATCAGTATATTATTGATACTGATGTTATTACTTAATAATGAAACAACTAAAGAATAAGGAGTGGAAGAAGAAATAAAGATGAAAGAATTGGTAACGGACATTACCTCTTCTTTGAAGTGCTTCTTTGAGACCTCCTTTTAGGGAACTAAAATAGGTATTTGAAGAAGACCAGAACCTCTAGGATGTTTCTAATGAAGTTTAGAGGAGAAATTGGTAGGGTTTGGCCGAGCATGAAGGCTCAAAGTGGTGTGAGGAAGAGGAGGAGGAGGTTCCCTTTTATAAGGGAGGAGAGGGGCACCTTTGGAATAACTAAAAATATTATTTTATTATAAAGTCACATTCGGTTTTTAATAGCTCCAAATTTATATATTTAGAATATAAGGTGGGTAGGGGTCTAAATCCTCTCATCCTATATAATTTAGACAAGTTTAGGTATAAAATGTAACCTTATCATTTTGATTTAACTTTAAGTTAGATAATTTAACTTTTACCGTGTCTTCTTCTTTTCTTACATTATATGGTTAATTAACTTACCATATCAAGCCAAACGAACCCAAAGTTGTTTATTATTAATATATATAACCTTATCTAAGTCATTTGGCCTAACCTTAGATTTTTAGGAATAAAATAACAATTAATAATATAATATGTTTTTTAAAAACTATTTTATGTCAATTTTGACACTATTTAGTAATTTATTTTTGTGAAAATCATAACAGAATGGTTAGTTAGAACCAAGTTACTTAAATCAATACTAACATGTCATATTAACCTAGAATATTAGTTTAATTCATAAAAAGTCTCAAATTACATTTATTTGGGTATTTATAACATCAATTATGTCAATATTTCATTAAAAAGATAATTACTGCATCATCGTTGTGTCATAAATTAATTAATTTATTTAATGTCTAAAAATTATAAATAAAATACCATTATGTAGGAAATCGTTTTATCTTTCTAATGAATATTTATAGTTGATTTTATCTTATGTATAACCCTATATTAAAAATTATTTTCTTATTAAACTTTGATTTTAACTATTTTAACCCTTCTTTAAATAAATTAATAATAAATGTCCTAATCTAATCCAAGTGGGCCTAAATGGTCATATTTTATTCTTAAAGTTGTTTTTGGTCGAATTTCACTTGTCCAATAGAATTAGGACATGTGTTAGGGTAATAATAATATCATTTTTACCCTTAATTACCCTATTTACTTTTAATCGTGTTAAAAAAAAGTAAAAAGTTACTATTCACCAAAAAATTATTTTCATCTCATTGAACCACATTTTACTTACTGACATCAACCGTATCTCTCGGATTTTTGAAATTCCACTTACAGAAGCGGTAAAATTAAGTTTTATGAAAAATTTAGTTTTTCAACTACCACTTAGTGGTTTCACTATTCCTCAAAAATTGAAAGTTTTCAAAAAAATACCAAAATTTCACCCTAGGCTAATTTTGATATTCCAAATCCAAAAATGAAGTCCATTTTGAAAAATAAAATTTAAAAAATTTCAAAAATTGGTTATTACTATTCATAACGGCTATTTTTAATAATATTTTACTAGCATATCATTGTTTAGTGAAACTCGGTATTGCGTAAGACGCAAGCTATCGAGGAAGGCCGCAGTTGCATGTAAAGAAATCCAAGCTAGTGTTGTGTGTAGTGAAAGATTCCTTTGATGATTTATATAATACGAAATATTTCTCATAAAAGTCTCGGGTGTTACATTAACACTCAATTTATGTTATCTAGAACAAAGGTAAATCATTGAAAATTATTAAGCTCATGCAGTTGATCAAATAAGTTTTCAATATGGGGATGAGGTTACTTGTTCTTGATTGTGATCTTGTTCAACTCCTAGAAATCAATTCCGAGTAAGATTGATCAATATTTCTTTTTCACAAAAAGAATAGATGCACCCCAAGGTGACACACTTGGATGAATAAATCCCTTTTTAAGGTTTTCTTAGAGTTTATTCTTCAGTTTTTGTATCTCAATTAGATCCATTCTATAAGGTGTCTTTGAAATTGTTTTGGTATAAGGTAATAGTTTTATCGAGAACTTAAATTCATATTTTGGTGTAAGGGTAGGTAACTCTTTCGAAAATACATACAAAAATTTCAAAAAAAATAGTCATATCATTGATGTCGAGTTTCTTCCCAACCATTTTAGATAAACACTCATTTTGAATGGGAATTAAGACCAATACACTATATGTGATCTCCATAGAAAGTTAAGACTTATCATCACATTAATATATGATGATAGGTTTGTTTAAAATAATAAAAATACCTTCTATTCAGAAACTATTGATGTGTTATTTATGAAAATAAAGTAGATCCATGCCTATGATGACATCAAATTCAACCGAAGGAAGAATGAAAATATTTACAAGAATCACTTTCCCAGAAACATCAACCAAAGAGGAATCATAGACTTGAGATGTGGTCGTCGTACCATTAGGGGTTTTCATTTCTAATTTGACATCTAATCATTTGGTTATAACCTTGATACCCTTATAAAATTATTTATATATGAAAGAGTGGGTAGATACAAAATCAAATAAGACATTAGTAGTTCTAGAGTAGATGGTAAGTGTACCTTTCACGATGTCATTATCACACCCCTAGTTAGAAATAGTGATCACATGAGATTTTCCCTTGTCCCTCAGTTTAAGAGATTGCTAATGTTGATCATAATCATTAACCCTTGTGTTTGGGAAATGTATATAATAATGACCATTCTACTTACACTTTAAGAACTGAATTTTGGGTGGTGCATTCTGTGTATCTTTATGTCTATTCACATTTTGGCCAACTTCATCCCATTACTTTGATAACAAATTTCTCGTTGGCCTTCCATTCCACACTTAAAAAATTTATCAAAACCCTTAAGACAATACTCTACATGATTTTTCCCATAAATATAGATTAAACAAAAGCTCATATTATTCTCTCTATGTTTTTTATATTTTCCTTTAAACACTATATACATTTTCATGTCAAAACAGTGAGATTGATATGTAACTCCAACCTCCATTTCCACCTTGAATTCACAACACACAATCTCTTCATATCTACTTAAGTATCTTATAGATAATTGATTATACACTAAAATAGGACAATGTTCATTTTTTATATTATTATATTAACGTTCTTCATTATTTATAAACACCAATTTTAGTGAATTTTACATTTTGAACATCATTTCACATAATGATAGCAATTCTTTCTTAAAATGAAATATTGCATGGTATATTTTTAAACACCTCATTAAACAAAAAATTATCTTGATTTTATTTTCATATTTTATTTTCAGGTCTACAATTATATAAGGAACAATTATTTCTTATTTATCACTTGAATATGCACATTGTATGACCACCAAATAGGGGTTTGAACCAACAACATTATGAGCAAAGTGAACTGGACATCATCCTCATAAAAAGACTATAGAGGCCAATAAACAGACCCAATTATTCAAAAAATTGAACTAAAGATAGAGGAAATCATGGGGATCATTTAATTAAATAGATAACTAATATAACCTTGATTTTTTAGAGGATTTTTAAGCAATCCAAATTGAAGATGAAATTCTGGGCCATGTTATGCGGCCCAGAAAAATAGTCTACCAATTTAATCATAAGTCTAAAATAAGAAACTATTTTTGGATTAAAAATTATTTACTATTAGGGGATATCATTAGATTTATTTTCTTCCTCTATGTATCACTCCTATTCAACCATATATAAGCTCAATTCGGTGCATCTCTTTGGTGGATGCAAGTTAGATCATATTTTTTTCAAGGGTGGAAATGTCCACTCTCTTTTAACCTTCCACCCACCTAAGCCTACAAAAATTAATATAAGAGACTTCGAATATTGGGATATCTACCCAAGGATCTCAAAATTTTTATTTAATGTAATGGTTTTGGAGGATTTAGGCATATTTGGTGCCTTGTTTCATCCAATCCATCCCTTATAATAACCTAGGATCAACCATTTATCATATGTTGAATTCCCAATGTTTTGTTAGTTCTATTTTAAACTCCACTAAAATCAACTAAATGATTCCACTTTAGATCCAAAAATAAACCATATAATTTATGTGTCTATAGGTTTTTTGTTAGGTCTTTGAGGATTAGACAACCCAAGCTACACTACAAGTGACAACTTAACCTTAAAACATGGGTAAAATTGTCCAAGGAAAAATTCTGAGCATTTTTCAGGGACCTAAGTATGTAATATCAACACTCATTCTATTATCCCCCATTTCTATTTTCTCACCTCAATTTCTCTAATCTTTTCCCTTTTATTTTTTCTCGTTTCTTGGTACATGTCCACCTATACCCATGACCAATCAAATCATCATGTTAGGGTGGATAGTCCTTGGTTTGGGGAGCTAAGTACACCAAGGGAACTCATTCCATTAGATACTAATATTTATAATACCCTATATTTAAAAATTGACCCCATTTCCATGGATGATATTCAAATAAACCATTTCATAAACCTAAGTGGGAACCAAATTGGAAATCCAAATGAGGCATCCCCAAACTTGGGGAATGCGGTCGAACAAACAATGAATTACTACCTCTCACCAACATAGACTAATGAACAATATTGCATTAGGCATGATACCCTAAGATAACCCCACTATGTATTCAAACCTCAAATCCTAAACCACCTTCCAAACTTCCAAGGGATGGAGTCCGAAATTCCATACCTTCATGTTAAAGAGTTCAACAACATTGTTAAAACCATGTGCCCACCACATCAACTTGAGTCAACTAAGATAAGGATATTTCCATTATCACTAATTGATCAAGAAAACAACTAGTTAAATAATTATAGAATTGAATCAATCTACTCCTAGGACCAACTGAAAAGAGAGTTCAATAAAAAATACTTCCCCCATCACAAAACAATTACACTTAAAAAGAGTATCCAAAACTTTATTGAAAAAGAAGGGGAGTCATTTTATGAAACATAGGAAAGGTTCAAAGGAACACTCAACCTGGTACCTCACCATGTATTTCCAATCCCAGAACATGTTTGAATATTATACGAAGGGTAGGGTTCAAGAAACAAATAGTTTATTGACATTATGTGTAATGGAACCTTCAAAAACAATTCCCCAGATAATTATTACGAGTATTTAGAAGGACTAGACGAATAGAACCAAACATGGGGAACATAACCGTACTATGAGAAGACACCCAAATCTAGTGGAATTCACACTCTTTGGGAAGATGAAATCGTTAAGTAATAACATGATGCACTAACTAGGAAGGTCCAGGAGATCTATCTTAGGAAGTTACATTAAATTCAATCTATTGACTATGTTTGAACAATTTTCCACAAACATGACCAGAAGACTAACAAATTCCCAACCACACCTTCTATTAAGGATATTCTTCTACGAGGACCACTAGTGGAGGTCAATGCTCCAAAATTCTAGAATCCACAGTACCAAAACACATTAAAACCAAGGTACAATTACCATCTAGGATTCCATTGGAATGATAAGATGCAACCCATCCTGCAACCCAACCAACAACCTAGTAATCCACAAGGACCAAACCACTAACCTCCAAAAAAATTTCAAAATAACAAATAGTTTCAAACAAAAAAATTCAAATACCATCATCCACCTATATAATACCAACAACTGATCCAACAACCCATTCGAAAAAACTCCAAAAATCAAAGTATCTTATTAGGATAAGAAAACAAACACGAGCCCCTTCCCAATATGACCCTCCACCAATCCATAAAAAGTTGTGTAACCAAATGGAGAAAATGTACTTAGAAGTCTCATACCTTAAATATGAACTAAAAACCATTGAAACTGGGAAGGTAACCATTCTTAATCAGGTAGTACCATCCTCAACCTTAATAGGAGAATCCAGTTACACACAAACCACTCATAAACAACTAAAAATGGTGACTATTTTAAGAATTGGGAAATCTATTAAGAATCTTGAACAAACCATTCTGAAACTATTAAGAGCTTCAATAACACATGAAAATGATGAAGAACCACCCACTGATTCTGAAAAACATAATGAGAATGTGAAGGAACCACAACCAACCCAAAAACTCAAACAACATTCTCCCTTACCTCAATTCCTGAGAGGAAAAACCAAACTAGAACTGAATAAGACTTTGAGGGAAATATTCACTCAGGTTAAGATGAACATTCGTCTTATTAATACAATCCAAACCATTCCTACGTACTCAATATACCTTAAGGATTTGAGACCTTTTAATAGGAAATTTTCACATAAAAACCAAGACCATTTGGATGCTAATGTGAGTACCACCATTAAAGGGATCATTCCTCCAAATATTAAAGATATAGGATATCCATGCCTCAATATTGAGTTAAGAGAGAGAAAAAATTTGTCAAATCTCTTTGTGATATAGGAGAAAGTGTGAAACTCATTCCATATTCCATGTATTATCAATCAGGGATCAAGGTACTTCAACCCACATCTGTCACTCTTCAATTTGATATTCTTAGTGTTCGAGTTACTAAGGGGGTCTTAAAGGATGTTCTGGTAAAAGTTGAAAATTTTATTTACCCTTATGACCTAATTGTATTTGAAAATAACCCAAGATTATATCCTAGGGAGAAAATCCCAATCATCATTGGTCATCCCTTATTAGAAACAATCAACCCAGTCATCCAAGTTAGGAATGGGATCATGACAATAATCTTTAGAAACGCGAGCCTCGATTAGAACATCTAAAATGAAAACTCTCAGATTGGGGATGATGATGAGATATATATGGTTAATTGGATTGGTAGTGATGATAGTGAACTAGAGGAACATCAAGGAATTATTGAAGTATTTTTATGTCAAAAAGATATTTATTTCCTATTTTCACATAAGGGAAATTTGTCTCCATGAATTTAATATATTTTAGAAAGACCTTTTGATGATTTTATTCAATCACCAATCAATGATACCATTTGTAAAATCAATAAAATTTATTCCACACCCATTCAAGGCACTAATAAAGCCAATTTAGTGGATGAAACTTCTATTCAAAAGGAGACAATTATGTCAAGAAATTTGGAAAAAGATACCGAGTTTGATACAAATTCCCATACTTCTTTTTAAAGTTTTGACATAATGATCTTGAATTTAAGGTCTTACCTTCATCACTCAATAATGATTTCTTATAGGACAATCAATACTTTATTGTGGTCATTTACTCCTCTCTTAAATACAATCAAGAGATGATGATTCTAGATGTCTCACAAAATCATAAGAAAGAAAATGGATGGACCCTTTGTGATATTCTTTGGAATATACCACTCACTATAAGTCATATTGTATTGTAATTAAATCTGAATCCAAACCATGTATTCAACCTCAATGGAGACTCAATCCAAATATTATAGATGTGGTAATGAAATAACTTCTTAAGTTGTTAAAAGCGGGTATCATCTACACCATTGTTGGGAGCGAGTGGGTAAGACCAATTAAAGTTATACCAAAGAAATCTGGAATCACTATGATCCCCAATTAGGATGGTCATCTTATCCCCACAAGGGTCAGTAGTGGATAGAGAGTCTACATTGACTATAAGAAGCTCAACTCATGTACCAAGAAAGACTGTTTCCCTTTTTCCTTCATTGATCAAGTCCTCAAATGAGTGGTGGTTCATCAATTCTACTGCTTTAATGATGGATTCGTAGGGTATAATTAAATTGTGGTCTCTTTAGAGGATCAAGGAAAAACAACCTTCACCTATATATTCAATACTTTTTCCTTCAAGATAAAGCCCTTTGAGTTATGTAATGCCCCTAGTACCTTCCAGTGGTGCATGATGGGAATCTTCTAAAACATGGTGGGATATTATTTAGAGGTATTTAAGAATTAATTCTCCATATTTTGGGATAATTTTAAGGGATTCCTTCTAAATATTGAAAGGGTTTTGTCAATATGCAAGGATAAGAATTTCATCTTAAATTGGGAAAAATTCCATTTCATGTGAAATGAAGTACATGTTTTGGGATACCTAATCTCTTATAAAGGGATTGAAGTAGATATATATAAGGTTGATTTCATTTTTCACCTTTCGTATGTAAAAACTATCAAGGAAGTGGGGACATTATTATAAAATGTTGGTTTCTATAGAAGGTTCATTAGGAATTTAAGATCTATTTATTGACCACTTTGTGCTCTTTTGGTTAAAGATGATCCATTTATATGGACAAAAAGATGTGGGGAATTATTATCAACTCTCAATTAATCTCTTATCATTCTACCTATCATGAAATCTCCAAATTGAAAGCTTACATTAAAACTCATGTGTGATGTGAGTGACTTAGCTCTAGCATCATTATTAGGAGAACAATGTGATAAAACTCCATGTGTCATTGCTTATGCAAGAAAATAATTAAATGATGCTCAAATAAACTACACCACCACTAAGAAAATGTTACTTTTTTTGTCTTTTCATTAGATAAATTCAGTTCCTATATCTTAGGATCACCGATTATTGTCTTCACTAATCATTCAAATCTAAAATACCTTTTTGAAAAATAAGATTCCAAGGATAAATTTATTAGGTGGGTCCTTCTTCCTCAAGAGTTTTATTTGACCATTAATGATAAAAAGGACGTTGAAAATGTTTTAGTTGATCACCTGTCTAGGATGTAATTCAAAGACAAATCACATCACCTTTCTATGTCGGATTCATTTCCTAATGAGAACCTCTATTCTGTGAGTGACTTCCCATAGTATAATGGTATAGAAAACCATTTGTTTATGGGTGACATTAAAAAATTACTCAAGAACCAAGCTAAGAGGAAATTCCATTATGATGTCAAACACCATGTGTTTTATGATCCTTGCCTCTTCAATTTCTAACCTGATGAAATCATTAAGAGATGCGTTCCTATGTCTAAGAAAGAGTCCATTCTAAAATTGTTTCATGGAGAGGCATGTTGAGGCCACTTTTATACAAAGAAAACCCATGAAAAGGTCCTCCAAAGTGGCTTCTACTGTCCTAAACTCACTAAGGATTCCAACCAATTATGAAAATTGTATCCTCAATGTCAACAATTGGGATCAATTTCCAAAAGGAATTCAATGCCAATCACATTCAGTTCATTGAAATATTTGATTATTGGGGAATTAATTTCATGGGACCCTTCCCAAACACTAGGGAATATCTATACATCCTCTTAGCTATGGATTATGTCTCAAAATGTGTTGAGTCCATTCCCACCAAATCCAATGATCATTAAGTTGTGATTTGATTCTTAAATGATCATATCTTTTCTTGATTTAGAATTCATAGGGCTATAGTCAGTGTTTTTGGAACCCATTTTTGAAATCTTATATTCTATTAAATCATGTCTAAGTATGGTATTTCTCATACAGTTTACTCCGCATACCATCCTCAAACTAATGGTCAAGATAAGTTGGAAAATAGAGATATTAAGAATAGTCTTGAAAAAACTATCAATCCCTCTAGGAAATATTGTTTTGAAAAACTCTTAGATTCCCTCTGGGAAAATTGTACATCATTAAAAACTTTCCAAGACATGTATCCATATAGTTTGGTTTATAGAAAATCATTCCATTTACATGTTGAAATTTATGATAAGGCCTTTTGGGAAATTAAAAAATGAACTTTGACATTTATTTGGCCAAAAAAGAGGAAATTAGATCTTAATTCACTTGAGGAACATCAGATGGAGGATTATGAAAATTCAAGGATAAATAAAGATATGGTTTATATATAACAATATAATAATATCATATTGGATCTTGAATATATAGATTATACACAAGTGGGGGGTGAATTGTGTCTTTCAGATTTTTCATTAACCCTTTGATTGAACGAGTTCGGTCCTCTATGATTTATCAGTTTTGATCATGTAGTGGAATAAGTAAAAGCAGGGACACATAGATGTATAGTGGTTCAGGGAACAGAATGCCCCTATTCCACTCCACCAACGCTCTACTCCACGAGCCTGGTGATTTTCACTATCTGGTCCTTGTTTCAACAGACCAGTTCACAACTGAGTACATGGAGTTGACACCTTTACAATCCAAGGAAAAACAAAGCCTTCTGGTTCAAACACGAACCTACACAGCTTAGTACGAGAATCTGGTTACTCAAGAATAGAAAGAATTTTTTTTTTATTTTGAAAATACTTTCCAGATGTTCTTCACAATTGCAACAGCATGCAATTGATAGCAGATGGATTCTTGTCTCTAGAAATATTGATTTTCAAGTCAAAGTAGTTCTGAGTCGATCCGGTTGCATTAGATATAGAGATATAATTCACAACTTCAGAAATAGTAGATCCATATTAGATATTTGATGTAGAACAAGTGAATCTTCTATCGAGTTCATTCTTCTTCTTAAAATAAACAGAGCTTTGATACTCCTCTTAAATCAGCTGAACAGAGTACTTTTTGCAGTCTCTGTTTTCCACCTTCTTGAATAATCGATTGATCACCACAAACTCATGGCTTGTGTTTTAGAGAAAACATATATAATAAAGCATAGCATATTCCATGAAAATTTATATCCACAAAATTCACCTTTTGATTCGCGGTATTCAAAATTTTGAATTTATAGAGTAGTCATAACTTCCCTGAAGACTCGGCATAAAAAGCTCATTTTAATTCGATCTTTAATTCATTGATAAAATGGATTTGAATCGGTCAAAGTCATATTTTAAAATCAACTTTAAATCTGGCTTGAAATCCTCATAACAATCAGCTTGCTGACCATTGCATAAAAATATCGTCTTTCAAGCTTTACAACGCCAAATGTATGGTTGATAATGTGGCCTCCAAACGTAGGGTTTACAATGTAGTCTTCAAACATAAGGTTTACAACATAAGGTTGAACATAAACATAGGGTTCATAATACTTTCTTAAAACGTAAGGTTGATCATAAACATAGGGTTGATCATCCATATTTTTTCTTCAACTTTCAAACGTACTGTAAAAGTTCCATACTTTTAATTGATCCATAATTTTCCAAGAACGTATGGTTGTTTACAAAAGTAAGGTTGATGAACCATTATTTTGAGAAACAAATATAACATTTAATATTTACGTACGGTTCTCCTTCCATACTTTTCTGATAACCCAAGCATAAGGTTCCTTCCTAATGTAAGGTTCTTCATCCATATTTTACTGATAACGTATGGTTTATTAACCATACTTTTCTCTTATCTCAAACAGTATACACACCTTTCATCCTTACACTATGTTTATCCACATAGGGCATGAACAGTGATTCCAGGACACGCTAAAGCATATTCTGACTAAGTAGCGCAAGAACAGTGATTCTAGAACATGCTAAATACGAATACTTCAACAATAAATTACCATAATTTCAAGAGTAAAATAAAATTTTAAATTCCTGAAAAATAGTAAATAAAATCATTAGAAAATAATTAAGGGTATTTGTGAGCATCAAAATTATCATAAAGAGATAGAGTATTATTTTCAATAATCTCCCCCTTTAAATGACATTATTATGTATTGTTGAAAATAATACTTTGCTCAACAATCTCCCCCTTTTTGATGATCACAAAACCCATAAAATAATAAGACTAATAAAATGAAATTAAAAATTAGTAACATAAAGTAATATAATTTTGAGAGGATAAAACAATATTTAATTTTAACAAGATCATTTCAATAAATAGAAATTTCTCCCCCTTCATGAAAATAAAAGTTTCTAGTTTTATCCAAATTTCTCCCCTAATAACTTAAAATAGTTTTCTATATAAATAAAAAACATTAAATATATAGGAAATCATTTAAATAAGGTTTTTAAAATAAAATGTTGTCTTTATCCAAATTTCTCCCCCTTTTTGTGATATTCAAAAGAATGATAAACCATGGATTTGAACACATTTAATGTTGCACTGAACTGTAGGTAAATTCTATTATTAACTGTTTATCAATAATTAAATATGGATTACTAGAATATCAAAATAAAAATAGTAAAACAAATAGAAAGAAACAAATAGGCAATATAGAAAATTTTCATTAAAAAACAACAGTATTTACATGACAATGATATACACAGGAATCAAGGTTTGGGTGAGGTAGGTAATAGGTTTTATCTCCTCTGGATTGCAGACTGGATTTCTGTGAACTGTTTCCTGAGTCTCTTCACCATCCCATCTCCAAGTTTGATTAGGAGCTCTCTGTTCTCGTGATTCATATGAATATACTCGATTAAATTGACTCTGAAAAACTCATGCATCCTTTCCTCTTTTTCTATAAACACCGACAGCTTCTCTGACAGTTGATTTAATAGTGTTCGGATTGGTGGCTCATTAGATGTCAGTTGATCCACTAAAAATTTCTGATTGTCCAGCAACACTGATAATTGAGCATTGTTACATTGAAGATCTTGCAACTTGTCATTCATTTTTCTCACTGTGGCTGTGATAGCTTGAAATCTTCTGATTAAATCAGGTGAAGTACCTGATCCACTAGCAGAACTATTTGCAACTGATGCAAATTGGTTCCCCATAAACAATTTTAGATCTGATAAATCTGTCTTCATAACCATTTCAGATTTCACCTTGTCAACTGCATTCATCATATCCTCTTTAAACATTTCAACTTCTTGCCTTGAGACTGTACTCTCCTTCAGCATTTGAAATATAAATTTTTCTAAGTCTAAGGCATTTCTCAAAGTGACATTCTCAGATTCCAACTGAGACATCTTTTTGTACAGTTCATCAACTTCTTTATTTCTTGAATCAGAGGCACCGTGTGCTTGATTCGCATTCTCAGGCTCTGGATGATGCAGCAGTATCAAAGGTAATGATTCAACATCAGATTTTTCTTTCTCTCTTTCCTGAGTAGGTTGGTCTACAGATTTTTCCTTAGACTCCGTAGACTACTCTATAGAAAAATCTTCTTGAAGTAATTCTGTGTGAGCTTCAGAAGCATGCTCATAACAAACATCAACATCTTTTTCTTCCACTGGAATTTTGAGAACAACATTTTCAGGATTTTCTTGAGGTCTGGCCACTTACTCACTAGGTTGTGCCTCCTTATATTGTTCCTGTTGAAGTGTAACTTCAACATCAGCTACAATCTGTTTTTGATTCTCCCTTTGAGCTTCTTCTTGAACTCCGGATCCCTCTACTGGTGTTTTACTTTTACTAACATCTTTCATGGTCTTATCAATATCAGCTTCTCTTACAAAAGAATAAGAAAATAAAGCTTCTGTTGTTGCCAATGTAGGGGAAGTAATTTCTTCATTAACAGGTCTATTTCTTCGAGATTGAAGTCCCTCTTGAATTCTTTCTTCCTTAGCATATTCCACTTCAAATCGGATCCTTATTGCTACATTGCTGACTCTTGATTCAGCTTGTCCCTCCTTGGACTTAGCAGGTTGAGCCTGAGCACTCTCCGAGTCATCCTCAGCTCCTACTGGAAAATGTTTTCCTTTAATGGTGCTCCAGAAATAGCCAATTCTTCTTAGAGTTCCAGCATTAAACATATTTCTGTGATGATAGTGTACTCGAGCATCCACTAATCTCACCATGTCATTTTTAAGAAAAGACTTGGAAATAAAACGACCAAAAGGGTAAATGTTCATCCGGGCATCACTTTGACAACGGTAATTGAGGTACCTTACCATGTACCTTGGGAAGTTTAATTTGATATCGCTTAACGGACGATACATTATGTACATATAAGGGTACACAATCTTTTCCACTTCTGCCATTCTGGGAGCTATTCCTGTCTGAACAAATTTAACCAAGATCTTCTGATCCAGTTATAAATCTTTCACCATCATTTTCTTACTAGTATATGTTCCAAATAAGAAGGACATAATGTCCACGGATTTATGCACAACATCTACTATGTTCTTCAAATCAAAATGAAAAACACCCTCATGAGGACAGTTGAGAATCTGACCAATTTCTACTGATGATATTGAGAAATCTCTATCCTCTATATTAGCCATCATACATTCCTCAGTATCCCCCAGACTAAACTGTAAAGATTTGAAGAAGTATCTATGTTCTACCTCATACAGAAATTCTGTATTTTCACTGTTAAATGTATGTTCATGGTTCTGAAATGACAGTGCTTGTTACAAAAATAGATTTGTATGAAATAACCAGTCTAGATCGATTACCTTGCCCTATAAGATTTTTCTTCCTTCGGAGCATTGTCTCTTGTCATTTCTTGGCTCTTCTTCACTGGCCCTTTTAGTCCTTACCATCTCTGTGAGAATCTCTGAAGTTTTTAAGGTTAGGGTTTCAGAGGATCGAAGATTAGGGTTCATGAGCGGAGGTGCAGTTTGCAGATTCGAAAATGTTTCGATGGAAATGAAACGGTTTAGATGTCCAAAGGGTTTCTAACAACCTTGATTCCCATGTTTTTAATAATCATTACATATATTTAAAAATAAATAAAATAGATTACGTGGATAAAAGAAACATATTCTATTTTTTAAAAAAAAGAACAAGCAATGTAAAATAAAATTTTATTTAAAATCAAATAAACCTAGCTCCCCCTTAATAAAATCAAACCTTGTAGTGGGAAGTGATTTAGTAAAAATATCTGCTAATTGAATTTCTGTATTTATAAATTATAAAAATATATCCTTTTTAATAACATGATCTCTTAAAAAGTGATGTCTTATGTCAATGTGTTTAGTTTTAGAATGACTAATAGGATTTTATGAAATATTAATTGCACTTGTATTATCACATAAAATAGGTTTATTATTAAAATTCAATCCAAAGTCCATAAGAGTGTTTTTCATCCACAATACTTGTGCAAAGAAACTTCCAGGAGAAACATATTCTGCCTCGGCTATTAACAGAGCAACTGAATATTGTTTCATACTAGACCATGACACCAAAGACTTTTATAAAAAGTGACATGTTCCTGATGTGCTTTTTCAATATAATCTACAACTTCCAAAGTTAGCATCTGAATATGAAATAAAATTAAAATAAGAAGTTTTAGGATAAAGTAGAGATTGAAAAATAGCTCCTTTTAAATATTTAAAAATTCTTTTGACAACAATTACATGAGATTCTTTACGATTTGATTAAAATCTAGCACAAATACATACTGGATACATTATATCTGGCCTACTAGAAGTACGATATAACAAACTACCAATCATACCTATATATAAATTTTTGTCAACTGATTTCCCAGTTTTATCCAAATCAAGTTTTATATTAGTACACATAGGAGTTGTAAATGGCTTATTGTTTTCAAGTCCAAAATTCTTAAGTAAATCAGTAATGTATTTGCTTTGATTCAAAACATTTCCAAAATCTTTTTGATAAATTTGAAGTCCTAAAAAGAAATTTAATTCTCTCATCATACTCATTTCAAATTATTTTTTCATTAACTTTGAAAACACATGACAAAGGGATTTATTAGTTGATCCAAAAATTACATCATCAACATAAATTTGAACCAATAAAACATTATTTTTTACAATTTTCTTAAAGAGTGTTGGATCTTCCAATCCAACAGTAAAGTAATTTTTCAAAATAAAAGAACTTAATCTTTCATACCAAGCCTTGGGTTCTTTTTTAAGGCCATAAAGAGCTTTAGAAAGTTTAAAAACATAATCTAGTTTTTGAGAGTTTTCAAAACCGGGAGGTTTCTCAACATAAAATTCCTCTATTAAATAACCATTTAAAAAGGAATATTTATCATCCATTTGAAATAATTTAAAATTCATATAGGATGCATAGGATAAAAGGATTCTAACCTAGCTATAGGTGCAAACTTCTCATCATAATCTATTCCTTGTTCCTGATTATATCCTTTAGCTACTAATCTTGCTTTATTTCTGGTTATTATGCCTTGGTCATCCTGTTTATTTCTAAAGACCCATTTGGTTCCTATTACTGGATAATTCTTAGGCCTTTCAACTAATTCTCAAACATCATTTCTTTTAAACGGGTTTAATTCATCTTGCATCGCTATTTCCCAAATTTCATCATCTAAAGCTTCTTTTATAGTCTTGGGTTTCTGTTGAGATAGAAAGATAGAGAATTTCACTAGGTTTCCTAAGTTTCTTCTAGTTTGAATACCAGTTTCTAAGTCACCAATCACAATTTCTAAAGGGTGATTATTTAGGGTTCTAGACTGTCTAGTAAAAACATTTAAAGGTTATTCAGTATCATGTTCCTCTGAACTAGACTGAGTTTCCTTTATATCATTTTCAAAATCATTCTTTAAGTTCTCAAGTATCATGTTATCATTAGAGTCAGGTTCATCCATTTGATCTGTCCTTTTCTCAAAGGGATCAGATTCATCAAATTTCACATGAACTGATTCTTCAACAATCCTTGACTCTTTATTATAGACTCTATAAGCTTTGGAGGTAGCAGAATATCTTAAGAAAATACCTTCATCATATTTTGGATCGAACTTACCAAGATTATCTTTTCTGTTCAAGATGTAGTCCTTGCATCCAAAAACTTTAAAGTAATTTACTTTAGGTTTTCTATTATTCCATAGTTTATAGGGTTTTTTTTCAAAATAGGTCTAATTAAAACTCTATTAATTATATATCAAGATGTATTTACAGCTTCTGCCCAAAAATAAATAGGTCAGCTATATTCATTTATCATATTTATATCTATTTCTTGAATTATTCTATTTATTCTTTCTACAATCCCATTCTGTTGAGGTGTTCCTAGTACAGAGAAGGTATGTTTAATACCCATGTTTGAGAAAAAGGAATTAAATTCTTGATTCTCAAATTCTCCACCATGATCACTTCTCAATGAGATTATATTAAAACCTTTTTCATTTTGAACAGATTTGAAGAAAATTTCAAAATAAAGTAAAAGCTTCATTTTTAAATTTCAAAAATAAAATACAAGTAAATATAGAAAAATCATCAACTAATAAAAAAACATATAATTTACTATCTAAGCTTGATACTCTTGAAGGTACAAACAAATGCATATGGATAAGTTCTAGAGGTTTAGTTGTAGAAACTTTATTAACAGATTTGAATGATTATTTGTGTTTCTTGCCAAGTTGGCATGCATCACATAATCTGTCACTTTCAAATTTTAGACTTGGTAAATCAGAAACTAGATGTTTCTTAGATAATTTATGTAAAACTTATACATTGAAATGTCCAAGTCTCCTATGCCGATCGAAAATTCACTTACTTTAGCAGTCAAGAAGTTTACCTGTTGTTTACACAAGTAATTTAAATTGAAAGTATAGAAATTATTAGTTCTTGGTGCCTTAAATTTTAACAGTTTATCTTTAGAAACAGTACAACAATTGTTAGTAAAATCAACAATATATCCATCATCAGAAAGTTGATAGATACTTATCAGGTTGTGTTTTAATCCTTGTACATAAAGTACTTTATTGATTGAGACTATTTTTGGATCTCCAACAGTTCCAATGCCAATGATTTTTTCCTTTGGCATTGTCACCAAATGTGACAAGTCCTCCTTCCATTTGAGTGAGTGAAGAAAAATTCAATGAGTTTCCACTCATATGTCTTGAGAAGCCAATATCCATGTACCATATATCTTTTCTACTTTGGTGTCCTGCTACCTGCAAAGACATTCAAAAAAATTTCTTTGGTACCCATATATTATTGGGTCCAGGGGTGTTAGCTAGCAATGATCTGGGTATCCAGATTTTCATTGTTCTTTTAAAATCAACTGAATTATATAAGTCTTTTGAAACATAGGATTTCTTAATACCACAGATTTGAGGTTGTCTTAAGAAATTGTTTTTAGCTATATGTCCCTTTGTCCCACAAATGTTAAAATTAACCCTTTTAGATCTAGGAACAAAATAATTTTTATATAGCTTATGTTTTTCTCCTATACTGCCAATTCCAAATCTCTCCTTTTTAATGATAGTTTCTCCAAGAATTTTATTTAATGAATTCCCTCCTTTTGTAAAAACCAATGCAGACTTTTTGTAAGATTCGACTTCATCCTGCAGTGTTTTTATTCTTGATTCAAAATTAATATAGTTGGTGTTAATAGAATTGTATTTATCAGTTAATTACTTATGTTGTTTCGACATTGTATCTCTTTCATCTGAAACAACTTTATGTATGTTTTTAGTGACTTATGTTTCCTAAATAGTGAGTCATATCTTTCTTCAAGCATATTGCAGTAGTCTGAAAGTTTGTTATTTGTGTAGCTTGATTCAGAACTTGATTCATTATTTGAGTCAGAGGGTTAATATGAGTGTACCTCATCGGTTTCTTCCATGAAAAACATGTTTGCTTTTATATTGGATTCTTCTTTTTCTGAGCTTGATTCAGGAGAGCTACTGGAGTCTTCAGATACACTCGAAGTGGCTTTCATAGCTTTCTTGTCATTATGCTCATAGTCATTTATTTTGAATAATTTCTTCTTTTTTTCATCTTTTAATTGTGGGAAATCTGGTTTGATATGCACCATCTTCTTTCATTCATAACATCTTACTTCCTTATCATCTCTCTTAAATGATTTTTTGAAGTCTCTTTTCTTGCTGTAGAATTTTCTAAATTTTCTGGCTAGCTGAGCCAGTTCTTCATCTGAGTTTGATGAGTCAGAGCTCTCTAATTTATGTTTGACTTCTCTGCTTTTCATCTGTCTGCTTCTGCTCTGTGATGATGCTTTTAGGGTTGTATCTTTCCATTTGATAAGCACTTTATTTTCATTAGCTCCATATTCCATCTCAGTTTCATACATCATTAATGTTCCAATCAGTTCTATCATGGTTAAATCTTTAACAGGTGTCGACTATCTGATTGATGCAGAGATTCCATTCCATTTTTAGGTAGTACTCTCAATAATTTTAAAGCTTGATCAGCTTGCTTAATGGGATCTCCCAAGACAGTTATGTTACTGACAATCTCTGTCAATCATCCATTCATTTGAGTAATACTCTCAACTTTAACCATTCTGAATATATCAAATTTACGCTTAGCAGTTTCATATCTCATTTCCCAGATATTGTTAGTTCCTTCATAAGCAACAGAAATAGTTTTCCACATTTCATATACTGTTGGGCATTGAGATACTCTGTTAAACTCATCAGGTACTAGACTATATATAATTGAATTCATTGCTTTCGAATTCATATCATATTCTGCTTCAGTAGCTGCACTCTTGTTTTAGGTTTTTCTGGTATTTCATATGGATTTAGAATATTAGAATAGACTCTTTATCCAAAAAAATTTAGATAGATAATCATTCGAGACTTCCAGCATCCATAAATTTCTCCATTGAAGTACGATGCTCTGACCATTGAAATTCTCTCTCTTGTATCAGTCATGATGCTCTGGTGTATAAAATTTAAATGCTTCTAGCTTGCTAAGGCTCTATCAGAAGCTCCACCACTTATACCAATTTTTGGATCTTGAATATACAGATTATACACAAGAGGGGGGTGATTTGTGTCTTTTAGATTTTTCGTTAACTCTTCGATTGAACAAGTTCTGTCCTCATGCTTTATTAGTTTTGATCATTCAAAGGAATACGTAAAAGAAGGGACACATAGATGTATAGTGGTTCGGGGAGCAGAAGGCCCTTAGTCCACTATACCAACGCTCTACTCCACGAGCCTGGTGATTTTCACTATCTGGTCTTTATTTCAACAGACCGGTTCACAAATGAGTACAGGCAGTTGAAACATTTACAATCCAAGTCAATACAAAGCCTTCTGGTTCAAGAACAAACCTACACAACATAGTACGAGAAGCTGTTAACTCATAAATAGAAAGAAAATATTTTCTTATTTTGAAAATACTTTCTAGATGTTCTTCACAATTTCAACTGCATGCAATTGACAACAGATGGATCGTCGTCTCTAGAAATATTGATTTTCAAGTCGAGGAAGTTCTGAGTCGATCTGGTTGTAGTAGATATAGAGATATAATTCAAAACTTCTGCAGTAGTAGATCCACAGTAGATATTTGATATAGAACAGGTGAATCTTCTATCGAGTTACTTATTCTTCTTAAAATAAACTGATCTTTGATGCTCCTCTTAAATCAGCAGAACAGAGTACTTTTTGCAGTCCCGATTTTCCACCTTCTTGAATAACTGATTGATCACCACACAATCATTCCTGGTGTTTCATAGATATCATATATAATAAAGTAGAGCATATTCCCTGCAAATTTAGATCCATAAAAGTTTCCTTTTGATTCGCGATATTCAAAAAATTGAATTTACAGAGTATTCGTAACTTCCCTGAAGACTCGGCATAAAAATCTCCTTTTAATTTGATCTTTAATTCATTGATAAAATGACTTTGAATCGGTCAAATTCGTATTTTAAAATTGACTTTAAATCTGACTTGAAATCCGCCTAACAATCAGCTTGCTGACCATTGCATAAAAATATCATCTTTCAAACATTCCGATGCCAAATGCACGATTGATGATGTGGCCTCCAAACGTAGGGTTGACAACATAGTATTCAAACATAAGGTTCACAGTGTAAGGTTGAACATAAATTTAGGGTTCATGTTACTTTATTCAAACGTAAGGTTGATAATAAACGTAGGGTTGATCATCCATACTTTTTCTTCAACTTTCAACCGTACGGTAAAAGATCCATACTTTTACTTGATCCATACATTTCCAAGAACGTATGGTTGTTTACAAAAGTAAGGTTGATGAGCCATACTTTTGAGAAACAAACGTAACATTTGATATTTACATACGGTTCTCCTTCCATACTTTTCGGATAACCCGAACGTAAGGTTCCTTTCTAATGTAAGGTTCTTCTTCCATATTTTTCTGATAAGTATTGACTCTCCTTTTCATCACATTGTCTAAAAGAATGGAAAGGAAAATGCCTCAGCACAAATTGATTCATCCTTTGAAGAAAACATAAAAAATTGACAAAGGCAAGAACAAGGAGTCAAATACCCTTGGGTCGTGCAAGTTCCATCACTGTCGCACAAGTACACATGCGCGCCACCTAATAGTCGCGCAAGTGACTTGCGCACCCTCTTTGAAAACCTCCCAGGGTATTCTCTAGACTATAAATACCCCCGGTGGGCCCCCCATTTCAAAGAGGATTTTTTCCAGAATTCAGATATAGAGCTCTGAACGCCCAAGTCTCCTCTTCAAGTCATCCGAACACTTCTAAGGTAATTCTTTACCTTGAATGGAAGGTATAAACAAGGGGAATAAGGTCTAAGTGTTATAATTCACTAAAACTTGCGCGCCTAAGTGTTCTACCCTTAAGGGAAATGGACACACTTGCCTTCCACCTTACCTACTCATTGAAACATGCGCGCCACTCTTCTGGAAGTACCTCTGGATAATTTTAAAGGCTTTGATCAAGGATCGCCCCAAGTATTACCCTACTGGTTAACAATAGCGCAAGTACCCATGTGTTGCGCAGGTATACCTGCGCGACCAGGACTTGCACGCCCACGCAGTACCTGCGCACCCACCAGGACTTGCACGCCCTTCTATTTTTGGGTGCCCTTCTTGCCCATTTAACCCCTCTTATTCCATTCCACCTATCCTATTCAAAATTCAGTCTTCAAGACACTCTTCAACGCTGTTTATGGCATATTTTCTTGATTGACTTCCTTATCTGAAAGGAATTCTGTGTAACATCTCTCAAAACCTAGTGATTTACACATCTTTTTTTCACTAAAGTTAGAGATTTAATTCATTCAACCTCATCATTTAAGATGAGAGAACCATATTCCTGGGCCTCCTTTTCAGGAGTAATCCCCAGTCATAATTCCACTTAACCTGGGCCTCCTTTTCATGAGTAATCCCCAGTCCAAAGTCTACAAATATGGGCATCCTCCTTAAGTGTAAGCCCCAAGTCCTCATTAATTTGGGCATCCTCCTTAGGATTAATCCCCAGTAACAATTCCCTTAACATGGGCCCCCTTTTTAGGAGTAAGCCCCAGTCCACATTCCCAAATATAGGCCTCCTTTTCAAGAGTAAGCCCCAACCAAATTCTCTTAACTTGGGATTCCTTTTGAGGAGTAAGCCATAGTCTCAAAATATGGGAATCCTCCTTAGGAGTAATCCCCGAGTCCCTTAATTTTTTCAAATCCCTTTCACCTAGGCCTCCTTTTTAGGAGTAAGCCCCAGTCTTAATTTCCCATGACCAGTCATAATTCCTTTTGATCTGGACTTCCTTCTCAGTAGTAAAACCTAATAATAAGTCCCCTTCTAACTTGGGAATCTTCCTTAGGAGTAAGCCCCAGGATTAGAGTATCCAAATATCCATGAAGCACATATTCCTTTATGGACCTTGTTCCTAGATTTCTTCCCTGAAGTAAATCTTAATCCTCATCTATTTGGGCAGTCATACATATATAATCCCCGCATCATTGCATCATTCATGGCACAATTGTCTGGTTTCACCAATACCTCTTATTTCTCACACCGAGCATGAATCATGTGATCTTAGAGTGTAAAAGTAATCATGACATCTTTCTTTGATCCATCAATCATGCATAAACATCATACTCCCTTACTCAAACTAAGTCGGTTCTGATTCCTTTTCCAAAACAAAGGATACGTAGGTATCACATCTGTGGGTACGATCCCAACACTGAAATAATCAATGTCCTTCTGAATGACAATAATCTTCAAGTGCCCCACTGAGTGGCTTTAAAACTAGTATGGTCATCATAATGACCAAGATACTTTTATGTATTGAAGGATACCATTGACTAAGAATCTCTAAACAAATATAGATGATTCTCTATCGATGAAGAACCTCAAATACATATAAAAGATTCTCTAAATTTCTTACATATCAATCATTGATTTTCAGATCTAAAGGAAAGCTCATTTTATACTTGGTAATGTAATAAGGATTCATGAACATAACTTAAATCTATAAAGAGAGTCCTATAGTAGAAAATAATTCCCCTCAAAAAGGTGTGATGAGTCTAACCTCCCATCCTCTCGACCAATGCAAATTACTAAGCCTCCTCAGTCCACAACTATTGAGCACCTACCTTTGGAAAGTAGGTTCAAATGGATATGGAATCATTGGATGTTTCTGGTTCTATGAAAAAACCCATTAGAAACCACTTGTAATGTTTGAATCTTAAATCAATGAGATCATCCCCAATTCCAGAGGAAACAAAAAATGGTGAACCCAACGTGAATCCTTAACCATGTTAAAATGATGCTTTGATTATTTATTAGGCCCCTATTTAAACTCAATGAGAAGGCCAACAAAGCAATCAATAACATATTTGATCATCCAAAATATGTAGTGGTCAGACTTATCTTTATTATGTCAAACATGAACTCTTTTCCAAGATCTTCTGCATTTCCAAAATGGCTTCTCTTAAGTTCAAACCCGTGAATACGTCGGCTGTGAAAACTTCTGCTGCAAATGCCACTGCTGCTACTCCTACTGGATCGTCGTCCACTCTGAGGATGACATAACCTACTTAGTATCTTCAACACTGGGTATCAAATGCGCTGGTTAAGGAGTACCATCAACACGGTACCATTCCAACTCTAGAGGCTGCCAGACAAGCCCTCTAAATGAACAACTCACACCGGTCGTTCGGACAATGATGACCAGTGATTAAGAAGCAGGTGGTGCCAACCACCGTATCCAACCGTTTTGGGTCGTTATCCCCAGAACGCAATCACCACTCCCTCCCATATTATGGGGAGGTGAATGATCTGGCCCCTCAGGGTCTTAATTCAAGGATACAAGAGTCCTTCCCGAGGACTCCCATCATCAATCGCCGCCAGACTTGTGCGGCAGTGCGCCCTCAACATAATGATGGTATCGACTCCAGGCGTTCGGCTCAGGTTCCTCGAACCCGAGCAGGAAAGAAGAATCACTAGAGGTGACAACCGGTTAACAGTGAGCAAGTTCTCATCTCTGCCATCTCTGGATAAGTCCACTAACCTAACTTGGTGGAATGCAACGAGAGGGCACACACACCCGTCTGTTTTAATTACGCTGTCCAGCAGACTTGTCTAACAGCATCATGCCAATCCCGCCAGGCAATTCTGGTGGAGTACTATAGGCAGGAACATACACCTGTTTAAACGTCATCAGTTATTCAGCAGGCTCATCTGACTACATATGATGGATCTCATCAACCATGTTTGGCAAAGTACAATCAGCAGGCACATACACCTGCTAGTATTGATCAAGCCTACCAACAGACTTTCTTGGTAGCATTCAGAGAAGTCAGTCGGAAAGATCTGGCAACAAACATGTGGCAGACTCAACTCTCTTCCCCTATACTTGAGTACTGTCAGGATTCACTGACAGGAAAAGGAGGATAGGATAAGGAACACACACCTACTCCAAGCATGGAATGGACGTGTATCCCTGTTCCGAAAGCTGAAATCACCAAGCATATTCTATCAATGGTGAAAGAGAATAAGCAAATCCTTGCTCATATTCTTGATGCCTGCCAGGATATTATAACAGCTTCACCATCATCTCAGGGAAAGACACATAAATCTATCCCTACCAGTGGAGTGAGACATCAATAGTTCACTCCGGAATAGACACACACATCTATTCCAATCCAAGATGGTTGTGGGGTGTACTCCCCCATATCATACGGACAACCAAGTCGTGAACATACACCTTGTTTGAGTGGAGATATTCAGCCTAACCTGATCATTTCTCCTGAGCAGGAACACACACCTGTCAAATTGAGTAAGAAGGCGTCTAAGAATAAGACCCCCCCCCCTAGCACAGTCATGAAATCAAGGGACAATCTGTAACAAGGCCTTACTCGAGGATGGAGTTCTTGATGCACTTAGAGAACTATCTGTTGCAACTCAATATTCTGCTCTCTCAATTCCCAATACTGGGAACATTAATTCTGAAGGTCTTCAACAGACACTTCCTCATAAAGGCTTGCTTCATGACAGTTCGGTCGATCTAGAAGTTTCATCTTTAGATGAGAGCCACAAGAACCCTCTGTGTGGTCAGAAGACCAAGGAGCAAGAGATCTCATCTTTTACTGTAACCCACCATGGTGGTCTTCCCCATGATGATGAATTTAGCTGAGAAATCCCTCTCTGTAGTAGTAATTCGCATTGTCTGGAAAATTATTCAGAAGACAATACAGTGACGAGAAAGCCCTCTTATCTTGAGGCACTTGAAAATGTGAAACCAGTCATATCTGATGCCCCATCTCTACCAGGATAAATAATTTCTCAATCAGAAGATATCCCAGGCTGTAGGTCATTCTCCAAACCAACCCTAAGTCATGCATCATCTAGTTTAATCAGTGACCTCTCTACCAATCTTGTTGAATCCGATGAAGAAACAAGGAAGCACCAGCTCTGGTCAAATAAGGTAGAAGAATCTTCATTGAATGATAAAGAGGAAATGCTGAACATGAGAAAACAATTGGCGAAAGGTGAAGTGCCAGTCATGTTTTGGCCTCTGGCTGACTCTCAATATGATATTCCAGAGATGTTGACGGAAGACGGAATTCACGATATTCGACTCAACATATAGAAACATATTTGTCAATTTAAAAAGAAAATACTATCTTAGTATGAATATGAAAATCATGGAAATATAATAGAAGGGTTACAATACCAAATTGACTTGGCATCTCTATCAGTCTCTCGATATCCGAAGGCTAAAATCCAGCAGAGATCCCTTCAGCGTTCATTCCTTGGCGCACTAAGAAGATTGTTCCAGTTAATTTCCAATTCCCCATCTGGTATTCATATCAGAGGATGGTGTGTTCATGGAGTGGTACATTTCATTGTACTCTCCAGTCATCAGAGCCCGCCGAAAATGGTCTCATGCAATGTTATTGCCCGTGGCTGGCCATAGTCAATGGGTTTTATTTGTAATCAAAAGCTTTCCCAAGAACATGTTTCAACTAGTTCTTCTCAAAATTAAGAATACAAAGAACAAGTTGTTGAATTACTCCTACATCAAGAAAATTAGAATATTGAACAAGCCTCTCGTATGGAGAAATCACACCATCAAGTGACAAAAGTTTCAGAAATCATCCAACGTTCTTTTGAACCAGGTGATAAAAGTGGATGTCGATTGATGCATCCAACTAATTTTCTAACTAAGGTCTTCAAGATCAGGAGAGATTTTAAGAATGTCTCAGACATAGCATGTCAAGATTCACCCCATCTTTCCAGACTGGGGACTCTTTTAACCCAACCCTCGGAATCAACAAATAAGATTTGAGGAGTTGAGCAGGAACAGCAGGAACAGCCCCAGTCCACTGGACTGGGGACTTTTTCAAATCCTCAATTCATCCCTCAAAGAAAGTCGGTCTCCTCTCGATTAGGGAAGAAGCTCCAGGAAGAACTAATATCCAAATTATTAGGAGACTCTCCCCAAATTACGGTTCGTCAAGAAGTTCCTGATGGATCGAATCAAAAAAAGGCAATGTCTTATCAAAGACATGGAAGAAGACAATATCATAGAAATGCCGATAGGAGGGATGTAATGCATTATGAATCAATCAATGTCATCAATGATGTTGTTGCTGATCCACCAGATGAGGTTCACTCAAAGAGATCAGATGAAGAGGTTCCTGCTCAAGAAGTTGTACGCACAGATACAAATGAAGAAGGTGTGCGTACACGAAATCAAATGCTTACCCAGAATCTAAGTAATACTTTAAGTAACCCACTTCACACTCTCCGAAAAGTATCCAACAAGGGGAAAGGAAAGAATCAAGTTACATAACCTTCCTCTGAAGAAGGCCAATCACTCTCACTAGAGAAAATATTTTCACAACAAGAGGAAGAAATGTAGGAATTTAGGAGGATGAAATCAGAACTACTTTAGAGTAGTCTTCCTCCTAAGCATGCTGGAGTCAGTCAGCTAAGGGATTTTTTTGTAGCTACTGAGATGGATCAAGAATATCCTCCTCTATCAGTACACCCTTACATGTCTAATCCTATAGGTTAAGTGAAACAATAATTGGTGGTGCTACCATCAGTTGCAGTACTAGCCACCATACCTGTCCAGACTCCAATTATTGCACCTGCCCAAGTCCAAGTTCAATCGGATGTTTCTCAAAAGTTAATAACTACCATTGAGTCATTAACAGCTCAGTTAGAGACTATGGATGGGAAACATGCGCATGTTCAACCAGAAAAGAGAGCTTACCCTAAATGGGTAGATTCAATCTCTCCCCTATAAAGTTTTGGGAACCCTGTTTTCCCTGTTTTCAATGAATCAGGTGATCCTGAACATCATTCGACGCATTACATGTCTTGTTGCGATTCTATGATGGGAACTATGGAACAGAAAGAAGTAGTGAAACTCAGATGCTTTGTGCGAACCTTGCAAGGACCAGATTTTGTTTGGTATACAAGTTTGCAATCCCAGTCAGTTACCGAATGGGAGGTTCTTCACCAAATATTCCTTCCCCAATTCAGCTCAACATTTCAAAATACAACAGTTTTTTATCTGAAAAACTGTAAGCAAAGAGAGAATGAAAGGGTTTCAGATTTCATTACTCGCTTGAAGGGATTAACATATTCCATAATCTTAGCACTACCTCAAGAGGAATTGTTGCCAATCTGTGTGGCAAATTTGTGTGATGAGTTGCGCACACCACTGATCCCTGTGAAATACACAGGAGTGTTCCGAGACCTTACTTAAATCTCTCAACATATTGAAGATTCTCTTATAAAGACTAAGGATAAATCTCGTGTAATTCCATCAGCTCCAGGAAGAAGAATGGCTAAAGCAGAGACTGCTACAGTTATTCTTAAACAAGCACCTGTACCTGCTTCTACTTCAAAACCTTCATCTTCTCAAAGGTCTCCAACTCCTGAGCACCAACAACATAGTCCATTTCATCAAGATGATCAAAGAGATAAAAGATGAAAACAATTTTAGGATCTGAAGATCAAAACATACTCTTTTCAAAATGAACAAGTTCCTGGTTACTTCACTTCGGCTCTGGAAAATAATTTGGTTCAGTTTCCAAGGCCCAAAAGGCCAAACAAGGAGGGAGATGAAGACCGTCCCAATTATTTCCCCTTTCATCAAATGTTGGGGCATCCCATCCATGAGTGTTTTGTCTTCAAAGACCTCCTAAAAAATATGGTCGACTTGGGAAAAGTCAAACTAAAAGGCTCTTTAGCCTAGGTAGCATGTGTTAATGCTATAGTTCCAGAGAAAGAAGGCAAATGGAAATAAATTAAAAGCAAAAATGTGTAGAAATATGATGATTGGATGGTCAGAAAAACAATCAACCGAACTAATGCCATTTTGCGAACACAATTGAAGAAACCAATTTTGTCTTCTGCTATGGATGCCACAAAAAATCCTCTTCAGAGGGAAAATACTCAAAAGGTCCACATAGTTCGAAGAAAGAAAAAGAATCAGAAGAAGATGAGTATGTTTCAAAACCTAAGTTGTCTTTGACTCGGGCAGATTCCAGGCCATCTACTTCAAAGCAACGAGCACCATCCCACCAAATGGAACAAACTAAATTGGCTAGTCAGGCAGAGTCCTCATCAGATGAAGATTTAATCTTTGGTTCTATTAATACGATTCACTTAACAGATCCTTATGCCAATTTCAGTTTCGATTTGGATGATCCTAAATTCCCTGTATCAAAGAGAGGAATTAGAGGATGTTCCTGGGGTCTAGGATAAAAAGGAAGACGTGGATATCCCAGAAGCCACTATTATAATTCCACCCCTTCTAGAACTGTGTATGCAGCCGAAAATCATGGTAGAGCCCTTCAGTGAGCTCATCAAGAACAAGAAAGTTCTTCCATAAAAGGTAGACTCAGTCCTGACACAATTATTCTGGAAGATCGGTTCAAGGTTCCATTATATTTCTCTCAGCAAGTTAATAGATCTAATTGTTCTAATCTTCCAATTCTAGGAGTATTACCAACTCTTATCCCAGTACAAGATGCATCAAATTCCAAAGATTCAACTTCCAAGGCCCCTGCTAAACCACATGTTCCTGTTGGGAAACACAGAACTTTGGATCAAAAGTATGATATATTGAAACACCTGGCCCAAGTAACATCCAAGTTATCAATTCTGGATTCTTTGAATTTATCAAAGGATCTTTGAGAGGCACTCATCGAGGCTTTGTCAAGTCCTTGGTAGTTTGAGACTGAAATTGCTGCAGCTGAAGTCTACCATGTAAGGAATAATCTTGCAGAATTCCATGCACTAATATATTTTACTGATGAAGATGAAGATGATTTCGTGCATGAACATATTAGACCTTTTTACTTATCTGGCAAGGGAAATGGTGTAGACATCCGAAGAGCTTTCATTGATAATGGTTCAGGAGTCAACCACATTCCCATTCGTAAAATTTGTCGATTGGGCCTCACGGAATATGATTTATCTCCTTCAACTATGATGTCACAAGGATATGATAAAAATGAACAAGAACCACTGGGCGAAGTTACACTCAGAACTCAGTTTGGGGATCTTGTATCCAATTCAGATTTCATGGTTGTTGATCAAGACTCAGCCTTCAACATCTTTCTTGGAAGACCTTGGCTACATCAACATGCGGCTATCCCTTCATCATACTATCAATGTCTCAAGTATTGTTTTGATGGTCATGTTGGGACACTATATAGTGATAAGGCCCTGTTTAAGACAAGTGAATCTCAATACATTGAGGTGGAATTCTATCACATGAAGGGAAGGGATAAATCCACAACAAGGGATATTACCAAAGTTAATGCTCCATATGGTTTGGAAAAGATTCCAGTAAATCCATTTCCTTATGTGAGTACAGATTATGTGTTTCCTATCAGTAAAATTGACAGGATAGACCCAAATCAAAATACTCTTATGGATTGATCTATAATTTCAATTACGGCAATCGAGCCAGACAACATAGGAGAAATTGGTGATCCACCAGGTAATGATGAAAGCTCAAATGGAGATGTCTTCATTTCATCTGCTGAAATCCAACAAGTCTATACTTCGTCAATAAGGCCAGAAAAAGTTATAGAAACACCAGAGGTGAACGATGATATAGATTATCAATCCATCATCTTCTCTTTATTACCCAAGGAAGAACCTTCATCATCAATTGGGTCAGAAATGGAAGCTTCTTCTTCAATATGTTCAAATTTTAACATCTCTTCTAATCATGGAAATTCTGCTTCATCATCTACTATGCAAGTAGAATTGAAAGAAATAACCCATGTTGAAGAGGAAGAGGATGATCTCAGGGATGCTCCTCCAGCATTTGAAGAAGGTATCTCTACCACTATAGATGAACTCAGATAAATAAATCTGGGTACAAAATAATATCCACGCCCCACTTTAATCAGTGCGACCATGACTCTTGAAGAACAAGAGACGTATATTTCCTTTTTAAAGAAAAATCGAGATATATTTGCTTAGAACTATACAGATATTCTAGGGCTTGATCCTGATGTTTCCACTCATCATTTGGGTTTTCTAGAAGAACATCGAGGATTCAAACAATCTTCTAGAAGAACACACCCAACCTATGCTTCCAAAATTGAGGCTGAAGTGGATAAGCTTATCAAATATAACTTCATTATAGAAGTCCAATATCCCATGTGGTTGGATAATATTGTACCAGTGAAGAAAAAGAATGGACAAATTAGAGTTTTCATTTATTTTAGAGATCTTAATCCACATTGTCCTAAGGATGATTTTCCAGTTCCGATTATAGAACTTTTAATCGATGCAACAGCTAGCTATGAAGAACTTTCCTTCATGGATGGATATTCTAGATATAATCAAATCCGAATGGCTCCAGAAGATGAGGAATCCATATCCATCAGAGCCCCTCAGGGTGTGTTTTGCTACCGGGTAATGCCCTTCGGCCTAAAGAATACAGGCGCAACATATCAGCGTGCCATGCATCGTATCTTCAAACCCTATTTAGGAAAGTTTGTTGAATGTTATGTGGAAGATTTGGTGGTCAAATCTAGGAAACTTTATAATCACTTGGCTGATTTGGAAGTCATATTTAGCAAGATTTGACAACATAATTTGAAGATGAACCACTTAAAATGTGATTTTAGGGTAACCTTAGGAAAATTTCCCGGCTTTGTTGTACGCCATCATAGTATTGATGTCGATCCTGAGAAGACCAAGTCAATCCTTGGTATATCACCTCCTCGAAATTTGATATAATTGAGAGGACTTCAAGGATACTTATCATATATTCGGCGTTTCATCGCCAATTTGGCAGACAAAAGTTTACCCTTCACCAAATTGATGAAGAAGGGAGTCACTTACTAGTGGACTAAAGAATGTCAAGAAGAATTCGATATTCTCAAGAAGTATCTCTTGAGTCCATCAGTGTTAATGCCACCTATTGAAGAAAGGCCACTTATCCTCTATGTGACAGCTTTAGAGTGATCATTGGGTGCCTTTCATGCCCAGAAGAATGATGCTGGGAATGAGAAAAGCCTATACTATCTCAGTAGGACTATTCTTGAAGCAGAAAACCGATATTCAAGTATTGAGAAGTGATGCCTAGCATTAATCTTTGCAGTTCAGAAGTTGAGACACTACCTGCAAAATCACGAGGTCCAATTGGTATCTCGTAATAACCCACTCAAATTCATCCTTAATCGTCCAATGCTTTCAGGACGTCTGGCAAGGTGGGAAGTTATTTTTCCGCAGTTTGACATTCAGTATGTGTCTCAAAAGGCAATAAAGGGCCAAGCTCTGGCTGATTTCCTTGCTGGACACCCTTCAGTGGAAGATGCATCTTCAGATATTGAACTCCCTGATGAGGAAGTATTCTCTATTCAGGATAGTCCTCAGGTATGGGAAATGTATTTTGATGGTTCTTCCAGAAGTCCAACAAGAAGGAAAATGGAAAATCCTAAATTCAACAAAGATGGCTTGGGAATTGTTCTCATTTCTCCAGAAAAGGTAGTGTTACCCTATTTCTTCTCATTATTGGGAGGTGGTACAAATAATGAAGCAGAATACCAATCCCTCATTGCAGGATTAGAGTTGGCGCTTCAAGAAAAAGTGAATCATTTAAAGGTTAAAGGTGATTCAGACCTGGTAATCAAACGAGTCAATGGGGATTATGCCATTAGAAAAGAAGAACTAATCCCTTCGTATGATTACGTCAGAGAGTTAATAGAATAATTCCCTTCGGAACTGACATTTTCTTATGTCCTAAGATAAAAAAATTCCCAAGTTGATGCACTGGATAATATAGACATAGCTCTGGCAGATCCAAATCGGGACAAGACAACCATCAGTATTGCCCGCTGTCGTACAAGTTCACCTTATGTTCGAACCAGAACAGAAGAGATCAATGAAATTAGTCTCATTCCTGAACCATATGGTCATAATACAGGATGGATGACACCTATCAGGGAATACCTTCAAAATGGAACACTTCCACCTGATAGAGCCGGGAAAGAACAAATCTAGCGACGTGTGGTCAATTTTACTCTTTATGATGGCCCAGATCACCTAGAGAAAATTCTCTACAAGCATGGTTTTGATGAAGTTCTCTTCAGATGCATTGATGGTGAAGAGACAACTGCTGTCATGAAAGAAGTGCATGCAGGTGTCTGTGGTGCCCACCAGTCTGGACATAGACTACCTGATCAGATTCGAAGGCTTGGATACTTTTGGCCTTTAATTATACAAGAATTTGTTGATTTCACAAAGAAGTGTCATTCATGCCAAGTACATGACAAATTCATTCATCCACCTCCAGAGTTGCTTCATACAGCTAAATACACGTGGCCATTTTCCACGTGGGTAATGGATGTGGTGGGACCCTATCTTTCAGCCACATCCAAGCAGTTTAAGTATATTCTTACTGCTACTAATTTCTTTTCCAAATGGGTAGAGGCAACACCTCTCAACTAAGTCAGTTCTAAATGCATTGTTAGCTTCATCAAGTCTAACATTATTACCAGATTTGGTGTCCCTCATACCATATTGACAGACAATGGCACCAACATATGTTCATCCAAGGTGAAGAAGTTGTATCAAGAATACAACATCAAATCCAATCATTCATCTCGGTATCACGCATCGGCCAATGGCCAGATACAAGCCTTCAACAAGACTCTGTGAAATATACTGCAAAAGATGGTGGATAAAGATAAGAAGTCATGGCCTGAGAAACTCTTTCATGCTTTATGGGCTTATCGAACCACCACCCGCATTGCAATGCGGTCAACTCCATATTCACTAGTATATGGAACAGAAGCAGTCTTGCCCATTGAAATTCAATTTCCTTTGCTCAGAGTATCCATTTGTGATTAATAATCTATAGATGAAAAATCTCAAAATCAATTGAATAAATTGGAATGGTTAGACGAGAAAATATTGTGCACTTTTCACCACTTTGATATTTATCAGAATCGAATAGCACGAGCTTTCAACAAAAAAGTTTGTCTTCGTTCATTCATTTAGGGAGAAATGGTATTGGTTCTCAGAACTCTAATGATACCAGGAAAGAAACCTCCCAATCTTGAACCAAAATGGGAAGGACCTTATTCCATACATAAGGTCTATTCCAATGGAGCATATTCATTAATCTCAATGGATGGAAAACTCATCCTTACTCCAAACAATGCCAGATTTGTGAATAAGTATTTTGTATAATCACAAAATACATTGTTTTGGTCTATAAATATGACCTTAAAATATTTGTATTACTTTCGTCCCACATGACGTTAAACTGTAACGTCCTAAATACATGACGCTAAACTTTGCAGAAGTCTCTTATGTCCAGCAAGTCGTTAAATTGCACCATCAACGATCCATGCATACGACCTTAAACCGTTTGCATGTCCCTTACTTCCAGCACGACGTTAAACTGCATAACCAACGGTCCATGCATATGACCTTAAATTATTTGTATCCCCTTTTTCCAATATGATGTTAAATTGTAACGTCCTAGCTACAGGACGCTAAACTGTATATAAGCCCCTTACGTCCAGCAAGATGTTAAAATGCATAACTA
Organism: Viscum album; assembly: GCA_963277665.1. Classification (NCBI taxonomy): domain Eukaryota; kingdom Viridiplantae; phylum Streptophyta; class Magnoliopsida; order Santalales; family Viscaceae; genus Viscum; species Viscum album. The sequence continues at coordinate 1,085,619,554 of OY728134.1, read as the reverse complement.
ACGGTCCATGTATATGACCATAAACTATTGGCACTTACGTCCAACATGACGCTAAACTGTATCGTCCCTTCTTCGTCCAACATGACGTTAAACTGTGAAAAAGTCCCTAATACGTCCAACATGACGTTAAATGGTGTACTCTTTTGTCCTTACTACATGACATTAAACTGCATAGTCCCCCTTTCGTCCAACATGACGTTAAACTATATTGTCCCCATCTTCCTAGCTACATGATGATAAACTATACAAAAGTCATTTAATATTTCCTACATGACGTTAAACTGTATTTTGTCTCTGCTACATGACACTAAACTGTGCAGCACCAATAGTCCTAACTGCAAGACTTTAAACTACATAGTGCCTTCATATGTCCTACATGACATTAAAATGTGCATCGTTAAGGTTGTTAATATCTATTGTTTCTCACACCGAGTATGACTCACGTGAGCTTAGAGAAAATTTCAACCACAACACCCTTTTCTGGTCCACTAACCACACGTAAGTCCCAACACCATATTTTAGGTCGTTGTCCCCAAGAACAACTTGATCACTAATTCATTATTTAATTGAACTATGCGGACTTCGATCCTTGCCTTCTAGGCTGGGTACGTAGGCAACCTCCCAAGGTTCAAGCCCAAAACCAATCTCTTCACATCAGTTCACCTCCATCTAATACGATGTTGATTTGTGAAACCACCCCCGAAATCAATATCTTTACATTGGTTCACTTTCTTCCTTGCTATATGACATTAAACTATACATCGCTTTTTGTCCAGTATGACAATAAAATATAACATTATTTGATACCCTCACCTATGATGGAATCATTATTTACATTGATTTTCAATCATGTTTTATTCCAAAGACTACGTGCATACATGGCAATGCCTGAACCTTTTATCTTGGGTTAAACCATCATTTCGCTAAATTCCCCTTTCACCCTTCACATGTACGAACCAAATTTGTACATAAGGTATTTCTAGAACTACGAGGGCTTGATTCCCATCCTTATGGGATACTTAGGAATGTTCGAGTGTCCCTAGAATCCAGCCCCAAGTCTTTTGGGCCTAACCCAAAATTCCACTTTCAGTCCCTTGGCTGAAAAGTCCCCCTGAAAACACACACTATGTATTTCTTATAATGGTCCGTGCTCTATGACCCTAAACTAAGATCTCCAATCCTTTTGCCTCACACGATGTTAAACTGTAATTTAAGAACTTCATATGGCTTGATTCCCATCCTTATGGGATATGTAGTGAAGTCCAACATTTCAATTCAGGACCCAGCCGCAACATGATTATGGCTAGAATTGATCTATGTATATCTACATACATTGAAAAATACCCATTTTTTATGTTTCATAATCCTAAACATAAATATTTTCAGATCTTCATTACCCTTTTCTTAACTTCTAATCACAAAAGGCTTGAAATTCTGAGAGTTCTTTTGCCTAACCATACAGTACGTGCCCTTAGGCAGCCTTGCATAAACAGTCTATATAACGGACCTGTCAGCCAAAAGATTCTATTATTTGACTATGCAGCCAATGCCCTTAGGCGGCCCTGCATAATTCAACCCCCTAACGGGTTTGTTAAATAATGGTAACTTCATTCTTAGGACGAAAACCTCCTTTTTTCCTTAGTTGTCTTAACTACAATATGTATGGATCTGCAAAAATTGCAATCCTTAATATATTCATCTAATAATCTTTTTCATGATCTGAAAGTATTCATGTCTATGGTTTATATTTTCCCTTCCCTACGCTTGGGTCAGACCTTCGTAGGAGTAACATTCATCCAATTCTTAGACAATCTTGATTCAAAATATCTTCTCCATATTGAAGTACCTCTTTCCATACAGAAAACTCTATACTTTGGAAAATTTGAATCCCCATAAACTTTCACTAGCTTCTTAGCAGTAGAAAAGTAAATTTTTTAGAGTTCTTTTGCCTAACTATGCAGCACTTACCCTTAGGCAGCCTTGCATAAGTTGTCTACATAACAGACCTATCATCCAAAAGATGCTATTATTTGACTATGTAGCCAATTCCCTTAGGTGTCCATGCATAATTCACCCCCCTAACGGGTTTGTTAAATAATGGTAACTTCATTCTTGGGAACTACTTCTTCTAATGCCTTTTTAGATCTTTTTCATATCATTCCTCATATTCAAATTTTCTTAAGTCGTAGTTTACATATTTTCCCTCATACTTTAGTATGGTAATATATTTTCAGATAAATTGTCAAGGAATTGAGTCAATTCTAATTCATTGGGTCAAATATATTTCAACCTTAAACATTAGCCTTTTTTATGTTCGATATGCATGACTTTAAACTGCCCACAAAAGACAAGGTAAATCTGAATAAAAGTCCTTTTCCATCTCACTAAACATACATTTTGTATGATTTAGGTAATATTGAGCAATTAAAAGATTCAAAGTTTGTATGGTTATTTATAATAATCCTAGTAAAAATCAAAATATGCCTACTAGGCCCATTGGCTTATGTAAAATTTAAAGCAAGCAGTAGGAAAATACGTGCATAAGTGATTGAAGATGAAAGCATTCATTCCATTTGAGGTAGAAGAATTAGAAGGACATCCACAAATTGGAGTCTCTTCTCTTTTCTAAGAAATTACAAGAGGCTGTCAACATAAGTCTTCACTTGATGAACAACATCTTGAGCTTCATCAACAGCTACTTGAAGCTCATGCACCCGACCAACTTCACTCTTTTCGGCCTGATGGAGTGCTTTCTTGGAATCCATGATGGCCTTAATACCATTCGTTTGATCTCCCTTCAATGAATTATTGATTTGGTCAAGTTCCCCAGTAACAGCGTCTAACTGTTGCTGAAGGTGCGTTTGCTGGACGACTTTATCTTTGATCTTATGCTTCAGCTCTTTCATCTTGGCACCATAGTCAGCCTCAGCTTGGGATACCGCAGCCTCAAATTCACTAATATTGGCTGACAGTTTCACCCTGGTCAGATCTTCACGACACTTTTGCTCATACTCCCTCTTGAAAATGACCTGTTTCACTGCGGCATGGATCTTTTCATATCCAAAACCGCCAAATCCCAATATGACGAATAGGGATGATAGCTAGGGAATCTTTGATGGAAGATCCTCTAGAGGCACTTCAGATATGATTTTCCATATGTTTTTCCATGCCTTGCGTCGTGAAAATTGGAACACCTTTTGAACTTCCGGGTCTGACTCAGCGTCACTGTCATAGGGAGGAGTATAATATGGGATTAATGCACTAAGGCATGTGCCCTATTCTACTCCTCCCCCCTGACCTAAGTTTATTCACTTTCAATTCCCGTTGGGGCGGAGGCTGAGGCCTCACCTCCAGATCTATCCACTGCAATTGATGGCCCTGTATAATTATATTAAACCGTTGGATAGTTTCAAAGGATAACAAAAGAAGCGATTGTCTTGAAAATTAAGCACAATCACAAATATTGTTATTCCTTACCCAATGATAGATCAGCAACCTGAGAAGGTTCTTCCCTATCATTCCTAGATTCGACAGGATTTTCAGGATGAGTTTGAGGAATCTCTATTGGGTTCAGCTCCACTTGTGCTAATGTCTCTACAATGGTAGGGTATTCTACACCCCCTTCGGGCATGGGTAGTTCAGCAGCTTGCTCAGACAAAACTGCACATTTGAACCAATCATGATTAGACATGTAATAAGAAGTTATTCTTAATAGGACGAAGGATAACACTCACATCCATAATCTTTTAAATTACATTGTAATTTAACATGATTTATAAAATCTTTGAAATACGCGCCAAGTTCCATCATTTCATCTGATGTAATCTTAGAATCCTGGTTAGTCTCACAAGTGGGAGCATTTGATGTGTCTTCTTGGTGACCTTCATCCTGTGGTCCCTGACCCTGTACAACATCTTCGGATAAAATCGTGGCATCAGTTGCAATAGCCTCCAAAAGATCTAATGCAGGGGTTGAACCTGAAGTATCATAGAATTAAAGTCAGTAGATGTTTCATTCAACATTTTATGAAGCATTGTTAACTTACCAGAAGAGGGTTCTTCTCTTCTTGCAATAGCAGCAGGAGGGAAACTGGGAACAGATGCTGGATCTTTTCCAAGAGCATCCAAGTCAGCCTGAATTTGTGATTGTTCTACAACATCATCTGTGGTCCTCAGAGGAGGATCAGTCCTCTCCCTCAGAGGGGAAATTGAAGAAGCCCCTGCAATCCCAAGTAAAATGAGCAATCTTTTTCATGATTTAAAATTCATGATTATCTGAAGGACTTACCACTACTGATGAAGTGTTTAGTTGTGGACTTCTTCCTCTGATGCCTTTTCTTATTTGGATTTTTGGGAGTGCCGGCAGTCTCCATTATAGGTACCTGAATGGGAGAATGGAAATCCATTTTCAACTCCTCATTCATGGCCTACTGGGCCAGAGATATCTCGCCCGACTCGCGAGGAGATTCAGCAGCAGCCCCGATGGGAGTACCACCAGGGCTATACTGTGGCGAAGGAACCTCATTAGTTCCTTTATTTGCAAGCTGAAAGATGAAGAAAATAACTTCCTTCAGTAATAAAGCTTCAATTGAAATCAAGTTGCAAAGAAAATAAGGAAAGTAAACTTACATCTTCAAGGTCCACGTAATCATGCCACTCCTCATCAGTCCCCTCAGCGGCGCCATGATCTATCATTTCCTTCACCCACTTGGTGACAGGAATGGAATCATCGGTGGAATATATGATCATTTCTAGCTCTTTGATATAAGCTCGCACTTCCTCGGGGCTATCTTCGAAATTAATATTGGTAGAATCCAGAAGAGTCCCTATTCCAGGTTGATGTAGCCCCTTGCATAAATCCATCCATGAAGTTTCAATACCACAGTATAAACTCTTCCATGTATAGATAGCCTTTGGTCGTAGATATTCAGTGCATGTACCAGAAGGCTGTGAGGAAGGTCCTACAATCTTCAACTTCAATTTCTTCCCAGCTCCTGCACCTATTGATGGAGAATAAGAAAATAAGACTTATTGCTTTATAAAGTGATGGTGATTAAATTACCACAATGAAGTAACTCACCAGGAGTTGATGGAGTAGGTCTTTTGATTCTGACCAAAGGATTATATCGGGCACGAGGCCGCTTTTCCACTTGTTGTGCCTTATCATCCCCATCATGGGAATCCGGTGAATCAGTCCTAGAGGAGGAATCTATGAAATCAGCTTCAGGTGGGGAAGCATCACCTTCAAGAGGAAGGGTTTCTTTATCTACAGTCCTCTTCCTTTTCCCCACCTGATAAACTGGGTGATTTAGCACCCCCTTTGGGTATGATGCTATCCATTTCTCAGCATACCATGTAGTCAAGTTATGTTCCACTCTTTCAACTGGTAGATCAAACACCACCCCAGTCTTCTCCCTAGACGTCAGCAATCACAGTTTCCAAGCAACCATCGGATGTTTCTCTAACCTGACATGTACAGGGGGAGATACAACAATATTTTTCAAAAACATGAATTGGTGTGAAAATCTATATGGATTATAGGCCTCACATATAATCTCTCTATCAATCCTGGTGACCAGCACACCATCTCTACAGGCCAGCATGTATGCCCTCAAATCCAAGTGGGTTGTTCCATCATTAACAAACCTCCCGGTTGGCGGATTTCCTTAGGGAAAGAAGTTGAATTCCTTAAACATGCTCAGCCTCACTTTCATTTCATAGGCATTAAGATCTAATGGAGAAATTCCATAGAATTATTCAACTAATGGCCTAAAAGAACTTCCAAGAATTTTTACTCCATTCTGTACATTATAAGTCCTGAAGTGAGTGGCGATCCATCCCCATAAAACTTGGAATAGTCCCACAATTCTCAAAGGATATTTAACCATGATGACAAGAAGTAAACTCCTATGAATCCTTGCTAAAATGGGGGTAGCCAACCCAACCATTTTCCCTCACCAAACTTTGCCGCAATAACAAAGGTCCCTAGCCTGACGCCTCCCTTCGAGTCCCTGACTGGTAAGAGATAAACGCTGAGCCACAAAGCCAAGAATCCTGCCAGAAGAGTCTTATTTGGGATCCTTTGATTCACCTCATATCCCCATTTCTCAAACTCTTCTGCTTATAGAGTTGGCCAGAATATTCTAGTATCACCCCTATTCTCGGTTTTTGGATAGGTGGTAGGGCGGGTGGGCCTCTTTTCCTTGGATTTCTTTTTCTTGGATCCTTTCTCCTTCAGATCCTTCTCCTTTGGATCCTTCTCTTTCTTCCCAATAAGAAATATATTCATCCACTCCTCCAGATGAATATCCTTTATAGAATGAGTTAAGGATCTCTCTGAACTCTTGAGCCTATGGAAGATTTTAAATAATTCCCAAGCCAAAGTAAGAGTCTTCTCTGAATCATTCCAAGTCACCTTGGGAGGAATGAATTCATCATACATGTCACCCAAAATTGGAGCCCCTGAGATTCTGTGGACATCCCATAGACTGATGCCTAATTCTCCATGAGTCATATGGAAAGAATTGGTTTTTGGGATCCAATGGATGAGTATCTCCGGCCCGAAGCTATCATGTCTGTAAACATATGTTTTCCCAACCCAAACAGCTTCGTATATCACAACTCCTTTCAGATCTGGGACAAACTCTGCACAGTTTTGTCGCACCCAGTATGCCCACATCCAAGATGGCTTCACACCTCCCCCAGGAAGAAAGTCCCAACTTTTATTCCAACCTTTGGATTGATCCATCTAAGCATTTCAGATGATTTAATGATGACAATGTGGTTGCAGCTTAGGCTTATGAGGTTTTATATCTGGAATACAATGGCTATGATGCATCATGTGGACCTTCTCCACTGATCTAGCATTTATAAATCCTCCTCCACATGAGTTATTTGCGGAATCCAAGATGGTGTAATTTTGAAACCACGAAAATGGGAGATAGTTCTTTGCTTCTAGAATAGTGACTTCTCGCAGATGACCATACCCATACAAAGGCGGATGAGTGATTTGTGGGAAATCAAAGTGATATTTCTTCAGATACGTGGCCAAATATGGAAGAGTGCTATCAAAGACGGTATAATAATCATGGCCAATGATGTTTATCATATCATCAAAACATTTGCTTTCCAGTTCATCAGCCATTCTGATTCTCTTGGGAGCCATTTAATTTTCACAAAACATGAATAAATTAACTCTTAAATGGGTTTATTTTTCATAAAATTTGTGAAGGAATTTAAAAAAAATGGCAAAGGAATTAAGGCGAGCAAGTCTAATCTTGGAACAAAAGTGTGGATGTGTCACTCAAGTATTAATATGCCGTGCAAGTATTTGGCGTGGAGGTATCACCGTGAAAGTCTAGATACCTTGACAGCAGCGCGAAAGCGAATAAAAGCGGAAAAAAAAGAGACCAACTTGCGTGGCGAAGGTGACCTGCATGGCGAGAGCTCAAAAATCTGGAAGTCGGTGATATGCATGAAAAATGGTCGCATATTTATAGGCCAGGCTGCCCACCTGCGCGCCTAAAATACAGCGCACTCCAGTCCTGCGTGACTCGCACCTACGTGATGAGTATTGCGCACTGAACACTTGCGCGCCTCTTTCCCTTTGGTTTTCTTCTTTTCCTCAGAGTCACATCCTTATTCTTTCGGATCCAACTCTGAGGGGGGACTTTTGTTGATGCTCATTTTCTTCACATTGTCTAAAAGAATGGAAAGGAAAATGCCTTAGCACAAATTAATTCATCCTTTGAAGAAAACATCAAAAATCGACAAAGGCATGAACAAGGATTCAAATACCCTTGGGTCACGCAAGTTCCCTCACTATCGCACAAGTACACTTTTGAGACACTTAATAGTCGCACAAGGGACTTTTGCGCCCTCTTTGGAAACCGCCCAGGGTCTTCTCCAGCCTATAAATACCCCTGGTGGGCCCCCCATTTCAAATAGGATTTTTAACAGAATTCAGATAGATAACTCTGAACGCCCAAGTCTCTTCTTCAAGTCTTACGAACACTTATAAGGTAATTATTTACCAAGAATGGAAGGTCTAAATAAGGGGAATAAGGTCTAAGTGTTAGAATTCACTAACACTTGCGCGCCTAAGTGATCTACCCTTAAGGGAAATGGACACACTTGCGCTCCTCCTTACATACTCATTGAAACTTGCACGCCACTCTTCTAGAATTACCTCAGGATAATTCTAAAGGCTTTGGTCAAGGATCGCCCAATTATTACCCTACTGGTTAACAATCACGCAAGTACCCATGTACCACGCAGGTATACCTGCACACCCAGGACTTGTGCGCCCACGCAGTACCTGTGCGCCAACCAGGACTTGCGCGCCCTTCTATTTTTGGGTGCCCTTCCTTCCCATTTAACCCCTCTTATTCCATTCTACCTCTCCTATTCAAGATTCAGTCTTCAAGACACTCTTCAAAGCTATTTTTGGCATGTTTTCTTGATTGACTTCCTTATCTGAAATGAATTCCATGGAACATCTCTTAAAACCTAGTGATTTCACATCTTTATGTCACTAAAGATAGAGATTTCATTCATTCAACCTCATCCTTTAAGATGAGAGAACCCTATTCTTGGGCCTCCTTTTCAGGAGTAATCCCTAGTCATAATTCCCCTTAACCTGGGCCTCCTTTTCAAGAGTAAGCCCCAGTCCAAAGTCTACAAATATGGGAATCCTCCTTAGGAGTAAGCCCAAAGTGCTCATTAATTTGGGCATCCTCTTTAGGAGTAAGCCCCAGTCATAATTCCTTTAACCTATTCCCCCTTTTCAAGAGTATGCCCGAGTCCAAGTTTCCAAATACAGGATTCCTTTTTAGGCGTAAGCCCCAACCAAATTCTCTTAACCTAGGCTTCCTTTTCAGGAGTAAGCCCCGGTCTCAAAATATGGTAATCCTCCTTAGGAGTAAACCCCAAGTCCCTTAATTGTTTCAAATCCATTTCACGTGGGCCTCCTTTTCAGGAGTAAGCCCCATTATTAATTTCTTTTGACCAGTCATAATTCCTTTTGATCTGGGCTTCCTTCTCAAGAGTAAAACCCAATCGTAATTCCCCTCTTAACTTGGGCATCTTCTTTAGGAGTAAGCCCCAAGATTAGAGTATCCAAATATCCATGAAGAACATATACCTTTATGGACCCTATTACTGGATTTCTTCCTTGATGTAAATCTTAATCCTTATCTATTTGGGCAGTCATTCATACATAATCCCCACATCATTGCATCTTTCATGGAAAAATTGTCTGGTTTCACCATTACCTCTTGTTTCTCATACCGATCATGACTCACGTGAGCTTAGAGTGTAAAAGTAATCATGACATCTTTCTTTGAGACATCAATCATGAATAAACATTATACTCCCTTACTCGAACTACGTGGGTTCTGATTGCTTTTCCAAAACAAAGGATACATAGGTAGTGTAACGCCCCGACCCCAGCTACCCAGAGTCGGTGCATTACTTCGTAACATTGGCATGATCACAAAGGATCAAGTCTCGAAAGACCGATTAGTTTAGTAGCCTTGGAAACACTAGATACATTCATAAGTCTTTCATTACATCAAAAAGTGAAAAACTACAATAACAAAGTCTCCATAGTCCACACTCATATCCTCTTCCGACTATCCCTGCAGGTCATTCATAAAATACTTCTTCACATCCTGGAAAATATTAAAACATTGAAAGGGGTGAGCTCAGATGCTCAGTAAGGATAACAATAATGCGGAAGCTTTCATAAATAAACATTAACATTTAAGGCAATGTATAACTAAAACAAAAGCCTTTTAAACATGAACTTCAACATAATATGGCAAAAGTAAAATGAGATAATGCCATTTACTTCTTCACATGGATATTCTACTGGTCGAATAATCACATGCAATATCAATAACCACTTTCATAATGATGGAATGCATAATGCCAGACTATCATAACCACGTAGTCAAGGCCTCGTGCCAAGACCACAAATAAGATTTTGTCAAGGCCTTGTGCCAAGACACTAGTTTGTCTCATGAGACCTGCCGATGCATCGAGGAGCTATAGCGGGCTCCACCCGTCACTTATTAAGTCCAATGCATTCCTCATATGAATAGGTTTAAACATATCATAAACCATAACATAATCGTATCACATAAAACATGCATAAAGGAAACATAACATTTCCATATTTCAATCACAAGATATCAATACAACACATTGATATAATAAAAATTCTTTCAAAACCATTTTCAATACCAAAATAAAAGAATGTTAAAACATTGTATTTATTTTTCTTTTTTAAAAAAGGTATGGCTTGTAAAGGAAGCCGAAACTCAAATAATGTTCACGGCGGCGGAGAAGTTGTTGTCGCCGCATAAGTACGGAAAGAAAAACATTCCCTTTTTGTCGTTTAGTAAAATGCTTCGTATAAAAAGATTCCTTTTGAATAAACTTAAAAGTCAAAGGGGTTTATACACCGTATAAAAGAAAGTTGTGTATAAAACCAAATATGCCTCAATGAAAGGAGATTGGGACGAAGTCCTTAAAAAGATCATTTTTAAAATAAAATAGATATATTATGTGTATTCACTATAGGTACACATAAAGAAAGTAAAAATACAAAATAAGACATAATAATATCATGACATAATTTGAAAGTAGGAGATTAACCCAAAGAATGGAAGTTGGGTTAAGAAGTTCCCTTACCTTGTGTCCGACTTGACTCAACCGTTCTTTAACCTCATGAATAATAAACTAGAGTTAATATCTACCTTATTAAGAACCATTTTCAATTTCATTATCCTTTTTATATCACTTATTACAATGTTATGAACATTATGTAATTATTTAAGTTAATAACGGTCGTTTTGTCGATCTTTGGTACATGAGTCAACAATAAACTTCTTATAATTATAAGTTGTTCATGTGGTGAAATATCCATTATATCCAGAATTATATTAATGATGTAGATATCATATATATCATATATATACAGTATATACATTCATTTATAGTATTACGTAACATTTAGAGGTAAGAAATGAAATGCACCGTTCATGGAGACGGTAAGCCGTACGTACGCATGAACGCTACTTTCATTTCAATTTCATATTTAATGGAATGAAATCATAATGATATAAATGTATAATATAATTCCAGTATAATATAGTGTATAATACCATTTACTCCATCCTTTATACATCCCACACATGGCATTAACGATTCAAATCACTTTGAGGGGGCGGTAGTCCGCACTTCCTAAAATGAAATTATCGCGTTTTACCCATAATGGAAATCATAAAGTATGCCATAAATGAGAAATACAGAAGAATAAGTAAAACAAAAACATATTATATATCATATATAAAAATAGTGACATCTTAATGGCCACCTTTGGAGGTGTTATATGAGTGTTGAACAATCATCGTTTCGTGAGGCAGAAATTCGCCATCCACAGAAACCGTATGTTCTTTAACCATTAGATGTAGGTGTGTGTAAGTGTAGCTCGAATCCTTCTTATAACAACATCCTAGTATATTGAGGATACTGGTTTTGTTACAAAAGAAATGAATAAAAAGAGTTTAGGGGGTTGGAGAAGAAAAATAAAACAAAACAACATTAGAAAAGACATTACCTCAAAATCGGGTAACTCTTTTTGATTTGAGCTAAAGGCTTCCTTGGGAAGAGTTCTGCCCAAAGTGAGGTTTCTAGGAGTAAGGAAGGAATGTTGGGAGAGTATTTTGGCAGAGGTTGGCCGAGCCAAATGGCTTGATGGTGTGAATAAGGTGGGAGAGGTGGGGGCCTTTTATAAGTGGAGAGGAGGGGCACTTTTGGAAAGTAATGAAATGTTACATTATTTCAAAATGCTTTTCGGATTCTAAAGGTCCCAAATCTATATAATTCGAGGCTAAGGTGATAAGGTTTCGAAATATCTTCATCCAATAGGCTTTGGACAAGTGTAAGCCTCGGATTTTGCATTATCTTCTCATTTTATTTAAATCGTCAAATAATGATGTCATCGCTGCATCATTATTATGTCATAAATACTTTAATTTATTTAATGTCTAAAAATTATAAAACAAATACTATGATGTAGGAAATCTTTTTAGCTTTCCAATGACTATTTATAATCAAAATTTGGACTTGTATAACCCCAATTAAAAATTGTTTTAGTAGAACAATTTATGTTAGTGTCATTTTCACTTTAACATTAAATAAAAAGTAATTTATGTTATTTCCCAACAAAAGTGGATCCATGGGGTCCCCAAGTTAGGCCATGGCTTGTCTTGGTCGGCCATGACTCAACCAATGAGGTTGGGACATGTGTCTAGGTCATTTCATATTATTAATGTATTATTTATACCTTAAACTACACTAATTACCACTAATCGCGATTAAGAACTTAAAAGTTACTATTCACCAAAAAATTATTTTGATCTCATTGAACCACATTTTACTTCTTAATGACAACCATGTATGTCGGATTTTTGAAAATCAAATCACAGAAGTTGTAATATTTCATTTAAACGAAAAATCAGTTATTTAACTACCACTTAGTGGTTTCACTATTCATCAAAAATTGAAGTTTTTCAGAATAAGGCCAAAATTTCACCCTAAGCTATAATTGATATTCCGAATTCAAAAATGATGTCTATTTTACAAAATTCCAAACATATAAGTTGTATTAATTAATTTCATAATTAATTCCCGTTGTTACAACAAATAGCGTGTTTTTAAGAAACAATTTATATCAAAAGTTTGGCAATTGTTTATGTCCAATTTCAATGTTAAATTAATTCTAATGACCACCATTGGATAAAATGGTAAAAATATTTTCTAATTATACCTTAAAACCACTAAATAGTATAATTTATCTGTATAAATTATTTTGATTAAAAAAGTTGTTTTTATGTATTTTTCACTATTCATAAAAAATTAGAAGTTCTCAGAAAAATACCAAAAATTCAACATAGGCTAATTTCGATATTACGAATACAAAAATGAAGTCCATTTTGAAATATAAAATTTCTATAATTTTAAAAAGTGGTTATTACTATTCATAACGGCTATTTTGATTAGTTGCGGTGTGTTAGAACTCGAACTTGCGTACAATGCAAGCTATTGCATTATTGAATGAGAAGCGTATCGTGGAAGCTCGGGGTGTTACATTCTCCCCTCCTTCAATAAATTGCGTCCTCGCAATTTGAAATTTTTCTTTGATAATAAAAGGCTGAAAATAGAAAATACCTTTGTGGAAAACCCACATCGGAAATAAGGTTAATAAATATATAACATTAAAAGAAAGCAGGATAAGTACAAAGGTCACCCGATATAGCCCATTCTAGGATTCTATGAAAATATGGATATGGAGGAGAAACAAACCATCAAGGTCTGATGGGGAGTTATAGAAAACAGGATTAGGAGAATGTTTAACCACAAGAAAATCACAAACTTGTGATTGGTTAAACGGTCATTGAATCCCCAGTTGGAAAAGTTAACCGACAACATTTTTGTTTTAAGTTACCTTTTATAATGTTGAGGAATTTATTTATGAGATTTACTAAGAACGTAGGGGAATATACATACTTGTTATGTATACTTTCATTCGTTAATAAATTTTTACCACAAACCCAACTTTTACTCCAAATGGTAACGGAACTCAAAAATATTCTATTTATCCTAATTGTATAAGGTTCCAAATGTTAACACATACCATTTAGATTAGTAAAACGATTTTGTAATAACCAGGGACTTCCTGTAGGCTAGTGGTAGGAAATAAAGGCTTGTCGCACTATGGTTGTGGGTTCGATTCCTGCAGCTGTGTCCGACGCGACGGGTTATTCCCCACCCTGCAGGTTGTCCTTTTTCTAAAAATATAGTATTATAGTATTCCAGAAATAATCTTCAGAAAAGTTTTAACCTTAAACAATACTATTCAAAGTTCAACTTAATCCATCCCAACATTTATAGTTATCCAAAATACCTCTGTCCAAACTTTCTCTAAAAGGTCTCTTAATTCCAAAATCAATTGTAACATCAGATTCCCCAAACAAAGAAAAGTTTCTCTTATTGTCACATACTAAAAATATGATTACCTTAATCATATTAAAACCTTACTGAAACCAACAAGTACTGCAGTACAATCCTTATATAGATCACATTATTCTAATAACCAGAATATAATCCATGAGTCCGAAAGCATCAATACACTAGTTATTCTGCTTCAACTGTAGTAATAGAATAAGATTGTCCTTGATCCCTTGGCCTTTTCTGAGGTAAGATTCCTTGACGCTTAGGACATTCATTTGCGTAATGACCCATTTCTCTACAATTGTAGCATTCAACTTTGACAGCCTCTTTCTTTCCCTTGCAATCACGTGCCTGGTGACCTTTTTCTCCACATTTATAACAGACTCCCATTCCTTTTAGGCAAGTACCAGGGTGATTCTTCCCACAATTATCACATAATGGAAAATCCTTCTTTCCCTTTTTCCCTTTATCTGTCTCTTGTTCCACCGTTCTCTTCTTCTCTTACTTTACTTTGTTGTCATAAGACTTAGAGAATTCCTTTTCTGTCTTGATAGCACATGAGACTATATCCTCGTATGATGAGAAGGATTGTGATACTAAAGCTCGACGGAGAAATGGTTTTAACCCATCAAAGAAACGATCAATCTTACTCCTTGGGTTACGTATATAATCGGTAGCATGCCTCGCTAACCTTGTAAAGTTAGCCTCATACTTTGCGACATTCTCATCCTCCTTCTGCCTCAGACTCAGAAATTGCCTTTCCATATCTGCTCGATGGTCACGAGGAAAGTATTTTTCTAAGAAAAGCTCTTTGAACTCCCTCCATTCCATATTCGATACGTCATCATCTTCCTTTGTGTTTTGAATCAGTGACCACCACTGATCGGCATCTCCAGTGAGGCGGTAAACTGCCATGACAACCTTCTCCCTTTCACTACTCCCCAAGGCATGGAATATTTTTTCTCTAAGGAATTTATCCATTGCTCAGCTACTGTAGGATTTGTACTCCCATTGAAGGTTGGCGGTTGTTGCCTCATGAAACGGTCTAGCATTGATCCTCCACGTTGCGAATCAGGGTGCTCCATACGAGTAAGGTTGTTATTCATAACCTGCGTGAGTTGTCCCAGTATGGTAATAAGTTGATCAGCACCAGTTGTATCTCCAGGTCCACAATAATTATCTTGAGCAGGAGGGCAATCCCTACATGGAGTTCGTGCATTGATACAGTTTCCATTCCTTCTACTAGGCGCCATTTCTAAACAATGGCATAATCCAGATTAGTTTATGAATCAAAATACATAATTCCATACTTGTATAATACTTAACATAAATTGAACTATTTATGGATATAATCCATAATCATAAAAAGAAATGTTTCCTTTGAGGAAGTATGTACTCATAAACCTTACATAATGGTTTGTAAAGAAAATGAGAATTATCCTAAGCATATCCCCCGGGAGTGTCATAACCAAGAGTGCAGCAAGGCCCGTTGTCGTGCACCAGTTCCCGTTTGAGTCTAGCTCAAAGCGGTGTTTTCGGGTTTCACCCCTAGGTACATCTGTGCCAGAGCCACCTCTACATGCTCGTATCCAGACAGGGATGTATTGCTCGGAAAACTCACAACATCTCTACAATACTAAAATTCTAGGAAGTTCTTCTATACTAATCCTCAAAGTCTATCTTTGGGCTATGTGCTCTAATCAGAGTTTATCTAAATCTAGCTTCCAAGGTTAGTACTAAACTGCCTCTGATACCAACTGTAACGCCCCGACCCCAGCTACCCAGAGTCGGTGCATTACTTCGTAACATTGGCATGATCACAAAGGATCAAGTCTCGAAAGACCGA
The DNA here is from genome assembly GCA_963277665.1 of Viscum album. Taxonomy (NCBI): domain Eukaryota; kingdom Viridiplantae; phylum Streptophyta; class Magnoliopsida; order Santalales; family Viscaceae; genus Viscum; species Viscum album. The sequence continues at coordinate 1,085,603,690 of OY728134.1, read as the reverse complement.
TTAGTTTAGTAGCCTTGGAAACACTAGATACATTCATAAGTCTTTCATTACATCAAAAAGTGAAAAACTACAATAACAAAGTCTCCATAGTCCACACTCATATCCTCTTCCGACTATCCCTGCAGGTCATTCATAAAATACTTCTTCACATCCTGGAAAATATTAAAACATTGAAAGGGGTGAGCTCAGATGCTCAGTAAGGATAACAATAATGCGGAAGCTTTCATAAATAAACATTAACATTTAAGGCAATGTATAACTAAAACAAAAGCCTTTTAAACATGAACTTCAACATAATATGGCAAAAGTAAAATGAGATAATGCCATTTACTTCTTCACATGGATATTCTACTGGTCGAATAATCACATGCAATATCAATAACCACTTTCATAATGATGGAATGCATAATGCCAGACTATCATAACCACGTAGTCAAGGCCTCGTGCCAAGACCACAAATAAGATTTTGTCAAGGCCTTGTGCCAAGACACTAGTTTGTCTCATGAGACCTGCCGATGCATCGAGGAGCTATAGCGGGCTCCACCCGTCACTTATTAAGTCCAATGCATTCCTCATATGAATAGGTTTAAACATATCATAAACCATAACATAATCGTATCACATAAAACATGCATAAAGGAAACATAACATTTCCATATTTCAATCACAAGATATCAATACAACACATTGATATAATAAAAATTCTTTCAAAACCATTTTCAATACCAAAATAAAAGAATGTTAAAACATTGTATTTATTTTTCTTTTTTAAAAAAGGTATGGCTTGTAAAGGAAGCCGAAACTCAAATAATGTTCACGGCGGCGGAGAAGTCGTTGTCGCCGCATAAGTACGGAAAGAAAAACATTCCCTTTTTGTCGTTTAGTAAAATGCTTCGTATAAAAAGATTCCTTTTGAATAAACTTAAAAGTCAAAGGGGTTTATACACCGTATAAAAGAAAGTTGTGTATAAAACCAAATATGCCTCAATGAAAGGAGATTGGGACGAAGTCCTTAAAAAGATCATTTTTAAAATAAAATAGATATATTATGTGTATTCACTATAGGTACACATAAAGAAAGTAAAAATACAAAATAAGACATAATAATATCATGACATAATTTGAAAGTAGGAGATTAACCCAAAGAATGGAAGTTGGGTTAAGAAGTTCCCTTACCTTGTGTCCGACTTGACTCAACCGTTCTTTAACCTCATGAATAATAAACTAGAGTTAATATCTACCTTATTAAGAACCATTTTCAATTTCATTATCCTTTTTATATCACTTATTACAATGTTATGAACATTATGTAATTATTTAAGTTAATAACGGTCGTTTTGTCGATCTTTGGTACATGAGTCAACAATAAACTTCTTATAATTATAAGTTGTTCATGTGGTGAAATATCCATTATATCCAGAATTATATTAATGATGTAGATATCATATATATCATATATATACAGTATATACATTCATTTATAGTATTACGTAACATTTAGAGGTAAGAAATGAAATGCACCGTTCATGGAGACGGTAAGCCGTACGTACGCATGAACGCTACTTTCATTTCAATTTCATATTTAATGGAATGAAATCATAATGATATAAATGTATAATATAATTCCAGTATAATATAGTGTATAATACCATTTACTCCATCCTTTATACATCCCACACATGGCATTAACGATTCAAATCACTTTGAGGGGGCGGTAGTCCGCACTTCCTAAAATGAAATTATCGCGTTTTACCCATAATGGAAATCATAAAGTATGCCATAAATGAGAAATACAGAAGCATAAGTAAAACAAAAACATATTATATATCATATATAAAAATAGTGACATCTTAATGGCCACCTTTGGAGGTGTTATATGAGTGTTGAACAATCATCGTTTCGTGAGGCAGAAATTCGCCATCCACAGAAACCGTATGTTCTTTAACCATTAGATGTAGGTGTGTGTAAGTGTAGCTCGAATCCTTCTTATAACAACATCCTAGTATATTGAGGATACTGGTGTTGTTACAAAAGAAATGAATAAAAAGAGTTTAGGGGGTTGGAGAAGAAAAATAAAACAAAACAACATTAGAAAAGACATTACCTCAAAATCGGGTAACTCTTTTTGATTTGAGCTAAAGGCTTCCTTGGGAAGAGTTCTGCCCAAAGTGAGGTTTCTAGGAGTAAGGAAGGAATGTTGGGAGAGTATTTTGGCAGAGGTTGGCCGAGCCAAATGGCTTGATGGTGTGAATAAGGTGGGAGAGGTGGGGGCCTTTTATAAGTGGAGAGGAGGGGCACTTTTGGAAAGTAATGAAATGTTACATTATTTCAAAATGCTTTTCGGATTCTAAAGGTCCCACATCTATATAATTCGAGGCTAAGGTGATAAGGTTTCGAAATATCTTCATCCAATAGGCTTTGGACAAGTGTAAGCCTCGGATTTTGCATTATCTTCTCATTTTATTTAAATCGTCAAATAATGATGTCATCGCTGCATCATTATTATGTCATAAATACTTTAATTTATTTAATGTCTAAAAATTATAAAACAAATACTATGATGTAGGAAATCTTTTTAGCTTTCCAATGACTATTTATAATCAAAATTTGGACTTGTATAACCCCAATTAAAAATTGTTTTAGTAGAACAATTTATGTTAGTGTCATTTTCACTTTAACATTAAATAAAAAGTAATTTATGTTATTTCCCAACAAAAGTGGATCCATGGGGTCCCCAAGTTAGGCCATGGCTTGTCTTGGTCGGCCATGACTCAACCAATGAGGTTGGGACATGTGTCTAGGTCATTTCATATTATTAATGTATTATTTATACCTTAAACTACACTAATTACCACTAATCGCGATTAAGAACTTAAAAGTTACTATTCACCAAAAAATTATTTTGATCTCATTGAACCACATTTTACTTCTTAATGACAACCATGTATGTCGGATTTTTGAAAATCAAATCACAGAAGTTGTAATATTTCATTTAAACGAAAAATCAGTTATTTAACTACCACTTAGTGGTTTCACTATTCATCAAAAATTGAAGTTTTTCAGAATAAGGCCAAAATTTCACCCTAAGCTATAATTGATATTCCGAATTCAAAAATGATGTCTATTTTACAAAATTCCAAACATATAAGTTGTATTAATTAATTTCATAATTAATTCCCGCTGTTACAACAAATAGCGTGTTTTTAAGAAACAATTTATATCAAAAGTTTGGCAATTGTTTATGTCCAATTTCAATGTTAAATTAATTCTAATGACCACCATTGGATAAAATGGTAAAAATATTTTCTAATTATACCTTAAAACCACTAAATAGTATAATTTATCTGTATAAATTATTTTGATTAAAAAAGTTGTTTTTATGTATTTTTCACTATTCATAAAAAATTAGAAGTTCTCAGAAAAATACCAAAAATTCAACATAGGCTAATTTCGATATTACGAATACAAAAATGAAGTCCATTTTGAAATATAAAATTTCTATAATTTTAAAAAGTGGTTATTACTATTCATAACGGCTATTTTGATTAGTTGCGGTGTGTTAGAACTCGAACTTGCGTACAATGCAAGCTATTGCATTATTGAATGAGAAGCGTATCGTGGAAGCTCGGGGTGTTACAGGTAGCCCATCTGCGGGTACGATCCCAACTCTGAAATAATCAATGTCCTTCAGAATGACAATAAACATCAAGTGCCCCACTGAGTGGCTTTAAAACCTGTATGGTCATAATAATGACCAAGAGACATTTATAAATTGAAGGATATCATTGACTAAGAATCTCTAAACAAATACAGATGATTCTATATCGATGAAGAACCTCGAATACATATAAAAGTTTATCTAAATTTCCTACATATGAATCATTGATTCTTAGATCTAAAGGAAAGCTCATTTTATACTTGGTAATGTAATAAGGATTCGTGAACATAACATAAATCTATAAAGAGAGTCTCAGAGTAGACAATAATTCACCTCAAAAATATTTGATGAGTACGACCTCCCATCCTCTCGACCAATGAAAATTCATAAGCCTCATCATTCCACTACTAATGAGCACCTACCATTAGAAAGTAGGTTCAAATGGATATGGAATCATTGTATGTTTCCAGTTCTATGAAAAAACCCCTTAGAAACTGCTTGGAATGTTTGAATCTTAAATCAATGATATCATCCCCAATTCCAGAGGAAACAATAACATATGGTTGATTAACCATAATTTTCTCTTATATCAAACAGTATACAAACTTTTCATCCTTCTACTACGTTTATCCACGTAGGGTATGAATAGTGATTCCAGGACACGCTAAAGAATATTTTGACTAGGTAGCGCATGAACAGTGATTCCCGAACATGCTAAATACGAATACTTTAACAATAAATTCCCGTAATTTCAAGAGTAAAATAAAATGTTAAATTCCTGAAAAATACTAAATAAAATCATTATAAAATAATTAAGGGTATTTGTGAGCATCAAAATTATCATAAAGAGATAGAGTATTATTTTCAATAATCTCCCCCTTTAAATAAAATTATTATGTATTATTGAAAACAATACTTTTCTCAACATATCGAAGTAAAAAAATTTGAACTGGGAAAATTTGAGCTTTTATATCATTCAAAAATTCATTTACACCTAGGAAAGTTAAGCTCTAGATGGTAAGGTCCTTAATTAGTGCATCAAGTGTACCCCCATGGGATAGTAGAGATTCAAGATCCCACTAGTGGTCATGAATTCAATATCAATGGTCACAGGTTAAAACCATTCATTGCATCATTTAATAAAAAATATACAAAGGAGAAGTTAGCTGAGCCAACCTATGAACCAGAAAAAACTTTGATAGATTTGGGGTCCATGTTGGGATAATGACATTAAAATAAGAACTTTTCAGGAGTCAACCCAACCTATACCTATTCATTTAATCATGTTTTGGAGTTTAAGGTAAACAAGTACATTTTTCCCTTTCATTTTTTTGTTTATTTTTTATGGGAACCTCAAGGGGTTTCCATTATGTTATAATTGTGTTGGTGCATAAGATTTAGAGGATTTCGAGATTCATGAATTTATATGGAAACCACTGGTGTAAAAACACAAACTACCATCATTGAAGTGGCTTCCCTGAGTGTCACATAGATCAAGGGATTAAATTAGAGTAATAGAAACTTCAACTTCAACCACCAGGTGACTTTGTTCCATGTTTATTATTTCAATTTCCATTTTAAAACTCATATAATTTACCACTATCCCATTCTAAATTTTATTTTCCTTAAAAATTGGGGAAAATGTTATTTTACATTGGGGGGGGGGGAGATGAAAAAAATTCTATTGTGTGCATAAAAAAATTGATTTGAAATGAAAAAACGGGTGCCTTAATGGAAGGAAAATAATCATTAACCTTGAACATGATAACTGAAATTTAAAATTTTAAACTGAATATCAAATAACTTTTCATGCCTGGATTCTGATTTTAATGAATTTTTAAGTTCATGAGCATAGATTTTGTAAAGTGCAGTTATCAAATGTGATTTTTCACCATTTTTATTTTCATCTAATTAATAAAAAAAGCTGAAATGAACATACTTTGGAACATGAGGTATTAGTTTATGTTCTTGGGGTCCCGTAATAAATAGCATTATTTTAGTGATCATTTTAATTTTAATATGATTATTCAAAAAATCCAAAATAAAAAATAATAATTTTGCGTTTAGTAATGGATTGAGCAAATTCATGGAATTCAACACTTGCGGATCATGACTCCATATTTATCTGGCCTAGAGTTTGGAATTTTATCTCTAATTTTTTTAATTTTAATTTCTTATTGATTTTTTTGACTTTATATGGTTTCTGAGTATGTGATATTCACTTGGTGCACTATGGTCTTTGAGCATGGGAGTCACTAGAAAAGTCTTACTATAGGGGTTGACTTGGTTGAGTGAAATTTCATTTACCATGGAAAAATTGAAAAAAAAAACAACCCAAAAAATGAAATACTCATATTAATGTTATGATGTAATTCCACCATGTGCTTCAATATTGCCCCCCCCCCTTGAATAAAAATGAACACCCATGTCTATTGTGGCACACAAAAGATCATCATGCTTAATTGAAATTGGTTGAAATTTGATGATTAATTTGAAAAAAGGAATGGGCTTGGGATTGGTATATTATTGCGAACCTACCATGTATTAAATTATTTTTATGGGCTTAATATTAGATTGGTACGATGTCTTTTAGTGACTATTTTGTATGAAAATGTTTTTGGAAAATGGAATTCAAAGTTCATATTTTTGAGATATATTATGCTTGAGACTAGAATAACTCAAGTTGGGGGTGTCATTATCCACTGAAAGATGTTAATGTTCATTTTTAATATTATTACATTAATTTTCTTCATTATTCATAGACACCATTTTAGGTCATTTTACACATTGAACATCATTCCACATCATGATTGCAATTCATTCTTAAAATTCACTATTGCATGTTATATTTTTGAACACCTCTTAAAAATGATTTTTATTTTTTTCAGTTATTTAATTATATATGGAACAATTCATGCTTTTATATCACGTGAAGATTCACTTTGGAAGACCACCAAATAGGGCCTTGAACCAACAACATTCTGGGAAAAGTGAACTGGATATCAGACCAATAAAGAGACTGTAGTGACCATGATCCATGCCCAATATCTCTAAAAACAAAACTATATATAGAGGAAATCACAGGGAATAATTAATTAAACAGTTTCCCAAAATAATTCTTATGTTTGATTGGAGTTCTAGGCGGTACAATTTGAAGATGCATTTCTGGTCCAGAATCTGTGGCCCAGAAAAACATCCCTCCATTTTAATCATATCTCGTAAACCAGAGACTCTTTTCAGATGAAACTATACATATAGTTCGGGGAAACCTTATATTAGTTGTATTCTTCTATGTCCCACTCCAATTTGGCCACCCATAAGCTCAATTTGGAACATCTATTTGGTAGACACAAGTTGTCTTGGGTTTTTTGTCAAGGGTGGAATAATCCACTCTCCCTTTACATTAAACCCACTTAGGTCAACCACAATTAATTAAATAGACTTATACAATTTTTAGATAGACCCAAGGCTCTCAAAATGGCTATTTAAGGCATTGGTGTTAGAGGATTTAGGCATCTTTGGTTCTTTTTTTCATTTTAATGTTATGTTGCTGCTTTGTGTTTGTAATCACATTTCTTTCTCCTGTAAGTTGTTCAATTTACCTTATATTCTCAATAAAAGTTCTTCTTTTACATTTATTATGATCTTATTCATATCAATTTGATACTATTTCCTCATGGTGTGAATTTATTCACACCAATCATTATGAAATTTCTCACACAATGATGGAGTGATCACTATTTCATTGTTTTTTAGTTCTTTTTTTCTACCCTCATGAGTCTACTTCCTGTTTCAATTGAGATCATATAATCAATGGAGTTATAAAACTCTTTTGGGTTAATACAATGGAGTTAAAATTGTCTAGATTGGATGTTATTTCTCACTCCATTAATGTCTAATAATTTCTTTTAACTGAAAATATCATTTTATGATTTTAAAACTTATTTTTCCTTATTGAATTTTAATGCCGCACACTTCAAACACTAGTACAGACCTTTAGCTTAGAGTGCTCAAAAAATGATCCTGAAAATGTATAGATGATTATTATTAGGGTGTTTAGTTACTAAACTAATAAGTGATGATGTTTTTTCAATCTCCTTGAATTAACACATCTCAACTATAATGATTTGAAATCGTTATAAAGGAATTTCATCCAATCCATACCTTGTAATAACCTTGGATAAACCCTTTATAATAAATTGAATCCACAAAGTTCTTTGAGTTCTCTTTTAAACTCATCTAAATTTATCCCAAAGTTGTACACTTAATAGCCAAAAAATCTATAGAATGTATGTGTTTTTAGGTTTCTTCTTTGGTATCTGAAGATTTGACAACCCAAGCTACATGTATGAAGCAGATCTTCATTTGTTGTATGGATCTTCATTTTGGGTTGTTTTTTAGTGAAACAGAAGAAATGATAATTTTCAATGTACATTCCAGGTACTTATGAGTACATTTTATTTACCTAGTTGCCACGTACTAATGCTTACTGTCCGTGTAACAGCCAAGTACATGATCGTTTATTGACCTGGAAGACCAATTAAGGTGGGGGCCTGTTAAGGCTACTACACGACATGTACCTTTAATGAACATGACCTTTAGTTATATATTTATTTGACATATCAGAGCAGGGTTAAGTATTATGTTCGCATATGTCTTCTTCTCCCCATGTTTCATACATGAGAGTGATAAAAGTGAAGACGTACTCTGAACCCCTCCCAATTCTCCATCCGACCACCAATTGAGATGTTGTTGAGTGCATTGGAATCCTACTTGTGAGTTCTCAATTCCCCTAGAGACTTTATTCGAGATTATTCATCTCTCGTGTGTTATATGAAGTTGTTCTTTTTTCACCCTTTGTAGATCTAGGCCGATCTAGTCCGATTCAAGGGCCGATTTTCAAGTATATCGATCTTGTGACATTGAGGTAGGTGGTTTGTGAATTTCGTTGATTGTATTTGGATTATATATATTCCTAAAGAGATGCATACCCACATTTTGGGTATTGATTGATTTGGAATTAAACCATGTTTATCACCAGCTATGGTTTGTTTAATCAATAAAGGTTAGTTGCTTATGCATAAGGTTGGATACCTTGTTTATGGGACACCACATGGGTCATTTTCCCTTGATTATTTATGGTCGTTTGTTCTAGAATGACTGTTAGGTTTGACCTAATTTCCATGCCTTTTCTTGTTAGTATGGAGTTGTTGATTATATGAAATCCATGTAATATGCATTGATGATGTTTGACCAAGGGGGGTTGAACATGAGAGCTTCCCAAAGGGGATAAACCGTGAGAGCTTCCCAAATGGTCATATATAATTGATTGGTTTAGACCACGAGAGAAACTCCGATGCTCGTTATTATATGATGCTATGTTGACCCAGGTGTATTGACCATGAGAGATACCTATGAGGTAGTTTATACATTCTTTTGATATTTTGAATAGGGGTATTGAGCAGAAGATCTACCCAATAAGTCATTATAATTTATTGATTATATTTTTACTAAGGTGTATTGACTATGAGAGCTACCTAAGAGGTCGTTTATAACTTATTTAGTGTTATGTGGAACCAAAGGGGTTAGATCGTGAGAGCTTTCTAGAGGGTCATTATTTAAAGAATTGGTTCCATGTTAGATATGAGGGGTTAGACTATGAAAACATTCCTAAAGGGTCATTTGTGAATAGATGAATGATTGTGATGTGTCTGCCAAGACAAAGCACAAGCTTGGACTCGGTTTTACATGATCGTATAGATGGTGTTCTGAGACATCTATTTGTTACTATTACACAGGGGGTATAGATCATAGGATAGATCTAGAGATTTCATGATTCAATTTTTTGAATAATAAATTTAATTGAATTTAATTGAAAAATGTAGGATTTTTTACTTTTGAGTACTTATTAGTTTATTAATTCATTTCTGCATACTATATTCTATATATATTCACTGATAGTTAGAAAAATATATTTTGGTGGTTTCCTACTGGGATTCATCTCACACCCCATTTGGGTCATGATTTTGGACCAAAATAGATTATATGATTGAAGGTATAGATAAGGGAAATCTCCCTTCTTTGTTTGGTTCTTCATTACTGTTGGAGATAGAGGGAAATGGACCAATATGAGGCTTGTGATTCTATTGTAGTTTAATTTTTTTAATATAATTTGGTTTTTGTATTTTATGTCTAGAATTGTGACTTTTTTGGATTCCTTCCTAGGCACTTGTGACATGCATCATTTATATATTCTCTAGTTGTTTTATTACTAACAGTGTTCTGCAGTTTACTTCTATTGTATGGTATTACTACTTCCGTTATTGTTTACTATTTATCTTCCACTATGTATACTCTGATAATGAGGTCATAGTTTCCCTAATATCACACTTCGGTCCTCACTGCTAGTCGAAAACCTCTGGCATTTGGGGAAACATTCTTGAGGTTATGTGACCAATCAGGTTCGGGGCACCTTTGGGGACTCAGATCCGGGTCTTTACAAAGTTGTATCAGAGGAGTTATTTTCTACTTTTCCTTACTATTTGGAGCTAATAGATTGGGATAAGAAGTAATAGGTAGTTGGTAATAAGCTATGTTTTGGAGTAGCTACCCCGTGTACAAGGAAAAGCCAAGTTACCTCAAATATTGTAATTTTTCTTGTTTTGAAATTGTTACAGTTGATTTGATTTCACCATTGGGTGATTCACTTGTTTTGTGTTGTTATTATTGATATCATTTTGGTTCTATTTCTATTTCAACCCAATGATATTAGGGTGTTCCATCTCTTGCATCATATCAACACTTTCTAGAGATCACATTTCATGCATTCGTGTCATGCCATTTAGGGTGCATTACTGATTGCATGTTGTTGGGATATATTCCATGATAGAATACATAATTTTTTTATAGTTTATTGGTTTAAGTAGGGTTTCATTTGGATGGATGCCAAGATTGTTTCCCTGCGGTGTTATGGGTCCTCTTGGATCAGAATTTGGTGGATCATGTATGATGTTTAATTGAATTCTATCAATATATGACATGAATATGGATACCAAACAATGATTCACTTTGAGTACGAGATCTCATGGATCGTAACTTTCCATTCCTTGGCCAAAATCTTATGATTTTTGGGGTTCTGGATAAGTTTATGAGGCTTACTGTTCGGAAACCCATACAACATGATGTGTGATGTTATGAACACACTACTTGTGTTATTTCGTTCTAGAAGAAAAAACTTTTCTTAAGGACACATCATGTATTATATGTACACTTCATGTAGGTTTTGACCATGTGATTGACTGTGTGAGCATAGGCATGAGGATCATAAACATTTGGTAGAAAAAACCGTGTTCTGGGAGTACACGTCGTGCTGTAAAAGACCATATATCTAGCCATGTGACTAATGACATGGGTGGATGAAACATGGGCTGTAAATTTCATATCTATATTATACAAGTCATGAAGTAATAAATTTTGTATTCGGAAATGTGACTAATGACATGGGTGGATGGAACCTTTTGGTACACGCTATATCTAGAGAATGCACGTCGTGTAGTGTTACACCTGGAGAGAACCATGTAGTTTTATCCATGTAGAAGAATTTGGGAAAAAGGGAATATTCAAGTACACATTCTGTCAATGGATGAACATACTGTGTGTATGGGGTGTTACACGACCAGGTTGGTAGAGGTACATTCCCATGTTAAGGCTTAAGGGAACACGTCATGTAGTGGTTCTACACGTCATGTAACCCTCTTTTGTAAAAATTGTATGCTTTATTCTCCTATAAATTTATTTCAATAATGAGTTGTTATACTTGATAATCTTGAACTGAGGTGTGCGATTGACTATAAAGAGTCATTCAACCAAGACATCCTATGGTTGTACGCTAAGTACAAGGCAATGATCAGAAAATGGAAATGGTAGATCAGGGACTACTATCAGATCCTCCCATCAAGCTTGTCTTGGCACCAACTGTTATACCCAACACAGGTGCTGATACACAGTTCTGTGAAGGCCTTTTGAGGATGCTGAATACTTTTCAAGGAGCACCACATCATGCCCTCACTATGGAAGATTCAATGCAGGTGTTCTAGTAGAATTATACTCTAACTTTTCCACGGGATGGAGAAAATTAGTATATAGAGTCATTATTGTAGGCCATGATTTCTATCTTCAAGAATCTGAAGACTCCTCCTGAGAGGAGGGTGGATCTCACAATGTACAAGCTATGTAATTCCACCAAGAGATGGTGGGATGTTATCTCATAGGCAAGATTTCATCAGGGTATGAATTGGGAAGAGTTTCAGAGGACCTTCTATGATTACTTCTACCCCGATACGTTGAGGGCCAATTGAGCCCAAGAGTTCATGAATTTAGAGTAGGGTTCTATTTCATTGTTGGATTATTATTCTCACTATATATAGATTCAGCACTTTATAGTTGTTCAGGGGGTGATGATTTATCATTGGCTAGGCAATTTGAGGATGGTCTCAGGTATGACAACTGATCATAGGTAAATCTTTTTTGGCTGACTTCAGTGAACGCTATATTGAACGTAGTATGAGGATGTTTGGAGCTGTGATCTAGGGTGGGTCCGCATCTAGGTATGGTACTCCTTTGACTTATAGGAGTAAGTTCTGTAGGGAGCATACATGTGGTGGTTATTCTATTAGTAGGGATGTTTCTTTAGGTAGCCAAGTGGTGTTCTACCTATGCATAAATAATGGGCATACAAGACTGTAGTGCCCGAGAGACCTATTTGAGTGTCAATATTTTGGAAAGATGGGTCATCTTCAGCATTTTTTTAGGATGTTCTCACCAGCAGTGGGTGAGAGGGGATCTATTATGACTCCACGTCCTGAAGCAGGGCTACCAGTTTCTCATCAATTTGGGAACTGGAGTTCATCAGGACATTTAGGATGAAGAAGTGGTTGTGTCCATGGAAGCCAGGTGATAGGATTTTAGCAACAATAGGGTGGACCAATTCAGGATAGTCAGGTAGGGTCAAAGGGCCATGATACATGTCAGACTTTTGTGATGGAGCAGATATCACAGGAGTAGGTTCCCCGACCTTCTAAGGTTAGAGATACAATTATAGTTTCCTCATTTTTATATTTTTCCCTTTTCAATACAGGGGATCCCTATAGTTTTAATTCTGTTTCCATTATGGAGATCCTTGGGCTCTGTATCTTTACTTTTGAGGATGTTATGACACTAGAAACTCTATTGGGTATTAGGATGGCTAGTGTATGTCAGTGCAAGGAGTTCCCTATTAAGGTTGGTGGGTGTCACTTCTTTTGGGACATCTATGTCTTAGAGATTATAGACTTCAATTTCATTCTTAGAATAGACTGGTTGATCTCTTTTCATGCCTTTGTATACTGCTACCACTACAGGGTGAGTTTCACATCACCAGAGGGAGGATATTTTCTACACTAGGTAGGATGGGATATCCAAGTGAGCAGAGCTCGACCTGAGAATCATGGGTTGGGATGAATTGTATCCTAGATTTCTAGTTTACATCTGGATGATCAGGGGGCTTCACATATGGAATTTCCTTCAGTGGTGGATCATTTCAGAGATATATTTCTAGATGAATTTTTAGGTTTACCTCTGGAGCGAGAGGTAAATTTCCCTATTGATCTGGTGCAGGGAGCTGCACCGTTGTCCATTCCTCCTTATATGATGTCTACAACGGAGTAATAGGAGCTCAATAATTAGTTAGAGAAGTTACAAAAAAAAGTGTCTCATCCAACCTAGTACTTCTCCTTGGGGTTCACCTGTCCTTTTGGAGAAGAAGGTGGATGGTACCCTTATATTTCTGTGGATTATTGGAAGCTAAAACAGTTGACGGTCAAGAACTGATATCCCTTTACAATGAGTAATGATCTATTTGATCGGCTTCTAGGAGCCCGAGTGTTCTTAAATATTGACTTGATGTTTAGTTATAATCAATTGCACATATACCTTCAGATATACATCTTACAGCCTTTCAGAGTAGGTATGGTCTATACATGAACATGGTTATGTCGTTCGGTCTCACGAATGCACTAGTAGTTTTCACGACACTGATGAACTGTGTGTTCCATCCTTACTTAGATTATTTTGTGGTACTATTCATGGATGATATCTTGGTGTACTCTCACACTCTACATGACCATGCCATCTATCTTGAGTTCGTATTAAGTAAATTAAGAGAGAAATAGTTATATACTAACCTCTCAAAGTTCCACTTTTGGATAGACCAGATTTACTTCTTAGGTCATTTCATCTCAGAGAAAGAAGTATCAGTTGACCTAGAGAAGGTGAGGGAAATAGTTTCCTAAGAGCAGTCGAAAAACTTCTTTAAGGTACTAAGTGTTATAGGGCTGTCTAGTTACAATATAAGCTTTATTCAGGACTTTTCATACTTAGAATCACCACTAACGGTCCTGAATGAGAAGGGTGAAAAGAACTTGTGGATAGGTTTCTACAATTAATCCTTTTAGGAGTTTAATGGGAGGTTTAATTCAGCACTGATATTGATATTTTTAGAGCCAGGAAAGAGTTACACCATTTACTATGATGCTTTTAGTATCAGGATAGGAGCATTGTTAAAGAAGGGGAAGGATTCATTGCATACATGTCTTAGTAGTTGAGGCCACATGAGAGTAATTAGATGCATGATCTCGAGTTATCTTAAGTTGTGAATGCTTTGCGTTGTTGGAGACATTATCTCTTGGGAGATAATTATGTGGTATACACTGACCATAAATGTCTCAAGTATATCTTTACATAGTGATATCTGAATTTGAGATAGAAAAGGTGGGTTTAGTGCCTTCAATCTTTTGACATTGAACTTTCATACACACTTGGGAAAGGCAATGTAGTGGTTGATGCGTTGAGCAGGAGAACTCAGATACATGCACGACCTTGCTGTGGTGGCGACGGTCGCCTCTGTACCGGCTCCTCCCCCTCTAATGGGGGAGGAGGGACCTTCGGCACCCAGCAAAGGGAGGTCTCCCCCATTAATCCCCTTTACAAAGCCCAAATTTCTTCCCCCTTTTCCCCAAGTCCCTCTTGGACATAAAGTTTCATAATTGCTTGGTGGTTACCCTAATCTCCAGTTATCAGACACGGAGTTCTAGGAAACCTCATATCTTCTGAAGAATAACTTAATTGCTAGGTTTCTTCAGCGGCGACCGTCAGTGGATGCATTCAATAAGCGTGTATTCGATGCTTGGGATTTCCAGGATAGGGTGACAGTGGGTTTGTTGGATAGTCGACACATGATGGTCCACTTCTCCTCGGAGGCCGACCTCTTCAAGGCATGGTCAAGTGCTTCTCCTAACTTCAATGGATTCCAATTTCTCTTATTTCGATGGTAGATTTATTGTATTATGAAGCACGATCCTTCAACTATTGCGGCCTGGGTATGCTTCCCGAACCTTCCCCTTCCATTTCAAAATCCCTCAGTTATGCGTATGTTAGGGAATTTTATCAGTATGTATATGTGCTCCGATAGCCGAACCGAAGATCTCTATCACCCCATTAATCCATGGGTCTGTGTCGAAGTGGATGCTTCAAGGGTTCTATTTGAGTATGTATGGATCACTGTGGGTGTGAAATACCACTGCAATCAAAGGGTGGTCTACGAGAATTGGACCGATTTCTATTCTGGTTGCAATCGTCTTGGTCACTCGCTGGACGTCTGTCGTAGGGGCTCTCAGCGAACTTTGAGGAGGAGTAGTTACCAAGGGAAGGAATATAGGGGTCAGGGAAAGGGTGAGATGCTCAAACAGAAGTCTACAGTGGAGGAAGGAACTATGGGTGGGAGAGACCCTTCTGGTGGTTTGAAAATGGAGGAGGCAACTCTTAACAGTCCAGCTACGTGCGAGGGGGAACTTGTGGAAGGGTCCAGTCGTCTTTCTCTGTATCGGTCCCCTATGAATAAGGATTTTATGCCTCAAACCAATCCTTCGGTCGCTGATGTTTTTAACAGGATGAGGCTGGACCTTGATATTTCATCAACTTCCCTTGGTGTGGATGAGTGTAGTCGGGTTCAGGAAGACTTGGTTAGGGTGGAAATTCAGGAGACTGGAAGCCAGGATCCTGTGTTGCATATGATGGATAGGGGGGATAATTCAGGAGTCTGGTCACCAGGAAGCTATGTTGCAGATGGCGGACAGGGGGGAGATTACTTTGGCCAAGCCAATGGGGCCGGTCAGTGGTTTTGTGCAGCAGGGGTTGCAGGGGATTTCTTTGGATAAGGACTGGAAATCCGGGAAGGGGAATCCAGGGGGTCCTGCTTCCAGACCTCAGATATCAATTCCTCTGAATAATAAATTTGAGAGACTTGCAGAAGCAGACATCATTGCTCCCCCCATCTACTCTCCGGAGTCAGTTCAAGGATGTGAGCTTGAGCGCAAGGAAGATAAGCATAGGTATTCGACAGATGAAACACCAAATTAGAAGGCTAGGAGGAGGAAGGGGATAAAGGATTATTCTTCTCTACCTCCTCTTATGAAGACCCGATCAGCAAAGAAGATTAGTGATAAGAGGAAGGCTATGAAATCATTGAGCTACTTGAGGATAGGGGAGTAGAATTGTCATCCCTTGGTTCTACTTTTAAGATCTGAAGAAGAAGTGATAGAACAAGTCCAATTTCTCAACGCTAATGAGGAGGAGGTTGCCAGAATGATGGGGAGGTCTCCAGAGGTGTCTCTTAATTAGGAACAATATTCATGGATTGATAAGAAGGACTCAATTATGGTAGGGGGTTTCAACCATGGGAAGATTAGTGTTGATGATTACATTCTAACCTCGGACCAACTGGTGTCTATTTTTGAGAAGCGGATATTGGAAGATGCAGGCCTAAACTTATCTTCATTAACATGGAAATTATTTAGGGAATTAGACTCGGGCAATATTAAGTTTCTGGTTAGTGACATAGCTTAAGCTGGTGGTTGTGCTTGTCTGGTGTGAGTGCTTGGGTTGTGTGTGCTTGAGTTGCTTCGGGTCACATTCTCTCTTCTTTGAAGTTTTTTTTATGATGGTCTTCAGCATGCTACTTGGACCAGCTCTGGAAGAGGTTTAGATAATTAAGTCTTCATTGATACAGGCCTCTTGGAATTGGTTGTTTGAGAGGGTATGGCTTCTCCATCGGTTCCGTTCTCGTGCTTCTTCACGAGACTGCTTGCCGAGGGACCTTTTGTCGATGAAGGATTGTTTATGGTTTACTTCCTGGGTTGGGGCAGTCAGATAGTTTTCTTTGGTTGTATGTGGTTTCTCACTTTTCCCCTAAAAGTGTTTTATAATAAAAAAGTAATTTTCAGTCAGTCATTTGGAGGTTCACAATAAAAAGGGCTAGAAATTTGTTCCTTCTATAGTTGTTACCTCTACTGTAATGGATTGAGTGAGAATGAGGAAGATATCATATTCTAAAGGCCGATTCCCACTGGAGAGTGTGTCAGGTGAGGTCCCAACTCATTTGTGAACTATAGGTGATGGTGAGGTTCTGCATTTTCATGGACATGTATGGGTGTCAGTAGACATATGCGATAAGCTTCTACAAGATTTTTATTTCTTAGTTTGGATAGTTCATCCAGGTGTCACCAAGATGTATCGAGATCTACATCATCAGTATTGGTTCCTAGGTATGAATAGGGATGTAGCTAGTTTTGCTATTAGATGTTCCACCTATCAATAAGTGAAGGTGGAGCATCAACAATGAGTATGGATTTTACAGTAGTTACCAATTCCCAAGTGGAAGTGGAATGATGTCGTGATAGATTTCGTGATGGGTTTATCAAGGTCACCCATAGGACATGATGTTGTATGTGTCATTGTTGACAGACTCACAAAGGTTGTGCATTTATTTCCGATCAAGATAACCCTTAGTGTTTATTAACTTGTAAGGCTTTACATACGATAGATTGTATGTTTACATGGAGTTTCACCCACTATCATTTCAGATAGGGACTCCTGGTTTACTTCTCATGTCTGGAAGGGACTATATAAGGATTTTGGTACACAAGTACTTCTGAGTACTGCTTACCATCCCCGAATAGATGGCTAGTCTAAGTGCATGATATAGGTTTTTGGGACCATGATACGAGTATGCATCCTGGATTTCAAAGGATATTAGGAGAGACACATAAACCTGGTGGATTTTTCCTACAAAAACAGTTTTCCGACAATGATTCGGATGACACCGTACGAGGCTTTGTATAGTAGGCCATTCCGATCACCCTTATATTGGCTGGAGGTAGGAGAGGAAGCTATGTTGGGACCTTGTCTTGTCCAGGATACACAGAGCAGGTAGAGTTAATTCAGAAGAGGATGGATACTACACAGTCTTGATAGAAATCTTGTGCTGATCGACAGAGAAAACCTTTGGAGTTCGAGGCTGAGGATCAAGTTTTATTACATGTCACACCGAGGTTGGGACACAGGATGATTTGGAGACTGGGGGAGATTTCCCTGATATACGTCGGGTCATTTGTGGTTTTAGGGAGGGTTGGGAAAGCTTCTTATTGTTTTAATTTATCTAAGAGGTACCGGGTTATGCACGACATATTTCATGTTTCTCAACTACGACGTTACTTTTTAGACCCATCTCATGTTCTCCAACACAAGTAAGTTGAGTTAGATGTGGATGCATCCATCAAGGAGCCCCCTATTTGGATTGTGGATCACACCACGAAGGTTTTCCATGGCCGTTTTGTTCCACTAGTATGGGTGTTATTGTAGAACATGAGAGTACAAGATGAGACTTGGGAGAGGCTGGTCAACGTACGATCACAGTGGCCAATGTTGTTCGTAGATTCATCTTCACCACCCTTGGAAGGGAAATTTTGGGATGAATTGATTTAATGGGGGGAGTTTTTAAGAACTTGAATCTTCATTTTTGGTATGGATCCTGATTTAGGGATGTTTTTTTTCAGAAAAATAAAGAAATGGAAATTTTCTAAGTACACACTGTGTACTTATGAGCACATGTCATGTACTCAGTTTCTGCATACAACTACGTATTGGCCATGTAACAGTTGAGTACATGGTTATGTAGTGACCTAACAGACCAATTAATGTAGTGGCTGATTAAGGCCACTAAATGACATGTACCATTCATAAACACACCATATAGTTTTATTTTTATTTGATATGTTAGTGTGGGGTCACATCTTATGTCCAAATATATATTCTTCTCCCCATGGTTCATACAAGAGAGCGACAGAAGGTCCAGTGAACTCAAAACCCATACCAATTCCCCACCAGACCTATGATTGAGATTCCATTGGGTTCATTGGAATTATACCATTGATTTATCAATTAACCTAGAGACTTTCATCATGATTCTTCCTCCCTCATGAGTTATACAAGGTTGGGAGTTTTTCATGTTTTTTATATCTACACTCATCTTGACCGATTCAAGGGATGGCGTTCAAGTATATCGATCATGTCGCATTGAGGTAGCCGGTTTGTGCATTTTGTTGATTGTATTTAGATAATGTATGATTAAAGTGAGACATACCCATGTTTGGGGTATTGATTGATTTGGAACTAAACCATTTTTATCACCTACTATGGTTTTCTTAGTTGATAAAGGGTAGTTTCTTATGCATATGGTTGGATACCTTGTTTGTGGGACATCCCATGGGTGTTTTCACCTTGATTGTTTGTTTATGGTCGTTTGGTCTAGAATTACTATTTGGATTTCCTTGTATTCCATACCTTTTATTTTTTAGGATTGAGTATTTGATTATATAAAATGCCTATGATATTCATTGAGAATTTTTGACCAAGTGGGATTGACCGTGAGATTTTCCCAAAGGGGTTTGACTGTGAGAGATTCTGAAGAGGGCATTTATAATTATTTGGGTTAGATCGTGAGAGCTGTATAAGTGATCATTATTTGATGCTATATTTACTTAGGGGTATTGAACCTGAGAGCTACCTATAAGGTAGTTTATAATTAATTATGCTATTTTGACTAGGGGTATTAACTTTGAGAGCTACCTCGGAGGTCGTTATAATTTATTGATTCTAAGTTGACCAAGAGGTATTGACCGTGAGAGCTACCCATGAGGTCATTTATAATTTATTTAGTTCTATGTGGGACCAAATGGGTTAGACTGTGAGAGCTTCCCAGAGGGTAGTTATTTAATGAATTGATTCCATGTTAGGCCAGAGGGGTTAGACTCTGAGAACTTTCCCAATGGGTTGTTTTTGAATAGAGGAATGATTGTGACAAATCTGCCAAGCCAAAGAAAAATTTTTGACTCTGTTTTACATGACGTTTTAGAAGGTCTTTTAAGACATCTGTTTTTTTCTATTACACAGGGGGATATAGAGATTAGGCTAGATCCTGAGATTTCATGATTCAAATTATTGAATAATAAATGTAAGTGAATGTAATTGAAAACTACATGATTGTTTACTTTTGAGTACTTCTTAGTTTATTACTTCATTTCTGCATACGTCATGCTATATACATTAACTGATAGTTAGGAACAGATATTTTGGTGTTTTCCTACTAGGATTCATCTCACACCCTATTTGGGTCATGCTTTTGGAGCCAGGCAGATTATATGATTGTAGATATAGATAATGTAAAGAACCCTTCTTCTTCAGGTACTTGAATGATATAGGAGCTGGAGAGAAAGGGACCAAGCTAAGTCTTGCGATGATGTTGGAGTTTAATTGTTTTATCTGTACATTGGTTTTTGTGTTTTATTTCAAGCGTTGTGAATTGTTTGGATGATTTCCTAGACACATGTGACATGCATCATTTATATAAGATCTAGTTGTTTTATAATGATCATTCTTCTGCTATTTACTCCTATTGTATGGTATTACTACTTCCGTTGTTGTTTAATATTTATCTTCATCTATATATACTTTTCCAATGAGGTCATAGTTTCCCCAATATTACACCTTAGCCCTCACTTCTACTCAGAAGCCTCTATCATTTGTGGAAACACACTTGAGGCTATGTGACCAACTGGGTTCGGGGCACCATTGTGCGGCACCTAGATCTTGGATGTTTTACTACACTACAAGCGACTGTTTAACCTTAAAACCTGGGTAAATTGGGTCGATACCAATAATTCCATTAAAATACTTGGTTTTAAGACATTGATTAATATATTGACCTTAATATTAGGTTGAATGATAATACTAGAATCAAACCTTGCATGTCTTGTAAAATTATCCTCATAGGTACCAATAAATTCCACATACCTTTTATTTATCTCAAGGAACTCATTATCCATCTTCATACGAAGAACATAGGGAAAGTACTTATTGAAGAATAATATCTAGAAATCTTCACATTCCATGGATTAAATTTCATCATGAAACCTCATATTATTAATTATATTCCACACTGGTCTACTTCACATTCTAAAAAATAAATTTCCAAAGTGAATTTTTCATGTTCTAAATAGTGAAGAATGAAAGATATATTTTCAGCAGTACTGATCTAGTGTTTAGAAACAAGTGGATCAAGAGACCCACTAAAATAAGGTGGACTTGGCCTCATAAATGAATCAACAAAATTTTCTTCCCTCCTTAGCTAAATTGTATGTTTAACATGATTCATATATTGGGAATGTTGTGTGATCATATCCATAGAGTTCTTTATTATGGCTCCCATAGAATTCGAATTCCCAAGAGGAAAATCATTTCATTTCACTTAACACTCAAGAATTAACATATTTCCTTCGGGTTCCAAACATAGACTAAAACTAAAAAACATTTATTAAGAAACAATACTCATTGTTGGAAACTACATAATTATGAAAAACAACTTATAAGATGTCTATGTTATGACAACTTCTTTAAATGTTGACACTTTAGGTTTATCCAAGGTTATTAATATCAAACTTATATTTAAATCCTTCATGATGGTTTACAAAGAGTTTATGAATTCCCAAATAATATCACCTAGGAGTGTCAAACCAGGTGTCTAGTAAGGCCCATTGTGTTGTACTAGTTTCTGATCGAGTTTAGCTCAATACAGTGTTTTGAGGTTGTTTCCGCTAGGTACATATGTGCCAAAACCATATCCACTTGTAGTATCCATACAATAATTTATTTATAAGAAACTAATAACTATATATGTTACCAAAATTCTAGTACAATTTCATATACATTGACTTTTCCATAGACTTATCCTTATACATGTCCTTAGGGATCTCACTAAGTTTTTCTCATCCTTATTTTAAAAGGTTAACTTAACCCTCACTCTGATACCAACTGTAGTGACCTCAGATTTCATACATGGACATTAGATCATTTTCTTAAAACATTTGAAACATTACACACTCACACGCTCAAAGACCATGTTAGTTTAGTGCCTCTAGAAACATAGAAACATAAACACTGGTCCATAAGTGAACTACATTATCACCGACTAGGTTCTCCATGACTAGAAACCTTCCTAGCCACAACATATATAATATATATATTTATAACAAGGGTAAAGGAAACATAAGAAAGGGTGATCTTAAATGACTAGTAAGGGTATACAAGGGGTATATTTAAGCATAATCATGTGAATAAGGGTTTTAGATCATTATCACAATATTAGAAAATTATACCCTGCATACCAAAGATCAAAATCAAGAGTCATGGTATAAAGATTCGATGTTCATAATACATGAATCATAAGGGAATCAATATCATAAGACATTAAATAATAATATGGTAATATGATATGGAATTATGGAAAACACATAAACATATAAAATTATTTCTATAGTAGTAAAGTCTCACCACCAAGGCTATCTTAGTGGAATGGGTTCACTCCCCAAACTATCTTAGTAATCAGGGTTCACTCCTATGACCATCTTATTAGTCATATTTATTTAATAAAATAAGTTCAATTCCTATTCCTTCAATGTCTATCTTATGAGATATAAAAATTAACTCAATGAATTAAAGAGAGATATAAGTTCCGCTTGTCACATAATGAAATCATACATACATGTGCCATAAGATAATAAAAAAATCTTTATATCATGACCCATAAAATGAGATGTGTATAATAAACATTAGAAATATCATATCATAACACATGATATTAAAAGGGTATCTTCTGTGTTTCATCATATATTAGCCTATAGAAAATAGATAGGTTTAATGATCATCTTACCACAGAACAACCCATGAGAAGAGTCAGGTTTCATTAGAATATAACATGTGGGAGATAAAAGTTTTCTTAAACATCACTAAAAAACCATTCAGAGAACGAATATGAATGGTAACCTTGGATAATATGGCCAGAAAGTATTGAGTAACACCAATAGATCTCATACTTGAAGGTGAACAATTTTGAAGGATACTTTAAAACATTTCTTTAGTAAAACACCCTTTCCTCTTTGATAAATGATTTTTAAAACATAAAAAACTTTTGAAAAGAATTCTTTGAAAACTACTTTAAAAAAATTAATATCCAGAATATATGGAAAAATAATTTCTTAAAAATAACCTTGTTAAAATAAAAAAATAAGCTTCAAAAAAATTATTTTCGTGATGGTGGTTAAATATGTACATGACATACATGTTAAATTAAAATTTCTTTTGCACTATAAAATGTTTTCAAATGTGCGTTGATCGAAAAATGATAAGAAGATTCCTTTGAAAAAACATTTTGTATAGGAAGAAATAGGTAAAAATTTCTTTAATAAATCATTTTTAAAAGGTAAAAAACACTTTTGGAAATATTTTTAGAAAAAATTATTTTGAATGAAATCATGTTTCTGACGAAAAAGAATAATAAAGTCGTATTTTCATTCAAAAAATCTTTATTATCTAAAGTACAAATTATTGGTAAAATGGTACAATTACATGGATATATCAGGATTAAATATAAGAAAATAAAATTCATGACTTTTCTTAAGATATGGATCATAATATTTCATCAATGGAATCATAATCATAAGCAATCCTAATAAATGACGAGATTTTAGAATAAACTCTTACTTATTTGGTAACTTTGAATCAGAATACCAATGAAAAAATAACATTACATGAGGATTAAAATATCATGAAAATGTGTATATACATGGAATAACATTTCAATTATGTAGTTTATACACCTTGTAAATGAATATAGGTGCATAACATTATATCTGTCTCAAAAAAAAATTGAGACAAAATTCCCTTACTAATTTTGTAATTTTTGAACCATTAAACTCATGAAAGAGAGATAATAAAATGGATATGAAAATTCCAATAATTTTTTTTAATCATCATAAAAAATTAATGGGCATTTTATACACCACATAGAATAAAGAGATAGACATATAGAATGTGTCTCACAAAAGTAAAAAAATGAGATGGGAATCCCTTATTACTTGAGTAACCATTGAATCATGAGATCCGTGAAAGAATAAGATCAATTGAAACTTTTAATATAATGAAAAAAATTAAATTTATGACATATCTTTTCATTTGAAAATACTTACACCATTTATAAGATAGAAGTGTTGGATATGGCATAAGTCCCGAAGAAATAAAAGTGAGACTAGAAATCCCCTTCCCTTAAGTCTTGACACTCATCATACTCATTCAAAACTCATGTATAATAAATATAAATTAATTATAAATATATAACATAAATATATTATTATATAAAATACAATATATGATTACTTATCACTGTATATTACTCTTCTTTTTAACAATTCTTTATTAAAGTTGTGTTTTGGGTAATAACCACATTGTTTTTCATACATGTTTTAACTTTTTATTTTTGGTACAATTACTTAGTTCATGATTTAATCATCTCTAAAATGATAAAAATGATAAAAATATTATATATATTCATTATAAAAGTATTTATAATAATCTATAAAACATAAAAGTAGGAAATGAAATACACCGTTCATGGAGATGATATGCCATACGTACGCATGAATGTTGTTTTGATTATCTTTTTAGATTAAAAAAATTATCTGATATAATATGATTCTAGAATCTTTTTTATGTCATATATATCACATAGTTTTATTAAAAAAATCTTTATTACTTTTCAAGTAAAGCGTGAACATATCTCATCGCTTTGCGAGATGGTAGTTCGTTGTACACATGAACAATGTTATCATATTCCCACCAAAATGAAAGCATGAGGTTTTGTATGATATAAAAATTATGGAATTATAATAAAATCATAAAAATAATAAATATCATATATAAACTATAAATACATCATTATTCCCAACCTTGAAACGTGGTAATGGAAGAACCAATGATATTGGTTTGTGAGGCGGTAGTCCTCCGTACACACAAACAATGACTGCATATCACATTTGATAGAAGTGTGTAATGTTTTAGGTCAAAAACATAACAAAATAAAATCTCAGTACATTTAGTATACTGATTTTATTATATAATAATGATATAAAAAGAAATTAATAGGTTTTAGGAATAAATAAAACAAAAACATTTATTGATGAACATTACCACTTCTTCAGGTATCTCATTTTGATTTTCATCAAAGTAATTTCATGGATATATTTATTTAAAAAACGAGGATTATAGGATGAATTGAGGGAATTTTGGGGTTTATTTTGGTATGTTTTGTATAAGAAAAAAGGATTTTGAGGTGTGAAGAGAAGGAAAGGGGTGACAACCTTTTATAAGGGAGGAGAGTGGCAAACTAGTAAATATCAAAAAGGTAAACACTATCGGGAGGTCTCACTTACATAATGTGCTCCAAATAATGATTTTTGTTTAGAGAAAACTGGGGTAGGGTTTAAATATATCCATTCAATGGGATTTGGACATGTTTAGGGTCGTTTTTACACCTTTTGTTTTATCTTTAACCACTAAGGAATCTTGTTTTTTTTCTTTAATCAGTGTAATTAATTTTACTTTCATTCACTAATAACTTTGGTAAAAGATTATGTTGAAATTTTTATGCATTTTAAATTGATATTATCATAAATATGGAATCCGTTTTTCTAAATTTCAATCACATAAGTGACAGAAATTATTTTAAAATTAATCCCGTCGACGGGATGATATGACAGGTTTTTGAAGTGAAAAAGTTTGAATGTTTGAACTATTTTTATAATCAATTTGAATATGAAATTTTTTGAAATAAAATAAAATGGATTTTTTAATTTATAATATAAGTAATTATAATTTAAAAAACAAATTAAAATATAATTTAAATATATAAACAAATTAGATGAAATGGCAGTTTTCAATAAGAATTCTGTATTTTTTACTATTCATCCAAAATGAAATAGTTCATAAAAATCCAAAAAATTTAAACTAAGATAATTTGGACCTTATGAATTCAAAAAATGAAGTTTATTTTAACAAAATTAATTTCTAAAAGTGTAAAAAGTCAATTTTATTGTTTTTCATAGAAGGACATAAAAAGTAGTTTTTTTGGGAAAATAGAATTTTCAAATCATATAGACTTTACTGAAAATTATGTATTTGATTATCAATATTTTTTAATTATATAAAATAATTATATTTAGAAAGTATTTATTACTATTTAAAATACTAATTTTAATTCCTAGGTTAAAATGGACACATTTAAATTACTATATTAATAATATATTATTATTTTGTTAAAGCTCTTTATCGTGTGCAACACAAGCCGTGCCGGTGTTGCATGTATCACAAGAATAAATTCATGTGGAGTATAAAAAATCATAACTTAGTGAGTGTTCATATGTAATAAATAAAATCTATTTAATTTATTTAGAAAATAAATGTTCATAAATACTCAGGGTGTCACAAGTGTCTACCTCTAGTAGAATTTTCATATGATAATAGTTTCTATTTGACCATCTAGATGGAACTATACGAAGAATTGTATGGAAAGAGGTTTTTTACTCTATCCTATTGGAAATATTTTGTATAAATATATATAGTTCTATAAAATATTTTATGGGAGAAAACTATTAAATTACAAACTATTCAGGATCACATTAAAGTATCCCAAAGAAAATAAAAGAGCTATATTGATAATCAGAGGAAAGACAAGGAATTTCAAGTTAGTGATCAAATATAATTGAAGGTTTCAGCCAGGAAGTTAGTTTTAATATTTTTAAAAAAGGGTAATTTAATCCATAGATACATTCGACCTTTTAAAATATTGTAAAATATTGATGTTGTATCTTGCCGATTGGCTATGCCACCAAACCTTTCTAAATTACATAACATATTCCATGTTATATTTATGAGGAAATACATGTGAAATACAATTCATGTGATCACATATTATAGAATAAATTTAGATCCTGACTTATCGTGTAATGAGGATCTAGTCAAAATTCATTACATGAGAGTGCAAGTATATTGTAATCAAGATAACTCATTCGGTGAAAGTCCTTTAGAGAAATCACAAATTTGAAGAGGCAAACATAGAGCCTGAAGAATCTATAAAGAAATATTATCCACATTTTTTCAATAGATAATATATATACTCCCATTTTGAGGATTAAATTGATGAATGTGAGAGAATGTAAATCATAAGACTATACTGAAGCAGGTAAACACCATATCCTAAACTATCACATAATATACTATTTAATGATCCTTTATTTAATAATTTATTTAAAAATTAAATTTTAAAATTTTAAATTAACCAAAATAATTTCATTGTTGAATTCATCCTATTAAAATTAGTATGAATTTTTTTAGCTTTTTATGAAAAGGTTGGTTTTTAGTCAAAAATTGTGGTTTTCACAAAACATATAATTTTTATGACATTAAAATTATATAAGACTGACCTAAAAGTTCAAAAAACCTTTTAATTAATGAAATACTAATTTAAGGAACCTAATTATATATTTAAAATTATTCCTTGACCTTATAAAACATATCGAGAACATTTTTATAAATAATGAAAATGATACTTTAATATGAAAACAATTATTTGTTCTTTGTTGAATCAATTATTATTAAAGAAAATTCAGTTTTATATTGGCTTAAAATCGTCATATCCTTTCTTTATTTTATTATAAAAGAAAATATCTTATTAAAATCAGTATCCAAAATAATTTAAAATATATTTAAATTTAAATCATCAAAATTTTATTTCTCTAAAAACCATTTTTACGTGATTATGTGTATTTATTTTATTATTTACATTTCACTCCATTAGAAATTTTATTTGATAAAATTATATTTATATTTGAAATTATAATTATCAAATTAGAATTAATGTTCATCCTTAGACTTTTTCATTAAAATTAATCACTAAGGTTAGATATTAATAACCAAGCTAAAAGTAAAATAGGGTAAAAGATAAAAGTTAAAATAGAAAAACCCTAAATCACTGAAAATCGTCTCAAAATTGAGTGTTTGAGGTTATTTTTGCCAAAAAATTATTTTTTATCTCTTATTGTTTCTATTTTTGGCCTTTTACATGTATATAGTTACTTTATATTACTGAAAATGAAATGGTTACTCTCAAAACTACCCTTCCGTCCAATTACAAAAGGGTAACATCACCACCACATAAACTTTCACTTATATTTCAGGTTACCACTCAAAACTATGCCATTTTAGTCTTATTATAACCATATCCCATGAAAATAATCCCATTTTCACTCATAGTTGTCCTAATCCCTTCAAATTCATGGATTCTTCTAGGGAACATTGAAGTCCCCAACATGAGTTTTATCAACTATGTCATTTCCTTCTTAATTATATTCATTATAATTTATTATAGACACAATAATATAATGAAATTTTCATCATTTATATACTTTAATTTTACTATATTAAGGTTATTATCAATATTTATTCATATACCCCATACATTAAGAAAACAAATCGTTGTTTTTTGCATTGGGCAGACTACCACCTCCATGATCTAACATGTTTCATTTTACTTCATCACCGAATATGCTGGAATATAAGGATGGTATTAAAAAATAAATATGATTTTTATTATATCATAAATGTTTTTATATCAAAATTTTGAAACTATTAATGATATTATCAATAAATGATCATTGTTAATTTAATCATTTAAATTTAGCTTACTATGAGGATAACCATTTATTAAAGTTGTGTAATATTTTAATAAAAAAAATTTCTTCTTATAATTAATAATAATTATGATTTATCACACTAATAAACACTTTATAATACAATTTTTCTTCTGGTAGAGTGATATTACAATAAACCACCTCATAATCATTCATTAAATCAGGATATGTTCTTGTTTGGGTTGATTTAACCACATAATTAAAAAAATACTATGAATTTGAATCAGTATTGAATAAAGGAACATAATTAATATAATAATATTATATATAAGTGTGAATAGAGGATTTTTTAGTTTTGGAAATTTGATATCAATATTTAATTCATTAATTAAGAAAATAAACTGTAGTCATCGAGAGTTTATGAAACTTGATTTTTATCAATTTCACCTTCAAGGATAAAGAAAGAACAGTAATTAAAGGGATTCAAAACATCATAAATTATTATAATTAATCTATATAAGTAAATATAATTTCCTATTAACGATGAAATTTTAAATAATAAATAATACAGAAACCACAATTACGAAACTAGTGTAAACAATCATAATTATAAACACTCGATGTGGAAGATTGGGAGATTTCATGTAAAAATGAATATTAATAAATATTATAAATGAAAATGGATATAATAATGGTTCTTAATTAAGTTATTAAGAGAGATATGTTTATGATATACATGGTTAAATTACATTCGTATAAGTTAGGACAAGAGGTAAAGGTCTTCCATCTCAAATACCTCTCTATGAGGCATGTTTTTTATTATGAACCACACTTATTTTATGTGGTGTATATATAATACCTATTTAAGATATTTTATTATAAAATTACTTTATTTACAGAATTTCAAGATAAATTTTAATCCCTATCTTTCAAGAGGTTATGATTGATTTGAAACCCAAGCCTTAGGTGGAGGTTTCTCTCTCAATTTTTAATGTTTGGTACCCATGTTCGATTCAGCACCAATTTATTTGTGTGTGGTTCATACATTTACATTGAATATTTTTTCCATATTATTCTTGAAATTTAATGGATTTATATTTTTATATTGTGATCCCTCCTTCATGATATTTTTATTCAAGAGTTACCAAAATCATTGTAAAGATCAATCTTTTCCATAGTGGAAAGACCTTCATATGTTTTAGGAAAGTGAAAGTGTGTATTATTTCCTAGAAAATAATTTCATGGATGGATACTAGTAAGTGGATGTGGTTCTGGAATAGATTCACATTGGGGTAATCACCCACAGAAGGGTTGGTTGAGCACTGAGAGAATTATCTGTCTGATGCACGATGAATGGGTCTAAGACTACATGCTTTACAAGACACTCCTAATGGTTATGCTTTGATATTTTAAAATAATCATAATAAACCGTGATGAGGGATGTTTCCTACCATTTCCTTGACCTCCTACCAATGTATACTATTAAACATAATTATTATCTTCCATGGATAACCCAACACATTTAATTTACCCTCACACCTATATATATTTGACATGGGTACAACTTGTTACATTGATGAAACCCCATAGCTTCCAAGTTGATTAAAGGTTTTTTTTCATGGAAATCCACATTATTTTATTGATTTAGGTAGTATTTGATGTCTATATTTTCAATATATGGATAGCCATGTTTTTTCAGCAAAAGTTTCCCCAAGGAATGGTTTGAATGGCCTTTAGGACTGTTATGGTGAATGCATTAGACTTAATAAGGTTAAGGGTGGGAGAAAGAATTACATAGTCCCTTGAGGCATTGAGAATTATCATTAAATAAAACATGTTGGTTTTGGTGTATGCTTATTCAAATAAAAATAAGTGTCTTGGCACAAGGAATTGGTAGCATGTTTGTGATTCTCATCATTATACATTCCATCAGTATGTGATCAATGATTATTGTTATCCATTTTCTCATTTATTATCATGGATAAAATATTCCCTTAGTTTTCAATTGATTTTGGTTTCATGTTGTTCATTTATTCATTCCATATCACTTTTTCCCAGGTTTATGTTGGGAAATATCCCCATGTATGCTATAACTTATTGAGCATCAGATCTCTCCTTTATTTTCTTTCCTTTATCTAGGAAACATAGAGGAGGAATATGTGTAATTTTTAGGGATATTATGGAAGGGATAATCATGTTCGAAAAATATGTTAATTATTTATCTTATGTTTTGAAATGTAATGTACATAGGTATATACTCTTCTAATGTAGGACCCTAGAGAACCCTAAGAGGGGATGGGTGAATCAGGGTGTCAACGTCTTCTTTTAAAGTTATAGGTTTATTTCCCATGTTCATAAGATCTTGTAAAACCTATATGATGCAATATTTCAGTTATAAAACATTCATATATAGAGTGAAAACATATCAATCTTACTTGGTTCACCGCTAAGGGATAGTCCAAGGAGAATAAACTAAGAGTGTGTCAATCTTATCTAAATCAACTTAGCTTCACTAGTTATTGTAGAGTGTAGAAGATCAGACATAGTCAATCTATTCCAAGAAAACCAAATTTATAATAATTTTAGGGATATCACACTGCCTCCCCCAAAACACTTCCACCAAACCCCCGTAACTCATTTCCTTGGTTGAATTCTTAATAATTTTAATTATGGGAAGGTTACCTTCATAGATTGATAATTTAAGTCATTTTTCCTAATAAGCAAGAGATGCTTCTTGAACAATAGTCTTGAGTTGATGCACCTGAATAAACTGTTCATTTAATCTAGATGTTCAACACTAAAATTCTTGAAGCTCCCAGCCTTCAAACCCCCCCATTATGTTTCAATGAGATTACAATGTTTATGGACCCACACAACTTCTTGAGTCTCCCAACCATTGTGAATCTCACAGCCTTTGTGGAACACTAAGTCTGTATAAAACTCACTGTATTTATGAAACTCCATTTTATGAAAATCCTTAGCATCAGTTTAGACATAAAAATTCCTTTCACAATGATCAATATCAAAAAGTATTACTTATTTCAGAAGATCCCTACCTTAATGAATTCAGATCGATTCATCATTTTCTCAAATTCTCTTCATGTTTTCAAATTAGGGGTGGCTACCTATTTATAGTATTTTCCTTTCTCAAAGTTCTCAAGATCCCAACGGCCTTTTCATGATCCTCTTATATCATGTTCACAAATTTCTTATATTCACATTGTTCTAGTTAAAATTTCCCCTTTCGTGAAGCTTCCTATAGTCACGTAGAATACAATATTTCCATCGCAAGTTCCTGATTCTCCACACCTTCATAAAAACCAACCTTCATGACATAAAATTCTTTCAAGAATATCCATACCATCGTGAAACTATGGTATTCCCTAAAAATATTCCTTTACCATATGATTGAAGAGACAATACTATAAATAAATGTTTCTTGAAGCTGACCCTTTCTCATAATTTTCAGAACCAATCATTTGGAAAACACTAGGAAACAACTCCACCTTCATCATTGAATCCATATGCACCATAAAATCACTTTTCCTACAAACCCCTGATAAATCCTAGTTTGGATTGACAATAAACTCAAAATAAAATTTGTTTCTAGATTCATGAAATTCCTTGGTTCTAACATAGAAGACTACTAAATTGTTTAACATTTATATAACACTATTTAATTTGTACCAACAATATAATATAACTAGGAACTCCAATTATATGATTTCTAAGATTATACAAGATAGGTATGGTTTTATTTTCACTAATTCAAGTGACACATGGATTATTGGTCTCTTATTAAAGGAATTACCCCAAAAAGGGGTGGGGTTGAATCATGGTAGCATAAATTCTAACCATCAAATACCTTGATCACGATCGTGTTCTCTCAATGTGAGGAACAATCCTTTCCCCCTTACTTTCTTTTGATAATAAATGATATAAATAAATGGAATGAATAGAATTTTAATCAGTTCAACCTAACTAGGATAGTCTAAGGATAATGAAATCAATGATGTGTCGATGAACTAAAACAATACAGTGCACTACTTTATTTAGTTCATATAATAGAGCGGTATCACTGAACCTATAAAATCACTGTATAAATAATAGGAGTAATATAACTACCTCTTGATAAAGATATGAACTCACGATTCCATTTTTGACCTCTATGTTGTTCTTCACAAGATTAATAACTGAAAATTTTATTTAACATGGTATGTTCTTTCTCAATATTATACATTATCACGGGTGATCATGTATGCAGAATTCGGTGGAAATAACTCATCCTACAACATCCAGTCTTTACATGTTAACATGATCCAGAGTTTCCTCATCACCAAAGGGTTGAACTCATGACACACCTCAAAGTACAGATATGGTGCCAGCCTCTATAAGTACATGAACTACCTTGTGAATTGATGAGTATTGTATGGATTAAAAACTGACACAAAGTCAAATCTGTCTACAAGTACCCACCTAAAAGTCTAGATTTTATGATCTCTATTAGTCAATTCTTTCACCATCATTTGTTACCACCCCGGTCGACAGAGAAAATAGATGAAAAATGAAGTGTTTTTCTAATCTGAGTTTTCTAGTAATTCCACCGAACCCAACCTAAATGGGTGCCTTCACATGATATTCATATTCTTCAGCTGGATGTTTTTCATAGGATGTGAAATGGGGTTTCGGTATTCATAACCTCCCATGTATGTGACCATCCACCAATATAGGAAGTGGTGTGTCCCACACACATGTAATGGCCTCTTCTCTTCACTGATGTGTTGAAGTACTTTTTATAGCTTCACCATCACTAGGATTCCAATATTGATAGGCTGCCCTATCGCTAGAATCACTACCATTATGAAATTTCTTGGTCACACCCCAAAGAGGACCTCCCTCACTGGGATCATCCATCTGTAAAATGAACATTGTGATAAATTCCACCATCCCAAATATGGGATGAGCCTCAGTATTCATGTTGTATCCCCATAGATTCCATTGGATCCCTTCCATTATTTTATAGTAGGATCCCCATTTCAATATTTATAGGTACACTTCTTTCCTGAGCTTCATGATGGCCTTCGCGTTTGCGATCATCATGAGAAGACATCATGAGTTGGCATCACAAATTCTCTTTTCTGAAAGGGATCATATTATCAATATTTAGAAATTATTTTTTAGAATATGACCCTTCTACCTTCATCATCTTCTCTCTTTTCGAGGGGGTTATTTTTTTATCACATAAATACATGCCATAGTAATAGAGTAATAGTACACGACCATTATAGCGTAAATATGATGCCAAAAATGGCCCAAAACCCCAAAAGGTCCTTCTTTGAAAATATCTATTTCTTCATGAATGGATAGAGAGTGTAGATCTCACTTCAAATGAATCCCATTTGTGGATGTGTAAAGACATATGGAGTCCCCCAGTGAGTCTGATGGTTCTTCTCAACCGCCTAAGATCGAACGGTGTCCCTTCACGAGTTCTATGAGGAAACACCCATTCACGAAGCCCACAATTTCTTCATGAACTGATTCAAATCTTTTTGAATATCCTTTCCTATAAATATCCACCCCATTGAAACCCTTGGAGAATGGTGACCCAACCTTTCTACTTCTAATGTATTCTCAATTCTCGAAGCATTTGAGTATCCAAAACCAGACTGAAAAAGATTCTTCCAAGGTACTCGAGCTTCACGAAATCCACTTCCTTATGTTCCTGAATACCTTCACCTAAGGTGGGTATTTCTTTCATTAAGGCCTATTCCATTCATGGAGTAATAATTCCCTTAGGTGTACATGAGGATTCATGAAGCATTAAGACAACATGAAGAACACTTTTCCCAAACCAAGACTTCATCCAGAGGGAGGGTCACCATATTTCATGAAACGTATTCCTTCACGACACCCCTAACTATCACAAAGCAGCTAAGATTTCTGAATCACCCATCTATGAGGTCCTTTTCTTTGTGAAGCCCATATCTTAGGCCTCTCCATTCTTCCTACCTTCTATTGACACTTCTTCATGAAGGTTGATTGTCCAAGGCCCCCACACCCATCTACGATTGGTCCAGATGCACTTAAAATCCTCATATGACTTGTGATCCCCATTCCTATGGCCCACTCCACTTCAAGTGTGATATAAGATTCCCATTTACCTTTTTTATTCTCAGTATAGTTATTCCAACACCTTTTTCTTTTCAGTATATGCATGATAACGTGTACCATAGGATTAACCACTCCTCCACATCATTAAAACCAGGTATTGAAATATTCATGTCTCTCATAAAGTCATATGATATATGATTATATAATCCTGAGGGGTGAGGAGTGAGACACTATTTCTATGATGCATGATTTAAAACTATCTAGCAGCAATGCCCTGAGCACATGATGTTAAAATATAGTCGTACCCCATGCAATGCACATAGGATTACCCATATAGGATCATCATGGGTTTCCACCTTCTCACCCATCATGGGATTAAACTCCCATGCCTGGGAATATTTTACATGTAAAATCCAGAGAACCTATTCCACAAGCATATGATTCTCTATGTGCAACTCATAAAAAATGAGATCTTCCTCATAAGAAAATAGATCCATGTCACATGGAGTGAAATCCTTCTAAGGAAGATTCGACGCGTAAATGCCACACCATATCTTATTGGAACATCATTCCTTAAATGATCATCAAGTCTAGTAATTACTCTTGTTTCTCATATTGATTATGACTCACACAAGCTTATAGACTATTTGCGAAAATGAAACCCATTAACATCAACCTATAGTTATCCCTCTTGGAGTAGCCCCCTTCATTCACCTTCTAAGGGTATTTTCCATGCGTAATCCCAATAACATGTTTTATCTACATGCATACTTCTTAGGTTTAAGTGCCCCATAATGTCCTATTATCTAGATAGATTTCTTGTATAAGACCCAACCAGATGGGCCTCTTTGGGCATAAGAATCTATATTTGTTTTTTGAACTATGTAGGATTTGATTCCCAACTAACTGGGATACATAGGTAGCATCTATGAGGTAAAAATCCACCATTCCCTCCACTCCACTCATTCCACCCAAAAAAAAACAATCTACCCACACCAAAATTTATTTTATTTGGGACACCATGTCTTGGTAAGATTATTCCACCCATTGGTCCAACTCAATGTGTAAGGCACAAACAATCCCACCAAATGAAATACTCTTTTGAAAGGAAACTTTAACGCACAATCCCCACACCATCTCTCATCGACACACCCTTTTCAATGTAAGAATCCTCAAAACATGATGTTAAACTACATAGACCATCCATGTCACAGGACCTTAAACTATGACATCGAAATACATGGGTTTTGATCCACATCTTCTATGAAGGGTACATAGGATGGCTCTCTATGGTTCAATCCCAATAAAAAATAATTCTTGGTGCCCCCTTTGAGGGGTGTACCTTCTTGGTCCACCTTTATGGGTTTTCCAACCATCATTTTTTATGTGACATCTTCCCATTATGGGACACACCCCCTGAATCTGGCTCCATATGGTGTTTTGATCCATCTTCTGATAAACTATTTAGGTCACCTCTCCTAGGGAAGCAACTATTAAATATGACTCTATGGTGCATTATGACCGGACTCATTCTACCTATGCAAGATTTTAAACTCGTGACCCATCTCATATTCCTACCTCATTCCAAACATGGGATGCTTGAGGTGAAATCTATAAAAGATATAAACCTATGGAGCTAGCTAATTCATGATTAACATTAGGTATCTGAGGTGAAAGACTTGGAAGATTTTCCTTTTGCATCAAATACATTGTGATCGACATGAGATTTTTTGGGTTCCATGCTTAAATATGAATCCATGTGATTCCCTCTTATGAGGAAGAATACTTGTTACAAATTTTCCAAGATCCGAGACATTCCAACGATGCCTGACGTGAATTCTCACCTGACTAAAGGTTTCTAACATATCAATAACCATTGTAATGTCTTCACAGAAGCAGTGTAATTAACTGGGAAGGACCACATACCATGTTTGAGAATCATTATCCAGCATAAAGTATTCAGGTCTTATAGAGGTAGAAGAAGTCTCTCCTAAGGAAACATATCCCTATGGTTGATAGGACTATTAAGGGAGACGTATGAAGAAAAAAACAAGGCATATTATGTATATTCAAGAAAAGATGTGCTTGATAATCTGACATTCTATTATTTTTGTGAAGAGGAAGCTTATGATTATTCATATTTTCTAGACATAAAGTCTGATTTGGGTGAGGCAGTTTCTTGGGTAAGGAAGGAGCATTTCGTGTCATGATCACTCAAGAATGGGGAGAAATGTTTCCCACAGAGGTTTGACCCATATACAGGGAATGTGATTTTTTAAAATTGTGAAGAGGTTTGAGATATAACTAATGAGTGTCACTATATATCCTATCAAATCAAGAATCGAGGCACACATAGTATTGGGATAGATTCCACCCAATAATTGATTTTTTGTGTGTAGAAGGGGTATTTGTCTGTGAATACAGGCTCAAAAAAAGTGAGAATGCATACTAGACCCTATTATATAGATTTGGATCATTCAGAGAATAGTGGAGGATTTTTCGTATTATATCTAGAACATGATATATGATCTAGGTTTCACTAGTTATCTCATCCAAGTGAGAATCAAGCCATAAGTAGTTTCTGGAAAGAGGGGTAGTAGGAGACCTACAATCATTATAGTGGACCTCTCAGGTGAGGTCTACAGAAACACACAATTTAGCATCATGAAAGAGGCATGAACCATGGAATTTAACATCATATGGTAATGAAATTTGGTGTATCTTTTGAGGTCTGTAATCCATTACCATGTTAACCTTGATGTGAACTGATTCATCATGATCATGATGGAAAGACTTTACAAGAACTATTAATCACATGTGAACTATGTTCTGTGTAATAAATAAAGAGGGTAAAATGTTCCTTTCACCGTAAAAAGGTCATTATAAGGATATACATGGATATTTAATTGTGTGGTTTCTAGAATAAGATGTAGGATTTGAGCTTCATTACATATCTCCTAGGGGTGAGAATCAATCCATATGTTATTATAGGAAGCTATAGAGGTTAACATATTATTCAAAGGATGAAGGTTACATGATTTCATGGAAATAATGAGTGATAAAAGTACTACGAAGCCATAAAATTTCTAACCTAATTTAGATGTAAGGAAGGAAATTGTAAACCAAGATACTATGTACTCTTGGACGAATAGAAATGATATGGAGAAAGTATAGATGGGTTGATCATGGACCATGTTTGAAAAGAATTTCCTGACATGATTTTATCAAGGACATTAGAGATAGAAGAGGTATATCCTGAGGATGATGGTGCATCTGGTTGAAAACCTTTTTTAGGGAGACTTATAAAGATCCAAACTAGGGTATATTATGCATAGTCAAGGAAAGTATATCTTTAAGAATTTGATACTCTAATACCAATTTTTGAGGAAAATTCATAGATATCTGAATTCACCCAATAAAAGGAGGATAATTTATGGAATGAATGTGTTCGAGTAAAATGTAATCATTTGAACTAGAATTGTCCATAGAGTATGGAGTCTTCTGTAAAGATATTTTTCTATATTCAGAAGAGATGGAATTTTTATTTACCTCATGGTTGGGCCCAGGTTGTTTATTCTATGTTTCACTACTTATCCCACTAAGATGGGAATCAAGACATACGTAGTTATAGAATGGAGGTGTGGTAGGAGACCAACACCAAATATTTTGATCTTCTTGAGCATGTATTGAAATGTTATTCATTTTTACATCATTCAGCAAGGATGTGAACTATGTAGGTTTACATCATGAAGCAAGGACATGGTTATATAGTTTAAAGTCTTGTGAAAATAAAATTAGGCTATGTATTTTAGAGTATTACAACTCAGGATATGATGTATTTTAGTTTTTAGTTGTACAAATTGAACCATCATTGTGACTTTTATGGTATTTCATCTAGGAAAAAAATCCATGAAATTATTTTCATGTAATTAGTTTGATATTTCATGACTTTTAAAGTTACGTGATAATGACCAACTACATATTTTAACATCATGAAATAAATATGTATGGTGTCACACTATCACAAAAATTATTTCTTTATAAAAGTTTAATTGGTAGGGTTCTTAGTCTGTTCCCCATCCAATGTGATGAATGAGTAAGATCCATTGAGATAGATTTTATGTGTTATGTAAGGTACTTCCCGATTTAGTTCAAGATTTTGGAGTTTATTCGTTGGTGTCATTGGAGTATTCAAAGTCAAAACCAACTGTCCTTCGAGGAACAAATGGAGATGATGTTTCTTGATGAAGGCCCATGCTATCTGGTTCTAGTATATTTCCAATGATATAGGGTATGCATCATTTTCTCATCATGTTTCTCTAACTCATAAAATTGCTTCTATGATTATTAATCATCTAAGAGTTTCTCAAATGTTTTTATTTTGAGTTAGGGTAATTGGACCTCAATGGGAAACACAACCACTATTTCATAAACAATCATATATGGGTTTTCCATAGTAGTAGCATAGGTTGTGGTTCGATAAGACCACAAAGAATATAAGAGGTTATTGTGCCAAGATTTATTTTCTCTACCCCCATTCTCTATAGAATATTTGATAGACTTTTATTTAAATCCTTTATTAATCCATTTTATGTTTCATGATAGTGAGATGAATTGTTGGTTTTGTTGTTGTACTTCTGGTATAATTTCTTCAATTCATAAAGATAAAAGTTGGTGTCATTATCCTTTAGTATTCTGTGAGGGACACCAAATCTAGTGATTATGTATAACTTCATAAAATTGAGAATAATTTTGTATCTGAATTATTTAATAGGAATCACCTTGGACTATTTATTTAATAAGTCATTATCAGTTGGAATATATATGAACTGGTTAGCCATAGATGGATGGTACAAACCAACAACATCCATTCCCCCAATAAGTAATGGTGAAGAGTATTTAGATGTCTAAAACAAATCTAGGGTATGTTGGATGAATTGGAATTCAAATTTAAATAATGAAACTTTTTGACATATTTTGCGAAATCCAAAATCATTAAAGGCTAGAAAAACTCAAGTGTCGAAATTTGTTGAGAAATCATAGTTTTAACTATTGGGAACCATATGTTCCAGCATAAACTTGATCCATGGTTGTATCCATCTCCTCCAATCCAAAATATCTAGGGAGAATTCCATCAAAAATTATCTTATAAAGAACCCTCTAATGAATCGAGTTATCGTTGAGAGTGAAATTGACCACAAGTTGTTAGATTTATGATTTTACAGAATTTGTTTAAAAAAAGGGACCCATTATGGAGGTATTTCAGGATGGGTGTCATCAACCTTCTTACAACATTATATAGTCCAGGGTTAGAATTGATCTCGTTGATATCTTCTATTCCACTTTGAACAAACAGTGAGACTATTCTATGATCGGAATTGTTAATGAATATTTCATTCTTATTTGGATATTCCAATGTTGTGAAAAAGTTTCTAATGCATCATCCTGAGCATTTTGTGACTGTGGGACATGAGTTAGTGTTGACTCATAGGGTAATTCCACCATAAAATCTTAAATATAATTAATCAGTGGTATCAGCTATTCTTTCATGACAGTATAATAACTATTGATCTTCTCAATTACCAACTTAGAATCACCTTTTATTATCAGGTGAGTCAACAATATATTAAAATGAAACTCTTTTCCTGTAATAAGGAATTGGCATTCAGCCTCATTTTTAGTACAACCTTATCAAATTAGAAAATAGTAAGGTAAAATGGACATTGTTTGAGAAATGAGGATGACCCAAAACCAGTCTTTTTGAGCTTGGGGTTTTCAATTCTCTTCACAGTTTGGATTTTGGATGCACCGTCGAAGTAAATTTCCCACATCCAAGTATAGTCCTAAAATAATAATATTTCATCATATGTAAGTATAGTACTTATTGAAACTTATTCCATAGAGTAATTCTCAACCAAGAAATTTTCTAAAGCCTTCCCTTTTATCTCCTTATTTGGAATGAACCATATGTTAAAGTGTAGTAAAATTAATACTCATCACACCAAACATCCACTAAACATGGGAAAATTGAGGATATAATTGAGTGGGTTAATTTGAGAGATCAAGTGGACCACATCGTTCCGTGGGTAATGCATTAATTTTTAAATTGATAAAATAAATTCAAAAAATTCCTATGTACATTTCAATACTGAGTTTTAGTGTTTAAAAATAGCATGGACGAGATAATAATGAATTTTTTCACTATCCAAATCATTTTTCTATGAATGGAAGGTACATAGTGATCATTCCAGGGATATCATCTATTGGAAGAGTAAATATTCTCTGATTGGAAGCATTAAAACTAGTGGAATCAAGAGGTATTTTTTAAGGCTATCAAATTACTCTCATAATTCATCAGTCCACTAGAACACAACCCCATTACTCATTAACCTAGATAAGGATAAACACTTACCTATGAGGCCTTCTATGAATCATCTAATATAGGCAAGATGTACCTATATTCCTCTCAACTAATTAATGATTTTAAGAGTTATAATACCCATAATTTTATTATTATTATTAGGGTTTACTTTGATGCCATTATAGAGTATGAAGAAGATGAGAAATTTTCCTAAAGTAATGTGAAAATCGTATTTTAGGGGATTCATCTTCAGATTATGTTTTCAATGTTTATAAAATAATTATCATGGTGATTATAAATTTTAAATTATTTTAAAACTAAATCATTGACATAACCCTTGAATGATTTTCACGGGAGGGTTTAGAAGATGTGATGCATAACATGTTGATATGTAGAGCTGGTGTTTTTCAAACCAAAAGGTATCACACAGTAGTAAAATACCCACCAGAGTTCCCTAAAGGTGGTTTCTTATTCATATTTTATATCCTTTGAGATTTTATTGTACCCTGAGTAGACATACATAAAGGAAAGTGTTTGATAGTAAGTCGTTTCATCGATCAAGAGTTCTGTAATCAGAACTGATAATTCATCTTTTAGGTAGTGATGGTTCAGATCTCTGAAGTTAATGTAGACACTAATTTTCCCATTCTTTTTATTAATGAGGGAAATGTTGGAAATCCTTTTTGGGTTTTTTAATTCTCAAAAAGAATTATCTTTGACAAAATGTTTTTTTCTCTGGTATAACTTTACATTACATGGCATTATGCATGGTACTATGATTGCTTTATACCCTCAGTACTCATAATGCCATGTAGTTTTCTCTGTCCTATTCGGTGAAAGAGAAAAATACATGGCATTATATAGGGTAAATCTCTACACAATATACCTTGGTGA
This sequence comes from Viscum album, assembly GCA_963277665.1. NCBI lineage: Eukaryota > Viridiplantae > Streptophyta > Magnoliopsida > Santalales > Viscaceae > Viscum > Viscum album. The sequence continues at coordinate 1,085,561,719 of OY728134.1, read as the reverse complement.
AAGAAACTTCATCTTAGAACTCTTGAGGGTATAACAGATCCTCTATAAGTACATCCACCAGACCCTTCGACATATTGATAAAATCCATAATTGAAATATTTAATGTAATTGTGGCCAATTTCTCTATGATGTTGTTATTTTGGGTTAAGTATCAATGTTTCCCTATAGGGAACTAATCCATAGAATGACTTTTTAGAGATCATGTGTCCAGGATAGATGAGTCATGTTATTGTGTGGATATCGAGGTTATTTTTTATGTTACTATATTGGTCCAAATTCACCTTCACACTTGTTTTTTCTAGTTAGGCTACCACATATTCACCAATCATTCATCAAAATGGATTGGTTTAGAATTATTTTTAAAATTTGTGGAGGCATGTTTTCACTCCTTCTTATATTTTTGAAGGTATTTCCTATGGGTTTCATTAACGTATATAGATCTATCATGGATTATATCGACATATTGAGTTCTTCCGTGATTTCTTTTCCCTCTGTTTCCTTTGATTACATAGCCTTGATTCATAAATCCATAATTTGTCATAAAAATCTTTGGTTTGTAATAACACTCATCATATAATTTGTTTTCAATCAAATTAATGAAATTATTGAATATTAATGTAAATTATTCATCTAATGAGGACTCTATTCGATGGGTCAGTTCTTATTATAACATTTGGTCGGGGTGGGGCTTGTTCTCTTGGGGTAGAAGGTATAAATTCTAAGAGAGTCAAGGATAACTTTGGACTAGATGTAGGTTCATCTTTCTAAATTTTTACCACACTTTAATCCATTCTATTTCATTGAATACTATTCTTTATAGGGTTGTGGGGTTGAAGGAGTTGGTTGTGTCATAGCAGAAGCAATAGAAAGCATCATTGGTTATTTCAGATGTACTCAGAGGATTATATAAATCCGATTGATTATTTTTCATGTCATCAAATCATTAAAATTCTATGAAATTTTACTGGTAACTTCATTCCCTTCTCCTTATTCTTCTAGAATGGTCGTGGAAAAACATTCTTCCTATGATAGGGTCTTTTAGGTTCAAGTAGAGTCTGAAATTTGTTTTCCAAAGCCTCTAAGAAGTATCCAGGAACCTGCAATTCTCTGAATGAATAGACCATATATTTTGAATCATCAAACTGGCAGCATTTTGGCACTATGTTTTCATCCAAATAAGGTTGTTTTTGTTTTTTTCTTTTTCTTCCACCCTGAAGGGGTTCCTCATGTTAAAGTACTTGCTTCTAAATAGGATCCAATGTAGGAGCTAATTTTTAGGTGATGATTTCAATTTATTCTTTTCCTATCCACTTTCCTTGGGATGTGAGTACTAATATGGATTTCTATCTAGTTAATAATATAGATTATCCAAAAATTTATGAAATTACATCAAGGTATCATAACACACATATTTTTTTTATTTCAATGAGTGGTGTTTTCAACTTATCACCGAAGTAATCTATAAAAATAACACAAATATTCTTGTGGAAACTAAAAATTCAAGGAGTAAGTTAGAATCTTCCACCAAGAAATGAAATAAATGAATCTATTATCTTATAACTATTTATATTATGTATATTGGGGAAATTATTTCCTTCACAACATTGAGATGAACTAACAAATAAATTATCGGTAGAGGTCTTCTTATAATTTTATTGACCATGTGGGTAAACTAGTATAACATAAAAAGGTTGTTTACTATAATGTTTTTACAAAACACCAAAGTATGGTAGCACTTTGTTTGAAAAATGTTCCCATCATGGGGCCAAATTGAGATACATAATGTATTGGATGTTGGTTCGGATCTCATGAACCATCGAATTTTGGAAATGTAGAATTTCTAATATTAGGTAGGGGAAGTGTTGCATAAACACATTTGGGGTAAGTTTTTATTTCTGATTGCAGTAGCACATGTTGTCCTTCTAAAGCTTCTAGCTAGTCCATCAATGATTTAATTTTTTTAAGCAGTTCTGCAGGAATAGCTAATTGAGAAAGAGCTAGGGTATGTAGTTCAATAAGATGAAGTAGATGTGTTTTTCACATCTACACCTGTGATTGAGATGGAAGGTTGTAACTTAATGAACATTGGTCTAGTTGTTTATCCAATAGAGTGAAGTCATTGTACTTTTCTACCATTGGTTCAAAATAAATTGGTTTCTTTGATCATGCATTGAGTGGATATTTTTAATATATCATCATCAATATGATGAGCTCTTCTAACTGAGGTACATTAGTTGGGTGAGTGAAATGATGTTTTGTTTGAAGAACATATCTAGGGGAAATACTAAATTTGACCAATTTAGTATTAATCCTTTTTAGTTATCTCATTTCAATATCATATTGATCCAGACTCTCCTTGAGTTTGAGGGGTTAGACACCATTAGGTAATAAGTTAGATTGAATCATAACCTCGCCCTTTTCTTTGGATGATTCCCATTGTAGAGGGGGAAAGGGAGCATTTTAAGGGTTTTAAATTTTTTGGGAAATCCTATTTATATATTATGTAAACCTTCTTCGGTCATTTATCTATGGAATGTATTTAGAATAGACATATCCTCTTCTTGTTCTCCCACATTGGCCTGATGTTCTGCAACATTGTTAGAATCAGTGCTAATGTCATAAACTAATGAGAACTACATCATGATCTTGTCATCTATTTCATAATAATTGGGGAACTAGTTATTCTAGGATCATCCAATTGATGAGTTATTATTTTCTAGTGATGTTTTTCTCCTGAAAGGTTTATTTAGTTTTTGACCATTAGGGGAACTTATACTTTCTTTCAAGGATCCCTCTAGAGCTGTCTGATGAAGGGTGATTTTATGGTAACATCCTAATAAATTTTTTTGTTTGTATTCCTAAATAAGAAAATACATCCGAAGATAGGATGAACAGGGAAAATCATTTTTATGAACTCCACCCAATTGAGAAAAATTGACTTTAACTGTGGTTTAGGTAAAAAGACCCACAGTCTTTTGTGTTGGGGGTGATCCTATTCCACCTTCACAATATTTCAGGAAAGATTTTTTGGAATTGAGGGTTGTGTTAAAAATTCCCCTAGACCATTGGCTGATGTTACTCATGTACTATCATGGCTACAACCATTATGGCTTCTCTTCTAATTTTATGGAGAAATTTATGAACATGGATTGGGATCATTGCTTGATTTTCACCTAATCCATTGACTATTGAAATACTTGTTATATATAACGATTAACTTCTCTCAAGTGGGAGGGCTGCTAAATATTTTTGGACACTTGATGAAAGAATATTTCCATGGATTTCCCTCTTCAATACAAATTCCTTTAAGATTTATTATGGACTGATTATTTCTAATCACACCACCTTTTTCATGAAAGGCATGTTCCTCAGTGTTAGCTCGAGGCTATGCCATTACATTATACCACCTTTGGAAGGGTTTCTAATCAGGGAGAAATGTGATGTGAAATGCCCTATGTTTTCTCCATCCTTTGATATGAACACTGAATGGGGAATCTGTGATCAGTTGAGGTATGTCTTTTAACATATCCAGAAATTCACATTAAAGGTATCTTTATTTTTTTCCCAACATTAGGTTATGTGGATCTAGAAGGTCTACCAAATCGATTTGATAGTGAATCTATTATATTACCTTAATTTGATTTGGATGTTAGTTCTAATGAAATACTTTTATTCTCATGTGAAAAAGTGTAGTCCATATATTTAGGCAGTTTTCATGCATATAATCATCCAAAAACACCTCGGGAAAGATAAATTGGGGAGTGGATAAGGGCTAAACATTACTGGTATATTGTTCTTTTCCAATTATATATTCTTGAGAAATATGTCTCCTTCATATTTTGTGAAAGGTTCCTCAGCCACATTTAGACAAAGTGGATGTTTTACCATTTATTTATTATAAGAAATAGTGTTTTTAGGGATTTCCACTATTTTATTAGAATTAATGTGATCCAAGGGGGTTCGTAGAATGACTATTTCCTTGGAATGTCTTTTGGTTGAGAAAGAATATCTCATGTCAATTACGTGACATCATGCATTAATATACTAATTATCCCAAATTTTTAAAGATATTTGGTCTTTCTCAGAGTCAATTATTCAAGGGGAGGACCTTCATGAAGAAATTAAATCTCACAATGGGGAAGACCTTCGCAGTTAATTCCATTATGTGGAGGAAAACCATCATAGTTTGACATCCAACTATAAGGAGAAAGTGTATAGTATATATGCTGGGGAGGATCTTCAGAGTGTATGGTATCAAGAGAATGTAATTATTATCATTTGATCTTCAAGACATATGTAGGGCTACTACAACACTCATCAGTTGATGGGGTCTCGAGATCGATCATATTTTGGACTTGAATTATGTAATCATTGTAAGATATACATGGAGGAACTCCATAACTACTGGAAGAAATATTTTTGGGAGAAACTTTGCAATTATCTATACTACCTTATTAATTTGGTAATGGGTGAGTATAATCTTGAGCTTCTATATATAAAATATTTAGGGATTCAAGAATAGTAGAATTATGCAGAGTAGGGTCATGGACTGGATCTTCATTTTCCAATAGTCTTTGGTTAGACTTATATTTAGATATCTTACTTTGGGTGGTTGGGGACACCTATTGTGGGTAAATAATTTCATAAATGGAAGATTTATTAGTTAACTCTATTTTCAATACTATAATTAGAGGATATGTTTTTGAAAATTTGGTAAATATATGTGCTTACCCTATAGTAGAAATTAGGATAGACTGATGACCTCTAGTTGGAATTGGAATATGGTCCAAATATGTTTGTCCATTTATCATGGTATTTCATCTATGAAATTATAATATGGGATAAGGGATATAATTATTCCTCTAATTTTCAACTTTATCATGTTGATGGGCCACTTAAAATATGGAGGCAGGGTTTTGCACTTGACTCCAAGTCACCGTTTATGTGATTATTATTTCTTGGTAAACATATAGAATCTAGAGTGGAATAGATGCATGTAAATATATCATTTCTATGATATATGGGGTGACTTCCCCAGTTGGAATAGGAATATATTTCCATTTTTTAGTTTTATCATGGAAGTGTTCTTGATTCTATCATCAATTTATTTCTAATATTTATCGATAAAAATCAGGTCTATATAAAGAGATATGGATCTACCCCTATTTGTAACTAGGATCTATCCACTTGTTTCTCTGAGCACCAACTAACTATGCTGGGGGGATTGATGTGTGTGGGAAGGTGTGTGTGTGTGCCCACAATTTTCCACCATTCTTTATATGTGGGACTTTGGTGGGAATATAGGTAGGGTCTTGTTCTCTATTGATTGGTCATTTTCCTTAGTGGGATATCTTGACTACTCATCCCAAAGTGACCTGGGAGACACTCATGAGCGTGGCACCACCATCACGATATGGGTTTGATGTTGTGTGGTATTGAAGGTAGTGGATGATAGCAGGATCCATTTGGATGGATCCCTATACCATCTAGATGAATCTGTTGGTGACCTCTTGGTCAACCTCTCCAAAATAAGGGAGGAATTTATTGCATTGTTTCAGAGATAGGATCCCAATATGATTTTACATGGAAACTAGTGACATTGACTTCTAGGATACCATCCATTGTTGAGTATATGGTTGGTGGGGATTCATGATATGGAAGGATTTTCATGTTTTTAATAGGGTTAGGACAATACCATTTTTGTGGAACTCCCAAATGAGCACATTTGAGACTTGGAGCTAAAGGCACTCTGTCGGTGACACTATCCTTTGATTTGATGAGGACCCTATATGTGTGACTTTAGATGAATAGTTCAGGGTTAGTTGAAAGGATTTCATTTTATTGAAGATAATTCTGGTTGAAATTTCCTTGATTCATATTAAAAACAAAAATAAGAGAACCCCATAAAAGTGGCATCAAAATAAATGAACATGTGCATGATTAAGTGTTTAGGATCTATGTTGGGGCCTCTTTCATTTTATGTGAAAAGGGGGTAATAAATGGGGGAGGCACAATAATCTTGGTTAAGCATTCTTGTAAGATTCACCATTTTTTTCAATAGAATTAAATTCCACAACCGTTTCAAGTTGATATGGGCCTCTTTTCCAATGGAAAACGATCATTGCAACTTTTCCAATGACATCTTAGAAAACTCATTTTCTGATTGGATGGGAGGTCAGGTTCATCACACCCTTTTAGGTGGGGGGAATTATTTCTTACTCTAGGACTCATTTATATTTACACCATATTCATGAATCCTTTATTACATCCCTAAATATTTAACAAGTATCCCTTCAATTTATAATAAAATATTTTAATGTATTGGATTTAGAATCATCATTATATATTCAAGATTCTTAATTTATGGAGAAATTTGTATGTATTCAAGTTTCTCCATTGATGGTATGATTTTATGAATGAATTTAGGATTTTATATAGTTTATTATTACGATGCTAGTTTTAAGGCATATAGTTGGGAACTTTTGAATTTATCATCCTCAAGGGAGACTTGATTTTTTTTTTGATTTTGGGATTAGTAATATGAGATAGGCTTCACACATATCCTAATTAAAGTAATTATAACCCACATAATTTGGTTTCAATTGATAGGGAAAATCATACCTTTTAAGGTCTCCTTTTAAGGTCATGTGATGAGGACCAAACTGTGAAGTTTAACATCACGTATGAAGGACATCCAGGAGAAAGGTTCCTAGTCAAGGGACGGTGTGGGACTTATGTCGAAGAGAATTGAAGTACATGGAAGGGATGTGTTCTATGAGGCTAGATATTAACCTACTAGGGATGTACCTTAGAAATTATTATTTTGAAATTGGGATGTTGGGTTTCGACCTTAAGGAGGATTCCGATGTATCACATTTAGATTGGAAATAAATCCCTTGTAGTTTGGTAGGTTGGGGGTTACACCTATGGAGGAGGTTAATATGTTCTTCCTCATTAATATGGCCCTCTGAAGGGTTGGACATGGTTTTGGGGCTTATATTGAATTGGACTCCCATAGGCATGATCGTACTAATGAAATGATCCCCACAAACCACTAAGACCACATGAGTCATGATTGTTTTGAGAAAAAAGTGTGAGAAAAATATTTGTCAATTTTTACAATCTCATTCATCCACTATAGGATGAATCCAGGTCAATGTGAGAAAGAAGGGGCCTTGATCTACCTATCTCCTCTCTTGTTTTCCTAACACGGAGGGAAAAAAGGAAGCAGAGATATGAAATCCTACAAGAAATATAATGTATTTACTCAAAAAGGTATTCCTTGTGGAATATCCTCCTATATTTACCTTTATATAGATGGAAGAGAGAATGTTGGAAGGGCTATGGGACAAAGATGTAGCTACCTAGTCCAGGGAACCACCTTGACACAAACCTAAGGATGGGGACGTTGTTACCATAGGAATGTATGAATGAGAACATCCTTAGGACCCCACTTGGTATTATAGTTACCAGTATAACCTCATTTAGCACAAGAACGTATGATCCATAGGAAACACATCAAAAATATTTTGGGAAACTGGTAGAGGTCTTATATTGGTGGTTCATGAAGGGTCTGATTTGGGGATTACTGCTTCATGGCATTGGTTGATGGAGATAGTTGTTTCGACAGTTCACAATGGGTTTGATGTGAGGAAAATTGCTATGTGGAAGGGTATCGAGACTAAAAGACCCCAACTCACATACTATTCTACATGTTAAATGGTGAACAACAAATATTAGAACCACATATAGTTCTCTTAATGGTGTTCCACAAAGGACTTCGCTATACGGATGGCTATTGGAAAAGGGGTTCTCTATGAGGGCCACTGTCCATAAAGAGGGTTTCTATGTGGATGTTTGTTCATAGAGGATTTTTTCTACGTGGAAAAAAATATTATTCCATCTTTTACTTTGTGATTTTTAGTAACCGATTACTTGCTAAAATTAGTTCCTTAGACTATCTCTCTCTATTTCTCTATTAGTCTCCCTAATTCATCTATTCCTATGTTGGGTTTTTATAAGGATACAATTGTATCCATTCCCAAATTGATCAGGAAAAAAAACTACCACCCATTAAGGATTTTGGTTTGTGGGTGGCTTAAAGAAAACACATTTCTTCTCAAATGGTTTTTTTATAGGGGGCCAAAAGGCGAAATCTCACCCAAAAAATGATGTTTTCATTTGTGAGGGGCTTAAATTTCATTCCTCACTCAATAAAAAAACATTGGTTTATAGGGGGTTTTATACAGGATCACCTTGTAGGAAATGGACTTGCATAGGGGGTTTCTTTTTGGCTCTTGGTCTTTAATGATTTTAATCCTCATGGCTAGATTGATTTTATCCTGGCCCTTCCATACTCATAAAAAATCCTTCTGTGAACTTTTCTAGACCTAGAAATTATAGACACACTAATATAATGATATTATTATAATAAATATACATTAATATTAATACATTAGGTAATAATAAATATTTTATTCACATATCTCATCCATTATGAAAAAATAGTTGTTTGTACGTTGTATAGATCACCACATCCATGACATAATGTATTTCATTTTTATTCACCTCATTACAAGGCTAAATATAAGGATGGTATTAAAGGGTAAATGTGATGGTTATGATATAATTAAGGTTCTTTTATTCAAAATTTGATATCTAATTAATGATATGTTCAATAGATGATCATAATTAATTTAATCATTTAAAATAAGTGTACAAAGAGGATAATTGTTTATTAAAACTGTGTAATATTTTTAAATCATTTAATTATTCAAATAATTAATTCTAATATTGATTTACGACATTAATAAACACTAAATAATATTGTTATGCTTCTAGTATAATGATATTATAACAAAACCACCTCATAATCTTTCAATAAATCAGCATATATTCATGGGTGGGATGGTTTCACCACCTACTTGAATAATAATATGAATTTATATCATGAATGCCTATGAGAACATAATTAATAGTGTAATTTGATACAAAAAATTAAATGGATATTTTTTTTATTTTTAAATGTGATATTAATATTTAAATCATTAATTAAGAAAACACACTCTGATCGTCAAGAATCACTGAAACATGTTTATTATCAATTTCATATTCAATGGTAGAGACTAAAACACTCACAGAAGGGATTTGTAAGATCCTAAATTATTTTAATTCATCCCTAAAAGTAAATTTACCTATTCATGATAAAAACTGGAAGATGAAAGAATACAAACACCACTACTATGAAAGTAGTAGAAATAAAAAAAAATATAAAGACCCATTATGGAAAATATGGAGAATTCATGTTGAAAATGACTATTTATAGAAAGTATGAATGAAAATGTATATTTTTTAGGTTTTTAAATATTTTTTTAATGTAACAACCCAAGTTTTTATAGTATGTTATCTCATAAAATTAATTCAATAGCTTGCGCTACAAACAACACCGAGTTAGAGCGCACCACAACTTTCCAATCTAGCCGTTCAAAAGGCAGTTATGAATAGTATTAACTGCATTTTGAATCATATATACTATATATAATTTTAACATCCATATTTTGTGTTTCTTAGACATAATATAAGAACAAATTCATTTTTTCAGATAAAAAAATTATTTATCAAAAAAAAATGAAATGTGGCCTCTTAATAGAGAACCCTTTTAAACACCAATATTTGTCACTTTTTTGTTTTCAATTTAATGAAATTAAATTATTCTTTAGAAGTGAGAAATAAAAATTTTGTTTGGTTAAATTTTTGGTACTTTTCTAAGAACTTTCATATTTTGAGGAATAGTGAAAAATACTATTTTTAAATTGAAAAAAAATTTAATCAAAATAATTTATAGAGTTAAATTATGTATTTAATTTGTTTTAAAGTATAATTAGATTATATTTTTATTATTTAATACAATTTATGTCATTATAAGTAATTTTACATTTAAATTTGACATAAACACATGTCAATCTTTTGACAGTATTTACTTTTTTAAGAACCCACATTTTGGTTTTGACAATGGGAATTAATTTTAAATTAACAAATAAAACTTCTATGTTTTTAATTTGGTAAGATAGAATTTATTTTTTAATTAAAAATATCAAATTTATCTTAGGGTTATTTTTTGGTATTTTTCAGAAAACTTTCAAATTTTGATGAATAGTGAAAAGCACTGCCTTATTATTTAAAACTGACTTTTTATTTAAATAATTATTTATTTAAATAATTAGTTATTTTATTTTAATTTATTTTAGGTAAAAATAGATAAATAATACCTATATATGTTCAATTTAATTCATTGAGTCATTTTATAATGTGTTTAGATATATACAATTTTATTTAACTTTGTATCATCTTTTACCCACCTTCTAGGAGAATTTGCAAATTTGCATAAAACATAATTTTACCACTTTTGTGAGTTGAATTTAAAAAATCGAAGAGACACGGTTGACATCAGTAAGTAAAATGTGGTTCAATAAGGAAAAAATATTTTTTGGTGAATAGTAACTTTTACTTTTATTTACCACAGTTAAAAGTAAATAGGGTAATTAAGGGTAAAAATGATATTATAATTACCCTAACACATGTCCGAATTCTATTGGATAAGTTTACTTCGACCAAAAACAACCATACTATTAAAATATGATCCCCTTTGGTCCACTTGGATTAGATTAGGACATTTATTATTATATTATTTAAAGAAGAGTTAAAGGTGTTAAAATCAAAGTTTAATAAATAAACTATTTTTAATATAGGGTTACACATAAGATAAATTCTACTATAAATATTAATTATAAAACTAAAAGAATTTCCTACATAATGGTATTTTATTTATAATTTTTATACATTAAGTAGTTAAATTTATTTATGACACAATGATGATGCAGTAATTACTTTATTAATGAAAGATTAAAATAATAGATATCATAAACATTCATTACAAAATTGATAATTTTATGAATTACACTAATTTTATAGGTTAATATGAAATTTAAGGATTGACTAAATAAATTTTATTCTAAGTAATAAAGTTTTTATGGCTTTCAAAAAAATCAAATACAAAATAGTGTCAAAATGGACATAATTGAGTTTTTAAAATTAATACTATATTATTAATTGATATAATATTCATAAAAATCTAAGGTTAGGCCAAAGGACTTAGATAAGGTTATATATATTAATAATGAACCACTTGGGGTTTTCTTGGCTGTTTATAGTATGTTTATTAACCATATAATATAAAAATACAATGAGACATGGTAAATGTCAAATTATTTTACTACAACTTAAATCTAATGGATAAGGTTAATATAGTGACCTAAACCTGTCTAAAACCTATTGGTTGAGATGTTTTTGACCCATAACCAACTTATCCTAGAATTAAATCATTTTTGAGCAATTATAAACCGAAAATGATTTTATTATAAAATAATATTTCAAGCTTTTCCTAAGGTGACCCTCACCTCTCTTATAAAAGGGTACTTACCCTTCTCTTAATTTCACACCTCAAAAGCCATTTTTCTCGGCCAACCCCTACCCAAATATCCTCCCAACAGCCCTAAAATCAACCTACAGTTTTTACTTATATCATTAATCCAACCTAAGGATCCCTTTTGATCAACTCAAAAGGAAACACCTGAAGAAGAGGTAATAATTTCACCACCATCTTTCAAGTTCTTTTCTTCTTACACTTCCACTTTCTTTGTTGTTTCCTTACCAAAATAGAAACTCCATTACCTCCTACAAAATTTCAGGTTATTATAAATCTGGTACAACCATATACGTTATTCTATCCATCCAATAAATGACAAAGTCACCATACGTGCGTACGTACAGCTTACCATCTCCACGTCATAGTGTAGTTTGTTATTCAAACACTTCATTATTTGGATGGGTATAATAATGAGCATAAATGATTAAAAATAATAAATATAACATGTTAAAGATTCCGTATATATGATATAATATCCAATTACATACGATTTCACCATCAATATAATGATATTTTCGCTTGTGCGTATGTACGGATTACCGTCTCCACGACGTGATGAGATTCATTCCCACGTTCACCATTCAACGATGATTATAAAAATATATATTATTATTAATAATGTAATATATTTCATAATAATGATACTTTATAAATATATATATGTACTTACATATATCTTATTCACTTACTTATGTTCAATACGATATGAAAATGGAAACAACGTTTATGCGTATGTACGACCTACCGTCTCCATAAATGGTGAATTCCATTTCTTATATCTATTGATTATAAATATTTATATTCTTAATATAAAGGATATATAAATAAATTTTTATATTATTGAAGTATTTAAATCATGATATATATGATAGGATCAAGAATAACAAGTTAAAACACGTACGATAAAGAAAGCAACTACTACCCAAAATGTAAATTTAACATGGAAATCATCATTAAATGGGTATTATAAAGTCATAAATGAATTATGTATGATATAATAAATATTAATGTGGTTTGGGTATAATTTAATAACATACTATGGTCATTATAAAGGAGGATAAATGTTCCTTCAACCGAAGGAAAGTGCACGGTAAGGGTAAATTTCCCAATCTCTTTATTATCTGATGATGTTTATATGTAACTATCTACTAGGACATATTTATTATACTTGTCCATGTTTCATAAAAGAGTATTCAAATGGATTATTTTTAAGGTAATTTTTACTAAAACATCATTTTAAATGTTTTTAAGATTTATTCTTCTAAACCATTCTCGTTAATGTCCATGTTTTCAAAATGGTTTTAAGGATTTATTTATATAGTCATGAATGTTTTAGAATGTTAAATCCTTTCAAAAGTTTTAAAGTGGTATGAGAAACTTTGATTCAAAACTATCTTTTAAATTACTTCCTTTATATGACTTGTAAATGATTTCATGAAAAAGGGATTTTTCCCTCAATGATTTTTTCTGATCATTTTAAACTATGTAAACATCCTTTATGGGATATTATTCTTGATCAAAGTGGATTTATTATGATAAAAATAATCCATATTGTATTGAAGGTTTAGTGTTATGTTTGACTATGGATGTGTTATTTTTATACCATTCATGTTTTAAGGATAGATTATTAACATTTTGTATGCTAGTTTTATTATGAATGTTTATGTTATGTTTAAACCTTTTCATATGAGGAATGAATTGGACTTAGTAAGTAATAAGGAGAGACCACTATAGTTCCTAGATGCATCGGTAGGTCTCATGAGACAAACTATTATCTTGGAACAGGGCCTTGACAAAATCTTATTTTTATTCTTGGAACAAGACCTTGACTATGTGGTTATGATGTCTGGAATTATGCCTTCCATCATTATGAAATTAGGTATTGATATTCCACGTGATTATTTGACGAGTAGAATATCCATGTTAATATGTTAATGGAATTATTTGATTTATCTTTTCCATATTATGATGAAATTTAAGTTTAAAAGGATTTTTTTAGTTTTATACATTTCCTTAAATGTTTATTCTTATTTATGATTGTTTTTTCTATATTGTTATCCTTATTGAACATCTGAGATCACCCCTTTCTATGTTTTATATTTCCCAGGATGTGGAGAAGTATATTTTGACAGACCAATAGGGATAATCTAAGGGATATGAATGTAGTTAAAGAAGACAATGTTTTTTTTTTGTTTTTCATTTTATAATGTAATGTAACATTCATGTATGTAATCTATTTTCCAAGACTGCTAAACTGATCAGTCCTTCGGGACTTGATTCCTTGTAATCATGCCAATGTTTTAAAATAATGCACCGACTCTGGGAAAATGGGGTCAGGGCATTATAGTTGGTATCAGAGAAATTTTAGCAACAACCTTGAAAATAGATTTAGATAAACTCGGATTAGAGAACATTACCCTAAGATAGAGTTTGAGGATTAGTATAGAAGAACTTACTAGAATTTTGGTAATGCATATATTTTGTGTATTTTCTAAGCAATACATACATGTCCCGATATGAGCAGGTAGAGGTGGCTCTGGTACAGATGTACGTAGGGGTAAAACCTGAAAACAGCACTTTGAGCTAGACTCGAATGGGAAATGGTGCACGACAATGGGCCTAGCTGCAATCTTGGTTACGACACTCCTGGGAGATATGCTTAGGATAATTCAAATTTTATTTACAAACCATTATTAAGGATTTATGAGTATATACCTCCTCAAAGAAAACATTTTTATGATTGTGTATTATATCCATAAACTGTTCAATTTATGTTAAGTGTATTACAAGTTTGGAATTATGAATTGTGATTCATAAACTAACCTAGTGTAAGCCATTATTCAGAAATTAGACCTAGTATAAAGAATGAGAATTCCAGTAATACGCATGATAGAAATTTTAAAAAAGATCATATATTTCATGGTATTAATCCAACATTTAAAAGGGAAATAGTATCCCATGTATTCTGAACATATGAAGAAATAGTATCATATGTTAATAAGATAAGTAAAAAATTCTCTCAGTCCTATGGCTTTAAAGGGAAACAAAAAAAAGGATGGAAGAAAGAAATATGGATAAAGGGAAGAGGGGAAAGAAGGATTTTTCACATGTGTGATAACTGTAGAAAGAATCGCCTTGTTAAATGCTTGTTGGGAATTAGAGTTTGTTATATTTATGGAGAAAAAGGACATCAAGTATGTGATTGCAAGGGTAAGAAAAAGGTTTGAAATGTACAATGCTTCATCTGCAAGGAGTTGGGACACTACGTGAATCAATGTCCAAATAATAAGAGTATGCCCCAAATGATGCTATTGGATAATAATCAAGTTATAATACTTCCAAATATGGAGAGTAATGACTAGTGTTATTATGTTGTCATTAAAGAATTATTTCATTTTAGTGTTATATCAATGATGTACTAGTTATATTAATTATGGAAATAAATAAGGATTATATTGTAGTACAATTTCATTAAGGATTTGAGATTGTATGGTACCATGTAAAGTGACACAGTTTCATGTTAAAATTTTCGGAAAATAAATGGTTGAAGGAAAGGTAAAACATAATATGGTCTTGATACTGAGGTAGTGATTTTGGAATAAGAGATGGTTGATTTGGATAAATTATATTGGATATTCTTGACGACCTTGGAACTGATTAATGGTTTGTTTATTCCATCATTGTTGGAATATTCATAATTTTTGGATATAAGGAATATATCTAGTATTATATAAGGAATAAAAGATAATGAATGTAATCAATAATGTTTTATGGTAATTTATGGTGTTAAAATGTTTTAATATAATACACGATTAAGGTATTCATATGTTATTACGTAGAAAAAGAGATATTTATTTTGTTTACCTTCCTTATAAATTTTGGACTGTGAGTTTGGACATAAGTATTTTGGATAAGTTTAACCATTGGAATGGATTAAGTTTGACTTTGGGTACTATTATTAAGGTTAAGTCAGTTCTTAATATTATTTTTGGATTGCTATTAAAATGACAGCACAGAGGTTGGCAGACAACCTGTCGCATCCCGGAAGGCCGCGAGACTTGAACCTGTAAGAGAAGGGTGACAAGGGTGCATCACCTACCACTGGCCTTCATGATGTCTTGGTTTTTGTAATTTAGTTTTTTTAAATAGTTTGAAAAATTAATTATAAATTCATTATTTTTAGGACCCTATACGATTACGATAAATAGAATAGTTTTAAATTCTATTATCTTTTGGAGTGGAAGGTGATTTTGTGGTAGGAATTAATTTAAGGATGAAACTATACTTTCATGTATATTTTTTTCATTTTATTCTATGAATAAATTAACTCTAAAACATTATGAAAGGTATCATAAAAAAGGTTTTATCTTAATAACTTATGTTTTGTTGAACTGATGATATTTTAAATAACCATAGATTGAAGGATTTGAGGCACTCAATTTTACCTTTGTTTGTGATTGATGACCTCAATAAATCACTATAAATATTTATGTTTCTCCTCTAATTATGTGTCTCTAATTTCTACCAATGTTCTCCAATTTGAGATCATAATTTGGTGGTGACTTTTTCGTTCCCTTTCCCACTCATTAAGACTAAATTTTATTAAACGAATTCCCGATGTGGGTTTTCCACAAAGGTATCTTGCTATTATTATTCTCTTATTTTCAAAGAACAATTTAAATTGAGAGGATTCAATTTATTTAAGGAGGGAAGAATGTAACACCCCAAGATTTCATAGTATGTTATCTAATTAAATTAATTCAATAGCTTGCGCTAAACGCAACACCGAGTTCGAGCACACCACAACTTCCAAACTAGCCATTCAAAAAGCAGTTATGAATAGTATTAACTGCATTTTTAATCTTATATACTGTACATAATTTTAACATCCATATTATGTGATTCTTAGACATAATATAAGAACACATTTATTTTTTCATATAAAAGAAGTATTTTTCAAAAAATGAAATTTTACCGCCTTTTAACGGCGAACCCTTTTCAAAAACAATATTTGAAACTTTTATATATTAAATTTAATGAAATTAAATTCTTCATTAAAATCGATACATAAAAATTTGGTTTGGATAAATTTTTGGTACTTTTCTAATAACTTTCATATTTTGACGAATAGTGAAAAATACTAGGTTTTAATTGAAAACCACTTTTTTAATCGAAATAATTAATAGCGTTAAATTATGAATTTGAATCTTTTTTAAGTATATTTTGATTATATTTTTATCATTTAATATAATTTAGGTCATTATAAGTAATTTAACATTTAAATTTGACATAAACACATGTCAATCTTTTGATACTTTTTACTTTTAAAAAACCCCACCTTTTGGTTTTGACAACATGAATTAATTTTAAATTAACAAATGAAACTTCTATGTTATGAATTTGGTAAAATATAATTCATTTCTAATTTTGGAATATCAAAATTACCTTTGGGTGAATTTTTGGTATTTTTCTGAAAACTTTCAATTTCTGATTAATAGTGAAAAGCACTACGTTATTAATTAAAACATGCTTTTTATTTAAATAATTAGTTACATTATTTTACTTTATTTTACGTAAAAATAGATACATAATACCTATATATGTTCATTTTAATTAATTTTAGTCATATTATAATGAGTTTAGATATATAAAATTTTATTTAACTTTTTACTGTCTTTTATCCACCTTCGAGGAGCATTTTCAAAGTTGCATAAAACATAATTTTACTACTTCTATGAGTTAAATTTCAAAAATACAAGAGGTATGGTTGACATGAGAAAGTAAAATGTTGTTCAATAAGAAGAAAATATTTTTTGGTGAATAATAACATTTTTACTTTTATTCACCATTGTTAAAAGTAAATATTGTAATTAATGGTAAAAATGAGATTATAATTACCATAACACGTGTCATAATTCTATAGGATAAGTTTAATTAGACCAAAAACAACCTTAAGAATAAAATATGATCCCCTTTGGTTCACTTGGATTAGATTAAGACATTTATTATTATTTTATTTAAAGAAGAGTTAAAAGTGTTAAATTTAAAGTTTAATAACAAAACCATTTTTAATATAGGGCTATACATAAGATAAATTCTACTATAAATTTTCATTATAAAGATAATAATATTTACTACATAATTATATGTTATTTATAATTTTTAGACATTAAATAATTAAATTTATTTACAGCACAATGATGATGCAATAATTAGCTTATTAATGAAAGATTAAAATAATTGATAATATAATTATTCAAATAAATGTAAATTGAGACTTATGATGAATTAAAAAAAATTATAGGTTAATATGAAATGTTATTATAGACTAAATAAGTTTTCTTTCAAGTAATAATATTTTTATGGATTAAAAAAACAAATACAAAATAGTGTCAAAATTGAGATAATTCAGTTTTTAAAACAAATACTATATTATTAATTTATATAATATTCCTTAAAATCTAGGGTTCGACCTAATTACATAGATAAGGTTATATATATTAATAATTAACCACTTGGGGTTCTTTTGGTAGTTTATAGTAAGTTTATTAACCATACAATATAAAAATACAAAGAGACATGGTAAATGTCAAACTATTAATCTAAGAGTTAAATATAAAATATAAGGTTAATATGGTGACCTAAACCTATATAAAACATATTGGTTGAGATTTTATACAACCATCCCCACCTTATCATAGAAATGAATCATTTTTTAGACATTATAAATCGAAAATTATTTTATTATAAAATAATATTTCAAGCTTTTCACGAAGTGACCCTCACCTCTCTTATAAATGGGTACTTCCCCTTCTCTTAATTTTACACCTCAAAATCCATTTGGATCTACAAAACCCTGACGAAATATCCTCCCAAATTCCCTTAGATCAACCTAAAGTCCTTAGATTAGAAATTTAACCTAAGGAGCCCTTTTGATCAACTCAAAAGGAAACACCCGAATAAGAGGTAATAATTTCACAACCCTCTTTCATGTTCTTTTATTCTTCCACTTCCTCTTTCTTTGTTGTTTCCATACCAAAATAAAAAATCCAGTACCTTATATATACTATAATGTTATTATAAATATGTTACAACCATATTCGTTATTCTATCCATCCTGTAAATGAAAAAGTCTTCATATGTGTGTACGTACGGATTACCGTCTCCACGTCATGGATTAGTTTATTATTCAAACACTTAATTATTAGGATGGGTATAATAATGATTATAACTGATAAAAATAATAAATATAACATGTTAATTAATTTTTATATATGATATAACATCCAATTACATACGATTTAACCATAAATATAATGATATTTTTTGCTCGTGGGTACGTCCAGATTACCGTCTCCACGACACAATGAGATTCGTTCCCACGTTCACCATTCTACGATGATTATAAAAATATATATTATTAATAATTATGTAATATATTTCATAATAATTATATTGGATATATATATATATATATATTTACATACATATATCTTATTCATTTACATTCTTTCAATACGATATGATAACAGAAACAACGTTTATGCGTACATATGGCCTACCATCCCCATAAACGGTTCCTTCCATTTCATATATCTATCTTTTATAAATATTTATATTCAAAATATATATGATAAATAAATCAAGTTTTATATTCTGTATGTATTTAAATCATGATCTAAATGATATGACAAAGAATAACAAGTTAAAACACATACGATAAAGAAAGCAATTAATACCCAAAATGTTAATTTAACATGGAAATAATTATTAAATGGGTAGTATAAAGTCAAAAAATAAATCATGTGTGATATTATAAATATGAATATGGTTCAGGTATAATTTAATAACATACTATGATCATTATACAGGAGGTTAAACGTACCCTCGACCAAAGGAAAGTTCAAGGTAAGGGTTAATTTCCCAATCTCTTTATTCTCTGAGGTTGTTTTTAAGTAAGTATATACTGGGAAATATTTATTATCCATGTCCATGTTTCATAAAAGTTTTTTTAAATGGATTATGTTTAAGGTAGTTTTGACAAAAACATCATTTTCGATGTTTTTAATGTTTATTCTTCTAAACCTTTCTCATTAATATCCATGTTTTCAAAATGGTTTTAAGGATTTATTTATATAGGAGTGAATATTTTAAAATGTTAATTATTTTAAAAAATTTAAAAGTGGTATGGGAAACTTTTATTCAAAACTATCTATTAAATGACTTCCTTTATATGACTTTTAAACGATTTAATGAAAAGGGATATTTCTCTCAAAGATTTTGACTGGTCATTTTCAACTATCTCAACAACCTTTATAGGATATTATTCTTTATTGAGGTTGATTTATTATGATACAAATCTTCCATATTGTATTGAAGGTTTCGTGATATGTTTGACTATGGATGTGTTATTTTTATACCCTTCATGTTTTATGTATATAGTATTTACATTTCATATGCTAGTTTTAATACGAATATTTATGTTGTGTTTAAACCTTTTCATATGTGGAATGCATTGGACTTAGTACGTGATGGGTGGAGTTTTCTATAGCTGCTCAATGCATCGGTAGATTTCATGAGGAAAACTAGTTTCTTGGCACAAGGCCTTGACAAAATCTTATTTGTAATCTTAGCACAAGGCCTTTAATATGTGGTTATGATGTCTGGACTTATGGATTTCATCATTATGAAATTAGCTATAGATATTACATGTGATTATTCTACAAGTAGAATGTCCATGTGAATATGTAAATGGAATTATTTGATTTACCTTTTCCATATTATGCTAAAGTTTATATTTAAAAGGATTTTGTTTTAGTTTTATACACTTCCTTAAATGTTTATACTTATTTATGAAATTTTCCGCTATATTGTTATCCTTTATTGAGCATCTGATCTCACCCCTTTCTATGTTTTCTTTTTCCTAGGATGCGAAGAAGTATATTATGACTGACCTGCATGGATAATATAAGGGATATTAATGTGGTCAATGGAGACAATTTTTGGTTTTGTTTTTCATTTTAAAATGTAATGTAGCGTTCATATATGTATTCTTTTTTCGAAGACTGCTAAACTGATCGGTCCTTCGAGACTTGATTCCTTGTAATCATGCCAATGTATTAAAATTATGCACTGACTCTAGGTAATTAGGGTCAGGGCATTAAAGTTGGTATCAGAGGACATTTAGAAACAACCTTGGAAATATATTTAAATAAATTCCAATTAGAGAACATTAACCTATGATAGAATTTGAGGATTAGTATAGAAGAACATCATATAATTTTGGTAATGTAGAGATTTTGTGTATTTTACAAGAAATACATCCCTATCTGGATACGAGTAGGTAGAGACGGCTCTGGTACAAATGTAATTAGGGGTAAAACCCAAGAACACCACTTTGAGCTAGACTCGAACGGGAATTGGTGCACGACAATGGGCCTTTCTGCACTATTGGTTACAACACTCCCAGGGGATATGCTTAGGATAATTCAAATTTTCCTTACGAACCATTATTAAGGATTTATGAGTATATAACTCCTAAAGGAAAATATTTTTATGATTATGGATTATATCCATAAACTGTTCAATTTATGTTTAGTTTTTTACAAGTTTGGAATTATGAATTGTGATTCATAAACTAACCTAGTGTATTCCATTATTTAGAAATGATTTCTAATAGAAATAATGATAATTCTAGTTATATGCATGATCAAAATTTTAAGAAAGATATTATATTTCATGGTATTAAGCCAACATTTAAAAGTGAAATAGTATCCCATGTATTCTCAACATATGAAGAAATAGTATCATGTGTTAATAAGATAAGTAAAAAATTCTCTGAGTCCTATGTCTTTGAAGGGAAATAAGAGAAGAAAAGGATAGAAGAGAGGAATATGGATAAAGTGAAGTGGGGAAAGAAGGATTTTACTATATGTGATAACTGTGGAAAAAACCACCTTGGTAAACGCTTGAAGGGAATGAGAGTTTATTATAAGTGTGGAGAAAAAGGACACCAAGTACATGATTGAAACGGTAAGAAAAAGGTTTCAAATATACAATGCTTCATCTGCAAGGAGTTGGGACACTACGTGAATCAATGTCCAAATCATCAGTGTATTCCCCAAATGATGCTATTGGATAACAATCATGTTATAATACTACCATAGATGAAGAGGAATGACTAGTATTATTATGTTTTTATAGAAGAATTATTTAATTTGAGTGTTGTATCAATGATGTACTAGTTATATGAATTATGGAAATAAATAAGGATTATACTGCAGTACTATTTCATTAAGGACTTGATATTGTATGGTACCAAGTAAAGTGACACAGTTTCAGGTTAATTTTTTTTTAAAATAAATGGTTGAAGTAAAGGTAAACCATAATATGGTCCTGATACTGAGGTAGTGATTTTGGAATAAGACATGGTTGATTTGGATAAATTATATTTGATATTCTTGACTACTGTGGAACTGATTAATGGTCCGTTTATTCCTTCATTGTTGGAATATTCACAATTTTTGGATATAAGGGAAATATCTAGTATTATATAAGGAATAAGGGAGAATGAATGTAATCAATAAGGTTTTATGGTAATTCAGGTTTTTAACATGTTTTAAAAGAATAAATTATGAAGGTATTCATATGTTATTTTGTAGTAAAAGAGATCTTCATTTTTTTTACCTTCCTTATAAATTTTGGACTGTGAGTTTGTACATAAGTATTTTGGATGAGTCTAAAGGTTGGAATAAATTAAGTATGTCATTGGATACTATTATTAAGGTTAAAGAAGTTCTTAATATTATTTTTGGATTGTTATAAAAAGGACAACCTGGAGGTCGGGCGACAACCCGTTGTGCCCTACAAAGCCACGAGACTTGAACCTGCAACTGAAGGGTGACAAGGGTGTGTCACCTACCACTGGCCTACATGATGTACTAGTTTGTGTAATGTTGTTTTTTAAATATTATTACAAATGATTTATAAATTCACTATTTTTGAAACCCTATACGACTATGATAAATAGAATATTTTTGAATTCTATTATCTTTTGGAGTGGAAGGTGATTTTGTGGTAGGAATTAGTTGAAGGATGAAACTCTTCTTATCAAGTATATTTTTTCCTCATATTATATGAATACATTAATTCTAAAACATTAGTGAAGGTATCTTAAAAAAGTGTTATCTTAATACCTTATGTTTTTTTGAACCAACGATATTTTAAATCACCATAGATTGATGGCTTTGAGGCCCTCAATTTTACACTTGTTTGTGATTGATGACCTCAATCACTCCCTATAAATATGTAAGTTTTCACTAAAATTATGTGTCTCTAATTTCTAACAATGTTCTCCTAATTGAGATCATATTTTAGTGGTGACTTTTTCATTCCCTTTCCCTCTCATTATGACTAAATTTTATTAACCCAATTTCCGATGTGGGTTTTCCACAAAGATATTTTTCTATTTTTAAACTCTTATTTTCAAAAACAAATTTAAATTGCAAGGACCCAATTTTTTGAAGGAGGATAGAATGTAACACCCCATGATTTCATATTACGTTATCTCATTAAATTAGTTTAATAGCTTGCGCTACAGGAAACACCGAGTTCGAGCGCACTACAACTTACCAAACTAGTCGTTCAAAAAGTGGTTATGAATAGCATTAATTGCATTTTTAATATTATATACTTTATATAATTATAAAATCCATATTATTTTATTCTTAGACATAATATATGAACAAATTTATTTTTTCAGATAAAAGAAGTATTTTTCAAAAAATGAAATTTTACCACCTTTTAATGGTGAACCCTTTTCCAAACCAATATTTGACACTTTCATATATTTAATTTAATTAAATTAAATTTTTCTTTAGAAGACAGACATAATAATTTAGTTTGGATAATGTTTTGGAACTTTTCTAATAACTTTCATATTTTGACGAATAATGAAAAATACTAGGTTTTAATTGAAAACAACTTTTTTAATCGAAATAATTTATAGCGATAAATTATGAATTTGAATCATTTTGAAGTATAATTAGATTATATTTTTATCATTTAATATAATTTAAGTCATTATAAATAAATTCACATTTAAATTTTACATAAAAACATACCAATATTTTGATAATTTTTACTTTTAAAAAACCCCACCTTTTGGTTTTGACAATGGGAATTAATTTTAAATTTACAAATGAAACTTCTATATTATGAATTTGGTAAGATGGACTTCAGTTTTTGAATTTGGAATATCAAAATTAGCTTATGGTGAATTTTTTGTATTTTTCAGAAAACTTTAATTTTTTGTTGAATAGTGAAAAGCACTGCATTTTTTTTAAAACCGACTTTTTATTTAAATAATTAATTATATTATTTTAATTTATTTTAGATCAAAATAGGTACATAATACCTATATATGTTCATTTTAATTCATTGCAGTCATTTTATAATGAGTTTAGATATATAAAATTGTATTTAACTATTTACCGTCTTTAGCCACCTTCAAGGACCATTTCCAAATTTGCATAAAACATAATTTTACCGCTTATATGATTTGAATTTGATAAATCTGAGAGAAACGGTTGACATGAGAAAATGTGGTTCAATAAGAAGAAAATAATTTTTAGTGAATAGTAACTTTTTTACTTTTATTTACCACGATTAAAAGTAAATAGGGTAATTTAGGGTAAAATGATATTATAATTACCATAACACATGTCATAATTCATTCAGATAAGTTTAATTTGACCAAAAACAACCTTAAGAATAAAATATGATCCACATTGGTCCACTTGGATTAGATTAGGAGATTTATTATTATTTTATTTAAAGAAGAGTTAAAAGTGTTAAATTCAATGTTTAATAACTAAACCATTTTTAATATAGGGTTATAACTAAGATAAATTCTATTATAAATATTCATTAGAAATATAAAAATATTTCCTACATAATTTTATTTTATTTATAATTTTTAGACATTAAATAAATAAATTTATTAATGGCACAATGGTGATGCAATAATTACCTTATTAATGAAAGATTAAAATAATTGATATTATAAATATTCAAATAAATGTAAATTTGGACTTATTATTAATTAAAATAATTTTATAGGTTAATATGATATGTTATTATTGACTAAATAAATTTTATTTCATGTAATAGTGTTTTTATGTCTTAAAAAACAAATGCAAAATAGTGTCAAAATTAACATAATTGAGTTTTTTAAATAAATACTATATTATTAATTGATATAATATTCCTAAAAATATAAGTTTTGGAAAAATTACTTAGGTAATGTTATATATATTAATAATGAACCACTTGGGGTTCTTTTGGCAGTTTATAGTAAGTTTATTAACCATACAATGTAAAAATACAAAGGGATATGGTAAATGTCAAACTATTATACTGAGAGTTAAATCTAAATGATAAGGTTAATATGGTGACCTAAACCTGTATAAAACATATTGTTTGAGTGGTTTTCGTCCCATACCTACCTTATAATAGAAATAAATCATCTTTGTGCCATTAGAAACCGAAAATGATTTTATTTTTAAATAATATTTCAAGCTTTTCCTAAAGTGTCCCTCACCTCTCTTATAAAAGGGTACTTCACATTATCTTAATTTCACTGCTCCAAAACCATTTGGATCTTCCAAAAACTTCCCAAATATCCTAAAAAATTCTCTCAAATCAACCTAAAGTCCTTACTTAGATCATAAAGTCATCCAAATGATCCCTTTTGATCAACTCAAAAGGAAACACCCGAAGAAGAGGTAATAATTTCACCGCCCTCTTTCAAGTTCTTTTTTTCTTCCACATCCTCTTTCTTTGTTGTATCCTTAACAAAATAAAAACTCCAGTAACTCCTACATACTGTGATGTTATTATAAATATGGTACAAAAATAGTCATCCTTCATTCTATCCTATAAATGACAATGTCTTCATACGTGTATACGTACAGCTTACTGTCTCCACGTCGTGGTGTATTTTGTTATTCAAACACATTATTATTTGGATGGGAATAATAATGAGTATAACTGATGAAAATAATAAATATAACCTTTTAATTAATTTTTATACATTATATACCATCCAATTACATACGATTTCACTATCAATATAATGATATTGTCACTCGTGCGTACGTATGGATTACCGTCTCCACGACGCGATGAGATTCATTCCCACGTTCACCACACAACGATGATTTTAAAAATACATATTATTAATAATTATGTAATACATGTCATAATAATTCTACTGGATATATTTATATATTTACTTACATATATCTTATTCACTTACTTTCTTTCAATACAATATGATTATAGAAACACCATTTATACGTACATAGGGCCTACCATCCCCATAAACAGTGCCTTCCATTTCATATATCTATGAATTATAAATATTTATATTCTAAATATCTATGATATATAAATCATGGTTTATACTGTGTAAGTATTTAAATCATGATCTAAATGATATGATCAAGAATAAAAAGTTAAAACACATATGATAAAGAAAGCAATTATTACCCAAAATGTTAATTTAACATGGAAATAATTATTAAATGGGTAGTATAAAGTCATAAATGATTCATGTATGTTATTATAAATATGAATATGTTTATGGTTTAATTTAATAACATACTATGGTCATTATACAGGAGGTTAAATGTACCCTCGACCAAATGAAAGTTCAAGGTAAGAGTTAATTTCACAATCTCTTTATTATCCGAGGTTGTTTTTATGTAAGTATCTACTGGGAAATATTTATTATCCATGTACATGTTTCATAAAAGAGTTTTCAAATGGATTATTTTTAAGTTAATTTTTACTAAAACATAATTTTAAATTTCTTTAAGATTTATTCTTATAATCCTTTTTCATTAATTTCCATGTTTTAAAAATGGTTTTAAAGATTTATATATATGGGCATGAATGTTTTAGAATGTTAATTCCTTTAAAAAGTTTAAAAGGGGTATGAGACACTTTTATTCAAAACTATCTTTTAAATGACTTCCATTATATGACTTTTAAACGATTTCATGAAAAAGGGATATTTCTCTCAATGATTTTTACTGATCATTTTCAACAATGTCGACAACCTTTACGGGATATTATTCTTGATCGAGGTTGATTTATTATGATAAAAATATTCCATATTATATTGAAGGTTTTGTTATATGTTTGACTGTGAATGTTTTATTTTTATACCATTCATCTTTTATGGATAGAGTATTGACACTTCGTATGGTAGTTTTAATACAAATATTTATGTTATTTTTAAACATTTTCATATGAGGAATGCATCAGACTTAGTAAGTGATGGGTAAAGCCTGAAATATCTCCTCAATGCATCGGCAGTTCTCATGAGTCAAACTAGTTTCTTGGAATATGGCCTTGAAAAAATATTATTTGTAGTCTTGGCACAAGGCCTTGACTATGTGGTTATAAAGTCTGTCATTTTCCATTTCATCATTATGAAATTAGCTATTGATATTACATGTGATTATTTGACTACTATAATATCCATGTAAATAAGTAAATGGAATTATTTGATTTATCTTTTCCATATTATTCTTAATTTTAAGTTTAAAAGGTTTTTGTTTTAGTCTTATACATAACCTTAAATGTTTATGCTTATTTATGAAATATTCCACTATATTGTTATCCTTACTGATCATCTGAGCTCACCCCTTTTTATGTTTTATTTTTCCGAGGATGTGAAGAAGTATATTATGAATGAACTTCATGGATAATCTAAAGTATATGAATGTGGTCAATGGAGAAAATTTTGTTGTTGTTTTTCATTTCATAATGTAATGTAACGTTCATGTATGTAATCAATTTTCCAAGACTGCTAAACTGATCAGTCCTTCTGGACATGATTCCTTGTAATACTGCCAATATATTAAAATAATGCACCGACTCTGGGTAACTAGAGTTGGGGTATTACATTTAAGATATTTATGTTTATTATACATGAGTATAAAGTATGTTTATAGAAGTCAGGATAAGAGGTAAGAGTTCTCAATCTCAATTTCCTCACCTTGAGACATGTTTTTCACATAACGTAATTTATGTGGTGTATATATAATTCATATATATGTTTTTGTATTCTAAAATTCATTTATTCATGGTATTTTAATATCATGTTTAATCCCACTATTTCAATAGGTTACAAATGAATTTTTACCCAAGTCGTTGGTTGCATTTTCCTTCTGAATTTCCATTTATCCGTACTCATGTTATATTAACCACCTTTTTCTTTTTGGGTTGTTCAAAAAATATTATTGAACAAGTTTACCATATTCATCATGAAATTTTATGGAATTAAATTTTTATACTGTGATCTATTTTTTATGTTATATTTATTCCAGAGTTACCAAAACCATTGTGAAGATCAATTTTTTCCATGGTTAAAAGACTATGCTATGTTTTGGTGAAGTAATAGAATGTGTAATTTCATAGAATAAATATTCATGTACATATACTAGAAATTAGTTGAGGTTTTGGAACATATTCACCAAGGGTATTCACCCCAAAAAGGTTTTGTTGAGAATTGAATCAATCATCACCCTAATACACGATGAGTGGTCCTAAGACTACATGCCTAGTGAGACAGTCCTAAAGGGAATTCTTTGGAATATTTATATGATCTTAATGAACAATGATGGGGGATTTTTCATATCATTACCTTGGCCTCCTTCCAATTTGGATTATTTAACCCAATTACTATCTTCCATGGAAACCCAACACATTTAATGAACTCTCACAACTTTATTTGTATGATAAGGTTACTACTTGTTACTTTGATAATAACACATTTCTTATAAGTTGATTAAGAGATTTTCTCTTATACATATAAATTATTCAATTGAATGAGCAAGTATTTTATTTCTGTATTTCCCAATATTTGGATAGCAATGTTTTATTTAGAAAGAGGTTCCTCAGGGAATAGTATGAATGGTCTTGATGACTCTTACTGTGAATTCATTAGAGTTAATTAAGTGATGGGTGGGGCCTAAAATTATATAACCCCTCAATGCATTAATAGGTCTCATGAGACAAAATATGTTGGGTTTTGGTGTATACGTATTCCCATAATATAAACATGTCTTGGAACAAGTCCTTGATAGTAATTTTGTGATGTCCAACTCTATGAATTAAATTAGCTTGAGATCAATAATTATTGTATCCATGGTTTCATTTATTATCATGGATATATAATCAATTTATTCTTTAATTTATTATGGATTCATGTTGTTCATTTATTCATTCTATATGACTTGTGATTTGTGTATGTTATGTAAGCATAAAATGTATTCTACTCCTTACTAATCACATGAGTTCACCCTTATTAATTTTCCCTTCACCAAGAAACCAAGAGGTGGACTATGTGAAATTTTAAGATATAAGATGGAAGGTATAATCATGTTCTCTCAATATGTTCATGATGAATCTCATGTTTTGAAAATGTAATTTATGTATGTATCTAGTTTCCCAAGACTATTATATTGTTTGATCCATCAGGATATCTTGTACTTTTTTACAAATAATTTAATATAATAGAAATCTCTTGGTTTCTAGAGTTTGGTATGTTATAGTTAGTATTAGAATAATTTTAGTAGTATCCTTGGGGACCGGATTTAGATAATACAAGAAAGATATAAATGAACTATGAAAATAACTCAAAATTCCTAGGAAACAATATATAAAACTTAGTAGCCATTATATTTTACCATTCAATATCATGATCTAATTATGTGTATGCAATTATAGAAATATGGAATCCAATGGGAGGAATTAGAACTTTTCCAAACCCCATAATTAATAGAGGGATATATCCCTTGAACATGTTAATGAAGAAAGAGTTGAGGCTAATAAATATAAAACTATATTAGGAAAGTTGACCCAAGTTAGGAAAAATAATTTCACCTTCCTATAGCATCTTATTGATTCAAATCATAGTGAAACTATGTTGTATAACTTCATGAAACAGTAACCTCCAACACTCAATGGATCTACTAAGTCATTGGTAGATGAACAATGGATCGAGTTCCTAGACAAGATATTCCATTCTTTAGTAAGTAATGAAAGGGAAAACTTCAACATGGAAGTCTATCGTCTAAGTCAATATGTGTACCAATAGTGGTTGCTAATTGAAAACACTAAAGAGGAAGATGAGATCAAGTACATGGAATGGAAAATTTTCATGGAGGTATTCTATGAAAAATACTTTCCTATTGATAGAAGAATAGAAATGTAAATGAAAATATTAAAATTTATACAAAATAAATGAAAATGATCTTGATTATATAAGGATAAATTAACAAGTTACGTTGTGAGATTGTAAACTATGTACATAGATCATAAGGAAAGATATATAGTATATTTGTTGGGATAAAAATGATCCTTCAAAGTTAATTGGTCTCTCATAACTTTTAATTTTATAAAGATATAGTATTAGGTTATATTAAGAAATAAAAGGATTTCTCCATGAGATACATATTCAAAGGAAATCGGGAGAATAAGAGGCATGTTTAGAATTATGGGAATAAAAATATAGCATCAGGTAAGAATGGTAGGATGATATTTCCCACATGTAATTACTATGTGTTGAAACTCCCTAGGGATTGTTAGAATAGAACCAGAGTTTATTACAAGTGTAGTGAAAAGGACATCAAACTCAACAATGAAAGGGTATAGAAGAAGTTGTTGATGCCCAATGAATTAACAATAGGGATACGGGAAATCATGAAAACCAAATCCACATACTTCAAGGTTATGTATATCATTAAAGGAGAAGGGGCAAAAGACAATCTAATTTGATTAACATAGCAAAACTCAAAGATCTTAATGATGTGTTTCCACTAACTTCGATCATTTCTTCAAAGATATCTAATATTTTATTTGATTCCAGTTTTCACAGTCTTTTATATCTTCCATGTTATCCAAAATCATTTGATATTTCCATAGCACATTAGTAAGGGAGTTTTGATTAAGACACCATGTGAGAGTTTTATAATAACAAAATATCCCAGTTAGTTAAAATTATGATACATGGGAATACCCTATTTGTAAAATTGGTTATTTTAACTTTGGTTAACTTTTATATGATCCTTGTCATGGATTAGATTTCAGATTATAAGGATAAGAAATTCTATACAAGATAATGAGATTACAATTCATGAAGAAGAAGTGGAATCTCTTATTTTTATAGGGGAAACCACACTACCTAAATCATGTCAATATCCTCCCCTAGTAGCTTGAATTAATGAAATTATGGATAGAGAGGTAGATAAAGTGTGATATTGGAATGTATCTTATGAATTGTGGATTTATCCATGGTATAAAATTTCAATGATGTTTTCTAGAAGAATTTCTTGGTCATCCATCAAATCATGAATTTGAGTTATCCATTGTACTCATTCCTAATGCAATTCTAATATCAATAACTACTTATAGAATTCCACCAATGGAGTTAGTGGAGTTTAAGAAACCATTATAGGAGTTTAGTGATAAGGGATTTATATTCCCTAGTATTTCATAATGGGGAGCCCCCATTTTATTAGTAAAAAAGAAGGATGGTTCAATGGGATTGTGAATTCATTATAGGGGTTTCAATTCCATAAAAATAAATGATAAGTATACTTTTCCTTGAATTGATGAATTATTTGATCAACTTCAAGGAGGAAAAATATTTTTAAATATCGATCTTTTCTTTATTACCATTAATTGAGGATGAAGAAGATAATATAATGTAGATGAAATCTAGAATAAGGTAGGGAAAATGTGAGTTTATGGGAATTCATTTTGTTTTGACTAATATGATTTTTATCTTAATAGATATGATGAATAATGTTTTCAAGGAGTATATTGATAAATTTTTTGTGGTAATTATTAATGATAAATTTATATAATTTAAGATATATGAATATATTAAGATCTAACCATAAAAAAAATTATATACCCTCATAAAAAAGGAATTATATGGGATGTATAGTAATTGTGAATTTTGGCTCAATGAAGTTTCATTTCATAGAATTATTGTCTCAAAGGTTGGAATATCAGTTAAAACCTCCAAGATAAATTTAGTAAAATAATTTTCTACACCGATGAACATTACTGAGCTAAAAAGTTTCCTAGGTTTAACATGTTACTATTGGTGGTTTGATCAAGAATTTTCCTAGTTGACAGACCCATTGAAAAAGTTAACAAGTAAAGGGTTGAAATTCAGATGATCAAGGGAATATACATATTGTTTTGAAGAGATGAATAAGAGAAAAAATAATTCATAAGTATTAACCCTACCATTAGTAAGGATGAATATATAATATATAATTTTTCATTGAATAATTGACTTGGCTATGTCCTTATATATCATGATAGGGTGATTTTGCATGTGTCAAGGAAATTTAAAATCCACAAATAGAACTTTACAACTCATTAACTTGAGATTTAATTTGTAATATTTTATGAAAATATAAATACAATACCTCTATAGTGAATGATTCCATATAAATACTGTCCACAAGAGTTTAATGTGAATCTTCTCATAAAAGGTGGTCAATATGAGAGAAAGAGGATGGTTTAAACCACTTATGTTCTATGATTTATTGATAGACCACCACCTGAGGAAGGAAAACAAGGTGGATGATGTATTTAGAAGGAGAGGCCATAGAGTTATGACCATGATGAGGATTAAAAATAATACCATATATAAGGATCTAGTAAATTCGGATATGGTGATTTCATTGAAAGGGGAACTGTCATTCCTTTTATAAGAAAATGCAAAACCATCCATAATACAAACGATTTAGAAAACCTAGTAGGATGATGAGAAATCCATGTTGGATTACTAAAACATAAAAAGAATTATGAATACATTGAATTTTGTGAAATTGAAAGACTTCAGCTGTAGATATGAACTGTTAATGTTTGGGATGAGGGTATGTGTTACATCCATAACAGAGTTGAAAAGGGAACTGATAGATGAAGAACATATCTCAAATTTATATATATACATTTTAACCATAATTCTTTATATGGATTTAGGAGAACATTTGTTGCAGGATAGAATGAGGTGGGAAATTGCGGACAATGTGTCTAGATGCTTAGTATGCTTATAGGTAAAGGTTGAAAGAAATCATCCAAAAGGAGTAACAAAACCTTTTCCTATAACTATATAGATGTAGGATAATGTTATTATGTACTTTTTAATTGGGATCAAAATGGATCCAAGGATAAATGATGATATATGGTTTATCATTGATCTTCTAACTAAGTCTATTTATTTCTTAGCAATAAGTGAATATCTACCACTTGAGAACCCTTTTCATCTCTATATCAATGAAATGTTAATTATTCATAGATAACCTATATTGATTATATCTAATCATAACCCTCAGTTTACATTGAAGTTATGGATGAGTCTTCCAAGGGATCTCAACATTAAGATATATTTATACACCACATATCATCCCCAGAATGATGGGAAGTCTGAAAGGGCAATCCATAATTTGGTAGAATACTAAGATCTTGTTCTCTTGACATAGAAGTTATATGGGTTCATTATTATAGGTACCCATGATTCTCAAACATAAACATTATATCATTTTTTTGGATCATTTAATACATTACACAAACAGATTCCTAAAGACCGTATTATTTTAGTGCCTTTAGAAACATAAAAACATAAAAACTTGTCCATAAGTGATCTACATTATCTCCCACTAGGTTCTCCATGACTAGAACCATTATTAGACACATCATAAAAAATAAATATTTCATAAAAATATAAAGGAAACATAAGAAAGGGTGATCTAAGATTATTAGTAAGGGTAAAAAAGGGAGATATGTAAGCATAATCAGGGGAATAAGTGTATGAGAACATGATCATAGAATTATAAGATCAAACACTACATATTAGAGATCATAATCAAGAGTCGTGGAGTAAATATTGGAAGTTCATAATACATGAATCATAGGGGAATCAAGATCATAATCCATGAAAGCATAAAAATAGAATAATAAAAGGAATTGGGGTAAACACAGAAACTTATAAAATAATTCTATTGTAGTTAAGGCTCACTCCCAAGGCTATCTTAGAGGAATGGTTTCACTCCCCCAAACATCTTTGTAGTAAAGGTTCACTCCTAATACCATCTTACTAGAAATATTCCTTTATTGAATCAGGTTCACTCCCCATTCCATCCATGTCTTTCACATTAGATATAAATTATTACTCAATAAATTGGATAATGAAATCATAAATAGGCTTCCCACAAGATAACAAAACATTGATCCTATAATGACCCAAAAAAATATATAGTTATCATAATCATCATAAACATCATATCATAATCCATGAAATGAAATGGGTATCCTAAAATTTCCATCATAACATAACATATGGAAAAGAGACTGGTTTCAGAATCATTTCAGCATGGCATAACCCATAAAAAGAGTTATGATTCATAGGCATATGACCTGTGGAAGAGAAATAGGTTTTATAAACATCATTCCATAAAAACATAAAATATTCATTGAAATAATATGAATTGTAACATTAGATCATATCCCCAGCATGAAATTAATAACACAAATGGATTTTATCTTAAATAGAAAATAATTTTGAAAGATCATTTAAAACATTTCTTGAGGAAAATACCATTTCTGCTTTGAGAACAAAATTTTAAAACAAAAAAAATTTTGTAAATGGTTTTCTTTGAAAAAAACTTTTAAAACAATGAATCTATTTAGTATTAGGGAAAAATCATTAAAAATAACCTTGAAAACTTGAAAATTAATATTCAAAGAAATGATGGTCTTGATGAAGTTCAAATTTTCACATGTCATACATTATAAATTAACATTTTTTTTAAAGTGTAAAAATAATAGAAAACTGACTTGATAAGAAATTATAAGAATATTGTTTTGAAAAAAATTAAAAGAAAAAATGGGTAAAATATTCATTAAAAAATCAATTTGAAATGGTTAAAAAACATTTGAAAATATTTTTAGAATATGTGGTTTTGAATGAAAATAGGTTTTCAATTGGAGAGAAAAATTAGGTCTGATTTTCATAAAACCATTTTATTTATTGTATTAAGTAACAAAGTGCGGTAAAATGGTACCATTACATGATGATACAAAGAATAAACATCATAGAATAAAATTAAAGAGAGTTCTTGAGAGATGATTCATAATATTTCATGAATGGAAGCATAATTGTAAGAAATCCTGATAAATGATGAGATTATAGAAATAAATTCTTAATACTTTGGTAACTTTATATCAGAGTCCCTGTGAAAGAATAAAATTAAATGAGGCTTAAAAAATCTTGAAAAGGAGTATATTCATGATATAACGTGTCAAAGGTGATGTATATTTTCCTCGTAAAAGAATATAGGTGAATAACATAACAAGTGTCTCTAAGAAGAAAAATTGAGACAAAATTCCCATATCAATTTGAAAATATTTATCTAAAAAATCCATATAAGGGAGATATAAAATGGATATTAAAATACCATTAAATTTGAGTATAATAATAATAAAATACAATCACGGGTACTGCATATACCACATAGAAGAAACAAAAGGTGTATGTAACATGTGTCTAACAAAAGTAAAAAAAAGAGACAGAAATATTGTACTACTTGAGTAAAATTTTGATAATGAGATCTATGAAAGAATAAAATTAATTGAATCTTCTAAAATGTAACCCCCTGAAATTCTAAAGTTAGAATTTTTTATTTTGTAGCATATATGACACACAACACCAAGGAGCGTAATGGAATATAATATCCTGAGAATTTATAATATATTTAATATTTGAATAAATTCATTTTATTTTATCGATTTTAATGTATGAAAGAATGAGTTATTATATGTTACATGTGATGATGAGTTTCTTCTATAACTTACATTACATGCAAGACAGAGTTTCGCCGAACAATAATATATTATTAAAATATTATTATAATAAGATCTAACCCAACCATTAAGTTTCATTTTATGAATCGTATTAACTAAGTTATGGAAAATATAGGGTTGAAAAAAATATAAAATTAATTGATTTGTTACAAATTAATTAGAAATGAATATGAAATCTAATTGAATATAAAGGAAAATGTTATTATTTTTATGATTAGAATATTGTTTTACCCGAATAAATTAAATTAATTACA
The DNA here is from genome assembly GCA_963277665.1 of Viscum album. Classification (NCBI taxonomy): domain Eukaryota; kingdom Viridiplantae; phylum Streptophyta; class Magnoliopsida; order Santalales; family Viscaceae; genus Viscum; species Viscum album. The sequence continues at coordinate 1,085,526,025 of OY728134.1, read as the reverse complement.
ATTAGTGAGTGATATTAAAATGATATAAATAGTATATGTTAAATCTAATATTTTTTATATTCTTCCAATATATTTTATAGTCATATGAAAGAAACCCAATTTTATGCATAAATTTCTCAATTTTTATTAAAGAATTTATACTGCCTTTTAAAGGAGAAACTATTTTAAATACTACTTTTGAAGATTTTATAACTTTAATATGTAAATATACACTATATTTTTGGAATAAGAAAATAAAAATTTTCTCAGTGTGAGGTTTAGGTATTTTTTTGGAAGTTTCATGTTTTAACGAATAGTGAGAAGTACTAAAATTAAATTCAAAATTTCCTTTTAATCTATTTTTTAAAATGTTAAATTATTATTTTAATTGGTTTATAGTTTAATTGATTCATATTTCTAACAATTAATACAATTCATGTCATTGTAATCAATTTAAAATTTAAAATGATTATAAAATATTAGAAAACATTTGGGAGTTTTTTTACTTTAGATACTCACATTATCATCCCGCCTATAGGATTATATTTTAATTAATTTATTCCACTTATGGGATTGGAATTTTTCAAAACAGATTCCATATTTCTAATAATTATAACTTATAATTTATAATAAGTTCAAATAGTTTTTTGACCAAAAATATTTGTGAATTTAATAAAAAATAATTTAAACTATTAAGGAAAAATTAAGTGTAATAAGTGGATGACCTTAGTCTTAAGGACCCAAATGACCAATAACATTATCCAAGAGCTATTTTATAGACATATTTGGACCATATACTATATTTAATATAATTTGTACCATTATGGGATCCACTTGGAACATAAAAAATGTGGTAGGAATCCCTTTTACAAAATATTACAAGAGTGCCACTCCACCACTATTAAAAGGCCTCCTCTCCTCTGACTTCAACGCATCTATCAAGACACTTTGGATTGAAAAGGGCCTTAAAAATTATCTCCTTGACATAATTTTCCTAATCCTAGAAGCCTAAAATTGTTTAGGATTAAATCCAATGAATCATTTTGGTACAACCAAATGGAGTTACCTGAATTAGAGGTAACAAAATTCCTCAACCTTTTTAAATTTATTTCCATTCTCCATGCACTAAATTCTTCTTATTATATGATTACACAAAAAAAAATTCATAAATATACTAGGATTTGGTTATGTAAATATTTACACCTACACATACACACACCTCCATTTAATGGGAAATGAGTATTCTATTTCTATGTACGGAGAACTACTGCCTCATGAAACAGTGATTGTTTGTCTTTACTTTACCTCTACTAATGGTGGAAATTATGATGGAAACTCTATTTATATGTGAAATGTAGTATATTTATAATGTATTTATGTTTATTTATTTTTTATTCTGAACACACCTTTATTCTATCTATCTTTGTACATACGATTATTTTGTTTGGGGAAGTGTGGAATAACTCTCCCTCAAAACGAAGTGACTCATTCCTGCCACACCTGGAATGTATAAAGAGTGGTATTAATAAAAAAATTTAACATATATAAAATAGTATTATAATTTAATTATAATATACATATATCCTTTTTAATACTTTTAACACAACAAATAAATGAAAGTAGCATTCATCCATACGTACGACCCACTGTCTCCATGAACATTTCATTTCATTTATTATCTCCAAATTTATAGATTATCATAAATGCATATGTATTGAATAAATATTATAATTAATTAATTTTTTAAATTCTTGATATGATAAAATCATGATCTATGTAATATTAACAACATATGAAATGTCAAAACTTACTTGAGAAAACTAGATAATTAACACCCAAAATAGTTAAAATAATGGAAGAGTATTAACAGATGGGTAATAAAATATTATAAGAAGTTAGTATATGATATTATAAAAATTATTATGGTTTTTTTATAAGTTATAGGATAAATACCACACATTAAAAGTAAGGTTAAGTTAAGGGATTTCGTCTCAATTTACATTCCATTGAGAGTTATTTTTATTATGTACCAATTCACTTTTATTTGTGGAATATAATGAGATTTGACATGATATATAATTAATATAATTACTCTCTTGATATTATATGTTCATTTAATTCATTGGAAATTTTTATTTAAATTTTTTAAAGTGGCATGGGACACTTTCGAATGTTTACTGATTATTTTTCTTCAAGAATGTTTTAAGGACAACTACCATTTTTAATGTATCCTCCTTTGAGGTATTGTTGGTAAATACATATTAATTATTCAATATGGATATTTGATAAGGCAAATTGTTTATTAAATATATGATTAATTATTTAGACTTGCAATACATGGGTTGCGGTCTGTTTAAGGAATGTCCTAAGGGTTGTGGGAAAATTAATGCAAGCCCCTCGATGCATCAGTAGTATAATGATATAAATTAGTTGTCTAAATTGTTTAAATTTTATCTACACAGTAAATGTATCATGTGACTTCAAAACATGATTTCTAATAATTAAGAATTTCTTTTATTGATAATTTAGTTATTGTTGATCCATGATATTTTTTGTCGATATATCTATGGATGCATTTCATTTTAGTTCATTTATTTAATGTAATGTGCTTCAGTTTATTACATAGCCAAATTAAAATTTCCTCATCTAGTTATTTGAATGGAATTTGTTTTAGTTTTTTACCTTTCCATGTTAGTTTATTTTCATTTATCCATTATTACCTTTACTTTACATACCCTTACTAAGAATTTCAGCATACCCTTATTATGTTTCCTTTCCCTAGGTTATGAAGAAGAAATTATTTAATATGTGTTCAAGGATTCTGTTTATTTATTTATATTATTTATCATGATTTTATTTTCTCCTCCTAATGTATTAAGGGTATCTTGTATGTAATATAGTTTTCCATGTTTTATAAACTCAACGAACCTTTAGGATTTGATTCCTTGTAATCATGCCAATATAATAAAATAATGCACTGAATCGAAGCTTCTAGGGTCGGGGTATTACAATTGGTATCAAATAAAGTTTAGTATCTACCATGGAAATTTTATTTAGAAAACTTAGATCAGGGAGAACAACCCTATTATAGATATTGAGGATAATTATACAAGAAATTCCTTTAATTTTGGTAATATAGATATTATTTAGGTATTTGTAGCAATACATCAATGTCTAGATACTACAACTAGATGTGGTTCTGGCACTGATGTACTTAAGAGTAACAACTCTGACAAGGTGTGTTGGGCCTAACTCGGTGTAACTTGGTTCACAAAAATGGGCCATACAACATACCTATTTTGACACTCTTGGGGGATACAGTTAGGATAATTTATATTTTCTTTGAAAACTATTATAATGGACTTACAAGTAAATATGTCTCCAATGAAGGAAAAGTATATGATTCTAGGATTTATGATGCATAAATTTATATTATATGTTATACCATGTTTACAAATATATAAAGTTCATAATTTAATGAGCTAGTCTAGTATATGACATTATTTAGAAAAATAACTAGGAAAGAAGAAGTGTGTCAACACTCATGGTCAATATAGAGGTTTCCTTGTTGAGGAATTCAATGTAACCTATATGGGAACTGAGAAAGTTATAGATATATTTGGGATACTTAATTAGTTTATGACACATAACATTTCCAAGATGGAGCAACATATTCCACAGAGATAATATCTTATGCTTGATTTCTTTATGTGTAATAATTCCCGATCGTTTTGTGGGACTACTAATCCAATTATAGTTGAGGAATGAATTAAGACTCTAGAGAAGATATTTACAACCATGGAATGTAGCTAAAAGGAAAAGGTTATTCTTCTAGTTTATTTTCTCCAGAGTGATGTTGATTAGTGGTGGTATTTGATCCAAAATACAAGGGAAGAAGAAGATATTGAGCTCATGGAATGAATATCTTTTAAGGAGATTTTCTTTGATAAATAATTCCCTCATGACCAACAAATTGAGATGAAGAGGATATTACTTATATTAGAGAAAAAGGAATAAGAGAGTATTGAAATTTACTAAGAATACTTTACAAGGTTATATAGGCAAGATATAGATTATATATGCCACATGGAGTATAAAATTGACCACTTATTTCAAGGTCTTAAGCCATGTATCAAAAGTGAACTGGTTTCTCAGATTTTTTTATCAAGTGAAGAGAAATTTTTGTGTTCCATCGAAATGGAAAAGGAAGTATCAAGATCCTATGTATTCAGTGGAAAAAATAGAAGAATAGGTCTTATTAACACCATTAAAAATAGAATGAATCAAAGAAGATGAAGAGAATGAAGGATTTTCCCACCTTGTGAGAACTGTGGGAAAATCACTCAAGGAAATGCTTGAAGAGATTGGGAGTTTGTTATAAGTGTAGAGAAAATGGTCACCAGGAAAAATAATTCAATAGGAAGAAGGAAAAAATTTCTATTTAGTGATACAATTAAAATTATATGGGGAAATATGAAAATGAATTTACTAAGAATAAAGGGAATATATCTCTGAATAAGCTAAGGGATCAAGGTTAAGAAGATGTTATTGACACAATTGAAGTGGAATGATTAATGTATGTCTGTATTTGGATGTAAGATATATGTTGTAAAAGTATTTGATTGATGATGTCCTTATTATATGAATTATGAAATATATATGGATTATAGTATATTTCTTTTTCAATAAATATTGGAGATCATATGTTGAATGGTACTGAGAAAAGTTATTCAGTAGAAAGTTATAATTTTTGGAAAAAACATGTTTATGGGAATGAAAAATCATAATATGTTCCTGATGTTGAGATAATGATGAAGAAATCATTGACTTGGATGCGTGTTTACTACCTTGGAAATTATTAATGACTTGTCGATATATATTATATTTTATCATTGATGGATTTTAAAACACTTTTTTATTTGAGGAATATATCCTATAACATGTGTCTTACATAAGAAATAAGGAATAATGTATGTTTCCAATAAGGTTTTTTTGGTGATTCTAGATATTACCATATCTCAGGAGGACACATGATGAAGTTATTCACATGTTTGTAATGTGAAAATTTGGAGCTACTTCACATTTATTGAAGGATAAAGATAGGTTCATTTGGGAAACCTAGTGACCTTCCTTCCAAAATGTTGGATCATAATCCTATGTAAATTTATCTTTTTATAAAATGGTTTATCATCTGATGGGATTTTAGAGGATAATGTATTACATCACCATAAGATGCATCATGTGCTAAGAGATTAATTTGAAATAGGAGAAGGCATAATAAAAGGAAAAGATTATATTTTTAGAAATGTATATTTACTTATATTATTATAGAGTGAAATAATTATTTAACTATAGGAAAAAATGGGGGTTTTGAAACAAAAATGTTGTCCCATTACCTTTTTTCCAATGAATCAAATGACCCCATATATCATCACGGATTGATAGCCTCGTGATTATTAAAATTATCCAAACCATGTTCTCTATCACACTTTATTAGAACAAGACAGTTAGATTTTTCTTCTGTATCCATGTTTCCATTTCCCACCTATTCTCTCCTACTACAGAACCTAGTTACATGACCATTGTACATTACGTTATCTCTTATTTTAAATATGTGATATTAACCCGTTTTTATGATGTGGTTATTTCAATAATGGTTTAATTTCAATACCTATATTACCGAGACAATGTTTAAATAGTGAGGAGTCAATTTATTTATGTTGGGGTTAATTTAACACACTAAAATTTTAAAGTGATAATTTTGTATTCGATAGTGTGTATGATAGGAAACATGATGCACATAAGGGGATATAATATCTCAAGAATTTATAATGTATTTACTATTTGAATAAATTGAATTTATTTTATTTATTTCAATGTATAAAATAATGATTTAGTGTATGTTACACACAAAAATGAGTTTCTTCATAAGTATTCATTACACACAAGACTATGTTTCACCAAACAATAATATATTAATATAATATTACTATAATAAGATATAACAAAACCATTAAATTAGATGTTGTAAATAGGATTAGATAAATATTTAAAATATATGTTTGAAACAAATATAAAATGAATTCATTGGATACAAATTAATTTTAAATGAATATGAGAATCAATTGAATATGAAAACCGATTGAATATAATGGAAAATATTGTTATTTTTAGGCCCACAAAGCTGTTTTACCCAAATAAATCAAATTAATTACAATTATTGAGTGATATTAATGTAATATATATATATATATATTAAATATTTTTTTTATATTCATCAAATATATTTTATAGTCTTAAGATAAAAACAAACCCAATTTTATGCATAAAATACAATATTTTTATTAAGGCATCTTTACCACCTTTTAATGGCCAAACTCTTTTAAATCCATATTTGACCCTTTTATAAATTTAATATGTAAAAAAATCTTCATATTTGGAAATTAAATAAAAAAATTATCTCATGATTATTTCTTTATATTTTTCTATAAAATTTCATTTTTTAACAAATAGTGAAAAATACTGAAATTTAATTTAAAACTGCCCTTTCTTCAAATTTAGTTATAAGGTTAAATTATATTTTTAGTTTGTTTATAAGTTTAATTAGATAATATTTATATAAATTAATACATTTTATGTCATTTTAGTTAATTTATCCTTGAAATTTATTATAATAACATAGAAAACTTTTAGACATTTTAACTTTAAAACCCCACATTGTCGTCCTACCTGCGGGATTAAGTTTAAATTAATTTCTTCCAATTATGTGAATGGAATTTTTAAAAATATATTAAATATTAGGAATAATAATATTTTGTATTTTCTAATAATATCAAATTAGTTTTTGACAAAAAAAATTTGTGAAGGTAATTAATATTAATTACAATCATTAAGGTAAAATTAATCTTAATAAGGGACTAACCCTAGTCTTAATGAACCAAATGACCAATAGATTTTTCAAAGAGGTATTGTGTGGACATATTCGACGCTATCATATATTTTCTATAAATTGAACCATTATTGGATCTACTTGAAACATCAAAAACAAGGTAGGAATTCCATTGTCGAAATATTACATGAGTGCAACTCCTCCCCCACTATAAAAGGCCCCCCCTCCTCCCACATATTTAAAAATATCAAGAAATTTTTTACTAACCAATATATTTTAAATTAACTCCTAAAAATCACTCTTATAATCCTAGAATCCTCACTTTGGGCATAAAGTAATCCAAGTAATCCTTTTTTTAGTTATCTGAATAAGAGGTAACAAACATCCTCAAGATTTTTAATTTTATTTCCATTCTCCACTTTCTAAACTATTATTATTATATGGTTACATAATAAAACATATTTTTTAAATATAATATTATTTTTTTAATATTTATACTTAATCTTAAACACACATCCATCCAATGTGTAACGAGTATATTATTTCTGTGTATAGAAAACTACTGCCTCACAAAACGATGATTGTTCATTTTTCCATTACATCCTCTCATGGTGGCCATTATGATGGAAAATATATTTATATATGATATATATTATATTTATAATTTCTTAATGATTCTTTAATTTTTATTTATAAGATAACTTTATTCTTTCCATCTTGTGTAAATACAATAATTTCATTTTAGGAAGTGTGGACTATCACCCCCTCAAAGCGAGGTGACTCGTTCATACCAGACATGGAATGTATAAAAGAAGATATTAATAAAAATATGTAAAATAAATAACACAATTATTATACCTGAATTATAATATTAATATATCTTTTACTTTTAATTCTTTTAATACAGCAAAGAAATGAGATTAGCATTCATGCGTACGTAAGACTTACTGTCTCCCTAAAAGGTGCATTTCATTTCTTATCTCAAAACTTTACAGGTTATACAAAATGAATATGTAATGAATATATATGGTAATTAAATAATTATTTTAATTTATTTATATGATAAAATAATTATCTATGCTATAGTAACAAAAAAATTAAAATTCAAAACATACTTTAGACAACTAGAAATTAACACCCGAAAAAGGTAAAAATATGGAAGAGTGTTAACAAAACGGTAATGAAATATTATATGAAGTTAGTATATAAAATAATATACATGATTATGGTTCTGTTATAAGTTAGTAACATATTTTAAACCACTATACTGATGGATAAATATCACACAACAAAATAAAGGTTGAGGTAAGGGATTTCGTTTCAATCTACCTTCCATTGAGATTTATTTTTGTTACACAACAATTAAATTTTATTTGGTGTGTATACTAACCATTTAAATGATATATCATGAATATTATTATTCTAATGGTATTATATGTTTCTATTAAATCACAATAAATTATGATTTAAATTTTTTAATGTGGTATGATACACTTTGGAATGATTAAAGATCATTTTTCCTCAATAATGTTTTAATATAAACAACCCTTATTTTTTACTTATCCTATTTGAGGTATTATTGATAAATGCATATTTTTTATTAAATATGGATATTTTAGAAGTAAATTTTTTTATTAAATATATTATAAATTCATTGTATATAAAATACATGGGTTGACGATAGTATAAGGTAATCCCTATGGGTTGGGGACCTACTAATGCAAGCCTCTCAATGCATTGGTAGTATCTTGAGGTGAATTAGTTGGCCAAATAGTTTAAACTGTCTCTTGATAGTAAAGGTATCATATTCTTGGGAAACATGGAATCTGATAATTAATCATTTCCTTTATTGATAATTTAGTTATTATTTATCCTTGAGATTTTGCATCGACATATATATGGATGCATTTTATTTTCAATTATTTGATTTTATGGTGTGTGTTTTATTTTCTTACCATACCGTATTGATTTTTTTATGTTGTTATTTGAATGGAATCTGTTATCTATTATTTACCATTCCATGTTATTTAATTTCAATTGATTCATTATTTCTTCTACTTTACATACCCTTACTGAGAATATGAGCTCACCCTTATTATGTTTCCTTTAGTCATGTTTTGAAGAAGAAATATTTGAATAAGTCTTCAAGGATGTTTTATTTTATTTTATTATGTATCTTGTTTTTATTTTATCTTCATAATGTATTAATGTTATCTTGTATATAATCTATATTTCCATATTTTCTAAACTGAATGTTCCTTCAGGATTTGATTCCTTGTAATCGTATCAATGTAATAAAATAATGCATTGACATCGGGATTCTGAGGTCGGGGAATTATAGTTAGTATCAAAGGAATCTTAAAAATAAACATGGAAACACGATTTAGAAAACTTGGATAAGGGAGCACAACCCTAAAACAGATATTGAGGAAATGTAGATAGAAAAATCCGAGAATTTTGGTAAGATATAGATTATGTGGGTATTCCTAGAAAAACATCCATGTATGGATACTACAAGTAGACATGGTTATGACATATATTTACCTAGGATTAATAACTCCGTTAAGTTTTGCGGGGCGTAAATCGGTGTAATCTGCCTCACAAAAATGGGCCTTACAGTCCACTCTGTTTGACACTCCCTGGGGATATGCTTCGGATAATAAAAATTTTCTTTTCAAACCATTATTAGGGATTTAGAAGTAATGATATACCCAATGAAACAAAAGATTATGATTCTAAGATTTATGATGCATAAATATATGTTCTATTATATAAAATGTTTACAGTTATATAAAGTTCATTTTTTATGAGGTAATATAATATATGCTATTTTTTAGAATTGGGACTTATAAGGAAGAAGTGTGTCCACAGTCATGGTCAATATAGAGGTCTCCCTATAGAAGAAGTCAATGGAGCTTGTATTATAATAGAGAATGTTATAGATATATTAGGGCATCTTAATCAGGTTAGGACACATAACCTTTCTCAGATTTAGCAAACCTATTCCACAAAGAGAATCCAATATGCTGGATCACATTATGGAGAAGAAGCTCACATCATTTCGTGAGACTACTGATCCAATGGTAGCTGAGAAATGGATTAAGTATCTGGAGAAAATATTTACAGCCTTAGAATGTATTGAAAAAGAAAATATTATACTTGAGGTCTATTTACTTTATGTTTATGGTTATTAGTGGTGTTCTCTGATCTAGAATACAACAGAGGAATAAGAAATAAAACTCGTGGATTGGAGTACCTTAGAGGATATTTTCTCTGATAAATACTTCCCTCGTAATCAAAAAATTAAGATGAAGAGGATGATCCTTATATTAAAGAAAATGGAATAGGATAGTGTTTTAGTTTATGAATCAACCTTTACAAGGATATCTTGGTATTATTTGAATTATATATGCAACACAAAGTAAATTATTGAACAATTATTTGATGGTATTAAGACAATTCTATGAAAGGAACTGGTTTCTCATAATTTTTCTTCCAACGAAGTGATAGTTTTATGTTCCATCAAAACAAAAAATGAATTCTTGATATCCTAGGTATTCAATGGATACCAATAGGAGAATAGGCTTATTAACACCATGAAAAAGGTAACAAGCCAAATAATATGAAGGGAGAGAAAGAGTTTACCACCTTCTGTGAACTGTGGGAAAAATCAAACTGGGAAAATCTTTGAAGGGATTTGGATTTTGTAATAAGTGTGTAGAAAAGGGTCCTCTGAAAAAATAATTCGATGTCAAGAAGGAAAACTCTGGTATTCAGTGTTACAATTGAATGTATATGGGGAACTATGAAAATAAATGTCCCAAACATTAAGGTAATATACCTCCAAAGACGCTAAGGGATTGTGGTCAAGAATATGTTATTAACACAACTAAAGTGGAATGATTAATGTACTTCGATATTTGTATCTAGGAAATATGTTGTAAAATCCTTTCATTAAATATTTTTTCATCATATGAAATATTAAATGTATAAGAATTATATTTCATTAATTTTTAATAAATATTTGAGATCATATTTTTAGTGGTACAAAGAAAATTTTTTCATTATAAAGTTAAACTTTTTAGAAAAAACATGATTGAGGGAAAGAGAACCCTTAATATGTTACCAATGTTGAGATAATGATGAAGAAATGATCAATTTTGATGAATGATGACTACCTTAGAATATAATATTAATTTTTTTAATAGTGGTCTATTCTATCATTGATGAAGTTTACAACACTTTTGGATTTAATGAATATATCCAATAACATGTGTCTTATATAAGAAATAAGTAATAATGTATGTTTCCAATAATGTTTTTTTGGTGATTATAGATATTACCATATTTTAAGAAGCCGCATGATGAAGTTATTCACATGTTTCATATGTGAAAATTTAGATATACTTTCTATTGATTTAATTATAATGATAAGATCATTTTTGAAACAAATTGACCATCCTTCCAAAGTGTAGTATAATAATCATTTATAAAAGTTTACCATTTACAAAATGGTTGATCATCAAATGATATTTTAGAAGATAATGTATTACTTCACCATATAATGAATCATGTTCTATGAGATGAATTATAAATAGTTCAAGTCATAAAAAAGGAAAATATTATGTTTGTAGAAATGTATATTTAGGTATATTCTTATAGAGTGAAAGAATTCCATAACTATAGGAAAAAATGGGGGTTTTGAAACAAAACTTTTTTCCTAGTACATTCATTTCCAATGAATAAAATGGAATGTTAGATCATTTTGGATTAATGTAATTATGATTATTAACATTATCCTATCCATTTAATCTATCAATCTTAATCAGAACACAGCTATTAAATTTTTCTTCTCTATCCATGTTTCTATTTCCCACCAATGTTCTCCTACTAGGGAACCTAGTTATATGACCATTTTACTTTCTATTATATATTTTTAAGAATATTTGATATTAACCCTTTTTAAAATTTGGATATTTTCAAAATAGTTTATTTTCAATCTCTATTTTACCAAGACAATGTTTTAATTGTGAGGATGCAATTTAATTATGTTAGGGAGAATGTAACACCCTAAAATTCTAGAGTAAGAATTTTGTATTCGATAGCATTTATGAAACACACCACCATGCATGAAATGGGTTATAAAGCCCTATAATTTATAATATATTTACTATTTTAATGAATTCAATATATTTTAAATCTGTAAATGTAAGCAACAATGAGTTATCATATGCTACACACAACAATGAGTTTCTTAAACGGCCTGCATTACACACAAGACCTAGTTTCACCAAAAAATAATATTTTTAAAAATATTATAATAATAATATATAACCTATCCATTAAATTAGATGTTATGAATAGGATTAAAAAACTCATGGAAAATTTATGATATACAAAAATATAAAATAAATTCATTGGTTACTAATTAATTAGAAATGAATATGAAGACCGATTGAATAAAAAGGAAAATATTATTATTTTTATGCTCATAATGTTTTTTACTCTAATAAATTAAATTATTTAAAATTAGAGTGTGATATTGATTTAATATATATATTTTATATTTAGACAAATATTTTTTATATTCATCCAATAGATTTGATAGTCTTAACATAAAAATAATCCCAAATTTTAATATATAAATACTATATTATCATTAAGGAATGATTAATTCCTTTTAATGGAGATCCTATTTTGAATCCAATTATTTAACATTTATAAGATTTAATATGTAAAAAGAAACATCATTTTTGGAATAGTAACATAAAAATTAGATTTGAGTGATGTTTTGTTATTTTTCTATGATGTAATATTTTTTAACGAATAATGAAAAATACTGAAAACTAATTCAAAACTGCCTTTTCATCTAATTAATTTATAATGATAAAGTGTAAATTTTTTTAAAGTTTAATTATTTAATATTTTTATTAATTAATAAAATTTATTCCATTGGAACCAATTTCATGTCGAATGTGATTATAAAATCATAGAAACCTTTTGGACAATTTTACTTGAAAAACTCGCATTGTCGTCCCCCCTGCAGGATTAAATTTAAATTCATTTATGCCACTTATGTGATTGGATTTTTTAAAACATAATTTAATTTTTTGAATCATATTAATTTATAATGACTTATAAGGTAATCTTAATTTCTGACAAAAAATATTTTTGAATGTAATAAAAATTAATTTCAATTGGTGAGGTAAAATTAAGCTTAATAAGGGACAGACCTTATTCTTAAGGGTCCAAATGACCTATTCACTTTTAGAAGATCTATTTTATCTCCATATATAGAACCTATACTTGATTTTATCAATATTGGACCATTATTGGATCCACTTGCAACATTAAAAACACAGTAGAAATCCCGTTGTCAAAACTTTACAAGAGTGTCACTCCCCCTCCACTATAAAAAGGCCGCCTCTCCTCTCACTTCTCCACACCTATAAAGCCAATTTTTATTGTCCAATATCTGAAAAATTATATTATTAACATAAATCCCATCATTATAGAAGCCTCAAAGATACATGGAAGTAATCCAAGAATGCCTTTTGGTACAAACCAAAAGGAGTTACCCCAATAAGAGGTAACAAACTTCTTCAAAAAAATTATTTATATTTCCTTTCTACACTCCATAAAATATTCTTATTCTAGGATTACATAAAAACATCAGTGTCATAAATATAATAGGATTATTTATGTTAATATTTATATCCAATAGAACACACACCTCCGTCAAATGGGTAATAAATATATTGTTTCTTTATACCGCGAACTACTGCCTCATGAAATAATGATTGTTCATTATTTCTTGTACCACCTCTCATAATGGACATTATGATAGCTAATGAATTTATATATGATATATATGATATTTAGAATGTATTTATTATTATTTAATTTTTATTTATAACATACCTTTATGATTTCCATCTTGTGTAAATATGATCATTTTGTTTGAGGAATTATGGACTACCGCCCCCTTGGTGCGATGTGACTCATTCATGACATACAAATAATATTTAAAGGATGGTCTTAATAAAAAAATGAAACATATAAAACATAGATATGATACAGGAATTATAATATACATATATCATTTATTTTTAATTCTTTTTATATAATAATTAAATGAAAGTAGCGTTCATGCGTACGTTCAGCCTACCATCTCCATGAACGGTGCATTTCATTTCATATCTCTAAAATTTATATAATATCCTAAATTAATATTTAATAAATATATATGATAATTAAATCATTTATTACATTATATATATGCTTAAATCATGATCTATGTTATAGGGAAAATAAATGAAAAGTCAAAACATACTTGAGAAAACAAGGCCATCAACACCCGAACTAGTTAAAATCTTGATAGAGTGTTAACAAACGGGTAATAAAATATTATAAGAAGTTATTATATGATATTTTAAACATTATTATGTTTCTTTTATGATTTAGTAACATATTTTCAACCACTATACAATAGGATAAAGACCACACAACAAAAGGAAGGTTAATGTAAGGGATTTTGTCTCAATTTACATTCAATTGAGACTTATTTTTGTTATGCACCTATTTCATTAATTTGGTGTATATACGTCCATTTTACATGATATATCATGAATATAATTAGTATCATGGTATTATATGTTTCATTTAATTCATAGGGAATTATTATTTAACTGTTTCAAAGTGGTATGCGACACTTTGTAATGTTTTAAGATTATTTTTCCTTAAGAATGTTTTAATGTCAACAACCCTTGTTGTTACTTATCCTCCTTTGAGGTATTATTGATAAATCTATATATTTTATTTTAAAGGGAACATTGTTTATTCAATATATGAGGAATGAATTGGACATTCAATACACTGGTAGGGGGCCATTTCAAGCAAGCCCTAAGGGCTGGGGAGTGATTAATGCAAGCCATTTGATGCATTTGTAGTCTCAAGAGATGAATTAGTTGGATTTTTTTTTAAAATATCTTTTTATGATAAAGTTATCATCTTCCTTGAATTTTTTTTTTGATAGTTAATAATTTCCTTTATTAGGAATACATTTATTATGTATCCATGGTATTTTGTGTCGACATATCTATGGATGAATTTTATTTTCAGTTCATTGATTTAATGGAATGTGTTTTAGTTTCTAACCTTTCCACATTGATTTTCCCTTTTAAAATTATTTGAATGAAATGTGTTATTTTTTATTTTTATTTCCATGTTGGTTTATTTCCATTGATTCATTATTTCTTCCACTTTACAAACCTATACTGAGCATTTGATCTCACCCTTATTATGTTTTCTTTACCCCGGTTATAAATAAGAAATCATTGAATAATCATTAAAGGATTTTGTTCACTTATTTTTATTATGTATAATGTTTTTATTTTATCTTCCCAATGTATTAAGGGTATCATGTATGTAATCTGGCTTTTTGAGTCTGCTAAACTGAACGGTACTTCGAGATTTGATTCCTTGTAATCATCCCAATATAATGAAATAATACAATGAATCTAGGATTTTCGGGTTGGGGGATTACATAATATCATGAAATAAATTATATTAATGATATAAAATTTCCTAGGGTAGTATATACAATACAAATAATCAAATGACTATGTAATATGGAATAGTTCTCGCTGAGATAAAAGTGAGAGTAGAATTCCCATTAACATAAGTGTTGAATCACCCCATACTCATTAAAAACTCATTTATAATGAATATATGTTTATTATAAATGTATAATAGATCCATAATCATATATAAAATATGATATATTATTTAATTTTGAGTTTATATTAATCATTTATTAACAATTCCACGTTAATGTTATGTTTCAGGTAATAACCGCTTTGTTTTTATTACATGTTTTGGATTTTTATTCTGGGTCCTATTAGTTAGATCATGATTTAATCATATAAAAAATGATAACCATGATAAAAATAATATATATATATATATATATTATATGTATTTATATTAATCTATAAGAGATAGAAGTAGGAAATGAAATACATCATTCATAGAGGCATTAGGTCGTACGTACGCATGAAAACTATATTTACATTATTTTCAATTTTAAAAAAAGAAAATTATATGAAATATTTTAATTATAGAATCATTTTTAGTTCATATATATCACTAATTATTATTAAAAAGATCCTTAACACATTCCATGTAAAGAGTGAAGAAATCACAATGCTTCCTGAGGTGGTAGTCTAATGTTCACATGAACGACATTATTGTATTCTCAAAAAATGGAATGGATGAAGTAATGTGTGATATAAAAATTAAATAATCCTAATAAAATCATAAAATAATAAATATTATATATAAAATGCTAATCCTTCATTATTCCCAACATTGAATTGTGGTAATGGGAAAATGAACGTCATCCGTTCACAAGGCGGTTGTCCGTCGTACACATGAACAGTGATTGTGTATCCCATTTGATGGATGTGTGGGAAGTTATAGGTCATAAAATTAAAATAATAACATATATGTATATTAATTATACATATTTTAATATATAATGATGACATAAAATGAAATGAAGATGTTTGATGAAGAAATAAAACAAAAACGTTCGTTGATGAACGTTACCTCTACTTCGGGAATCGCCTTTTGGTTTGCACAAAAGGACATCCTTGGTTGGATTTATACCAAAAGTGAGGATTTTATGATGAATTTAGGGAAGTTTTGGGTTTATTTTGTTCAGTTTTTAGATGATTTTAAGGGCTTTATAGGTGTGAATAGAGGCAGAGATGTGGTGGCCTTTTATAAGGGAGTTGAGTGGAAAACTTGTTAACAACAAAATGGTAAACAATATTGGTAGATATACCTTACAAGATGTGCCTATTATAATGATCAATTTTCTATAAAATAAGGTTTATGGTCTAAATATGGTCTGAAAATGGGATTTTTACATGTTTTGGGTCATTTTTAAACGTTGTGGTTTATGTTTAACCATTAAGTATTGTTGTTTTTACCTTAACCATTGTAATTAATTTTAATTAATTTCAGCAATTAATTCATTAAAAAAATATGTTGATCATATTATAAAATATAAATTATAATGACTCAAAATATGGAATCCATTATTCCAAATTCTAATCACAGAAGTGGAAGAAATTAATTTAAAATCAATTCTGGAGACGGGATGAAACAATGGGTTTTTAAAGTGAAAAGGTTTGAATGTTTAAAATGAATTCATATCAAATATTAATGTAAAATTGATTCAAATGAACTAAGTTGGGTTAATTTATTTCTAATTTAACTAATTATAATGGAAAACACAATTAAAATATAATTTAACAATATATATTAATTAAATGAAAAGATGATTTTTAATTAAAATTCAATATTTCTCACTATTCATCCAAAAATTAAATAATTCAGAAAAATCCCAAAAATCACACTAAGATAATTTTGACATTCTTAATTAAAAAAATGAATTTTATTATATGAAAATAATTTTCAAAAATTAATTTTATTATTTTTACAGAAGGACATAAAAAGTAGTACTTTTGATAAAATAGAATTTTCAATACATATAGTCTTTACGAAAAATTATATATTATATTATCCTTATAAAATGAATTATTTATATAAAACCATTATATATAAATATTAGATATTACTATTAATAGTATTCTATTAAATTTATAGGTTACAATGGTCACGTTTAAATAACTATATTAAGTGTATATCATTGTTTTGTTAAAACTTAGTGTCGCTTGTAATGCATTACAAGTTACTGTTACGTATAAAACATGAATAACTTGGTGATGTTTTTAAAAAATATTAAATTAATTCATTTTTCAATTAAATACATCAATAAAATTTAATTTATTTAAAAAAATTTCACAAAACTTAAGGTGTTACACTCTATCCCCCTTAAAATGGATTTCTCTCTCAAAATTCATCACTCTAATGCAAACAAATGAGGATAATTATACCTCATTATATCCTCATTTTCCCACATATATTATTTTATATTGTGGGTTATCTAAATAAATTTGAATTTGTGAGTTGTCTTTTTTATATAACATTCTATATATGATCCAAAATTACAATTATATGTTCCTCATAAGAAAGATCCTGCTCTGGTGGTATGACCTATAAGTTCAGTATATGTGAAGGGTCAGATATGTACTTCCTCAAAAGAGATACATATAATAAATCATGACTTTGTATATGTTTGGTGGATGTTCTAAGTCATGATCAATCATCCCTACATGATCAAGGATCTCAAAAGGACTAATATACCTAGGGCTCATCTTCCATTACTTTTAGAATATCATAACCTTCTTCCATGAAGAGATTAATAGAAAAACTTTCTCATTGAATTAAAATTGTAGATCAAACAAATAATTATCAGCATAATGTATCTACTGAATTTGATCTACCTAGCTATGCTGCTGAATGAATCTAACCTTATCATCAATTTCTTTATATATCTCAGGTCTAAATAGATTTCTTTGTAAAACATCATTCCAGCACATTAGACATCTACATTTTATTCCATATATAGATTAATATGGATATATATGAATTCTTGAGTGAAATATATTGTTGAGGATGCCGATTTTAATGTATAATAATGATATAAAATAAAATGAAGAGGTTTGAGGAAAAATAAAACAAAAACATTCATTGATGAACATTACCTTCTATTCAGCTATCCCCTTTTGGTTTTCACCAAATGACTTCCTTGGTTAGATTTTTTTCAAAAGTGAGGCTTATAAGATTTATGGAGGGATGTTTGGGGTTTATTTGTGTAGATTTTGGATGATTCAACAGGCTTTAGTGGTGTGAACATAGGGTGAGATTTGGTGGCCTTTTATAAGGTAGTTGAGTGGAAAACATGTAAACACCAAAAAGGTAAAGATTATTGGTTGGTATACCTTTAAAATGTGCCTCCAATAATGATTCATTTTCTATAAAAAGGGGTTATAGTAAAAATTTCACCTGAAAATGTGATTTTTACAGGTTTAGTGTAATTTTTAAACATTGTGTTTTAAGTTTAACCACTAGGTAATTTGGTTTTTACCGTAACCATTGTAATAAATTTTAAATGATTTCACTAATCACTTTGTACAAAAATTATGAAGATCTAACTATTAATTATAAATTAATATGATTCCAAATATAGAATCCATTTTCCCAAATTCCAATCACATACGTGTATGAAATTAATTTAAAATTATTCCCACAGACAGAATGAGACAAAGGGCTTTTAAAGTGAAATGGTTCGAATGTTTGAAATGATTTCATATGAAATATCAATGTGAAATTGATTCAAAAGAACTAAATTGGATTAATTTATTTATAATTTAACTAATAATAATTTAAAACCTAATTAAAATATAATTTAACTATTGAAATAAATTAGATGAAAAGGCTGTTATCAATTAAAATTTAATAATTATCATTATTCATCCAAAAATGAAATATTTCAGAAAAATACCAAAAACCACACTAAGATAATTTAGACATTATTAATTAAAAAATTATGATTATTTTATGAAATTAAATTTCAAAAAGTTTCAAAAATTAATTTTATTATTTTTGACAGATGGACATAAAAAGCAGTTCTTTTGAAAAGAATAGAATTTTCAAAAAAATTAGACATTACCAAAAATTATGTATTTTATTATCCATATAATATTTTTTCTATATATAAAACCATTATTTTTAAAAATTAGACATTACAATTTTTACTACTAAGTTTAATGTCTATGTTATAATGGTCACATTTAAATAACTGTATTAATAATATATCATTGTTTTAAGAAAACTCATTGTTGCATGTAATGCATTCCAAGTCATTTTGCTTGTAGAACATTCTTAACATGGTGTAGTGTATAAAAAATGATTAAATTAGAGTATTTTTTAATGAAATACATCAAATAAATTTAATTTATTCTAAAAATGTTCATAAAACTTAGGGTGTTACATTCTACCCCCTTAAAATGGATTTCTCCCTTAAAATGGATTTCTCCCTAAGAATTAATCACTCTGCAAACAAATGAGGATACTTATGCCTCATAATATCCCCATATTCTCACATAGAATCTTATATGTTGTGGTTTCTAAAAAATGACTAGGTGAGTGGTATTTTTTCATATAAAATTCTCTATGTGACCCAAAATTGAAACTAGTTGTTCCTCATAATAGAGATCATGCTCCGACTGTATGACCTATGAGTTCAGTATATGTGAGGTTTAGATATTTACTTCCTCAGGAGAGATACATGGAAGACATCATGGACATTAGAGATGTTTGATTAAAGCTCCAAGTTACAAGAAACCATCCCTACACAATCAAGGATCTCAAAAGGACCAATATACATACGGCTCATCATCCATTTATTTGAGAATCTCATAACCTTATTCCATGTAATGAGTCATAAAAGAAACTTCTCATTGAATTTAAATTATAGACCACACTGACAGGTATCAGAATAACTTTTCTACTGAATTTGAACTACCTTGATATGCTACAGAATGGTTCTAACTTTCTCATCCATTTCATCGGATATCTCATGTCTAAATATCATTCTTTCAACAAATTCATCCCAACACATTGGAGCTCTACATTTCTATCCATGGAGGTATTCATAAGGATCCATATTAATTCTTGTGTGAAATCTATTGTTATAAGAAAACACAACTATAGGAAGGTGTTGATCCCAACGACCTTTGAAATCTAGAGAACAAGATCGAAACATATCCTCTAGGTTTTGAATTTTTATTTCTGACTTAGTATCCATCTAAGGATGATAAGGAGTATATAAAATTAGTTCCATATCAAGGGATTTCAAAATACTCCTCCATAAATTTGAAGAAAACATTGGATCCTAATTAGATATAATGTAATGTGGTACTCCATGAAACCATTCCACTTCTTTAACGTATATCCTGGTAAGATGATCTAGAGAGAAATCTTATCTAACAGTGATTAAGTGTGATAACATAGTAAGGAGATCAACTACAACCCATATACAGTTATTCCCTTTTGAGTTTTTGGGGAGTCCAATGAAAAAATATATAGTGATTTTCTCCCATTTCTATTCTTGTATGGGTAATGGGTATAACACCCCCTTAGACTTCTATATTTTAGCCTTAACTTGTTGACACACTAAGCACTGAGACAGAAACTCTGTGATATCTATCTTCATGTCGTCTCACTAGAAGTATTCTTTAAAATCTATATATATATTTTTACTTCATGGATGAATATATAATGAAGATCTATGAGATTACTCTAATATATCCATCTTCAAATATGGTATGGAATAAACACATACATGATTTTGGAACCTTATCATTCTATCCCGATTAAGGCTAAACTCAGGAACATTTCTAAACTTCTTTGGTAGCTCCACATCTTCCTTCTATTCATATTTGATAATCACATGGATTTAGGGTTGAACATTTTGTTTAGTAACATAAGGTTTTCCCCCATATTCCAATATTCCTAGGTTTATCCTTTGCAAATCTTGATTTTTCTAGATTTTTTGTGATCCTCATCATGGTCAAGATAGCATGATCCTTTCGAATCAATGTATCTGCCAACTAGTTCACTTTCTCAGGCAGGTAATTTATTGGGTAGTCATAATCCTTTATCAGTTATAATCATCTTCTATAGTTCATGTTTAACTCCTTATGCATGAGTATTTACTATAAAATTTTACGAATGATATATATATCACACTTTTCTCCATAATGATAATTCCTCTATATCTCTAGTGAATAACATACTGCAACTAACTCTAAAACATGATTTGGTTAATTATTCTCATGAATATTTAATTGTTGTGAGGCATAAGTTATAACCATGTTATTAAGTATAAGAACACATCCCAATTCCATCCTGGATGCATCACTATAGATTAAAAACCCTTCTCTACTATCGGGTAATGTAAGCATAGGTACAATGACTAAACTTCTATTTGGTTCCTCCCGATTTTCCTCACATTTATCTATCTGGGGGAACTTGGAACCCTTACGATTTGACACTGTTAGATGATTTTATAGTCATGATATTTTCTCCAAAAACCGTAGATAATATTCAGTTAAACCATGAAATCTACGAATATCAGTTACCGTTATTGGTCTAGGATAATGTTCAATTGCCTCCATATTTGACCGATCAACTAATATACCCTCTCTTGATATTATGTGGACCAATAATGAAACCTTTCATAGCCAAAATTCGAACTGGGTAAATTTTTCAAATATTTTTTCCTTCCTTAGGGTATTTAGTACAATTCTCAAGTGGTATTAATGATTTTCATTACTATTTTAATATATTAGATTATTATCTATAAATAATATAAAAAATTGACCAAGATAATCTCTAAAGACTCTATTCATTAAATCCATAAATATAGTAGGGGAATTAGTAAGCCCGTAATGCATTACTATATATTCATACTATCCATAACATATATGAAATGTCATCTTCGGTATATCCTCCTTCTTAACCTTGAATTGATGATATCTGGAACAAAGATCAATCTTGGAAAGGTATTGAGCTCTAGGAAGTTGATCAAACAAGTCATCAATATGGGGATGAGGTTACTTGTTCTTGATTATGATCTTGTACAACTCCTGATAATCAATGTAGAGTTATAATGATCCATATTTTTTTCAAAAAAATAATAGGTCCACCCCAAGGTGACACACATGGATAAATAAATACATTGTTTATGTTTTCTTAGAGTTTCTTATTCAATTCTTGTAACTGAATTGGATCCATTCTCTATGGAGTCTTTAAAATTGGTGCGGTACAATATATGAGTTCTATTGAGAACTCAACTTCATATTTTGGGGGAAGGATAGAGACCTCTTCCAAAAAGAAATCAAAAAATTCCTGAAAATTAGGCAAATCATCTATGTCAATTTTCTCCCCAACCATTTTAGATAAACACACCTTTTTAATGGGAACTAAGACCCAAACACGATATGTAATCTTCATAGAAGGATTATAATTATCATCACATTGATATATGATGATAGGTTTGTTTGAAATATCAAATGTAACTTATATTTATATACTTTTTATGTGTTATTTATTTAGAGAATGAAAATCCATGCCTAATATGACTTCAAAATAAACTAAAGGATGATTGAAAACATTTACAAGAATCACTTTTCAAAAAAATTCAACCAGAGTGGAATCATAGACTTGAGATGTGGTCATCGTACCATTATTTGGATTTATTTCTAATTCCACATCTAATAATTTGGGTGAAATATTTATACCATTATAAAAAATTTTAGATATGAATGATTGGGTATATACAAAACAAAATAAGACTTTAGTAGTTTCATAATTGATGTTAAGTGTACCTTTCACCACATCATTATCACAACCCTTTTCAGAAATAATGATTTCATGATATTTTACCTTATACCTCGGTTTAAGAGATTGTTAACATCAATAATCCTCATTAAACCTTAGATTTGGGAAATGGTTAGCATAATTAACATTCTCCTTACACATTATCCACTGAAGTTTAGGTGGCGCATTATGTGTAGATTTCTCTCTATTCGAATTGTTATCCTAAATTATCCAATTAATTCTATAATAAATTGTCTGATTTCCTTCCTTTAAACACTTACAATATTTATTAGACCCCTTAAGACAATATTTTCCAGGCTTCTTCCGACACGTATATCTTAATGGAAGGTCAATCTTATTCTACCCATGGTTTTTAGATTTTTCATTTGAACTCTGTCTTCTTTTTCTTTTCAAAACAATGAAATTGATATGTAACTCTAACCTCCATTTCCACAATGATTTCACAAAGCAAAATATCTTCATAAATAATGAAGTCTCTTATAGATAAATCCCATAAAGGACTTGGTTTTAATACACTGATGAATGTGTGAACCTCAATATTAGGTTTGACGAATAATATGAAAAGAATACCATGAATGTCTTGTAAAATTAGCCTAGTTTGTACCAATAAATTCATCATCCCTTTTCCTTAACTCAATGAACTCATTTTCCATCTTCATAAGAAGAAAATATGAAAGTACATATTAATGAATAATATCTAGAACTCATCTCATTCCATGGATTCAATTTCATCTTTCTACCTCGTATTATTGATTATAGTCCACCACTAGTATGCTTATACTTCTAAAAAATAAATTGAAAAAATTAATCTTTCAATTTCTGAACATTGAAGAACAAAAAATATATTTTCAACTGTACTTCAAATTTTCAGAAAAAAGTGGATTAGGAGACCCACTGAAAGAAGGTGGGTGTTTCCTCAGGAAGGACTCAATAGAATATTTTCCCTCCATTGTTCAATTGATTGTTTGACATTATTCATACCATGGTATTGTTGTGTTGGAATAGTAATAAGATTTTTCATTCAGTCTCCCATTGAATTTGGATTCTTAAGAGGAAAATCACAGAATTTCCCTTCACATTTAGCATTAATGTGTTTCATTTAGGTTCCAAACAGTGACTAAAACTAAAAATAATTGATTAACAAACAATAATCATTGTGGGAAACAATATAATTATAAAAAACCACTTAAATGATGTCTATTTTATGAAACCTTCATTAAATGATGACAGTTTAGGTTTATCCTAGGTTATTCATATCCTACATGTATTTAAATCCTTAATTATGGTTCATAAAGAGTTCATGAATTCCCAAAGCGTATAACATGAGAGTGTCAAACTAGGTGTTCTGTTGGGCCCATTGTCCTTCACTAGATCCCAATCGAGTTTAGCTCAATAGGGTGTTTTGTGGATTGTTTCCCCTAGGTACATCTATTCTAGAGCAACACCCACATGTAGTATCCATAAAATGATGTATTTGTAGGAAACTACTAACTATATCCATTACCAAAATTCTAGTACATTTTAATATACTTTGAATTATCCAAAGACTTATAATTATACATGTACTTAGGGATCTCACTAAGGTTTTCTCATCCTAGTTCTGAAAGGATAACTAAACCTTCACTTTGATAGGGACCAAGGCTTGTCATTTATAAATATTATGTCATTTTTACAGAATGTTAAATACATTACATAGAAACACTCCAAAATACCTTGTTTTTTTAGTACCACTTGAAACATGGAAACATACACATTGGTCCATAAGTGAGCTACATTATGTCCCACTAGGTTTTCCACGAATAGATTCCTTCCTAGACACTACATACATAATACATATCTTCATAACATTAGAAAAGGAAACATATGAAATGGTGATATTAGATGCTCAATAAGGGTAAACAAGGAGAATTTGTATGCATAATCATGAGAATATGAGTTTGCGAATATGATCATAAAACTAGAATATCATACCTTACAAATAAAAGATCATAATCAACAGTTATGGTATAAATATTGGTTGTTAATAAACATGAATCATAAAGGAATAAAGGGAATAATCCATTAAATCATAACATGGGAATAAGTTATGGAATTTTGGAAAATACATAAACATATAAAATTAATCCTATAGTAATAAAGGCTCACTACAAAGGATATCTTAATAGAAAATGTTTACTCCCAAAACCATCTTAGTAATCATGGATCACCCCTAAGACCATCTCAGTAGACAATGTACTTTACTAAACCAAGTTCACACTCCATTCCATCCATGTCTATCTCATGAGATATTGAAATTTTCCCAATGCATTGGAGGGATATATAGGTTCCAATTGTCACATAATGAAATCAAACATATGTGTTTCATAATATACTAAAACATTATTCATATCATGAACTATAAAAAGATATGGGTATCATAAACATAATAAATGTCATGTCATGACACATGAAATGAAATGGGTATCATAAAATATCCATCATAATTTAACCTATGGAAAATTGACTGGTTTCATAATCACTTTACCATAGTATAAACTATGAAAAAAGTCCGGTTTCATAAGCATATAACTCATTGAAGAGAAAAAGGTTTTGTAAACATCATTCCATCAAAAAATAAACCATTCAGAGAATGAATATGAATTCTACCCTTAGATCATATTCCCACAAATTCTCAAGTAACACCAACAGATTTCCTATTAGATGGAAATAATTTTTAAAGATCATTTAAATAATTTCTTGAGGAAAACATCCTTCCCACTTTGAAAAATTCTTTTTAAAACATTAAGAAATTTTGAAAAATTATTTCTTTGAAAACCACTATATGAAAAAGAATTTTAAGAATATCAGGGAAAAAATTCCCTTAAAAATAACATTATAAACTTGAAAAGTAAGCATTAAAAAATTATGGTCATGATAGTGGTTAAATATGTACATTCCATACATGTTATAAATTTTTTTTTCACTGTAAATTTTATATAAAAGTGCCTTGATCGAAAAATGATAAGAACAATCCATGGAGAAAACTTTTTTAATGGAAAAAGTGGGTAAAAATTTATTTAATAAATCATTTTGAAAAGGTTAAAAACAGTTTTGAAATATTTTTAGAAACCATGGTTTGGAAAGAAAATAGGTTTCAGATGAAAAAGAAAAATAAAATCGGATGTTCTTAAAATTATTTTCTTTATTATATTAAGTACCAAAGAGTAGGAACATGGTAAAATTACATGTATATATCATGATTAAACATAGGACAATAAAATTCATGATTTTTCTTCAGAAATGGATCATAATATTTTATTTATGGAATCATAATCATAAACAGACCTGATAAATGATGAGATTGTACCAATAAACTCTTACAACTTTAGTAACATTGAATCAGAATCCCCAGGAAAAAATAACATTAAATGAGGAATAAAATATCATTAAAAGGATGATATTCATGTAATAACATGTTAATGATGTAGTATATTCACCTCATAAAATAATATAGTTTCATAATATAACATCTGTCTCAAAGAAGGAAAATTGTGACAAAAATCCATTATCGATTTGGAAATTTTTGAACCATTAAACTCAAGAAATAGAGATACTAAAATGGATATTAAAATAAAAATATATTTGAGTTTAATAATCATAAAATAAAATCATGGGAATTTTATATAGAATATAGAAGAAAGAGATGGGAATATTGTATGTATCTCACAAATTTAAGAAAATGAGACGGAAATCCCTTATTACTTGTGTAAATTTTGAATAAAGATATCCATGAAAGAACAAATAAATTTAAACTTTTAATATCATGAATAAAATTAAATTCAAGAAATAATATGTCATTGGGAAATATATACCACATGCAGAATAAATGAGTGATGAATATGGAATAAGTCTACCAGAAATAAAAATGAGACTATAAATCCCCTTACCATAAGTCTTGACTCTCGGCACACTCATTAAAACCTCATTTATAATAAATATATGTATATTATACATATATAACATTAAAAAATATTATATACAATACTATATATGATTACTTATGACTTTATATTAATCATTTAATAGCAATTCCTCATTAAAGTTTTGTTTTGGGAAATAATGACATTGTTATTTATACATGTTTTGATTTGCTATTCTTGGTCCACTTACATAGATCATGATTTAAGCATATTCATAATAAAAAAATGATATAAATGTCATATATATATTCATTATATACGTATTTATAATAATCTATAAAACATAAAAGTAGGAAATGAAATACACCATTCAGAGAGAAGATAGGTCGTACGTACGCATGAATGTTGTTTTTATTTTATTTTTAGATTAAAAGAAATAAATATATATGATATAATATGATTATGGAATCATTTTTATATCACATATATCACATATTATTACTAAAACCAACGTTGATATATTCCATGCAAAGTATGAATGAATCAGATCACTTCATAAGGTAGTAATCCAACATACACATGAATTATGTTATCATATTCCCACAAAATTGAAAGATTGATGTTTTGTGTGATATAAAAAATAGGTAATAATAATAAAATAATTAAATTATTAAATATAATATATGTACTATAAGTCAATAATTATTACCAATCTTGAAATGTGGTAATGGATGAATGAACGATATCGGTTTGCAAGGTGGTAGTCCTCCATACGCACAAACAATGACTGCATATCCCATTTGATGGAAGTGTGAGATTATTTAGGTCCTAAAAACAAATAATAACATCCCAATAAATTTTAGATACTGATTTTATTATATAATAATGATATAAAAATAAATTAATAGGTTTGAGGAAGAAATAAAACAAAAATGTTCATTGATGATCATTACCAATTATTCATGTATATCCTTTTTGTTTACACTAAATGACTTCCATGGATAAATTAATTTCTAAATTTAGTATTATAGTATGATTGTAAATAAGTTGGGGTTTTATTTTTCTTGGTTTTGTATGAGAAAAATGGTTTATGAGGTGTGAAGCGAGGGGGAGGGGTAGCGGTCTTTTGTAAGGGAGGCGGGTGGAAAACTAATAAATAAGAAAAAGGTAAACACTATTGGGAGAAAAACCTTACATGATGTGCCCCCAATAATGAGAATTATTATATAAAATAGTGCTTATGTTTGAAATATTACCATCCAATGGGTTTTGTAAAAGTTTAGGGCCATTTTTACACATTTTTATTTATATTTAACCACTAAGGAAAGTTGTTTTTTTCCTTT
The DNA here is from genome assembly GCA_963277665.1 of Viscum album. Lineage (NCBI taxonomy): Eukaryota > Viridiplantae > Streptophyta > Magnoliopsida > Santalales > Viscaceae > Viscum > Viscum album. The sequence continues at coordinate 1,085,497,538 of OY728134.1, read as the reverse complement.
ATCACAGCAATTAATTTTAATTCATTTAACTATTCACTTTGGTAAAAAATTATATTAAAATTATTATAAATTCTAAATTATTATTTTTAAAAATTTAATTCATTTTTTTAAACTCAAAACATACAAGTTTCATAAATTAATTTAAAATCAACCCCGCAAACGGGATGAGACGACGAGTTTTTGAAGTGAAACAGTCTAAAAGATTGAATTGTTTTTATATTCAATTTCAATATTAAATTGACCAAAATAACATAAAATGTATTAATTTATTTATAATATAAATAATAATAATTTAAAAACATGTTAAAATATAATTTAACTATATAAACAAATTAGATGAAATGGATGTTGTTAATAAAAATTTAGTATTTTTCACTATTTATCCAACAATGAAATATTTCATAAAAATACAAAAAATATAAACTAAGATAATTTTGATCGTATAAATTAAAAAATTAAGTTTTATTTATCAAATTAAAATTATAAAATTTTCCAAACATAATTTTATTGTTTTTCATAGACATACAAAGAAAGTAGCTCTTCTGAGAAAAAAAGACTTTTCAAACCATATGAATGTTACCCGAGATTATGTATTTGAATGTCAATATGTTCTATTTATATAAAATCATTATATTTTTAAAGTATTTATTAATATTCAAACTAAAAATTTTAATTTCTATGTTATAACAGGTCCATTTAAACAGCTATAATAAAAATATATTATTATTTTATTAAAACTCAGTGTCATGGGAAACACAAGTCATGTCGGTGTTTCATGTAACACAAGCATAACATGGTGTAGAGTATAACTAAATCACAACTTACTATAATTTTCATATTTAAGATATCAATGAAATTTAATTTATTTAAATAATTAATTTTCTTTAATACACAGGGTGTTAAAAGTGTCTACATTTTGTTAAATTTTTATACAATAATAGTTTTTATTTGAGAATCTAGATGGCACTATAAGAAGAAATTTTTGGAAAGAGGGTTTTTACACTGAACTATAGTGAATATTTTGTATAAATATATCTAGTTTTCTTGGAGATTTTATAAGAGATAAATACAAAAGTACAAATTATTATGGATCACATTAAAGTATCCCAAAGAAAATAAAAGATATATGTTGATAACCGAAGGAAAAACATGGAATTTCATGTTGATGATCATATATTCGTAAAGGATTCACCATGGATTTGAGTTTTAATATTTGTAAAAAAGTTTAATTTAAGACCTAGATTCATTGGTACTTTTAAATTATTATAAATAATTGATGTAGTAGCTTACTGATTGGCTATGCCGCCCAACCTTTATAAAGTACACAACATCTTCTATGTTTTATTTTGGAGGAAATACATGCTAGATACAATTTATGTGATCATATATGAGGGAATAAAGGTTTATCCTAACTTTTCTTATGATGAAGATCTATTCTATATTCTTGACATGAAAGTGAAAGCATTATGTAATCAAGAAAAATCATTTAGTGAATGTTTTATAGAGAAATCACAAATTAGAAGAGGCAAACTGGGAGCTTGAAGACGGTATAAGGAAAGTGTATCTACATTTTTTCAATATATAAGACATATTACCCTATTTATAGTATTAAATTATCGAATGTGTGAGAATGTAATACCAAAGAATCTACCATAGCAGGTAAAGACCATATTCTGAACTATCACGTAATACGACATTTAACGAACCTTTAATCAAGAATTTATTTAAAAATTAAATTTTAAAATTTTAAATAGACCAAAATAATTTCATTATTAAATTAATCATATTAAAAGTAGATTATAATTAATTTTTTATCTCTTTAAGAAGACGGTCGGTTTTTAGTCGAAAATTATGGTTTTCACAAAACGTACAATTTTCTTGACTTTACGTTTACATAAAAATGACCTAAAAGTTTAGAAAACCTTTTAAGTAATAAAATAAGAATATAAGGAATAAAATAATACATTTTAAATTATTCTTTGAACATATAGAACATCACACAAAAATTTACATAACCAATTAAAATGATACTTTAATATAAGAACTATTTTAGTTTTTTTGTTGAATCAATTATTTTTAATGCAGATTCTATTTTATATTTCCTTAAAATCATACAATACATTATTTATTTTACAATAAATCAATTTATGTTATTATAATCAGTATCCAAAATATTTTTTTCTTATATTTATTTTTAAATCATCAAAAATATATTTCTCTAAAAACTGTTTTTACTTGATTAAGTGTATTTATTTTAAAATTATCTTTTCACTCCGTTGTAAATTTTATTTGATAAAATTATATTTATATTTCAAATTTAAATTATAAAATTATAATAAAAGATAATATTGAGTCTTTTTCATTAAAATTAAAAACTAATGTTAGATATTAATTATAGCATCCCACATTTTTAATACATAATTTTTCATTACATTTTTCTAATAGAGGATCTTTAAAGTCTACTGTCTCGGAAATCAGGAATAAAAAAATGAAAACATAAACACTACCTTAAATAACCTCTAAAATATTCTTGAAATTTTCATCCTATGTATAATTACTACATCTCATAACCTAGAGATGTAAAATCAAAGGAAAGGGTGAGCATAAGGCCCAATAAGGAAAGCAAGGGAATTAGTTTACTTGTGATATCAATAAGAACATGGTGAAAAACATAAAGACTTGAGCAATGGTAAAATAGGATTATCATAATAAAAATAACATGAATCATAACTTGAATATTTGGCTAAAAAATTTTATTTAGACATTCATGGACATCTCACCAAGGTCCATCCCCAAGGTGTCATAAAAATTACCACGGTTATTCACCAAGGTATCGTGAAACTTATCATCTCTAGAGATTAATTCATTACCCAATGCATTGGAGCATTATCAGGGCGCACCAAAAATATTTCTTTACTTTCAGGTGATCCACATAGATAATACTAAAAAATTTCAAAAATAACCCATATATAATAAAAGAAATGGGTTTATTTCAAAATCGTGACCTTTTAAAAGTTCTTATAAAAAAGATTGTTATGTCATTTATAACCCATGGAAAGGGAGTGAGGGTTATATGTATGTCAATTATAGAATAAAATATATCAATTTTTTATAACTATGAACACCCATAGAAACGAAATATGTATGGGTATTCACATAATTAAAATAAGATAATTCCTTGAGAAAAAGATAGAGATATTTTGAGACGAAATATCTGCTGCATAACGGAAATATAACATGGTTTTAGAAAATAATGTAAATATAGGGGAAAAGGGTATCCCATCCATAAATGAAAAAATTTGAATTAGAGGTACATAATAAAAAAAATAAGATAATGGTGTGGACATTTGAATGACACACCACATGAAAAGGAAACTTGAAAGGAAAGAGAAAGCGCGATTTCTTATACGAAAATTTGGTAGCCTAACGACATCACATTAAAATTACAAAAATAAATTGATGAGAGTAGAAAGGGTCTCTCATCATTTGGAAATGAAATTTATAGTAGTAATGATATATAAGAACAATCCCCCTCATAATAAAATTGTACTATATGACATAACATAAAGGAAGTCATGACTTAAAAGAGGGGGGTGAAAGGTTCCCTTACTGATTTGGTAACTTTCGAAACGTACACCCCAAGAAAGAAGGATCATATAAAGAATATGTAAATACCCATAAATTAAATTATATTACACAAATGTATAATCACGGGTTGTACATACACCACACAAAAGGAAATAGTCGCAAATATACCATCAATCTCACAGGAATAAGAAGTGAGATGAAAATCCCTTACCATGTTGTATTAAATCGAATTGTATGACCAAAAATTAATAACCAACAAAATAATAATAGACTACCTTGAATATAAATAGAATCCTGATAATATATATCCAATGGAAGTACACAATACACCACATGCTATAAATAAGTGGTGAATAATGGAAATCTCACGAAATTAAAAGTGAGATAAGAATCCTTTACCACATTTTAATCAGTCGAGTCGAATGACCAAAAGTTAATAACCAAAAAATTATTCACAAAATAACATTACTTTAAATAGAATCATGATAATATATATCAAATTTCATTACACAATACACCACATGCAATAAATTAGTGGCAAACAATGTAAATCCAACAGAATTAAAAGTGAGATAAGAAACCCCCTACATAGTTGTCTGACTTGACTCGATCATATATTCCTTGTTATTCCTGAATAATAAACTTAATTTACTTTATAATTTCTTAATAAAAATTTTCATGTTTATTATTCATTTTATATTACTTATTACCTTGTTATAACAATTAGTAAATTATTTGAGCTCATATCGGACATTTTGTCAATGTCCGAAATGTGAATAAAAAATGAACTTGTTATAATTATAAATAATCCAGGTGGTCAAAAGTACATTATATAAAAATTATATTCATAATTTATATGTAATATATATCATATATATCAAGTATATATATGTATTTATAATATTATATAACATTTGGAGACAAGAAATGAAATGCACCGTTCACAGAGACTGTAAGTTGTACGTAAGCATGAACACTACTTTGATTTCTATTTCATATTTTAATGAAATGAAAACATAGTGATTCATAGGTATATTATAGTTTCAGTATAATATTTATTTCATATATGTTACATATGGTCATAAATTCTATCCTTTATACGTTCCATGTATGGCATGAACGAGTCATATCACATTGAGGGGGTGGTTGTCCGCACTTCCTCTAATGAAATTAGCGCGTTTACCCATTATTGGAACCACAAAGGTATGATATAAAAATTAAAATAAAGAAGAATAAAGAAAACATAAATATAATATATATCATATATAGATACAGTTTCATCATAATGGACACCATGAGAGGTGGTAGGAGATAATTGAACAATCATCATTTCGTGAGGCAGTAGTTCATCGTCCACTGAAACAATATATTTTTTACCCATTAGATGGAGGTGTGTGTAAGTTTAGCTCGAATAATTTTCATAAAAACATCCTTGTATATTTAGGATTCTCGTATTGTTATAAAAGAGAGGAATAAAAAGAGTTTATGGGGTTGGAGAAGTAAAATAAAACAAAAGAACATAAGAGAAGACGTTACCTATAAATCAGGTAACTACCTTTGGTTTGAACCAAAAGGGATTCTTGAAGTGATTTATGACTAAATTGAGTCTTCTAGTATGAATAGAAGGATCTTGGGAGATTATTGGAGAAGAGTATGGATGATCCAAGGGCTTGATAATTGTGAGAAATGGGTAGGAATTGAGGGATTTTTATAAGGGAGAGGATGGGCTCTTTTGGAATGTTTGAAAATATTATTTTATTATATAATGATTTTTGGTTTCTAAAGGTCCAAAAATCATTAAAGTATAAGATAAGGTTTACCATGTTCGAAATAAAATCATCCAATAATAATTGGAAAATATTTGGATATTTTTTTTAATTTTTAGCTTCTTATTTATTTAAATCATCCATTAATGACGTAAACACGACATCATCATTGTGTCATAAATAATTTTATTTATTTGATGTCTAAAAATTATATAAAAAATAACATGATGTAGGAAATTTTTTTATTTTTCCAATTAATACTTATAGTTGAAAATATAACTTATATAACCCGATGTTAAAATGGTATTAGTAAAACAATACATGTTTATCATATTTTTTATTTTTTACTTTAAATAAAAAGTTATTAATGTCAATATCTTACCCAAGTGGCTCCATGGGGTCCGAAAATAGACCCATGGATTTTCTTGGTCGTCCATTACTCATACAATAAGGTTAGGACTAGTGTTGAGTTAATTTTTTATTATTATAACATTATTTTTACCTTAAATTACCCTAATTTTCATTAATCATGGTTAATAAAAGTCAAAAGTTACTATTCACCAAAAATTATTTTTATCCCATTTAAGAAAATTGTACTTACTAATGACAAACATGTATGTTGTATTTTTGAAATTCAATTTACAAAAGCGGTAAAATTTCATTTAAATGACAAAGTCAGTTTTTTAACTACTACATACTAGTTTCACTATTCGTCAAAAATTGAAGGTTTTCAGAAAAAATCCAAAAAATCACTCTAAGATAAATTTCATATTCCAAATTCAAAAAATATTTCTATTTTACCAAATTAAAAACATATTAGTTGCATTAATTAATTTTATAATTAATTCCCATTGTTAAAAAAAATCGTGTTTTTAAAAAATAATAGCCATCAAAATATTGAGGAAAAATAACTATCAAAAGATTAGGTGCATCTCATCTATGGATGTTATTTGGAAGATTTGGGAATCTAGGAACATGAATCATACAAAGAACCGCCCTTCGGTTTTTCTTCTCCAGCTGAGACTGAGAAACATGGTCCAGGACCTTGGCTCCTTGTTAAATAAAGGTCAGTACTCACTCACCCTCTGCAATTTCCTCAACAGGCCGGTTGGGTCTCCAAGATCTATTGGTTACTGGATCAGATGGAAACCTCTGGAGAATGGTTTTAAAATCAATGTTGATGGGTCCCTGCTTCATGAAGTTATGCACGGAGGAGGGTTGGACAGTGATTGGAATGGTTCTGTTGTGCTAGCCTTCAGAAGCTACCACGGGTTGGGTTGGTCTCTTGAAGTAGAGATCTGTGCTTTTATCACAGGTATTATGCTATGTATCATATTTTTCCTGGATTGTTCTGAAATCGAATCTAAATCAAAGGTATTGGTTTGGGAAATCAAGGCTAAGGGTGAGATACTATGGTCTTTTATCTATCTGATCTGTAACTGTGTCTTAATAATACCCAGAGGCTGCATAGTTCGGCATGTCCCAAGAGAAGCCAACTTTGCTGCGGATTCCCTTTCCAGAGGTAGTAGACCGGAGGAACCCTTGTTGATCTACTCTCATTTTGGCTCATTACACAGGGAATGTAATTTTTTGGGTAAGGAGATGCATTAGGTCTTCACCACTACATACCACCGTGACATGTTGGCTCTATGTAAGGCATTTGCCTTTATTTTGTAATAAAAAAGTCATTTTCAGTCAGTTAATGTCCAATTTCAAAGTGAAATTACTTCAAATGAACAAAATTGGGTTAAATGGTAAAAATATAATCTATTTACACTATAAAACCAATTAAAAAGATAATCTAACCATATAAAATAATTTAGATTAAATGGTGCTTTGGAATTAAAATACAATATTTTTTTCACAATTCAATAAAAATGATCATTTTCAGAAAAATATAAACACTCCCTCCAAAGTAAATTTTTATGTCCCAATTCTAAAGATGAAATTTATTTTGTCAAAAATAATATATAAAAGTGACAAAAATTATATTTAAAAAGGGTTCTCCATAAAAAGGCGGTAAATCGCCATTTTAAAGTAAACTATGCTTAAAATTAGATTCATTTACATTTTAGGCCTCTTACTTATATTGGTTGAATGTAAAAAAATTTAACAAACATATATTATCATATTTGAGTTAGTTTTATTAATTCATTCCAATACAATGGCTAGGTGTTAACTTCCATTTAAAATAATAATATTATGTTATAAGTGTGCAATGTAATATTTCAAAGAAATCTGTTGTTGCGTGTCATGTATGCCATTGAATATAGAATCCCCTTTAAAATAAAATTAGTATTTAATTAAAAAAATATTAATAATTATGAAAATTTAATATTCATTTATTTTCCTGGGATGTTACATTCTCCCCCCCTTTTGGAAATTGCGTCCTCGCAATTTTAAAATTGGGATTGGAAACTTAATTGAAAGTCCCACATCAGAAAAAGAGTCAGTAAAACTATCACTTTAAATGAATGAAATAGAAGTACAAAGGTCACCCGAGTTAACCAGTACTAGGATTATATGTATGAAAACATGGATATGGAAGAGAAAACAAATGGTCAAGTTCTGATGGAGAGTGGTAGAAAACATTATTAGGAGAAAGTTTACCACCATAAAATCACAAACTTATGATGTGTTAAAAGGTCTTTGATTATCCAGTAGGAAATGTAAACCAACATCTTTTTTTTGTTTTACGTTCCTTTTCATAATTTTAAGGAATTCATTTAATAAATTTTATTAAAACAAAAGGCAATATACTTACCTTTAAGTAGAGTTTCATCCTTTAATAAGTTTCTACCAAAAATAATATTTTCTCTAAAGAATGAGCATTCAAAAAGACTTGGTCACATAAAAAGCACAATAATCATCTTCTAGAGAATCACATAATCCATAAAACAAGAACTATATATTTCCCTTTTCATTAGACATCAACTAAAACCAAAATTGTAAGTACGAGATCATATAATCCCCCAAAAGGATAATCCTGTATAAAAATAAATACTACTATTAATATCCAAAATTCAACAAAAAGTACCCCAAAGTTCAAGAAAGACGATTCAATACCCAATCGTCCTTAAAATTATCCCAAATAATAAAAACGAAGATTGAAACCCAAAACTCAGAAGGATTTAATGACATAGTATTCCACAATAAATCTTAACATTTATCTCCAAATAACATCGACTACTATTAAAGTCTCATACTAAAGTATAATTAAACTAATCCCATATTCTCTATGCTAGGTTTATCATTTTCCATAAATAACCCAAATCACCATATGTCCATAATAAATACATAGATTCTTAAAAAATAAAAATTTCAATCATTCCTCCACAAATGAAATCCTGTAGTATTTTATTTTCCTTAGGCATATAGTATTCCAAAAGAGAAAACATCTTCCAAAATAACCATTATAATTTAATCACCAAATCATTTTCCTATACTAAAGATATTCGTTTGATAAAACATAATTTTTCAAAATAAACTTATTTTTGATCCATAAAATCATTTAACAAAAAAGAATAAGTCATACTAACCAGGGGCCTCACGTAGGCTAGTGGTAGTTGATAAAACCCAATCGCACTTTGGATGTCAGTTCAATTCCCACAAATTTGTCCAACATAAAGGTTTGTCACATGTTCTGCATGTTTTCATTTTTATAAAACTCAAAAATAACCCTAAAATGTTTTCACCTTAATGTTTTTCTTATACCTTTCATTTTTATCCCAACACATTAATATAGTTCTGCTCATATCCAGACAGGGATGTATGTTCTTGATAAACCACTTACTCTATACTCACCAAAATTATAGTATGTTTTCATATATTTAAACATTTTTATAGGATTTTCCTAAATTTTTCATATCCTAATTTTCATAAATAACTAATCTATCCTTTGATAACAACTATAGCATCCTTCCCTTTTAATACATAACTTTTCGTTACATTTTTCAAATAGAGGATCTTTAAAGTATTTTGTCTTGGATATCAGGAATAAAAACATGAAAACATAAACGCTCATTTAAATCCCATTGAAAATATTCTTGAAAATTTCATCCTATGTACAATTACTGAATCTCATAACCTGGGGACATACAATCAAAGGAAAGGGTGAGCAGAAGGCCCTGTAAGGAAATTAAGGGAATTAGTTTACTTGTGATATCAATAAGAACATCATGAAAAACAAAAAGACATGAGAAATGGTGAAAGAGGATTATCATAATAAAAATAACATGAATAATAACTTGAATATATGGCTAAGAAATTTCATTTATACATTCATGAACATATCACCAAGGTTCGTCCCCAAGGTGTTATAAAAATTACCAAGGTTATTCACCAAGGTATCATGAAACTTATCATCTCTAGAGATTAATTATTTACCCAATTCATTGAAGTTATATCAGGGATAACCCTTAGTATGTCTTTAATTTCATGTGATCCACATAGATCATAATCAAAAATTTCATAAATAACCCACAAATAATAAAAAAATGGGTTCATTTCAAAATCGTGATGTTTTAAAAGGTCTTATAAATAAGATCCATATATCATTTATAACCAATGGAAATCCAGTGAGGGTTACATGTATGTCAATTCCATAATCAAATATATCATTTTTATAACTATGAACAACCATTTAAACAAAATAGGTATGGGTATTCGCATAATTAAAACAAGATAATTCTTTGAGAAAAAGAGAGAGAAATTTTGAGACGATATTTGTACAGCATAACGGCTATATAACATGGTTTTATAAAATAATCTAAAGATATAGGACAAGGGTATACCATCGATTAACGAACAATTTTAAAATAGAGGGACATAATAAAAATAAATAAGATCATGGTGTGGACATTTTAATGACACACCACATGGAAAGGAAACTTGAAAGGAAAGAGAAGGCGCAATTTCTTTTATGAAAATTCGGCAGCCCAACGACATGACATAAAAATTCAGAAAAATCAATTTATGAGAGCGAAAAGGGTCTCTAATAATTTGGAAATGAAATGGACAGTAGTAATGATATATATAAAGAATCCCCCTCATAATAAAATGGTACTACAAGACATAACATAAAGGATGTCATTACTTAAATGAGGAGAGTGAAAGGTTTCCCTACCGATTTGGTAACATTCGAAAGGTACATCCCATGAAAGAAGGATCATATAAAGAATATGTAAATACCCATAAATTGAAGTATATTACAAAAATATCATAATCATGTGCAGTACATACACCACACAAAAGGAAATAGTGGCAAATATACCATGAATCACACAGGAATAATAAGTGATATGAAAATCGCTTACCACGTTGTATTCAATTGAATCGTATGACCAAAAATTACTAACCACAAAAATAATCATATAATAAAATGAATATAAATAGAATAATGATAATATATATCCAATGGCAGTACTAAATACACCACATGCTATAAATAAGTGGCGAACAATGGAAATCTCACGGAATTTAAAGTGAGATAAGAATCCCTTACCACGTTGTAATCAATCGAGTCATATGACCAATAGTTAATAACCACCAAATTATTCACAAAATAACATGAATATAAATATAATAATGATAATATATATCAAATGTTAGTACACAATACACCACATTCAATAAATTAGTGGCAAACAATGGAAATCCCACAGAATTGAATGTTAGATAAGAAACCCCTTACCTCATTTTCCGACTTGACTCGCTCGTATGTTCCTTGTTCTTCCTGAATAATAAAATTAAGTTATTTTATACATGATTAAGAATATTTTTCAATTTTATTATTCCTTTTGTATTACTTATTACCTTGATATAACAATTAGTTAATTATTTGAGCTCATATTGGACATTTTTTCAATGTTCAGAACTTGAGTCAAAAAATGAACTTGTTATAATTATAAATTCTCCATGTGGTCAAAATTCCATTATCTCAAGAATTATATTCATAAATTAGATGTCATATATATCATATATATCCAGTATATATATTTATTTATAATATTACATAACATTTGGATATAAGAAATGAAATTCACCGTTCATGAAGACGGTAAGCCGTACGCATGCATGAACACTACTTTCATTTCTATTTCATATTTTATTGAAATGAAAACATAGTTATTCATTGTTATATTATAATTTAAGTATAATATTTATGTCATAAATTTTACATAAGTTCATAAATTCTATCCTTTATATGTTCCACGTATGACATGAACAAGTCATAACACATTGAGGGGGCGGTAGTCTGCACTTCCCCTAATGAAATTATCGCATTTACCCATTATGAGAACCATAAAGGTATGCTATAAAAAGTAAAATACAGAAGAATAAAGAAAAAATAAATATAATATATATCATATATAGATAGAGTTCCATAATAATGCTCACCACGAGAGGCTGTAGAAGATAATTGAACAATCATCGTTTTGTGAGGCTGTTGTTCGATGTCCACTGAAAAAGTATGTTCTTTACCCATTAGATGGAGGTGTGTGTAAGTTTAGCTAGATTAATTCACATAAAAACATCCTTTTATATTTATTATACTGGTTTTTTAGAAAATATAGTAATAAAAAGTGTTTAGGGGGTTTGAGAACTAAAATAAAACAAAATAACTTAAGAGAAGACATTACCTTTAAATCGGGAAACTTCCTTTGGTTTGAACCAAAAGGGTTTCTTGAAGTGCTTTCTACATAAGGTAAGGATTATAAGATGAATATAGGGATCTTGGGAGATTATTGGAATAGATTTTGGATGATCCAAGGGCTTGAGAAGTGTGAGAAATTGGTAAGAAGTTAGGGCTTTTTATAAGGGAGAGGAGGGGCTCTTTTGGAAGGTTTGAAAATATTATTTTATTATATAATGATTTTCGGTTTCTAAAGGTCCAAAAATCATTTAAGTCGAATATAAGGTATCCCATGATCAAAATAAATTCATCCAATAATAATTGGATATTTTTTGGATATTTTTTTAATTTTTATCTTCTTATTTATTTTAATTATCCATTAATGACGCAAACACTACATCATCATTATTTCATAAATAATTTAATTTATTTGATGTCTAAAAATTATAAAAAAATACCATGATATAGGAAATATTTTTAGATTTCCAATTTATATTTATAATCGAAAATATAACTTATATAACCCCATGTAAAAAATGTTTTAGTAAAAAAATACATGTTTATGACATTTTTTTACTTTAAATAAAAAGTTATTAATGTCATTATCTTACCCAAGTGGCTCCATAGGGTCCCAAAATTGACTCAAGGATTGTATTAGTTGACCATTACTCATAAAATAAGGTTAGGATAAGTTTCTAGGTAATTTTTTATTATTATAACATTATTTTTACCTTAAATTGCCCTAATTACCTTTAATCGTAGTTAATAAAAGTCAAAAGATACTATTGAAAAAAAAATTATTTTTATCCTATTTAATCACATTATACTTACTAATGACAACCATGTATGTCGGATTTTTAAAATTCACTTCATAGAAGCGGTAAAATTTCATTTAAAGAAAAATTCAGTTTTTTAACTACTACCTTATAGTTTCACAATTCATAAAAAATTGAAGGTTTTTAGTAAAATTCCAAAAATTTACAATAAGATAAATTTGATATTCTAAATTCAAAAATGATTACTATTTTACCAAATTCAAAACATAGAAGTTTTATTAATTAATTTTATAATTAATTCCCATTTTCAAAACAAAAAGCATGTTTTTAAGAAATAATAACCATCAAAAGATTTATACTTGTTAATATCCAATTTGAAAGTGAAATTACTTCTAATGGACAAAATTGGATTAAATGGTAAAAATATAATCTATTTACACTTTAAAACCAATTAAAAATATAATCTAACAATATAAACAATTTAGAATAAAATGCAGTTTTGAATTAAAATACAACATTTTTTCAGTATTCATTAAAAATGAACATTATCAGAAAAATATAAAATTTTCATCCAATGTAAATTTTGATGTCCCGATTCTAAAGATGGAAATGATTTTATCAAAAATAATATGTAAAATTGAAAAAAACTATATTTAAAAAGGGTTCTCCATCAAAAGGTAGTAAATCTCCCTTTTAAAGTAAACTAAGCTTAAAATTAGATTCATTTACCTTTTAAGCCTCTGACTTTTATTGGATGATTGTAAAAACATTTAACATACATATATTATCATATTGAATTTAGTTCTATTAATTCTATATAATACTACATCTAGGTGTTAACTACCATTTAAAATAATAATATTATATTATTAGTGTGCAACATAAGATTTCAAAGAAACTCATTGTTGCGTGTCAGGTACGCCATTGAATATATAATCCCCTTTGAAATAAAATTAATATTTAATTCAAAAATATTTATAAATATGAAACTGTCATATTCTTTATTTTATTGGGATGTTACATTCTTCCCCCTTTTGGAAATTTCTTCCTCACAATTTTAAAATTAGCCATGGAAACTTCATTGAATGTCCCACATCCACTACGGGAAAAATGGGTATTTGCAACGGGTTATTTGCGACGGGGATAAATCCCGTCGCAAATAGTCTCGTTAGAAACTTATTTGCGACGGGGGAATTTGCCCGTCGCAAATAAGTAGTTATTTGCGACGGGTTAGCTTTCCCCGTCGCAAAAGTACTGGCGCGCTTTGCGCGCCAAATCGCGGGAAAGTTATTTGCGACGGGCGGTTACCGCCCATCGCAAATAACCGGCGGCGGTAAAAGCTATTTGCGACGGGAATATACCCCCGTCGCAAATAGTATGTCGGCAGGTTATTATTTGTGACGGGTCCCGTCACAAATAACTATTTAACCGTTGACCGTAATAAATGAGGTCTAAGGTATTTGCGACGGGTACCGTCGCAAATAGACCCGTCACAAATGATCTAACTTATAAATACCCCCCATCCGTTTTTTTCATTCATTCTCAAACTCGATCTTCTCCTTCTCTCAAAACTCTATTTTTAGAGTTCAGCGTTTCTTAAGTTTAATTTTTTTTTCCGGAGTTGATATTGAAGTTTTCAACAACGATCAGAGATCATCCTCAGATCAATTTTAAAGGTATTTATGTTCATTTTAATTTAATATTTATTTTAAAATTTTTATTAGTTTCAATTATTCTTAATTAGTTGAAATTTAATTATGTTTACATTGTTTTGTTATTTAATAAATTTAATTTATTAGTATTCATTGTTCATAGTTAATGGTACATAGGAATAATTAGTAATAATTTCCAATAATTAAAAATAAATGCTAATAATTAGTAATAAATACCAATAATTAGGAATAATTAGTAATAATTACCAATAATTACCAATAATTAGTAATAATTACCAATAATTACCAATATTTTGTAATAATTACTAATAATTCCTAATAATTACCAATAATTAGTAATAACATCCAATAATTACCAATAATTAGTAATGATTTCTAATAATTACCAATAAATTGTAATAATTAGTAATAATTACTAATAATTAACAATAATTACTAATAATTACTAATAATTAGCAATAATTAGTAATAATTCCCAATAATTAGTAATAATTACCAATAATTACCAATATTTAGTACTAAATAGTAATAATTAGTAATAATTACCAATAATTAGGAATAATTAGTAATAATTACCAACAATTACCAATAATTAGTAATAATTAATAATAATTACCAATAATTAGCAATAATTACGAATAATTACCAATAATTAGTAATAATTACAAATAATTATCAATAATTAGTAATAATTACCAATAATTATCCATAATTAGTAATAATTACCAATAATTACCAAGAATTACCAATAATTAGTAATAATTTACTAATTACCAATAATTATCCACAATTAGTAATAATTACCGACAATTACGAATAATTAGTCATAATTTACTAATTACCAATAATTATCCATAATTAGTAATAATTACCAATAATTAGTAATAATTAGTAATAATTACCAATAATTAGTAATAATTACCAATAATTAGTAACAATTAGAAATAATTAACAATAATTACCATTAGTTGGAATTAATTACCAATAAATATCCATAATTAGTAATAATTACCGATAATTATCCATAATTAGTAATAATTACCAATAATTACCAATAATTACAAATAATTAGTAATAATTTGTAATAATTAGTAATAATTACCAATAATTACCACTAATTAGTAATAATTAATAATAATTACAAATAATTAGTAATAATTAGTAATAATTACCAATAATTAGTAATAATTAGTAATAATTACCAATAATTAGTAACAATTAGTAATAATTAGTAATAATTACCAATAATTAGTAATAATTACCAATAATTATTAATAATTACCAATAATTAGTAATAATTATCAATAATTAATAATAATTACCAATAATTACCAATAATTACCAATAATTACCATTAGTTAGAAATAATTACCAATAATTATCCATAATTAGTAATAATTACCGATAATTATCCATAATTAGTAATAATTACCAATAATTACCAATAATTACCAATAATTAGCAATAATTGGTAGTAATTAGTATTAATTACCAATAATTACCACTAATTAGTAACAATTAATAATAATTACCAATAATTAGTAATAATTAATAATAATTACCAATAATTAGTAGTAATTACCAATAATTAGTAAAAATTAGTAATAATTAGTAATAATTACCAATAATTAGTAATAATTACCAATAATTAGTAATAATTACCAATATTTAGTAATAATTACCAATAATTAATAATAATTACCAATAATTACCAATAATTACCATTAGTTAGAAATAATTACCAATAATTATCCATAATTAGTAACAATTACCGATAATTATCCATAATTAGTAATAATTACCAATAATTACCACTAATTAGTAATAATTAATAATAATTACCAATAATTAGTAATAATTAATCATAATTACCAATAATTAGTAATAATTAGTAATAATTAGTAATAATTAGTAATAATTACCAATAATTAGTAATAATTACAAATAATTTTTAATAATTAGCAATAATTAGTAATAATTACCAATAATTAATAATAATTACCAATAATTACCAATAATTACCAATAATTACCAATAATTACCAATAATTACCAATAATTACCAATAATTAGGAATAATTACCAATAATTAGGAATAATTACCAATAATTAGGAATAATTACCAATAATTAGGAATAATTACCAATAATTAAGAATTATTACCAATAATTAGGAATAATTACCAATAATTAGTAATGATCCGTAATGATTACCAATAATTAGTAATAATTATCAATAATTAGTAATAATTACCAATAATTAGGAATAATTACCAATAATTAGGAATAATAACATTATTACATTATTAGTATATTTTATTATTAATATTAAAATAATATAATTTTTTATATTTTATACAATTCTCTTTTCATCTGTGTGTTTTCTGTCTCCACATGTAATATTTGTATGTGGAGATAGAAAACACACAGATGAAAGGAGAATTGTTTATAATATAGAAATTTATATTATTTTAATATTAATAATAAAATATACTAATAATGTTATTATTCCTAATTATTGGTAATTATTCTTAATTATTGGTAATTATATGAATAATTACCAATAATTACCAATAATTAGGAATAATTACCATTAATTACCAATAATTACCATTAGTTAGAAATAATTATCAATAATTAGGAATAATTACCAATAATTAGGAATAATTACCAATAATTAGGAATAATAACATTATTTAATTATTAGTATATTTTATTATTAATATTAAAATAATATAATTTTCTATATTATATACAATTCTCCTTTCATCTATGTGTTTTCTGTCTCCACATGTAATATTTGCGTTCTTTTTCAAAATTATCAACCTACTCACTAATGGAGAGGTGAAAGTGAATGCAAATATTACATGTGGAGACAGAATGTTAAACACACAGATGAAAGGAGAATTGTATATAATATAGAAAATTATATTATTTTAATATTAATAATAAAATATACTAATAATGTAATAATGTTATTATTATATAATTAATATTTATGAAAAAAATAATATTAGTACTATGAAAATAATAAAAAATTTATATAATATGAAAATTTTCAATATTTGTAATAGGTTTTGCTTTATTCTTGACATATTCAATTCTTAAAGGGTCAATTTTTAGGTCTACCTCAATAAAAAGTTTGCGTCAGTCGTGTATGATGTAAACTCTATAATTATCCTTGCTTGAGTGTTTTTTCTGACAACTTATTAAAAACCAGTAATTCTATTATATTTTATAGAAAAATATGGAACAACGAGGTCGTCAAAAATCATTATTAGGTGACCGCATATGGATAAATCAACGTAGAAATCCAAACGGTTCTGGTTTAAATCTAGTATATGTAGAGGGTGTGGAGACTTTTTTATCATTTGCGGCATCAAATCCAGAATTTGTTTCAGAAGGAAAAATAAAATGCCCTTGTAGAAAATGTGCATTGAGAACGTTTGACACGTTTGAAAAAGTGGGGGGACATCTCTTGCATTTTGGTTTTCAACCAGATTGTGTTTTTTGGTATCAACACGGTGAACGCAGTTCCAGAGTAGGTGATACCAACTTGATTCTGGATCCATCTCGGTTTCAAGATTTAGTACATGATGTTGCAGGTTCATCTGTTCAACATACAGAAACTCCGGCTGATATAGCTTCAAATCCTGAGTTGGTACCGTCTGAATTTTATGAGTTGTTGAGGTCTGCTGAGGATGCATTATATCCTGGCTGCAAGATGAGAAAATTAGAAGCAGTTTCAAAATTTATGGCTATCAAATCAGATAACGGAATTTCAAACACCTGTTTTGACCAGATATTTTCTTTGCTTAAAACACTGTTACCCGAAGGAAATGTTTTGCCTGCAAATTACTATGAGAGTAATAGGCTGGTTCGAAATTTGGGACTTACTTTTCAGAAGATTAATGCATGTTCAAATGACTGCATTTTATATTCTGGGAAAAATGAGTCTTTGGATAGTTTTCCCACATGTGGGAAACTGAGATATAAAAAAGGACAACATGGGAAGTCTGTTTTGATTCCTGTAAAACAGTTGAGATACTTTCCGCTTACATCCAGACTTCAGCGTTTATTCATGTCTAAGAATACAACGACAATGATGTCATGGCATAAAGAGAATATGTCAACTGATAAAAGCTTGAATCATCCAGCCTTTGATGATTCATGGAAACATATTGATAGAGTGTATCCATCCTTTGCTTTAGAAGCTAGAAATGTTCGACTGGGCCTTTCCACTGATGGTTTCTGTCCGTTCGGATCTTATGGTAGTCTATATTCATGTTCGCCTGTTTTTTAACTCCGTACAATTTACCTCCGTGGATGTTGATGAAGGAGCCATATATATTTTTGACTTTACTAATTCCAGGACATCCGAAGAAAAATATAGATGTTTATTTGAAACCATTGATTGATGAATTAAGTTTATTGTAGAGTACTGGTGTCAGTACATATGATGTTGCAACGAAACAAAATTTCATACTGAGAGCAGCATTGATGTGGACAATTAGTGACTTCCCGGCTTATGAGATGTTATCTGGCTGGAGTACACATGGTCAGAAATCATGTACTTACTGTATGGGAGAGAACAAATCATTTATGCTCATTCATGGAAAGAAACCTTGTTATTTTGTCTGTCATCAAAGATTTCTTCTAACTGATCATCCTTTTCGTAGAAACAGATCTCATTTCAAAAAAGGAACAGTTTAAAGGGATGGACCTCCAAAAATGCTATCAGGTTCGGAGTTAAAATCAGTTTTATTTTCATTACCTCCCATCACTTTTGGTCCCACAATAAACCAACAGAAATTTTTTGGTTTTGGGAAAGAACACAATTGGATTAAACGTAGCATATTTTGGTATTTTCTATATTGGTCTGATTTGTTGGTCCGAAACATGTTAGATGTCATGCATATTGAGAAGAACTTTTTTTATAATTTGTTTCATACAGTTCTGGATACACCAAGAAAGAGCAAAGACAATGTAAATGCACGTTTAGATCTTGCCCAAATTTTCAGGCGTCCATAACTGGAACTGTTTGAGAATGTCAGAACAGAAAGGTTACTGAAACCAAAAGCATCTTATACACTATCTAAAGAAAACCGTTTATTATTTTGTCAGTGTATTGAAGATTTGATACTTCCAGATGGATGTGCTTCCAATTTGGGTAGATGTGTAAAGAATGGTCATATTACTGGATTAAAAAGTCATGATTGTCATGTTATAATGGAAATACTTCTACCCATTGGATTAAGAGGTCTGTTGAATTCTGTGATTTGGGATTCCATAACAGACATGTCTCATTTTTTTCGGGAAATTTGTGCGGCTACAACAGATTATGATGCTCTATGCAAACTTGAAGAAGATGTTGTTGTAATTATATGTAAACTGGAAAAAATATTTCCTCCGTCTTTCTTCGACTCAATGGAACATTTGATGTTACATTTTCCATATGAATCCAAATGTGGAGGTCCAGTACAGTTTCGATGGATGTACCCATTTGAAAGATGCATGAAAAAATTAAAAAGAAAAGTACGTAACAAAGCATCTATTGAAGGATCTATTGCAGAAGCTTATTTCCAAGAGGAAATATCTTTTTTCTGCTCCCATTATTTTGAATCTGAGTATCCTTCAAAACACAACCGAATGGGATGGAACGAGAGGAATATTTATGAAATCGACAATCAATTATCTGTTTTCAACCAGCCAGAGCTTGGTTTTGGTGGATTTTATGAACACAGGCTTTCAGATGATAAACATCACAGATCTCATACGTATGTTCTGCTCAACTATGAAGAGATGACATC
Organism: Viscum album; assembly: GCA_963277665.1. Classification (NCBI taxonomy): domain Eukaryota; kingdom Viridiplantae; phylum Streptophyta; class Magnoliopsida; order Santalales; family Viscaceae; genus Viscum; species Viscum album. Next base: position 1,085,477,293 of record OY728134.1, on the reverse strand, counting down.
AGTTGTACTGTAAGTGTTTATATCACTTATTCTATCATTTTTGTTACAGTAAATTACTTTGGTTTTTATATTTTGTATGATAATCATATCAAGAAACAAATTCCAAAAATTACAGCAGCTGCTCTCGAAGAACGCCGACTGAAAATTTTCTCTCAGTGGTTTCAAAAACTGGTAACATAAATTCTTTATCTTTTAGAAACTCATTCAATGTATATTTTACTATATTGATAATTATTTCACAAATTTTCAGGTGTCTCTACATGCTAATAAAATTGACAAACGACTGTGTATATTGAGTAACCCACCTTCCAAACTTGTTAAAACTTATAATTCATATGTGGTGAATGGATTTCGATTTCACACACATGCATATGGGGAATCGGAAAAAAAATGAACAGTGGAGTTAGCTTGAGAGGATCTCATCATCGAGAAAATGAAGTTGACTTTTAAGGAATACTTGATGAAATCATTGACCTCTGTTATATTGGACAAAATTACATAACCATGTTCAAATGTCGGTGGTTGGATATAGAGAGAGGCCTGCGTGTTCATCCGACTCATGGAATCATCGATATTAAATGTAAAAGTGTTCTCGCAGTAAATGAACCATTCTTATTGGATCAACAGGCACATCAAGTTTATTACGCAAATTACTATTCTACATCAAGAGACTTGACTGATTGGTGGAGTGTAATAAAAATCAAAATTCGAGACAATCAGTTTAGTCAAAGTGAATGTGCTTTTACTGATTTGCAAAGAATTGATGTTTTTCAAAAGAGTCAACAAAATCAATCTTTTTTACAAAGAGACATGAGTATCGATGATGACACCCCATATTTAAGAGTTGGTGATGATGATGATGTTCATGATGTCACATATGAATTTGAAATGGTAAGAGATGAAGCAACTGGAACTCGAATGGATATCGATGATGTTGAGGAGGAATATGAAGATGACATTTACATATATGAAGATGATGATGAAGATGAACACTGATAGAATTCCATGGTAGTTATATACAATAATAATATATATATATATATATGTATATATAATAGTAATTATCAATTATTTTCTAACAACATTAACATTTTATGTTTTAGATGGACGACGACACATTTCGTGAGTTGGCGGATGATGACCTGCCTTTCGATGCGGATGAGTTGCTGGAAAATGACCCTCATCTTGCATGCGCTCCAGGGAGTACGCGGAGGGGGCACGGTCTTGCACGATTGATGATTCCTGACCCCATCCCCGAGCGACGTCCACGTCTTGGGTTTGATCCACGCACACGGAGGTGTGATAATCTGTGGATTTGACTAAGATTTCATTAATCTATTCACATAATAAATGTTTATTATTTTAACAGCTTTCCGCATATAGCAGTAGGACAGGGCAGCGCTATTTTTCGCAACTATTTATCTCAGCCGTGGAACACATGGGAGCAGATTCCCATTGATGTGCAGTAGGCCATGTTCGACCATTGGTTGGTATGTACGTAAATAAATAATTTTTATTTTGAAAATTATTTCATTTCTAACTTGATATTTTGATTTATTTGTAGGGTTTATGGTATCCAATTGAGGATACCATGCGTGACTCCATCCACAAGGCATGGGAGGTGTCCATGCGTGATCGCTTTCGTCAGTTTTTGCACAATTTAAGAAAATCTTCCACGAAGAAAGCAGGAGTGTCAGATTGTGACGAGTCATGTAGATCACACCGACCAGAGTACATTTCATCCCATGTATGAGATGTATTATGTGCGCACTGGTTGAGTGCTGCCTTTCGGAGGAGATCATCGGTGGGGAGGCAGAATCGGGGGAGACAGGAGGTGACTCATCGAGCTGGGAGTCGTTCTTTCAGTACTCATAGACAGCATCTGGTACGTAGATTATTTATAAATAATTTATATAACTATAAATATTAACAGTTTATTTTTTATTCTTATAGGCTATCGAGAACCTCGATATTACGGAGTACGACGTATATCAGAGGATGTATAGTGATCCTGCTACTCGGGAGCTCATAGGTGATCGTCAGCATCACATCGTGGTCAGTATTATTTGTTTTCAAGTTTAAAAATTAACTGCATATAATATATTCACAATTTTAATTTCAAATTGCAACTACAGGAGTCATATGAGGCCGCAGCGTCACACACCCGGCCTCAGAGTCAGGCCGAGTCATCAGATCAGACCACTGGCCGTCAGTTTGATGAGACGGCATGGATGCAGGCCACCCAGTTTGCCTTCGAGAAGGGCCAGGTAGTTGGTATTAGCTCTCGACTGACTCCCGGAGATTATTATGGCAGTGCTGCGATGTCGACGTCCATCTCGAGAGGAGCTCGTGCATCTTCTTCTGCTACACAGTATGAGGATCAGTTGCAATCTCAGACTGCACTAATAGAGAGTCTCCGACAGGAGTAGGAGCAGATACGTCAGCAGCAGCAACAACAACATGAGGAGGAGCGTCGACGCTAGCAGTAGCTGTACGAGGAGCAGATGATTCGGTGGCAGCAGCAACACTAGGAGCAGATGGAGTACATGCGCTGACTCACTCATACTTTAGGGATGGAGTTTCCTCCACCAGCATCTGCAGATCCCCCCCTCCCCCCTCCTTCAGATTAGAGTTTGTTTTTATGTGATAAAGTTTGTTAAATCAAAATATGAATTTTTTCTATTCGTAGTTTCTGTCTCATTATAAAATATTAATAATATTATATTTTCAAATAACAATATTAATATGAATAATAATATTATTTATATTTTATAATATTAAATTATATATATATATATTAAAATTTTATAATATTAAAATTTAATTATATTTTTTTGTAATATTTGAATTATTTTAATATTTGAATGTAAAATAATTCTATTATTTTTATATTAATTAAAATAACTTATTAATATTTTTTTTATTTATGAATTATAATTTTGATATTATTATATTAATTAAATCATTTATTAATATTCTATTATTTTTTTTTTGAATTATAATTCTATTATTATTATATTAATTAAAATAATTTATTAATAATTTATTATTTTTATTTTTGAATTATAATTCTATTATTATATTAAATAAAATCATTTATTAATTTTTTATTATTTTTTATTTTTGAATTATTATTGGATTATTATTATATTAATTAAAATAATTTATTAATAATTTATTTTTTTTTATTTTTTTTATAGTATTTGCGATGGGATACTATGCCCGTCGCAAATAGTATTATTATTATATTCATTAAAATAATTTAATAATAGTTTTTAATTTTTAAAAAAAAATAGTAATTACGACGGGCCCCGTCACAATTACTATTTGCGACGGTCCCCGTCGCAATTACTATTTTAAAAGTTTTTACAAATATACGGAGTAATATTTGCAACGGGAAGGATCCCCATCACAAATAATATCTTTAGCGACGGGCCCGTCGCAAATAATTGCTGTTGCGACGGCGTTTTCCGCAACAGACGATTTGCGACGGGCCCCCGTCGCAAAAGGCCATTTGCGACGGGATCCCGTCGCAAATACCTGTTTTTCTAGTAGTGATCGGAAAAAGTGTCAGTAAAACAATCACTTCAAAAGAATGAAATAGAAGTACAAATATCACCCGAGTTAATCCATAATAGGATTCCATGTCAGAAAACATGGATATGGAATAGAAAAAAAACGGTCCAGTTTGGATGGAGAGTGATAGAAAACATGATTAAAAGAAAGTTAACCGCCATAAAATCACAAACTTATGATGTGTTAAACAGTCTCTGATTACCCAGTAGGAAACGTATACCAACAACGTTTTTTTGGTTTTACGTTCCTTTTCATAATTTTGAGGTATTCATTTACAACATAGACTAAAAACATAAGGAAATATACTTACCTTCAAGTAGAGTTTCATCCTTTAAGTTTCTACCAAAATTATTTTTTTCTTCAAATAATGAGCTTTCAAAAAGACTTGGTCACATCAATAGAAAAAGAATGAACTTCTAGAGAATCACATAATCCACAAAAGAATAACTATATTTTTCCTTTTTCTTTAGACATCAACTAAATCTAAAATGGTTAGTAAGAGATCATATAATCCCCCAAAAGGATAATCCTTTATAAAAAGAAAAACTACTATTAATCTCTAAAATTAAACAAAAAGTACCCAAAGTTAATGAATGACCATTCAATACACAATCACCCTTAAAATTCTTCAAAATAATCCAAAATAAGATAGAAACCCAAAACTCAGAAGGATTTCATCACATAGTCTTCCACAATAAATCATAACATTTATCTCCAAATAACATCGACTACTATTAAAGTCTAATACTAAAGTATAATTAACCTAATCACATATTCTCTATGCTAGGTTAATCATTTTCTAGAAATAACCCAAATCCCCATATGTCCACAATAAATACATAGATTCATAAAAAATAAAAATTTCAACCATTCCTCCACAAATAAAATCATGTGGTATTTTATTTTCTTCATCCATATAGTATTCCAAAAGTGAAAAAATCTTCCAAAATAACTTTAATAATTTAATCACCAAATCATTTTCCTATACTAAGGATATCTATTTGTTTAAATATAAGTTCCAAAAATCAACTTATTCTTGATCCATAAAACCATTCAACAAAAAAGAGTAAGTCATACTAAACAGGGACTTCACGTAGGCAATGGTAGGTGATAAAACCCAATCGAACATTGGTTGTGGGTTCAATTCCCACATTTTTGTCCGATGAGATAGGTTGTCACACTGTTTGCATGTTGTATTTTTATAAAACTCAAAAATAACCCTAACATGTTTTACCCTTAAATCTTTTCTTATACCTTTTAGTTTCATCCCAACACATTAAGATAGTTCTGCACGTATCCAGATAGGGATTCATTTGATTGATAAACCACCTACTCTATACTCACCAAAATACCATGAAGTTTTCCTATATCTAAACTTTTTTATTGGTTTCTTACTAAAGAATTCATAGCCTAATTTCCATAATTAACTAAACTATCCTCTGATACCAACTATAGCATCTTGCCTTTTTAATACATAATTTTCATTTAATTTTTCAAACAAAGGATCATTAAAGTCTAGTGTCTTGGAAATCAGGAATAAAAACATGGAAACTTAAACACTCCTCTAAATACCCTTTAATATATTCTTGAAAATTTCATCCTATGTACAATTACTAAATCACAAAACCTGGATACATACAATAAAAGGAAAGGGTGAGCAGAAGGCCCAGTAAGGAAAGCAAGGGAATTAGTTTACTTGTGATATCAATAAGAACTTGATGAAAAAAATAAAGATAAGAGCAATGGTAAAAGAGGTTTATCGTAATAAAAATAACATAAATCATAACATTAATATGTGGCTACAAAATTTCATTTAGACATTCATGAACATATCACCATGGTTTTTCCCCAATGTGTTATAAAAATTACCAATGTTATTCACCAAGGTATCGTGAAACTTATCATCTCTAGAGATTAATTCTTTACACAATGCAATGGAGCCCTATCAGGGCACACCCTTAATATTTCTTTACTTTCATGTGATCCACATAGATCATAATCAAACATTTCATAAATAACCCATAGGTAATAAAAAAATGGGTTCATTTCAAAATCGAGACGTTTTAAAAGTTCTTATAAATAATATCGTTATGTCATTTATAACCCATGGAAAGGGAGTGAGGGTTACATGTATGTCAATTACAGAATCAAATATATAATTTTTTATAGCTATGAAGACCAATAGAAACTAAATAGGTATAGGTATTCACATAATTAAAACAATATAATTCCATGAGAAAAAGAGAGACAAATTTCGAGATGAAATTTCGAAAGCATAACAGATATATAACATGGTTTTATAAAATAATATAAAGAAAGGGGAAAAGGGTATCCCATACATAAATGAACCATTATTAATTATTGGTGCATAATAAATTGAAATGCGATCATGGTGTGGACATTTGACTGACACAACACATGAAAAGGAAACTTGAAAGGAAAGATAAAGCGTGATTTCTTTTACGAAAATTCAGTAGCCTAACGACGTCTCATAAAAATTCAGAAAATCAATTGATGAGAGAGGAATTCATCTCTCATATTTTGGAAATTAAATGTACAGTAGTATAGATATATAAGAACAATCCCCCTCATAATAATATGGTACTATAAGACATAACATAAAGTAAGTCATGACTTAAAAGAGGAGGGTGAAAGGTTCCTTTACTGATTTGGTATCTTTCAAAATGTAAACCCCATGAGTTAAAGATCATATAAAGAATATGTAAATACCCATAAATTAATTTATATTACACAAATATTACATTCATGGGTAGTACATACACCACACAAAAGGAAATAGTGGCAAATATACCATGAATCTAAAATGAATAATAAGTGAGATGAAAATATCTTACCATGTTGTATTCAATCAAAATCGTATGACCAAAAATTAATAACCACCAAAAAATTATAAAATACCATGAATATAAAGATAATCCTGATAATATATATGCAATGGAAGTACACATTACACCACATGCAATAAATAAGTGGCGAACAATGGAAATATCGCGGAATTAAAAGTGGGATAAGAATCCCTTACCAAGTTGTAATCAATCAAGTCGTATGACCAATAGTTAATAACCACCAAATGATTCAAAAAATAACATAAATATAAAGAGAATAATTATTATATATATCAAATTCCAGTACAAAATACACCACATGCAATAAATTAGTGGAAAACAATGGAAATCCCACAAAATTAAAAGTGAGATAAGAAACCCCTTACCTCGTTATCCATCTTGACTCGCTCGTATGTTCCTTGTTCTTCCTAAATAATAAACATAAGTTAAATTATGCTTGATTAAGAATATTTTTCATAGTTATTAGTTCTTTTATATTACTTATTACCTTAAAATAACAATTAGTTTATTTTTTGAGCTCATATCGGACATTTTGTCAATGTTCGGAACTTGAGTCAAAAATGAACTTGTTCTAATTATAAATTCTCCATGTTGTCAAAAGTCCATTATATCCAGAATGATATTCATTATTTAGATGTAAAATATATCATATATAACCATTATATATATATATATATATAATATTACAATACATTTGGAGATAAGAAATGAAATACACCGTTCGTGGAGACGGTAAGTCGTACGTATGCATGAACGATACTTTCATTTCTATTTCATATTTTAATTCAAGGAAAACATAGTGATTAATAGGTATATTATAATTTCATTATAATATTTATGTCATATATGTTACATAAGTTCATAAATTCTATCCTTTATACGTTCCACATATGACATGAACGAGTCATATCACATTGAGGGGGCAGTAGTCCACACTTCCTCTAATGAAATTATAGCATTTACTCATTATGGGAACCATAAAGGTATGATATAAAATGTAAAATACAGAATAATAAAGAAAACATAAATATAATATATATCATATATAGATAGATTGTCGTTATAATGTTCAACATGAGAGGGGGTAGGATATAATTGAACAATCATTGTTTCGTAAGGCAGTTTTTGCCTGTCCACTAAAACAGTATGTTGTTTACCCATTATATGGAGATGTGTGTAAGTTTAGATCAAATAAATCTTGTATAAACATCCATGTATATTTAGGATACTTTTTTTGTTATAAAAGAAAGCAATAAAAAGAGTTTACGAGGTTGGAGAAGTAAAATAAAACAAAAGAACTTAAGAGAAGACATTACCTTTAAATCGGGTAACTTCCTTTTGTTTAAACCAGAAGGGTTTCTTGAAGTGCTTTATGCCTAAGGTAAGGCTTTAAAGATAAATATAGTTATATTGGGAGCTTAGTTTCGTGTAGTTTGGATGATCAAAGGTCTTGATAAGTGTAATAATTGGGTAGGAAGTGAGGGATTTTAATAAGGGAGAGGAGGGTCTCTTTTGGAAAGATTGAAAATATTATTTTATTATAAAATAATTTTCGGTTTCTAAAGGTCCAAAAATCATTAGAGTAGAATATAAGGTAGAACATGTTCTAAATAAAATCATCCAATAATAATTGAAAAAGTTTTGGATATTATTTTAATTTTTATCTTCTTATTTATTTAAATCATCATTCAGTGACATAAACACTGCATCATCATTGTGTCATAAATAATTTTATTTATTTGATGTCTAAAAATTATAGAAAAAATACCATGATGTATGAAATCCTTTTATATTTCTAATTAATATTTATATTTTAAAATATAACTTATATAACCCCATTTAAAAATTATTTTAGTAAAACAATACATGTTTAAGACATTTTTTATTTTTACTTTAAATAAAAAGTTATTAATGTCATTGTCTTACCCAAGTGGCTCCATGGGGTCCCAAAATTGACCCATGGATTGTATTAGTCGTCCATTACTAATGAAATAAGGTTAGTACTAGTGTTGAGGTAATTTTGTATTGTTATAACTTTATTTTTACCTCAAATTACACTAATTACCTTTAATCGTGGTTAGTAAAAGTCAAAAGTTACTATTCACGAAAAAGTATTTTTATCCCATTAAAACATATTTAACTTACTAATGACAACCATTTATGTCGGATTTTTTAAATTCAAATCATAGAAGCGATAAAATTTCATTTAAATGAAAAGGTCAATTTTTTAACTCCTACCTAGTAGTTTCATTATTCATCAAAAATTGAAGGTTTTCAGAAAAATATCAAAAATTAACTCTAAGAAATTTAGAATTAATAAATGATGTATATTTTACCAAATTAAAAAAATATAAGTTTCATTAATTAATTTTATAATTTATTCCCGTTGTCAAAACTAAAAGCGTGTTTTTAAGAAATAATAACCATTAAAAGATTGATACTTGTTAATGTCCAATTTCAAAATAAAATTACTTCCAATGCAGAAAATTGGGTTAAATTGAAAAAATATAATATATTTACACTTTAAAACAAATTAAAAATGTAATATAACCATATAAATAATTTATATTAAAAGGCAGTTTTGATTTAAAATGCATCATTTGTTTTCACTACTCATTAAAAATGAACATTATCATAAAAATATCAAAATTTAATCCAAAGTAAATTTTGATATCTTGATTCTAAATATGGAAATTATTTTGTCAAAAATAATATATAAAAGTTACAAAAAATAGATTTAAAAATGGTTTTCCATCAAAAGGTGGTAAATCTCCCTTTTAAAGTAAACTATGCTTAAAATTAGATTCATTTACATTTTAAGAATATAACTTTTATTGGATAAATGTAAAAACTTTTAACCAACATATATTATCATATTTTATTTAGTTCTATTAATTCCCACAAATACAATGACTAGGTGTTAACTATCATTTAAAATAATAATATTATATGATTAGTCTGCAATGTAAGATTTCAAAGAAACTCGTTGTTGCGTGTCAAGTACACCATTGAATATAGAATCCCCTTCAATAAAAAATCATATTTAATTCAAAAATATTAATAAATATGAAATAGTCATATTCTTTATTTTTTTGGGATGTTACATTAATTACTAAGGGAAAAGTAAATTAGTGTAAAAGATAAAAGTGAAAAAAACCCTAATGCACTAAAATTCATTTGAAAATGAATTTCTTGAGGTTATTTTAGCCACAAAATAAATTTAATCACTTATTTGTTCCTTTTTTTCTTTGTAAACATATATAGTAACTTTACATTATTGAAAATGTAAGGGTTACTTCCTAAACAACCCTTTCCTCCACTTACAAAAGGGTAATATCATCATTACTTAAAGTTTCATTTATATTTCAAGTTACCTATAATAATATGACATATTAATCCTATTATAACCATATACCATGAAAATAATCCCCTTTTTCATTCATATTTGTCCTAATCCCTTCAAATTCAAGGTGTCTTCCAAGGAAAATTCAAGTCCCCAATGTGAGTACTATCAACAATGTTGTTTCCTTCTTAATTATACTCTTAAAAAAAATTTATATACACAATAATATGATTATATTTTAATCATTTATATACTTTAATATTAATATATTAAGGATGGTATTAAATGATAAATATGATTTTTATTATATCATTAACGTTTTTATTATTTTTTTGAAACTATTAATGATGTGATCAATAAACGATCATTGTTAATTTAATCAATTAAATTAAGCATACTTTGAGGATTACCATTTATTCAAATTGTGTAATATTTTTATCTAAATTAATTATTCTTAAAATTATATATATTTATGATTTATCACACTAATAAACACTATTTAATATAATTTTTATTCTGGTATAATGATATTATAATAAAACCACCTCAAAATCATTCATTAAATTAGGTTATGTTCATGTTTGGGTCGATTTAACCACAAAATTAAGAAATACTATGAATTTGAATCATAAATGACTCTGAAAACATAATTAATGGAATAATAAGAAATTATATAAGTGTAAATAGATTTTTCATGTTATGGAAATTTGATATCAATATTTAATTCATTAATTAAGAAATTAAATTCCATTCATCAAGAATTACTGAAACATGCTTATTATCAATTTCATCTTCAAGGATAATGAATAAAACACTCTTAAAAGGGATTACAAACATCATAAATAATTATAATTAACCACTATAAGTATATTTAATGTATTATTAATGATTAAATTTGAAATAATAAATAATATTAAAACCATTATTACAAAACTAGTGTAAACGATCATAACTATAGACACCTGATGTGGAAGATTGGGTGATTTCATGTTGAAAATTACTATTTATAAAGTGTATGAATGAAAATGGATTAGATTATGGTTTGGAATTAAGTTATTAAGATAAATATGTTTATGAAAAATGAGTTTGAATTATTTTCATGGAAGTTATAAAAATAGGTGAAGGTCTTCCATCTCAAATACCTCTCCATGAGAAATGTTTTGTATTATGCACCTTACTTATTTTATGTGTTGAATATGTACTACCTCTGTAAGATATTTTATTATGAAATTACTCTATTTATAGTATTTTAAGATAAATTTTAACCCCTATCTTTCAAGAGGTTAGGATTGAATTTATACCCAAGCCTTAGGTGGGGTTTTCTATCACAACATTCATTGTTTCAGACTTATGTTAGATTTACCACAAATTTCATTATTTCTGGTTCATACATTTCCAATGGAAAATTTTTAACATATTATTCTTGAAATTTAATGGATTTATATTTTTATTTTTTGATCCCTCTTTAATGTTCTTTTGATTCAAGAGTTACCAAAACCATTGTAAAGTTTAATATTCTCCATAGTAGAATGACCATCATAAGTTTTTAGAATGTAAAAGTATGTATAATTTCCTAGAAAAAACATGCCTGTATGGATACTAGAAATTGTATGTGGGTGTGGAATATATGCACCTAGGGATAATCACCATGATATGTATGGATTGATAATTGATATAATTATCAACCTAATGCATGATTATTGGATCTATTACAACACACATTGCAAGAAACTCATAGGGGATATGCTTTGGAATATTCACAGAATCATAATGAACCATGATGAAGGATTTTTCCAACCATTTCCTTAATATCCTACCAATTTATACTATTAAACATAATTACTATCTTCCTTTTATAACCCAACACATTGAATGTAACCTCACCCCTATATTTATTTTACAGGGGTACTAATTGTTTCATTGGTGAAATCCCATAGCTTCTATGTTGATTAAAGGATTTTTTTCTTAGACATCCACATTATTTTATTGAATGTGGAATTATTTGATGTTTACGTTTTTTACATATATGGATATCCAAGTTTTATTCAGCAAGAGGTTCTTTAAGGAAAGGTGTGGATGGTCTTTATGACTCTTATGGTGAACACATTGGACATAATAAGGTGACAGGTGAGGCCAAAAATTATATAACTCCTCAACGCATTGAAATTTATCGTGAAACACAACAAGTTGGGTTTTGGTGTATGAATATTCATATAAAAGGAAGTGTCTTGGATCAAGTAATTGACATCATGTTTCTGATTCTCATCATTATATATTCCATAAGTATGCGATCAATGATTATTGTTTTCCATTTTCTCATTTATAATAATGGATATATCATGCCCTCATTTTTCAATTGATTATGGTTTAATTTTGGTCATTTCATATTTCCATATCACTTATTTCCATGTTTATTCAGGGAATGATCCCATGGTATTCTATTCCTTACTGAGCATCTATGCTCACCCTTATTTGATTTCCTTCCCCTAGAAAACCTAGAGGAGGATTATGTTTAGTTTTATGGGATATGATGGAAGGCATAACCATGTTCTCACAATATATTCCTGATGTGTCTTATTATTTGAAATGTAATATATGTATGTATCTAGTCTTCAAATGTAGTACCCTAGAACACCTTCATAGGGTAGGGGTGAATCAGGGTGTAAAATGTTTATTTTAAAGTGAAAGATATTTTTCCCACGTTGGTAGGAACTTGTAAAACCCCTGTGATGGAATCATACATTTATAAAACATTAATTTGTAGAATGGAAAAACATTATTTTTACATGGTCCATCACTAAGGGATAGTCCACATTGCATACAATGAGATTTTTCTGGTCTTACCTAAATCCACTAAGCTTCACTAGTTATTATGGAGTATATAAGATCATATATAATCACTTTGTTTTAGGAATGCTACCTTTAAAATAATTTTTGGGATAACACACTACCTCCCTCAGAACACTTCCATCAACTCCCCCTAGATAATTACCATGGATGAATTATTACTTCATTTAAATATGTAAATTTCACCTTAGTAGATACATAATTTAAGTCTTTTTTCCTAATTATAATGAGACTCTTCTTGCACCATAGTCTGGAGTTGATGCACACGTTAGCACTGTTCACTTAAACTAGATGTTCAACCCTTCTGTTTTTTATGCTACCAACCTTTGAGAAAACCATTTATATTTTAATGAAATTACAACATTTGTGGACTCACACACATTCTCGAATATCCCAACCTTCATGAAGCTCACATTCTCCATGGAACACTAAGTCTTAATGAAACTCCCAATATTTATGAAACTACCTTTTCTGAAAGGAATTATCCTTAGTTGATACTTAACAAGTATTTTATGATTCTAAACCTCTCAAATAATTAAAAATTCATAAATCTCCCAACCTTCACGAATTCAGATAGATTCATCATTTTCTCCAATTCTCGTCATGATTTCAAATTATGGGTGGCCGCCAATTTATAGAATTTTCCTTTCACAAATATCTCAAGATCCTAGTGGCCTCTTTATAAGCCTCTTATATCTTATCCAAAAATATATTCTGTTCTCAAAGAACTAGTAAAATTTTCCCTTTCACAAAGCTTTCCATAGTCACGTCGAACACCATCTTTCCATCACAAGTTAATGATGCTCCAAACCTTCATGAACACCAACCTTTGTGAAATTGAATTCTATCACAAAGATCCATATATTTTTGAAACTCTAGTATTCCCAAAACCCATTCCTTTACCAAATAATTGAAGATACATTCCTATAAATACATGTTTCTTTAAGATGACCGATTCTCCAAATTTTAAAACGAAAAAACTTAGAAAAAACTCAGAAACAACACAACCTTAAATACTAAATCCATCTTCTCTATAAGATCATTATCCCTTCAAACTCTCTAATCAATCCTAGTGTGGATTAATAGTAAATTCAAAATAGAATTTTTTCTAGTTTTATAAAATATCTTGGTTCTAACATAAAATTACAATAAAATAATCAATCATTCAATAAGAATTTCATGTTGTAGAAATAATATAACATAACTACCATCTCTTGGTTTATATAGACTTATATTTTACAAGATATGTATGGTTATCTTATCACTAAGCCATTTGAAACATGGATTATTGGTCTCTTATTAAGGGAATTAACCCAGAAGGTGGTTGGGGTTAATCATGGTAGAAAAAATTCTAAACCTAAAATACATTGATCATGATATTGTTATCTCAATGTGAGGAACACTCCTTTTCACTATCTTACTTCCTCTTTATATGAAAAAATAAAAATAAACGGAATGAATATAATTTTACTTAATTAAACATAAATAGGTTGGTCCAACGATAATAAAATAGACAATGTTTCGATGAACCGAAACAATATAGTGCACTACTTTATTTGGTTTACACAATGGAGTGACATCACTGACTCTATGAAATCACTGTTCAAATAATATGACAAAGATCACTACCTCCCGATAAAGATATGAACTCACAAATACATTTTTGGCCTCCTTAATCTTATCCAGAAGACTAATATTTGAATAATACATATAACATGGTGAGTATCTTATACACCCTATAATAATGTTCTAGTGAGATAAAGCATCAGGAATTACCCTATTCGTTATTGATATTTTCCATTTTGCGAATCTAAAAAATCTCATCTAAAGATTTTTTTATTGGATCATATCTTATATTTTCTATTCAAACCAAAGGATTGGATTGAATATACTTGTTCTAGGATTTTTTTGAGTGTACCTTATTATTAAATAATCATAATGAGTCATTAAATATGAATTTAAAACCTATAAAATCTGAGAGATAACTTCCTCAGAAAGATTATATCTGAAACTACCAGCTCACTGAAACTGCCTAGCTTTATAATTACTTGGTGTTATACAATGTATCATTATCCTTTTCTCATTTCATTCTGTGTGGTATTCTCTAATAATAAAAAACCTCAACTTCCTTAGCTTTTTTGTTAACTCCTCCATTACCTTCCCTTGTTCTCTTCCTGACCACCTTAAATTCTTTGGACTTGAGGAACACTTTTCAGTGTATACACTTCCACTGTGGTGTGACTTCCTATGACACATTATAATGCGACATATAGATCCACATGTTAATATTATATCCAACAAGACTATGAAATAAGAATCTATCCATGACATGGACACCCTTGATTCTTCTATGGCACTGAAACTCAACAAAACTCATTATGGATAGCCCCTAAACCATGGATTACCTAATTGTAGTATGGACTAAAATTTTTGAATCCCACATAAAAAATTATTCTAAAATTTCAATTCTCAATAATAAACTACATCCATCAGACACTCAATTAAGTCATACTAGAACCAGTTCTCACCTATTATCTCATGTTTTTCTACACACATGAGATGCTAAGAACCACCTCGCATTCCTTCACATTCATTTTCAACCTCCTTCACACACACCTATTCTTGAATGCATGGGTTCTCAGATGTACATTCCACTTTATGGCTCACTCGACTATGTGGCTCCTAGTCTCGACTAACACCTTATCTAATAGTTACTTGGGTGATGTCCTCGAGTGGTCTTGGATATATATTTCATACATTCCAGCCATCATTATTTTTTATTTCGGTATAGTAATGTTTGGAAAACATTTTAAGTGACCTTTTTTAGTTTTTCGTGACATCCATTATGGTGTAGTTGAATTCACTACGATGTAGACATCCCAAATACAACACATCCAACAACCTTAAGCGGGTTCTACAGTATGGGGTATGCATTCTAGAAAAATATATTCTTAATGAGCTTTTAATCGCTCATGAGTATGTGTGGATAAAGATTAATCCATAACAATTCTCAAATCATCATTTGAGAACCCTTCTTTAACTTTTTAACAAATACAATCTATGAAAACCCCCAATGGTGTTTTTTCCAGCAATCCCCCCTCTAGGGTTTTTAATTATTCAAAACAAAAAAAACAATCTTACACTTAAATTTTATCATTCATAACATAATTTGAGAACCAAACACAACTTGATGACACATTACCTTCAAATAGTGCATCAATGATTCTCCTATCATAAGCTCTATGATCTTGTGAGATAATGATCAATGTGTGAAATAATAGTAAAATGAAATAATTCTCATATGATAACACAGAAATTTATTTGAAGTTGAAAACATTAATAAAATTATTTAAACCCCCATATGATCTAACAAAGAAATCTCCCCATGAGCTGTGATTCTCCCCCTTTGTTAAACTTATCTTCTCTCACTTTTTCAATGAACCCAAATATTACTTCCTCGAAGATTCATAGATGTGGGATATAAACACTTTACATGGGAATGGTGAAGAATTAATAGCTATATTATGAATAAATTCATATATGGGAGTGGGGGCACATCTCTAATTACATTTAAGTAGACAAATTTGGTGGAACTCCAAGTGAAAATCGATGTCATTCAAAATCAATTTTTTAATGATTTGATTAGGATATTCAAAAAAAGATATCATTTTGGCACAAACTCCATCTTAAAATTTTTTTGTTCCACATTATCTATCAATAAATAGTACATTATTTTGATTTTCATCATCCTTAAGTGTTGAATGCAATATTTTATATTTCTTATAGAATAATATTTTTTCACATAATCAAAATATGAGATACCACATCAATAAAATGTCTTCAATCTATTGTTGTATCCATATAAACTGAGTACAAGATTGAGATTTAACCACATATTCCACCTTTATAGAGATTAAGGATATGTAGTCTTCCTAATTACATTACTAATAAATTTAAGACATAATAATGTACAACACACCTCTTAGGATTATCTTTTAGTCATACAACAAACTTTACCAATTAACATCCATATAGACCACCAATTGTTTTTGTGAATTTCTATAATGATACAACCCATAATCCACTATTTGTTTGAGATATCAATGTTTTATCTCACATCTTTAATGTGACATTCCTTGTGTTAAATTTTATATATTTTATCTTTACATGTTTAAAATAAATTATTGGATGAGTGGATGTCAAGGAAATTATTCTATAAAAAATATTCTTACAAAGGGTCGTATCAACATTCTTACCCTCACCATAATTAGATAATTTCATATGACTCTATGTTAGGGTTTCAATTTGTTTTTAATCATCCATTTTAACGAATCATAACACCTAATTAGAATATATTTCTGGTAGATAAATGTCTCATATTTTCTTGAATCACATGAAACCCAAGGAATAATCACAATTCACCAATTAAAGACATTTCAAATTCACACATCAATAAATTTGAGAACTACTGGCATTGGATATCATTTGAGCCTCTAGAAATGATATCATCAACATATATAAGTGTAATAATATAATTCCCTTTATCCTTTCTGATATAGAGGTTGTGATCAACCCCTCCTTTATGAAAACTATGTTATATTAGGTATTTATCCAACCTTGAGTAACAAGACAATGGTGCCTGTTTTAGCCGGTATAATGAATTCCGTAGTTTTTACACCTTTATCTCATTATTATCAATGATGAAACCATACAATTTCTCAACATTTATTAATATTTAGGGCCTCTATTCTTGAATACTAATCTAACTTCCATTTGATATACTTTTAAACACTTTTTCATGGCCATCACTAGAAATATTTTAATGGTTTCATGTGTGGCCACCGGTGAAAATTATTCATCAAATTCAATAACATCAATTTGGTAATAACCCTTTAACATGTGACAAGGATTATTTCATTTTTATATTGAAATATTTATTGAGTTTGTTCAAGAAAATACATTTTTTTCGATGAAATTTTTATTTTATAGCATTGAGATAACTTCCCAAGTCTTATTTTTCTCAATTTAGTCATGTTATTATTTAGTGGACCTGACTTGAATCTCTAGTGGCATAATCAATTGATTTTGTTTCCACCTGAGAAAATAATGAATTCTTTCTCTTATCCTTTATGTTTGAATCAGGGTATCTCGTCACCCACAATGTCGATATCGATGATTTTAGTACTACTATATTGTTTACTTGTATAAGATATTCCAATTGAATTCTCCTTGTCAAGATATCCATAATAATAGTTTTTTAGCCCTATGAACTCCCCATGAGATAGAAAAATCAATTTAATAATCATCCTATCATTCGACACTAATTCTATGAAAACTATTCTCATTAGAAGCTAAAATCTTTTCATCAAAATCTAAAATCTACTCAATTTCAATCATGGTACCTTCAAATTTTATCCATTTTCATAGTTATTTTTATAGCATTGATGTGACTTAATCTAATGTAAATATACAATAAGGATCTCTTCATATCCATGTACTTCAAACATTCTATTATTTTCTTTCTTATAAATTAATCTATTAATTCCAAAAACTCTGATGAATTTTAGTGTGGTCTTCTTTCAAGGACACATTTTAGATGGAATTTTGTCTTCATTTAGATATATAAATGATATATTGGAGATGTATAATTTTTTTATCACTTTTTCTTTATAATATTTCTCTAGTATGATTTTTCAGCGAGGATAGTTTGAGACTTGCTGTTAATGATATGTTTTATTCTCTCAATGACTCCCTTTTTTTAGGTAGTTCTCTCCTCTAAAAAATGATATTGATTCTTGTGTTTCTTAATATAATTATACACATGTGTGTTTGTGAATTATTTAGAATTTTTAGTGAAAACGTTTTCAATTTTCTCCCCAATGATTCTTTAAATTTCTCTTTGGTATCATGTGTTTCACTTGTATACTTCAGTATTATGAGTAATCACCAACAACTAATACATTCTATTGAAATAATGAATAAAAAACATAATACATTTTTCCTTTAGATGATTTTAGAGTAATTGGGCACAAAAATATTCATGAACATGCTCCAATACTCTTGATGAAATTAATTTATTTTTCTTTTACATCTTCCAGACTATTTTCCCATTTTTACAAGAGTCCCATGCAAGTGTGTTGTCACATGTGAACATGGTAAAGTTACATGCTCCCTCATTCTTCACCATATTTTGTAAAGATATTTAGTTTAAGAGACCAAGTCACTTATTCCATATCTTATTGTCAGATTATTTGGAAAACATGCCCTATTTTTTTACCTAATCAAACATAGTTCCTCCTTTATTCAAAATCCTTATAGAAAAATTGATTCATCCATTTCTTTAACACGACGACCCTTCTTTATGAATTCCATAGTTTGTCCTGAGTCACAAAACTAACTCACACTCAAAAAATTTGGGCAAATTCATTATACCAAGGGAACAATTATCCTTAGGAAATTTGTTCCATCTACTAAGGCCTTCTCAAACACAATGATTTTGAGTCCTTCTTAATTCCTAAACAAAGCCACTCTACCTTTTTCATATTTGATGATGGTAATGCGATTTTTATTTTTGATCATGTTTGAGGTATATCCACTATACAGAATCTAGAAATCAAACCTATCTATTTATCTCTACACAACTTCAAAAATATTTTCCTTCTCAAACCATCTCTTCTCAATCTATGACTATTGAGTAAATTATTGTAATGTGTAATACTCCTATGACTCTTTTGGTTCAATAATTTCTCTATCATCTGGAAAAACCAAAAATCATTTTTCCGTTTTCAATGTGTTGTATGAGGTTCTTGGTGACTAATTTCCTCCTTCCCGGGACACACGAGTCACATATCATTTTTCCCTTGAGACATAATAGGATTCCTTGTTTTCATATTCATTACAAAAAAGAAATAACTTTTTAAAGTGTAATAATATCATAAAAAATTTCTTGCCTCATTTTGGTGATTTTTCTCTCTATAAAATATTTTTTAATTGGGAAGACAAGATTAATTTGTCTCAATTTAGAATATAAATAACACCTAATATTATTTTAATTATCCCACTTCTCACTGCTTGGATATAAGATCTTTTGGTACTATCAAATTTAATTTCTTCTTAGGATTTGATGCATGTTTCTTGTTATGATTCATGACTATCATCTCTACTTAATTATACCTCATAATATATATACATTTTTTAAAAGTTTAAAACCTTTATAATGGGAATATGCTCTTAATATACAACAATAAAAGAACTTCTAGTCATGATTTTCATTATTTTGGACAAAAAATACCATTTTTTCTAAATATATTAATTATATAGGTAAATAATCTATAAAAGAAGTTTGGATTCCTAAATATTTAATAGCTAACCTTTCTAGACCCAATAAATTTTGTGTACCAAAAAAATTTCTTATGTGATATTATATAGAAACAATATTTAAAGAGATCTAAAAAAGTATATGGTATTTAGATAGTAGATTTTATAAACATATAACCAGAGACTACTCAAGCTTAAAGACTTTAGTAATAGTGGATGGTGGACATGTCACATTTATTTATAGTGAAAAATGAAAAATATTTGGTCTTAAAAAACTTTTTATGTCTAAAACAATACATATTTCTAAATTTTTATATATATATGGAATAAAATATAATATTACTAGTATATGTCAATTATATGGTGATGGATATCATGTTAAATTTGATAATAATTATATTAATTTTGTTTTATTCCAAGAATATTTTAGTTTTTACCTATTTAATGAATTATAATATTTATACTGTTAATTTAGATTTCTTATTTTTTCAAAATTTTTATTTCTTAAGTGTCTTTCATAAATAATATTGGTTATGAAATAGAAGACTATAACACAATAATATAACATAACTTATTAATCTATCTAGAAAAAGGATTAGTTCTGGATCTTCCCAAATTTTAATTTTTGAAAGATAGAGTGTGTAATCCCTATCAATATGGAAATAATCACAAAATTTATTTTAGAATAAACAAAGAGGTGTATACCTATCAACCATTATTATTGGTTCACATGCATTTGTTTATACCTTTTAATGTTTTATGTCTATCTAGAAAACATTATGCATATCTGATTTTTGGTCATTATTCATGATTCACATGGGTATTTTTATTAGATCACAAAAGCGAGGATCCATCTAATTTTACTAATTATGAAAAGTTAGTAGAAAACATTAATGGAGTTACTATAAAAACCTTAAGAAGTGATCGGGGCCATAATATTGAGAATCAATACTTAGACACTTTATATTAATAACATGGCTATAGAAAAAATATATTTTCACCAAGAACACCTTAACAAAAATGGGTTGTTGAAAGGATAAATATAAAAGTACAAGAAATTTCCTTTAATATGCTTAGTGAATAAAACTTACCGATATAATTTTTGGATGAATCAATGAATACAACTATTTATATTTTTAATAGTATTCTTCATATACTTATATCAAATAATACTCCTTATGGACTTTAGAATACTAGAAAACCTAAGGTAAAGTACTTAAGATTTTTCATTATAAAGTCATCTTATAAATATAGAAGAAAATATGGACAATTTTTCACTAAAGAGTTATGATAGAATGTTGTTATTTTTTCATCCTATATTAAATCTTATAGATCTTTCAAAAAATCATCTATGGTTGGGGAAAAATCTATAAATATCACTTTTGATGAGACATAACCATATAGACCCAAAACTGCTATATAAAACATTAAGGATTACTTGTCAAATCAAAATATTGACAATATATCTAAGAATTATGACATTAATATTGATTTATTTGATAAATCTACCAACAGAGACCATCATTACCAACCTATCCATTAATAATACATGGAATAACCAATAACTTCAACTCCTACAACTTTTGGTACTAAAAGATAACATCTATTAGATGTTGTAGTAGGAGATCTAGATAAAGGAAATAAAACCCAATATTATCTTGTAAAACTGGTTAAATATAAATCCTTATTATCTAAATTTGATCCTATGAACATTAATAATGAAATTATCGATACAAATTTGGTGGTAGATATTTAACAAGAATTATGTCAATTTGAATCAAATAGAGCATGGGAACTAGTTAAGAGACATAAAAACCACCTGACTATTGGCACTAAATGGGTATATATAAATGAGGATGATGATTATGGAACTTTATTTAGAACTAAATATTTATTTATTGAATAAGGGTGTAGTAAAGAAGAAGATATTTGTTATGAAGAAACAATCACACCAGTATTTAGGCTTCAAGACATTAAATTACAATTAAATTATAAAACACATCTTAATTTCATACTATATCAAACAGATTTCAACAATTTATTCCACAATGAATATATTATATATGATGTTTTTGTTGACCAAACCCCTATTTTTTAATCCCTCATATATCAAATATTTTTTTAAAACATACAATAGAACTTTATGGTTTAAAATAGCCTTCTAGAGGTTGGTATGATAGGATAAACTCTTTAATTATTAAAAATGTTTTTTAAAATGTATATATAATCCTAATTTATTTATCCAACTAATTTAAAAGGATTTTTTATTGGTGAAATTATGTGGAGATGACATTAATTTTGGTTCATCTAGGAACTCATTGTGTGTTGAATTTTCTAAACCTATGAAAAAATAATATGAAATTATTTTAATGGGAGAATTAAAATTTTACCTTGGCTTTAAAATTTTTTAAAACAAAGATGGAGTTTTTTTAATCCAAAGTAATACCAAAAATATATATTTGAATTTTTTTCCAAGTTTGTATAAGAGGAAGTGATACTCCAATGAGCACGACCTGTAAACTAAATTTAGATGAAATTGTAAAGCTAATTTACAAAACATGTTATAGGGGTGTGATTGAGAGATTACTATAATTAACTATTATATAGACTAATATAATTTTCATTGTGTGTATGTGTCCACATTTTAATGAAAACACCAAATAATCACTTTTAAACTTAGGAAAAAATAATTTTTATATACCTAAAAAATAAAACCAATTTTGTTTGTTTTACACAAGAGAACATGATTTTGAACCAGTAAACATATTTTCTATACTCTCCACTATAGAAGCTAAATACATTGCTTAAGGTAGTTGTTGTGTGAAATATTTTTGTATGAAACACACGTTACTATAATATGGATATAAATTTCAACATGTCCCTATATATTTTTATAATAGATGTGATATGAATATTTATAATAATCATGTATATCATTACATGACTATATTGATAAAAATATTACTTTCGGAGAGATCATTTTGAAAGGGTGATATAACTTTTGAAATCATTATCACTGGACATTAGCTTGATGATATTTTTACCAAGCCTTTGAATATTGAGATAATGACATATATCAAACATGAATTAATAATGATTAATTAATCTTATTTATTTAATGTTGATTTTATATTTTATTCTATGTGTTAATCTAAAAAATTATGATTTAATCATTTAAGTAAAATTATATTTTCATATCATTATTAATTAATAATTAAAACCTAATCTGGTGGTTTCTAAGTTATTAAGGTCACAAGTGATCATAAGACTAAGAGGTACCATAATCCCTAAGCTATCATGAAATTTTTTCATGTGGTAAGTTGAGTTATCATGACAAGATACTAAAAATTTGAACATGTGGTAGGTTAACCAACCATATAGATCTTGGTCTAGTTTATGGTCAATGTGAGATACTACGGAAGGCATCCACGAAGTTTTGGTTATGTGGTCGGGCATGCCATCATAGTTCCTCAAGAGATCATATGGCTAATGATCAATAAAGATTACATCCATATTAAATTTATATATTATATTATATTATACATCATGAGTGTCACTATTTAAAGCTCAAAATTATTTAAAATAACCTTAAATTAGAAGTCGAATAAGTGTCACTCTCTTTAAACTCTAAATCATCTAAATATTTAATCATACTTCAACGGTCATCAATATACGAACCAAAACCTATCATTAAGATATTCAAATATGAGTGACGATAGAAAGGATGAAGTGTTCCCATGAGTTTTCATCACTAGAAGCACCATCTCCCTCAAAGAAAACAAAGCTTCATCAAGGGAACCCATCAAGATGCATCTCTCAAATCAAGTATCCATGCCTAAAATGTAATGAAATATTCAATGTTTAAGAATGTATAAGCCTTTAGTTTGTAACTCTATTTAGATGAAAGGTTGGTTTTCTTGGTTCAATGAGAATAAAATACCTTTTAATATTAGGAAAATAAATTAATTTTATTTGAATATGAAACTGGAAATGGTAAAAAAGAAATATATCATTAGGATATTTCTAAATTGAAATGGATTTGTAGTTTAATTTAGGATTTGGGAAAACTATTTGAAGATTCCTCATAAAGGTGAGTATAAGGGTTGTTAGAGCTACTATCTAATCAATAATGATCATTTCAATTTTAAAAAAGTATTAAAGGAGTTAAATAGTGATGAAAAACCTAATAGACAAACTACTATGAAGTTTGATAGTGAATTCTAGATGTTTCTAAAGATTATCCAATATTTAATCTTCAGGAGGAAAGGGGATTTTAGAATGTTGAGAAATCAAGATATTTTCTTTCTACATTTAAGATTGTGATATAGATTATCCTTCCTAGATATTTAATAAGGAATATGGAAGAGTTTTTGAAACATTTTTATAGTTTTAATTTGTTCCCATATCCCATGTTTGTCTCAGCTATATTATACTAAAAAAGACTTGTTCCTCAGTGGGAGGAAAAGAAAACAGTGTTTCATGGGATTTTTATAAACTAGAATAAATGAAAAAGGATGTGAATAAATTTAAATCCATGATGAAAATTTTTTGTTGCTAATAAAGAAAAATTATATGAAAAGTTAAATCAATTAAAGAACTATGATATACCTAAGGAAAGAGTGGATCTAGATATATAATTGGATAAAGTAGTAGAATATTCTTCTAATGAATAATACACAGAAGAGATACATGAGGCTAAGAATGAGTCTAAGGAATATGTGGTTATTCACAACATTGAATATGAAATAATAGTGTATTTAAAAGGTGAATATGAGTGAGATTATAAATAATAAATAGACTCTCATGAGTAAATGGGTGTTATAGTTTCTACTCCTAAAGGCATTTCTTTTAGAACTCATAAAACGCCTTTGTATTTAACCTATAAGGAAGAAAATTTAATTTATGATGATGTTCATAATGAGATTTATGAATTGTATTTAGATTATCTTGTTGATATGGGCTCCAACTAAAAATAATATACATAAAAGGAGTGTTCTTCTTCTATAGATGAAGAGAGATAATACAGTCTAGTTATAAGAAATGATCCTAGGAATAAGAAAGTTGAATAATTACCTGAGGGGAGAAATATTATTCAAATGTGATGATAACCATGATGGGGGTAGTGGAATCGGACATAGTATACCTTTAATCATAGTTTTATCCAAATACCCTGAGTTATATATTGCTTATCAGATATATATTGAAGAAATAATTGATACCAATCATGCAGTTCAATAACTTTTTGATAATGTGTTTATCCCTACACTTGTTAAACATGTTGAATAGCCTACTACTAGTAGTGTGATAGAACTAGTGGGATATGATAGCTCATTATTTTTTTAAATTGGTGAGTTAGGAAAATTGAAATTTATATAAAAGATGTTGAATAATCTGTAAGAGTGACTCTTTTTAGAGATCCAATAACTCTGTTAGAAAAATTGGTGGAATAACTTCAACATTGAATCAGTCACACATTCTTCTACATCTCCTCCATCATTTTTTCCCAAACAAGGTTTAAGTGAATTAAAATTTGTTCTTATGTCTATACCCAAGTAACTATTTATCATATTTATAGATTCAATGGAACCTTATAGGGAGGAATAAATATCTAGGATTTTAACCCATATGGTTTTTCATCTCCAACCCTTGATATTTATAAGTTTCACCATCTCAATCAAGAGTTTCATAGTTTAATAGGAAAAGTTGGATCACTATAGGATGTATTAAATTACATGATATTAAATCTTGATCAATGTTACTTCAATTCCATGCTATAATATTCCTCTTCTAGTTCACCTCCTCCTCTATCTAAATCTTCTGCACTAGTTAATGTCTCCTTAGTTGATAATATAATTTAATGGGTTGTTAGAGATAAGATAAATGATGTTTTGAATGATTTTTCCAAGACTAGAGAGATTGTTATTTCTATTTTTTAGAATCATGTTGTAAATACTTTTGAATTAGTTATAATTTATTCCCAATGTGCTATAAGGGACATAGAGATTATAAAAAAAATTGATTAGTATTTCAGAAATACCTAAACTATATTGGATTTCAAGTATTTATTTCAATCTTCAGCTGGTTAACTGAAGATACATCCATTAACCAGGGCATTTAATGATCAAGTGGATAAGTTAAATGTGTTAACAGTTATTTTGCAGATCTTTATAATAGAAAAGATCAAATTTTTCATGATTATGGAGTAAGAATCATTAATATTGAGTAATGTCACTCAGCTGATGGACCCTTACTGGTTTTCATCATAAATTTCTTTGTTGCACAATTATCAGTACTTATACCTTTATTACAACCCTCCTCTACCACTATAGTCCATGTTTCATTTATTTTTCAACGCCTCCGTTTATATTTACATCAATATGGATAGTTCAACATTGTAGACCTATTGTTAATGGAATTATCATTCATAAAACATCAAATTAACAACAATAGAAAACACCCAAGCCTCTCTTTAAAACTTCTCAGGAGAAATACAAAGCTCATATTGATCCTACAAAAATGATATAGTCTTATTTAATCTCTGATTATAATTTTTAATAAAGACTCTATAATTTTGTATCAAACTTCTTCTAAATTAACCCTATTTTTTATTATATTGATTATAATTATTTGTATCTTGATTATAATTATTATTATATTGGTTACATTATGTGTTATTGATTTCATGTACTCTATTTAATTAACTATTCAAATCCTATATTTTATTTTTGATAATCCCAAATGGTCAAGAACTCTGATATGGTAGTTGTTTATGAAAGAGCTTTGTGTTCATCCCATAGCTGATTGAAGGGGGAGGGAGTATTGTCAAATCATTCATGTCATATTCACTATTTTTCAAATGGTTTCCAATAGGGTTGTTCATGAAAACAAAAACACCCAATAGTTCTATTTCCATGAGGGGCCTACTTTCTAAAGGTAGGTTCTCATTGGAGAGTTTGGCCAATGATTCCTAATAACTCACATTGGTCAAGTGGATGGGAGGTCAGGCTCATCACACCATTTTGCGGGGAATTATTTCCTTCTCCAAGACTCTATTATATATTTAACATATGTTCATGAATCCTTCATTAATTCTGGAGTATGACATGGTTCACCCTTGAATTAACAACTAATTATTAGCATTTATGAAACATAGAATCATTTTTATGTATATTAGGTTCTTCATTAATGGAGACATCTATATGTTTTCAAGGTTCTCCATCCATGGTATCCTATTATGTACAAGTTAGATATTCTTTGTTCGTTATTACAATGATGCTAGTTTTCTACCCACATAGTGGGGAACTTTGGAGTGTATCATCAGCCATGGAGATGACACCTATTTTGGTATTGGGATCAGACCATTGAGATGGGTTTCCTATATATCCTTGTGAAAGGAATTAGAACCCACATACATTGGTTCCACTTAACAAGACACATCAAACTTTCTATAGTCATTTCATAATGACCAAACCATGTTGTTTAGTTTCATGCAACAAGGATTTATTGTAAAAAGGTTCCTCGTCAAGGTTTGGTGTTGGAATTATGTCAAAGAGGCCTAGGGACCCCTGATGGGATATGAATTTCCATGTTGAATTAGACCATACAGGGAATGTGGACCAGAGAGATTAGGGTTGATTTGGAATGTCTTGTCTAAACATTACAGAGGATTTCTATGAATCACATTTGGATAGGAATCCAAGCCCACATAATTCGTTTATAAGGAACTATGCCTATAGAGCCTCTTGTATTTGTCTCATAAGGGATTAAGGACCTTTGAGAGGGTTATATTGGGGATTAAACCTATGGAGTATCCCCTTAATGATTTTGGGACCATGATAAGTGACATGAACCCTGGTGATTTGATGGTTTGGATTGGGGATTACACCTTAAGAGGATTCCCTATAAATTTGAAGTTTGGGTTGGGATTACTCCAGAAGAGGATTCCCTAGGTTAATGAGTATGGTTTGGATTGTGGATTACTCCATAGAAGGTTTCCCAAAGGTTTTATTTTTTGGGATTATTATAGAGTATGATGATCGAAGGTTGTATTTCGGGGATTATTTTTGGGGAGGACGCACCAATTATTGGTTAGGGAAGACTGTTTGAATGAGGCCCAAAAGGATTGGGATAATGTGGATTTCATGACATATATTAACCTCTAAGTCCACGTGACTCGTGACTAGTGTGAGAAATAAGAAGAAACAGAAGATCCCTGAAACCACAAAATATTATTTTACCTAACGTTAAATATATGTCCTAGAGTTCAAACACTTATTGTGATACTCTGAAGAAAGCCGAGAGGAAGATCAGAAATAAGATTATATGCTAAATAATGCATCCAATTGTATGGATTCTGTAATAATGGATATCCACTAATACCATAAAATGTGATTATTCATGCTTGAATGTGAGAAAAAAGATGAAGTGGAAGATACATAAAACCACACACTTCTCCTCCTTCTCCAGTGGAAGTGGAAGGGGAAAAGGGAGAATAAAAGGGGGGCTTGGATTCCCTCCTTCCCTTCCTAATTGCATATTTTAGATAGTAAGATCTGACTAACCATAAATATAAAGACCTCAGGAAGTGAGGATGATGAAGAGTGAAATAAACCACAAGAAAGGATGGGGTATTACTCTAGATACGATTCCCTAAAATTGGTTTAACCATAGAATATGATGATCTTATTCCCTATAAAAGTTAAAGGAAAGAATGATTCTTTCCCTCTCTACTTAGAATCGGAGGCTCTAAGTGTTAGAAACAGGAAGGGTAGGAAAGAGTCCTCACAGTTATTCCTAAGACCATAAACTTTCTTACACCAAACATAGGGTTGGGGTCCTCGTGTCCAAAGGAATTCACACTAATGTGCTCTCTGAGGACCCTAACCATTTTTTAGGACAATCATAGGAAACCTATGACTATAGGAATGGACACCCAAATTAGAGACATCCTATTGTTTCCCTTTAAATAGTTTTATAAGTAACAATGTTTTGTTGGAGGTTTTAACCTAGTCTATTTTAGCACACGAAGCCAAAGGAAGAGATTCCATACCATTGGTGTCTTGAAAGAGATCTTCAGAAGTGGCTCACACAATGTGGGGGTCTAGGTGAACTAAGGGAGGATCGCATATGAAAGATTGTGAGAACCAAGGGAGGCCAGTATAGGTAGGCCTGGGAGAACCGTGGGTGGCCCATGTAGGTAGGCCTAGGTGAAGCATAGCTTCCTTGGGCGATAGATCACCTCTGTAATAACATTTGGTTGAGTCTCTATTAAATCCCTCTTAGATCTCCTCATGTGTTCCTGAAAGTATCTCACACATGTCCCTAATTAGTGAATGGGACCTCACACAAGTGTACTAAAAAAATGGGGATTGGGATCCTTGAATAATTTTTATGAGTTCTAAACCTTGTGAACACTTTAATTTCACTATCCCCTTTTAATTTCATCTTCTTCATGTTTTGGAGGAGTACCTAAAATATTCCATATCACGTGGGAGAATTAGTAGGGACATCAAAGAATCAAGTGGTCTTTGGGAAGTTTCATTAATATAAATAATGACCCAATGGTTCTATTTATAGGAAAATATGGTAACTTGTGTGAATGACATCTTTAATCAGGTGTTCTGCATAGGCTGATGTGTAGGTCTTCGATACAAGATTGTGAAAAAGTGTCTCACATAGGCTGATATGCAGGTCTTCTACATAGGCTGATGTATATGTCTTTCATGGAGGTTATTGTATGGGTACATCATATAGGATGATGTGTTGGTCCTTCATTCCTTCTAATGTATAGGTACCATATGATAATGGATTGTGTGTTGACACAAATTCTTATACTAAACTTTTTCTGACTTCTGAGAGCCATAAATTTTGATCCTTGACTCCGTTCGGGCTCTGTAACTCGTCAAATAAAATATTTTGAAGAGATCAATGCATATTGATATGTTTAATTAACTAAATTCTATCAAAATAAATCTTGAAATATAATTTTAATTAATCAACACCTTTTAACCATCGATCTTAGAAATCCATGGAAAACGCTTTGGGGGGGGGCACATATCTGTTATTTTGAAGTAGTCTTGTGAAACATGGAAATACAACCTATATCTTCTTTTGACAAAGAGACACATCTATACTCAAACATGAAAGTCTTTTCCTAAGTGATGGTCACATCATAAATTCTATAATAAAGTGCATGAAATACATTTTTCAATGTCAACAAAATCCTTCAGTTAGAATTAGATTTTCTCTTAATGAGAAAATATATTTATAAGGTAAATTTTTGAAATTTGGATGCATTCCAACATCATTTGGTTGTATTTAGATCCATCTCACCTTTGGAAGGACGCTCTAATTTTTTCCTTCGCCATGGGGTCCAGTGAGAAAAATTAGATTATTGCTAACATCATATAGACAACCCTAAAAACATTGTGTCTTTTGTTCCATTGCCCAAAATTTTTCATAAGTCTAATATAATGAAGACTTAGCGGGTGAGACTTGGAATTTTTTGAGCTTACCTTTACGGGTTTTCATCCTATGAATTTTTGTTCCTATTTATTTTCATTGTTCTATTTTTTTCCTAGACCACATGGGGTTTGGGTCTAGAGAGATGAGAATTGACTTTTTTTTAGGGTTTACTTTTTAGGTTTTCAACATGGTTAGTACTATTTATCCTATTGTGGGATGTTTAAATTCAAGAAATCCGGACTCATGATACTGTTGTTTTGGTTTAAACAACTTCCAAAAAAATTGAAATGATAAAAAAACAATGTTTGTTTTCCAATAATGTTCTGACAATATTTAGATACCCTGAGTGGAATTTTGAGCCATTATTTTAAGGGTTTCGAATATGAAACATGATATTCTGTAATAGAAGAGGACTCAATATTGTTAACAAACCCATTTTGTTGCATGATTTATGTAGAGCCAATAGGGTCATGTTGCTACGTAGTCAATAGTGGCATCCTTCAACTGAAAAACCTATTTTTGGGGTTATATTAGGTAAATCCAACTGGGGAATAATATAACATAGTCATGAAAATATGTTCTTAGGATTTCTAACATTCTATTTTTCTGTTTTTTTAAGAAATTTTATTGAGATTAGGATTTCTCAAGACATCAATGGGTGAATTTTATAGGAGAAAATGTATGATAATGATGAGATCATCTGTATTTGCGGTGCCATAACTGGGGAAACCACTCCAACAAAAAATTAGTTTTTGTGGAGGAGGGTACATTTTGATATATGAACAATGTTAGGGGGAAGGCCCCTTTCTGAAAATAGATGATGTATCATGTAGTTTAATGTCATGTGACCAGGACATTCTCTATACAGTTTAACATATTATGTTATGGAAATTCTCCCATGCAGTTTAAAGTAAATCAAAAAGGACAATATTAAGCTATAATTTAAGGTATTTATCCTTGACAAAAAGATTAATGATTCTCCCATTTATGGTAATCATTATAAGAATGCACCATCATATTCATTTGTGTGGAGGAATATATTGCAAGATATAATATGGGGATCTGTATATCCAAATAATGGTATGGGGGAAAGGGCATATGGAGATAGAGAAGGTATCTCCTAGGGAAGAAGTTACCAGTGGGTAAAAAACATGTTTTTTGGTCTACTTTACACAAATATAATTTGCTCATGTTACAACATAGTCAAATAGGGACATTTTTTGGATGATAATCCTATTTGTGGGAGGCTAATGAAAAGAGAACTGGAGTGTGTTACAAAATATTCAGTCAATGGTGTCCACAATAATTCTAACATTTTATTGTTCACGGTTGAAGGAAGATTATAGAGATTTTAATTTCCATGGGAACATGGTTAGGTTTGTATAAGGAGGTAAATGAATAAAAGGAGACCATTTCAATTCAAAATTACCCAATAATTGGGGGAAAAGGATCCCTATGAAATTCTGACCCAAACATCAAAAATATAGTGCATGTAGTTAAGTTCATACACCTAGGACAATAGAATTATTTAAATGATTTGTGATATATGACCTACTAAGACAAGATCATTCCTGAAAACTTCAAACATGGGGGAGGATTTCATAAACCATTGTCTTGGAGGTCATCAGTCTATAGTCATCAAATCTTATGACGACAGAAGAGGCTTCTACGAAGGGTGAAGTTACCACTGGTTGGAAAACCGATTTGGTGGGTTATTTTATGCATAGCCAGTGGGGTCATGTTATACCATAGTCAATAATGGAATCCTTTGGAACATAACCCTATTTTTTCGGATACATTAAGAAAATACAACTAGGGAATGTTACTGCATTTTCTGGTAAAGGAGTCATT
The DNA here is from genome assembly GCA_963277665.1 of Viscum album. Taxonomy (NCBI): domain Eukaryota; kingdom Viridiplantae; phylum Streptophyta; class Magnoliopsida; order Santalales; family Viscaceae; genus Viscum; species Viscum album. The sequence continues at coordinate 1,085,445,028 of OY728134.1, read as the reverse complement.
CATTGTTAGACATTCTATCACTGAGAGATAGAGAAAGATTATGAAGATACAAAAGTGTCAAGATTAGTAGTACTACATGCGGAAGGGATATGTCCGAGAAAAAAGGAAGAGTTTGGACTAATATTTTCTACGAAGTGTAGTGTCCCTTGCAAAGATCTAGCTCATATGTAGAGGGGGGGAAATATCTGTTTCCTTGATGGACCCCCTAATGAGGGGACCCAAATTAATAGCTCCTGCATATATCTTTGTTTTTAAAATAGAGAGCGGGTACTCTTCTTTATCACATGGCTAGGACTAGGACATGAGGCCTAGTCTAAAAACTTATCTCATTAGAATTAGAATTAATCCATATGTAGTTCTTGAGGTACAATGTAGTTTAAAGTCATGCGATTGGGACATTAGTCACATATTTTAACATCACACAGTAAAGAAGAAGGTATGTCTATGTGAAGATCAAGGGTATACTATGGATGGGTAAGGGGACGAGACCCAAGAATCACTACATATATTTTTGGAGTAAGAATCAAGACACACATAAATTTAAAATAAATATCTCACACACTGATTGAATTCATGTGTGAAGGAAATGGGGTTTTATGAATAAGGGTTCATTAATAGGGTGAGAACCCATATTGGATACCCTCTTATAGATCTTATTTATACATAGGAGAGTGCTGGAATTTCTCAAATTTTGTAGTGGATAGGCCCAGGATTGATGATCAGAACGCCACTACATATCTCATTGAAATGAGTGTCAAACCACACATAGTTATGGAGTAAATCATGTAGTTTATTATCATACGATGAGGACTTCTAGTGTGCCTTTTAGGATCATGTATCTAGGACCATGGTTACCCCATATAAATTGGAATAGATTACTTATATAGGGATTCCTTTTACCAAAAAACCTAATCCCACTTGATCTATGCTTAGTGTGTGAAACAAGGAGAAGAAAATATTTTTTCCACGACGCAATGGAACAAAATTGAAGGGTAGGGGTATTTAGATTCTATGGTGGCTAGGCTATGAGATAAGATCTAGAAATTTCTATGTATCTCATTAGGATGAGAATCAATTCATACATAGTAATTTAAGTATCATGAAGTTTAATGTCATGCAGTGATGACGTAGACAAATTAATGTGAAAGAAAATAAATATTGTAGCTGGGACCAAGGATGGAAATCTGGGCGTCACTATGTATCTCAAGGGAATGAGAATCCAGAAACACATAGTTCTTGATGAACTATGTAGTTTAATGTCATGCAACAAGGATGCAGGCTTCCTAACATGAAAATGGGTGTTGTCCCTGGACTAGGTCATAGGAACTAATTTTCACTACATATCTTGTTGATGAAATAATCAAGCCACACGTAGTTCTTGGGAGGATTCCTATCCTGTGATGATCCATATAAAAGGAGTGGGGACTCTTTGTTTTTATTTCTGGACCTAATATTGGAGATCCTAGAATCACTACATATCTCATGTGAATGAGAATCAAGCCATACATAGTCAAATAGAGATAATGTCATTTATCATCATGTGATGAGTATGTTGATGGTGAAATTTAAAAAAAATCTGTTAGGATTTGGGTTACTTGATGTGAAATAAATATTGTATCTTGACCAGGATATAGGATCTGGGTGTCACTATATATCTCGTTGTAGCATGAATCAAGCCACATGTATTTCTTGAAAATTGTTCCAAACATCAATTACAATTTGACGCGGAGAAAGGGGGCTTCATTACATTCCATAATGATGGGTTGACCCAATACATGAGGTCTATGTGTCACTATGCATCTCACTGTGATGAGAATCAAACCATATGTTTGTGGAAAATTCCATATGTAGATATGATCCATGCATAGGGGAAAATGATTTTCTTGTCATTAATCACAATTGGACCCAGGATTGGGGGTTTGGGAATCACAACGTATGTGATTTGAATGAGAATAAATACACACATAGTTCTTAACATGATTTTACAGTTTATTATCATGCGATAAGGATGTGATAGAGTTGGGAAATATACTAATAATGGGGGCCCAAGTGCCACCGCGGGGTGGCGATGATGTGAGTAGGACATACCCCTGAGAGATTCCCATCCTTTTTTCCTCATGTCTGACTAAGAGGGAATCTCAACCCAATGAAGGGTTAGAGAAATGGTGATAATACATATACTTGATATACAGTCTCAAATTTTAGGGACTACAAGGAGTGTCTCGACTCATGGTATTTTGGGGGATACTTATTAATTAATAAAAATGATGTTAACCATATTGTTTAATGTCATGTGGTGGGGAAGAATGGTGTCTTGCAGTTTTAGGTCGTACAACTAAGACCATATGTCATTTATTTTATCATCGTATGACAAGGGCGATGATGCCATGTTTTTTATCATCATACAGCACAGACGTGATGTCACGCCTTTTGAATTCATGTGACAAATATCAACTACGTAGTTTACCATCTGGAATCTTGGACATGATTCATGTGATTACATGAAATATTTCTTTATAAATATTTCATTGGTGTGGGTTGTAATGATTTATCCATCCATTGTGATTAAGTAATAAGCTCTATTAGAGAGTAACTTCTATATGGAGTAAGGTACTTCCCACTTTGGTTGAAGCTTTGGAGGATTTTTCTTTGTATCATTGGAGTCCTAAAGAACAATACTAGTTATCCTTGGAGGAATGAATGGATATAGAATATCTCATTAAAGACTTGTGCTATCTGATTTTGATAGACGTCAAAGTGATTCATGGTTTGAAATATTTTCCCACAGATCCAATCCAGTTTGCCCAGTCATTTCTAGAATTTATCATCTATGGATAGATGGGAACATATGGAATCACAAATTGATGGAAACAAGACCTCAATGGGCAGGACTTCTTCTATTCCATATACCAGTGAGTAAGGGGTCACCTGTGTGGCAATGTGGGTGATATTCTAGTATTCCCATAATGCATGAAAGAGTTTTATAGGACATGAATTTTTATATTTATCCACCATCTTCTGATGAATGTTTTATAGGGCCTTGTTGAAGGCCTCTATATGTCCATTAGACACTACATAATAGCCGGATGAATGGTTGGATTTTATATGGTACTCATGATATAGATTTTCTACCGCAGAAGAAAAAAACATAGTTATATTGTCCATAATTATTGTATAAAGGACACCACGTCAGTAATGATGTTGTCTTTAATATATTCACGAATGATTTTTACCCCTACTTCTTTCAGGGGTATTTCCCTACCCCATTTAGAGAAGAAATAATTTGTAGTTAAGATGTATTAGAACTGCTTAGCCATGGCTTAGGTTAATCCCCACAAAATAAATTCCTCATATGAAAAATAAACTTGTGTATTTGGATATATATAGAATCTATGGGGGTTGATGGATAAAGTTGGCATAAACAATGAGGGAATTCCATTTCATGGTGAATTCTATGCATTATGGTGTAATCAATGGACAGAAGTATCCATTTTTTTCGGATTTGATTAGAAATAATGTACCCCAATTGGTGGGAACCATAAGATCTCATATTTACTTCTTCCATCATATCCTTAGCCTCTTTTCCATCAATACATCAGATAATGATTCCATCATGGTGTCATTTATAGAGAGATGTCTGGTGATTTGGGCCACTATAAAGGGTAAAATTGACTACCTGCCATAGGATTGTCTCCTTCATAGATACTTTATATGAAATTACTGAATTTTGGAGGAATTATATAATGGTAATCACCCACATCATGGTTGGACCATACATCTCAGGGATATATTTGAATTATTCGATCTCCTCCATTCTAACTAGAACAAAAGCTGAGACCATTTGGTGATGGTAAATGATGATGAAAATTTCATCCTAGTTTTGATGTTTAAAATCTATAGCTATATACTCCAATGCATCTTTCTAAGAATTCTATAATTTTGGGACATTTGTAAATGTTAGATATGGGGGGAATTCTACCATTAACACTCATACATAGTCTAGTAGGGGGATTAGATCTTCTTTTATGATGGAATAATCCCCTTCAATATGTTTGATTACCAAATATGAATAACTTCTAAACTCAAAGTGTTCAACCAATATTTGAAGTTCCATTTCTAGGCCTATAGTGTGGGTATGATATTTTTCTTCATTATTGGTCTAAACATATGATAGTAGGAAGGACTAAGGTAAAATTTTCTTCGCTAGAGAAATGAGAAAAACCCTAAACCATTTTTTTCTTAGGGACTTCTATTCTAATCCTTTTCAGGATATTCAATGCACTATTAAAATACATTTCCCACATTTGGTTCCCATCGTTAAAGGAAAATATCTCTACATTAGGTAGCTCATTATTTAATGATGTTGTTTATACAAATGGGTGTTATACAGGGAAATGTTCCAAGGCCTATACTTTCACTACCTTATGAGGAACTAACTATATATCATACTACTTCAAGACAACCTCCCATTATGCTAGACATCCAATCAATAGAGAATTACTGAGGATATATTTGAAGGGATTATTGCAATAGGCAAATTATACTTTTTGTCACTGTAGGTAGTGCCTCAGTTTCTAAATTGTAAAGAATAATGAAAATTACCTCTTCTCAATATTTGAATAATGAGTCTCAGCATCAAGAATAGTTTGACTGAGATAATAAAGGTTTTTTTTTCATTCCCAGCAACATTATTTTTCCCAAGGAAAGTGTATAGTGATATCTCTAGGGATATCACATATAGGATGAGTGGATTCCCATCATTAGGTTGCATTAGTACTGATGGAATGAAGAGGTATTTATTGAGGGAGTCAATTGATTTCTATCAGTCATTGGCCCATCGATAAGTGACCCAGTTCTTCATCAGTATGGTGAAGAGAAAACACTTTCATGAATGGTTTTATATATAGTTACGGATATAGGAAAACATTCCTTGAAGTCGTCTATTTTCATTAAGGATTAAAGGTGGTGACATGCTATGGATGTGCTTTATTTTCATGGGGTCAAAATCGATGTAGAGATAGTGTACAATGAATCCAAGAAACTTCCCTCAGGTTATATCAAAATAACATTTTAAGGGGGTTAGATTTAGGCTATGTTTTCATAGCTTATTGAATATGGTATCTGGGTCGGCTAGCTAGTTATATTGTTGTTGGTATTTGACCACCATAACATCAATATAACATTCAACAAACATCCACAAGAAGGGTTTAAAGATGCTGTGAAAGACACATTGGTATGTGGTACCCACATTCTTCAAGCCAATGGGAATTAACCGATAGTATAATACTCCCTAGGGGTCCTTGGAAGGCGTTGTATTCTTCATCTTCCAATGTTATTTGAATTTGGTTATACCGTGAATATCCATCCATGATGGAGAGAGATTGAAAACCAATAGTTTCATTAATTATGAGTAATGTGATTGGAACCAGGAAGTCAATTTTTATAAAATTCTAGTTGAGATATTTGAAGTCAATGAAAAATCTAATTTACAAATTTTCATTATTTATAGGGATAATGTTGGCTATAAATTTTGTATGTTGTACCACTCAGATGAATTCGTTCTTGATGATTTTTTCCCCTTCAGCCTCAATTTTGGAGGCATGAGTTGTGTGTGTCCTTCTGGCTATCTGCTTGTATTCCTGATGGTCTTCTGGAAAACCAAAGCCATGGGTGGCCACCTTGGGGTCAAGGGATGGAATCAAAAAATAATTACATTTTAACGCATTCTATTTTTTCTTAAGGAAGGAATTATATACCTCCTTTTCTTTGGTAGTTGTTGATGCAATAATAAAATTAGTTTTTGGAGCTTTTTATGTAACTAAATTTATCTCTTTCAGCCCATCAATAGTGGTGGATAAAACTTTCTCAAATATTGGTAGAGCATCCCCATGGTCGACCTATTATTCCTAATCATATTTAATTTCCTATTTCGGCTATTCCTAGGATGCAGTTAACGAAGAATTTTTTTGGGAGTTAGGAGAGGGGTCAATATTTGGACATCTGGAAGATGAAGCAACCATTTCGGGCTCGCTTTTTGGTATGAGGACTTCTTGGAGATCCCAAGGGAAAATGAGGGATATGTGATAAACCCCATTGTTTTACCTCATTGAAATGGAAATTTATTTTATCCCAACTGATGGAATAAATATTTTTTGGACCTCAAGTGATGAAATGAAGACATTTTCATCCAGTCTTTCATTATTTCTCGGAGAGCTGATATATTGTCCAATGCTATCAAGCTCAGCTTTCATAATTTAAATCACCAAATTTACTCAACATGTGGTCTCATTTATACCCAACTCTTCTATTTGGTTTATGGGGAGAAATTACTAAGCACTGAGTTTTATTAAAGGATTTCCCAGAATCATCTCCAGACCATTTGGGAAATTGATCTGAGAAAACTTTTCTCACATGGATTGTTTCCCTTCCTTATGGTATAATAATCTGTCAATGAATTTTCAGTCAAAGGATTTTAATGGTGATTTATCACTAGGAAATTTATGAATTTTACCATTGATAATATATTTGAGGCATTGGTGGTACGAAGAGTGGATAGTTGCATGCTGATGTAGACAAGGTCTTCCTAGTAGAACATTGATGGTTGTATCCTCTCTATCAACCATAAATTCTGAGTTACACATGAGATCCCCAAACTACGTCCTAAGTTTTATTTCACCAAGTGGATTTTTATCTTTATTTTAATAACCCTATAACATTTATGGTAGTGGGGGACAAGTGAGATTCATTGAAACATAGTTGATGAAGTGTTCATATTGGTATGAGGTTGACTCAAGATATGTTTTCATAGAATGATCTTTATACATAAATCTCATCTATCCTTCCATATATATACAGGGGTGTAACATGTCCCTGTATAATGGATTCATATTCATGATCTATGAAAGATAATATTGTGTGTCATTTTTCATGATCATTCCCTACATGGAACACTTTAGCAGTAGCAACCAAGACTTCAAAATACGAAGGTCTTGACAAGGCCTTGATGAGTGATTCTTCTAGATCTATTGATTGAATAAGGGTATCCATGATTGACTACCTGGCTGACACCAAGGACAATTACTTCAAAACATCATATTTATGGTCCAATGTTCTATGCTTCCAAACATGGGGATATTATTTAACTATTTATTTAAGATCATAAGTTCCTAATGTGGATGGATCATCCATTTAAATAGGAGTAAAACATGCTTCTACTCTTGGTAGATTATATCTGCTAATTCCACCTACACTTTGAGGTTGATTAAGTGATTAAATATCCTATAACTAATCTTCCAGGATGATCAAGTCAAAGAAAACCTTTTCCTATGTGGGGTAACTTCCTTTCTCATGGAAAGCTCACTGGAGACCACTCCAATGAGCTTTGATTGTGTAGACTGTTCAGGCAGGGACGTGGTTAATGTAGTGAATCTTTGTTCGACCGTGTATTCCCCTATATCCTTGAATCTGAAGACCCATTCTTTCAATTCCCCAGTCATGTTAAAGGAAATTGGGTTTATAATAACACTGATAATTTTTTAAGGGATCTAGTAAGTGAATGATGTTAATGAAAATAAATATCAACTCCTCATTTGATAGAGATTCCATCTAGATGGTGGACCCTTGTTTTACCAATTTATGCGGTGGTTCCCGTGCTGTTGAGACATTAGGTATGAAGCCTGATGAGTTCAAGGATAAATTTCATCTTGAAACCTTCTCATATTCCTACATTTTCTTCTTAATATTTCGACAATGTATATTTTTGGAAAATTTAATTTTTGGGGGAATGATCTTTCAATGGAGTTGGTTGTATTGTAGCAGAAGTAGATAGAGGCACAAGAGACTACTACAACTATGCTCAGTGGATAGCATGAGTTTGTTTGATCATTTATATGAAAATACAGTACTAAACTTCTGAAAACCCTTTCTCTTGACTTTCTACCATTTATTATCTTCCTCCATCTCAGTTGTAGAGACACATGCTACTTGAGTATGTCAATTTTTCAGATTCAATTTCCTAGAGTCCACCATCTACAATAGGATTTATTTAAAAACACACTCATGTATGTTTTTACCTAGTACTTGATGGAAGGAGAAATCATTTATGAGGTCTTTATCAATATATTTGGCGGGCTTCCTAGGCAATTTAAACTTGATCACATTTTTTTCTAATACCGATATGAAGTAGATTGGGATATGGTCATTACATAAAGAATATGCCTGGTTTTTCATCTCCTACTTTTTTTCCTGTACTCTCTTTGACCATCTTGATGAGGTGGGTAGTGTTTCTAACACAAAATTGGTTTAGACTCATGATATAGTATAAGATTTGAAGTTTGATAGGGTAGATGGGTCAGCTTACGTGTGAAAATAGTAGCCTCGACATTCCCTATTCTCCATCCCTAAGTTGATGAAATTACTTGAGACTTAGATCTAGTATATCCAATAGAGTATTCCAATATTTTAGAGATAACAGTGAGGTCTTGAAACCCACCTATGTATTTCAAATGGATTAATGGCATGCACAACTCATTTCGAAGATTCTATATATAGATGGATGACAAGTATTCTTGAGGGAGTATCAGGTTTAAGATGTTTTCAATACTTTACCATGAGTGATGAAATATGAGACCCTTTCAATATCTTTTTGTTCATAGTTTGAGAGATCGAGGATTATTTTCTTCTATAAAACTGAGCTAAACTGGAATAGAAGCTTCCGATGGAGGTCTTCCTACCCAGTAATAAATCGAGACTACAAAATTGAATACCATACAATGGCTGGACCCTATAGTGATTACACGAAACACATGATATTAATTGCTTCCTATTGTTTAGGGGTCCCCGTCATGGGATTATAGTGAGAGATAAAATTCTTAAAATTATTCTCTAGGTCTCCCGAACTATTAAAAATGAGAAATTTTTTATTCACAAAATTAATAGGGGGAGGATTTGTATTTACCAATTCTGGGTAAGTCTTATTTTATGGATATATATGTGCTCACCATTCCTCAATGGCTTCAAATAAAGACTTGATCTACTCAAGTATGTTCATGTGCACTCATGTAATGTTTGGTTGATCTAGATATTGAGATCGTTCAATAGATGGTAGGGCCATCTAAGGCGGCACTGATGGTATCTTTCTGATGTATCCTATAGGCTTTGGTTAGTATGGATTCCCCTAGATCCATTCTAGATGTGAACCCAATGGAGGGAAATCTTGATCTATCATTGTGGTATCAAAATATATTAGTTGTTTGTATCCCATTTCGATTTTGTGTTCATGATAAACTTTAGTTTCTATAATGAATCCATATTTCTAAGTTTCTTCGGATGGGGGTAAAAGTTCAGGAACTTATTGTAGAGTATATCCAGTAGTAAGACTACCTCAGAGTAGTTCTACATTGATTATACTCAATTATCTCATATCTTCCTATGTTTGAGAAACTATTTACTCAAGTGAATGGGGTTTAACATCTCTACTGGTAAGTGAGGCCATATTTAACCCTTACCCTTTTCCTTTTTGGATTCTTTTAAAGGAGTTAATGTTGGAAAATTTGAGGGAATTCCAAGATTCATGGAATATTTTGGTTCCATGTACACATGAATACTTTAATTATTTTAGTGTAGACAAATTATGAACCAAAACATCCTCCTCCCTCTCCTCCTCCGAATTTTCCTTGTGTTCTATTGTGTTTCTAGGGGTGGTATTAATGACATTCATTGATGTGTAATGCACGATAGGCATTCTATTAGTGAGTTTGTGAGACTTCTATTTTCTACACACTCCACAAGGCATCATCCTCCCCTTTTCTAGTTCTCTAGGAGATATTTAGTGGAATGTAATCTAAATTTATTCTCTAGATAGTTCAATCGTGCGTTCCACTGGTGAGGGTACCAGATCATGGGATGGGATGAACTGAAATGAAGCATTCTGTGACATTTCCCCTAATCGGGAGATGGCTGGTTTCTACAAAGGGGGAGGTTGTTTAGGTGAAAAATCCCCTATCCCAAAGGGATAGGGATGCTATAGTTCCACTATCTCAATTATTCAGGCCTTGTTTGCTAATGTCAAAGGTTGGGTTGAAAAATCCCCTTACACTATAGGTTGGGGTTTCTCCTAAACTATAGTGGCTACTACCACCATATTCACCCTTATAATTTTATATATTTTTATAAAGACATGGGTTGGGTGCATCATTTTTATGAACGTAAATCACCCACTGCTGAAGAGCGTTGTGTTATTTATAATATATGTGATATCTGATGACTAGAATCCCATAAGCGATAGTATTGATCAGTATTTTCAAATTCACGGAGAGAACTTATCTCAATATCCTGCTCTATTTTAGCTAGATGTTGATGGGCGTCATACGAGAGCTATTTTTTTGAAAACATCTTTAGTTGTGAACAATGTATGTTTTTGGAAGCTAACCAGAAACTATGACATTACAATATTCCACTTTTGGTGGTATTTGCAGGTTAGTGACCTAAGTTAAATGTTACACTCTGTGGGAACCCCATCTTATTATTTTAACACCAAATGAGGAATTATGACTTTTTTCACAATCTTTTTAATACTTAGAGGAATGTAAATTAAAATGATCCTTGTTATCTATTTAGATAACATGTATCTAGGATGGATCCTTACTATCTCATTGGAAATCAATTTGGTATTGCATCCCTTCAATTAACATGACATAAATTGTATGGTCATCATACAATAATTTTTTTTTCTTTCATGTGATAAATATTTTTCCATATATCAATGTTGTATTCATGCACATAATCTTCCGATAACACCTCTGGAATGTTGTACTGAGGGGAGACTATATGCTAGAACATGACTAGTATGTAATATTTAGAAACTTGTTTCCTCATGTTTAGTATGTCATTTTAATCTTTTAATGGGGTGTCCTCTACCTAACCTAACCAGAGTTGTTACTTTCCTGCCACCTTATCAAAAGCAATAATATTGGTACAGACTTCTTTCATTACACTGGAAAATAGGTGGCCCATAGTTGTTTTATATAATATTTTTCATCATGGTCCATTTTCTAGTTGATAATTTATTTCACCAATCAATGACAAGGAATCAGATATTATTTTCATTATTTTTAATAGTTCCTCATGGTGGGAGGTATTTCACATCAATACAATTCCAATTGGAGGAATCTATTGATAATGTGAAATATTAATTTGGAGAGAATTTTGTAGTGGATGCCATCATGGGGAGGACCACCATGGTGGATTATAGTAAGTGTAAAACCCTCTTTTTTCTTTATATTCTAGTCGTACCATGGTATGTCGTAACTATCATTAGTAGATGGGCTATTGAGATCGATCAGACTATGGTCATAAAGTAAGCCATCATGATGAAGTGTCCAGATAGGACCTTTTTGAATTACTACTACTAATCCTGTAATTTATTAATAAGAGAATAGGATCTTAAGATACTTTAGATAATCATTTTATGGCTTCAATAACTCCAGAATTGAGTAGAGTAGGATTATATATTGGATTTCATTTTCAAGCTATCTCTGGTGAGGTTTCTTTTTTAATTCCTTCGTACGAGTGATTTGGGACACTTAATTGGTGAATTGGTTTTCATTAGCATGGGTTTTTATTTTCTTGGAGAGGAAATTGGGAAAGGCTAATTACCTTGAATTGGAACGATTGTGATTTCCATATCTAGTTTTCCATATATCAGGGGGAGTTTTCTCCATGACCCTCCTGGAATGGACAAGAGGTGTGTGTCTACTCAGGGGTTTGGATACTGATGAACCACCCCATTTGTGGGGATGGAGATGTGTATCCATCCCTCTAGAAAAACTGTTGTTGTCGTAATGATGTTTTGATAGGTCTGTAGGATGTGGGTAGGGATTTTCATCTTTCTTTTCACCATTATTGAGATATGATTAGTGACATCAGTGATTGGAATAGGGAAATATTTCCATTTTTTATCTAGATTAGGGGTATGTCTCTTCTTATTTCATCGATTTCTTATAACTGGATACTAATATTAATCATGTGTGGGTGCAGATATTTGGGTCTACCCTATATTCATCACTGGGACATTCAAACATAGTTATTTGGGTGCTACCAGATAAAACTGTTGGTAGGTTGGATTAATGCAGGAAGGTGAGTATCCCTTCTTACAACTTTTTTCCATACATTAATAGAAATCTTCCTTGGATGTCGTGGGGTGAGTCTGCTTGATGGTTAAATTAGGGTGGGTGGGTGTATGTTCCTGCTCATAGTTGGCCACCAAATTTGAATATTGGGCTTCCCAAAAAGGGATAGGTGTATGTATATACTCCATATTTTGTAATTGCTACCCTCGATGGTCCATCTTGCATGACCAAGAATGGATGAAATGGTCTGGTAGGTTGAGGATGGTGCCCTCACCATTTTGAAGGCACACTACCTTACGGTGTTGGTGGTGGAGATTTTTGAAAGGAGCCCTTATAAGACATTTTTTTCTTCTGTATTGGGCTATATTTGGATTATTAATCCACCTACCTAAAACACGGGAGGAACTCTTTGTCACGTTTAGGGGATAAGATCCTGAAATGGTTGAAGATGATGACTGGTTTCCTCTTCTCTAGAACATAGGATTTCATTGACCCGATGGCTGGTGGGGCTTGGCAAGTTGGGGGGATTTTCAGGGAGTCTCCTTGGTCAGGATGGTAGCATGATAATGATACTCCTATACTATTGTGTTGGAGACCCCGAGTTGAATATATTTTTATTGTTGAAAATGTATTTTTCATAGACAAAGATACATGGTGAATAGTATGCAGATCATGTGTTCATGGAATTTGGATAGATTAAATTGGATATAATAGGGTTCTGAGAGAAAGTTGATAAATATATGACAAACACAAACAAGAAAATCCCATCAAATCAATATCTCATTTGGATGAACACATGCATTATTTATTTTATTTTTTGGCCATATTTCATTTTAAGAGTGAAAGGGGCCTGATATGTTTGTGATGCTATCATATTGGTTAAGGATTTTTTCAGGTTCACCATTTTTTTGTTTCTGATGGATATTCAGTTTTGACGATGATCTATTATAGGTGTAGTGAGTTTTTCACAACTATTCACATCTGGTTCACCATTTTTCAAATGGTTTCTAATGATTTTGTTCATGGAACTAGAAACACACAATGGTTATATATCAATGTGGGAAATTCTTTACAATGGTATGTTCTCATTGGGATGTTTTTCTGATGATGCTTAAGAACTCACATTGTTCGAGATTATCGGAGGTAGAGATCATCACACTCTTTTTGAAGGAATTATTTCCTACTCTAGGACTCTATTATAGATTTAATATATATTCATGAACCCTTCATTAATTCCCAATTATAACATGAGTGATCCTTGAATTAACAATCAATTATCAACATGTATAGAAAATAGAATCATATATATGTATCTGAGGTTTTTCATCAATGAATATATCTTTAAGTATCTGCTGTTCTCCATCAATGATATCCTATTATGTACTGATTATAGATCCTTTTGTCTTTTTACAATGACTATAGTTTTTTGGCCACAATGTGAAGTGCTATGGGGTTTATCGTAATCTAGGGATATGAGAGTTTTTTTTATTAGGATCAAACCCATAAAATGGGATTACTATTTATCCTTATCAATGGATTTATAACCTATATAGTTTAGTGTCACTTAATGGGACACATCATATCTTTTAATGCCATGTGATAAGGAATAAACCATGCAGTTTAGAATTATGAGAAAAGGAAAACTAGGAAAAAGGTTCCATGTCAATGTTTTTTGTGGGAATTACACTGAAGTAGCCTAGGGAACCAGGAAAGGATATGAATATATAGTATGAGTTATACCCTACTATGACTGTATCCCATAGGGAGTATGGTTGTTTTGGGATGCTGGGTTTGAACCTCAGCGAGAATTCCTCTGTACCCAATTTGGATGAGAATAAAATACCACATAGTTATGTTATAAGGACCTAAGCCTACAGAGGCCATTGTATTTGTCTATCAGGGGAGTATGTCCCTTTTAGAAGATAAATTTGGGGGCTTACTTATGGAATCCCCCTTTTTATTACAAAACATTACATAACATTTTACAAACAGAGGACCTTTTAAAGTTTAGTGTATTGGAAAAAGGTACACAATACATGAATACATAAAAAATATTCCATTCCACATGAGAGGATTCTTCAAGGATCATCCTAAGTAAATTTATTTCTTCTCATAATATGGTTACATACATCAAAGGAAAGCGTGAGAATAAGGCCCAGTAATGGAAAACCAGTGAAACAGTTTACATGTGAACTTGAGTGATATCAATTAGAACACTATGAATATATTAAAATAATGATAAATAGGCATATAATAATAATAATAACAATGAATTAAATCATAAACTGAAAAAGTGGCTACAACATTTAATTTATACATTCATAATCATATCACCAGGGTTCATCCCCAAGATGTCATTAAATTACCAATGGTATTCACCAAGGTATCGTAAAACTTGTCATTTATAGAGATAATTTTCTTTATACAATGAATTGGATAAATATCAGGGTGCAACCATAATATGAATTTATTTTAATTTTATCCACATATATCATAATCAAACATTTCATAAATTACCCATATATAAAATAAGAAATGGGTTTTATATCAAAATAATGGAATTTTAAAAAGTGATTAAAAACCTGATCATTTTTTCATTTATAACCCACAGAAAAGGAATGAGGGTTTCATGTATGTTAACTAAAAAATAAAATAAATAATTTTTAAGTCTTTATTAAAACCCCTATAAATGAAAAGGGATTTTTTTTATTCATATAAAAAACAAAATAATTTCTTAAGAAAAATTGAGAGATTTTGAGACAAAAAATCTGCAGCATAACGAGTATGCAACATTATTTTTTAAAACATTAAAAATAGAGGGGATATGGGTCACCCATTAATAAAAGACTCATAATAAATTATAGGGATATATAAAAATTTAAATAATAACATTTTATAGAAATATTAAATACATACCACATAAAAGATAACTTGAAAGGAAAAAAGAGAAGTTGAGAATTCCCTTACCTTGAAGAGTAACTTCAAAAATATTATGATTGGGACCTTAGGGGGATTAGGAAAACTTGGGAGGACTAATTTGGAGGTAATACTATTAGATCATAGAGTTTTATTGTTTATAAATAAAAGGAAATGAAGAAATGGCTGGTTATTTCTTGTAATAGAGAGGGAGTTTTTTATTAATTTCCAAGGGCACCTCATTAGTGGTATTGGAAAAATCATAGGTTTTACCACAGTATTTTCCCATGTTATTGGCCAATTGGGAAACCTCTTATCATATTTTATTATAAAAGAGTCTACCAGAATCATTAAATCATTATTACATCATTAATAATGTCATTAAACGCACTGAAAGCTCAAAACTGTATTTTTACTATTCACAGAAAAACAAACCATTTTATAAAAATCTCATAAATTCCCCTTAAGATAATAAAGAAGTTATGAATTCAAAAATGATATTTATTTTATCATATTAAATCTATAAATATGGGAAATTTATCTTTTAACTATAAAAATAATCATTTATTAAAAATAACAGTAGACAAAAAATTCATAGTGAATGCATAGTAAAATTTTGAAAAAATGAAATTATTTTATCATTTATAATTAAACATGAGTGTTTTTATAATACTATTTTTTAATGAAAAAATTTACTAAAAACAATTTTTTAATAATTTATATATTTTTAAAATTGAAATTTTTACCTAAAAAATCAATTTATCAGATTCCATAAAAAAAATTAATTAAAATTATTCTTCAAACAGAAATGATGAAATAAAAATTTTATTTTAACCAAGGGATTACATTTTAAGAAACTTCGGCCTCAACACATAAGCCCATATAACACCCTCATACAACCTATGTTTAAGGTGTGTGATGGTGATAGACTCTTGGGGCAGCTCTGATAACATTGCCCGAGTGGAAATCTCCACTAACTTGAACTTCTCTCGTATGTGATTTTGTTCATCGTTAATGTGTTGAAGCTTGGCTTGGGCTTGGTCCAAAGCAATTCCCAATGACGCTACATCATTTCCAAACTCTAATAAATGGGATATTTATGGACGAAGTCTACTATATGAGGCCATCTGATATTCCTTTTTCAATAATTAACCATTATAATTTCTATTTAAAATCATAGTTTCTAATAGTCATATTGACTGACAATCGTAATTGACCAATGGTCATAATTGACCAAAGAACATATAATGGTTGAAAATTGATAGTAAAAATAAAATATTCATAAATATTTATAAATGAGACATTGTTTTCTTGGGTAAAATAATATAACACACATTTTCATGAAACAAAAATATTGTTAAAAAGTTCTTGTTGTTACATTACTCCTAAGATGGATTTATTTTTTAGTTTGGGTCCATGAAGAGTGACATAATCCATGGTTATTTGAGGGTTTGGTTTGGGCCTTACACCTGAGAAGGATTCCCTGGTGATTAGAAGTTTGGTTGGGACATACTCTTGAAAATATTCCCATGGTGAAAGATTGTGGTTTGGTTTGGGGATTACTCCTCAGGAGGATTCCCAAAAGGTAGATTTCTGGGATCATTCCTAAGTATGATGCCTAGAGGTTTGATTTTGTGGAATATTTTTGAGGATGATGAATTGATGATTTTTTGGAGATTACATAGTTAATGAGGCCCAAAAGTTTTGGGATCATGTGGATTTAAAGACCACTGCTAACCTCTAAGATCATGTAAGTCATGATCAATGTGAGAAGCAAGAGAAAAAATAAGATTTGAGAAAATACACAATCCACTTTTCCCTAATGTTGGATACATGTCCTTGGGGACCCACAATTACGGGGGTACTCCAAAAGAAGGTGAGAGGAGGATATGAATGAATATTGTCTATCAAACCATGCAACCAACTGTTTGGATACCATGATCTTAGATATCCTCTAAGTCCATCTTTCATGGTGAGTCACGATTCAATGTGAAAGAGAGGAGGAATATGATGACTCAGAAAACCACAATCTTCTCCCCATCTATTGGTGGAAGAGGAAAAGGTGAGAGGAGAAGAAAAATGGGATTTGATGCACCCATTCCCTCTCCCATTGTATATCCAGGAGAGTCAAGTTTGACTACCCAGATAGATACAACCCTTGGGAAGTGAAGAGGGGAAATAGTGTAACCTCAAACATGAATGTTTAGGGCCTACTCTAGATGGGATTCCATGAAATTATTTCCAAAACTGGAGAGGAGGATATCATTCCTTTTCAAAGGTAAATGAAAGCAAGTGCCTTACCCTCTATACATAGAACCCGAGGTTCTAGGTCTCCAAAATGAGAAGGGGAGTAAAGAGTCATCAACCTTATGCATGATACCAAGAACTCCCTAACACTATCGCTGGGGTTACGGTCTTTGTGAATATAGTAATACACACTCACATGTACCCTGATATCCCTAATTGTCAATTAAGACAAGAATGAGAAACTTCTGACCAAAGGAATGTACAACCAATTGGGAAACGTGATTATGTTCCCATTTCCGTGAATCTAGAATTTTATAGGTTTCTGCAGAGTCTTCAACCTATTCTATTTAAGACTAAGGTTCCAAAGGAAGGTGGTCCCTACCATTGGTGGCTTGAAATAGGTCCTGAGAAGTGGATCACACGTGGTGTAGGGCTAGGAGAACCAAGGGAGTATCACGTAACTAAGCTTGGGTGAACCAACGGATTCCTTTATAGGTAAAGCAAGGGATTCCCATGTAGGTAGGATCGGGCGATGTGAAGGTTCCATGGGTGATGAAACACCTGGGTAATAACACATGGGTGAGTCACTACTCAATCCCTCAAGGGACTCCACAAGTGTTCGCATAAGTATCTGGTAAAGGTACCAAATTAGTGAATGGGACCTCACGCTAGGGTTCATAAACCATTGGTAGGGGGATCCTCATGTAAGTGTTATGTGTTTCAAATCTTGGGAGGAATTTAATTCCACTATCCCCTTTTGATTCCCTCATCATAATATTTTGATGGAGTATCTAAAAGATTTCAGAGGGCCTTGGTGAATGTATAGGGTAATCAGAGTGTTAGGAGGTCTTCAAGAAGTGTTGTATATACAAATGAGGACCCCAGGGTCCTTCTTATAGAAAAGTATGAGATCTTGGGAAAAGGGGATCTTTTACTCATTTGTTCCATGCAGGTTGATGTGCAGGTCTACCATGTAGGCTAATGTGAAGGTCTCTCACACAAGTTGATGTATAGGTCCATCATACAAGCTGATGTGTAGGGTTGTCATATAGGTTTAAGTACAGGTACCTTATGAAAATTTCTTGCATGGTGATGCAAATTCCTTTACAAAATCATTCCATCTTCTGAGAGCCATAAATTAGGATTTGTGAGTCTGTTTGGGCTCCTCAACTAGTAAAATCGATGCTCTTGAAGATTATACACTTATTAATATAGTTAATTCACAAATGTTTATCAAAATAAACCCATAAATATGATCTAAATTAATCAACACATTGTTATCATTGATCATAGAAATCCATGGCCTAATCTTAGAGGGGGTTCTATCAAAATATCCCTCATTGTGGATTAGTCTTGTGGCACATGGAAATCCAACGTGCATATTCTTATGACTTGGAGACACATATCTACTCGAACTCAACATATGTTATCTAAATGATTGAAACATCATTAATTATACATAAAATATATTGAAACAGATTTTTCCATGTCAACAGTAGTACTATATAACTTTTTACAAAGTAGAAAATTCCTAACTTTTGAGAAATTTGTAGTTTAACTTAGATATTTTATCCTTCCAGGATTTGTGATTATCATTTTTTGGGAGATTATTAACTAATTTTAGAAATTTACATTTTAAATTTTCCAACATAAAAGTGTTTGATTTACTATATGATGAAGTGTATTTCCCACAAGAAATATTTCAACAAACCATTGTATAAAATAAAAAAAAATTCATAGTATAGAAGCTACCACATGAAGAATGTTTGATTGATCAATCTTTTAAACTGACCAAAATATGAACTTTTGAGCATCCAAACATTTAACATTCATGAAATCATATGAATAAATTCAAGTGACAACACATCAAATTATAAAAAATCAAACTACTAAATTTGATCAAACAAATGAAGAGTATTACATCAACCACATGGTTCAAGTTATTGTGGCTATCCAATTTACTACACAACTAGTTTGAGCTAACACATGATTGGTATTCATTGACCATTAGTGACAAAGATACTATTTCTAAAGTTAAAATTCCAATTACCGGGATTTTCATTTAATGTGACATGTTAAATTTGTTACGACCTATTAGTTTGATAATGATAATTCCTCAATAGTGAATTCTTGAAGAATCCTCTAAAAATATGAGGAATACTCACGCATGTACATATTAATTTGTGTTGGTGAATCTGTTGATCTCAAGATTTCATTTTACTAGTACTACAATACTCTAATTTTTGGAATACATTACATGATTTGAGAATAAGGTAGAACTAACTAAAACTTACATTCATGAGCCTATCAGATAATCATACAAGGAGGGTAACCTTTCTTGTCAACTAAAATTCAATAAAATATTGAGCTACATAGAACATCCCATGATTTATTCAATCTCTCTATCTTTCTTTTACATATTGAGTTATTCTTGAGAGTGAATGAAACACCATTGTGCCAGAAGATTATAATGGTGCAATACATCTTGCGTGGTTGATCACCACTCATTGGATGGAGAGAATATGTGCTCTTCTTGACATCAATTACATCATCACTCATATATATCAAGAATATAGCATGGTTTCTGATGGTATTGAGAAAAATGGATTCAATAAACACATTACCTGTCTTGATGAACTTCTTGCAGACTTACTTCCTTTTCCTAATAAAGATTGTAACACATTTCTGTCTTTTAGACTCCTGTAATTCTTTTCCATTATAATAATTCTGCCTTGGTTTTCTGGCCAGGAACCATCTTCTTTAAAAAAACATATAACATATCACATACTATAAATTTGATTACTCTACTACTCATTTGATATATTAAAATTCATGATCCCAAAAATAACTTAGGAAGAGTCTTGTTATATCCGGAAATGACTTGTATACAATTGTTTCACATAAAACCCAATTCACGTTGTGGAATTTTTATTATGTTTTAATAAATGGTTTTGGAAGTGGATTACTTCTAACTGGAGAGGGCTAAGATCCATATTGTAGTTGAACTTTTTTTGTGTTTGTTTATTTTCTTCATTGCTTGTTTCAAATTTATTCAAAATGGTGTTTGATTTTTATTAATTTTTTTAAACTATGAATAAAAAGTATAATTTGATAGTTAGAATTTTCAAGTGATATATATATATATATATTGATGTGAGAATATTATTTTCAAATATAAAATCATATTAGTTATTGTAACTAGTTTTTGATCAAATCTTATATAAATTATTGTAAAATATAACATTTTACATACCTACTACATTTTCTAACGGGACAGTATATTAAATTTAGTGGGATTGAAATTTTAATTTCATAAAATGTAAATTTTTATATAGAAATCCCAATTCACCCCCCCCCCCTCTTGAGTATTCCTCTCAAACCCAAAAAATTATTCTTGTGATATGCGAGTTCACAATTATAAAAACAATTATCATGAATTATTTATATACATATATGACTAACTAAAAAATATATAATAACAAAAAAGCATTGTAATCAATAATTTTATTTAAATTATTCCAATGATTTGTGACTGTATAATTATATAAAAACCCACAAAATTATATATAATCAATTATTATTAATTATATTATATATTATACCAATTATTTTATTACATTAAATTTTGAAAAATTATTCCCATGATCGATCATTCCATAATTAAAAAAATTATAACAGAAAGTTATATTTATAAAAATATATTTATCTATAGAATATATTTATAAATGGAATAATTTTAAATATTTAACGTAATAAAAAATATTTTATCAAAATATTTTCAATGAATAAAATATTTCAATTATCTTATATCCATAATAAAAATTTTGCAACCGATTATATTGAAAATAAATTCAATAATATATGAATAAGTTTCAAAATCTATGAATTGAAAATTATATTTATTTTTACAAATATTCAAATTTTCATCAAATTAAAAACCATCATGAATTATTTTTATCATAAAAATTTTAAACTAAATTATAAAAACAATATAAAAAGATGAATTATGAATTCTCGATTAATTAAATATGGATAATTTGTTTTTATAATTTTTAGTCTTAGTTGTAACATAATAGCCAAAAATATGTATACATTTATATCTATATCTCTCTATATAAATTTATTTTTATAATACCAATCATGAATAAGACAAAAAAATATTTTTTTTCATTTATCAAAATCATAAAATATTGAAATAATATGTATGCATATTTTTCTCCATACATGATATGTGACATCTGATATCATTGGATTCAATGATTATAAATTTATTCATGAGTTGCAATAGACATTTTTGTCAAAAAAACTCCAATATTGTTTTTGTTCTGCTAAAATGAAATAATCAAATCAAATTAATACAATTATAACTTATATATGAATCCTTATTGTCCCTTTAACCAATTTAAATAAAATAATATTAGGAATTATTTCTAATTAGGATCCGAGACACTAGAATATGATATGTCATGTAAAAAATATTACACATAGTAACGATGAGTATCTTTCATTTTTCTTGCATCAATACATATTCTACTTCAAAGGATTTTTTTTATCAAAACATGGAATAGAAATACAATTTTAGTAATAATATTCTATTAAAAAGTTCAATATTATCTCACATATATAAAATACCACTTTATGGAACAATTATTTATAAATGATTATATCGATTATAACAAGGACCTTTCATTAACTAAATATTAAATGACCCAATCCATTAAGTAGAATTTAATTCAAATCCAATATTAAATATCCATAAATTTATGACATGAAAAGAATTAATATATTAATTTATGAATATGAATAATTGAAAAATCAATTCGTATATGTGTGAAGTTTACTTAAATAATTAGTTTATTAAATTAATGATATCAAGTTAATTAATTAAAATTAATTTTTTATTTTTAATAGTCCTCTCTACCCACAAATTCAAATTTTCTTACTTACCACTTTCATTCCTCTTTGTGCTACTATTAGCTCTCTAGTGTCTTGAAATTCATGAGACACCCTAGAGCCATACACCTAGAACTACGAAAGAAACATAATCTTTACATATTGACATTGATACTGACTTAAGCGGCCCATATTTAACCATCCATAATAATAATATCAAGAAACAAATTGAGTCACTTACATACCCAATAACATTTAGGTATAGAGTTAACTAACAAAACTCATATCTTTCTCAGCCAATGTAAACGTTTTCCACTATACCAAGAACTTAATATTTAATAATAATTCTACAAAATTTCGTACAAAATTCTGCCCACATGATACACTTCTATTATTATTTTACATGATATCATGATTTATAACCTAGGGAAAATGAAACATAAGAAGGGAGAGCTCAAATTATTAGTAACAAAATCTATCATAGAATGAACAAGGAATGAATAAAATGGAATGAATAATTAATAATATATTAATTAAAGATAAAATATAACATGAGTATTTGATCAATTCATGTATAACATAAAAATGAAAATAATCACATGGACAACAATACTGATTTCATGTTTATGGAATCTGTAATGTTAGATGTATTAATCTTACTATTTAGGTATTATTCCAAGACATTATACATACCTTCAAGGCCTCATCCAATACATTATTAGAAAATGTGTTGGAATAAACTAAATATCCAAATTATTTTATCCCATGACACATAAAAATGCATCGAGGGGATATAGAAATTTGTTCCCCACCCTTCACTAAATAATTCTAATGCATCAATCTTATAAAATGAATGAATAAAAAATGAAATAAATAATTATCATACCTTACTAATAAAATAGATCTCTTACAAAACTAAAAATTATACAGTGTTTTAATATTTCCCTAATCAATAAAAAAGAACAATAGTGAAAAGAATACCATCAATTCATAATAATATGATTCTTGTATCAATAAATCAAAATTGAGATGAAAACCCATACATATTGTATAACACTTGTATAAAAATCCATTGAAAGAAAGAAATTGATTTGGATTTTTAAATCCAGTGAATTACATGAAAAAATATAGTATTATATTTTTAGGAGGAAGTGATTCAAAATGACACCAAATAAAATCAAACATGTTGCACACAATGAAACATGGATCAAGGAACTGATATTTAGACCAATAACCCCTTACCTTGGATTACCTCTTGGTCAAATATTATCTAAACTCTGATATAATAAACTAATACTCAATAAAAATTTATTTCATAACTATTATCATAATTATAACCATTGAAATTAATATTTTATATTCCTTTATTACTTATTTATTACCAGTTTTTAGTTAATATTGGTCATTGGTATCATTAGTTTAGTATTTCGATTTCTATTTCATTATAATGATTTTAGTTATCATTTAAGGTTTATGAGTTAATTGTATCTATCATTTTTTATTTATTTTAATTTATTTTCGATAATTATATATGAAATTACAGTTTTATCCAAGTGAATTTTTAGGTATGATTACTAAAGATGAAACCCATAACGGGCTGTTTTTAGTACTTTTTATGAATTAACGGTAGTGTATTAATTATGAGTTAAAAATCAATATTACAACTACAAATCCAAAAACAATTATTTATAAATTAACATCATATTTATTCCTTAAATACTTATTATGAACCATTCATGTAAGGTAGTGATTAAAAATAAAATATGTCAGTCATGGAGGCGGTAATCTTCTTTTAACATGAGCGGCATTTTCATTTTCCAATGGAAGGGAGGGAGGTAGATAATGTTTTTATCCCAAATAAAATAACATTTCATTATAACAATTATACATTTTTTCTTATATTATAAATTTATAAAATGTTTGGAGAAGGAGGTGGAAAGTGAAATAAACTGGAAGAACCCAGTTGTGATAATTACCTCTTCCATTTGTATCTTACACTAAAAAACTACTTAAGAATCATTAGATTGGTATTATGGTGAAACCATAACCTAAAATACATTTTAAATAGATTTTTATATAGTTTTTTCTTTATTTTTTGAGTTAATATTATTTTCATGTGAGGAGTGGGGTGGTGATGATGTCTTTTTTATAGGTGTGAGGGGGGTATTTTTGTAATATTAATTTCTAAATATAAAAATGGGAATTATTTATGATGTAAAGAGGATCAAATATTAATAAAAATTTAAAATATATAAGTTTTAGATTTATAAAGCCTCTATCCACCCATTTTAGAATAGTTTTTTGATATTTTGTAACCTTATCCCTTAATTTAACCATTTACAACATTTAACCCATACCGAGATAACTATCTTCTACAATGGTAACATATATTTATGAATAAAAATTAAATGGAAATTTTACCTACTTTGAACATGATGATTTCAAATATGAAGACCAATTTTATAGATTAAATTTCTAGAGGTGAAAAAAATTATTTTTTATAAGTGTGCACTTAATGCAAAAAAAAAATTTTTTAAAAATTCCTTTTAATATTAAAACAAATTTAGACCCAAATATTTTATATTATTGATTCACATTATAATTATTTTTTATGATCAAATACTAATATTTTTGTGACTTCTAATGAAATCCAAAATCAAAATGGATCACTGTGAATAATTAATTAACGGAAAATAACCAAAATAGTTTTTAATTTGAATAAAATACAAATGAGGGTCCAAATATCCAGGAATATATTTATAAATTCAACACGTTAATTTTAATTGATTTATTTCATTACAAAAATGAATTTTTTATAAAGAAAAATGTCTCATATTTTTTTAGATCATGCTTATATCATAATGATTTCATAAAATTTTTGATATTTCTAAAAAATATATATTTCATTATTCACTAAAAAATTAACATTTATATAAAAATCCAAATAAATCACCTTGATATATTTTTGATATGATGAATCCTAAAAATAATTTTATGTTATCAAATTTAAATTATAAAAATTTGAAATTTAACTTTTAAATAAAATCATATAATGCATAGAAAACAATTTTTTAGATTAAAAATAATTTAATTTTCAAATGAAAAAAAATTGTTCATGGATCATTCCATGATAGTGTTATTTATTATATTAACATAATAAATATAAAAATGAATTTATATATTTTACATAAATATAATTTTATAAAATATATGATAAGAAATCATTTTATGAAAATATATTTAACCTTTAAATAAAATGCCTTTTCTGTCACAAAGTAAATATAAAAACATTAAATGAAAAATTGGTATCTAATTGATTATATAATGACATTAGATATATTCTACCAACACATATAAATTAATAAATCATATATATAAATTCATAATCATGAATATTAATAAACCAGAAAGTGATATCTTATTAAAAATACATGCATTGTCACATTCTACCCTCCCCAAATAAATTTTTTACTCAAAATTTTATCTCAAGTATGATGATTAAGTCTTTGTAAAATTTAGAAATAAAGTAAAACATTTTCATACTCCATTAAAAATAGTGAAAAGGGAATTTGAAACCCCTTATTTTTTAATTGAAATCCTGATAATGGTACCTTGAATGAAAATAATGGTATAGATTAAAAACATGGAGTAGAAGATAAAAATAAATATGTAGAAGTAAAAACAAATACATTTTAGGTTATTCTTTTTAAAAAATGTTTTAATTTTATTTTTCTCATACTTGTGAATGAGTTTATAAGGTATACCTTGATAGTTGGATGATGTTTTTCCATATAATACTTGATAAATTTATAATCCTTTTTCTAGAGATTGATGGATTATTTTTCCATAAAGATCGGGAAAATTAGAAAATATAATATTGTGATTTCATTCCATTTCCGTAAGCACAATATAATCATTTTATTGTGGGTGTCAACTAGTTTCTACCTCAATTTAATTCAAATTTTAAATTATGAATATCCGAGATGAATTTATCATGCTTGAATTAAAAAAAAAATAAACTCTCAATGGATCATGAGATCCACAAAAAAATAATGATCCTCATTGTAGAGAGGATTTTATTAAAAATTTATTCCTTTTTTCAAACCTATTACAAAAAAAGAAAAATATTTTAATTGAGTAAAGATAATAACTGATAAAACATGAACAAAATTCCATATGTAGAAGTAATAATTTGATATAAAACATCAATATAACAATATTAATACATATTAAATTAAATCATTAAAAAAATAAACCCTAAAAATATTCAACACATAATTCACCAAATTATAAACCCATAAATTAAAAAAACTGATCACATATTATTCCAAAATCAGTTTAACTTTTATCCCCTGAAAACATAAATTCACTCATAATGAAACATACCAAACACATATATACCCTAATAATTTATTCTTCTAAAGTATAGTAAGTGTTTCCCAAATAAATTTAATCACCATGACATGAAACCATTCTAAAATTATAAATTCATATGAAAATAAACTCAATTTATACCCCTCAAATAACATCAATGACTTTGAAATAAAATATTATACTATCCAATAATGTAACATAATAATTAAATTTTATTACAAAAAACCATTCCCAAAAATAACTTTATTAACATTTTCACCAAATCAGTTTTCAATCCTCAAAGTTATTTATACTACTCAAATTATATTCCCAAAATGAAATATCCCTTTATAATAATTAAACATAATTACTTTAACATCAAAGATTGTATCAAACATAAATTTTATATATACCTTCCAACATATGTACATAATAATAACTCTATTCTTAAATAAGAATTAAACTAAATCACATTCTAAACCAAAGTGTAATATACACATCAATCAAATATTCTTCCTAAAATCAAATAAATTTCTCCCAAAATATCACTAATCACTATAAAATTCAGCAACATATTCTCACAAAAGAGTATTTACTACTTGAAATCATAATAAATAATATAATTAATAAACCCATGATGATATATCCAACCCTAAAATTATAATAATTGATAACATCCTAACTTATAAAATTTTCAAAACACTTCTCTGATACCAATTAAGACACTCTAGACCCTTACACCCAAATTTGGTTTTGAAAACATAATCTTTACATATTGGATTTGATACTGACCGAAGTGATCAATATTTAGTCATCAAAAATTAGAATATCAACAAGAAATATTGAATCACTTAAATACCCAAGACCCTTTAGTATTATAATTTTATAGAATTAGGAGAAACCATTAACTAATAAAACCCATATATTTTTTACCCAATAGATACTTTTTCCATTATACCATTATCTAATTATTTCACAATAAGTCCTAAATATCCCCTATGAAAATTTATATACATGATACCCTTCAATAAATATATTAAATAATATAATTCTCCATAACATGAAGAAACGGAAACATAAGAAGAGTTATCCCAAATGCTTAGTAAGGGTAACTATAATTGAACGAACAAGTCATGAATAATATGTAAGGAATAATTAATAATCAAATAATTTCATATAAGTTATAACATGAGCCTGTGATAAATAAATGGATAAAATAAAATGTATATATTCACATGGAAAACAACAATTGATATCATAGTTATGGAATTCATACTTTTATAACTCTTAATCATACTATCAAACCCATATTCCAAGACATCAAACGTATCATCAAAGCCTTAGAAAAAGAATTTTTAATAAATGGGTAGGAATATACCGAATACCCAAAATAGTATGTCTGATGATACCTATCGATGCATCAAAGGGATATATAACTCTATGACCCAATAACCACTAAATATGTACAATGAATTAATCATATAAAAGTAATTAATAAACAACAAAATACATATTCATCATGCCATTGCAATCAATAAACATCATTATTGAACTAAATAGTTTATGGAATTTCATTAACTCCCTAGTTAACAAATGGAATAACCTTCTTGGTAGGAACCCTTCAAACTAACAATTTATGGGTATATAATTATATTAATATCAGTATAAAAAAATCATAAATAATATAGTATATATCCATGAGATAAAATAAAATGGACATGGAGGAAAACCAATGTCTTGTGGAAGATAGAGAGTGATATAGAAAGAAATCATAAAAATTAATAAGGTATAAAAGAATACCATCAAATCATTAAAAATTAATTTATGATATTATACACCCAATAAATTAATGATAATCATAATTCTATCATATATTCGTTATACAATGGAAAGAAATGGGTTTCATGAAAACTTCAATAAAAGATAAAAATAGGCCACCTAGAGTAATAATGTGTATGATATCATCAGATAATACCCCCTATGAAGCATAATAATTATTAAATAATTTTGAAATATATGAAAATACTTTTATAAAATCATTTAAAAAATCATTGAAAAATGATAATAAATATGTTTTTCTTTTAGTAACTTTTAATAAAAATGGAAAATTTATAGAAGGATGTGAATATGAATTTCCAAAAAAGACATGTTACATTATAACTTAATATTAATAATGAAGAATTAATATAACTATATGAAAATGTAATCAAGGGATAAATGTTAAAAACATTCTTTTAATACCTTCATAAAAAAATAAAAAACAACATATGTAGAAAACATTGTAAATATTATTATTAAAATATTTCAAAATAAATTAAATGATTATTGAAAATTAATATAAAAAATCATAGAATTTTAGATAATAAAATTATCAAAACATTATAAAAAATATGGATATGGGATAGAAATATTTTTCTAAATTTATTTAAAACATTAAAATAAATGATTTGAAATAAAAGTGATTTTAGTTTTTAAAATCAAGACCCACTTCAAACAAATATATTGAAAAATAATTTAAAATGACATGATAATAAATTTATTAATTATTTAATCTATAAATGATTTAGTGTATACAACATATAAATAAGAACAGGAGAATAATATGAAACATGTCTCAATGAAGTGAAATTGAGATGAAAAATCCTTACAGATTTTATAACACTTGAATCAAAATACATTGAAAGAAAGAACTATATTTGGCTTTGTAAACCCCATTAATTACATGAAAAGTATAATATAATATATTCATGTTTCAATAAATAAAAATAACACCATAAAAATTCAGTCACGTTGCATAAAATGAAACATGTCTCAAGGAATTGAAATTGAGACGAAGATACCCTTACCTAAGATTCCCTCATGGTAAGACAAGTTTTAATGACTTAAATAATATAATAATACACATTAATAATTTATTTCATAAATTTTTTCATATTTATAACCTTTTAAATGAATAATTTATATTCATTTATTATATATTTATCACTTATTTTTAGTTAATTTTGATCATTCGTGTTTGTAGATTTAACAGTTGCATTTTTTCGGTATAATGATTTCAATTATCAATCCATGCTCTTGAGTTATTTATCTAAATAATGATAAAAATATTTTAATATACATTCCATAATTATTTATGATGTTCTTGGTTCATTCCATTTTAGTTTTAGGTATGATTATTAAAGATGAAACCCGTAATGAGCATGTTTTCAGTAATTCATAGCGGACTAAAGGTGGTATCTTAATAATGAGTTAGACATTAATATTAAAAATTCAATTATAAAACAATTATTTATATATTAATATCACAATTATTCATTAAATCCATTTTTAAAACCAATCATTTAATGTGGTGATGAAAAATGAAACTTCTTATTCATGGAGGCGGTAGTCTACAAGTAACAAGGGCGACGTTTTCATTTTTCAATGGATGGGAGGGGGAGATAATGGTTGTTCCATAAAAACACAAAAATTTCAGTATAAAAAATCTATTTATTTAATTATAATTTTATGGTTAAAAAATTTTATTGGAGGAGGTGGAGTAATAATAATCTTTAAGAACTCGGTTAAGACGATTACATCTTCCTTTGGTGTCCTCCTTTTAAACACTACTTAACCTTTCTAATATTTGTCATTTGGTGAGACAAAACCCAATAGGACTTGATTGTGGTTCCCTATAACTATTCCACTTATAAATTCCTAGTATGAGGTCTCCATATGAACACCAGTGTTCCTCCTTGTATGATTGAGGTACTAACAAGCATTGATGGCCTAAAACATTCATTAGGGAGAATGTTCCATTGATCTAATAGATATCAATAAAGATATTTGAAAAAAGAATTCACATAAAAGTAGATAGAATAAATAAAAATACTAAATAAAATACATTATTTAGTGATATAAAATATACATTGATCACTCATTGGTCTAATACCATATAAAAAATAGTGAAAGGTCTAAAAGTATGCACATTTTTCATGAATCCATCCTTGATCCATACAATAATACTTGTCCCCAATATCATCATGATAATATATCCCAATCCCCTACGCATCTCATGATCTAACCAGAAATACAATATAAGGTATCAGGGAGTACCGCAATGCCCGTGCAGAGTGTAAGCATATAACTAATCCTGGTATCACCAAACACCCCAAATAAACTTCATCATATCCATGTGTGTATATATGTAGAGAAGAAATAAAATGAATAAACATGACCATCAAGTCAACGTGTGCTAACCAGGACACAATAACCCTCAATGAAGTATACATGCATGTGATGCCCCCTTGTGTTAACTAGACCACCACAGTGCCTGACCATACATGCTTTTTCACCATGATAGAATCCAAACATTGCCTCAT
The DNA here is from genome assembly GCA_963277665.1 of Viscum album. Taxonomy (NCBI): domain Eukaryota; kingdom Viridiplantae; phylum Streptophyta; class Magnoliopsida; order Santalales; family Viscaceae; genus Viscum; species Viscum album. Next base: position 1,085,414,130 of record OY728134.1, on the reverse strand, counting down.
GTTATTGAACCCGATACCTAGTATGTAATTGAAGATATAGGGTAGGGCACTATCTTAGACCTAGACCCTATACATGAATGAAAAGGGTATGGTTATATGTTCAAAGCCTTGACCCACTACCCGAAGGAACAAGGAACAATCCCACATCTAGATCATGACCCATGACTATATCACTCAAAGTTGGGTACATCATCCTTTTCTAAAGTTACATCATGAACTAACCCTCTCAATCGAGATGGTACACTATCATGACCCATGACTAATCAAGGAAAGTTCCTTGACCTAAGCCTTATCACTCAAGTAAAGGTCTATAATTCATGAATAGGAGGACTCCATATCTCCCATGACTGTCCTGCTAGTTCCATATCACTCTTGGTGAGGTAAGGACTTAGGATTCTCTCCCCCACCAAGTACATCACGTATCACAATTAGAGGCACAAACTTACACATGAAAAAACACATAATACCTATAGTCAACAAACATCACAGTAGTTGATCATATGGTTCTAGTCACTTGAGATATATCCCCTCTATAAACCACATCTCACCTTTCTTGTTAGATAATCCATTGGATCCTCTAGACTCATCTTGACCACTGCACACCAATACAACCTCATGTTCATTTCCCATCAATGACAATGATACCAATAGGCTTCCCTGATGTAAACCAAATTTTTTGGTCCAAATCCTCAAATAACACATTACTCTAGGTCCCACTACTAAAGGACCATCCCAAACCATCACACTCTCCCCAACCATAACCTCATTTGGTGGGTACACACCATAATAATAAATCACTTGGAAACAAAAATCCATGTCCTTAAGTACTTTTCAAGACCCATAACTATGTCTCGATTCACATATTATATACGAGACCTTTCAACCCATCACCTAGAGGAAACCCATTTCAATCTGGCATGTCAAGACCTATAGGACTTAACTCACTCACATCACACACCAAGAAATTCCTTCAACTTCAAGAGGGAGTTCATAGACCCTCACAAGATTTACAATCATCTCTCCTATCATCACATCATATCAGGACCCCCATGGATACCCATTAGCTAAACAAATCCAACCCATTATATCCCACACCATGTCTCATACCCTAATACCTACCCATGATCTATCATTATCTTAACCAAAATCCTCATTCCATGGTGACATAGTCTTATGGTGATCCAAATTCACATAACCACTTAAGAATACATATTACAATCATTTAAGGCCTAATCTCATCCTAATTTATACCATGGGAACCCACAACCCCTATCTCTCTATCCCAAACCCAATTAAGTATGTAGTAATGCAAAATCATGCATAAAAATACATATGTAATTTTAACATAGGGACTACCTACCTCAAACATAGACTTACCCCTCACTGAGCTCTCTCAATCCTTGTCCAAGCACATCCATGCTCTTGAGAACCTATCTCATGCCAACAGAAACAAATAATTAATTATAAAAATTTATAATTAATAATTCAATTTAAATGAAATTTTAATATTTTTTGAAAAACTCATCACACAACTCTGCTTTGATAAAATTGATTCCAATGACATTCAATCATCCTCCTAGGACACTAATGTGGAACCACGCACAAAAGACCCATCATCCTCACAGAATTCCACAATTATATAGTGGAATGGATACTAAGAATCCATACTAAGTCTCACTTAAATTAAAGGGATATAAATATGAATAATGGTGGAGTAAGAAATGGAGAATCAAACATGAAACTAATGTCAAAATACCCATGGAATCTCCCCATTCCGAGGGGGTTGAGGTTTAGAAGAAGAAGATGAGAGGACAATTGAAATGGCCTCCTTCTAATTACTATATCACCTAAAACCCTTAATCCTCTCTATGAATGGATGAAAAAACCCTCTAGAAAAGACTTAGGTCTCATTCATGGTAAGAATATGGGGGTATACTACATGAAGGTTTTCTTCACCAAAAACATTCAAAACACAACTAAGGGTTATAATGTAAATTACATCTATGTAGGGGAGATGGAATTGCCTACTTCTCTTGTAACATGAAACCATGCACCTAGAACCCTGTAAAATGTGAAGGACACTTGGAAGAGGGGCCAACCCTGAACAACCTCTTTCTTTTAATGACCTAAGTGTCATGGTGTATAATGTTGTCGTAGTATTTTAGAAAGGACATAGTCCTTGCCTCGATTCGTCACTAAGAACCAAAAACATAAATAGGTCCTTGTACTAAATCCATAAGACATGTCCTTAAGATATCCCAATGCTTGAATTTATAATCTAAATCCAAATTCATAGAACAAACCCTAATTTAGATAAAAAATAAAAATTATCTCTGAAACATAATTATATGAAATATTTAGGGCATTAAAAACTCTCCACAATAATTCTTATTGTCCCAAAATATTATTGGATGTCCTCCCACTATCAAATGTGACCTACCTCAATTTATAATTTATCAAGGACTCATCATGATCTACTCTAAAATTCCGCATGTTCTTCCATTGTGAAAATCCAAAAACTAAGGTTCACTAAACATTAAAGGTTGGGCCACTCATTCACCATCAACATCAAAACTGAGACAATGATCACTAACAAAATCATATTTTTTAGTATCCATTCTATCTTTAACTGATTAATTCCAAGGCTTGTGGAGATCCTCACCCTAAATATCTACCCATAAAGGCTAATTCCCAGACATGATGCTTCCCACAATAGGAATCACCTACTAAAAACACACTTATAATGGTCCAATGACTCTCTCGATGTGATTTTCACCTCATCATCATCATCAATTTTTTATTCAAGAAGAAACGAGGGAACAGTCAAAGAAGACGAAAAAACAAAGCAAGAGACATGAAATATGGAACATGGGGACTAGGGTTGCCTAAAGTAATGTTAACTGAGAGAGCCTCCTCTAATAAAATTAACCCCCTCGGGTTTCAATAAGTTGATTGAATGGAGGTAGGTGGTGTTGCAGCTTGGTATCACTATTGATGCAAGATGATTTAAAACTCTGTTCTCCTCCCACGATGTGTTGGTCACCATAACATTGTGGAGGTGGGTATGGAATTTCCTAACCATTTATGATATTTACCAGGGAGTATGACTTTTACCATTCCGAGAATTATGAAAAATTAATGAATCAGTCCAAACATGAGTGATCACAATTTTTTTCTATTCACAATGTGATAGTACTGTAAGAAGAGCTTTGGAATTATCCTAAACCCAGGTGACCTTCCCATAAAAAGAAATGAATGACAGCACAACACTACCAAACATGTCCCAAACTAACCCCCTCCTCTCATATCACCCAGCAGACATTAACTGTCTGAGTTGAGCTAATATCCCAAGACCATAGGGTGCCATCATATCCATTTCCCCTGTGGTCTGTTATAGGAAGAATTTCCCAGAAAAGCATTGAACTAAAACTGTTTCAATGAGGAAGCCTCCCACCAGTTTTGGATGAGTGTGACAGGTCCAACATCAGATTTTGCATGCTTTTAATAATGGACCTTTCTGTAGGCAAGTCACCTTCGAAGAGGGCTTGGTTCCTGGCGTTCCACATGCACCAACACCCTGCACTAAAAAAGATAGTCCACACCATCCTTTCCATTTCTGAAAGATTCATCCTGTGGAACCACCTGTCCAGGAAGGAAGCTTCACCTTACGATCCAGAGGAGAACATCGTGAGGGATCCAAAGAAATACTAGACATTGTGGGACCATGCTCTTTCAATGAACAGGGGGATCATCCCCTATTCCTGCTGGTTGCGACAACAGTGACATCTAGAGGCCAGACTGATAACTTCCATCTTTGACCTACTCGTCTGTTTCCACAACATGATTTCTGATCCACCATTTCGGAAAACTGTATCTGTAAGGGATCTTCTTACCCCAAAAGGTGGTGTACCGAGTATTTTTTAAGGCCCTGTGAAGCCAAGAGACTTCTATAATCCTCAGTAGATAAACACATAGAGGAGGAAACAGTGAAGATACATGTTTTAGGGTCTGAATTAATACCGATCGATTCAAGGATCTCCTCCTGTTCTGTGTCCAAGACAACTTTGATGAATGAGGGGTGGATACTATATTTCTTTAAGAAGATCAAGGGAGTTGGGAAACTTGGAAAACCAAGAACAGAGCCTACCCAATTATTCTTCCAGAAGAGAATCATACCCTCCCCCAGAATCCATTGGGAGTTTTGTTTCAGGGTGTTGATGAGTGGGTAAGTCCTAGACCAGAATGGGGAGGCATTACTTCCATTGTATTCTTCATCCCTCACCCAGCTAAAGGATATGGACTTTCCCCATATTGTTTTTCCTTCTATCACTTCCCATGCCATATTGGCATACAAATAGTGCAGGGTGGATTCAAGGCTCCTCACATCAACTCCCCCCTCCTGGATGGGCTTTTCCAGTATTTCCCATAAAACCCATTGATGCTTCCCTTTAGAAAGAGAATCCCACGTGAAACATGCCAAGAACTTATCAATAGTCCAGATAAATCCTTTAGGTACAATAGTGGAGGCCATTGCATAAATGGGGATGGACAACAGTACACTATTAACCAGGGTAATTTGTCCCTGAAGGAGAGAAACAGTTCTTCAAGTTTAGAACCCTTCCTTTGATCTTTCTCACAATTTGATCAATGTCTTGAATCCTGATTCTCCCTAAAAAATTGGAGTTATGCGGTAATAAATTGTCACAACCCATCCTCAGGACCCGTGCCGTGAATACCCCAAGCCCGCCTACCATAGGCCAAGGGCTGGAAACTAGCACCAAAGGCGTAAATCCCGATATAAGGGAAGGAATTTCCTTTAAGTAAGATAACAAACACCATAGAGTATGCAAGAAGAAGTAAACACTAAGTAACCTGAGTACAAAGGTAAGTGATGGAAAGTAAATGGTCCAGAATACAAACCCAACTGAAAGTAAAGTACAACTGAAAAGAGAGTACAGCGGTAGAAAAGTAAAGTAGCAACACCGAGCCTTCCCCTAGAAATACCACCTGAAGGGAGGGTACAGATAGTCTCCTTCGCTCCTCAGCTCCAGCCGTCCGCTCCGTCTACGTCTCATCCAGTGATCCACCTCCAGGTACCGTCCAGTTCCATGAGCTCCTACCTTGATCAGCGTTGTCCATCATCTACATCCAACACAACGTAGTGCGGGCATAGCCCGTGCATGGGTGAGTATACGCTACTCAGTAGGGACCTTGAGACCCCCTAAGGACTCCCATAATCCACAAAGGATAAATCAAAAAGGAAAGATACAATCACGAAGTAACAACCAACTCTACTTAGATATATGCCCGTACATTTACCTAAGTCATCCATTCCAGGTTGGCTCCAACATCCGAGCCCAAGTTATTTCTAGTCCACACAGGATATCACAATCCAATCCACACAGGATAACACAACCCAATCCACACAGGATAACAAAACAATCATATCGAAGATAATTGATTGAAAGTCAAGACTCATCTCACACAGGTATACTTCTTCGTAAGGTGATAGAGATGATCAGATCTAGCCACTGATTCATTTAAGCTGTCGGACCCACATAGGATACAAGACTAGCTAAGTTGTCAGACCCCCAAAGGATACAAGACCAGCTACTCTGCCAGACCCACATAGGATACAAGTACAGAGTCAAATACTGTCGGACCCACGTAGGATACAAGAACAGTAGTCATGTACTGCCAGACCCACATAGGATACAAGAACATTAGTAATCGTCGTCGAACCCATGAAGGATTCCAGTATGGTCGTCGTCGCTGCCGAACCCACGGAGGATCCCAATACAGTCGTCATCGTCGTCGCAGTTGCAGCTAGCTCTAGGGTTCCCGCACACAGCATGTTCGATTTCTGGAGGGTCTGCTCCACGATCCAAGGGGTTAGATACATCAACTAACATGTATTCTGGATTTGATGTATATGAAAGTTCCGTCTCTCCAAAAGGATCTCAACGCTACAGACGACGCATCTATCAGACGCCCGGTCTAAAAGTTATTAGCTTTATCATCCTAGGGTCCCGGTTGGATTTTAAGTAAAAACCAACCCAACCGTACTCCAACTGCATCCAAACCTCTATCGGAGTAATCCAAAAGATCATTCTCACTAAGAGGAATCCAACAAAGTCGATGGCATGTCAATCGGACGTCCTGAACTCAAGTTATAAGTGTCTCCGCCCCGAGGGCCCGGTTGGTTTCATGTTTGAACCAACCTGTCTATACCAAAAGTTCTTTGAAACCCTGAGTTTAATATACCTAAATGACCGTATCGATCCAAGGATTGCATCAGAACTGACGGTGCATCGATAGGAGGTCTGTATCCCATGTTATGGGCATTTGAACGTAGCTGTTCGTTTTTAGGGGGTTTTGGGCCCGAACCGACCCGGCCCAAGACCCCCTGGGTCGGCCAGAACTGGGTCGACCCGACCCGGGTCCGGGTCCGACCTAGTTGGGAGTGGACCGGATCAGCTGGTATGGCCCAGCCCAGCGCGGGGGTCTGGCCCGACACAGGTGGTCGGGCCCGGCGCGGGCGGTCCAGCCCGGTGCGGCCAGTTCGGCCTGGGCACCCCCACGCTGAGCGGATGCAGGGGGTGGCACTTCCCCCTTGCATTGAAACGGTGGCCCCCAACATGGGGTCCTGCCCCTTTGCTAGCTTCCGGGGGTTACAAACCCCCGACCCTTCCAATTCCGGCCGGGCGTGATGGTCGGCCGGTAAGCCGCCGCGGGACCCCCCGCGGGTCCCGCCTTCCCTTGCGCCGGTGGCCAGATTTCTGGCCGCCCTTCCTTACACCGCCATGCGCCTCCTCCACGGCCCGCCCCGGCCGCGGTCCTCCATGGTTCTCCGGCACAGCACGACGGCACCGCGCTCCATCGCCGCAGTTTTCCTTGTTCTCGCGCGGTGCCGTTTCACCGCCCTGCCTTTGTTCTAAGCCACAAAATATTCAACAACAAAAGGGGAGGAGGTTCGGCCATGTTCGTGCGGTCCGCCCTCCTCCATTATTTTATTAACTCATGCCATGAATTGAAAAATACAAAATTCAAACTCTTATTCACTTAATTTAATTATGTAAATTGGCATGAAATTAATGAGGGTGACAGGGTGAGTTACAAAATAAATGAGTGAGGGTGTTTAGAGGGGAGTTAGGGAATTTGAAAAGGTGGGGGCTCGTGTGGGCCCCACCCCATCTCCCTCACATGCATGTTAAACCAGAAAGTAGATAGGAATTAAGTTGTGACACAACTTAATTTCACTTAACACCTAAACACCTAGCAATGAAATAAAAATAAAATTGTAAAACAATTATATTTTTATTCCTCACATTTTTTTAACATCTCCACCCAAGAAAACGCACCTTCGGAAAAGGTGTTCCTAAGAAATTATCGGAGCTGTGGTTTCATCGGTGCCCTTGGATTTCATCTGTGCTGGTGATGCGCGCCGTCAGCATCTTCCGCGGCCACCGGACATGCTCTGGTGGTCCGTTTTTCCCACCGTCAGCGCCTAAGGTCACTACGGGACCAGAACTTCACTATGGACCCTTCAAATCGCCATTGTGGCCCATTTTATCATCGCCCATCAATCCACACATCAACAAACAATCTGTTCAGGGTTGTCAGGCCGTGTTTTTTTCCCCCACCCCCCCCCCCCCCCCCCCCCGCCCCCCCGCGTTAGGTGTTATCAATTGGAAACAATCAACACATGATTTCAACAACTTAACAAGGCACAATTTTAATCAATTAAAATTGAACCTAGTTCCCAAAAATACTCCCGTAATTAAATATTATCGTCCCACAAATAATAAAATCAGCAGATCAACTTGATGATGAGTTGATCCATGTTGTTTATTTGGAAGGGAACTATCATGAGAATATTAACATTCTAAAATCAAACCCCTACCTCGTAAATACGTCGCACCTCGTCGAGCCGCGGAAAGAAGCAATCGTCGCGATGATCGGACGTTGCGGAAGATCGGTGCCGATTCCGTTGACTTCGGAGGAAGAGTCTTCATCGTTGGATACATTCCCCACGATGGTGTCTCCTCCATTGATGCAGAGGAAGAAGAGGAGAATAAATGTCATCAATGACTTCACGTTCTTCGTCGGAGGCGTTCTTCGCCGAGAGAAGAACATTTCTAATTTTACAGCACTTCCCCAAAGAATAATTTCCCATCCAAAAGAAACAATCGACTCCCAATATAATAATATTGCCACACAAACAATTAATTAAGTGGTTCACTTAATTAATTCTCCATTGGTTGGCAAGAATATCAAAATCCTCATAAAAGTGACAACACATGAATTAAGTGGAGAGATGAATTCAAAAGGATTTGAATTAAAGTTGAATTAATTCACCTCATTAATGGTGAAGTTCAAGGGAGTTGAGGGGAGTTGATGGGAGGTGATAAGTTGGGGTCTCTTGTGGGCCCCAGCACCCTTAGTTATCTCCCATGGGAAGTTAGGTGGGGTGTGGGCCCCACCTCCAACTTCCATTTGGAGGAAATAACTTCCACATAAAATAAAATTGTAACTCAACAATTTTAATTTTATTCTTAATGTATCACTAAAATTTAATTACCACATACGAAAAAACACAACTGCGGTAAAGGTCCCCATAAGCAAATATCAGCGATGCGAGTTCATCGGTCCCCTTGAATTTCAATTCCGAGCACTGGTTCAAAATTTAGAAAAACCCGCTCATTCGTTCACTGAACGTACCCAAGCTAAAGTTCGGAAATTGATTCTGGGCACACCGGGCCTCGGAATCAGGTGTTGTCAGAAGCCACAGACTCATAAAATACCAAAGAAATTAAGAAAAAAATTTCTTGAAATTTCCGGGTCTTTACATTACTCCCACCTTAGGGATTTACGTCCCTGTAAAGCTACAACACTCACTAGGGAAACAAAAGAAGGTATTGAGAATGCATCTAAGCCTTCCGCTCCCATGTGATCTCCAGGAGGCTCTCGTGCTACCAGTGAAATCACACCTGAAGAATCAACCATCCATGTAGGACCCGCTACTTTCAATCCTTGATCTCCACTGGATGCTCTGTGCATGTCGCCCTGTCATCGATGTCCAAATCCCTATGGTCGATGATGTGAAGGATTGTGTACGTATGTATTCAACTGAGATACATGGATGACATCATGCACAAAGTGAAACTGAGGTGGAAAGGTCAAGCAGTAAACCACCTCACCTACCCTGCTGAGAACCTAGAAAGGTCTGTTGAACCTTGGAGATAACTTGCAGTCTAGGCCACATCTCCGTAAACCTCATCGAGGTGAGACCCGTATAAGGACGTGGTCTTCATCCTCGAACTCTAGAGGCCTCCATTTTCTGATTAGAACTGGAACTCAAAACTCCTACTTTCATGAGGGTAAGGTTGACTGACTCAAGAGTGTTCGACAGCACCCTCCTGTGCATGAGTTTATCCTGTGCTGCTTGAGGTTTCCTTTTCACCGACCAAGGAAAACCATCCCAATGTTGTAGATAAACCACAACCTTTTTTCTTAATACAGTCAATCTGGGTATGAACTGTGAATCCAATCCATACCCATACCAATGTCATAAGGCCTCAACACTGCCACCAAGAGATTACAACCGATACTCTCACCTCTAGGGTCAGATTACACTGTCGGCGTAAGTGTGATTATCGAGTCTCCTCCCAAAGGTATCTCCAGATGTGAGGGTCAATTATACGTCTTACCATAAACACTAGGTCTGGGATAAGATTCGTGGAAGGAAGGAATGATTCGTATCATCGTCTCTTGTATCGGCAGCTAGAAGTAGACATTGACCGTACCTTAAATCATTCCTAGAGCCCTTGGGTCACACTCCTTGACCGCATGCAGCTACTCTCTTCCCCTACCTTCCTGCTCCCAGATCCTGGTGGGGACTACAAAGGTGGATGGTTGTAACATGTAGAAAAGTAAACCACCACATACTGCTCTCTTATCTCGTCTTCCACATCTGTTGCTCTGCAGATTCATCTGTCCTTAACACTTTCTCTTTTTTGAAACATTTTACATGCCCAAGTCTCTGAGACTGGCGCCAATTCCATGCTCTTCCACTGCTAACATTCTCTAGTTGTATCCGTTCATCCAAAGAACATTCAACCACAAAGGTTTCCTCTAGCATCCTAACATGGGTAGGAATGCATAGAGGATAAGGTGCTGGCTCGGATATCCTTAAACATACCATGCTTAGTGGTCCGAGATCTATAGCACTGATCGAATCATATTCATTGAGTACCCGGAATGATCGGTATGCCTCGATGAATACTTAGCTACCGACATGTCATTTTTCCGTAGCTGTATAAGCTCTAGAAAAACTCTCAACCACATTATCAAGACAGTCCTCAGCCGCCTGAGAGTCGGGCTCACCTCAGAACTTGAGGGTATCTGATATTGGAACACGTGTAAGGTAGTATGCCTACATGTGTCACCTACCAGTACCACCGGTTGTAACTACTGACCAACTGGTAGTGATGTACAGCTGACACACTACCCGAAGGTTCTAACTCAGGCATCGGTCTACGTACTGAAGCCTCATCACTATGCGGACCAACCTCATGGTAACTCACTAGAAAACACTAGTAGCCAAGATCACCATCTTCTCTACTAGTGTCTAAAATAGGTTTAGAAATCTAGCTATCGCCTCCATCCAGTCTAGTGTTTCCTAGGAATCTGCCTCGCCTCGTAACCACATAGGCCTCTACTACTAGAACTCGTGCAACGCGCCCTATCGGCGTGCACCATTCACTAGTAGGACTGGTGGCATCTTCTGCCCAACTGGTGGTGGTTCTGCTGGTACACAACTTGAGGGTGCAAAAATAGAAAAAAGGGCCCTGCACCGGAGCCTCATCTCTTGGTGGGCTGTCATCGAGTACTCTCTCGGAACTCCAACTAACTGCCTGCATGGAGGCATCCTGAATAGATGCGACACGGTCAAACTAGTTATACCTGGTGAGCTGACCTGGTTTGAGCTAACATTAAAACTTTTGGAAACACACACGCAATCAGTGTTTTCATGCACAAAGTCCGAAATCAGTACTTATGGTCTTGGTGTATGGATACATCGGCCGCCACACCAACACTGGACTCCCTAAACTGAAGAACATACTCGGTACCCTTAACAGTATTGCTTCATAGAAAGGAATGATCAGAGTCATAATTTTTGCAATAGAACCGACTCCTCTGATACCAATTTGTCATGACCCGTCCTCGGGGCCCGTGTCGTGACTACCCCAAGCCCACCTTCCAAAGGCCAGGGGCTGGCGACTAGCACCAAAGGCATAAATTCCGATAACTGGGAAGGAATTTCCTTTATAAAATTAAACAAACACTACAGAGTACAAGCGAAATTAATACTCTAAGTACAAAAGAAAGTGCTAAAAAGTAAATGGGCTAGTAAACAAACCCAACTGAAAAGTACAGCTACAACTGAACGAAAGTACAACAGAAAAGAAAAACAGATGGAAAAATAGAAGTAGCTCCTGGGTCATTCACCTCAAATCCTACCTGAAGGGTAGGTACAAATAGCACATCTCTTGGATCGTCCACCACGCATCCTACCTGAAGGGTAGGTACAGATAGCCTCCTCAACACTCTCTCCCTTCAACCTTCTCTGAGTATCGTCTCGTCGTGAAGTCCACTTCCAGATACTAACTCATCGTGAGGTCCACCTCTGGATACTGACTCTTCATGAGGTCCACCTCCGGATATTGACTCGTCATGAGGTCCACCTCCAGGTACCATCCAGTCCTCGAACACTCAGCATCCGTCTGCGTTGTCCGTCATCTACATCCAACACAATGAGGTTCAAGCATAGGTCGTGCAAGGGTGAGTATAACGATACTCAGTAGGGACCATGAGACCCTGAATGTCTCTCTATATCCAATAAGGATAACCACAAAGCATGATCTAAACAGATAACCCTTACTTAGGTATAAGCCCATACTCATACCTATGTTATCAAGTAACCCATATCAATCAAGAGGTATCACACAGATATCAAATCAAAGGATAACCACTACTTAGGTATATGCCCATACATATACCTAAGTTATCAAGTAACCCATCTCAATCATGAGGAAATAAAAAAGGTCATCGACTCATCTCAAACCAGGATTTTCATTATCGAAACCGCAACTGCTGAAGAAATCCATCTCTGTCGAGTACCGTGATCCTGTCATGACTCTGAGGCACTGCTCACTAACCTTAGACTGCTGAGGTACTCTTCATGTCGAGTACCGCAGGTCAGCCACCCAAACACATTAGTGCTCCCCACTGGGGTTTTCCACCCAAACACAGTAGTGCGCCCCCCCCCCCACCTAATAGCCTATAGAGGTACTCCTTCTGTCGAGTACCGCGGGTCTGCCACCCAAACACAGTAGTGCTCCCCACCATGGGTCCGCCACCCAAACATAGTAGTACTCCCCACTGGACTATACAAGTCACTCTGACTCGAATCGGACAGGCATTCATCAAGTCTCAGCCAGCTACACGGTCTCCGTACTCCGTACGCTCATCTCCGGGAGGGTCCGCTCCACAAGCTACTGATCTATACTCCAAGTATCACAAAGTCCAATGAAGAAGTATCTAAAAGGACCGTCTCATCATAGGGGTCTCAACTCATCAGATGGTGCGTCAATCGGACTCCCGGTCTGTGAGTTATTAGCCTTTTCGTCCTAGGTGCCCAGTTGGTTTCGTGTATGATCCAACCCAACCATATCACAAATATGCCCTGAACTATCATGGGGTATACTCATAGGGACCGTTTCTCAACGTGATCACCAACGCCGCTGACGGTTCGCCAAACGGTCGTTTGGTCTGAAAGTTATTGTCTTTTTCGTTCTAGGGGCCCGGTTGGATTTCGGGTACAATCCAACCCGACCATACTCGAACTGCGTCCAAACCTCAGGTGAAGTATACCAAAAGATTTGTCTCATCAAACAAAATCCAACAAAGTCAACGGAACTTCAATCGGACATCCGGAACTCAAGTTATATATGTTTCTGCTCTGAGGGTCCTGTTCGTTTCGGGTTCAAACCAACCCGTCCGTACCCATACTTCACCAAACATCGAGTGTAATATACTGAAATGACCAACTTGATCCAATGATCCAAACTCAACTGACGGTGCGTCGATCGGAGGTCCGAAGCTCAAGATATGAGCGTTTAACTATAGGAGGTCCGAAAATAGGGGGTTTGGGCCCAGTCCGACCCGGCCCAATACCCCATGGGTTGGCCCGAACCGGGTCGACCCGGCCCGAGTCCGGGTCCGGCCCGGTTGGGCGCGGCCCAGCCCAGCTGGCACGGCCTGGCCCGGCGGGTACGACCCGACCGCGCGGCCCGCCGCGGAGCAGGGGGGGCTCGGCCCTCGCCGCTGATTGACGTCGGCGGCATCTTCCGCCGCCCCGCCGTCCCAGATCCCACGGCCGCGCGGGATCTCCCACCTCGCCGCCGCGGCATAGCCACGAAGGATCCTCCTCGGCAGCGCGCTGAGCACTGCCGCCTCCAGGAGGCCAGCTATCGTCGGTCGCCGCCTCCTGTTGTCGGCACCGCCGTGCCGGCGAGGCGCGCCGGCAACATCTTCCGCGGGCCACCGGACACGCTCTGGTGGTCCGTTTTTTCTGCCGTCAGTGCCTAAGGTCACTACAGGACCCGAACTTCACTACGGAGACTTCAAATCGCCATTGTGGCCCGTTTCATCGTCGCCCGTCAGTCCGCACATTAACAAACAATCTTCGGGGGGTTGTTAGGCCGTGTTTGCCCCCCCCCCCCGCGTTAGGTGTTATCAATTGGCAACAATCAACACATTATTTCAAAAACTTAACAAGGCACAATTTAATCAATTAAAATTGAACCTAGTTCCCAACAATAATCCCATAATTAGATATTCCCGTCCCGAAAATAATAAAATTCACGGATCAACTTGATGATGATTTGATTCGCGTTATTTTTTTGGAAGGGAACTATCACGAGAATATTAACATTCTAAAATCAAACCCCTACCTTGCAAAGACGTCGCAAATCATCAAGACGTGGAAAGAGGCAAGCGTCGCGATGATCGGACGTCGCGGAAGATCGGTGCTGATTCTGTTGACGTTGGAGGAAGAGTCATCATCGTTGGATACATTCCCCATGGTGGTGTCTCCTCCATTGATGCGGAGGAAGAAGAAGAGAAGACACATCATTGATGACTTCGCGTTCTTCGTCGGAGTAATTCTTCATCAGAGGCGTTCTTCGTCGAGAGAAGAACATTTCTAATTTTCCAGAGCATCCCAAAAGAATAATTGCCCATCCAAAAGAAAAAATAGGTTCCCAATATAATAATATTGCCACACAAACAATTAATTAAGTGGTTCACTTAATTAATTCTACATGGGTTGGAAACAATATCAAAAGCCTCATAAAAGTGACAACACATAAATTAAGTGGAGAGATGAATTCAAAAGGATTTGAATTAATGTTGAATTAATTCACCTCATTAATGGTGGAGTTTGAGGGACTTGAGGGGAGTTAAGGGGAGGTGATAAGTTGGGGGCTTGTGTGGGCCCCACCACCCTTAGTTATCTCCCATCGGAAGTCAGGTGGGGTGTGAGCCCCACCTCCAACTTTCTTTTGGAGGAAATAACTTCCACATAAAATAAAATTGTAACTCAACAATTTTAACTTTATTCTTAATGTTTCCCCAAAATCTAATTACCACATACAACAAAACGCAACTGCAGAAAAGGTCTCCTAAAGAAAAGTACAACTAAAAAGAGAGTACAACAACAGAAAATAAAAGCAGCAACACCGAGCCGTCCTCTGGAAATCCCACCTGAAGGGTGGGTACATATAGTCTCATCAACTCCTCAGCTCCAGTCGTCCGCTCCGTGTAGGTATCGTCCAGTGATCCACCTCCAGGATCCATCCAGATCCACGAGCTCCAACCTCGATCAGCGTTTTCCGTCGTCTGCATCCAACACAACTTAGTTTGGGCATAGCTCGTTTAGGGGTGAGTGTACTATACTCAGTAGGGACCCCGAGACCCCCGAAGGTCTCCCAGAATCCGTAAAGGATAAACCTCAATGGAATGATGGAATCACGATGTAACAACCAAATCTACTTAGGTATATTCCCATACATATACCTAAGTCATCAATCCCAGTTCGACTCCAACATCTGAGCCTAAGTTAGATCTATTCCACACAGGATAGCACAATCCAATCCATACATGATAACACAACTCAATCCACACAGGATAACAAAACAATCATATCGAAGATAATGATTGAAAGTCAAGACTAAGCTCACACAGGTATACTCTTCGTAAGGTGATAGTGATGATCATATGTAGCCACTGATTCATCTAAGCTATAGGACCCACATAGGATACAAGACCAGCTAAGCTGACAGACCCACAAAGGATACAATACCAACTACTCTGCCGGACCCACATAGGATACAAGTACAGAGTCAAATATTGTCGGACCCACATAGGATACAAAAACAGTAGTCACATACTGTCGGACCCACATAGGATAGAAAAACATTAGTCATCTCCATCGAACCCACAGAGGATTCCAGTACGGTCTTCGTCGTTGCCGAACCCACAGAGGATCCCAGTACAGTCATCATCGTCGTCGCAGTCACAGCCAGCTCTAGGGTTCCCCCACACAGCATGATCGATTCCAGGAGGTTCCGCTCCACGAGCGAAGGGGGTTCGATACATCGACTGACATGAAGTCCAGAGTTGATTTATCCCAAAGTTCTGTCTCATCAAAAGGAACTCAACGTGATAGACAGCGCGTCAATCGGACGCCCGGTCTGAGAGTTATTGGCTTTTTCGTCCCAGGGGCCCGGTTGGTTTTTAAGTCAAAACCAACCCGACCATACTCCAACTGCATACTAACCTCAAGCAGAGTAATCCAAAATAACCTTCTCACTAAGATGAGTCCAACAAAGTCGACGACACGTCAATCATACGTCTGGAGCTCACATTATAAGAATTTCTACTCCGAGGACACAGTTGGTTTCATGTTCGAACCAACCCGGCCGTACCCAAAGTTCTCCTAAACCTTGAGTGTAATATACTGAAATGACTGTATCGATCCAAGGATCTCATATCAACTGACGGTGCGTCGATCAGAGGTTTGTATCCCATGTTATGGGCATTTGAACGGATCTCTCTAAAAATAGGGGGTTTAGGTCGCCCATGCCGGGCCGAGCCGCACCAGCTGGGCCGGGCTGCGTCATCCGGGCCGGGCCACGCCCAACTGGGCTGGACCCAGACCCAGGTCGGGTCGACCCAGTTCGGGCCGACCCAGGGGGTATTGGGCCAGGTCGGGCCGGGGCCAAACCCCCTGTTTTTGGACTGATTTGTTCAAATGCACATAACTTGGGCTGCGAACCTACGATCGATGCATCGTCAGTTGAGATGTGATCCTTGAATCGATACGGTCGTTTTGGTATATTACATTCAAGGTTTCAGAGATTTTTGGGTACAATCGGGTTGGTTTGAACAGGAAACCAACCGGGCCCTCGGAGCGGAAACAATTATAACTTAAGATCTGGACGTCTGACTGATGTGTCGCCGACTTTGTTGGATTCCTCTTAGTGAGAAGGTTCTTTTGGATTACTCTGCTCAAGTTTTGGACGCAGTTGTAGTATGGTTGGGTTGGTTTTGACTTAAAAACTAATCGCGCCTCTGGGACGAAAAAGCCAATAACTCTCAGACTGGGCGTCTGATTGACGCGTCGTCTGTCGCGTTGAGTTCATATTGATGAGAAGGAACTTTGGAATACATCAACTCCGGGCTTCATTTCAGGTGATGTATCGACCCCCCTTGGCTCATGGAGCGGACCCTCCCCGAATTGATCATGTTGTGTCTGGGAACCCTAGAGCTGGCTGTGACTACGACGACGATGACGACTGTACTGGGATCCTCTGTGGGTTCGGAAGTGATGATGACCATATTGGAATCCTCCATGGGTTTGATGACGATGACTATTGTTCTTCTATCATATATGGGTCTGGTAGTATGTGACTACTGTTCTTGTATCCTATGTGGGTCCGGTAGTATTTGACTCTGTACTTGTATCCTACGTGGGTCCGACAGAGTAGCTGGTCTTGTATCCTATGTAGGTCCTACAGCTTAGACGAATCAGTGGCTACATCTGATCATCTCTATAACCTTACGAAGAGTATACCTATGTGAGCTAAGTCTTGACATTCAATCATTATCTTCGATATGATTGTTTTGTTATCCTATGTGGATTGAGTTTTGTTATCCTGTGTGGATTAGATTGTGCTATCCTGTGTGGACTAGATCGAACTTGGGCACAGATGTTAGATTTGAACTGGGATTGATGACTTAGGTATATGTATGGGCATATACCTAAGTATATTTGGTTGTTACTTCGTGATTGCATCATTCCTTTGTGGTTTATCCTTCGTGGATTCTGGGAGACCTTCGGGGGTCTCGGGGTCCCTACTGAGTAGCGTATACTCACCCCTGCACGGGTTATTCCCACACCACGTTGTGTTGGATGAAGATGATGGACAACGCTGATCGAGGTAGGAGCTCATGGAGTTGGACAGATCCTGGAGGTGGATCACTGGACGAGACATACACGGAGCGGATGGCTGGAGCCGAGGAGCCGAGGAGACTATATATACCCACCATTCAGGTGGGATTTCCAGAGGAAGGCTCAGTGTTGCTGCTTTATTTTCTGTTGTTGTACTCTCTTTTCAGTTGTACTTTACTTTCAGTTGGGTTTGTATTCTATCCCATTTACTTTCCAGCACTTACCTTTGTACTTAGTTTACTTAGTGTTTACTTCTGCTTGCATACTCTATGGAGTTTGTTCCCTTACTTAAAGGAAATTCCTTCCCTGATAATGGGATTTACGCCTTTGGTGCTAGTCACCAGCCCCTGGCCTATGGAAGTCTGGCTTGGGGTAGTCATGGCACAGGTCCCGAGGGCGGTTCGTGACAAATTGGTATCATAAGAGTTCGGTTCTACCGCAGAACTCTGGAATCTGATCATTCTTATTTGTGAAGTAATAGTGTTAAGGGTATTGAGTGTGGTTATCTGTCCAGGGAGTCTAGTGTTGGTGCGGCAGCCGACGTATCCATACACCAGGACCCTGACTTCTGATTTCCGACTCAGTGCACGAAAACATTGATTGCATGTGTGTTTCAAAAGTTTTCTTCTTGATTACTTTGTGTCAGCTCACAAGATATACTTAATTGAGCATGTCACACCTGTCTCTTTTCAGGATGGCCCCACGATGGCAGCCAGCTAGGGTTCCGAGCTATGTGCGAGATGACAGCTCACCGAGCGACGAGGCCTCAGTGCAGGGCCCTATTACAGCGGGGGAACCGACGATACCATTACCCACTGAGCCACCGATGCCACCAGCCCTAGCCACTGAGAGTTCACGTCGCTTTAGTGCACTACACAAGTTTCAGCGTCAGAGACCGCCCAGGTTCCATGGGGAGATGGACCCTCAGGCAGCCAAGGATTGGATGGAGGCTATTGTACGAGTTTTCAGGCTAGTGGGGACACCAGTTGACCTCATGGTGATCCTTACAGCAAGTATCTTGCACGCAGAAGTAGGTAGATGGTGGAGCCTAATTCTCCAGGTGCACGACGAGGCATCTCTCCTTTGGTCGGACTTCGAGAGCCTCTTTTTCTCGGAGTTCGTACCAGCCAACCTCAGTGCGGTGCGCATTCAGGAGCTACTACAGCTGTGGTAGGGCAGCATGACAGTAGCCCAGTACTCGGTGAGATTTACCGATCTCTCACGCTATTCCCCGGACATGGTATGAGACCCATTCTTTCGGGCCCGGACCTTTGAGCAGGGACTGAGGCATGAGATCAGGGCATCGATGATCTCCCTAAGCATTCTAACGCAGGAAGGAGTACTGGATCGATCCCTTCTCGTAGAGAGATTTCTTGCTGAGCCTACACCAGCAGCGAGACCTACCGCATGGCGGCATGCAGCTAAGTCTTCTATAGCTGGCAGTCAACGGATGTCGTAGGGGTCCAAGCGGACCAGACCATTAGGCGGACGACCATAGGATACTGGATCGGAGGTGTGGGGTGCACACAGTAGAGCCAGCCTTTCATGGAGCAGATATTGATATGCATGCGGCGGGCAGGGCCACATGGCTCGTGACTGCCCGAACCGCCGTTCAGAGGAGTAGCATACGGTTGAGGGACCACCCAGGCAGAGGAAGAGGTTCGACCATGGCAATTCGTAGGGAGCAGGCGGATGAGGCAGAGGAGCTGGCCGAGGAGCAGGTGGTTGGCGATGCTTTGAGGCTCTACCACCACCACAACCAGGAGGTCCACCCCGACCACAGGGAGCTGGAAGACAGAGGCAGGCTCAGCTTCAGGCAGCGGAGGCCTACGCCCACGGCGCACTAGAGATTATTTGAGGTACTATCTGTGTCTACTCCACCCTTTCTACAATTCTTATAGACATGGGAGTGAGTCATTACTTCATTGTCGATGACCTTGTTCAGAGCTCGGAGATTCCAATGGAGTCGTTGGCTCGATCCTTATGGATAGAGACTCCTACAGGAAAAGAATCGACGATTACGCACTGGTGCCGACAGTGTGAGCTTACTTTAGGAGGCGAGATCTTCGACTGGGATCTTCTTGTAGTGGCATCGAGGCCTTATGAAATCATCTTGGTCATTGATTGGTTATCTACAGTCCATGCTCAGATCTATTGTATTAGGTGCAAGGTACGGTGTGTTCTCACCAATGGGAGAAGGTTCACCTTCACTGGCAAGAATGGAGCCTTTGCAGTGCAGGATGGACTCACGCAGAGGAGAGGACAGTCGATCACTCATCAGTTGGCTAGCCTCATCCTAGGAGCAGTTGACGTGCGGAATCCGAGTTTTCCTGTAGTGGTGGAACAGTATGCGGACGTTTTTTTGGACAACATTCCATGACTACCACCTCACAAAGAAGTAGACTTATATGTTGACCTATACCCCAGGATAGCCCCGATATCAACTCCAGCATATCGGATGGCTCCCGCCAAGATTTGAGTGCTACGGGTATAGCTGTAGGACTTGCAGGGCAAGGTATTCATCCGACCCAATGTTTCACCCTGGGCTTCCCCGATTTTGTTCACCAAGAAGGCAGATGGGAGTTTGCGACTGTGCGTCGATTATCGTCGCTTGAACTAGGTGAATATGAAGAAAAATTATCCACTTCTGAGGATTGACGACCTCTTTGATCAGCTAAAGGGATCACGATGGTTCTCGAAGATAGACCTCAGGTCAGGCTATCATCATCTCAGATTTCGATATGAGGATGTGCAGAAGACGGCCTTCAGATGACTGTATAGCCACTATGAGTTCTTGGTTATTCCTTTCAGTGTAACGAACGCTCCAGTAGTGTTCATGAGTCTCATGAACAGGATCTTTCAGCCTTACCTCGATCGATTTGTCGCAGTCTTCATCGACAACATATTGATATACTCGACCACTAAGGAGGAGCACGCCTACCACTTGCGGGTTGTACTGGACACACTCTGAGAGAACCAGCTTTATGGTAAGCTCTCGAAGTGTCAGTTCTGGATACGTGAGGTCCACTTCTTGGGACATGTCATCTCTGAGGCGGGAGTTGTGGTGGATCCTACGAAGATCGAGGCAGTGCTAGCTTGGGATCCACCCAGGAGCATGACGGAGGTGCGGAGTTTCCTAGGTTTGGCTGGGTACAATCAGAGATTCGGGGAAGACATCTCTAGAGTTGTGGCACTGCTTTCAGTTTTGAATAATAAGGGGAAACCCTTCGTGTGGTCAGAAAAATGTTAGCAGAGCTTCCAGGAGTTGAGACACAGATTGACCAGTGCACCCATCTTGAGGCTACCGGAGGAGGGAGTAGGGTACGTAGTCTACTGCGATGCATTAGAGACCTGACTCGGGTGTGTCCTGAGGTAGGAGCGGGCAGTGATCGCATATGGATCACGACTGTTAAGGAAACACGAGCAGAACTACGCTACCCATGACCTGGAGTTAGCAGTAGTGGTCTTCGCTCTGAAGATGTGGCGGCACTATCTGATGGGTGAGTGCTTTACAGTTTATTCTGACCAACAGAGTCTCATGTACATATTGTCACAGAAGGACCTGAACCTGAGACAACGGCGATGGCTCGAGTTCCTCCAGGACTACGACTTTGAGATAGTCTATACTCCTAGAAAGGGGAACATAGTAGCTGATGCTCTCAGCAAGAGGACGGGCATTCATCTACTTGGAGAAGCGACAAAGCAGCTAGCCACTTTGCAAATATCCTACGTGGATAAAGATGGAGAATCCTTTCTTCAGTCACTCACAATCACTCCTCCACTTCTTCATAGGGTTAGAGAGGCACAACGTGGGGACGTTGACTGTGAGACACGGCGTGTGTAGATTTCCACAAGACAGGCACCTGATGGTTTCTATATAGGAGAAGAGAACGACGTCCTTTTCAGGGGACATACCATAGTACCAGCTGCTTTACAAGAGGAGGTACTGAGAGAGTTTCACACTTCCCATTTAGCGGTACATCAAGGAGTGGAGAAGATGTACCAGGATCTTAGACGAAAGCACTGGGGACCGGGTATGAAGAAGGTTGTGGCAGAGTTCATTTCTCGATGCCTTACCTGTCAGCAGGTGAAGGCAGAGCACCAGGTACCAGCAGGCTTGGTTCATCCCTTGGAGGTCCCGGAGTGGAAGTGGGATGGGATATATATGGATTTTGTGACTAGAATTCCATGTACTTCCAGAGGTCACGACTCCATTTGGGTGATTGTCGATCGAATCACCAAGTCGGCCCACATTTTACCCATCAGAGAGCAGGGATTAGTGGAGAGCTTGGGACGCCTCTACATTCAGGAGATCATATGACTTCATGGTGTGCCATCATCTATCATTTCTGATTGAGACGCTCGGTTTAATTCCTGTCTTTGGAAAGGGTTTCAGGAGGCATTTGGGACGCAGCTACGTCTGAGCACCGCCTTTCACCCCCAGACAGATGTTCAGATGGAGAGGACCATTCAAACACTCGAGGACATGCTCCGTGCATGTTACCTCGAATTTTTTCGTATCTGGGAGGATCACATACCCTTGGTGGAGTTTGCGTAAAACAACAGCTACCACTCCACCATCGGGATGGCACCATATGAGGCATTGTACGACCGACCTTGAAGATCACCTCTGTGCTGGACAAACCCAGGGGAGTCAGCACTTGTGGGACCGGAGATGGTCCATGCCATGACAGAGAAGGTCCAGGTCATCTAGGAGCGGATAAGGAAAGATTAGAGCTGAAAGAAGTCTTATGCTGACAGGAGGTGGAGACCACTAGAGTTTGAAGATGGCGACCACGTTTTCTTACGGGTCTCACCTCAACATGGATTACGGAGATTTGGTCGGGGCGACAATTTATCTCTGTGCTTCATCAGACCATTCCAGGTTCACAACAGGATAGGCGAGGGGGCTTATCACCTGGCTCTACCACCTCAGTTGCACCGGGTGCACGACGTCTTCCACGTATCCCAGCTGAGGAGATACGTGCACGACCCGACGCATATCATCGACCATAGGGAGCTGGACATTGATGACAGGGTGACTTTTGAGGAGGTCCCGCTGGAGATCGAGGATCGACAGGAGTGGGTCCTACGTGGGCGTTCGATTCCTCTAGTGCGCATCTGGTGGTAGCACGGGAACCTTCAGGAGAGCACTTGGGAGCGGGAGGATCAGATGCGTGCTCAGTACCCTCATTTGTTCTCCTAGTTTGTGATGTATCTTTATGGGGACGTAAATCCCTGAGGTGGGAGTAATGTAAAGACCCGTAAATTTCAAGGAAAATGTTTTCTTAATTTTTTTGGGATTTTACGATTATGCAGTTTCTAACGACACCTGATTCTGAGGCCCAGTGTGCCCAGGATCAATTTCCAAAGTTTAGCTCAGGTACGTTCAGTGAACGAACGAGCGGGTTTTCCTAACTTTTGAATCGGTGCTCGGAATCGAAATTCGAGGGCACCGATGAAACTGCAGCACCGATAATTTCTTAAGAACACCTTTTTCGAAAGTGTGTTTGCTCGGGAGGAGATGTTAAATAATGTGAGGAATAAAAATATAATTGTTTTACAATTTTATTTTTATTTCTTTACTAGGTGGTTTAAGTTTTAAGTGAAATTAAGTTGTGTCACAACTTAATTCCTATCTACTTTGTGGTTTAACATCCATGTGATAGAGTTGGGGTGGGCCCACATGATCCCCCACCTTTTCAAATTCCCTAACTCCCATTAAACACCCTCTCTCATTTATTTTGTAACTCTCCCTCTCAAACTCATTAATTTCATTCCAATTCACTTAATTAAATAAAGTGAATAAGAGTTTGCATTTTTTATTTTTGAATTCATGGCGTCAGTTAATAAAATAAGGATGAACCTTATTTTATTTGGGTTGGTTGTTGTGTGTGGAATTGAGGAGAGAAATCTTGGGGGGTTTTCCTGAAGAACTTCATCTTCTTCGCGAAGAACGCCAAGACATAGACGAAGAACGCCGTCACCACAATGGGAGATCGACGTTTCGTTCTTCTCCTCTCCGCAGCCGGTGTGAGATGTCAACCCTTCTTCGGACGTACACCGACGACGTTTACAAAGCCTCACGCCGCGACTCCGTATTCCGCAATGCAAGTTTCCGCGAATCACTTTGAGGTAGGGGTTGTCCTTAGTTCGAGTATTATTTAACGAGTTGTGTTGTTAAATAATTAAGCTGCATGTTATCAAAATAACGAAGGAGGTCGGACCGCCCGAACAGGGCCGAACCTCCTCCCCTTTTGTTGCTGAATATTTTGTGGCTTGGAATGGAGGCGGCGCGGTGCAACGGATTCGTGTGGGAATGATGAAAACTGCGGAGAAGGAGTGCGGCACCATCGCACCACGCCATTGAGGCCAAAAGAAGCCGCAGCCAAAGTCGGGTCGCGGCGGAGGGGCGCGGCGACGTCGCACTGCGCAGGAGTACCTTGTTGGGCCGCGGCCGTGGTGGAGGGGTGTGGAGCCATCCCTCCATACCGGTCGGACAAGGGTCGATACCTAAGGCCACGACAGTGCAGAGGGTGGCGGCCGGAACTGCCGGCCACCAGTGCTACAGGAGGAGGGACCAACCGGTCCAGCGTGGTACAACCAGCCGACCGGATCTGAGAAAACCGGGGGTTGAACACCCGGATAGCATAGCAGGGCGGACCCTCGAGTCCACCATTTCGAAGAAAGGGGGCAGCACCCCCCCCCCCCCCCCACGTCTGCTTAGCGCGCGGGCGCCCATGCCGGATAGCCCGCTCCAGGTCGGATAGCCCACGCCGGGCCGGGCCGCCCGCGCCGGGCCGGACCCCCGCGCCGGGTTGGGCTGCACCCAACTGAGCCGGACTCGAACCCGGGTCAGGTCGAACCGGTTCGGGCCGACCTAGGGGTATTGGGCCGGGTCGGACTGGGTCCAAACCCCCTGTTTTCGGACAGATCCGTTCAAATGACCATAACATGGGCTAAAAACCTCCGATCGTCGCACCGTCAGTTGCAATGCGATCCTTGGAACGAGACGGTCGTTTTATTATATAACACTCAAGGTTTAAGAGAAATTTGGGTATGGCCAGGTTGGTTCCAACACGAAACCAACCGGGCCCTCGGAGCAGAAACGCTTATAACTTGAGCTCCGGACGTCTGATTGATGTGCCGTAGACTTTGTTGGATTCCTCTTATTGAGAAGGTTCTTTTGGCTTAATCCACTCGAGATTTGGACGTAGTTAGAGTACAGTCGGGTTGGTTTTGACTTAAAAAATAACCGGGCCCCTAGGATGAAAAGGCCAATAACTCTCAGACCGGGCGTCCAATTGATGCGTCGTCTGTCGCATTGAGTTCCTATTGACGAGATGGAACTTTGGGATACATCGACTCCGGACTTTGTGTCAGTTGATTTATCGACCCCCTTGGCTCGTGGAGTGGACCCTCCCAGAATTGAGCATGCTGTGTGCAGGAACCCTAGAGCTGGCTGCGACTACGACAACTATAATGACTGTACTGGGATCCTCCGTGGATTTGGCAGCGACGACGACCGTACTGGAATCCTCCATGGGTTTGACGACGATGAATAATATTCTTGTATCCTATGTGGGTCCGACAGTACGTGACTACTGTTCTTGTATCCTACGTGGGTCCGGCAGTATTTGACTCTGTACTTGTATCCTACGTGGGTCTGGTAGAGTAGCTGGTCTTGTATCCTTTGTGGGTCTGACAGCTTACCTGGTCTTGTATCCTATGTGGGTCCGACAGTTTGGATGAATCAGTGGCTACATCAGATCATCTCTATCGTCTTACGAAGAAGTATTCCTGTGTGAGTTGGGTCTTGACTTTCAATCATTATCTTCGATGTGATTGTTTTGTTATCCTGTGTGGATTGATTTGTGTTATACTGTGTGGATTGGATTGTTCTATCCTGTGTGGACTAGATCGAACTTGGGCATGGATGTTGGAGTCGAACTGGGATTGATGACTTAGGTATATGTATGAGCATATACCTAAGTAGAGTTGGTTGTTACTTCATGATTGAATCATTCCTTTGTGGTTTATCTTTCGTAGATTCTGGGAGACCTTCGGGGGTCTCGGGGTCCATACTGAGTAGCGTATACTCACCCCTACACGGGCTATACCCGCACTACATTATGTTGGATGCAGACGACGGACAACACTGATCAAGGTAGGAGCTCATGGAGATGGATGGATCCTGGAGGTGGATCACTGGACGAGACGTACATGGAGCGGACGGCTGGAGCCGAGGAGCTGAGGAGACTATCTGTACCCACCCTTCAGGTGGGATTTCTAGAGGACGGCTCGGTGTTGCTGCTCTACTTTTCTGCTGCTGTACTCTCTTTTCAGTTGTACTTTACTTTCAGTTGGGTTTGTATTCTGGCCCATTTACTTTCCAGCACTTACCTTTGTACTTAATTTACTTAGTGTTTCTGTCTGATTTCATACTCTGTGGTGTTTTTTTCCTTACTTAAAAGCAATTCCTTCCCTGATAACCGGATTTATGCCTTTGGTGCTTGTCGCTAGCCCCTGGCCTATGGAAGGCGGGCTTGGGGTAGTCACGGCACTGGTCCCGAGCCCCCAACTTAAGGCGTGGTGTCTGTGCTGTCACCAGGACCCGGTTGTCACAATTTGTATCAGAGGAGGAACCCAGCCTTAAGTGCGGTGCACTGCCTGGGTTGAGATGTAGGGCCCACAATGATGGCGTTGTGCTATAAAGGGGGGTGATTGTAACATCCCCAAATGATAAAGGGTTAAATGGATAAATGATATGACTCATGTCAACAAGGTGCACCTTCCTTTTCGGAAGCCTACCTGGTTAGAACTCCACAGTTAAGCGTGCTTGTCCTAGAGTAGTGATTAGGATGGGTGACCTTTTCGTAAGTTTCCCAGGGTGTATGTGAGTGAGGACAAAGCACAGTGGAAAGGACAAGTGTTGGCCTATGGAGACTGTCATTAGTCAGATGACCCGTTCAGGCATGTGGGTGGACCCTGGAGTGGGCTCCACATGTCTGCGGGGCAACTGGGGGTACCTGGTAGGCCAAGACCCGACGACCATGTTAAGGCGGGGTGTCTATGCTGTCACTAGGACCCCGTTGTCACAATTGGTATCAGAGGAGTTTGGTTCTACCGTAGAACTCCAGACTCTGATCTTTCTTCTATGTGAAGCAATAGTGTTAAGGGTATTGAGTGTGGTTATCAGTCCAGGGAGTCCAGTGTTGGTGCGTCGGCGGACAGAAGTCTTATGCTGACAGGAGGCAGAGACCACTAGAGTATGAGGATGGCGACCACATTTTCTTGAGGGTCTCACCTCGACATGGATTACAGAGATTTGGCCGGGGCGACAATTTATATCCGCGCTTCATAAGACCATTCCAGGTTCTCATCAGGATAGGCAATGTGGCTTATCGCATGACTCTACCACCTCAGTTGCACCAGGTGCACGACTTCTTCCACGTATCTCAGCTGAGGAGATACGTGCACGACCCGACACATATCATCAACTGTGGGGAGCTGGACATTCATGACCGAGCGACTTTTGCGGAGGTCTTGGTGGAGATCGTGGATCGAGAGGAGCGGGTCCTAAATGGGCGGTCGATTCCTCTAGTGCGCATCAGGTGGCAGCACGGGAACCTCCAAGAGAGCACTTGGGAGCGGGAGGCTCAGATTCATGCTCAGTACCCTCATTTGTTCCCCTAGTTTGTGATGTATCTTTACCGGGACGTAAAGCCCTGAGGTGGGAGTAATGTAAAGAACCGTAAATTTCAAGGAATTTTTTTTCATAATTTATTTGGGATTTTACGAGTACGCAGTTTTTGACGGCACCTTATTCCGAGGCCCGGTGTGCCCGGAATCAATTTCCGAAGTTTAGCTTGGGTACGTACAGTGAACGAATGAGCGGGTTTTTCTAACATTTGAACCGTTGCTCAAAATAGAAATATGAGGGCACCGATTAAACCGCATCTCTGGTAATTTCTTAGAACTGGTTTTTCTAACTTTTTCTCCTCCCCTTTGGTTGTTGAATATTTTGTGGCTTGGAACAGAGGCGGCGCGGTGCAACGACAGCGCGCAAGAACGAGGAAAACCGTGACGATGGAGCGCGGCAACGTCACGCTGTGCCGTTGATTCCGAAAGAAGCCGCGGCCGAAGTCAGGCCACGGTGGAGGGGCGCAATGCTGTCGCGCCGCGCCGGAGAACCATGGAGGGCCGCGGCGGTGCAGGGGAAGGCGGGACCCACGTGGGGGAGCAGACGACGCGACAGAAAACGCACCATCAGAAAAGGTGTTCCTAAGAAATTACTGGCGTTGCGGTTTCATCAGTGCCCTCAGATTTAGATTCCGAGCACCGGTTGAAAAGTTAGAAAAACCCTCTCGTTCGTTCACTGAATGTACCTGAGCTAATCTTCGGAAATTGATTCCGGGCACACCGGGCCTTGGAATCAGGTGCTGTTAGAAACTGCGTACTCGTAAAATCCCAAATAAATTAAGAAAAAATATTCCTTGAAATTTAAGGGTCTTTACATTACTCCCACCTCAGGGATTTACGTCTCCGTAAAGATACATCACAAACTAGGGGAACAAATGAGGGTACCGAGCATGAATCGGAGCCTCCCACTCCCAAGTGCTCTTCTGGAGGTTCCTGTGCTGCCGCCTGATGCACACTAGAGGAATCAACCGCCCACGTAGGACCCGCTCCTGTAGATCCTCGATCTCCACTGGGACCTCCGCAAAAGTCGCCCAGTCATTAATGTCCAGCTCCCCATGGTCGATGATATGCGTCGTGTCGTGCACGTATCTCCTCACCTGAGATACATGGAAGACGTCGTGCACCCGGTGCAATTGAGGTGGTAGATCTAGGCGATAAGCCACCTCGCCTATCCTATTGAGGACCTGGAATGGTCCTATAAAGTGCGTAGATAACTTGACGTCCCGACCAAATCTCCAAAATCTACATCGAGGTGAGACCCGCAAGAAAACGTGGTCGCCATCCTCGAACTCTAGTGGTGTCCACCTCCTGTAAGCATAAGACTTTTGTCGGCTCTGAGCTGTCCTCACCCGCTCCTGGATGACCTGGACCTTCTCTATCGTGGCCTGAACCATCTCTGGTCCCACAATTGCTGACTCCCCAGGGTCTGTCTAGCACAGAGGTGACCGCAAGGTCGGCCGTACAATGCCTCGTATGGTACCATCCTGATGGTGGAGTGGTAGATGTTGTTGTACGCAAAATCCACCAAGGGTAGGTGATCCTCCCAGCTGGGACCAAAGTCAAGGACACATGCACAGAGCATGTGCTCGAGATTCTGAATGGTCCTCTCCGTCTGTCCATCCGTCTGAGGGTGAAAGGCGGTGCTCAGAAATAGCTGTGTCTTGAATGCCTCCTGCAACCCCTTCCATAGCCGGGAAGTAAGGCGAGCATCTCGATCAGAGAAAATAGATGTTGGCATACCATGAAGCCATAATATCTCCTGAATGTAGAGGCGTCCTAATCTCTCCACTGAGCCCTGCTCTCTAATGGGTAGGAAGTGGGCCGATGTGGTGAGTCGGTCGACAATCACCCAAATGGAGTCATGACCTCTAGAAATACGTGGATGTCTAGTCACAAAATCCATAGATAAGTCATCCCACTTCCACTCCAGGACCTCCAAGGGCTGTACCAAGCCTGATGGTACCTGGTGCTCCGCCTTCACCTGCTGGAAAGTGAGGCATCGAGAAACGAACTCTGCCACATCCTTCTTCATACCCGGAAACCAGTGTTGTCGTCTAAAATCCTGGTACATCTTCGCTACCCCTGGATGTACCTCTAAAGGGGAAGTGTGAAACTCTCTCATCACCTCCTCCTGTAAAGAATATAGTATCATGGTACGTCCTCTGAAAAGGACGCCATGCTCTCCTCCTACAGAGAATCCATTAGGTGCATGTCCTGTGGAAATCTGTGCATGTCGCGTCTCACAGTCAACGTCCCCACGCTGTGCCTCTTTGACCCGCTGAAGAAGTGGAGGTGTGATTGTGAGCGACTGAAGAAAGGCTGCTCCATCTCTATCCCCGAAGGATATCTGCAAAGTGGCTAGCTACTCTGTCGCCTCTCCAAGTAGCTGAATGCTCATCCTCCTGCTGAGAGCATCAGCTACAACGTTTCCCTTTCTAGGAGTATAGACTATCTCAAAGTCATAATCTTGGAGGAACTCGAGCCATATACAATATCTCAGGTTTAGTTCCTATTGTGAGAAGATGTACATGAGACTCTAGTTGTTAGAATAGACTATAAAGAACTTGCCCATCAGATAGTGCTTCCACATCTTCAAGGTGAAGACAACTGCTGCTAACTTCAGGTCATGGGTAGCATAGTTCTACTCATGCTACTTCAAATTTCATTATCCATAGGCGATCACTGCCTGATCCTGCATCAATACACACCTGTGTTCAGTCCCTAATGCATCACAGTAGACTACGTACCCTACTCCCTCATCTGGTAGCCTCAAGATGGGTGCACTGGTCAATCTCTGTCTCAGCTCCTAGAAGCTCTGCTGATATCTGTCTGACCACATGAAGGGTTTCCCCTTCTTCTTCAAAGTTGTAATCGGTGCTGCAACTCTGGAGAATTCTAGCACAAATTTCTGGTAGTACCCAGCCAATCCCAGGAAACTCCGCACCTCTATCATGGTCCTGGGTGGCTCCCAAGCTAGCACTGCCTCGATCTTCACAGGATCCACAGCAACTCCTGCCTCAGAGATGACATGTCCCAAGAAGTGGACCTCACATATCCAGAACTGACACTTAGAGAGCTTACCATAAAGTTGGTGCTCTCGAAGTGTGTCCAGTATAACCCCCATGTGGTAGGCGTGCTCCTCCTCATTGGTCGAGTATATCAATATGTCGTCGATGTAGACTACGACAAATCGATCAAGGTAAGGCAGAAAGATACTTTTCATGAGACTCATGAACACTGCTGGAGTGTTGGTTACGCCGAAAGGCATAACCAAGAACTCATAGTGGCCATACCGACATCTGAAGGTCGTCTTCTGCACATCCTCGTCTCGAACTCTGAGCTGATGATAGCCTGGCCTGAGGTCTATTTTCGAGAACCACCGTGCTCCCTTGAGCTGATAGAAGAGGTCATCAATACTCAGAAGTGGATACATTTTCTTCACAGTCACCTAGTTCAGGAGATGGTAATCGACACACAGTCGCAAGCTCTCGTCCGCCTTATTGGCGAACAAAATTGGGGAAGCCCAGGGTGAAACACTGGGTCGGATGAATCCCTTGCCCTGCAAGTACTCCTGCTATACCCATAGATCTCGAAGCTCAGTGGGAGCCATCCAATATTCTAGAGGGGATATCGGGGCTGTCCCGGGGTACATGTCAATATAAAAGTCTACCTCTCTGCGAGGAGGTAGTCCTGGAACATCGTCAAGAAAAAATGTCTGCATATTGATCCACCACTACGGGAAAACTCGGACTCCGCACGTCAACTGCTCCTAGGATGAGGCTAGCCAACTGATGAGTGATCAGTTTTCCTCTCCTCTACGTGAGTCCATCCTATGCTGCAAAGGTTCCTTTCTCACTGGTGAAGGTGAACCTACTCCCATCGCTGCGAACACACCGCATATTGCACCTAATACAGTCGATCTGAGAATGGACTGTAGATAACAAATTCATGCCAAAGATAACGCCGTAAGTCCTCGATGCCACTACAAGAAGATCCCAGCCAAAGATATCGCCTCCTAGAGTAAGCTGAAACTATCAGAACCAGTGCGTAATCGTCGAGTCTACTCCCGTAGCAGTCTCTAACCATAAGGATCGAGCCAACAGCTCCGTCGGAATATCTGAGATCCGAACAAGGGCAGTGAAAATGAAAGAAATGACTTGATCTTGTGTCTATAAGAACTACAAAAAGGGTGGAGTAGACACAGATAGTACCTAGAATCATATCTGGTGCACCGTGGTCGTAGGCCTCCACTAGCTGAAGCTGAGCCTGCCTCTGTCCGCCAGCTCCCTGTGGTCGGGGTGGACCTTCTGGTGGTGGTGGTGGTGGTAGAGCCTCAAAGCGTCGCCCACCACCTCCTGCTCGGCCAGCTCCTCTGCCTCATCCTCCTGATCCCTGCAGACTGCCACGGTCGAACCTCTGCCACTGCCTAGGTGGTCCCTAAACTATCTTCTGCTCCTCTGCATGGCGGGTCGGGCAGTCACGAGCCATGTGGCCCTGCCCGCCGTATGCATAGAACTGCCTGCTCCTCGTAAGGCTAGATTTGCGTCGTGTGCCTCGCACCTATGAGCTAGTGTCCTGAGTTCATCCACCCGGTGGTCTGGTCCACTTGGACCCCTGTGACATCCATCGACATCCAGCTAAAGAAGACTCAGCTACATGCCTCCCAGCGGTAGGTCTCGCTACTGGTGTAGGCTCAGCAATAAATCTCTCTATGAGAAGGGCTCGCTCTAGTACACCTGCATGCGTCAGAATGATGAGGGAGATCATCAATTCCTTGATCTCATGCCTCAGTACCTACTCGACGGTCTGAGCCTAGAATAATGGTTCACGTACCATGTCCGTTGAATAGCGCGAGAGATCGGTAAATCTTGCCGAGTACTGGGCTACCGTCATGCTGCCCTGCCGCAGCTGCAGTATCTCTTGAATGCGCACCGCATTGAGGGTTGATGGAATGAACTCCGAGCGAAAGAGGCTCTCGAAGTCCGACCAATGGAGAGATGCCCCGTCGTGCCCCTAGAGCATCAGGCTCCACCATCTACCTTCTGCCGCGTGTAGGAGACTCGCTGCAAGAATCAACAAGAGGTCAGCTGGTGTCCCCACTAACCTAAAAACTAGTAAAATAGCCTCTAGCCAATCCTCGGCTGCCTGAGGGTCCATATCACCGCAGAACCTGGGCGGTATCTGATGCTGAAACTGGTGCAGTGCAGTAAGGAGACGTGCACTCTCAGTGGCTGGGGATGGTGGCATTAGTGGCTCTGTGGGTAGAGGTACCGCCGGTGCCCCCACTGTAATAGGGCCCTACACTGAGTCCTCGTCGCTCGGTGGGCTTTTGTATCGCACAAATCTCGGAACCCAAGCTGGATGCCATCGCGGGCCCATCTTGAAAAGAAACAGGTTCACCACGGTCAATACAATATACCTAGTGAGCTGACACAAAGTAATCACAAAGAAATTTTTTGAAACACACATGCAATCAATGTTTTCGTGTACTGAGTCCGAAATTAGAAGTCAGGGTCCTGGTGTATGGATACGTCTGCCACCGCACCAACATTGGACTCCCTGGACTGATAACCACACTCAATACCCTTTACACTATTGCTTCACATAGAAGAAAGATCAGAGTCCTGAGTTCTGCGGTAGAACCAAACTCCTCTGATACCAATTACTTGTCACGACCCGTCCTTGGGACCCGTGTCGTGACTACCTCAAGCCCGCCTCTCATAGGCCAATGGCAGGCAACTAGCACCAAAGGCGTAAATCCCGATATAATGGAATGAATTTTCTTTAAGTAAGATAACAGACACCACAGAGTATGCAAGAAGAAGTAAACACTAAGTAAATAGAGTACAAAGGTAAGTGCTGGAAAGTAAATGGGCCAGAATACAAACCCAACTGAACGTAAAGTACAACTAAAAAGAGATTACAGTGGTAGAAAAGTAAAGCAATAAAACCGACCCATCCTCTGGAAATCCCACCTGAAGGGTGGGTACAGATAGTCTCCTCCACTCCTTGGATTCAGCCATCCGCTCTGTGTATGTCTCATCCAGTGATCCAACTCCAGGTACCGTCCAACTTCATGAGCTCCTACCTCGATCAGTGTTGTCCGTCGTCTGCATCCAACACAACATAGTGCGGGAATAGCCTGTGCAGGGGTGAGTGTACGCTACTCAGTAGGGACCCCGAGACCCTCGAAGGTCTCCCAGAATCCAAAAATGATAAACCAAAAAGGAAAGATACAATCACTAAGCAACAACCAACTCTACTTAGGTATATGCCCATAAATATACCTAATTAGAGTTGGTTGTTACTTAGTGATTGTATATTTCCTTTTTGGTTTATCCTTTGAGGATTCCGGGAGACATTCGGGGGTCTCTGCACCGTGTGCCTCACACCTCTGAGCTAGTGTCCTGAGGTCGTCCGCCTGATGGTCTGGTCCGCTTGGACCCCTGTGAAATCCGTCGACTGCCAGCTGCAGAAGACTCAGCTACAAGCCTCCCTGCGGTAGGTCTCGCTGCTAGTGTAGGCTCAGCAAGAAAGATCTCTACGAGAAGGGCTCACTCTAGTACTCCTGCCTGCATCAGACTGCTAAGGGAGATCATCGATGCCCTGATCTCATGCCTCAGTCCCTGGTCGAAGGTCCAGGCCCAGAAGAATGGGTCATGTACCATGTCTATGGAATAGCGCGAGAGATCGGTAAATCTCGCCGAGTATTGTGCTACCGTCATGCTGCCATGCCGCAGCTGTAGTAGCTCTTGAATGCGCACCGCACAGAGGGTGGCTGGAACGTACTCCGAGCAAAAGAGGCTCTCGAAGTATGACGAATGGAGAGATGCCTCGTCGTGCACCTGGAGCATCAGGCTCCACCATCTACCTGTTGTCGCGTGCAGGAGACTCACTGCAAGGATCACCATGAGGTCAGATGGTGTCCCCACTAACCTGAAAACTCATACAACAGCCTCCACCCTTTCCTCGACTGCCTGAGGGTCCGTCTCCCCGCAGATCCTGGGCAGTCTCTGACGCTGAAACTCATTCAGTTCACTAAGGCGACGTTCTCTCTCAATGGCTGGGGCTAGTGGCATCGGTGGCTCGACGGGTAGAGGTACCGCCGGTTCCCCCGCTGTAATAGGGCCCTGCACCGAGGCCTCATCGCTCGGTGGGCTGTTCTCTCGCACAAATCTTGGAACCCTAGCTGGCTACCATCGTGGGGACATCCTAAAAATAAACAGGTGCTCCATGGTCAATACAGTATACCTGGTGAGCTGACAAAAGGTAATAACAAATAAAACTTTTGAAACACACATGAAATCAATTTTTGCGTGTACAGAGTCAGAAATAAGAAGTCAGAGTCCTGGTGTATGGATACGTCGGCCGCCGCACCAACACTGGACTCCCTGGACTGATAACCGCACTCAATACCGTTAACACTGTTACTTCACATAGAAGAAAGATCAGAGTCCGGAGTTCTGTGTTAGAACCGAACTCCTCGGATACCAATTATTTGTCACGACCCGTCATCGGGACCCGTGTCGTGACTACCCCAATCCCACCTCCCATAGGCCAGGGGTAGGAGACTAGCACCAAAGGCGTAAATCCCGATATAAGCGAAGGCATTGCCTTTAAGTAAGATAAATAAACACCATAGAGTATGAAAGCATAAGTAAACACTATGTAAAATGAGTACAAAGGTAAGTGATGGAAAGTAAATGGGCCAGAATACAAACCCAACTGAAAGTAAAGTACAACTGAAAAGAGGGTATAGTTGAAGAAAAGTAAAGCAGCAACACCGAGCCATCCTCTAGAAATCCCACCTGAAGGGTGGGTACAAATAGTCTCCTCTACTCCTCGGCTCCAGCCGTCCGCTCCATGTACGTCTCATCCAGTGATTCACCTCCAGGTACCGCCCAACTCCACGAGCTCCTACCTCGATCAGCCCTGCCCGTCGTCTTCATCCAACACAAGGTAGTCCGGGCATAGCCCGTGCAGGGGTGAGTATACGCTACTCAGTAGGGACCCCGAGACTCCCGAACATCTCCCAGAATTCACAATGGATAAACCACAAAGGAAATATACAATCACGTAGTAAAAACCAACTCTACTTAGGTATATACCCATACATATACCTAAATCATCAATTCCAGTTAGGCTCCAACATTTGAACCCAAGTTAGTTCTAGTCCAGCCAGGATAGCACAATCCAATCCAGACCGGATAACACAACCAAATCCACACAGGATAACAAAACAATCATATCGAAGATAATTGATTGAAATTCATGACTAAGCTCAAACAGGTATACTTCTTCGTAAGGTGATAGAGATGATCAGATGTAGACACTGATTCATCTAAGCTGTCGGACCCACATAGGATACAAGACCAGCTAAGCTGTCGAACCCACAAAGGATACATCACCAGCTACTCTGCCGGACCCACATAGGATACAAGTACAGAGTGAAATACTGCCAGACCCACGTAGGATACAAGAATAGTAGTCACGTACTTCCGGACCCACATAGGATACGAGAACAGTAGTCATCACCGTCGAACCCACAGAGGATTCCAGTACGGTCGTTGTCGCTAATGAACCCACAGAGGATCCCAGTACAGTCATCCTCGTTGTCGCAGTCACAGCCAGCTCTAGGGTTCTCGCACACATCATGCTCAATTTTGGGAGGGTCCGCTCCATGAGCCAAGGGGGTTGATACATCAACTGACGCGTAGTCCAGAGTTGATGTATCCCAAAGTTCCGCCTAGTCAAAAAGAACTCAACGTGACATACGACGCATCTATCGGACGCCCGGTCTGAGAGTTATTGGCTTTTTCATCCCAGGGGCACGGTTTTTTTTATGTCAAAACCAACCCGAACGTACTCCAAATGCGTCCAAACCTCAAGCGGAGTAATCCAAAAGATCCGTGTCACTAAGAGGAATACAACAATGTCGACGACAGATCAATCGAATTTCCATTGCTCATGTTATAAGCATTTCCGCTCTGAGGGCCCTGTTGGTTTCGTGTTCGAACCAACCCGACCGTACCCAAAGTTCTATGAAACCTTGTGTGTAATATACCAAAACGACCATCATCGCAACTGACGGTGCGTCGATAGGAGGTCCGTAACCCAAGTTATGGGACTTTGAACGTAACTGTCTGTTTTTAGGGGGTTTTGGGCCCAGACCGACCCGACCCAAGACCCCCTGGGTCGGCCCAAACCGGGCGACCCGTCCCGGGTCCGGGTCCAGCCCAGTTGAGGAGTGATCTCTTGGGGGTTTTCATGAAGAACTTCATCTTCTTCGCGAAGAACACCCAGAATCGACGAAGAACGCTGTCACCGCAAGGAGAGTTTGACGTGTCATTCTTCTTCTCTATGCAGCTGGTGTGAGAGGTCAACCCTTCATCGGACGTCCACCGACGACGTTTACGGAGCCTCACCCCACGACGCCATCTTCGAAGACGAAATTTTCCACGAATCACTTCGAGGTAGGGTTTGTTCTTCGTTTGAGTATTATTTAACGAATTTTGTTGTCAAAGAATTAAGCCTCATGTTATCAAAATAACGTAGGAGGTCAGACCGCACGAACACGGTCGAACCTCCTTCCCTTTTGTTGTTGAATATTTTGTGGCTTGGAATGGAGGAAGTGCAGTGCAACGGCACCATGCGGGAATGAGGAAAACCGCGGCGATGGAGCGTGGCGCCGTCGCGCCGCGCCGTTGAGGCCGAAAGAAGCCGCGGTCGGAGTCGGGTCGCGGCGGAGGGGCGCAGAGCCGTCACGGCTCGCGGGTCAGAAAAAGGCCACGGTGGTTCAAGGAAGGGCGCCCGGATATCTGGCCGCCGGCGCAAGGGAAGGTGGGACCCACGGGGGGTCCCGCGTCGGCTCACTGGTCGGCTATCATGGCCGGCCGGAATCGAAAGGGTCGGGGGTTTGTAACCCCCATCAGCTAGCAAAGGGGCGGGCCCCCCATGTGAGGGGCCGCCGTTTCAAATCAAGGGGGGTAGCTCCAACACCCCCCCGCCCCTTGGGTCTGCTCAGTGCGCGGGCGCCCAGGCCGGACCGGCCGCACTGGGCCAGACCGCCCGCGCCGGGCCGGACCCCGCACCGGGCTGAGCCGCACCGGCCGGGCCGGGCCACGCCAGCCGGGCCGGGCCGGGCCCAACTGGGCCGAACCCGGACCTGGGTCGGGTCGACCCGGTTCAGGGCCGACTCAGGGGGTCTTGGTCCGGGTCGGTCCGGGCCCAAAACCCCCTAAAATGGATAACTACGTTCAAAGGCCCATAACATAATCTACATACCACCTATCTATGCACCGTCAGTTGAGATGAAATACTTGGATCGAGATTGTCATTTTGGTATATTACACTCAAGGTTTTGGAGTACATTGGGTATGATCGGGTTGGTTCGAACACAAAACCAACCGGGCCCTCGGAGCAAAAACACTTATAACATGAGCTCCGGACGTCAGATTGATGTGCCGTTGAATTTGTTGGATTCCTCTTAGTGAGAGGGATATTTTGGCTTACTCCACTTGAGTTTTTAACGTAGTTGGAGTATGGTCGGGTTGGTTGTGACTTAAAAACCAACTATGCCCCTGGGACGAAAAACCCAATAACTTTCAGATCGGGAGTCCGATAGACGCGTCGTCTGTCGCGTTGAGTTCTTTTTGATGAGACAGAACTTTGGGATACATCAACTCCGGACTAAGTGTCAGTTTATGTATCAACCCTTTTGGATCGTGGAGCGAACCCTCCCGGAATCGAGCATGCTGTGTGCGGGAACCCTAGAGTTGGCTACGACTGCGACGATGATGAAGAATCTACTGGGATCCTCCGTGGGTTAGGCAGCAACGATGACCTTACTGGAATCCTCTATGGGTTCGATGGCGATGACTACTATTCTTTTATCCTATGTGGGGCCGGCAGTACGTGACTACTATTCTTGTATCCTACGTGTATCCGCAGTATTTGACTCTGTACTTGTATCCTACGTGGGTCTGGCAGAGTAGCTAGTCTTGTATCCTTTGTGGGTCTGACAGCTTAGCTGATCTTGTATCCTATGTGGGTCCGATAGCTTAGATGAATCAGTGGATACATCTGACCATCTCTATCACCTTAAGAAGAAGTATACCTGTGTGATATGAGTCTTGACTTTTAATCAATTATCTTTCGATATGATTGTTTTGTTATCCTATGTGGATTGGGTTGTTTTATCCTGTGTGGATTGGATTGTTCTATCCCGTGTGGACTAGAACGAACTTGGGATCAGATGTTGGAGCCGAACTGGAATTTATGACTTAGGTATATGTATGGGCATATAACTAAGTATAGTTGGTTGTTACTTAGTGATTGTATCTTTACTTTATGGTTTATCCTTTGGGGATTCTGGGAGACCTTCGGGAGACTCGGGGTGCCTACTAGGTAGCTTATACTCACCCCTACACGGGCTATGCCCGCACTACGTTTTGTTGGATGAAGACAACAGACATCGCTGGTCAAGGTAGGAGATCATGGATCTAGATGGTACCTGGAGGTGGATCACTGGAAGAGACATACACAGAGCGGGCGGCTGGAGCCGAGGAGTGGAGGAGACTATCTGTACCCACCCTTCAGGTGGGATTTCCAGAGGATGGATCGGTGTTGCTTCTTTACATTTCTGCCGCTGTACTCTCTTTTCAGTTTTACTTTACTTTCAGTTGGGATTGTATTCTGGCCCATTTACTCTCCAGCACTTACCTTTTACTCAGTTAACTTAGTGTTTACTTCTTCTTGCATACTCTTTGGTGTTTGTTATCTTACCTAAAGGCAATGCCTTCCCTTATATCGGGATTTACGCCTTTGGTGCTAGTCGCCATCCCCGGACTTATGGGAGGAAGGCTTGGGGTAGTCACGACACTGGTCCCGAGGACGGGTCGTGACAAATTGAATTGGTATCAGAGGAGTTCGGTTCTACCACAGAACTCAGGACTCTGATCTTTCTTCTATGGGAAGCAATAGTGTTAAGGGTATTGAGTGTCGTTATCAGTCCAGGGAGTCTAGTGTTGGTGCGGCGACCGACGTATCCATACACCAGGACCCTGACTTCTGATTTCTGACTCAGTACACGAAAACATTAATTGGATGTGTGTTTCAAAAGTTTTCTTTGTGATTACTTTGTGTCAGCTCACTAGGTATACTTTATTGACCATGGAACACCTGTTTCTTTTCGTGATTTCCCCACGACCGCAGTCAGCTAGGGTTCTGAGCTTTGTGTGAGACGAAAGCCTACCGAGCAACGAGGCCTCGGTGTAAGGCCCTATAACAGTGGGGGCACCAGTGGTACCACTACCCGCCGAGCCACCGATGCCACCAGCTCCATCCGCTGAGATTGAACATCACCTTAGTGCACTATACGAGTTTCAGAATCAGAGACCACCCAGGTTCCGTGGGGAGACGGACCCTCAGGCAGTCGAGTATTGGATATAGGCTGTTGTACAAGTTTTAAGGTTAGTAGGGACACCAACTGACCTCATGGTGATCCTTGGAGCGAGTCTCCTGCATGCGGCAACAGGTAGATTGTGGATCCTGATGCTCCAGGTGCAGGACAAGGCATCTCTACTTTGGTCGGACTTTGAGAGCCTCTTTTGCTCGGAGTTCATTCCATCCACCCACTATGTGGTGTGCATTTAGGAGCTACTATAGCTGCGGCAGGGCAGCATGATGGTAGCCCAGCACTCAGCGAGATTTACCAATCTCTCGTGCTATTCCACGGTCATGGTACGGGACCCATTCTTCTAGGCCCAGTCCTTCGAGTAGGGAATGAGGCATGAGATCAGGGCATTGATGATCTCCCTCAACAGTCCGACACAGGAAGGAGTATTGGACCGAGCCATTCTCATAGAGAGCTTTCTTGCTGAGCCTACACCAGCAGCGAGACCTACCATAGGGAGGCGTGTAGCTGAGTCTTCTACAGCTGGAAGTCGACGGATGTCACAGGGGTCCAAGAGGACCAGACCATCAGGCAGACGACCTTAGGACACTGGCTCAGAGGTGGGAGGCACACGGCGCAGAGCCAACCTTACGAGGAGCAGGCATTGCTATGCATGCAGCGGGTAGGGCCACATGGCTCGTGACTGCCTGACCCACCATGCAGAGGAGCAGCAGATGGTTGAGGGACCACCCAGGCAGAGGCAGAGGTTCGACCGTGGCGATTCGCAGGGAGAAGGCAGATGAGGCAGAGGAGCTGGCTGGGCAGAAGGTGGTGGGCAACGCTTTGAGGCTCTACCACCACCACCACCAGGAGGTTCACCCCGACCATAGGGAGCTGGCGGACAGAGGCAGACTCAGTTTCATGCAGCGGATTCCCACAACCACGGCGCACCAGAGATGATTCGAGGTACTATCTGTGTCTACTCCACCATAGCTGCAATTCTTATAGACATAGGAACGAGTCATTCTTTCATTGCCGCTACCCTTGTTCAGAGCTCAGAGATTCCGATGGAGCTGTTGGCTCGATCCTTATGGCTAGAGACTCTTACAGGAGCAAACTCGACGATTACGCACTGGTGCCGGTAGTGTGAGCTTACTATAGGAGGCGAGAGCTTCGACTGGGATCTTCTCCTATGGTGTGTTCGTAGCCCAAGTTATGGGAATTTGAACAGATCTGTCCGAAAACAGGGGGTATGGGCCCGGTCCGACCCGACCCAATACCCCCTAGGTCCGCCCGAACTGGGTCGACCGGACCCGGGTATGGCCTAGTTGGGCGCGGCCCAGCCCAGCGCGGGGGTCCTGCCCGACGTGAATGGCCTGGCCCGGCGCGGCCGATCCGACCCGGTGCGGCCGGTCCGTCCTGGGCACCCGCACTCTGAGCAAACGCGGGGGGGGGGACCTGAGGGTCCTCCCTACTGTGCGGGCCGGGGGTTCAACCCCCAGTTTTCTCAGATCTGGCCAGCCATAACGGCCGGCCAATTGTGCCGCGTTGGACCGGTTGGTCCCGCCTCCTACAGCACCGGCGGCCGGCGATTCCGGCCCCCGCCCTCTGCACCGCCGCAACCCTTATTCGACTGGCATGGCGCGATGGCCCTGCGCCCCCCCACTGCGGCCCGACTCCATCCGCGGCTTCTTTCGGACTCAACGGCTCTGCGTGACGGCGCCGCACTCCTTCGCCGCGATTTTCCTCGTTACCGCACGGTTTCATTGCACCGTGCCGCCTTCGTTCCAAGCCACAAAATATTCAGCAACAAAATTTAAGGAGGTTTGGTCGTGTTCGTGCGGTCCGACCTCCTCCGTTATTTTGATAACATGTGGCTTAATTATTTAACAACAAAACTCATTAATTAATACTCAAACGAAGGTCAACCCCTACCTTGAAGTGATTCGCGGAAACATGCGTCGCGGAAGACGGCGTCGTGGGGTGAGGCTCCGTAAATGTCGGCGGTGTACTTCCAAAGAAGGGTTGACGTCTCACACTAGTTACGGAGAGGAGAAGAACATCACATTGATCTCTCCTTGTGGTGACGTCGTTCTTCGTCGAAGTCTTGGCGTTCTTCGCGAAGAAGATGAAGTTATTCGGAATAAACACCACGCTAGTAGTTAGAATAAACTTAAATAAAAAAAACCCCTAAATCTATAATTAACGTCACATGTCATTGATTCACGGAATGCGGCATCACAGAAGATGGACTTCTATTCCGTTGACATCAGGGTGTGTCCGAAGTAGAAACACCGTTGGTGAAATCCCGCACGTTCTTCGCGGCAGAGTCGTTCTTTATTGAAGGTTGGTGTTCTTTGTCAAAGAAGAACATTTACTTCTATGTCTTCTCAAGAGTTCATCCACCATTATTTCCAACCCCCAAAATAATAAAAAGGCTCTCCATAATATAACATGCGATGTAATTCAATCCTTTGATGGAATATTAATTAGGGAGGTGATGGGTTGCCATAATAAGGGGAGTTGTCACATTAAATTGGAGAGGTGTTAAAGGGTGGTTAGAGAGAGTTAAGGAAGTTGAGAGGTTGGGGCTCGTGAGGGCCCCACCTCTCATTTGTCCACACTTTGAAGAGTTTAACGTCCAAGATATAAAAACAATTGTTCAACAATTTTATTTATTTTAAACTAAATACTCAAATAATAAAATTCAACCCGCTTAAAATGAAACTGCAGTAAAGGTTCCCTTACGAAATTACCAGCACTGCGAGTTCATCGGTGCCCTCAGATTTCAATTCCGAGCACTGGTTCAAAAGATAGAAAAACCTGCATGTACGTTTACTGAACGTACCCGAAAGAAATTCAGAAAATTATTATCAGTCACCCTCGACCCGCGCTGGTTGAGGTTAGGCTCTGCCTAAGTAAAACACGCCCCAACGAACCCATCGATACTCTCATATTTTCAATCCGAGTTACCGTTTAGACGTTATGAATTTTACAATAAAATAATTGTCACTTGATTATTTTATTTGAGGCGAAAAACTAACTTTTTCTGGTGGCCCATGCCTGCCAAAGTAAGTATCTGGTTAAATAAAACATACCCTCACAAATTCAAAGGTGGTCTCAGATTTTTAATCCAAGCTACCATTTGTGAGTTATAACCATTTGAAAAATAAAATAATTTATTTAATTATTTTATTTACGGTTATGCCATTTTTGGAATTTCTCACAGGAGGCCCGCGCCGACTAAACAGAAGTCACGCCTAGGGTAAACCCACCATTTTGAGCGCAACTATACCCTTAGATTTCTGATCCGAGTAACCGTTTAAGAGTTATTCCACTTTTTCAGTAAAACTGCATACGCGCGTTAATTTTAAGCTTAACAAAACTTCAGAAAATTATTCCGGGCACACCGGGCCTCATAATCAGGTGCCGTCAGAAACTGCGGACTCGTAAAATTCCAAAGAATTTAAGAAAAAAAATTCCTTGAAATTTAAGGGTCTTTACATTACCCCACCTCAGGGATTTATGTCCCCGTAAAGCTACAATACACGCTAGGGAAAAAAATGAGGGTACTGAGCACACATCTGAGTCTCCCACTCTCATGTGTTGTCCTAGAGGATCCCGTGCTTCCAGCGAATGCACACCAGAAGAATCGATAGTCCATGTAGGACCCACACCTGTCGATCCTCGATCTTAACTGGAACCTCCGAGAATTTCGCCCCGTCATCGATGTCTAGCTTCCCGTGGTTGAGGGTGAGTGATAATAATTTTCCAAACTTTTTTTCGGGTACGTTCAGTAAACGTACATATAGGTTCTTCTATCTTTTGAACCGGTGCTCAGAATTAAAATCCGAGGGC
This sequence comes from Viscum album, assembly GCA_963277665.1. Lineage (NCBI taxonomy): Eukaryota > Viridiplantae > Streptophyta > Magnoliopsida > Santalales > Viscaceae > Viscum > Viscum album. The sequence goes on along the minus strand of OY728134.1, from coordinate 1,085,370,598 downwards.
ACCGAAGAACTCACAACGCCGGTAATTGCTTAAGGGGAGCTTTATCGTAATTGCGTTTGTGCGGGATGAGAAGTTAAATTTTGTGGATTAAATTAGAATTCAATAAAAATTGGTGAACAATTTTTATTTATATCTATGTGTTTATATCCTGAGTGAGTTAGGGTGGGACCCACTAGTTCCTAACTACCCATGTGAGGATAAATGTGAGGTGGGGCCCACACGAGCCCCAACCTTTCACATTCCCTTAACTCACTTTTAACTCTCATAAACTCCCCCTTACTCACCCCTTGTTTAATGTATGAAAACTCCCCTCATTTATTGGAGTGGAGCCTCTCCACCTTCTGCCCAATAAAAATTGACAACACTTATAATTAATTTATTTTGTTTGAATTTTGAGTGGCTTGGGTGAATAAAATAATAGCTTAGCAATTATTTTATTTTGGCTTTGTTGTGTTGGAACTTTGGGGAGCTCTTGAGAATTAGAGAAGGAAGTGTTCTTCTTCGACGAAGAACGCCTCCGACGAAGGACTTTCTCCCTCGACGAAGAACGCCTCCAATGAAGAACGATGCGCCTTCCTTTCTCTTCTCCGCGACGTCGTTCTTCGCAGCGCCATCTACCGTGACGTTCGTCCTCCGCGGATCGACGACGTGCGACGTCTTTGCGAGGTAGGGGAATATTGTATATTTCTCATTTATGTGGTTTATACTCTCGAGCTTGAGTGTTTATTTATAGGATTTATCTTTGTGGATTCCTTACCCCGATTTAATTTCTCATGATGAACGCGAATTAAATAAATTAATTCACAGATCGATAAAAAATTGAATGAATTAATTTTCTTCTCGTTTATCTTGAGATTGAAAATCATGAAGTGTGATAAATATTTATTTTCCAATTACTTGTGTTATTGTTCCCGCACCCAACATTCTCGATTCCGAGAGGGTCCGCTCCACGAGCCGAGGGGGGTCAATACATCAACTGACACAAAGTACAAAGTTGATGTATCCCAAAGTTCAGTCTCTTCAATAGAAACTCAACGCGACAGACGGCGCGTCAATCGGACACCCAGTATGAGAGTTATTGGCTTTTTCGTCTCGGGGGCCCGGTTGGTTTTTAAGTCAAAACCAACCCGACCGTACTCCAGGCGCATCTAAACCTCGAGCGGAGTAATCCAAAAGAACCATCTCACTAAGAGGAATCCAACAAAGTTGACGGCATGTCAATCGGACGTCCGGAGCTCAAGTTATAAGCGTTTCCGCTCCGAGGGCCCGGTTGGTTTCGTGTTCGAACCAACCCAGCCCTACCCAAAGTTCTCCGAAACCTTGAGTGTAATATACCTAAACAACCGTCTCGATCCAAGGATCACATCTCAACTAACGGTACATCGATCGCAGGTTCGTAGCCCATATTATGGGCAGATGAACAGATCTGTCCGAAAACAGGGGGTTTGGGCCCAGTCCGACCCGGCCCAATACCCCCTGGGTCTTCCCGAACCGGGTCGACCCGACCCGGGTCCGGGTCCGGCCCAGTTGGGTGCGGCCTGACCCGACTAGCATGGCCTGGCCCAGTCGGTGTGGCCCAGCCTGGCACGGGGGTCCGGCTCGGCGCGGGCCGCACGACCCGGTGCTGGTGGTCCAGCACGGTGCGGCCGGTTCGGCCTGGGCGCCCGCAAGCTGAGCGGATGTGGGGGGGGGGGGGGGCTGCCCCCTTGCTTCGTAACGGCGGACCCTCGGGTCCGCCCTACTCTTCTGGCAGGGGGTTTAACCCCAGGTTTTTTTCGATCCGGCCGGCCATAACAGCCAGCCGGTTGTGCCGCGCGGGACCGATTGGTCCCGCCTCCTGGAGCACCGGCGACCAGCGGTTCCAGCCGCCGCCCTCTGCACCGCCGCAGCCCTTGTCCGACCGGCGCGGCGAGACGGCCCCGCGCCCCTCCCCTGCAGCCCGACTCTGGCCGCGGCTTCTTTCGGCCTCAACGGCGCCGCGCGACGGCGCCGTGCTCCTTCGCCACTGTTTTCCTCATTCCCGCGTGGTGTCATGGCACCGCGCCGCCTCCGTTCCCAAGCCACAAAATATTCAGCAACAAAAGGGGAGGAGGTTCGGCTGTGTTCTTGCAGTCCAACCTCCTCCGTTATTTTGATAACATGAGGCTTAATTATTTAACAAAAAGACTCGTTAAATAATACTCAAACGAAGGACAACCCTTACCTCGATGTGATTCGTGGAAACTTTCATCGTGGAAGACTGCATCATGGGGTGAGCCTCCGTAAACGTCGTCGGTGTACGTCTGAAGAAGTGTTGACGTCTCACACCGGCTGCAGAGAGGAGAAGAACGACACGTCGATCTCTCCTTGCGGTGATGACATTCTTTGTTGAAGTCTTGGCGTTCTTCGCGAAGAAGATGAAGTTCTTTAGGAAAACCCCCAAGAGTTCTCTCCTCAATTCCACACACAACAACCAACCCCAAATAAAATAAGGTTCATCCTTATTTTATTAACTCATGCCATGAATTCAGAAATACAAAATTCAAACTCATATTCACTTAATTTAATTAAGTGAATTGGCATGAAAATAATGAGGGTGAGAGGGTGAGTTACAAATTAAATGAGTGAGGGTGCTTAGTGGGGAGTTAGGGAATTTGAAAAGGTGAGGGCTTGTGTGGGCCCCACCCCAACTCCCTCACATGGATGTTAAACCACAAAGTAGAGATGAATTAAGTTGTGACACAACTTAATTTCACTTAACACTTAAACCACCTAGTAAAGAAATAAAAATAAAATTGTAAAACAATTATATTTTTATTCCTCACTTTTTTTTAACATCTCCTCCTGGGAAAAAGCACTTTCGCAAAAGGTGTTCCTAAGAAATTACCGGCGCTGCGGTTTAATCGGTGCCCTCGGATTTCGATTCCAAGCACCAGTTCAAAAGTTAGGAAAACCCGCTCATTCGTTCACTAAACGTACCCAAACTAAATTTCGGAAATTGATTCCGGGAACACCGGTCCTCATAATCAGGAGCCTTCAGAAACTGCGTACTCGTAAAACACGAAACCAACCGGGCCCTCAGAGCGGAATCACTTATAACATGAGCTCTGGATGTCCGATTGACGTGCCATCGACTTTTTTGGATTCCTCTTAGTGAGACGGATCTTTTGTCTTACTTCGCTCGAGGATTGGACGCAGTTGGAGTACGGTCGGGTTGGTTTTTCCTTTAAAACCAACCGAGCCCCTGGGACGAAAACCCCAATAACTTTCAGACCGGGCGTCCGATAGACGTGCCGTTTGTCGTGTTGAGTTCCTTTTGACGAGACAGAACTTTGGGATACATCAACTCCGGACTACGTGTCAGTTGATGTATCGACCCCCTTGGCTCATGGAGCGGACCCTCCCGGAATCAAGCATGCTGTGTGTGGGAACCCTAGAGCTGGCTGCGACTGCGACGACGATGAAGACTCTACTAGGATCCTCCGTGGGTTTGGCTACGACGACGACCATACTAGAATAATCCATGGGTTCGACAGCGATGACTACTGTTATTGTACCCTATGTGGGTCTGACAGAACATGACTACTGTTCTTGTATCCTATGTGGGTCCGGCAGTATTTGACTCTGTACTTGTATCCTACGTGGGTCTGACAGAGTATCTGGTCTTGTATCCTTTGTGGGTCTGATATCTTAGCTGGTCTTGTATCCTATGTGGGTCGGACATCATAGATTAATCAGTGGCTATATCTGATCATCTCTATCACCTTACGAAGAAGTATACCTGTGTGAACTGAGTCTTGACTTTCAATCAATTATCTTTTATATGATTTTTTTGTTATCCTGTGTGTATTGGGTAGTGTTATCCCGTGTGGATTGAATTGTGCTATCCTGTGTGGACTAGAACGAACTTGGGCTTGGATGTTGGAGCCGAACCGGAATTGACGACTTAGGTATATGTATGGGCATATACCTAAGTAGAGTTGGTTGTTACTTCGTTATTGTATCTTTCCTTTATGGTTTATCCTTTGTGGATTCTGGGAGACCATCAGGGGTCTCGGTGTCCCTACTGAGTAGCGTATACTCACCCCTGCACGGGCTATGCCCGCACTACGTTGTGTTGGATGCAGACGAAAGACAGCGCTGATCGAGGTAGGAGCTCATGGATCAGGACGGTACCTGGAGGTGGATCACTGGAGCGGACTGCTGGAGCCGAGGAGTGGAGGAGACTATATGTTCCCACCCTTCAGGTGGGATTTCCAGAGGATGACTCGGTGTTGCTGCTTTACTTTTCTGCCATTGTACTCTCTTTTTAGTTGTACTTTACTTTCAGTTGGATTTGTACTCTGGCCCATTTACTTTCCAGCACTTACCTTTGTAGTCAGTTTACATAGTGTTTACTTCTGCTTGCATACTCTGTGGTGTTTGTTATCTTACTTAAAGGCAGTGTCTTCCCTTATATCGGGATTTATGCCTTTGGTGCTAGTCACCAGCCTCTAGTCTATGGGTGGCGGGTTTGGGGTAGTCACGGCACAGGTCCTGAGGACGGTTTATGACAAATTGGTATCAGAGGCGGTACCTAGCATTAAGTGCGGTGCACTGCCTGGGTTCATATGTAGGGCCCATTACGAGGACGTTGTGCTCTAATGGGGGGGGGTGATTGTAACATCCCCAAATGATAAAGGGTTAAATGAATAAATGATATGACTCATGTCAACAAGGCGCACCTTCCTTTTTGGGAGCCTGTCTGATTAGAACTCCACAGTTAAGCATGTTTGGCCTGGAGTAGTGATCAAGATGGGTGACCTTCAGGGAAGTCTCTCAGGGTGTGTGTGAGTGAGGACAAAACACACTAGAGAGGACAAGTGTTGGCTTGTGGGGACATTCATTAGTCAGATGACCCGTTCAGGCATGTGGGTGGACCCTGGGGTGGGCCCCACGTGTCTGCGGGGCAACTGGTGGTACCTGGTGGGCCAGGACCCGACGACAATGTTAAGGCGGGGTGGCTGTGCTGTCACCATGCCCAAACCCCCTATTTTTGGACAGATCCTTTCAAATGCCCATAACATAGGCTACGAACCTTTGATCGATACAACGTCAGTTGCATATCGATCATTGGATCGAGATGGACATTTTAGTATATTACACTCAAGGTTTCAGTGAACTTTGGGTATGGCCGGGTTGGTTCGAACATGAAACCAACCGGGTCCTCGGAGCGGAAATGCTTATAACTTGAGCTCTGGATGTCCGATTGATGTGCCATTGACTCTATTGGATTCCTATTAGTGATATGGCTCTTTTGTCTTACTACTCTTGAGTTTTGGACGCAGTTGGAGTACAGTCGGGTTGGTTTTGACTTAAAAACCAACCGGGCCCCTTGGACGAAAAAACCAATAACTCTCAGACCGGGCGTCTGATTGATGCGCCGTCTGTCGTATTGAGTTCCTATTGACGAGAAGGAACTTTGGGATACATCAAATCCGGACTTCATGTCAGTTGATGTATCAACCCCCTTGGCTCGTGGAGCGGACCCTCCCGGAATCGAGCATGTTGTGTGCGGGAACCCTAGAGCTGGTTGCGACTGCGACGACGATGACGAATGTTCTGGGATCCTCTGTGGGTTCGACAGCGACGACGACCGTACTGGAATAATCCGTGGGTTCGACGATGAATACTACTATTCTTGTATCCTATGTGGGTCCGGCAGTACTTGACTACTGTTATTGTATCCTACGTGGGTCCGACAGTATTTGACTCTGTACTTGTATCCTACATGGTTCCAGCAGAGTTGCTGGTCTTGTATCCATTGTGGGTCCGACAGCTTAGTTGGTCTTGTATCCTACATGGGTCCGACAGCTTTGATGAATCAGTGGCTACATCTGATCATATCTATCGTCTTACGAAGAAGTATACCTATGTGAGCTGAGTCTTGACTTTCAATCAATATCTTCCGATATGATTGACTTGCTTTCCTGTATGGATTGGGTTGTGATTTCCTATGTGGATTGGGTTGTACTATCCTATGTGGACTAGATTCTTGGCCTCAGATGTTGGAGCCGAACTGGAATTGATGACTTAGGTATATGTATGGGCATATACCTAAGTAGAGTTGGTTGTTACTTCGGGATTGTAACTTTCCGTTGTGGTTATCCTTCGTGGATTCTGGGAGACCTTCGGAGGTCTCAAGATCCCTACTGAGTAGCGTATACTCACCCCTTCATGGGTTATGCCCACAATACATTATGTTGAATACAGACGACGGACGACGCTAATTGAGGTAGGAGCTCGTGGAGCTGGACTGTACCTAGATGTGGATCACCGGATGGGACGTACAAGGAGCGGACGGCTGGAGCCGAGGAGCAGAGGAGACTATCTGTACCCACCCTTCAGGTGGGATTTCTAGAGGACGGATTGGTGTTGCTGATTTACTTTTATGCCGTTGTACTCTCTTTTCAGTTGTACTTTACATTCAGTTGGGTTTGTATACTGGCCCATTTACTTTCCAGCACTTACTTTTGTACTCAGTTTACTCAGTGTTTACTCAGCTTTCATACTCTGTGGTGTTTGATTTCTTACTTATAGTAAATGCATTCCCTCTATTGATGAAAATCAAAGTTTCATCCGCAAACATCAAGTGGGAAATTAGAGGATGATACAACTTACTGCGATAAGGGAGTAAGTCACCATTGCATAAAAACCTGTTAATAAGGCAGCTAAGTGTGTCTTAGGTAAGAATGGAGATGATGGGAGAGATTATGTCTCCCTACCAAAGCCCTCGGGTGGCATTGAATAATTCATGAGTCTTTCCCATGAAGTATACATCCATCAAAGTAGAGTTAAAGCATTTAAAAAATGAGTTTCGAGGCCTTATGAGAGAATCCAATCATTGAAAATACTCTATTAATGAATCCCCACTCTATTATGTCAAAGAACATATTCATATCCAATTTGATAACTTTGTTCGAGCCATGAATCATTGTGTTAATATCTCTTAGAAGTTCCTTATCCATGCCAATGGCCCGTTATATTTACCATCCTTTAAAAATCCCATGTTGTTTAATAGAAATCCACTGAGGATGGAGTTTGGATAGCCTCATGTTGATGATACTAGCCAGGATATTGTAGGGAAAATTACACATACTCACAAATGTATAGTGAGAGAGAGAGGAAGGGTATCTAACCTTTGGTATGAGTACTAATTTTGTATCATATGCAACCCTCAGAAGGCTACCACCTTGAAATAAATCCCGAATAGTAGCAGTGATATCATCCTTAACCACCTCCCAGGAATCCCTGTAAAAAGAACTAGGAAATCCATCAGGGTCAGGGGCGCTCTCTAGATTGAGATACATCATGGCCAAGTAAATTTCTTCCCCGTCCGGGATCCTTTCAAGACAAAATTTGTACCTGTTAGAGATATAGTTGACCACTTCCTCCCAGATGCCTGCATTTTCACTAGGATACCCCATTTCCATCCTCAGGTTGGGACTAGCCACGAGATCCATGAAGAACGTTTGAGCCGTGGTTCACACAGTGTCTCTGTCATCTTTGTATGTCCCATATTCAAGCGGAATTTTCAGTTTCATGTGAAGAATTCATTCCTTTAAGAAAGAATCGAAGAAGGCTGAGTTTCTATCACCCTCGTGCAGCCATTTTATCCTGGATCTTTCACATTCCACATGTTCCAACTTTAGAATCATCTCATCCCTTGAGATCTTTCTAGAATAGATATCCTCGAACATGGAGTCACTATAACAATCTTCCAGACTAGTTTCAGGACTTTGGATACTGAGTTTCATTGCCTCCATGTTCTGTTCAGGATGAGGGAGATCCTTGGCCCATGACTTCAACCCAGATTTCAGCTGATGTAGCTTGTTGTGGACTGGAACACAAGAATTCCCCAACGTCATTTATCCCCACAACTCATTGATGATCTATTTTTAGCTAGGGGTGCGGGTCCAGTAGAGGTAGTATCTAAAACCCTCTAAAGTCTCTGGCCTAGGGGACAAGGAAATCAATAGTGGTGAGTGGTATGAGATAACATGGACAAGGTTCTTGACCTTGGAATTAGAAAACTTGGAGATGGAATTGATTTTTGCAAGGCAACGATCAAGCCGACTCCAACACCTTATGCCTCATTTCTGGTTATTACACCACGTGAAGGGGTCACCGGAGAAGCCTAAGTCCAGTAAACCATTCTCATACATGAAGCGTGTGGCGTCCAAGATAGCACTCCTGGGAAATGACCCTCTACCCTTCTTCTCCCCAGAATCAGTTATGACATTGAATTCATCTCCCACGATCCAAGGAGAGTCCCCCAGATCAAATGAACAAAGATCTTGCCGCAACTGTTCACGACCGTGTGCATTGTATCTTCCATAAATGAAGGAAACCAATACAATATCTTCACACTACATTACCTTTGTAGTGATTAACTAGTCACTCGAATAGATTAGATTAACCGAGATTTCCTTAGGCAAGAATAACCAAATGTGACTATTAACCAGATCCGAATGCATGGTACCACACATCTTGATCTATCAAAAAAATATAGAATATTAGAAGGCATATTCGTATTCTTCAGTATGGCAACCAAATATTCTTGGTTCTTCCTAAACTCCATAGAAATGAAGTCATATTTTCCCTGGGCTCTGAGACCACAAAATTTCTAGATGATTAAAGATAACATTAAATAAGAAAAGGTCTATCTTTGGATGTAGTCCCCACAGTATCTCTGAATAGGGAAGAGGAATTCTCCCTCATCTACCTTAGTTTGAAATGGGTATAAACTCCTAGACTAGAATCCTGGTTACATGTTGCAAACAAGGCCTATGTGGGATCCATCTTGATGGTATTTCCTATCACAGCACTATGGGGAATGAGATTGAGGTTCTGTTATCTCGTAGACCAGAGGGTCTAAGACATCCAACTGGGGCACAATAAAAACATGCTAAACACTGACATCAACTGAAGGTTTAGGGGACAACAATGACCTGGAATACGTTGGCCATCCGAGATCACTAGGGGTTCTTTATCCACTGGTGGGGGCAACCCCTGAGGCACTGAGATCCTAAGTGGGTGACCCATGACTCATTCCAAAAGGTTCCCTCCCAAAAAAACTAACATGGGTTAAAGAAGTAACCAAAGAACCTCTGGGACACATAAGAGGGCATAGGAGCATAACACACCATCTCATGACAGTTAGATACAGTAGCTGTAGGGAGACTAAGAGGTAGAAGCTTGTTCTCTAGGGTAGTGTAGCATAGCTGGGCCACAACCGAATCTTGAGGGGAAACTTGGGAAGGTCCAGGCTCAGGAGTATCTGAAGGTGGTGGAACATCACAGGGGGAGGGGAAAGTGGGGTGACTCTGACCATCATGCCTTCGGTTCCTGCAAATCTGAATAGAATTTCATTGGAGAGTTCATGAAGAGAAGTACATGGGTAACACCGCGAAGACTAGGTCCTGCCTCTAATCCATCGAGTCTTGCACTTTCAAGGAGATACTAAGGAGAGGGAGGAAGATGCCCATCTCCACATAGATCCGAGATTTTATCAAAGCCTCACCATACTAGGATCTATCATACATGAAATGAAAACCCCCTAGAGAGTCCCCAATGGCCTTGAGGAAAGCTTCATTTTGAAAGGGAAGACGAATTTCAGGTAGACAGACCCAGACCACAGCTCATGTACTCTTCTTCCCACGATAGACATCCATTGACCACCACATTTGGTTAAAGTACCAATGGCCAAAGGAACGAGGTGAAAAAAACCACGCATGAACGAAATCCTTTTCCAAATACTGAACCATTCAGAAAGAATGCTGATGAACTGAGTAAATCTGCAATCGATCCAAAAAACCCTCAAGAATCCATGAAACACCTGAAGTCTGGGAGAGGCGGCTTTGCAGCTCCAAGTCAAGAAATAAGGGTCCACATGAGGCACTCCACTGAATCATACATCACTAATGGAGGACTATCCATTGAAACTAATGAGGCCTCAAGTGACACTGATGGGGAGATCAGATGGATTTTGGGGAAACAGGCCTTCTGGCCATGAGACGAGCCACACAACACGCCCCTGAAAGAGATATCCAACTGAAAAAACATGGTAGAGGCCACCCGTGGCTATGATGGCTCAACAAAAGCTTTTTTGGGGCCATGATCGAAGGACCGTGAGGCTGGGAGCTCTTCTGCAGTGCTTGTGGTCATCACTAGAACGGGCGGGAACGTTTTAAAAGCAGGAGGTGCATCGGAATAACTAACCCCAACTAATAACATATCACTATAAAACTAGATCATTTTTCCTTAACCTATCTAGGAATCACATGAAAATTTGAAATCCAACAATGAAGTCAGAGACCAAATTCTTGTGCAATTCCATGGTTGAGTCACTGCCATCACACTAGTCATTATACTCTCACCACAATCACTGGCATACCCCACAATCTGACTTACCCTAAGGTCACCTAAACCTCGACCCAATCCAAATATTAAGGAACCTACTCTAACTAACACCTTATCTGAAACCTGAATTTGGTATTCATCAAGGAACTAGGTAAAATCAGATCCACCTGCACACTAACACCCCAGTACCACCTCTACTATCGAATGACTAGTCTCACCTCTTCTATGACATGTAAAACATGAGAGACTTTCACCTGTGACTGATATGATGCTCACTAGAATATGACTATAATTATCATCAGTTAAAGAACCCAAACACCCATTTTTTGAAAGCTACCCCTTTACCATTACTGCACACAGTGACAGAATGTAACAAAAATACTCATACCTATATTTTAACATAAACACATACCTACACCCTTTCCCGATTCACTAAGAGTTTCATCCATAACCTCCACCCCATAATCACAAGAAATATGAAACACACCACCTTACATCCAATGATTCACTCCTCACTATATGTTTCCCCTTATCTATATGATTTTTTAATAACCCCTTTGATTGAATGTACCATAATACCCTAATACATTCTAATGTATCCTCCTCACATAGTGGAACATCCCCTAGAACAATCAACTACCTGGTACAATATGATCATGATCACCACATTTCCACACTACCTTCAAAGCACATCTTAGGTTCATCCAAAATCCAAACTACTCTCATCAAACCCACAAACAGTGAATTCACTAACACATAACCATAACTACCACTATGTGTAAATAGTGTGAACCTTCCACAAAACACAAGGGATTTGTTCCTAAACCCACATCTTCACTCACTATCATCCTCAAGCAAGATTGATTCACTAAGAACACTATAGAATGTTCTCACCCACAATCCTACACAATCTCACCTGAATCCAACAATTGTACACTCCCGTGCAACTCGATCTGATAATTTAGTTCAATATACCATGAGTCACAACCACGTAGGTCAACCTCATCTCCAAAATTACCGAGGAATCCTACCAATTCCAAGGCTATTGTTCAACTACCCAACATATGAGTGTTTCAAAAACAAAGAGTGTTAAACTATTCTCCATCCATGATATTGAAAGTGATACCAGATCCACAAGGTTCATATATCCAATAGATCATACCCTCTCACTCAACCATGATACCATAAAATCTCTACATTCTTCACATCCCTTAATCCCAAGGAATTTTCATGCCTTTCCAAATCCCTCATAAGGGTTACTCATAAAAGCACTTGGTTCGGTAATGTAGACTGCCACGAAGAAGCAATATAGGTAAACACCAAATAGATTGTTGTTGACACATGATGTAATCGAAATCACATCTATTTGGAAACTTGTACTCATCCTTAGATCATTCCATGGAAACTTATTTCATATACCAACCCAATAAGGGTCTCAATACACCACTTACACAATGGGACCACATAGAAATCAGTAGATAACGTCTCAATATAAAATCCACATAACCAACTGTCAAAAGAAATATCATAGTGTTGAGTATAATGACACCAATAACTTATATGGGAAAACATCATATAATTTACTATTGACACTTTAAACAACTCAAAATTTCCTCAGTGAAATAAATCACATTTAAGCAGAAAAATATCCCATGAATCATTCAATATAACCATGATGCATGTATGATTCATCATGCCTCCATGATCCCAGAGTTGAACTGTAATAATAATTTCAAGTACACATATCATATTTGAATTAATATCCAAACCATAACATTGAAAAAAAATATAAATCCCCTCACCTTCCCAAAAGAATGGTGTTCGTGACACACTAGTATAAGGTCCATCACATGATCTAACTCATTTCTAGACCACTGGACTACCATGTCCCTAAAGAATAATAAAAACAAAAATACTCTAATACCATATTTAGATTACATGACCCTGGGACATTTGTTAATGTCTGGTCCAAGGTTGTAACATGATATCAAGTTCCCTTTCTCATATTCTAGAGGCTTTCCACTAGAAACAAGGGCATAAAACATACATTTGGGAGACTATGCCCTCCATATCATAACGTTCAATACATATAAATAAAAAAATAAAATTTTCATTGAAGTACGTATAATAAATATATATATTTAATTTTATACATTATTCTATCATACAAAACATACACAGATCACCCATCGGGTTGATCCCATATACAAAATAGAAAAATGACCCAAAGTACACACATGACCCCTACCACCATCCCCAAGCCATGCTATACTCATGATATCCAATACCATTGATATAATTTATCCCTATCCATCATATTTATATGGATATAACATAAAAAACAACATAAGGTATGTGCATGCACCAAAGTTCCGTGAAGGGAGTGGGCATATAAATCAGTTGGATCTTACCAGGACCCTGTAATATACATCACCATATATGTGTATATAAATGAGTAAAATAAATATAATAAATAAAAATAATCATCGAATCGCCATGTTCTAACCATGCCACTGCATCCCTTGATGAGTTACACACACCTGTCAGGCCCCTGCATGCTAACCAAGCCACCACAGTGCCTGACCATACTTATTTTAGTGGAATACCAATTTCATACCATCACCTCATTTCAATGAACCTGATACCAGGACCATACCTAATGAATTATTATTGGGAACCAACCAAACACTTAACCCACTACCCAAAGGAATAGGGTATGGTCATACATCCAATGGCTTGACCCACTACCTAGAGGAACGAGGAACTGTCCCACATCCAGATCCCGACCCACTACATTATCTCTTAGGGTAAGGTCTATCATAGTCCCATTATGTCACATCATGGATCAACCCTCACTCTCGGGGTAATCAACTATCATGACCAAATCATTTTAAATCCAAGACCCTAGACCCATGAATCCACACTCAAGGAAAGGTCCATAATTCATACACATGAGGAATCCATATCACCCATATTAGTGAATCCCGCATCATCTCACTCATAGAAAGACCAAGCCTCAAGATCCTGTCCCCCAACATAAATTCACTACCTATAATAAGAACAAGAACACACATACACATAAAAAAATATATAGGGCATGTAGCCATCACACAACTCACTAGCTAATCCCTGGGAACGACTTGCTCGAGGCCTAGCCCCTCCTCAAAGAACATCTCACCTCACTCATCAAGGATGTCAAGATGTTCTCCAGACCAATAATAGCCTCTCCTACCCAATTTGATCACGTGATCATCTCCCATTAGTGACAACACTACACTACAAGCTCATCTAAACCATACATCATTTCCAAGATCACCTCCTTAAAGCCTTCATCACTCCTAATCCCACTCTCCAGGGAGAATCCCAAACCAACATGATTTGTTTGACTCCAACCTCTACAATTGGGTCTAAATACAAATCAGAACCCCCTTAACAACCCAAATACATGTCATTAAGTAATTACCATGACCCAAACCTAGGTCGTATCTATGTGGATAACTTTAATCCCATCTTTAAGAGGAAACCCCTCTCCACCTCACTCACCATTTCATAAAGTAATCATATCACTCACCTCACACCCCAAGACTCTCTTCAAATCTCAAGAGAGAGTTCCTAAACACCTGTAAAATGAACAGCCATCTCTCCCATCACTTCTTTACACCACACCCCCTATTCTTTCCTACTAGCCTAATGAATATAACCCATGTTATCATGTGTCACATATCATACCTTGATACCCACCCATGATATATCATCAGCTCACCCAACATTATCTCATCTTTTTAATTTAGTTTATAGGTTATCCCAACTCACATAATTTCTTAAGATCGCATATTCTGAACATAGGTGGTATAAATCAATCCTATATCTCCACCCAAGGAACCCCCATCCCCTACAAATCTAACGAGAACCACCTGAATCTTGTAGGCATGCACATTAATGTATAAATAGATATATGAGATTGTATAATAGGGTCCACCTGCTTCGAATACAGTGTTAACGCATTAAAAAAATATGTCAAGCCACATCCAAGAAAATTCATGTTTATAGGCACCTTTATGATGCTAGGAAATGAAAATAATTAATTTTAAAAACATATAATTAATTATTAAACTTAATTTAAATTTTAATATTAACATAAAAATCATAATTCATCTTTACTCGATCAAAATTACTTCTGGTGGTGTGAGACCATCCTCTCAGGATACCTTCTTTCCACCATGGAAAAAATACCCCTAATAACCACCCAATTCCACCATGATCTGGTGGAATTGGAACTAAAACACTAGATCAATTCATATCAAAATTAGCGGTTTATGAATAGGAAGATGTGTGGAGGAAGAAAAAAAGAATTAAACCCCAAAACACCATTGAAACATCCTCAGGACCACCATATTCCAAGGTGTTTGATGAATGGAATGTGGAGAGGATATGTTATATGAAATGGACTCCTCTCGATGTTTATCTCACCCAAAACCCACAATCCCCAATAAAAAAAGATGAAAACCCCCTTCTAAAATAAACAGACCCATGCCTCATTTATGGAATGAATAGCAAGGCCGCAAGGAAAATCACTATAGAATAGGTGAGGGGGATATAACTCCCTAATTTATAGTTAAATATCACACACTTATCTCCCTTCATATCATGAAGCCCATCAGGTAGATGGAGCTCCATCAACAAACCTCCTTCACAGTACAACCCAAGGGCCATGAAACAAACTTCATAAACACAAGCATTTAGTCAAGGCCCTTAATACATTCTTCTATAATTACTTGAGGACCCAATAAAAAATTTGGGAAATGTTACCCATCAAATGACATATCATTGATATGTCATAATTCTTGGATTCCTTATTTGAATCACAATTCACAAAAAATACACTACTCAAGATCAAAAGTTCAAATTATATCTAAAACACAAAACATTAAAATATATGGGCCATTACAATGTAAAATAGGTTTAGTGAAAGGTTTTAATATATTTTTATTGAGATAAGATTATTTTTATAGGACAAGAAGTGTGATGGTGAAGGGGTCTTTTTATAAATGTGAGGGGTTCCATTTTTGTAATATACTTTGTTAATATAAAAAGGGGAATTAATTATCAATGAATGTTTATCCATTATAGATAAAAATTTAATATATATTAATTTAGGTCGAGTAATACTCTCTCTACCCATTTATGTATTTGTTTTTGTGATATTTTGTGACCTATTCACTTGAATTAACCATTTTACCACATTTAACCCTTACCAAGGTGACTAACTTTTGTTATGGAAACATATTTTTATGAGTGAAAATATGATGTATAATTTTACCTAATTTGAAAATTATGAATCCAAATATAAAAGGAATTTTACTAGATTAAGTTTATATATTTTATAAAATTAATTTTAAGGACAACCAGTTTAATGCAAGAAAACAATTTTTAGAAGAAATGTCTTTTCAATCATAAAAATGAATTTTCATCAAAATCATGTACAGTAATAATTATATTTATAATTATTAATTTATTATTAAATAAAGAATATTTTGTGACTTTAAATGAAATACCAAACAGAATAGATCATTTTGAATAATTAATTAAATTAAAAGACAAAAATAGTTTTTTATTGGACTAAAATATATCTTTGACTCCAAAAAGACAAGCATAGATTTTTAAATTATTTATATTAATTTTAAATTTATTATTATACTACATAAATTAATTTTTGGGTTATATAATGTTTTCATATAATTTTAATTCATTCTAATATCATAATGATTCCACAAAAGTTAATTTTTTTCTGAAAATTGATTTTTTTTGTATTCACAAAAACATAATTGTTTTTTGAAAATTATATAAAACTAAACCTAAGATAATTTTGATATGATAAATACAAAAATAAATTTTTTTTCAATTAATTTAAATTATAAATTTATAAGTTTAACATTTAAATAAAATCATATTATACATCATAAAATAGTTTATTTTGAGTAATAACTATTTCGTTTTCAAATGAAAAATCATATTTTTGCCTCATATATTGATATAATTATTTCTAAGATTATAATAATAAATATAAATATGAATTTATATGATTAAAATAAATATCCATTTATAAAATATCACATAACAAATCATTTTATGAGAATATATTTAACCACTAAATAAAATATATATTATAACATAGAGTTAACATAATAATATTAAATCCCTAATGTGTCTCTAATTGATTATATAATATCATTTGAAACATATTATAAACATATATAAATTTTTAAATCATATATATATATATATATATATGTTGATAATCATGAATACTGATGAACCATGAAAGTGATGTCTTATTAAAAATACTTGGGTTGGCACAATCCATTTATCCAAAAAAGTGCCAATGGGAATTGTAGGTTCACTAGCCTCATACAAGATAGGATTTAGTTTATTTATTGGAGTGAGGGAAATATTATCTAATGGTGATATTTTATAAACATTAATATATAATTTTTTCCTAACATTATGGAAGAGGCTTTCTCAATAATAACATAAAAAATGAATGTTGGTCACGTTAATTAGAGATATGGACTTGATGTATATAAAAAGAATATAGTGACATATTATTTAGGAAATAATACATTGTGATTTTTGAGAAATATTGTTTTGTAGGAAGTGGAAATATGTGAAATACATACTCAAGGAGTAGCGGTGAGCCAATCAACCATTAAAATGGCATCTTCAATGACACATGTTCATATTTTCTATCAGTGAAGGGGGACCTGATATCAAAGATGTGTAATGATTGTTACCATGATGATATTCAAATAGATTTTAGAGTTATATTAGGATGTAATTTTATATAGGTTCTTCTATATTCTATTTGAAATTCATATTTTGGGATTGACTAGAATTTTATTCCATATGAATATTAGCGCGTTCTTTTGTGTTTACCCATAGTTATTTAATCCATTGTATTATAGGTTTTTCAAAATTTAAATAACCCTTGATCCATTTGTTTGAACACATTATTAACTTCTATTTTGGGATTATCCTTTTCTACCACCATCATCCTCATGGATCCCATATAATTCTTCATTAACCTTTAATCTGTTGATGACATGGTCTAAGAATGGTCCTGAGAGTAATAGGTTTGTTTGAAACATAATTTCCTAATTTTTTACTAGTATATGAACATTCAGGAGGGCCATAATTCCTACATAATAGTGGTTTTTTTCTATTAAAAGTCTACCCATTCCCTTCTATAACTCATCAAGTTTGAATGGAATTAATGTATCCCCTTTTCATTTTCTTTATACAGACAATATAAATATTTTCCTCTAGTACCTCCTGGCTACTTGGATCTTCATGGAGATATAACTTTCCCAACATATCCCTCATTGAATTCATCTTGATGAAATGATTCTATTTTATTCTAGAATGATATTCTATATATCATAAACATTTGATTCTATGAAATTTATCACCTATAAGGGCATGATAAACACCATTATAGGGAATGTTGTGGATCTTCTCCCGGCCCATCCAATCCTCTAGCTAAAATGGTATAGGACTATCCTTTAAGGTTGATTTGGGATTTTTATATCTCAAGGATCCTCTTGTCCACATTCTTGCAGGTTCCCCAAATATTTTATGGTTGATATAGGATTTTTGTACCCCATAGATCATATTTCCTCCATTCTTATAGGTTTCACTAATCCTTCATGTTGATCTGAGATTAGTATCTCCCAAGGATTCTCCCTCCTAAGAATCCCTCAAAACTATATTCCACTAACCCCATAATATCAATAGAAACAAAAACTACTAATATACTTCCATAGAAGTATTTTGATTGCTCTTATCATACAATTCTCCCTCAGGTGACACTCCTATTATGTTAGTGGTTATTTTTAATCCAAATTTTAAGGGTAATTTTACCTATTTGAATGCATAATGTTGTTATTAGTCGCCCCTTGAAGTCATACTCTATCATGATTAATCCCTCTGCACCACTTTCCCCTAACATGTACTATTAAGGGAATCATGAACTATAAATGGGATTCGACATAAGTACCCTGATCCTTATGATATTACATTATACCTCATGTGATATTCCTAAAATATTAATGTATATCAATTATCTAACCTTGAAGGTAAATTTGATGCTAAAATTTTCATGTCCTAGGATAAGATAAGGAATTGAAGACTAGTTCAAGGTGAATTCAGGCCAAAACAGCCCAGAAATATACTTAAGGGACTAGATTTTAAATATTCCACACCATTTCCAATAAATGTGCGTCACAAAAGACCCTAGTGATGAGTATATTTGAAGATGAACTATGCACAACATAAGTTCAGACTCACAGAGCTCCCATTCACAGAAGTCCCTAGTAGTATAGGGATTTTACAGTAACCAACACACAATATAAATGCAGTTCACGAAACCACCCCTATCCGAGAAGATTATAATGATTCCCAAAAGCCTTAATATTTCAAAAAACTGGGGCCCTTGCCTGAAATGGTATTATAAATCTCCCCTGATGTCCAATATTCTATGGGACACAACCTTTCATCTTCCAAGAGAAGCTCTATGTACATGATACTCTAAATCTTCACAATTGAGAGAGAATATATATTTCCCAAGGTATTCATATTTCATGAAACTAACTCCCATGGGATTTTGAGAACCTCAAACCTTGGTGGACATTCCTTTAGTGATGTTTCATGGCCTATCATAAGAATAAATCTTTTTTTGGATCTTGGGGATTCCTCGGATAACTATCCTTCATAAAACCTTACCTATGGGAACCAAGAGTTCACTATGAGGTATGGTCACCTTGTTTCACAAGACATAATCTTTCATGAGACCCATAAAATTCTTGAAATATATTCTTCACAAGTCCACAATATTTTTTGAAACTAAAAATTTCATGAAAACCATGCTCCATGACTTTTCATGGTGTCTTCATTAAATTGATCTATTTTCAATATGATCATCCAAAACTGGTTCAAATGCACTCCAAGTCCCTATGAAACCGATACCACATACCTTTGAGACCACCCACTTTACTACAAGTGATTTTTGATCCATCATCCTACCTACTTCTCCTAAGAATAGGTACCATATAATTTTTCCACTTGATTTACACTCCTCAACGGTTGTGCCAACTATATTCCCCACGTAGAGGTATAGGAAAAATTGGAATGTAATATGTAGAGGGATCATCATTAAGGGAAAGAACTCACCTATCCTGGTAGATGTTCTTTGGGATATATCTTCCACTTTACATGAAATAGTCCCCCTCAGGGTATAAGTCCCATCCACATCTCAGCTACAAAATTTAAAACTACATAGCTCCACATCCTAGTCGTACAATGTTAAATTTCACAACAATTTCCATAGTAAAAGACATAAAACTATTTCCTCACCCTATCCAATGACCACAGGATTCCCCATGTAAAAATCTGATGGGATGTCACCTTGTCCACCATCTCCCCAAGGGATGATCCTCTATCATCAAGTAGCTCACATACATAATCCACACACCATCTCCCCAAGGGTTGACCTCCATATATTTAACTATTTCAATACATAATCCCCACACCATCTCACCAAGGGATGATCCTCTTGCATTAAGAATATTCCATGAATGATATCCACAAAATTTCCCTATGGTATGACCCTCCTACATTGGGTAGCTTCCACATGTAATACCCACACCATCCCTCATTAAATCTTCTTCAATGTCACAAACATCCTTATGGGATGATGTTAAATTTCATGGATAGATCCTGTCACACAACCATAAACTATGACATCAAACTATATGAGTTTTGATCCATGTCACTTAAAGAGGGTATGTGGAAAACCTCTTTAACATTCAATCCCAACAAATATAAGTGTGAAGTCTCCCCCAAGGACACACTTAATATATCAACTTTTCCCAACAAGATGTTAAACATGCTGCTAACATGTCCTTGAAAGATGATAAACCCTCACCCAACCGATCCCCACGAGATGTTAAACATGTACCCAACCGGTTCTCACAAGATGTTAAACCTATCCCCATTCTATCCATACAATACATTAAACGTATGCCTAACCTTTCCCTACATGACATTAAACGTGTTCCTAGAATCTTCTCAAAAGACATTAAACTTTCACCCAACCTATCCCCATATGATGTTAAACATATGACCATATTGTCCTCAAAATATGGTAAAATTATGCCCAAATTTTCCCAACAATATGTTAAACATATGTCAAAAATTTCCACACAATATTTTAGATTTGTGCCCAACCTATCCCCAAAAGATGTTAAACCTGCACCAAACCCCTCCCCTCATGATGCTAAACATGCACCTAACTTTCTCCAATAAGATGTTAAACATGCACCAAACCTATCCCTAAAAGAAATTAAACATTCTCCCAATATGTCCCCTCAAAACATTAAACTTGTTCTCAAAATATCCTCGAAAGATGTCAATCCTACGACCCAATAGTCTCTATATGACATTAAACATGTGACTTAATCCAAGTGACCAAATCCAAATCCCTACCACATACAATAAACATGGGATTCCAAAGGTAAAAATCCTCAGAAGAAATAATCCCCTTACATCAATTACCTCATGACCAATACATGATACCTTGGGTTCCATGGCTAAGATTCCTCACACATGAGATTCCCACAAAAAGAGGAAGAATTTACAGGTGTCCAACCTACCCAACATCGGAAAAATCCCATCATTCCCAGTGATAATAAGTACCATAACTGAAGTTTTTTAACATGTCGATATAGAAGAATCATGATTAACTGGTTTCCACCTTGAGATAATGCCAAGAACGAGTTTCATGAACATAAATTAAAACTGTGAGGGAGACCCAGACAAGGAAATGAGCTCAATGAAGGAAGCAACATCCCATAATCTCGTTTCAATAAAGAAGTATACATCACTGATTAAAGTGATGAGTGTCACCCAGCTTTGGAAAGTGGGAATGTTGGTTAATAGGAAGCACAAATGATGAGATGGACATAACGAAAGAGTTGGAATCAGAAATGGGGAAACGAATATAAAAATATTCTTCTCAACTATGTGTAAAAGTAATATTTGGGGCACCAAAAGGTTTTTAAATCACGAGATCTAGATATTTGTTTCTAGGTCCCACAAAAAATTGATACTCCCAAAATGAAACTCGCCTATTAATTGGGGTAGTTAACATTAGGCACCATCGATCCAATACATAGTCAATGTAAATCCTTCTCTACTTCAGGAATAATGGATGAAATTGGGGAATTTGGAATTAATTTCACTATACCTATACTAAAAATTGAATCCACATGCATTTTAAGACTTAAGATACCATACATCGGTGACCTATTTGCACTAGGCATTGGGGAAACAAGAGCTTTGGTGTGACAATTCCACATGAATACTTCCCTACTATGACTTTCACCTCAACATCATCTTCTAAGATCATGTGAACCATCTAACCCTTTATGATCATATAAAGTATTATGATCAAAACCTTGGTTCATCTGTATGAATAGGAAGGAATCATTCCCATACGGTAAATATCCTACCAAGACCACAATGATTTTTCACCTCATAAACATTTCCATCCCTGAAGGCCATGTTGGGGGAAACAACCCACTGTTACCATAGAAAAATACTATGGAAGCCTCTCCCTAGAGAGCTCTGAAATCTCACTCCCATATGGCAAGGATATGAGGGATGTTTGAGGCGTACTTGGTGAATCCAATGCTCAAGAACTACCCAAGAGGGATCATAATAGGTTTCATCAGTGCCAACATCGACTCATCCCACAGGGTGAAGAGCGGGTTGACTTATTACCTACTCCATCGTACTTGTTCTAGAACACCTAGTATCGACATCTGTGGTAGACTCAGTAGATTACCCGACAAGGATAATCTTTTATAGCTCTTGTGGTCCAAGTCAACGCCAGTATATCCCACCCGATCTCTATAATAGGTGAATTAAAATATATATTTGGCTTCCTGGGATCAAAATCCTAACTGCTTTTTGGTATTATAGGTCGACTCTTTTAGTTTCCTATACAACCAATAATCAATACCGGTCACCCCAAGACAAGGAAAACCGATGTATATTTTCCCCCCGTTCCACCACTAATTATCATGGAGGTCCTCCACTTTTTTTCACCAACCAATGCATAGGTCCTCCTCATACCACAATCAACTAGCACAGAGGTCCTCCCTATGCTTCCACCAACCAGTGTAGAGGACCTCCCCACACCACCACCAACCAGAATGGAGGTCATCCCCATGTCGTAGGCATGCACTACTTCAAATAACTATCCTAGGTAAGGAGGGTGAACACCTATTGTGGGGGTTGTGCCTATGGTGTAGGCTCTAACCCAGAATGGGGAATCACAAGAGTTTATTAGAAATACTCTCTTTGGGAAGTCCAATTACATTAAAGTAAAAACCCTGGGAAGTGTCATGTCATCATCAACCACTTAGAGTTTGAAGTGTCGTATGAATCAATGGGGGAATTTTCACCCCACCTTCTAGAGTTTGGGGTAGAAACATGGAAATTAATGCTTACAAAACTAAAAGACAATGTTTATAAGATCCAAAAATCCTTCCATATATACCTATAGGAAAAGATGTTCTGGATGCCTTCTGGTGTCTCTTATTGAAAACATCTTCATAACTACTAGTTTCCCTACTCTCTACCTTAATTTAGATGTTAGAGAGATTTTAGGGCCTAGGTTGATTCCCTCACAAGATGGTGAGTATCACACTAATCAACAAATGGATTTTTATGCTCTTGCACATTATTCAATGGTAAACAAACCATCTTATATAGACATGATATCGATGCGAGCTCCACCTCCAAGAGATGTCCCATCGTGTAGGTGATATTTAAACCATGAAACTGCCCCTCTTCCAATAATTTAGCCAAAATCCCGTCTACCTTGAAGCCACCACCCTTATCCTAGCCTATTCCAATTGGGGATTATGATGACCAAGAGTAGAACCCTTCTCCTACGAAAGAGGGCTTGTGGGGGTTCTGGATACCAACCATCTATCAATGGTGTTTTGGCCACCGACATCTCTAGATATTGTCTTCCAAGATTCCCTCAACAAAGACAAGACAACATGTTTCTTCCTGATAATCTAGTTAATGTACCATAACCTCTGAGATTGGTAGCTATTATATATATGAATAAAAAACCTTGATTCCATCAACCAAGAATGATGAAAGTTTTATATTGTAGAACTATCGATATCTCAATATCCTGATTCATATGGATACTGTTAGACCCCCAATAATCTATATGTTAAGAGCCTCGAAAATTCTACACTAGCTCATGGAAGAGGCATTTATAAATGTATAGATTAGAGGTTGGGGGCAGTATTCAACCCTTTATTTCAACTCTATCCTGTGACAATGACAAGGCTGTTAGTATAGCCTATCTGATGATGAAAAAAATTACCTTCTGACTAACACCAGTATAAATATGGTCATCATTTATCCACTATAAGATCAATGGAAATCCACAGACACAGATCAGGGTACATAAGATCCACCTTAAGGGGAATCCTAATAACTGGTAGACACCTCGATAGGTGTCCTCAATTATCAACAGAGACATGCACTGGGCCTTAGGAGTCTCCGAAATGAAATGTTACTTCATACCCTTTAGTATGTGAAAAAATTAAAGGTACATGTCAAAAACTCCATCCCATATATGGTTGTGAAGAAAGAAGAGTCAAAACCCGTGATGGATGCCTTACTTTAGTAGCTCAAGGAGTATAAAAGGATTATCACTTAGCAGTGCGCAGATCCTAACAAAACTGTAGGGGACCCTATCTCTACTCTAGTGGGAGACTTAGTCCTCCTTGTCCAGATGACCCAATTCAGACATGGTGGCCCCACACATTCATTCAGGGTAGAGGTTAGAGGATACAATAAGTGACCAAGATTCCTTGTAGATAACTAGAATTCAGTTGTACTCGCTGCCCCTTCCAGCTCCCATGAGATGACCCATGAAAGTTGAGATAACTAATGTTATATATAATGATATTACCAAGTGAATTCACTTACTATATCATTTTATATATGTGACTTTCCATGTGAATACCTATTAGGAGAAGCCTCCCCCATCACAACATCTCCTGGTGACAAATTACGAATCCCAACCGCAACAATAAGAGAATGGGGCTCTGTCCCCCTTTCATGGCTAGGATCCCAAGTCACCTTTACCATATAAATGAATCATGACCTAATATTTTAGGGATTAAAAAGTTATGGGTACTACATCCACACCCCAAAAAAGGTAATACTTAAGTTTCTAGAGTGGATGAGACTTGAAGATGCCATATTCACTACCTTCTTCGACCATTTCTTATATAACATGATCTTCAGACACATTATAAAAGAATTATTTGTATTTAAATATTAGATCCATAAACAAGTTGAATGTGTCTTATTCATGTTGGGAAAAATTCTAGCATAGATGACACATGTATTTGTAGATCTTGAAAATGATGATGAAGACTCCAACCTTTGACAACTTGCTACAAGCTGTGGGATGAAATAATATGATGACTAATTGGATTATAGGGAAATATCTTGTTATTGTGGTATTATCTATTCCCACTAGATAAATATAGAACATTATGTGGTTGACACACCTCCTACAACCACTAACTCCACATCTACAGTGTATCCTTCCATGTCTCGAAAGAACAGACACCGATAGTGCAAGGGGTATCAAAAGCCCCAACCAGTGCCCAAACTAACTCACACCCTTAGAGACTTAGTACCTCACAGATTGGGAGATTCACCTCAGGTACTCCCTGTTCTAGACTCTTCCATAAATAATGAGCATGAGTACACCTCCATGAATGTAGTTGATCTAGAATACCACTTCACAATTACCAACAATGATGAATGCCATGTAAACCCCTTTGGTTTCTCCAACCAACTTCATATAAGGATAGTTAGTCCTCACACGATCTATCATAATTCTCATGTCAGTGTTCCAAAGAAAGATATTCATGATAATTAGACCGGTAAACATTCTTTTCAAAAAAATAGTCAGGCATAGTCTTTTTGATCTATTCAGTCAAGTATGACTCACAGTCGACTGTATTAGTTGGTCATGTAACTCAGATACAATCATGTTGTGATCATCTGTGCCTAGGGAATGACCTCATTCAACCGGTAATTATCTAAATTTTTTTATAGAAGACCATATAAATAGAAGTAAAATGTCACATGTACTTGTCAAACCCCATTGGTTCATCCAGTAACATCTTTTTCACCCCAACAAAAGAAAGACTCTCCAAGGGAAAAAAATAATCCCCTGGAATATAAATATGATGCATTGAAGCACCTTTCTGAAATACTCATGACACTTTATATCCTAAAGGTTATCCTCATTTAAAATGAAATTCATGAGGAACTTATTCAACCATGGAAAATCCCACAACAATTTGATACTAAGGTAATTGCTGTAGAGTCCTACTATGAAGAGTATTCCAAGAAAGGGGAATTTCAATCCATCAAATCATTTTATAGAGAGAATGAGGGAATCACCATTCAAGGGTACATACACCCATTGTAAAATAAAGGTTAGTTCAATGGAATGGAGATCCACTACTTGATAGTGGATACTAACTCTAGTATCAACCTCATCCTAACCCTATCACTCCAAAAGTTGTGATTTAAATATGCATATTTGAATCCTTCCAACCTAAAATATTTAATGTTATCATAAGAGAGAGTTGAAATTTTGTGGATAGAATTCGATGAAGACATTGTTTGGTGGAATGTGATCATGCTATGAATTTATGGTAGTCTCATAGGATACTACCCAAAACACATTGTTGGGATGAACCTTGCTTCATTTTTACAGAACGGTCCGCTCTTGGTACCACAAGTGCCTCAAATACATAATTAATGGTAAAGTAGGGTTAATATAGGGCAATGCATCCAAATTTGACTCCTATGAGTCCTAATAAATACATGTTTTCTACTAAAAGAGGGAAGTAATGTAGGTTTTATCTAATGGTTTTTAGCTCACCAATTCTCCTATTGATATAGTTGACACTATAGAATATCCTTCGGTAGGCTTTAAGGATAGATTAATTCTCTCAATTCATTGGTTACATCCCACAATGCAAGACCTGGTGATTTATTTCATTTTCTATAAGAAAAATAGTTTTGGTGTCCCCAAGAAAAAGGAATTATCATGGATTACCTCATACCGCTACATTGGTCAAGCTTGGCTAGTACTGGGAGACCTAACTTCCATGAAGTACCAATATGTTTTACCTATGTCCACTAATCAATGGAATTCCAACATGTTCTACATGTTAAGTCTAATTTGACGGAGGTTAACTCATCATCATTGCTTCTATATCAATGGTGGACCCCATGGTCGGAAGTCATATGGAATTGGCTTGATAACTTTTTTCACTAGAGTCTCTACAAAATGAGAACCCCTCGTTAAGAATTCTATATCCACCAGAGTAGGTACTTTTGATTTCCATGGGCTAGCTATCCTAGAAAGGAAACTACCTCCCTTTGATTCTCCTATCATAGATGAAAAAATAGGATTTGGATGTTTCCCCGCCTGCATTCAAAGAGGTTTTTCCCACCACCATTGATGAGTTGATCCAAGTGAACCTTGGTACTGAGGAAGATCGAAGGCCGACACAAATTAGTACTACCATGTATGTATAGGAGTCGTTGTAGTATGTGGAATTAGTGAAATAGAAAAATTTTGTATTCTCTTTGATTTATGATGAGATTCCAAGGATAGACCCTTAGGTCATCATCCATTATCTTGGCCTCCCAGTGATCCATATAAGGTTCAAGCAGCCTCCCATAAAGATGCATCCCTCTCACAGTTCTATGGTCGAGTCCAATGTTAACATATATATTAAATACAACATCATCAGGAAGTTCCAGTACCCTAGGTGGATGGGAAAAATTATCGCATAAAGGGAGAAGAACAAAATGATAAGATTCTATATTGAATTCTAGGACTTAAATCACCATCATCTGAAGGATGATTTTCCACTTCTAGTGATAGATCTATTGATTCATGCTACAAAATGGTTCCAGGTACTCTCTTTCATAGATGTATATTTCAAGTAAAATCAACTCTAGATGGATCTTGAGGATGAGTAGTCTATTAACATCAGAGTGCCCCAAGGTAATTTCTACTAATAGGTGATTCATTTCATCTGAATGAAATTAGGATAGGATTATCAGTGGTCTATACATAACATCTTCAAGATTATTCTTGAGACATTAGTGGAATGTTATGTAGATGATCTGGTGGAAAAGTTCCAGTAGAATTAGTGACATATGAAGGATCTTGAGAAAGTATCCTACTTCCTCTAATCTCAATACATGAATATGAACCCTTTGATGTTCCCATGTTGGGATAACTCTAGGACATTTAGTAATTTCTTCATAATATACAGAGCTATCGAGATCGACCGGAAGAAGATTAAGGCCATCAATAAAATCCCTCTGATGAGAAATATATAGGAATTGTGGGGACTCCAATTCTAATTATCCTATATATGATGATTTAATAAAACCATGTACAGAAAGTTTAAGATGTTTTCAAGGATCATAAATAAATTCACCATTTACAAGAAGGAAGAGGTTTTATAGGATTCCATTGAGAATATCAAGCAGTACTTGTATAGCCTCTAGCTTGGATGAAACCCATTTTTGTTAAATAATTCATCCTCTACATGAATAGTCTAGAATGGTCCCATAATTCCCTTATAGCCCAGAAAGAAATGAGGGAAAAGAAAACAACTATCTTGGTCTTATGCTCCTTGACACAAACACTAGATACTCCCCCATTGAGAAGAGTTGTCTCATGCTGGTTTTTATAATGAAAAAGATGTGATATTATTCGTAGCATGATGAGATATAGATGGTTTTCCAAGAAGGATCCATAAAGTATATCCTTAATTTACCCAATTTTAAGGGATTATTGGAACATTGGGAGTTAATCCTCTAATTTATTGACTACAAGTTTATACCAGAGAAGGCCATTAATTTTGAGGCACTGGCGGACCTTCTGGCTACACATCCAGCCCCTGAAGGGCTTTCCCTGGATGTCAATTTCCCAGATGAGGATATTATATCAGTAGATCATGCTATATAATTCTGGAATATTCATTTCTATAGTGCCTCACAAATCCCAACTGGTAGAAGGATCAATAATTTCAAGCTCAACAAGTTAGGCTTAAGGATTGTCTTCATCACCCCAGAATAGGTGTTCTTTACTTACACTTTCCTATTGCCAGAAGGCTACACTGACAATGAGGTAGAGTATCATGAAATTATTTTTGTTCTATATTTGTCCCTATAGATTGATATCCCCCATTTAAACATGAAGGGAAACTCTAAACTGGTCATCAAACAGAACACAGATGACTAAAACATTAGAAAGAAAGATCTTGTTCCACTACTGGAACATACCCATCAACTAATGGCCCATTTTCTTACTAGTGAGTGGAAAATCATGTTCTTTGTTCACAATATAGTTAATAAAATTCATTGTCAGGATTGGTTGTATCTCTTACAAAAAACCCCATCAGAATGTCCTGGTCATTCATGTGGAACATTAGAGGGCTATCTCTCCCGCCACATTAGATGATGGTGACCGATAGGTATATAAGCTGACTTCTGGTATCTCTATACCAAGATACTTAAATCATACCATAGTAGATGAATATATGGATTGGAAAAATATATTTTTTGAGTATCTTCAATGTGGAATCCTCCTACTATACTGAGATGAGTGTGATAAAAACTTGTCAGCATGCCACTCAGTTCACCCTCCAGAGCAGGATTAACCTAGAGAAAACCCACTAAAAATGTGGGTTTGATGGGACTATACTACATTAAATACAAGTATATAATACACCTTAGGTTACAAAATAAGTCCATGCCTGGTCCTATGAAATACATCAAGAGTGATGGAAGCTCTCTCAACATGTTTTGATATTAGGTGACTTCAGGTCCACCATATTTGACGAATGCATTGAGTTCCCAAAGAGGAATCATGTGCATTAGATACAAATTTTCATTCTTCATATACCACCATAGATTCTCCACATAAACATTTATTCTAGGACCTTTTTAGTATGTGGACTCGACGTTGTGGTACTATACACACCAGCGACAACTTGAGAGTGCATGTCTATTTTTATCGCAATCAACTTATTTTATAAAGGGGAAGAAGCGGTTCCCATAAAAGAAGTCAAACCCCAGTTTGTGATTGAGTTTGTGAGATACCACAACATCCAATTATTTAGTGTTCCTCATGCTATTATTACAAAAATGAGTACCAACTTTTAGTCTTCTAAGATGAAGAAATTTTATTCCATGTACAATATATGATCCAACCATAATTCTTACTACCATGCATAGGCAATTGGGTGGATTGGGGCATTCCAAAAAACCTCTATAACTTATTATAGGATGTTTTGGGCTAGAAAAACAAGTTTTTTCCCAAATATCTCCCCAACAACATCTGATCCTATCAGAAAAAACATAAAAGTCCACCTAGACAACCCATACTCCCCAGTGTATGGAACATAGGTAGTGTTACCAATTGAAGTTCAGTTATCATTACTCCCAATTAAAGTTTAAAACTAGCAGATTCCAATAAAAATTTATGAAGAATATCTAGGTTTTCTGGAAGCCCTTGGGGACAATAGTATTCAAGATTTGTGTAACATAGATAGGCACCAGAACAAGATATAATGAGCATTCCACAAAAAGGTTCACCTCTTCTCCATCCTCCAATGTGACATGGAACTGGCTCTCATAATGCTGATGATACCAGAAAAAACCATCAAAGATAGATCCCATGTGGGAAGCACCTTATGTTATCCATAAGTTATATTCCAATGGATAATACACTTTTTTCACCATTTAAAGAGAGTGTATCACACCTCCCATAAATGTGATGTTTCTTATGTAGTACATTACATGACGGTCCCTAAAGTCTAGGAAATACGACCTTAAAAATTTTCAATTAGTTTGTGCTCTATGTACTTAAACTAAAAATATCCCCATAGTCCATGTATTTTGATATTAAACTATTTTAATGCCCTTTAATAAAAAATATATAACATTAAACCAGTATAAGTCATAGTCTGAGTAGTATGACTTTAAAAAAATATCAACTTCTCTCTTGCATGATGTTAAACTACTGTATCATCATGTGTAGTGAAGATAGAATTCCTCACATACTAGGTGTGAGATGACCAAAAAATAAAATACATAAAACATGCTGAAAATTTTATGCCTTACCATGTGTTATAAATATAGGATTCCCTCCTCAGAGAGGATCTCCCACTTTATCAGTGCCGGTCTTCTACTTCACCATGTTCTATAACAACACGTGGCTTGATTCTGATTACAATTGTATAAGTAGCGACTAATAGACATTCCATATATAATACCACCCAAATATTGAGAAAAATTTGGCCCTTTGTCCACACTTATGGTCTAATAATTATGACCCTAAACAATGTGTCTTCCATTTAAAGGTATTTATGTGGTACGTGAGCCTTTATTCCCTCCTTCAACATTGGGTTTTATCTTGTTCATGCCATGAAAATACCGTTAAAAATAACACCCCAAGTCAAAACATCATGAATTTAAATTATTTTAAATATTCTAGGATTTACAATATTAAATTGTGTACAACTAGCTTCAGGGTCCCTTCATGTGGTGAATATCTTCATTGGATCTTTTTACATCTAGTTAACTATTTGACACCACCAGAGCATACTTGAAGTACCAACCCCTGGTCCAAGATCTATAACCTTAATCTAAAAGACATGTTCTAATAATTATAACCATAAACTATATGAATCTACACCTCATTCACATACTTTTCCTCATCCTTGATGTTCCAACAAGCCTATGACCCTGACTATTTCCAGAACTATGTATGGATTGATTCCCATTACCATGGGATAGGTAGTAAATCCTAGACCTTCTATCTTCTGTACTAGACACAAATTCTCTACAAATCCACCCATTAACCATGGTTCCATCAC
The DNA here is from genome assembly GCA_963277665.1 of Viscum album. Lineage (NCBI taxonomy): Eukaryota > Viridiplantae > Streptophyta > Magnoliopsida > Santalales > Viscaceae > Viscum > Viscum album. Next base: position 1,085,339,135 of record OY728134.1, on the reverse strand, counting down.
CCCAAAATTCCCTCATAAGACCCCTATTTAGTTATATGTTCCAATAATCTTTCTTGACTCATTAGTTGGATGATATGCTGTCATGAACTGACATGAGGAAAAAAATAATGGGAATGTCAATATATATGCCCCACCAACATCCTCACCACGTGACGCTAAACTTTTTACATAACCCATATTGAGATAAGGATGGCTCATATGAATAATATGATATGAATCAATCTGAATTCCTCAACATAAGATGTTAAACTGTATACATACACTGTCTATATTTGGGATTCCATATATAAAAAATGTGGGATGTTTCAGTATCCTCATTTGAGAGGATAGACCCTGCCGGTGTCAATCTCCTACCATGCCACATCCAATAACTACATTTTTCTTGATTCCCATCCTCATGGGATAAGTAGTGAGACCCATATATCTCATCCAGGGTCTAGTCCCCTTTATTGTCTCATTACAAGGTCTTTCTTTCCCAACAACATGATGCTGACTAGGGGTGTCATTTTTTGAGTTTTGTGTGGAAGTGGGACCCTTTGTCCCTCCTTTAAAATTGGTTTATCACTCTTTCATACTATGAAATCATCCTTAGGACACTCATTCCTCTATTTGGTCCATGCTCTATGGCCATAAACAGGAATCTACCCTATGGTTTAGGCACTATGGCCTTAAAATAGTAGCATCCATACTCCAAGATGTATGAATTTGAACAAAAAATCTCAATTTCCACATCATATGATGATAAACTATAACCTTAACCTATATAAAATAGTTATTCCGTATATGATAAGTGTGGGATAACAAAATGATATTACCCCATATAAAACCGGGATGCCTCATATGATAAATATAAGATAAACCAAACTAACAATTTCATCACATGATGTAAAGCTGAAGACTTACCCGGTATAAAACTATGATGCCTCCTAATGTGAGATGATTTGATGTCGTCTATAGAGAGGATTTCATCCTTCTAGTGTTAGTCTCCTACCATGTTGCATTATATAACTACTTGTGGATTGATTCCCATACCCATGGGATATAAAGTGATGCCCAAATATTTCATCTTGGTCCCAAACCTACTATTGAGTCCTTTCCAGGTTTTCCCCTCTAGGAAAGGCTTCATTATTACCTACCTTCATGGTTATTCGAAATATATGAGTTCATTGTGGAATAGTTTCATGGGCACTCAATATTCTCTTGGGTATATTCCCCATTTCCACTTCCTTGCTTTTCACTTCCTTCCATTTGGATAATCACCATCCTCCTAATCTGAACGATCTCCCTAATAAAAATGTTCCTATTCAACACTACCTTACATAATGTTCTAATCTCACAGATCAAATGATATTTTTTAACAGATGATGGCTCTCATGTTCTGAACTTAGTCAATGGTCAATCTTTCATTTGTACCCCCCCATAAAAGACTAAATCATATGTAGAACATGAATTTAAAACACGATCTATAGTATTTACCATTTTTTGTTCCCCTTTTACAGTCTAGTATCGAAATTCATGATCATCGTCATGGGATTTTTCAGTCACTTTTTACCCTTGTTTTGTCCCCCCTACAAATGGGGAGAACTCTATACCACTCAATGTTTCTCTCATCAATCATATATCGTGAGGGATTAGGTGCTGGGAGGGAGTTTTCCTCAAGTAAGGTTGATATGAATTAGTATCCCATAGAACAACCTCTAAATATTTCAATTAGGAGCATGAGTCTAAGAAACATGACCTTAAACTATGTGCCTCTTGTCTCAATGATGTTTTTTGTAGCATTAGGTGGCCTCCTAGGCCCCTCCTTTCTTGTCGAGTAACCATTCTTTGATAACATTCATATTTCATCAAGACACATAGAATACGATCTAGTCATCATGAGTATAAACTATTTTCATGTTGTCTTAAATTTATGACCTTAAACTATGATCCCAAGTCCAAGAATCATGACATTAAATGGTGTGGTTGTCATCCTAGAAATGTGTTTTGTGGAATCAGTCTTCCATATACCTCAATTCACTTAAAATTTTCACTCTTCCATGATACATAGTACTTTTTGGATTCTCACCCTCAGGTCCAAGAATCACGACCTTAATGTGTGTGTAGGTTGTATCATAGATTTTTCGCACTTCATCAAGTGGATAACTAGGCCCCTCCTTCCATGACATGTTTCCACTTCCATATTCCATACAAATCCCAATTGAGACACCCAACCATGTGTTCCAAGCATCACTACCTTAAACTATGCGTGGCTTTCTCTATATTCTTCTAATCAGTGGAGGGCCTCCTAGGCACACTATTTTCATCTTCATTGAATCCTTTGATGTCAGAAAAACCTTTCTGGGAGAGATCCCCCTTAGTTCCAAGAATTATGACCTTAAACTATTTTCAAACCTATGGTCCAAGATCTATGATGCTAAACTAGGAGTCATGGTCCTATAATTATGACCCTAAACTATTTGAAACTTTTTGGTATGATTGGTATGACATTAATCTACTAAAGGCAAGAGGCAAAAATTCTTTTTGGGTTGAATTCCATTTAGAGGAAACTGAACAATTGGTATACATACCTTCTCATGTAATTCCCATGACTTGGAAAAAAGTAAGGGGACCAAATGAAAGAGGTATAAGGCCATAAAGGACATGCTATTAACCCTAGAAAAAAATCCAGGTATGCTTGCTAGACCCTTGGGTTCAAAATAAAGTTAGAAAAAAATCCAAAGATCCCTACGACTCATGTGCATTTCTTGAGAGTCTCCCCACTGTGATTCCCTTCAACACCCCCTCCACCCACAGATGGGTGGGTTTTTTCCACGTGAGTTCAAAAATAACAATCAAAATACACTAAACTATATGACTCAAAATACCAATCAGATTATGTTAAACTTTACGATACTTCATCCTCACCATATAATGTTAAACTCTGTGTCTATTGTCCTCATTTCATGATGTTAAAATACAATGCATATTATGCCCTAACTTGAGAAGATTGATTACCTATTTGGTTCTAGACACCTACAACATAATTCATGTTCTCTGTCCATTTCTCAGCATCTGAGATGATACTGCCCATGGAAGATGAGTCTAACCATTGTTCAGAATGATATGCCTACCCATTGAGCTCAAATCCATGGTAGCATAATTCAGAGAGTGTATAAATCCATTTGAATAATCCCTCACTTCAACTCTATGATTTCTGTCTCCCTTTAATTATATCCATATCATCTTCCCAATCTGAATGGGCCCCTTGATGACATGGTCCTATCCACTCAGGTTCACCTATCATCCTAGAAACATTCCCTGAAAAGAATTTTGACGATATCTTTGGATAGGTACCATTTTTAATACATGGTCAACGGTCTACCCTCATTTTTTCCCATACCCAAAAAAATGATAGTGGATTATCTATTTTGAACATCGTCAGTAGTTATACTCCACATCACGTGACTCCCTTTGTGTTCTAGATCATGAGAATCATGATTCATGCTCTTCATTCCCCTTTGTTTGAGTAGAATTAAATGCACATGATCTTACCCCATTCATGGACTAGTGTATGTTGAGAATGAAAGTCGAATATTTAGATAGTATCATGATCCATATAGAACAATCTCAGTTAGGTAACCCCTAGTGGTGAGTAAATAAGTTTATACCCCAAGTTTTCGACCCATTTTTGGAACTCCCATAAAAATAAGAAATCTTCTTTTTATATATTGTTTCACACATCAACCCTGACTCACATGGGCATAGGGATTCCTTTTTGGTTGTTTTGTCTATGTGATTGAGATAAAAAAAATAGAAATAATTTTAAAGTATACATAAATTTAAAATGAACCATCCAATGTTTGGGAGGTCCATACACATATTAGAGGCTCCCCATTATTTTAGGATTAGGTAAAAGCTCCCTAAAGTTCAACCCCAGTGAATGAATACTCAAGATTATCCAACAATTGTGGAGTAGCTTACATAGTCCACTACTACTCCTCCAGATCAACTACCTCTTCCTCAACTTCAAGATGGAATTCTGCAACACTGGTCCACATATGGTCCTTCTCATCTCAACAATTTCCCACTAAAGATGGTGCCTCCATAGCCTTAGCCTCCAGTACCACCAACTAGGCCCTCATTTGGATGATGATATTAGCTTTAATAGATATGTTTACTACATACTCCTACACCTACCCTCCTAAATGAGAAATCTCATCCTCATGTTATTGAAGAGACTTAGTGCACATAGCCTTATGTTTGTTCCAGGAAACATAACAAATCTACCACTCGGCATGTGCCTTATCGATGAGAATGACTTTATGAAAATCATGGAGGCGACTAGTGTCCAACCCAATAAACCCTATACAGATTAGTCAGTGGTAGAGAGTCCCCACCCTATTTTTCAGGACAATCGGTGGGGTTTAGGTGATGAATTTATGCACGTACCTCCATGAATAGTTATAGATGAATCAGTTCTCATTAGTGACATTAGAGCCAGAACCCTTGAAGGCATCAAGTGTTGTAGGCTTTTAGATAGAAAATAATTCCAAAACATCAGTGGTTAGATCATCTGTAGGTATGTCCATAGGTGCGATGATCCCTAATTCTAGTGAAAATTGATCCTCTCCATACCCTTCATCTGTAATGGGAGCCCAAACTGCCTCCAATAGAAAATATGGGGAATAATCAATTATCCGCGACTCCTCATCCACCTCCATTGGTGGAATTATATCATCCACCTTAATTAAGGCCTCATATCTAGAATCCACCACTAATGCAACACACATGACATGAGTGTTCATCCTAGCCTCCTCAATCACCTTTGTTGCTGGTGTGATTCCCACCTCTTCCATTGAGGCTTCAGATCCAACAATCACCTAATGTGGCAATTATATGACATTCTTATCCACCATATCCACCTCATCTAGCCCCATTTTGGTAACATTCTTGATCCCATCCATTCAGGACATAGTCTCTATAGCCCCTTCTAGTGGCACCACTATTGTTGGTCCATCCATCGAGGCCTCCCTACCAATCTCCTCTAGGGGAGAATCACCTACTACTACTTCCTAAAATTAATGTACTGCAATCTCAAACATTGGCACCAGTGGTTGAGCCCCAACACAGTTTTAACTTCCATTTAAGCATGATTCATTCATTCATAAAAATTAAAAGTTGGAAAGAAAAAGGGGGAAAGGAGAAAAGGCCTTCATGAATAGTATAGTCTGGCTAGAAACTCCAAATGTTTCATGGGTAATCCCCCTAGTGAGGGAATACCCTAGATTCAACACCTCTATAGTAGTCATAAAATTATTTAAAGGAACCACAGAAGATGATGGTTGGAAGCATGTTCTTGAGACATTATGGAGAGGCCATGTGCTCTCCCCTACAAGGGTTGAGAATCCCTTGGTCCATGCCTGAGGTTTATCCAAAACCTCCCTCTCCTAAACACTCATCGATTCTTACTCAAGTGAAAATAGTGATAGGAAAAAATTATAAAGGATGTGTTATAACCAACCGACATGTGATAGTTTAATTTACCTAGTCGACAGAAGCACCCCCTTCCATGGGAGAGTCCTAGTATGAATCACATCCCTTGGAATCCTCCTCTAACCCCTCTGGGTGAGGCGCATGAGCATATATCTCACTTAATGAGATATTTAGTTAATTTTTCATACTTATAAGAACCTTTACTCTGTTTTTCAATGCGAGCAAAATTATCCAAGAGTGGACTGAGTCCTCCAACTCTGATATATATTACACTTTTTTGGACTGGTGGATATGGAAGCATGCACTATCATGAAGCAACCCAGTGATGATTATCCCATATCTATTAAGATTCTACCACATCCCATGAAAAGTGTTTATTTGTATAAAGATCCCCCATATCTTCCATGAATTAGGAAAAATATCATCACTGGGGATATCTGGGTGACACAACCACTTTCCTAGATCATGGACGTACACCCTTGGAACAACCCCATATGATTTTCTTTCCTCCCATAGATTCTTTTCTATGAGTGTTGAGCATATCACTCCTCACCTCCCTAAGGATTATACCTATTTTGGGCTAGGTATTTCCATATCTGCAACTACCTAAACTCTACCCATTGGTTCGACTCTGTCACCCGGGAGAGCTCCACCTGTCACTTCCCTAAACATCATAGTTTTAAGATCACTCATTCATCTTCCTGAGTGGCTCATAGCTAAAGAATATCCCCTGGGTATTCTCTCTCTATCTATCTCTCTGATCTATGTATAATCGTGGTTAAACCGAAAAGAAAAAAATGGGTGGTAGAAGCTCATTTTGACCCGTTTTGTATTCACACATAAGCCTGTGCCAGATCTGTATGATAACTGAGGGTTGGTGCTCATAACACACCTCCATGTATTCCATCGGAGTCAACCGCTGGAGGCATCAAAACTACCTCACAAATAGGTTTGTGTTGTTTGGATCATAGATTACATTCTAGTCCACACTCAGCACTAGTACCAGCCTCAAAAAAAAATAGTAACAACAATGGATGTTTGATGGTCCTTATGATTTTTTTAGTCAAGGTCCCCATGAGAAGGTGAAACAAATAGAAAATGTGGTAGTATAGCAGCCTGATCCTCACCGTCACATCCATTGAGACCATTTTTGGAGGGTGGCTCCCAGAAATGATGAATATTGATGGCTGTATATTCATGATGGGAGGGGATACGGGGGGTCAGACACTTGTATCTGCCCATTTCTAAAACAATCCAATTGTATAGAAAATGTAAGGTCCCACACACATGGAGGTGGTATTCCCTTGGATGATGTTTTAGCGAACTGTGCACAACTTTTCTAGTACTAACACCACCAGGTTGACACATTTCCACATCACCAACACATTTTCCATGATGAAGGTTCTCAGCCACATACCCTATATGTGCATCTAAAACCAGGAGTATCCATCCACATATCAGCACAATAATAAATCCCTCCAACTTGACCATGGGAACCTCAGTCTTCACACTATAGCCTCATAGATACCACTAGATTTTCTGCACAATTCTTCAGTATGAGTGCTCCATGCCTCACTAGAACACCATGGGGAATTGATGTGGCCTCCCAGAAATCATGTTCTCTATTATTTTTAAAAAGTAATAAAAACACTATTAGAATGAGATTTCCTCAATCCCATGCTTGTTATATTCTTCCCCAGAACTAAGCATAGAAATTCTATTTTTATATATTTCATCTACTTTGGTGATCCTAAAATTTCTTTGTGGGGAGGAATCATCCTACATAATCCCTTGGATTGAGATCCCAGTAATCTGGTAGAGATTCCACATGTTGATGCTAAACTCTCCATGGTGCAAGTGAAATATGTTGGTCCCTAATGACCACCTACTTAGCTGCTCTGACATGATGTATATGCGGTGGTAGGCATGGAACTGTAAGGACCATTCCACCCTATATATTCTACACTTCTTATAATATACATAAAACTCATGGTAAGACGAGAATTACAGGCATTCCAAGTCCATTAATTAATGAATTCTCCACACAATAATAAATACTAGATGTTCATCTACCCCATTAAAGGTATCCCCATGCCCACCTTGAGAATTTCCTTGTACTAAGGATTGTATGACTCTACCTCCAATGCCTCCCCAATGAAATTCATTAGATGGTTCCAGAGCGTTTTCTCTAGAAGGGACACGTTATCCTCCTAGATGTGACCCCAAAAGCCTTGTACCACTAATATAGTATAGATGAGATTATGAACCAGTAGAGGAGTTTATCTCAATTATAATCAGGGATAAACCCATCATCCCTCATCCATAAGATATTCAACAGAATTATCTTTCATATTGGTAACTCCTACTGATCCTCCTTTAGAAGTGTGAGGAGTGTGTAGAAATTCAATGCACTCTATTTCTTCTCCCCTATCATATGGTTCCTAGACATCTCATCTCAATGAGTTGTGACTTCATTTTATCCTTCAAATATGATTTTTTCCAATACATAGACTATTCTAGGGACAATTTGTGATGTTTTCTTGGAGAAAATCATATTTGAGGATGTTTTTTCATTGAAGACCTATCACAGAATCCCATTTACAGAATCACAATTCAAGGAAGAATTGTGTTTCGAAATAAGTGAGGATAAAAATCACAAAATTCTTATGAAGGTCATGAGTTTCGCTAAAAGAGAGCATTGTCCTATCTTTTTTGAAAACCTGATGGTCCACTTAGGGACCTGTATACCAATTTATTGGTGTATGGTCAAGATGAGTTTCATAAATGAGACTTTATAATCACTAATTTTTAGCAGTTTTACCTTTGAATCCAACCTTCCTTTCCCTCATTAGAAAAAAATATGATGGGAAGGGCTTGTTTTATGTCGAAATATGTGTTTCATGGGAGAAGTCAAGGAAGGAATGATAGGTTTGAGGTGAATTTGAGCCAGAATGACCCAAAAAACCACTTAAGGGAACACATTTGTTAAATATCGCACCATTAAAAATGATTTTGGCTCACTAAAGTCCCTGACTATATGGCTATTTTATGGTAACCTCTATGAAACATAATTCTAGATTCATAGAGACCCCTTTCATGGAATTCCCCATCCATGTAGAGCTTGGATGATAAAATTTGAGCTATGTAACTCTGATTCATAAAACCCCATCTATTTTTGAAGCTCATAAATTTCAAAAAAAGACATTATCCTTCAGAAAACTATTTCCCTTGCCTCTATTGGGACTATAAATCACCCCTATGTCTGAATTTCAAGGGGATGTAACCTTTTAACTTCAAATAAATAATATGAGTTCATGATACTCTGATAATTAACAATTGAGAGAGAATATAAATCTAACAAGGTATCCATATTTCCCAAAACCACTTCACATGGGTTTTTTATAACCACAAAATAATTGTGGATATTCCATTCGTGAAGGTCCATGGGCTTTGAAAAAGATGAAATCCCTTTCTGGCTATTGGTATTTTTCATGATAACTATCCTTCATGAAACCAACCCCATGGGAACTCGTATATTAATCTAATATAGGGTCACCCTATTTTTATAGACATACTCATTCATGAGACCCTTAACCTATACAATACCTATAGCCTTTATGAGGCATAGATATTTTTTGAAACACCAACTTTCATAAAACCCATACTACATGCCTCTTTATGGTTCCTTCTTTTAATTGACCCCTTTTAGAAAAAGTTGTGTTCCCAGGTCCCTTGTGATCCTAAAAAATTGATTCAATTTCACTCTAAGTCCTCATTCAGTTAGTACCACATATCCTTGTGTCTTCTCACTTTACTCCAAGTTCGTAATGAGCCTTCTTCCTTCCATCATCTCCTAAGAATAGTTACCCTAATGAATATTTGTCCTATGTAAAGGTACACTAATGTCGGGCCTCCTTATTCCCACTCATCCAATGTAGTTCTAATGTCATACCCTACCCATAGGTGAATGAATAGTGGAAACATAATACCTTTAGTGTAATCAATGAGGGAAACAAATCACCTCTCTTGGTAGATGTTTCTAATAAGGAATACTCATCTCACCTTGACACGACCCCCTCGAGGTATAATTCCCATCCATGTTTGATATACAAGATGTAAAATTTCCAACCTCTATATCCTTGTCATATGAAATTATAATGCACAAAACATCCTTAGAACCTGAAATATATATATAGACTTACCATGTGTAATGAATAAATAATTCCCCATATACGATCATCATGTTATTCCACCTTCTCCAATATCTCCCCAAGGGATGATCCTCCTATACCAAGAATCTCCCATGCAGAATCCGTACAACAACACCCCAATGGAGGGATGATAATACTGCATCAATAAGCTCCCAAGCATAATCCCCACACCATCTCCCCAAGGGATGATCCTCCTATATCTTAAAACTTCCACGTGTAAACACCATTCCATCTCATCATAGGGTGACCCCCATACAATGTGAATATTCCATACATAATCCCTACATCATATCCCAAATGTATGATCCTCCTTCATCAGAAAAAATCGACATATAAGACCCACACCATTCCTCATTGACACTCCTTCCACAACATGGGAATCCTTATTTCATGATGATAAACATCATGGACTGGTCCATTCACACGACCTTCAAAAATGGAATTAAACTACATGGGTATTGTTCACTACCTCTTAAACTAGGTATGTAGGATACCTCCATTTTAACACCCGAGACTTTTATGTTATCAAAGTAATCTTTTTCTACACAACACTTGCTTGGCTTGCTTTACACGCAATCGTGACCTTCCTCGATAGCTTGCGTCGTACGCAATACCGAGTTTCACTAAACAACAATATGCTATTAAAACTAGCCGTTATGAATAGTAATAACCACTTTTTGAAATTTTATAGATTTTATTTTTCAAAATGGACTTCATTTTTGGACTCAGAATATCGAAATTAGCCTAGGGTGAAATTTTGGTATTTTTCTGAAAACTTTCAATTTTTGATGAATAGTGAAACCACTAAGTGGTAGGTTAAAAACTGAATTTTGCATAAAACTTAATTTTACCGCTTCTGTGAATGGAATTTCGAAAATCCGACAGACACAGTTGATATCAGTAAGTAAAATGTGGTTCAATGAGATAAAAATATTTTTTTGGTGAATAGTAACTTTTTACTTTTTTTTACCGCGGTTAATAGTAAATAGGGTAACTAAGTGTAAATATGATATTACTATTACCCTAACACATGTCCTAATTCTATTGGATAAGTGTAATTCGACCAAAAACAACCTTATGAATAAAATATGACCATTTAGGCCCACTTGGATTAGATTAGGACATTTATTATTAATTTATTTAAAGAAGGGTTAAAATAGTTAAAATCAAAGTTTAATAAGTAAATAATTTTTAATATGGGGTTATACATAAGATAAATTCGATTATAAATATTCATTAGAAAGATAAAAAGCTTTCCTACATAATGGTATTTTATTTGTAATTTTTAGACATTAAATAATGTAATTTATTTATGACACAATGATGATGCAGTAATTATCTTATTAATGAAATATTGACATAATTGATGTTATAAACACCAAAATAAATGTAATTTTAGACTTTTTATGAATTCTACTACTTTTCTAGGTTACTATGATATATTAATGTTGATTTAATCAACTTGGTTCGAACATATAATTCTGTTATGACTTTCACAAAAATCATATATCAAATAGTGTCAAAATTGACACAAAATAGTTTTTAAATCAAATATTATATTATTAATTGTTATTTTATTCCTAAAAATATAAGGTTCGGCCAAATGACTTAGATAAGGATATATATATTAATAATAATCAATTTTGGGTTCGTTTGTCATGTTATAGTAAGTGTATTAACCATATAGTGAAAGAAAACAAAAAGACACGGTAAAAGTTAAATTATTTAACTTAGAGTTAAATCTAATTGATAAGGTTAAAATAATTCCCTAAACTTGTCTAAATCCTATTGGATGATAGGATTTCGACCCATCCCCACCTTAGCTTCGAAATAAGACCATTTGGAACCATTATAAACCGATTTTGACTTTAATATAAAATAATATTTTGAGATATTCCTAAGGTGCCCCTCTCCTCCCTTATAAAAGGGCACCTCCTCCCCCTCCTCCTCACACCAAATTGAGCACTCAAGCTCGGCCAAACCCTGCCATTTTCTCCTCTACACTTCCCTCGAATAATCCTAGAGGTCCTGGTCTTCTTCAAAGACCAATCTTAGTTCCCTAAGTGGAGGATTCAAAGAGGCGTTCCAAAGAAGAGGTAATATCCATTACCGATCTTTTCAATTTCATTCTTCTTCAACTTCTTCTTATTTAGTTGTTTCATGATAAAGTAATAACATCAGTATTACTTACATACTTATATGTTATTATAAATATGAAACAACCCTAATTCACCTTCTATCCATCCCACGGAAAAATGAAATTACCGCGCGTGCGTACGTACGGAATACCGTCTCCACGCCGTGGTGTAATCGATTTTCCACCACCACCTTACAAGGATGGGTATAATGATTTAATGAGTAACTATTTATGATTATTATAAATTAATATTGATACTGAAATAATATACATATACTCCAATACAATTCCACGATCATAGGAACGATATCATCAATCGTGCGTACGTACGGAATACCGTCTCCACGATGTGATGCGACTCGTTCTACATAATCATCATTACATAGTAATTATATAAATGAATTGAATGAATAAATATGATATATGTTACACTAATACCATTCTGTATATAAGGTATCTATAACCGTAAAAGAAGAATAAGAATTTATTCGGCAAAACACGCATAAGAACAAAAGGCAATAAAGACCGGAGTAACAAGTAACAATGAAATATTACTAACAAGAAGCTAAGAATATGACCATATATGATATCATATAAATATGTATGATTCTGGAATAAGTCAATAACATTATTTAAACCATTATACAGGAGCTTCGGACACGTACAAAGAAAATCGGACCTAAGGTAAGGGAAATATCCCAATCTCATTTTTATCCGAGATTGTTTATTCGTAAGTATTTATTGGGGTGTATTTTATCATCCACATCCATGTTCCCTCAATATGTAATATTGTTTCCATCCACTTACACTAGTTTAAATCCAATTTTACCCTTCGGTGAGTTTTTAGTAAAGAATATGAAAGGAATCGTTTGTCATTTTTTCGTACGAGGTACTTTTTGACTTTTCCGACAAAAGTACGAAGAATGTTTTTTTTAACTTATACGGCATGAATGGATTTATAAAACATTATTTCCAAGAAGCTTCCTTAAAAAGTTTTCAAGTTTATTTTTAATCAAATTCTTTTAGTTTAAAATTGTATGACATGTTAATAAAGGAAAAGTGTTTTTGAAGTAGAAAGGATATTTTCCTCAAGAATGAAGTTCAAGTATTTTATCAAAATTATTTTCCATCTAAGATAATAAAAAGGGTTCTATTTTTATCCCTATTATTACATGGATTCGATTATGTTGTTATGGAAATATTTTTATGAATTCCTTTATCTTATATGAATTGTTTTATGATGTCATGTTGTTTAAGAATCCCATTTTTATTACGTGGGTTACGCTATGATGTATGGTTTATGATTATGTGGCACACATAAGAAAGGATTCATTATAAGATGGGTGGGACCTATATCTCCCTCCAATGCATTGGGTAAAGATTTTATATCTCATGAGATAGACATGGCTGGAACGGTAGGTTATACCGGTTCAGTGAAATAGGACTGGAATGAGGGTGACTCGGTTCAGAAAGGGACTCTGTCCACTAAGATTGTCTTGGCAATGAGTCATGACTAACAAGAAATGATTTTCCATGATTATGTGTGCATGACACAAAGTTTAAAGTTTCATGTTATGATTATGAGGATCTCATTTTCACTTCTATGATTTATTCCATGTTAAGATATTATGATCTCTTTTGCAGGTTATGATTTTCAAAAAGATATGATATGATTTTTATTTCCTTTATTTTCCCTTGCTGAGCATTTGAGCTCACCCTTTTTTGTTTTCTTTTCCCCAGGTCAGGAAGATGGATATTAAGTAGAATATGCTAAAAGGGACCCTAGATATGATGAAATAAATGGGAGACACTGTAGAAGATTTATGAACCAGTTGTTTATGTTTCCCAGTTTCTAAAGACACTATACCTATACGGTCCATTGTGGTTTTGTTATATGTTGTAATAAGTGTGCTTCAATTTTGAAGTATTAACAATGTATGTAAAGTATGGGTTGTTATAGTTGGTATCAAAGGAAAGGTATAGTCAACCTTTGGAAACTAGGATTTGAAAGCCTTAGTAAGAACCCTAAGGATAATTCTAAGCATAGAACACAATCTTAGTGTTTTAGAAATGGCCTTGAATAACATAGGATAATACCTTAAGCATGAAAATTTTATTCTTGAATTATGTGGTTTTCCTATTATAATTAGTGTTGCTCACACTATTCTTCTTGGTTTTAGTCAATGGCTGGAACCCGAAGGAACTGTGTTAATGCGGAATGCGATGGGCAATGCAATGATTGTCCCCCTGAGCAACCAAACGATATGGGAGCTGGAATGAAAAATCTTGTAGCCATGCTCACACAACTTTCTCAAGCTATGAATCATGCAGGACTTCCAAACGAGCAAAGGAAGGAGCAACATTCTGTTGAATCCTTCATGAGGCAGCTTCCACCTTCTTTCAGCGGGTCTACTGATCCATTAGTTGCTGAACAATGGATTAGTACTACTGAAAAGATATTTTTAGTTCTTCAATGTTCTGAGCATGATAAAGTCATCCTAGAAGTGTATCGTTTGGAAGGAGATGCTGATCAATGGTGGAATCTTATTAAGAATACGAGGCAAAGGGATGAAATTGAGTCTATGGAATGGGACGAGTTCAAGAACTTATTTTTCAATAAGTACTTCCCCCGTATTCTCCGAACAAAGATGGAGAAAGAGTTTCTTGAACTGAAGCAAAGGGATGATGAATCTGTTGGTACCTATGAAGCAAATTTTACAAGACTTGCAAGGTATGCTTCTGGTATTATTATCCAACCTGAGAGTAAGATCGATCGATTCCTCAGTGGCTTAAAACCAAGTCTTCGAAGGGCGTTAGCCATAAGGGACTTCAATAGCTACGAGGAAATCGTTCGATGTGCTCTCAAAGTCGAGATGGAGATTGGAATAACCCATCAGTCACATGGGTTTGATAAGAAGAGGAAGATGGAATTCAAAGAAAAATCTAAAGAGCACACTGAAAAGAAGATGAACTTTCCCTTATGCTCAAAGTGTGGAAAGAAACATGGAGGGAGTTGTCTTAAAGGGACAAGTAAATGTTTTAAATGTGGAAAGGAAGGTCATCGGGCATTTGAATGCCGTGATAATGGGAAGAAGATGTCTAATGACTCAAACAAAGGAAGGGATACACAAAATGAACCTACTACACTTCAATGTTTCAAGTGCAAGGAGATGGGGCATTATGCCAATCAATGCTCAAATCCAAGGGTTGATGATGATGGTCGACGTCAACAAAATCTTAAGGCTAAAGAGAAAGGAAAGTCACATGCAATTTCTATCAGCGATGTGGAGTACGATAACGAAGTGGTGAAAGGTACACTTACCATCCACTCTAAAGTAGCAAATGTTTTATTTGATTTTGGATCCACCCACTCTTTTATTTCTAAAGAATTTTCTAAGGGTATCACCATATTACCTCAACAATTAGATGTTGAGTTAGCCGTGACAACACCTAATGGCACAACATTCGCATCAAAAGTTTATAATTCTTCTCCGATCGAAGTTTGTGGGAAAGTGCTTCCTGCAAATCTTGTGATCCTTCCTTTGGTGGAATTTGATGTGATTCTTGGCATGGATTGGCTTTCTCTACATGGAGCTCATATCAATTTCCAAAGAAGGGAAGTCACATTTCATATTCCAGATCAATCTACGATCGTCTATCAATGCAAGGATGAACATAACCTTCCAGTGGAAATTCCTTCCATCTTATGGGTCTTGATTCCACTAAATGAAGGTTATTTCTCTCAAATGGTTGGTGAGAAACTCACGATTAAGAATATGCCCATTGTACTGGAGTTTTATGATGTCTTTCCGGAGGAATTACCGGGTCTTCCACCCAATAGTGAAGTTGAGTTTTCAATAGAACTCGTACCGGGTGCTTTGCCTATTTCAAATACACCTTATAGAATGGACCCAATTGAGTTGCAGGAATTGAAGAAGCAACTCCAAGAGAATCTTGATAAGGGATTCATACGCCCTAGTGCGTTACCTTGGGGAGCACCTGTTCTATTTGTTAAGAAGAAAGATGGATCAATGAGACTCTGCATTGATTATCGAGAACTTAACAAGATCACTATCAAGAACAAATATCCTCTCCCACGCATTGATGACTTATTTGACCAACTACGAGGAGCTCAATACTTTTCCAAGATTGATCTTCGTTCAGGGTATCATCAATTAAGGGTCAAAAGGGAGGATATACCAAAGACGGCTTTCCGTACAAGGTATGGACACTATGAATTTATAGTGATGCCATTTGCTCTTACTAATGCCCCTGCTATCTTCATGGATCTAATGAATAGAGTCTTTAGAGACTATCTTGATCAATTTGTGGTAGTCTTTATAGACGATATTCTTGTCTATTCAAAGAGCAAGGAAGAGCATGAAGATCACTTGAGAATTATATTGAAAACCCTGAGAAAGGAGAAGGTTTATGCCAAATTTACCAAGTGTGAATTTTGGCTTCAAAAAGTTTCATTTTTGGGTCACATAATCTCAAAAGAGGGGATATCTGTGGATCCAGCAAAAACAGAGGTTATCGAAAGATGGTCGAGACCAACAACAGTAACTGAGATCCGAAGTTTTCTTGGT
The DNA here is from genome assembly GCA_963277665.1 of Viscum album. Classification (NCBI taxonomy): domain Eukaryota; kingdom Viridiplantae; phylum Streptophyta; class Magnoliopsida; order Santalales; family Viscaceae; genus Viscum; species Viscum album. Next base: position 1,085,322,723 of record OY728134.1, on the reverse strand, counting down.
TTGGCTGGATATTATCGACGTTTTGTAAAAAAAATTTCACGATTATCTAATCCACTCACCAAGTTGACTCGGAAAGGAGTTAAGTTTGTCTGGACAGAGGAATGTGAAGAGAATTTCAAGGAGTTGAAAAGAAGGTTATCCAGTGCACCTGTGCTCACACTGCCTTGTAGTGGAGAAAGGTTTGTGATCTACAGTGATGCATCCAAGAAGGGATTGGGGTGTGTTCTTATGCAAAATGATATGGTGATAGCTTATGCCTCACGACATTTGAAAATCCAAGAGCAAAATTACCCAACACATGATTTGGAGTTGGCTGCGGTAATCTTTGCATTAAAGATTTGGAGGCATTACCTTTATGGTGAAAGGTGTGATATTTATACTGATCATAAAAGTTTAAAGTATATTTTCACACAAAAGGAGCTTAATATGCGTCAAATAATATGGTTGGAGCTGATTAAGGATTACGACTGCTCAATCCATTACCACCCTGGGAAAGCAAACAAGGTGGCAGATGCATTAAGTCGACAAGACCATGCTAGTTTATCCATGATGAAGATCAAAAAAGATCCAATATTTATGGATTTACAAAGGACGGATCTTGGAATTATAATGGAAGGGGAAAAATCTTATCTTTATCAAATGAATGTTCAACCATCTATACATGCGAAGATTAAGGAGGCACAGAAAGAAGATGTCGAGTTACAAAAGAAGGTGAGAAATGTTCCTGAATTCAACCTTGATTGTGATGGGATAATAAAGTTCAGGAATCGGGTTTGTGTTCCTCCCATCCCCGAATTAAAGAAGGAGCTGCTGGATGAGGCTCATAGTTCATCATTCTCTATTCATCCTGGAAGCACGAAGATGTATAGGGATCTGAAAGAGTACTTCTGGTGGGATGGCATGAAAAGAGATGTTGCTGAATATGTCTCTCGATGCTTGGTTTGTCAACAAGTTAAAGCTGAGAGACATAAGTCTAAGGGGATGTTACTACCATTACCCATACCCGAATGGAAATGGGAAAACATCACTATGGACTTTGTCACAGGACTTCCTAAAACATCCAAAGGCAATAATGCTATCTGGGTCATAGTTGATCGTCTTACAAAGTCTGCACACTTCATTGCTATTAGAGAGGATTTCTCTCTAGATCAGCTTGCCAGGATATATGTAAAGGAAGTGGTAAGACTGCATGGAGTACCACTTTCTATTATATCTGATCGGGATCCGAGATTTACCTCGATGTTCTGGCGAAGTCTTCAGCATACTCTGGATACATAGTTGAGTTTCAGCACTGCTTATCATCCCCAGACAGACGGTCAGTCTGAGAGAACAATTCAAACCCTAGAAGATATGTTGAGAGCTTGCTCTATGGATTTCAAAGGAGGTTGGGATCAACACCTACCTTTGGTGGAATTTTCTTATAATAATAGCTTTCACTCCAGTATTCAGATGGCTCCTTATGAAACTCTCTACGGAAAGAAATGAAGGACTCCAACTTGCTGGGATGAAGTTGGGGAAAGAAAGCTATTAGGACCTGATCTCGTTGATGAAATGGCAGAAAAGGTTAGATCTATTCAACTACACATAAGAGCAGCTCAGAGTCGACAGAAAAGTTATGCCGACAACCGAAGAAAAGACCTAGAGTTTGAAGTGGGTGATAAAGTGTTCTTACGAATATCTCCCTGGAAGAGGGTTATGAGATTTGGAAAGAAGGGGAAGTTGAGCCCTAGATATATCGGTCCTTTCGAAATACTGGATCGTGTTGGGAAGGTAGCTTACCGATTGGCGCTTCCACCGAATCTCTCTCAAGTTCACGATGTGTTCCATGTATCTCTCCTGAGAAAGTACATACCAGATCCTTCACATGTACTCAACTCAGAAGTTGTACCGCTGGAGCAAGATCTTTCTTATGAAGAACAGCCGATAGAGATTCTGGATCATAGAGAAAAAGTCCTACGAAACAAGACCACTCGATTGGTGAAAGTTTTATGGAGGAACCACCAACTTGAAGAAGCTACACGGGAGCTTGAGGATATGATGAGGGAGAAGTATCCTCATCTGTTTATTACAAAGTGACGAATTTCAAGGGCAAAATTCTTTTTTAAGGGGGGTAGAATGTACCACCCAAGACTTTTATGTTATCAAAGGAATCTTTTTCTACACAACACTTGCTTGGATTGCTTTACACGCAATCGCGACCTTCCTCGATAGCTTGTGTCGTACGCAATACCGAGTTTCACTAAACAACAATATGCTATTAAAACTAGCCGTTATGAATAGTAATAACCACTTTTTGAAATTTTATAAATTTTATTTTTCAAAATGGACTTCATTTCTGGACTCAGAATATCGAAATTAGCCAAGGGTGAAATTTTGGTATTTTTCTGAAAACTTTCAATTTTTGATGAATAGTGAAACCACTAAGTGGTAGGTTAAAAACTGAATTTTGCATAAAACTTAATTTTACCGCTTCTGTGAATGGAATTTCGAAAATCCAAAAAACTCGGTTGATATCAGTAAGTAAAATGTGGTTCAATGAGATAAAAATAATTTTTTGGTGAATAGTAACTTTTTACTTTTTTTTACCGCGGTTAATAGTAAATAGGGTAACTAAGGGTAAATATGATATTACTATTACCCTAACACATGTCCTAATTCTATTGGATAAGTGTAATTCGACCAAAAACAACCTTATGAATAAAATATGACCATTTAGGCCCACTTGGATTAGATTAGGACATTTATTATTAATTTATTTAAAGAAGGGTTAAAATAGTTAAAATCAAAGTTTAATAAGTAAACCATTTTTAATATGGGGTTATACATAAGATAAATTCTATTATAAATATTCATTAGAAAGATAAAAAGATTTCCTACATAATGGTATTTTATTTGTAATTTTTAGACATTAAATAATTTAATTTATTTATGACACAATGATGATGCAGTAATTATCTTATTAATGAAATATTGACATAATTGATGTTATAAACACCAAAATAAATGTAATTTGAGACTTTTTATGAATTACACTAATTTTATAGGTTACTATGATATATTAATGTTGATTTAAGAAACTTGGTTCGAACATATAATTCTGTTATGACTTTCACAAAAATCATATATCAAATAGTGTCAAAATTGACACAAAATAGTTTTTAAATCAAATATTATATTATTAATTGTTATTTTATTCCTAAAAATATAAGGTTAGGCCAAATGACTTATATAAGGATATATATATTAATAATAAACAATTTGGGGTTCTTTTGTCATGTTATAGTAAGTGTATTAACCATATAGTGAAAGAAAACAAAAAGACACGGTAAAAGTTAAATTATTTGACTTAGAGTTAAATCTAATTGATAAGGTTAAAATAATTCCCTAAACTTGTCTAAATCCTATTGGTTGATAGGATTTCGACCCATACCCACCTTATCTTCGAAATAAGACCCTTTGGAACCATTATAAACCGATTTTGACTTTAATATAAAATAATATTTTGAGATATTCCTAAGGTGCCCCTCTCCTCCCTTATAAAAGGGCACCTCCTCCCCCTCCTCCTCACACCAAATTGAGCACTCAATCTCGGCCAACCCCTGCCATTTTCTCCTCTCCACTTCCCTAGAATAATCCTAGAGGTCCTGGTATTCTTCAAAGACCAATCTTAGTTCCCTAAGTGGAGGATTCAAAGAGGCGTTCCAAAGAAAAGGTAATATCCATTACCGATCTTTTCAATTTCTTTCTTCTTCAACTTCTTCTTCTTTAGTTGTTTCATGATAAAGTAATAACATCAGTATTACTTACATACTGATATGTTATTATAAATATGAAACAACCCTAATTCACCTTCTATCCATCCCACAGAAAAATGAAATCACCGCGCGTGCGTACGTACGGAATACCGTCTCCACGCCGTGGTGTAATCTATTTTCCACCACCACCTTACAAGGATGGGTATAATGGTGTAATGAGTAACTATTTTTGATTATTATAAAGTAATATTGATACTGAAATAATATACATATACTCCAATACAATTCCACGATCATAGGAACGATATCATCACTCGTGCGTACGTACGGAATACCGTCTCCATGATGTGATGCGACTCGTTCTACATAATCATCATTACATAGTAATTATATAAATGAATTGAATGAATAAATATGATATATGTTACACTAATACCATTCTGGATATAAGGTATCTATAACCTTAAAAGAAGAATAAAAATTTATTCTGCAAAACACGCATAAGAACAAAAGGCAATAAAGACCCGAGTAACAAGTAACAATGAAATATTACTAACAAGAAGCTAAGAATATGACCATCTATGATATCATATCAATATGTATGATTCTGGAATAAGTCAATAACATTATTTAAACCATTATACAGGAGCTTCGGACACGTACAAAGCAAATCGGACCAAAGGTAAGGGAAATATCACAATCTCATTTTTATCCGAGATTGTTTATTCGTAAGTATTTATTGGGGTGTATTTTATCATCCACATCCATGTTCCCTCAATATGTAATATTTTTTCCATCCACTTACACTAGTTGAAATCCAATTTTACCCTTCGGTGAGTTTTTAGTAAAGAATATGAAAGGAATCGTTTGTCGTTTTTTCGTACGAGGTACTTTTTGACTTTTCCGACAAAAGTACGAAGAATGTTTTTTTTAACTTATACGGCATGAATGGATTTCTAAAATATTATTTCCAAGAAGCTTCCTTTACAAGTTTTAAAGTTTATTTTTAATCAACTTCTTTTAGTTTAAAATTGTATGACATGTTAATAAAGGAAAAGTGTTTTTGAAGTAGAAAGGATATTTTCCTCAAGAATGAAGTTCAAGTATTTTATCAAAATTATTTTCCATCTAAGATAATAAAAAGGGTTCTGTTTTTATCCCTATTATTACATGGATTCTATTATGTTGTGATGGAAATATTTTTATGAATTCCTTTATCTTATATGAATTGTTTTATGATGTCATGTTGTTTAAGAATCCCATTTTTATTACGTGGGTTACGCTATGATGTATGGTTTATGATTATGTGGCACACATAAGAAAGGATTCATTTTAAGATGGGTGGGACCTATATCTCCCTCCAATGCATTGGGTAAAGATTTTATATCTCATGAGATAGACATGGCTGGAACGGTAGGTTATACCGGTTCAGTGAAACAGGACTGGAATGAGGGTGACTCGGTTCAGAAAGGGACTCTGTCCACTAAGATAGTCTTGGCAATGAGTCATGACTAACAAGAAATTATTTTCCATGATTATGTGTGCATGCCACAAAGTTTAAAGTTTCATGTTATGATTATGGGGATCTCATTTTCACTTCTATGATTTATTCCATGTTAAGATATTATGATCTCTTTTGCTGGTTATGATTTTCAAAAAGATATGATATGATTTTTATTTCCTTTATTTTCCCTTGCTGAGCATTTGAGCTCACCCTTTTTTGTTTTCTTTTCCCCAGGTCAGGAAGATGGATATTAAGTAGAATATGCTAAAAGGGACCCTAGATATGATGAAATAAATGGGAGACACTGTAGAAGATTTATGAACCAGTTGTTTATGTTTCCCAGTTTCTAAAGACACTATACCTATACGGTCCTTTGTGGTTTTGTTATATGTTGTAATAAGTGTGCTTAAATTTTGAAGTATTAACAATGTATGTAAAGTATGGGTTTTTATATCCATGAGGTTCAATCCTGAAAACTTCAAGTGTGATATATCCCCCCATTGGAACACACTTAACCAATAAAACTATCCCCACAAGACTTTAAACATAATCTAAACGAGTTTCCACAAGATGTTAAACATGTGTCCAACCTGTCCTCACAAGACATGAAACCCACACCCAAAATTTCCTCACAAGATGTTAAACTTATGCCCAAACTATCTCATCAAAAAGTTAAATAGATTCCCTAACTATCACTACAAGATGTTAAACATATGCCTTACCTATCCTGAGAATATGTTAAACTTGATCCCAACCTATCCTCACAATATGTTAAACCTACCCCCAACCTGTCCCCATAAGAGGGTAAACCAACACCCAACCAGTCCCCTCAAGACATTAAACCTACACTCAACCTATCCCCACATGATTCTAAACCTACAAAAAAATTATCCCCACATCATGTGAAACCTAAACACAATATACCCCCACAAGACAACAAACATGCACCCAACCTGTTCCGGTAAAACATTAAAACCATGCCCAACCTATCCCTGCATGATATTAAACCTAAACCCAATGTAAAGACCCAAATTTTTTCAATGGAAAATTCTCTTCTTATATTTATGTCATAAAAACACAAAATAATGAACTACTAAGTGATAAGTGACCTTTAAACATAATTTTGTCACCCCTATGTTTGGAATTTTGGAAAATCCAACATACACGGTTGCATTCAAGATAGTTGTTGGAGCCTAATGAAACAAAATTAATTTGTAATAAATAGTAACCTACCCTTATGAATAGTAACCTACCCTTATGAATAGTAACACGACCCTTATGAATAGTAAATATGGGGAACATTACCTATTAATAATAAAATAAAATTTAGACATCTTTGAAAGTGACAATTTGACCTTAGTAAGCATTTTTGGTATTTTATAAGTCATAAATAATTAATTATAATTAATTAATTAATATAAAAGAATATTTATTTTCCTGTAATGTATTAATAAATTATTGAATCAATGTTTAATAGTTTTTAGATAATTTTATAAGACCCTACATAATTTTTGAAAGAACTGTAAAATCAGTTTTAATCTTAAAAATTGTTTTTTTAAGTAAATTATGATTTTATTTAAATATTAAATTAATAATATTTAGAAAATTATTGTTGAAAAATGGACTTCATTTTTGGATTATACATGTTGAAAAATGGTCTGGGTAATTTTTTTGGGATTTTTCTGAGAAACTTGAATTTTTGGTGAATAGTAGAATACATTAATTTACCATATAAATACATTTTAATTAAAACCCACTATTCCTGACATCACAAGTGATGTAAGAACCCAAATCCCGAACTCACATGTCTTATTTACTATTCTTAGTCATCCAAGACTCACTATTCCTTGTCTTAGGTGAAATTAAAAAACTAATAAATTTTATATTAAGGAAACCCCTCTCCCCTCCACTATAAAAGCCACCATTCACTCCCTCTTTTCCTCACACCTCTCAAGCTCCAAGACTTATCTAAACTATGCCCAAAAATCTTCCCTAGAACCTCCCCCACGTCCAAAAGCTTCTTGTCTCATCAAAAGACCAAGCCTATTCTCAAGAGGAAGATTCTAGAGGTAATTTCTCTCTCTCTTCTCCTTTAATTTCCTTTCAAGTTCAAGTTCCTTTCTTGATCTCTCCCCACCTATATTCATCCAAATTGTTTTGTAACTTCAGTATTATACATATAATATAATTTTTATGATTCTAATATCACCCCACACCCTTTACCTCTTCCTTTTATTTTATTAAATAGAACGTTGTTCATGAGGTGTTAATTTATCACCTTAAAAAACGACATGATCTCTTCTTCCATTTCTACCTTTAGATCTGGTCATGAAACCATTTTTATGGTTGAACCAGAATATATTATATGTATTATGTTCTATTTTATGTTATGGAAATAACCTATGGCAAAATTACTAAGTTAAATGTTAAAAAAAGTTCATTGTGATCCAACAACCGCCCAAATTAACCCAAATAACCATCATTAAATTCCTATCTAATGATTCACCCACATGGATCTAATATAATTACCTATAAAAATCATTCAAGCTCCTGTAATATCACTAATAACATGTAATATAATTTCTGGATGTTTACCCATGATCTACCCGAACTTCAATTTAAGAATACAAGTGGACCGCTCAAGAAAACCATAACAACGAACATCCCCGAACAACGTTTTTAAACTCTATAAGTCATCAAAAGGTACATAATATGACATAATGAAACCATAATGAAAACTATTAATGTATAAAAGGTTCTTTAATTTCTAATTAATGAATATAATGTCATTATACAGGACATTAAAGAGAAGGAGGCATTCGGGTACAAGGTAAGAGGAAATCTCGAACCCAATTTTTCTTCCTTCGGGTTCTCCCTCTTTCACTCCATTTTTGATATGGTTACTCCTCAAAGATAATTTTTTCATCATTTACTTTAATTTTCTGAGATATACATGTTTTTCACTGGTTTTTATGTCCATCAAAATGTTTTCCAAAAAAACTCTTCTTTCAAGATCTCACCTTTTACCTCTCATTCAAGGTTGATGGTTCTTGTATCAAGTATGTTGTTCTCTCTTTCTTTTGGGAGCCCAAAGCTTATGAATGTGTTATTATGGGATGAAACCCATTCATTTACATTGATTATTTATGTACATTTTTTATATGTTTTCCATGTGGCAATCATGGTAATGATAATATTATGATGTGACGGGTGCGCCCAGAATTATATAGCGCAATATGAATGTTTAAATGTGACGGGTGCACCCGAAATTATATAGAACTCCAATGCATTGGGTAAATTGATGAATCTCATGAGTAGATGTGAAATGATGTGTGAAAAATATGCTAGCTTTGTTCACAAGTATGTGTGGTAGTTAACCACTAAGACATGATGTTTTATTTTTATGCATTGCCACATTTCAAGTTTATTGTTTATGCTCCTCTCATGTTCATGATCTTTTGCCTACGTCATGACTATGCTCACCCCATGCTATATTGTTATTATATATCCTCTTACTGGGCTTCTAGCTCACCCCTTTTGATGTATATCCTCAAGTGGATACATTTACTAAAGAGAGGACAAGTGCCAATAAGAAGCTAGAGAAGATGAAATTAAATAAATGTTTATGGTTGATGTTGTATTTGTTATGTATGGTCCTAGTTTTCCCAGGACACTAAACCTTTGGATCCTCTATATGTAAAACTATTTTGTTGTTTATCTTTGAAATGATGTAATAGTAATGTAAGAGAAGGTCGGGTCTCTATAGTTGGTATCAGAGGAAAGGTTTAGTTAATTTGGGGATTGGGATTAGTGAACCCTAGAGAAAAACTACAACATGAGACTAAGTACAAATATGCCCACAAGGATATTTACATAGGGATCCCATATGTTATGTTTTTGTTATAATTGTTTAAATGGATAAGTTATTCATGAATTTTTTACTTATGTATTGTTCTAACCTTTTCTATTTTAGAAAATGGGGGGAACTAGGAGAAATCAGGCTAACAACTCTTGCGAGGGCCAATGCAACGATTGCCCGAACGACATTCCCAATGATTTTGGAGGTGGAGTTAAAAACTTCATGGCGATTCTTACCCAATTATCTCAGGTTATGAATAATAAACATAATAATGGGGAACTTTCTCCTTCACCAAAGAGGGAGAAACTAGCAATAGAATGTTTTATGCGGCAACGACCACCGATGTTTTGTGGATCTTCTGATCCACTAGTTGTGGAACAATGGGTCAAGTCCATGGAGAAGATATTTTCTGTTCTTCACTATTCCGAGACAGAGAAGGTGACTCTATCCGTTTATCATCTAGATGGAGAATCCAATCAATGTTGGGCTTTGATTAAGAATGCCAAGCCAAGGGAGAAAATTGAAGAGATGGAATGGGAAGACTTTAAGATAATGTTTCTTAATAAGTACTTCCCAAGAACTCTTCGCATGAAGATGGAGAGAGAATTCATAGAGATCAAGAAAAAAGAAGGAGAATCTGTCACAACCTATGAAGCAAATTTTAGAAGGCTCGCAAGGTATGCTTCGAATTTTGTTATCAACAATGATAGCAAAATTGATAGATTCTTTAGTGGATTAAAACCACATCTTCGAAAGGCTCTTGCAATTCGAGACATTGGGAGTTATGAAGAAGTTGTTCGTTGTGCTATCAATGTGGAGATGGAGTTTGGAGAATGGTCCCATGGCTATGGTGATAAGAAAAGAAATATGGATTTTCAAGCTGGTGGATCTAGTGATAAAGATGGGAAGAAAACACAATGACCCACATGCAAAAAATGTGGGAAGTTTCACCATGGGAACTGCCTCAAAGGGATGGGGAAATGCTTCAAGTGTGGGAAAGAAGGACACCTTGCTCAAGAGTTTCGGAAAGACATGAAAAGGAAGGATAATGTAGCCGATGAAAGGATAGAACCACTCGTGGTTCAATGCTACAACTGTAGGGAGCTAGGGCACTATTCAAACCAGTGCACTAAACCTCGAGCTCTCGGGGGTAATCAGTGCCAGAAACCACCAAAGCCAAAGGAACAAGGGAAGGCTTATGCCATCACTAATGTGGAGGTGGATCATGATAATGAAGTCGTACAAGGTACACTTCCTATTCACTCAAGAATGGAAAAAGTCTTATTTGATTCTGGTTCTACGCATTCCTTTATATCTTGCATGTTTTCTAGAACTATAGAATCGAAGCCCCGAAACCTTGAAGTAGAGATAACTGTAAAAATGCCAAGTGGTGCAATCATTGCAACCCAAGTGTTTGAGTCTTCTCCTGTTGAAGTATGCGGGATGATTCTTCCGGAAAATCTCGTAATACTTCCGTTGGTGGAATTCAACGCTATAATGGGAATGGATTGACTCTCGTTATATAGAGCACATATCAACTGTCAGGAAAAGGAAATATATTTTCATATTCCGAACCATCCCATACTCCTCTACAAATGCAAAGAAGATCATGAATCTCCTCTAAGAAATCCTTCAATGGTTTGGGTGTTGATTACCTATGAAGAAGCATACCTTGCCCAAATGGTTGAGTCGAAGGAAAGTTCCATCCTTGAGGAAATGTCAATCGTAAGGGAATACGAAGATGTATTTCCCGAAGAGTTACCCGGAATTCCCCCAGAGTGTGAGGTAGAGTTCTCAATTGAAGTCATACCCGGAGATACTCCTATCTCAAAGTGCTCCTATAGGATGGCTCCTATCGAACTGGAGGAGTTAAAGAAGCAGCTACAAGAGCATCTGGAAAAAGGGTTCATAATCCCTAGTGCATCACCTTGGGGTGCGCCAGTGCTCTTTTTGAAGAAGAAGGATGGAACCATGCGGCTGTGTATCGATTATAGGGAACTAAACAAGATCACCATAAAGAACAAGTATCCTCATCCAATGATTGATGACTTGTTCGATCAGTTAAGAGGAGCTCAATACTTCTCAAAGTTGGATCTTTGTTCTGGATATCATCAGGTAAAGGTGAAGAAGGATGGTATTCAGAAGACTGCCTTCCGTACAAGGTATGGTCACTATGAGTTTTTGGTGATTCCCTTCGGACTTACTAATTCCCCTATAATCTTCATTGATTTGATGAATAGATTCTTTAGACATTACCTCGACAAATTTGTGGCAGTGTTTATCGATGATATTCTCATCTACTCCAAGTGAAAGGAGGAACATGAAGAACATCTAAGACTTGTGTTGGAGACATTAAGAATGGGGAAGTTGTACGCCAAGTTCAGAAAGTGTGACTTTTGGACAAATCAAGTCACGTTCTTGGGACATGTGATCACAAGTGAGGGAATTTCTTTGTATCCTTCAAATACAAAGGCAATTGAGGAATGGACCATGCCATCTTATGTCACAGAAATCCATAGTTTTCTTGTATTAGGTGGGTACTATCGACATGTTGTGAGAAACTTCTCACGATTTTCAAGCCCGCTAACTAAGTTAACAAGGAAAGGGGTAAAGTATGTCTGGATTGATGAATGTGAGGGAAGCTTCAAGGAGCTAAAGAGAAGGCTGATCACTGCAACTGTACTCACACTACCGAAAAGTGGAGAAAGTTTTGTGATATACAGCGATGATTCAAAGAAAGGCTTGGGTTGTGTAATCATGCAAAATGATAATGTGATAGCCTACGCCTCACGATAGTTGAAGATCCATGAGCAGAACTACCCGACGCATGATCTAGAGTTTCCAGCCGTGATTTTTTCCTTGAAAATACTGCGGCACTACCTTTATGGCAAGAAGTGTGACATATACACCAACCACAAGATCCTAAAGTATATATTCACACAAAAGGAGCTCAACATGCGACAAAGGAGATGGTTAGAGCTAATCAAGGATTAAGATTGCTCTATTCACTATCATCCTGGATAGGCGAACAAGGTAGCTGATGCTCTAAGCAGGAAAGAACCTGCTACTCTATCCATGTTGAGGATTGAGAAAGACCCTATCTTCTTGGATATGCAAAGGATGGATTTGGGAATCGTAAGGGTAGGGGATACATCCTACCTTTCCCAAATGATTGCACAACCATCCATCCAATAGATGATTAAGGAAGCACAAAGGGATGATGTGGATATACAAAAGAGGGTGAATGCAGTAATGGAAGGGAAGCTACAAGAGTTCCATATCGATGATGATGGTGTGATTCGGTTTGGAACGCGGCTTTGTGTGCCTTAATCACCTGGGATAAAGAAGGAGCTATTGGATAATGCACATATCTCAACTTTCTCTATCCGTCCTGGGAGTACCAAGATGTACCGTGATCTCCGAGAACACTTCTGGTGGGATAACATGAAGAAGGAGATTGTGGAATATATATCAAGGTGATTGGTATGTCAACAAGTTAAAGCTGAGTGACAGAAGTCCAAAGGTATGATGAAGCCATTTCCTATACCCATGTTGAAATGGGAAAATGTTACTATGGACTTTGTCACGGGTCTCCCGAAGACGTCAAAGGGGAATAATGCGATATGGGTTGTGGTTGATCGACTCACCAAGACTGCCCATTTTATTGCTATTCGGGAAGACCTCTCACTTGAACAACTTGCAAGGATATATGTGAAGGAAGTAGTGAGATTGCACGGTGTTCCACTCTCGATTGTCTCTGACCGTGATCCAAGGTTCACATCTAAATTCTGGAGGAGCCTTCAACATGCCTTGAGTACTGAATTAAATTTCAGCACAACCTATCACCCCCAAACTGATGGAAAGTCTGAAAGGACTATTCAGACACTCGAAGATATGCTAAGAGAATGCTCTCTAGAATTCAAAGGTGGATGGGATCAGCACCTCCCATTGGTTGAGTTCTCATACAACAATAGCTTCCACTCGAGTATTCAGATGGCTCAGTTTGAATCTCTTTATGGGAAGCGATGTAGAACCCCAACCTATTGGGATGAAGTTAGAGAAAGAAAGCTACTTGGACCCGATCTTGTGCAGGAGATGACCGAGAAGGTTCAAATCATCCAGAAAGACATCAAAGATTCTCAAAGTTGGCAAAAGAGCTATGCTGACAATCATCGAAGGGACTTGGAGTTCGACGTTGGAGATAAAGTCTTCCTTCGAATATCTCCATGGAAGAGAGTCATGCGATTCAGGAAGAAAGGGAAGGTAAGACCAAGGTACATTGTCCCCTTTGAGATCCTTGACCGCATAGGAGCTGTGGCCTATCGTCTGGCACTCCCACCGAATATGGCTCAGTATAATGATGTGTTTCCTGTATCACTACTGAGGAAGTACATACCAGACCCCTCACATGTACTAAACTCAGAGGTGGTGCAGCTGGAAGATGATCTCTCCTATGAGGAGCAGCCGGTAAAAATTCTGGACCGAAGTGATAAGGTTCTACGCAACAAGACAACCCACCTTGTCAAAGTGTTGTGGAGGAACCATAAGTTTGTGGAAGCAACTTGGGAACCAGAAGAGGCAATGAAGGAGAAGTACCCTCACCTGTTTGTGTAAAGTGAAATTTTGGGGGCAAAATTTCTTAAGGGGGGAAGAATGTAACGACCCAATGTTTTTCAATGAAAAATTCCCATCTTATATTTATGTCATAAAAACAAAAAATAATGAACTAATAAGTGATAAGTGACCTTTAATCATAATTTTGTCACCCCTATGTTTGGAATTTTGAAAAATCCAACATACACGGTTGTTTTCAAGATGGTTTTTGGAGTCTAATGAAACAACAATATTTTTTGGTGAATAGTAACCTACCCTTATGAATAGTAACCTACCCTTATGAATAGTAACATGACCCTTATGAATAGTAAATAAGAGGAACATTACCTATGAATAATAAAATAAAATTTAGACATCTTAGAAAGTGACAATTTGACCTTAGTAAATGTTTTTGGTATTTTATAAGTCATAAATAAATAATTATAATTAATTAATTAATTTAAAAGAATATTTATTTTCCTGTAATGTATTCATAAATTATTGAATCAATGTATAATTGTTTTTAGATAATTTTATAAGACCCTACGTAATTTTTGAAAGAACTATAAAATCAGTTTTAATCTTAAAAACTGTTTTTAAGTAAATTATGATTTTATTTAAATATTAAATTAATAATATTTAGAAAATCATTTTTTAAAAATGGACTTCATTTTTGGATTCTACACATCAATTAACGGTTGGGGTAAATTTTTGAGATTTTTCTGAGAAACATGAATTTGTGGTGAATAGTAGAATACATTAATTTACCATATAAATACATTTTAATTAAAACCCACTATTCCTGACATCACAAGTGATGTAAGCACCCAAATCCCGAACTCACATGTCTTATTTACTATTCTTAGTCATCCAAAACTCACTATTCCTTGTCTTAGGTGAAATTAATAAACTAATCAATTTTATATTAAGGAAACCCCTCTCCCCTCCACTATAAAGGCCACCATTCACTCCCTCTTTTCCTCACACCTCTCAAGCTCCAAGCCTTATCTAAACTCTCCCCAAACATCTTCCCTATCACCTCCCCCACGTCCAAAAGCTTCTGGTCTCATCAAAAGACCAAGCCTATTCTCAAGAGGAAGATTCTAGAGGTAATTTCTCTCTTTCTTCTCCTTTAATTTCCTTTCAAGTTCAAGTTCCTTTCTTGATCTCTCCCCACCTATATTCATCCAAATTGTTTTGTAACTCCAGTATTATACATATACTATAATTTTTATGATTCTAATATCACCCCAAACCCTTTCCATCTTCCTTTTATTTTATTAAAGAGAACGTTGTTCATGAGGTGTTAATTTATCACCTTCAAAAATGACATGCTCTCTTCTTCCATTTCTACCTTTAGATCTGGTCATGAAACCATTTTTATGGTTGAACCAGAATATATTATATGTATTATGTTCTATTTTATGTTCTGGAAATAACCTATGGAAAAATTACTAAGTTAAATGTTAAAACAAGTTCATTGTGATCCAAAAACCGCCCAAATTAACCCAAATAACCATCATTAAATTCTTATCTAATGATTCACACACATGGATCTAATATAATTCATTATAAAAATAATTCAAGCTCCTTTAATATCACTAATAACATGTAATATAATTTCTGGATATTTACCCATGATCTACTCGAACTTCAATTTAAGAATACAAGTGGACCGCTCAAGAAAACCATAAAAACGAACATCCCCGAACAACGTTTTTAAACTTTATAAGTCATCAAAAGGTACATAATATGACATAATGAAACCATAATGAACACTATTAATGTATAAAAGGTTCTGGAATTTCTAATTAATGAATACAATGTCATTATACATTACATTAAAGAGAAGGAGGCATTCGGGTACAAGGTAAGGGGAAATCTCGAACCCAATTTTTCTTCCTTCGGGTTCTCCCTCTTTCACTCCATTTTTGATATGGTTACTCTTCAAAGATAATTTTTTCATCATTTAATTTACTTTTCTGGTATATACATGTTTGTCACTGGTTTTTATGTCCATCAAAATGTTTTCCAAAAAAACTCTTCTTTTAAGATCTCACATTTTACCTCTCATTCAATGTTGATGGTTCTTGTATCAAGTATGTTGTTCTCTATTTCTTTTGGGAGCCCAAAGATTATGAATGTGTTATTATGGGACGAAACCCATTAATTTCCATTGGTTATTTATGCCCATGTTTGATATTTTTTCCATGTGGCAATCATGGTAATGATAATATTATGATGTGACGGGTGCGCCCGGAATTATATAGCGCAATATGAATGTTTAAATGTGATGGGTGCACCCGAAATTATATAGCACTCCAATGCATTGGGTAAATTGATGAATCTCATGAGTAAATGTGAAATGATGTGTGAATAAGATTCTATATTTGTTCACAAGTATGTTTGGTAGTTAACCACTAAGACATGATGTTTCATTTTTATGCATTGCCACATTTCAAGTTTATTGTTTATGCTCCTCTCATGTTCAAGATCTTTTTCCTACGTCATGATTATGCTCACACCATGCTATATTGTTATTATCTATCCTCTTACCGGGCTTCTAGCTCACCCCTTTTGATGTATATCCTTAGGTGGATACATGTACTAAGGGGAGGACAAGTGCCAATAAGAATCTAGATAAGATGAAATTAAATAAATGTTTATGGTTGATGTTGTATTTGTTATGTATGGTCCTAGTTTTCCCAAGACACTAAACCTTTGGATCCTCTATGAGTAAAACTATTATGTTGTTAATATTTGAAATGATGTAATAGTAATGTAAGAGAAGGTCAGGTCGCTATACCCAATCTATCATAATAAAACGTTAATCATGTTCCCAACCTATCCCGAAAAGAAGTTAAACATGTGACCCAACCATATCTACAAGATGTTAAACATGTGACCCAATCCAAGTGAGCTGATCCAAACCCCTAATCTATAAAATAAACATGGTATGTATATGGTAAAAATCATTGTAATACATAAGCCCCTAGTATCAATTACCTCATTACTAACATGATATTCCTTGGGATTCATTCCTAAGATGCATCAAACATGATATTACCTCTAAAAAGGAAGAATTTATAGGTTTCAGACCTAGAAACATCCAGATATGACCAAAGTTACCAATGATACTACCTTCAATAAATGACAGATGCTATCCTATCATGTTATAATTAGCGTAATTAATCATTTTCACCTCAATATCGTGCCTAGAATGGGTTTTATAAACATAATATAAATATATGATGGGTACCCAAACTAGGAAACGTTCTCCAAGGAGGAATCCATTGAAGGAGGAATCAATATCCCATTATCCTATTTTGATCAAGGAGAATACATCAATGATGAAATTTAAGAAAGATTAGAACCTTTGGAATGCGTGAATATAGAAAAAAAATGAAGTGCACACCACGCATTAGACCCTATTAAAGTGTCAATAATAAGGGAATCCCAAAAGATGAAATGTGTTAGTTTTACTCATCTGGATTGTTTAAAGGGGGTATCCACCCAATCCTATTATGTTAAGACTCTTTTCATCCATTTCATACAATGCTTTGAAATATGTACATAAGGATATTATAGACAGGAGGGTTACATCCTGTGATGGAGATCTATTCAAATAAGAAAATAAATCTTATGATCTTTTTAATAGACCCGATGTTCTTCCTAACATTTATATACTATCAATTCAAAGGAAGGGAATGTAAAATTCTTTATCATTATTTGATCCAACCACCTATCATGACTTGTAGGTGGTGAATTCAACACTATAGTGGATATCTCATAAGAAAAAGTAAGGGGTGTTTATTAAAATAAGACTATACAAGAATCCAACTCCTTTCTATTACATAATGAGTGTTAGATCTTGAATGTTCAAGGGAGAGGTTCACATGGTGAATTAATATAAAAGGTACTTAAAGAACATTGGTCAAACATGATAGGTTTCTCACAAATCTCCAAAGTCCTCATCATCTCCCCAATATATCAGTAACACATTTTCCTTGTCTTCTATGTGATCATAAGCCTATCCTGATGAGGGTGGGGTTCATCATCTCATCTAAATAAATTTATCTTATTTAATCAATGGGTCCCTGATAAATCTAATATATATATATATATATATTATTCAATAGTTGGATGAATTTAATTGTTATTATTTCATATTTATAATGTTGTTATTTATTTTCTTGTAGGAAAACACTTTTTGCCGAGTTTGATTGGGATTTATTTATTTTGGAATATTTAGGATGAAAACATTAAAAATTAGTAAATAAAATAAAAAAGGAGATTAAAAAAAAGAGATCCAACCATTACTATTACATCCAGATATTTGACCAAGACCCATGTTTTCCCATCATCGACAAAGGCTCCACCCACAAGTGACCTAAAGGGTGTACAAGCCCTGGGAAGGTTGACGTAGGTATGTGGAGTGTGTTTGTGAGGAAGAGGAGACCACTTCATGTGTATCCACTCAGTATGTGTACTGACATGTGTATGTGATGGTTTTAAAAAATTGAAATCACCACAATGTCTCCTCTTATAAAAAGGATTCCACTCGTGCTTTCCGATGTGGGACACATGTTTCTTTGGTACTATACATTTCAACTGAAATGTCATCATTTGTTACCCCCACTGGCCACATTCCATGAATTTTGGGTTTTATATGTATCTTCCTACTAATTCACCACTTTAAAATTTCTTTCATGATATACCATCATCCATGTGAGATCTCAAGATGAGTTTCACCAAGGTCTCATGACCCGTGTCATTGCACTATAAAGAAGCGATATACACAAAAGGTGTTTATGTAATAATTTTATTTATAAATAATATTAATAAATGGATAATGTAATTTTATTATGAAACAATTTATTCTTAGATTTATGAGGTAGAAAACATTGGTAATCCCACATTTTAAATGTGGGTATAATTCCCCAAGTACCTCCCTTAAGGGGATTTGGGAATTGGGTATTTTATGAAAAATATATATTCAAAAATAATTTAAACGTTTTTTTAAAAAATATGTTTATAAATAAATAAATAAATAAATATTATATTATTAATGGAAACCAATAAAATAAAATAAAATAAAATATTTTATAAAAACGACTAATATTGTGATTAGTCATAATGGTTGGATTTTAAATTTTGGAAGATGAAATGTGTGCCCCTCACCAAGAGAAGTATAATTTCAGTCGAACCAGGGTATTATTTGATCAAAATTATGATATATAATTGGTGTTAATAACTCCACTTTTTGTTTATAAATAATGGGATGATGGGTTTAACTAATAAAATTCTTCTCCAATCCAAATAAATCTCCAGATAGTTTTTTCACAACATTTGTGCTACTAGGCTATTAGAAATTGGTGTTCAGAATTCCCTATGTCTTAGTGAAATCCTTGAGGAAAACATCCGTATAAAATCCTACACCATCATGTGTGAGTGGATCAATCCATTTTGGATAGTGATAGAAATTCATGAATTGAGATTTGATCTGTCTTCTTCATCTACCATTCTTATTTTTTATAACAGTTCTAGTGGATCACACTATAACTAAAAAGTTGGAACTATAGTGGGAATTTATGAGGAGATGCCATACTAAAATGGAGGGAGTCATTTCACCACTAGTGAATCTCCTTCACCTCCTCCTTTTCAAAGGGTTTGAGTGTACATGTGACTGTTAGGCCGTAAGGGGATCATTGCACCATCATCTATATGCATTGAAGGACAGAGGCTTGCCTGAATATCCTTCCATTAAATTAATGTCTTATAATTCCATAGTTTAATGGATAAAAGTATATTTTAGGATTTTCATTGGATCCCGATGATATAGGGTTTTTCTACACCTTAGTTGTGTACAGTGAGAAGAATATTTGGAGGGATAGAGATCAGGTAACAAGTATTTTCTTTCACTATATAGAGTCTAAATATGAAAGTTACTCAAGGTTTATGGTTTGAAAAGGTATAGTTCATCGATATTTATCTTTCTCTATAAAATTATAGTAGAGGTTTAAATTATGAGGAGATACATCATGGTGTTCCAATACTACACCGTAGGTAGACGATGAAGGAGTTTTACTGCATAGAGTTTGTTTTTTTTTTGCGATATAGGGTTTGGTTGCACTGTGGACCACTAGGATATAGCAGTGGCTTTGAAGGATGGATTTAAGAGCCCATTATAAAATAGTTTGGACTACATTATGTATTTCTGTTATGAGGAAGACTCCAAGTTATGGAAGTGTATTACAAGAAGAATGAAGGTTTGATATATGTATTTAAAAGTTTTAAAGGAATGATTTTCTCTGTTTTTCAAATCTGTTATGGACTTGGTGGTGCATCATGACTGTGTACATTGCAACATAATTGTACTCAAGGGGGTAGTAGATTGAAGCTAAATTTTCCTTTGAATATAGATTATTTCGTCATAGTGGCGTTCCCATGACATAGAAATTGACAAGTGAGTAAATATAAAAAACTAAACTCCTATCTTTCCAAATTTTTAGGGGTTATTGTCTATAGGAATTAACTCATATGTTTGTTAGGGGAGAATACCTATCCCAAGACAAAATCATCTATGGAGTTTTTTGGGTGTGAAATATGATTAAACATTGGATGTAAAATATTATGTCTTAAAAAATTAAATGGATCGACATGTAAAATTTAAAACATAGAAAAACCCATTGATGCATAGTATTTCAAAACAATGTGAAATCCCCAAAATATCTACTTTGAATTGGAGATTAAAAAATCAATGTAATTAATGATCATTAATTACACTGGTTGTGTAAAAAATATGTGTGAAAAACACCCCCTGATATGTCTTCTTTACCTCTATGAAAATCATCTTGAAAACACTATATAGGAAATCCCATCTACAAAAAAATGTAATCCTTCTACGGAAATGCCGCACTGCCTCAGGGATCAAATCTAAACCTGAAGTTTTCAAGCACCATATTATGATACATGTATGATTTCTCTCCCTCTCTCTCATGATCGTACCATCATGATGTACCATCGATCATCAACCAGGACATGCTGCCTAATCACTAAAATCAATAAGTCTTTCGATAGACGACCTTGATCATTGATCCCAGTGTGGCTACTTCAGACTTATTTGTTAGCGATGTGCTGCACATGTGAAAGAGTGGCCGATTGTCGCCTACCAACGAGTCAAAGTTCCAATGCTCTGCTAATGTGTATAGTAGCACATTGTTCGAATCCTCGGTGATGATACTTTTTAATACTCTGCTGTTTTTAGTTGATTGTATTTTGATTAGGGGGTTTTTGTAGAGCATAATTGAAATGATTGATCGATTTAAAAATTTAATAAGTATTGGGGTGATTTCATCATTAGTTAGTTAAGATTGTGATATCTTTGATCTTTTCTTTATATTGCATTAAATTAACACTCATGTCACAAGTTGACGTTGATTGGAATTCCCAAGTGTTAATGATTTAATACAGGCCTTCACATAACATAGGGTTCTAATATTAATCATATCTTGTTTATGGTAGTGTATTTATGGTTCCAATAATCCATGGAAACCACTCATTAAACAAAATAAGTCATTAATCCATGACATGTTATGTCCAACATACACAATGTTAATTCAAAGAATACTCATCGAGCAAAAGCTCTCAATCTCTTAACATACCTAAATTAATACTCACCCCAATGAGAGATTTAATCATCCATTGAAATTATTAGTAATATGGTTATAATTATTATGATTATAAATTAAGAATATAAGAAAACAAAATGGATAAGAAAAGGGTGGTGCGTCAAACACACACAAACGATGATGATAATTAAAAAAAACTTTAGATTGATTGAGAATGAAAAATAAAAGAATGGGATTCAACTTCATTTAAACTATTTTAAGAACATTAATATTAAACTACAGAAGGTGGATGATAATAAGAGATATTGAATAAGAAACTTTCATTAAAATATAATTACAAAAAAATGGATTACAATATTACAATAATTAAGAACACAAAAGTAAAAAGGAATCAAAGAGAGGAGGAAGGGTATCTCAAGTGAAAAATTGAGTATGGAAGGTCATTACAATCCCTTGTAAAGGCTTTGGTCATGCCAATATGTTCTTCTATTTTCTGAAATTCCAACTCCTTTGATGTAGAGGGGGTGTATTTATAGCTGAAGGAAGTGGACTGTTTTCATTCCCAATCTGTCCCTCCACTTGGATCGACAATTTGGACATTCATACAGAATAATATCGAGATATCTACTTCTTAAAAGTTTTATATAATAATGTTGGCTGACTAATCTCAAAATTTTTAGGCATTTGGACTTATGGATCCAATGTTATGGAGGTTCCAATAAAAAATGTTAATTATCCATTTCTATCCATTGTTTTTCAATGGAAAAAATGTGAATAGATTTTGGAATACTATGATTCCTTCAAATCCAAATGATTTCTTAAAAAAAGTTGTCCCTCAATATCTCATATTTCACACTGCAAAATATGAGCTTGGTTTGAAAAATATATTAGGATCCATGTTTGGAAAATTGTACGAATTTTAATTCCAAGCCAGAATAGTGGGATGAGATTAAATGAATCATTTGGGAGACTTGTGTTCGGAGTTGGAACTTGAAATTTTTATCCAAAACTCCTTACATTGTCCCCCAAACGTTGTTGGAGAATAATGGAATTTGAAATTCCTGATGGATCCTAGAAATTAAATCATCATGGATGGTCTAATTTCTTCACATATTTTGTAGGCCTTCTCATGTGGTCTATATGGGCCTTCAAATGGAAGAATTGGCCCATTATCCCTTCTAATGAAATGTTTTATATTGAATTATAAATTCTAAAAAATAAGAACCATACAATTTTCATCATTAGGGTGAGAGTTATAAATAAAATAGTAAACTGACTGAATTTGACTACATCTAAAAATGCTCAAAATTTATACTTATTATTAAAACATTAATATTTCACACAAATTATGCACATTTAATATGAAATAAGCAAACAGAGTATAAAATAAGTCATGAAAATTTTAATAAAATCAAATCGCCCATAATTTGTCTTTTTCATGTCCTCATGTGCAACAAATATAAAAACCTGACAAAAATAATTTTCACTCACCATCAAATTTTAAAATTTTGTTTTCCCCAATCAGGGAGGTTTAGACAATATCACTCATCCATATTTAATTCCACCACAAGATGTTACAGAAACAATGTTCCAAAAACAATTCATTTTTTTCATGATAAAATTTATCAACGGAAAATGGTGGACAAAAAAACTTACTCCTCTCAATATGATAAAATTAATTTACGGAGCTTCACTCATTCGCCAACCAAAATTGAAAATCTTAGAGTTTTAAAGAGCTCTCAGGTTCCACTCCCAATCTAAAGTGCTCAAAAATCAAGAGGAATTTTTAGGGGTTTTTTGTCGCCATGGGACGGTAGGAAGATGATATCCAAAAGATAGGAAAATGGTGTAAAACCCCAACATGGAGAAGAAATGCATGTTTTTTTGAAATGAGACATGAAAGGAAATGAGAACAAAAATTTACAAGGGAATGATTTTATGAAGAAAGACACAAATAAGGAAAGTAATTTGAATTGTATGAGAAGATGAAATATTTACAAACCATGAAACTTCTCCCAATTACATAAGTGTTATTTTTTTTCTTTTTTTTTATTTTTTTTCAAAAGTTGAACATGTAACAGATCTCACACTCATATCCAGTCCCATGATTTATCTCCTCACAAAATTAATTGTAATAGTTATAACAAGATCAAAGTTTAAAGAAGAGTGATTTTTAACCCACCCAAGACAAAACCCATTTTTGTTTCTATTTTGTTTTGGTTTTTTTGATATTTTTTTGATATTTTATTGAACAATTTCAATATAATTTATACAAGGTAAACATATATGCTCATTCCGAAACCCCAATGACCCATTGAAGTACGACCTCTCCCCCAAATTAAAATGGATGCTCTCCCTCAAGCATACGATAACTCATTGAAAATCAATAAAAGGGAAACCAAACAATGAATTCAATCCCCCCACAAGTAAATTTCAAAAAATTATGCAATGAAACTCCATGTTAATATAGGCTGGGATAAGGTATTGGGTTTGTAATATGTCTATCAAAGAAAAGGTTTTCATATGCTCGAAGGGGATTTTAAAAGGAGGATTAATTTATGGTAAATGGGAGTCTATTTGGCTATTAAAATTGTTATGTGGTTTGAAAAATTCCTCTATCATATTAATGCACACTAAAGAAATAAATTCAGCTCAAAGGTCTAAAAAATCATGATTCAAAAATGGGGGTGAAAAAAAACACTCATTTTGAAAAGATGGTCATAGGTGGCCTTGGCTTTAAAGTTAATTTTGTTCCTCATGATTTTTTAAAATCATTATACAAATCAAAAATTGATCATTCAAAATTGGTTGGTTTTGACACAGCATTCTTTATCAAAATTTATGAAGAAACCACAAAACTTTTGAGATGAAACCATGTCTTTTTAATCCCAAAAATAGTTGGACAAAATTTGAAAAATTGAAGGTGAGTAAGTATTAAACTTGTTTGTTCATTTTTTAATTATTTAGGCTTCTATATGTTTTTTAATTACACACCCACACAAAATAGAATGATTATATAAAAATCTGATAAGGAAAGTGTTAAAAAACAAAATGAGAATAGGGGAGGAAGAAAAAGAAAGGGAGAGAGAGAGAAGCGGAGTAAAAGGGAAAGAGGTGCCCCTGGTTTGGATTTGGTGGCTTGTCATCTCCATATAGGGGTGGGTCGACTGTAGAAGTTGGGGATTCGATGGATGTAGATGTGGTTCTAGGATTGTGTGTCCTCTCATGGTGATTCTTTAACTGATGTCCATTAACTATAAATTTCGTTTTGGAAGAGGGGTCTTGAACTTGCACTACACCAAATGGGTAAACTTGAGAAACAATAAAAGGACCTTCCCAATGAGAATTAAGCTTACATGTGTGAAGCCGAAATCAAGGGTTAAGGAGCAATACATTTTCACATTCAAGTAATTCCTTTCTCAGGAAGTGTTTATCATGGAGTACCATAGCCTTTTCTTTGTACAGAATGGATTTCTTATATGAATCAAGTTGAATCTCCTCAATTTCATCAAATCGCAAAAATCTTTCTTCACCAGATTTTTCACAATCAAAATTAAAGTTTTTCAAAGCCCAAAAAGAGTTATGTTGGATTTCAACTAATAAAAGACATGTATTACAAAAAACTAGCCTAAAAGGAGACATCCCAATAGGTGGTTTATAGGCAGTTTGATAAGACCAAAGTGCTTCACCAAGTCTTTCAGGATAGTCTTTTCTAGTGGGTTTTACAATTCTCTCAAGAACTCTTTTCACTTATCTATTAGAAAGTTTAGGCATGCCCTTTTTCTGGGGGTGATATGCAGTTGAAGTTTTATGTACAATACAATTCTTTTCAAAAGATATTCCATAGTACTATTACAAAAATGGGTTCCTAAGTCACTTATCAAGGCACGTGGTGTGCCAAATAGGTGGAAGATGTGTGTCTTTAGGAACTCAATAATAGTATGACAATCATCCTTTCTAGTGGTTTTGGCCTCAAACCACTTAGAAATGTAATCAACTATATGAATAATGTATGAGAATACATTGGAATGGGCAATGGTCCCATGAAATCGATGCCCCAAACATCGAAGATCTCACCGAAGATTAAAGGCTTTTGGTGAATTTCATTTCCTTTGGAAATTGTGCCAAACTTTTGGCAAGTGGTACATGATTTATAGAACTCATGTGAGTCCCTGAAGAGTGAAGTCCAAAAAAATCCAATGTCTAGGACCTTTCGAGAGGTACTTTGTGGTCCAAAGAGGCCACCACCCAGCATTGAGTGATAGAATTCTAAGATGGAAGAATGTTCATTTTCATCAACACATCACCTAATTACCATGTCTTCCCCTATTTTCCAAAGTTTATTTTCATCCCAAAAATAGTATTTTGAATCAATTTTCAACTATATTTTTTGTTATTTTGAAAAAATTTCAGAAAAAACACTTGAAACCATGTAATTTACAATTGGGCTATACCATGGTATTTTTGGAGTGAGTGATGAAATGTGATCAGTTGGAAATTTAGGATAAATTATTTCAGAATGAGAAGAATTACAAATTTTACTCAAGTGATCACCCACATGGTTTTCTTTTCCAGGTCTGTCATTGATTTCAAGGTCAAACACTTGGAGAATTATGATCCATCTTATTATCCTTGGTATGGAATCACTTTTCTTGAGTAAGATCTTTATAGCAGAATGGTATGTGAAGATGATGATTTTGGCTCCCAAGAGATAGATTCAGAATTTATCTATGGGAAAAACCAATGCTAAAAGTTCCTTTTCAGTAACAGTGTAGTGAGATAGAGTTTCATCCAATGTTTTTGAGGCATAATTGATGACATGAGGAATATTCTCTCTTCCTTGACCTAGAACAACCCAAATGGCTATATCAGAAGAATCATACATCAACTCAAAGGGTAAGGACCAATATGGGGGTTGGGTTATCAGGGCATATGTAAGTGCATTTTTGAGTTCAATGAAGGCTATATTTCAAACCTCATCAAAATGAAAAATGACATCATTTTGGAGTAACTGAGTGAGTGGGAGGGAAATCCTACTGAAGTTATGGATGAGTCGCCAATAGAAACCATTATGACTAAGGAAGGAACAGATGTATCAAACAGATGTGGGTTCTGTAAGTGATTGGATCTGTCACGACCCGACCCAACGGGGCTCGAGCCGCGACTCCCCAAGCCCGCCTCCAATAGGCCAGGGGCTGGCGACTAGCGCCGAGTAGGCTATCACACACATGGGAGGCATTAGCCTAAGGTACCTGTACACACGCACCCACAAACACCTCCATGCAACAGTGCAGAGATATAGAAACTGAACAGTAAATGCATGCATACAATCTATCCCAAACCAGAGTGCAACAGCAAAAGTACAAGGGCAAAACAGGGCCCACCAAAAGGAAACTACAAAGCGCGTCCAACCTGCTCTGAAGAAGGGGAACGCTGCCACAAACACCCGCCGGAAATCTCGCTCGGCACAGCTCCGGTAAACACCCCGGTCAACTCGCTCACAAAGCTCCGCCTGCTCTGGGTCCTCCTGGGACTCCGTCAAAAGGCCTGTGGTCTGCACAAGACACAAACATGTGCGGGCAAAGCCCGTGCAGGGGTGAGTATAAACATACTCAGTAGGCACCCCAAAAACCCAAAACCCCAGGGAGCAACTGAAGGCAACAGTCCGCTCAACCCAGCCAGAGGGAACCCAGACGAGAGAGAAACTCCATCTCGTGACCATCCTCAGCTAAACACAACTAGTCAGCTCAGCTCAGCTCAGGTGTATGCCATACATACACCTTGAACTAACCAGATATACACAGCTCACGCCACAAAGCCACAAGAGGTACCGACCTCATCACCAGCAACTGTCCACAACCAGGAGAGTACACCACGAACACTGTCATACCAGATGACACTCATCCGAGAGATACACTCCATCGGGATACTCGCAAACATCTCAGACGCTCACCCGTGAGACCACGCTCATCGGATAGCATCACTGAGGAAACATCGCTGAAACAACATAACCACCAAACTCCTCGGATAGGGGATCGCCGCTAGGGTCCGCTAGGGGATACCAAGACCCACTCCGGTATACGTAGCTCACAGATAGGGAATCACTCCCAGGGTCCGCTGGGGGATACCACGACCCGATCTGGCATACGTAGTTATCACAGATAGGGGATCACACCCAGGATCCGCTGGGGGATGCCACAACCCGATCTGTCGCTCGACAGAAGCTCCACACTCAGATAGAGGATCATCGTCCATATAAAGATGGTCATGATGATACCGGAACCCTATCTGGTATAACTCGCGATGTAGGGGATCGAACCAACGATGCCGCAACCCTACCGAAACCACGCGCTGAGTAGGGGATCGCATAACCAACGATACCGCAACCCTACCGACATCAAGCGCTGAGTAGGGGATCGTATAACCAACGATGCCACAACCCTACTGTGCACGACCCACCACGTAGGGGATCATATTTCCGATGATGCCACAAACCCTACGGGATTAACCTTCTAGATAGGGGATCGCTGCCCGTGAAATAGGTGGTCACAGCGATACCAAGAACCCGATCTAGGGTAAAGATGCTAGAGGATCCACTTCGGGCCCACCGGAGGGATACCACAACTCTAACAGTTTAAACATCCCAACGAGAGGATCACAAACCCACACGAAGGTTGTGATGCCACACGAACCCTCGTGGGAACGAACCAAGGGAGAACCCTCAACCACTGCTGGTCCAAACGTCGTTAACCCGAGCGACCCGCCACAACGCCACACTGCGCACCTCCTAGGCCAAAACCGAAGCCACCATCGCGTTCCACGCGGAAAAACTCGCAGGATAGGCTGCTTACTCGCCCGAAACGGAGCACCGGTGAAAAAGGCACTATTCACCGTAGCTAGCTCGTGCGGGGCCCACACAACGATCCCGAAACCCATCGAGCGGACCATACCACGATGATCCCCTCGGAAAAACAGGCGGAATCGACTACTCACTCGCCCAAAACGGACACCCGGTGAAAAAGGTACTATTCACCGAAGGCCGGCTCGGGTGGGGCCCACGCCTGGATTCCAAAACTCATCGAACGGATCGCACCATTGCGATCCTCTCGGAAAAACACACAGGATCGACTATTCATCTGCCAAAATCGGACTCCTGGTGCAAAAGCTGCGTTTCTCCGCAAACGCCAAAACCCGGCCTCGTGGGGCCCGCACCCCGTTCGCAAACCCAACACCCGGAAACCATCTCAAAAAGTCCGTCGTACCATCAGGGTCTCAACGCCACTGACGGCACGTCAATCGGACGCTCCGGGTAGAAGTTACAACGGCCCGAAGTCGTAAAATAATAAAATAATATTATTTTATACGACGTTTCTCGCTCCCGGGCCACGATCCCGAACCCTTAAACCCTCGAACCCATACCGGAGGGTTCGCCTCGTCGTCTGGGTCACGTCGCCGCAAACGGCACGCGAATCCGACTCCCGAGGTGCAAGATACGGGGGTTTAAAGACCCCCGTATGCGAAAAACTGGCCGGACCGGCCGGTCCGGCCGGCCTGGACCGGCCGCCGCCGCCGGCCCGCCCTGGCCGGCGGCGCTCCGCCGCGCGCCGGTGCCGCGCCGGCGGATCTTCCGCGGACCGCCGGGGGCACCCCGGTGGTCCGTTTTGCGATCCGAAGGCGCCTACGCGACCCTCGGGACCCGATCTACACTGCTACGGCTTCAATTTACAGAAAAACGCAGCAAAAACGGGATCGGAGATTAAAACTCAAACCGCCTACCTCGCGGGCGAAACGCCGACGTTCTGCCTCAGATCCGCGCTCCCGAGCTTCCTCTGCGCACTCCTGGAACGTCCGCCGTCGAATTCTGAGCTCGTAGGCGCTCCGTTTGCTCGATTCGGCAGAGTGGCGGCGAAGAACGACGAAGAACGGCGAAGAACAATCAAAGGGGGGGGGGGCTGATATTTATATCAGCGGCCCGCCGGCGCCAAACCCGCCTCGGACCCGACGCCCGATGCGAACAAAAGTAAGGTCACCCCTAGGGTAAACGCGCCGTTCTGAACGCAACGGCGGTCTCAGATTTTTCATCCGAGACTCCGTTCAGAAGTTATTTGAGCCGACGCTCGCACACAAACTTGCCACTTATTTACGGAAACGCCCCTGGTGCCGTTTCTCACCGCAGGCCCGCGCCCGCAAAGTTTACACCCCTCCTAGGGTAAACGGCACGTTCCGGACGCAACCGTGCCCTCAGATTCCCGTTCTGAGCTACCGTTTAGGAGATATCACACCCCCGCCACGTGCATAGTATAAAAATACTTAATATTTTTATAAAATTAATTCCGGGCACACCGGGCCTCGGAATCGCACGCCGTCTTCGCGCCTAGCTCTGGAATTATTCGTAGAAATATTCCAAAGTCTGACAGGTCCAAAAACCCGAGTCGCTACATCCTCCCCCCCTTAGAACTTTTCGTCCCCGAAAAGCCCTAAGCACAAGGAAAGCGACTGGACTCTCAACTGGGTCTCACACACCAGCGAGCTCACCAACAAACAACCACTCAGGGTCTTACCAACGCCCTGAACAAAACTCGAGCAAACAAACAAAGGAAAGAGTACCGCTAAACAGTGTCTGACAAACTACTGCAGTAAGTAGAAAAGACACAAGGCGTACCTCTATCCATCTGTGGTGCCTCTGGGTCGACTGCCTCCAGGGCATGCAACTGCCCTCGCCCTCGGCCACCAGCTCCCTGAGCTTGGCGTGAACCACCTGGGGGTGGGGGTGGTGGCAACTGGTACTGTCTACCACCGCCTCCTGCTGCACCAGCTCCGACGCCACGTCCGCCGCCCTGCGGACCTCCTTGCTCGAGACGCTGCCTCTGCCAAGGCGGTCCATCGACCGACTCCCTCTCAGCAGCACGTCGGGTCGGACAATCTCTAGCAAGATGTCCCCGACCATCGCAAGCATAACACCGCCTCTCCTGCGGCTGACCAAAACCGGCCTGCGAGCCCTGTGAGCCCTGAGGCTCAGATCCTCCATCCTGGGGTCGCCTCCTGAAACGTCGGCCACGTCCAGACCCCTGAGTCTGTCGTCGGCTACCAGATGCCGATCCGACCGACGAAGTCTCAGCTCTCGCGTGCCCAGCACCAACAGGAGAGATCTGCTCAGCCAGGAAGCTCTCCACCACCAGCGCTCGCTCCAGCACTCCAGCATAGGTGGGCAGGCACAAGGAAACCACACCTGCTCGGATGTCCCTGCGTAAGCCCTGCTCGAAGGTCCGAGCCCTAAAGAACGGGTCTCGAACCATATCCAGGGAGTAGCGCGACAGGTCTGTAAACCTCGCTGAGTACTCCGACACAGTCATGCTCTCCTGTCGAAGCTGCAGAAGCTCCTGGATCCGCACTGACCTCAGCGTCACCGGATAGAACTCCTCCCTGAAGAGCCGCACAAACTCTGCCCACGTGAGCGTCTCCTCGTCATGGGACTGCGTCACCAAACTCCACCATCGCCCGGCCGAACCATGCAGAAGGCTCGCCGCTAGGACCACCATCTGATCTGGAGGTGTCCTCACTAGGCGGAAAACTCGGGTGACTGCCTCAAGCCAGTCATCAGCTGCCTGGGGGTCTGGATCACCCCGAAACCTCAGAGGTCGCTGCCTCTGGAACTCGTGCAACGCACTCAGCCTGCGTGCAACCTCGTCCTGCACCGCCGGCACAACCAGCTGCTCGACAGGTGGTGGCTCAACTGGCAGACCACCAGGAGGTGCAACCTCAGAACCTGCGCCCTGCTCCACAGCCACTACACGGGGCGGGTCATCAGCACAATCCTGCTGCGGAACCCTCACTGGCTGTCGTCGTGGAGGCATCCTGAAATACATTCAAGACACACCACAGTCAAAGAGTATATCTGGAGAGCTGACTCAAGAAGGACAAGGAAAAACCAAAAACCCAGTCCTATATGATGCATGTACCATGATGTCCCCGCGACCAGTGTACGAATGTCCCGAGTCGAAAGGCAGGTTATCAGAGTCCTGGTGTATGGATACGTCGGCCGCCGCACCAACACTGGAGTCCCTGGCCTGAAAGCCGAACTCGAAACACCCTAACACTGCCGCTATGCAACCCAAACCAACTCACAGCTAGACCAGCTACGCTCTGAGATCCCAAAGGTGGAACCTCCTCTGATACCACTCTGTCACGACCCGACCCAACGGGGCTCGAGCCGCGACTCCCCAAGCCCGCCTCCAATAGGCCAGGGGCTGGCGACTAGCGCCGAGTAGGCTATCACACACATGGGAGGCATTAGCCTAAGGTACCTGTACACACGCACCCACAAACACCTCCATGCAACAGTGCAGAGATATAGAAACTGAACAGTAAATGCATGCATACAATCTATCCCAAACCAGAGTGCAACAGCAAAAGTACAAGGGCAAAACAGGGCCCACCAAAAGGAAACTACAAAGCGCGTCCAACCTGCTCTGAAGAAGGGGAACGCTGCCACAAACACCCGCCGGAAATCTCGCTCGGCACAGCTCCGGTAAACACCCCGGTCAACTCGCTCACAAAGCTCCGCCTGCTCCGGGTCCTCCTGGGACTCCGTCAAAAGGCCTGTGGTCTGCACAAGACACAAACATGTGCGGGCAAAGCCCGTGCAGGGGTGAGTATAAACATACTCAGTAGGCACCCCAAAAACCCAAAACCCCAGGGAGCAACTGAAGGCAACAGTCCGCTCAACCCAGCCAGAGGGAACCCAGACGAGAGAGAAACTCCATCTCGTGACCATCCTCAGCTAAACACAACTAGTCAGCTCAGCTCAGCTCAGGTGTATGCCATACATACACCTTGAACTAACCAGATATACACAGCTCACGCCACAAAGCCACAAGAGGTACCGACCTCATCACCAGCAACTGTCCACAACCAGGAGAGTACACCACGAACACTGTCATACCAGATGACACTCATCCGAGAGATACACTCCATCGGGATACTCGCAAACATCTCAGACGCTCACCCGTGAGACCACGCTCATCGGATAGCATCACTGAGGAAACATCGCTGAAACAACATAACCACCAAACTCCTCGGATAGGGGATCGCCGCTAGGGTCCGCTAGGGGATACCAAGACCCACTCCGGTATACGTAGCTCACAGATAGGGAATCACTCCCAGGGTCCGCTGGGGGATACCACGACCCGATCTGGCATACGTAGTTATCACAGATAGGGGATCACACCCAGGATCCGCTGGGGGATGCCACAACCCGATCTGTCGCTCGACAGAAGCTCCACACTCAGATAGAGGATCATCGTCCATATAAAGATGGTCATGATGATACCGGAACCCTATCTGGTATAACTCGCGATGTAGGGGATCGAACCAACGATGCCGCAACCCTACCGAAACCACGCGCTGAGTAGGGGATCGCATAACCAACGATACCGCAACCCTACCGACATCAAGCGCTGAGTAGGGGATCGTATAACCAACGATGCCACAACCCTACTGTGCACGACCCACCACGTAGGGGATCATATTTCCGATGATGCCACAAACCCTACGGGATTAACCTTCTAGATAGGGGATCGCTGCCCGTGAAATAGGTGGTCACAGCGATACCAAGAACCCGATCTAGGGTAAAGATGCTAGAGGATCCACTTCGGGCCCACCGGAGGGATACCACAACTCTAACAGTTTAAACATCCCAACGAGAGGATCACAAACCCACACGAAGGTTGTGATGCCACACGAACCCTCGTGGGAACGAACCAAGGGAGAACCCTCAACCACTGCTGGTCCAAACGTCGTTAACCCGAGCGACCCGCCACAATGCCACACTGCGCACCTCCTAGGCCAAAACCGAAGCCACCATCGCGTTCCACGCGGAAAAACTCGCAGGATAGGCTGCTTACTCGCCCGAAACGGAGCACCGGTGAAAAAGGCACTATTCACCGTAGCTAGCTCGTGCGGGGCCCACACAACGATCCCGAAACCCATCGGGCGGACCATACCACGATGATCCCCTCGGAAAAACAGGCGGAATCGACTACTCACTCGCCCAAAACGGACACCCGGTGAAAAAGGTACTATTCACCGAAGGCCGGCTCGGGTGGGGCCCACGCCTGGATTCCGAAACTCATCGAACGGATCGCACCATTGCGATCCTCTCGGAAAAACACACAGGATCGACTATTCATCTGCCAAAATCGGACTCCTGGTGCAAAAGCTGCGTTTCTCCGCAAACGCCAAAACCCGGCCTCGTGGGGCCCGCACCCCGTTCGCAAACCCAACACCCGGAAACCATCTCAAAAAGTCCGTCGTACCATCAGGGTCTCAACGCCACTGACGGCACGTCAATCGGACGCTCCGGGTAGAAGTTACAACGGCCCGAAGTCGTAAAATAATAAAATAATATTATTTTATACGACGTTTCACGCTCCCGGGCCACGATCCCGAACCCTTAAACCCTCGAACCCATACCGGAGGGTTCGCCTCGTCGTCTGGGTCACGTCGCCGCAAACGGCACGCGAATCCGACTCCCGAGGTGCAAGATACGGGGGTTTAAAGACCCCCGTATGCGAAAAACTGGCCGGACCGGCCCGGACCGGCCGGTCCGGCCGGCCTGGACCGGCCGCCGCCGCCGGCCCGCCCTGGCCGGCGGCGCTCCGCCGCGCGCCACCGCGGCTCCGCCGCGGGCCGCCGCGCTGGGCGGCCGGCCGCCGCGCTGGGCCGCCGGCGCCGGCGCCGCCGCGCCGGTGCCGCGCCGGCGGATCTTCCGCGGACCGCCGGGGGCACCCCGGTGGTCCGTTTTGCGATCCGAAGGCGCCTACGCGACCCTCGGGACCTGATCTACACTGCTACGGCTTCAATTTACAGAAAAACGCAGCAAAAACGGGATCGGGGATTAAAACTCAAACCGCCTACCTCGCGGGCGAAACGCCGACGTTCTGCCTCAGATCCGCGCTCCCGAGCTTCCGCTGCGCACTCCTGGAACGTCCGCCGTCGAATTCTGAGCTCGTAGGCGCTCCGTTTGCTCGATTCGGCAGAGTGGCGGCGAAGAACGACGAAGAACGGCGAAGAACAATCAAAGGGGGGGGGGGGGGGGCGCTGATATTTATATCAGCGGCCCGCCGGCGCCAAACCCGCCTCGGACCCGACGCCCGATGCAAACAAAAGTAAGGTCACCCCTAGGGTAAACGCGCCGTTCTGAACGCAACGGCGGTCTCAGATTTTTCATCCGAGACTCCGTTCAGAAGTTATTTGAGCCGACGCTCGCACACAAACTTGCCACTTATTTACGGAAACGCCCCTGGTGGCGTTTCTCACCGCAGGCCCGCGCCCGCAAAGTTTACACCCCTCCTAGGGTAAACGGCACGTTCCGGACGCAACCGTGCCCTCAGATTCCCGTTCTGAGCTACCGTTTAGGAGATATCACACCCCCGCCACGTGCATAGTATAAAAATACTTAATATTTTTATAAAATTAATTCCGGGCACACCGGGCCTCGGAATCGCACGCCGTCTTCGCGCCTAGCTCTGGAATTATTCGTAGAAATATTCCAAAGTCCGACAGGGCCAAAAACCCGAGTCGCTACAGGATCACTTCAATTTTGGTAGGATTGACTTCAATACCATATTTTGAAACTGTTTTCCCTAGAACAATCCTATTTGTAACCATGAAGTTACATTTTTCAAAATTTAACACAAGGTTACACTTGACACACTTTTGAAGGACTATAGAGAGATAACGCAATCATGATTCAAATGACTCACCATAAATGGTAATGTCATCCATGAATACTTACATGCAGTGTTCAATGAATTCAAAAAAGATACTCAAAATACACCTCTAGAATGTTTTAAGAGCAATGCAAATGCAAAAAGGCATTCTCTTATAGGCATATGTTCCAACGGGGTAAGTGAAAGTAGTCATTTCTTGGTCATGAGATGTGATTGGGATTTGGAAATAGCTGGTGTATCCTTCAAGAAAGAAAAAGTGTGAATTTATAGCTAATCGTTCTAGAATTTGATCAAGGAATGGAAGAGGGTAGTGATCTTTTCTTGTTTTAACATTCAGTTTTCTATTGTCGATGCACATATTCCATTTGTTCTTCACTCGAGTTGTGACTACCTCTCCATGTTCATTTGTGACAATATTTATCCCACCCTTTTTAGGTATAAATTGAATTGGACCAACCCATTCACTATCAGAAATTGGGTAGATAATAAGAACTTGAATAAGCTTGGTGATCTCTCCACTAACTACCTAAAATATGAGTCGATTGAGTCTTACTTGTGGTTGTATAATTTGGTTGGATGATCCCTCAAGATGGAAGTGATGCATGCAGAGAGCAGGGTTGATTCTTGGTATGTCATATAGGGTCCAAACTAAGGTATTTTTTTCCTCTAACACTTGAACAAGTTTCGACTCCTCGGTTTCAGTATTTTAAGTGGAAATAATGATAGGATAAGAGTTACCATGGAAAAGGAATTCATATTTTAGATGTTTAGGAAGAGGTTTCAGATCAGTCTCATCATTAATTTATGGATTAGACAACTCAGTAATGGAGGAAGGGACTTCAGTTGCTTCATATTAATTTTACTTAATAATGTCCAAGGTGGATCAATAGAGATCAGATTTTGTGTGGGATTCAAGAGAGTTTTAAAGTTCATCTATATTGATGGAGTCTAGGAATGAGAGGTACACATCAACATCACCATTTATAACCTGGTTAATCATGGTAAAAATTTCACAATATCCTTTATCATTTTAACATGAAGAACATGATGGATTGGGGTTCAATTGACTCTCAGAATTGTCCTCAAAATCATGAATTGAGAATGCAGTGTGATCCTTAGATGGGTATCACATGGATTGGAAAATGATGAACTTGACCAGTTGGTCACCAAATTCCATGGACTAGATGTCTGAATGGACATCAATCTTGGTTCTTGCAGTCATTAGAAATTGTCTTCCAAGAATTAGGGGAGATAGAGAAGAGTTCATATCACCTTCTATGTCAAGGACATAGAAATCAACTAAGAAGATAATATCATTAAACCGAACAAGGACATCTTCAATTATTCCCTCATGACTGGCTATGCTTCGATTAGATAAATTAATGACAACACCTATTGGGTGAAAGAGTACTAGACCAAGGTTGGGGAATATGGATTTTAGCATGACATTAATTTAGGCTCCTAGGTTTATGAGTGCATCATCGAAGTTAGAACTTCCAATTTGGCCTCGAACCATAAAGGTCCCTAGATATTTGCACTTTATGGGTATAAACTGTTGGGTGGCAACATTTTCAAAGGTCCTAAGTTGCCTCTTGTGGGTGAAAAACTCCTCAAGAAACATGTCATACTTAGGGATTTGTTTTACGGCATATATGATGGGAATGTTCACTTCAACACATCTAAACATGTCGAGCATTTTAGGATCAGGTTCAAATGACTTCTTTGGCTTATAAATGGATTGAGGAAAAGGAATTTGGTTCCTAAGTGGAATGGAAAGAGGTGAGGGAATTAATTCAGATTACTTTTAAAGTTTCTTTTTTTCATTTTCTATGTCAACATTTAAAGGGGGGATTGGAGGACTTATCTTGAGGCATAACAATTTGATTTCCTGATCTAAGTGAAATTGAACTTACATTAACCTTAGGGTTGGGTAATGGTTGAGTTGGGAGTTGGGAAGAATTTGATTGTTTTTTCTGGCTTAGGTGGGATGCAAGTTGGCCAATTTGGGTTTTAATGTTTTTGAGGATGGAACGGGTGAAAGAGGAAAGATCTTCAACTGCACTTTTCAATGGTTTCTTGAAAGAATAGGCCTATACCATATTGGGATTGCCTTGATTTTGGTTCTTTGGAAAGTGATTGTATTGGTTTGGGAATTGGGAAGGCTCATTTGGATAGTGGAATCCTGGAGGAGTAGGAGGATGATTTATCCATTGTTGTTGAGGAACAAAAGGATAAGGTTGTTGGAAGTTACCAACACCTTGAACATATTGAAACTGGTTTTGGTTTTGAGTAGGTAATTGATGGGGATGAGAGATAGTATTAACATACCTTAGGTGTTGGTTATAGGAAGAATAGAAGGGCTCAGAGTGAGGTTGGTTGAAGTTTCTAACAAACCGACCTTATAGTTGAGGGTTAGTGTTCTGCTGAGCATATGCTGTATTGTGCTCTATTGGTCCAGATGAATATGAGGAATCATATTGATGTTGTGTACATGTGTAAGTTGGATGAGTTGGTGAGTTGTAAATTCCATAGTTTTTGACAGGTCCAGGAAACATTGATTGTGGAGAAGCTAAGGTTGGGGATTTGGATTCCACAACTATTTTTCGCACAAGACCTGTAAGTTCACTCATCCGCTTGGTCATCTTGTTCGGATCGATGGATTGATTGTCTTGGACTTGTTTTACTAAAGCATGTGCTCATTTATGGAATTGTTTTGTGTTCTCAAAAATGTTACTTATGAGATCACTTACACCTGCAGAAGTTTTATCAACAAGAGAACCACCACTTTCGGCATCAATGAGAGTTCTCTACATTGCCAATAACCCCTCATAGAAGTATTGGATCAATAGTTGGTCGGGGATTTGGTGATGTGGGCAGGTTGCAATAATATTTTTGAACCTATCCTAGTACTCAGGGATCGATTCACATGGGAATTGATGAATACCACTTATTTCTCTTTGGATATAAGGAGTATGAGAAGCAGGAAAGAATTTCTTTAAGAAGAGTCGCTTCATGTCATTCCATGTGGTTATGGAACTTGGAGGAAGGTAGTAGAGCCATGACTTGGAATAGTCATCTAGGAAGAAAGGTAATTATCGGAGTTGTATTTGTTCCTCAGAAACCCCTTGAGGCTTCATGGTAGAGCACACCACTTGGAACTCTTTAAGGCGGAGATGTGGATCCTCACCTGCTAGCCACTGAAAATTAGGAAGAAGATGAATCAAAACCGATTTGAGTTCTAAGTCAGACTCTATATTTGGATATTGAATAGCAATAGGTTGATAATTCATATCAGGGGAAGTAAGTTCTTTAATTGTTTGATCCCTAGGATTGGCCATTTCTAATTCAACTAGTTGGAAAAGGACTGGTTCATGAATTATTTGATTATCTCTTATGTTTCTCCTAAGTTGGTGAATTGTTTGCTCAATTTTAGGGTCAAAAAAATCTAAGGAATTGTTTGGGAGGCTATGGGGAATTCAAAAAGATTTTAAAAGAAATAAGAAGACGAGTTTTTCTTTTTGTTTTTTTTTGTTACTGATTTTTATTAGAAGGCGTGTTTTTCGTCGTGTTTTTTTCAATTTTTTGAAAACAATTTTTTTTTTCAATAACCAGAAAGTAAAGACTATTTAATTGTATCATCCCTGGAAATGGAACCATTTTAATTCATGGCCTATTATCTCCTATCGACCGGTCACAGTTCCGATGCTCTTCTAATGTGTGTAGCAGTACACGGGTCGAACCCTCTGTGATGACACTTTATAATAGTTTTTTTGTTGATTGTATTTTTATTAGGGTTTTTTTGTAGAGCTTAATTAAAATGATTGATCGATTTAACAATTTAATAAATATTGGGGTGAGTTCATCATTAGGTAGTTATTCTTGTGATATCCTTGAGAATTTCTTTATATTGCATTAAATTAACACCCATGTCACAAGTAGACGTTGATTGGAATTCCCAAGTGTTAAGGAATTATTAAAAGACTTAACATAACATAGTGTTATAATCATAATCATATGTTGTTTATGTTTGTGTATTTATGGTTCCAATAATTCATGGTAACCACTCATTAAACAAAACAAGTCATTAATCCATGACATGTTAAGTCCAACATACACAATGTTAATTCAAAGAATACTCATCGATCAAAAGCTCCCAATCGCTTAACATCCCTAAATTAAAACTCACCCCAATGAAATATTTACTCAAACATTTAAATTATTATTAATTTGGTTATAATTATTATGATGATAAATCAAAAATATAAAAAAAAGAAATGGACAAGAAAAGGGTGGTGCGTCGAACAGACACACAAATGATGATGATAATTAAGAAAAACATTAGATTGATTGAGAAAGCAATAGAAAATAAGGGTATTTGACTTTATTTAAACTATTTTAGTAACATTAATATGAAACTATAGAATTTCTATGGGAATAAGAGATATTTAAGGAGAATCTTGCATTAAAACAAAATTACAAAAAAAAGACTTACAAGATTACAATAATAGAGAACACAAAAGTAAAAGGACAAAAGAGATAGGAGGAAGGGTATCTCAAGTGAAAAATTGAGTATGGAAGGTCATCCCAAGATGTTAGAAAGGATTTTTTTGTGACAATATGTTCTTCTCTATTCTAAAATTCCTACTCTTTTGAAGGAGAGGAGATGGATGTATTTATAGCCCAAGGAAGTAGAATATTTACATTCCCAATATGTCCCTCCATTTGGATTAACTATTTATACATATAGACAGCTGAATCTAGAGATATCTCTTACTTCAAAATTTTATATTATAATTTCTCCAACTACTCTCAAAATTTGGAGGCATTTGGACTTATGGAGCCAATGTTATGGTGGTTTCAATAAACAATGTTAAACTGTCCATTTCTATCCATGATTTTTTCGATGGCTAGAATGTGAATGGATTTTGGGATTGTAATGTGCCTTAAAATCCTAATTCATTATTGAAAAAAGGCAGCCGCCTATATCTCATCTTTTACACTGCAAAATCTCAAATTTACTGGATGATTATCTTATGAGACATGTCATCAAAACTATACTGATTTTAATTTTCGTCTAGAATGGTGGTCTAGATTTAAATGAATAATTTGGGCCC
Organism: Viscum album; assembly: GCA_963277665.1. NCBI lineage: Eukaryota > Viridiplantae > Streptophyta > Magnoliopsida > Santalales > Viscaceae > Viscum > Viscum album. Next base: position 1,085,282,537 of record OY728134.1, on the reverse strand, counting down.
CTTGTGTTTGGATTTGGGACTTGAAATGTTTATCCAAGACTCCTTACATTTCCCCCGAATTTTGGAGGATAATGAAAGAATTTTAACATCCTGATTGATCCCAGCAAATAAATCTTCATGCCTGGTCCTGTTTCTTCACAGATTTTGCAGGCCTTCTTGTGTTGTTCATATGGGCCTTAAAATGGTCGAATTGTCCCTTGATAACTTCTAATGAAATGTTGTATATTGAATTAGGAATCCTAAAAAACAAGAACCACACAAGTTGGATCTCTATTGAGGTAGTTATAAATAAAATAGTAAAATGACTCAATTGGACTACTTCTAAAAATGATCAAAAATTATACTTAGTATTAAAACATTAATATTTCCTACAATTTATGAAAATTTTATATAAAAATATTAAAGGGAGTATATAACAAGTCATGAAAATATTAATAACATAAAAATGTTAATAAAAACACTATATCTCATCACATCACAAATTACCTTCAATGGTAACTTTTCCATTATTGAAGAGACACAGGGGATACCACAGATACAGTAACCCCTTTCCTATTTATCTTGGCAAACTACGTCTTTAGAATATCTCCCTCTCCACTAGATTCTTTCTCTTTTAAATCCATTACACATCCATTTATTCAAAAAAAAATATATTATATCATAAAATTTTAAAACACCATGTTTCTTCTATGTTTAATAATCAAAACCTTATATTAACTAATTAGATATAAAAGATATATCCTTATATGGGAAACACATGAATCATTATTAGTGTGATAGAAAAAATATTCCTATAATTAAAAAAACTATCTTATCTCAAATTTATAAACACCCATGGGAATAATCCTATCAATCCCCACATTCATCCCTTTATTAGTGACATCATTTTAAAAACTCATTTTTACCCCAAAACTGTTTACATCGCACAACCATCAACATTTATAGAAAATATGATGATACCCTTTTCCAACTAAAATAGAAACCTAATATCTCATATTAAAGGAGAAATCCAATTTTTTAAGACTTTATCATATCTAAATCTACATTTTGTTTTCAAACAAGACAGAAAATAGAAACATCTGGCTCTCTCAGAATTCTAAAAGTCTCCCAATTTGGAGCATCCATAAGAAATTACCCCCATACTTCTAAAAAAACCCTAAAGAGATGAGTCAATCACCTCAATCATCAATTTTAACTCCTTTGTCACTATTTCCATTCTCTAAAGAAAAGGTTTTAGGTGTAAGGCCTGAAACACCCCTCTCGACATGATTTGTCTTCCAAACAATATTCTTCCCCATGCACATGACATAAATCCACTCAAAATCTTTTATAATTCTCATATAAAATTTAAATATTTAATGATCATATTTGATACATATTTTGGGGGAGAATACCAATCCTTGACAAAACAACTTGTGACAAAAAATTAGAAATCAGAGGAGGAAGTGGACATGAAATATTACAATAGAAAAATTGAAGGAATCCACACATAAGATTTTTAATGTGGAAAAACCCTATGATGTAGAGTTTTTAAAAATCAGAAGGAAACTACAAAATATACACCATGAATCAGTGGGTAAAAAATATAGGTAATGACCAAACATGAATTACAAAGAAAGCATAAAAAATATAGGAAATATACACACTAATATACCTCCATTACCTATTTGAGAAAAATATTGAAAATGCCAAGTTGGGAAATCTATCTGTGAAAAAATAGAATCATTCTGTTCCAAAGCACCACTACCTCACATATCAAATACAAACACGCTTTAGCCTCACACCATCGTGCAACACCAAAATTATTTTTGTCACTCACGATCTATCCATCATGATGTACTACTTATCATCAAGTAGGACACAATTCCTAATAACTACAAACAAGATGAATTTTGATACATGGACACAATCACTGATCTCATCATTGTTTCTTCACACCTATTCCATATTGACGTGCTACACATACTACCAAAAATTCTGTATCCTATCACATCATAGATTCACAAAAAATGGATCAATTTATGTTTCCAATGGGCCAAACAGGATATTAAAAATGTGAAATCCCTTATCCTATGGATATTTATGGACTACGTCTTGATAATCTCCCCCTCTCCCTCTCTCGCCCTCTTTTTCAATCACCACTAGGTATTTATTCTTTTGAATCGTTCAAAGTTTCCTTTTTCAAATACATAAATGATATAAAAAATTATATCATAAGTCTCCAAAACATCCTATATCATCAATATTGACTAATAAAAACCATATGTGATTTAAATAGATATAAAAGATATATCTCTCCATGAGTAGCACATTCATCATTATCTATGTGATGAAACATATATCTCTAATTAAAAAACCTATCTTATCACAAATTTAAAAAAACCCATGGGATGAATCCTATAAATTTTAAGGTCATTAATGGATGGATTAACCAAAAATGAATAAAATTGTTATGGACACACCAAAATAAGGTGGTAGTGAGTGGAAGATGAAGGTCAAATATTGGATGTGAGAGTAGATTAAGTTGATCAACAATGACTACTGGGATCTGAGTACATTTGTACTTGTGTTATCAATTTATTTTCAGTGTGTAACATTATAATTAATATGATTTATATAAAAAATAATTCATGTAGGTATTTTAGTATTAAAAAAGACTTATCTTTTGGTTTAGTTTTTTATTCCCTCTTCTATGACATCTAGTTTATTCAAATTATTTGAACAATCGATCATGGGTGTCAAATATTTTAGAGGAGGGTGGTTCTAATTAATAGGGATGTTCACATCAACTTCCTTAATTTTTATTCAATAATGGATTACACTAATTTTGTTTTTTCACTAATATTAATTCATATCATATACCCCAATCTCCTAGAGAGATTGGTTGGGATTATGGGATGAAACCCAATGTAATATAGGGGGAATCAGATCCAACTTAACTCCACCACTCAAATTTTGATATAGAACATAGTGCAATTAATATCCACTAAATTAAATTGATGGGAGAGATCAACATATTTAGATAGTTTTAGTTTTAACTAACCCATCAATGCTAATTACCCCAATAAGTCTCATGAATATTTATTGGAGTAATTTCACAAGTGAAGATGAATTGTTCCAAATTAATCAAAACTATCCCTATAAATCAGTTCATATATCTTAATTCTCACTAAAATTTTATCCATTTCAATCCTTAGTTATTTAAATGATTTTAATTTAGTTAATTTATTTTATGTCCATAATAAGTGACAGAATTATATAGAGCTAGAAATTATTTTCATGATCATAACTAGGATTCCCTAAACCTTTTGGGATCAACCCCATACTCCCACATCTATGATTTTAGGGTAAATTTTTTTATGAAAAATATAACTGTTAAGATGTTTATATCTTGAATAATTAAAATCTCCCATAGTCCATTAATGTTTTTTGAACCATTTATGTGGAACATTAGAGAGTCGTAATAGTTGAAAAATTGGTTTCTTTGGATAAAACTTTTCTTACCTCATATGTGTTTATTGAATTTAGTTTAGGATTTAATTTTTTATTTTATTTTCTATTATTTTTACTTTTTATGATCTTGGTTATTATTTAATGTTGGTTTTAGATTGAATGATGATTGTCCATATCCTCTTGGAAATCTAGTTGGATCTTCATTAATAATAAATTAGTACACAAAAAAGATGAATAGAACAACAAAGATGGTGGAAAAAATTATACCACACTAGAACTTATAAATATTTCTCATGTATTTAGGAGTAATCCATTATTTTCAAGGAGGAACAATTCAAAAAAGGGTTTTAACTCCTAGAAGATTCAATAATGCAGTTATCCAAATCTAAGGAATGTATTGTGGATTAAGTTGCGTTTGAGGCTGAACTGGGGGTGTGATCCCCAATGTTACAAAGATAGAAGTATAATTCAAGGGGTATTACAGTGATGTATCTAAAAATGAAATATAACTCAAGCAGAATAAAACACCCATAGTTGTTGAAGATTAGGATATAAGAGATGTAAAAGTAGAATTCACAAGAGGTAATTAAATATATGTGGACACTTTTGAATAATTAGAGAACTATATTGAATAATTCAAAGGATTACATGAGAAAAATGTGAATGATGATTTATACTAATTCTGGTCATTCCATGAATTATTGGTTCATTTGATAAAGTTATACATGTCCTAGTCCACTCCTCAAGGTATCACCCTACAATAGAAGTCAAAAGTTAGAATAATCGAACCAGATGAACATAATTCAGAGCCCAAATTACATCAAGAATTTATGAATTTATATTATGATCCTATCACATGACTCTTTATGTGTAAGTATAGAATAAATAAAATAAAAAATGACTTGTTGGATGGAAACTAAGTTTGTCACTTACTTATAGGACTTATTTTAAATTTCAGTTTTTGGATTTTTTTGGTTTCTTATTTCCACCCCCTCCCATTATATTTTAGAATTAATGGAATGGACTCTTCCCATTCATTTTTAATTTATTTTTACAGGTCAAAAGATAATAAATATGGGAAGGAATAAGGTAGTATTCCATTGAAATAAAGAAGATGTACCAAAATATTTAAGGAAATCCAATGCTAATAATTGCATCTAAGGATCTGTAAGAGAGGATAATTATTTTTTCTCATGTTCTTTTTTATCATTTAATATTTTGTACATAATTTTGGAATTTTCATACACCTACCTTTCCTGGGATTGACATTGGAGATGATGTTCAGTTTAAATATGGGTGAATAATCCTTGGAATCCAAAATTTAGATTTTTTCCCTTTTATCTTACCATAGAGGCATATTCTATTTGGAGATATATTTTATTTTATTGTAATATTCTTATTTATCATTCCCATAAAAAATAAATATAGGTTGAAATTTGTGAAAGTACATTCTCAAAAAAAATTGAGTTGTTTAAAATTGGTTTCTAAGGTGTTTTATTTTATTAAAATTTATTCATAGTTTTCTTTCATTTATTAGAAACATTGTTAATGTTTATTTGAATAATTGATTATCTAATATATTTTAAATCACATTCCCAAGTGGGTTCCACGACATTTTTCAAATTTCATTTCTCAGACCCTATTACATGAGATTAAATGTTTTCTTTTATTGAAACATGATGTTTTTTAATTTCATTAAAATTATTGAGTCCACCAATTGATAATTTATTGATCCCATTCTACCAGACACCTACCATTTATTTGATATTTTTTGGAACCATTAAAAACAATGGAATAAAATGATAAAAAGCTACATCAAAAGACCAAATAACATTCCAAACCTTAATTATTTAACTATAGATGCATAATTATTCATTTGAGATAAAAAATGAGAGTTGTATATTTTCATAGAGATGATATAATTATTTTATTGAAATAAATATTGGGGTTTGATTTTATAGATTAATTGGATACATGGTTTAAATCATTTGGGTGATTGAACATACAATGAATCCGCAACATTTTTAATGAGAAAATAAAAAAATAAAAGAAGAGAAAATGACCATATGGGATACTGAGGAATGACCAATGTATTAAAAATCCCCCTTCTTATGATAAGTATATTATTCAGTATGAGGGGGAGATTGATTGTGGGGATTAATGTACTAGTTGGTTTTAATTTCAATGGTGTGGGACCATGAATTTAAACATAATCCACTAAAAAATAGAGAGAAGGAAAATATTAAGAGAAAAAGATGATCTTTATCTTTGTTTTTCAAGTTTAAATTTGAACATTACTTGAGAAGAGGAGAAAGAATTGGGAAATATTTATTTTAAATGGGTATTAAAGTAGTATTACATTTAATTGTGTTTTACATGAATATAATTTTATTTTAACTTTAATAATCATGGAATCCTTTTTCAAGCCCATGAGTTTAATTTGTCACTTCATTATCCACTCACCTTTAGCCTCAAATAAACTAGAAAATTAGGGAAAATCCCTCATGATTTTTGTAGTTTAATTTCTAACTGGTGGTTGAAATAACTTATATAATTATGGATTGAGTGAAAATAATTTATTTTGAGAAGAACTCAATATGAAGTAATATTTAGTGATGATTGAAATGTAATTTTGGTGAGGTAAATCATAATTGGAATGGATTGTAATTAATGGTTGAACAATGTGAGTAAAAGAGGAAAGCATTCATGGCTTTTAAATATTAAATAATGAAAATTTTGAAACATCTTTTTGGGTGAATATTGTGCTATAAAAATATTTAGATATAAATTTCTTATGATCATAATAATTTTAAAATTTTCCTTACAAAGTTGGGATCCATTGTGTGTTTAGAGGTTTAGGTTATTCTTTGGGACAAAAAAAATATTAAGCGTGGCAGATTTAGATAAAACTAATATATATAGATATATATATTAATAATTATTTTTATGAATTTAATTTTCATTATAGAATATTTATAATTATTTTATTTATTTTATGTAAGGAAGACACTTTATATTGTGTTTTAAAGAGTTTTAGTTATTTTATAATGTTTATTATTAAAAAACTACAAATTGGTTAGGAAAATAAAAAAAAGATTTCACCAAAAAATAAAGGTGGTTGTATCTATCACCTATGGAGATTAGGATGGTGAATAGGTTACCCAATCATAGAAGAAGATGCAAGCCACATGTTTCCTCAAGATAGGATGAGATCTATGCGGGAAAATGTAGATGTGTGGCATTTATTTGTGAGGCTGTGGAATGTCTAGAACATGTAGGCATTGGGTAGGAGTACCGACATGTGGAGGGTCTAACACTATTAACTAGAAATAATCATCCATGTATGGGATTATTAAACAAAGGCTACCCATTCTTGAGTTTGATTTGAGACAAGTGTTTCCTATGTAATGTACATTTTTACATAAAAATTTCATCATTCGGTACTAAGAATAATATCCTTCTTCATGTTTTGGGTTTTTCATGTAACCTCTTGTTACAATGGTGCTACCCAGTTTGTGCCATGATCTTCCATCACTGACAAGCGAGTTCCACTAAGGGTTTAATACTCATATTGTAGGACCATATAAAAAAATAAATGAATGAGAAGAGTTTTGAGTATATTGCACCATAACTAAAAAGTTTATAGTTTAGCATGCATGTATGGAGACATTCTAGTCCTACATATAGGGATTCATTGTTCCATAGCTGAATCTCATGCAAAACAACCAATGTATGGTGTTATAGGATTCATGGGACTATTTTTCTGAATGGGGGTCATTATTCCATCATCTGTATGCATGGAAGGTTTTAGGTTGTCTCAGATATCCCTCTACAAATTGGAATCATTATTATGTCGTTGTATCATGCATAATAGTAGGTTGAGAAATGTTTATGGGAGCCAAAGGATATAATTTTGGTTGTTTCGCCATAATTGTGTATAGTGAGAAGAAAATTTTTTAGAGATAGAGGTTATACCTCAAGTTTTTTCTTGAAATATAGAGAGTATCAATATGACTATTTCTTGAGGTTTATGGTTTAAAGAGGTTTATGTCATAGATTTTTCTCTTACACTATAGAAATAGAGGAGGGGTTTGATGTTTGGGGAGTTGTGACATGGTTTTCTAGTACTGCATCATAGGTTGAAGATAAAGAAATTAACCTACATGGTTTTTGTATCTCTACAAAATAGTTTTTATTCAAGATATTTTCATGTAATTTATTATTGCTTGAATTTAGTGTCATCATGATTGAAAATTTATTTTAGGTTACTGAGATATCAGGTGATGTTGTAAAGAATTTTTTTGAGAGACATTGAGGTTGGTGAATTTAATAATTTCTATGAGTGTTTGATGTTTTTTGAATTCCTAGGATGGATGTTAAATTTTTTAGTAAGTAATTTATCATGTGGGTCTCACAAAATACACATTTTCCATTGTGTATGACATTCTGTGAACCAAGTAAAATATTGTGCAACTACCATATGATATTTTTCTCGCACAATAAGTGAATTATCTTACAAGTAAGTTATTTATCATATACATAGGAAATTTATATGTATATTTGATTTTTTAATTTACTATGATTTATAGGAAATGCATTGGTAAATTGATGCTTTCATAGGTTATTTGAGCTGAAATTTATATTTTATGTATCATACGATATTTTCATTTATGAAAAATCATGTTTCCATAATTTTGATATAATGAGGAATTTAATCTTGATAATGAAAAAGTCATTACATAGTGATACAAACCTGAAAATAATAATGTGTTTCAATATAGATGAAGAATATGTGATCCCCACATCATGAATTTTTAATTTCTCGATATGAAGAACCAAATTAGGGAGATGTTAAATGAATTGAAACTCATTTATTCTATTTTCAAGAATAATAAAAATTTCTATGTGGGGTGATGCTTTGTGGTTCCTATACTTCTAAAATCACTTGACAATAGTGTAGTGATTGAAGATGAGTTTTTTTGAGTTATGCAATGCTTGATTCTAAATTAGTGAGAGGAATTTTTAATAGAGATTCGATTTCTCTATCATACGATGAGCGGGTTGGAGAAAATACCATTTAATGATGATCGAGTTGAGATAAAGAATAGAAAACCCGAAGAAGATGGTTATTTCTATCTGTGAAAATATATGTTGAGTTAAAAGAAATTACTTTTGGGATAGATGTCTATATGAAAGGTAATTTTATTCATCTAAGTTAAATAATCTTGAAAATCCATTTCACATGGGATTCTTTATTGAGCAGTGCAAGGAAATTTTTTAGAATATGAAAATGTGAATTTTATAATCATTATTTTTACTCAAAACATGGAAACCATTATGATTATCAATTTGAAGAAACTGATTATGATGGGATAAATTTAATGTTCTCTAATGATGTGATTTGATAATTATAGATACTAAAAATAATGAGTGAGTGTGGAACAAAAAATGGGTGAGATAGTGTTTCATATATTGTGCATGTTCAAAGAGATAATGCGATGAAAAACATGAGAGCCTTGAATTGAGGATGTATCAACATGAATATATATTATTTCCCAAGTTTTTAGTGCTGCATTTTTTAAAAATATTATTTATAGGTAGTATCTTAAAGGTTGATTCACACAATGATTCCATCTGACCAATTCCCTCAATCTTTATTCACCAGGTAGATACTGAAGTGGTTATTCATAGAGATTGTGATTGTTGTTTCTAGAAAATTTCTTATTGAATCAAATAGAAGTATCACACATTATTTTTCATGAAAACTACAATTGAAATATTCTCTCTCTTATATATAGTATATATCGTTTGATTGATTATGAACCGTTGGGAGATAGTGTAACCTACATGAGCTATGTAAGTTCTAGGAAGAATGTGTTCTAGAAAATAATCGACAAAAACTACTTGTATTGATAACAAGGTAATTGTGTAAAATCTACAAAAAGGTATAATAACATCCGTTATCAAGGATTATACTCTCCCATTGAGGTCGAACCTTCTAAAAACTTGTGTGTTCTAATGTTATTTTATATACATTGTATTCAAGTGAGGTTGAGATATCAACTCAAGAGGGTCATGTCCTAACTGACCATAAGGGTTTATTTCAATGAAATAAATTTTTAAAGAATCCTAAATTTATTCATACCCATCTTAGTGTCGGAATTTGATCCACTTGGTTTAATAAGTGTAATAAGAGTAGAAATTTCTCTTTATCCAAACCTCATTGTAATGAATGGATAACATCAACTCTGTTAATAGTAGGGGTATTCCTACCCTTGATGGGAAATATGTTAATGGATATAAAAATAGAATACTTCCATTTCAATTTTAGCTCTAGTGAGCTTAACACCTATTCAAAGAGACAAGTTGATGAAATTTACTAATAAAAGAAATATTAAGGTTGATGGAATGGTTAGAAATTTCATTCTTATATACCTTATTGAAAATGCATTTATAAATGTACTGGGACTGCAAAGTACTAAATATATTTATAATAAAATTGAAAAAGATTATAATGTAAATATAAAAATGAATGAAGCCAAACTAAAAGTCAAGAGAAGAAAGTTTAAATATATTAATGTGGATGACGATGAATCAAATGATGATTAAATCACTTGAGTGAATGATATATTAAGTAACATTGGAGGCTTTATAGAAAAACTTTATGACCCCATTATTATGAAGAAACTCTTAGGAAAATTTCCTGAATAACTTGATCCAAAAGTTTTTACTCTTGAATAAATGGATGATATCTAATTATATGTGTTTTCAATATTCTCATTATCAATGAAATGATAAAGACACCCTACTTTAATAATAATGTGAAAGTTGAATTGGATTTTGAAGCCATAATATATTTTCAGTTGAAGAAAACAGAACTTAAACAATCCTGTGAGTCTGATGATAATGATATGGATAAAGATAATAATATAATTACATATCTTATCACCAATAATTTTAGAAAAGGAAAGGGAAATATAAATAAAAACCTCCCATTAAATGCTTTAGAGTAGAGGAATTAGACATTTTTCTTTCAACTACCCAAATAAGAAAAACTATTATTTTGATGATGATGACCAAGAAGTGAATCAAAAAAGAAGAAATGGGTTAATGGATTCAAAATAGTGATAAAAATAGGTGAAAAAATGAGAATATTCCAAACAATAAATAGGAAAATCATGATGAACAAATAAGAAGAGGAAGATTCTTCCTCCATCATTGTTGACGCTCCTTTCGTCACGGAATCTAAAGTTCGGAAAAGGGAATATCTGAGCTAAAAGTGATTAATCCTTTGAAGAAAACATCAAAAATCGACAAAGGGAGGGAAAAGGAGAACATTGCCCATGTATCGCGCAAGTTCCATCTTGGTCGCGCAAGTACACTTGCGCGCCGCCTCAATACTTGCGCGACCCATCATGGTCGTGCAAGGGACTTGCGCGACAGATCTGATAACCGCCCAGTAACCGCCCGGGGTCTTCTTTTGCCTATAAATAGACCCTGTGGGCCCCCCATTCGAGAGGATCTTTTCCCAGAAACTCGGATCAAAGCTCCCGACGCCCAAGTCTCTTCTCAAAGCTTCCAGAACACTTCTAAGGTAATTTCTTACCTAGAATGGAAGATCTAAAGGGAAGAAGGAAGGCCTAAGTGTTGAAACTTATCAAACACTTGCGCGCCGACTTAATTCCTTCAATATAACTTGCGCGTCCCTCTTCTGGAAGAACCTCAAGAGGATGGGAAAGGGTTTAGTAAAGAGTCTCTCAAGTAATTCAACTCTGGTTGAAAATCGCGCAAGTATCCCTTATGTCGCGCAAGTATACTTGCGCGACCAATACTTGCGCGCCGCCGCAGGACTTGCGCGACCTTCAATACTTGCGCGCCCCTTTTTTTTTGGGTGCCCATCTTGCCCTTTTTCACCCCTCTTAAGCCATTTCACCCTTCCTATTCAAGATTCAGTCTTCAAGATACTCTTCAAAGCCATTTATGGCATGATTTCTTGATTTGACATCCTTATCTGAAAGGAATTATGTGAAATATCTCTCAAAACCTAATGATTTAAACATCTTTATGTCACCAAAGATTGAGAGTTCATTCATTCAACCTCATCCTTTAAGATGAGAGAATCCTAACCTGGGTTTCCTTTTCAGGAATAATCCCCAGTTATAAAACCTTTAAACTTGGGCATCCTCCTCAAGAGTAAGCCCCAAACCTTAATCCCTAACCTGGGTCTCCTTTTCAGGAATAAAACTCAGTCATAACCTTGGGCTTCCTTTTCAGAAGTAAGCCCCAATTCCCCTAACCTAGGCTTCCTTCTCAGGAATAAGTCCTAGTCATCAATCTTGGGCATCTTTCTTAAGAGTAAGCCCCAAGTCTCTTAAAATTTCTCTTAACCAGTCATAAATTTCCTTTGATTTGGGTTTCCTTTTCAGGAATAAAACCCAATCATAAGTCCCCTCCTAACTTGGGCATCCTCCTTAGGAGTAAGCCCCAAGATTAGAGTATTCAAATCTCCATGAAGCACATATAACTTTGTGGACCCTGTTCATGGATTTTCTTCCTAAAAGTAAATCCTAAACCTTCGCCTATCTGGGCAGTCATCTATACATAAGCCCCAAAACAAATTCTTATGATTGCATCTTTTATGGCACAATTGTCTAAATTTTACCAATACCTCTTGTTTCTCACACCGAGCATGACTCACGTGAGCTTAGAGTGTAAAAGTAATTATGACATTCATCTTTGAGCCATCAATCATAAAACATCATATCCCATTCCTCGAACTACGTGGGTTCTGATTCCTTTTTCAAAACAAAGGATACGTAGGTAGCCCATTCATGGGTTCGATCCCAACATTGAAATAATCTCTGTCCTTCTGAATGACGATAAACTTCAAGTGCCCCACTGAGTGGCTTTAAAACCAGCCTGGTCATCAAAATGACCAAGAGACTTTTATATAAATGTTTTGAAGGATACCATTGACCAAGAATCTCTAAACAAATATAGATGATTCTATATTGATGAAGAACCTCGAATACATATAAAAGATTCTCTAAATTTCTTGCATATTTAATCATTGATTGTTAAAACTAAAGGAAAGCTCATTTTATACTTGGTAATGTAATAAGGATTCACGAACTTAACTTAAATCTATAAAGAGAGTCCCGGAATAGACAATAATTCCCCTCAAAAAGGTGTGATGAGTCCGACCTCCCATCCTCTCGACCAATGCAAATTCCTAAGCCTCATTAGCCCACAAGCTAATGAGCGCCTGCCTTTGGAAAGTAGGTCCAAACGGATGTGGAATCATTGGATGTTTCCGGTTCTACGAACAAACCCATTAGAAACCGATCGGAACGTTTGAATCTCCCGTCCAGGAGGTCATCCCCGGATTCCGCGCGAAACAAAAAATGGTGAACCCGACGTGAATCCTTAACCAAGTTAAAGTGATGTTCTTCTTAGATGTTAGGCCCCTTGGGCCAACAAGGCAATCATTGACATATGATCATCCAAAAGATACAGTAGCCGGATTCATCTTGATTATGTCTGTTATATGGAACAGGCACTCTTTTTTCAAGATCTTCTACAAAAAATGGCTTTCCTTAAATTCACCCCTGTGAATACTGCTGCTGAGAACACCTCTACTGTGAGGTCTGCTGCCATGAAAACCAATGCTGCTACTCCTGCTGGAACGTCATCCGCTCTGAGGATGACATCACCAACTCAGCGTCTTCAACGCTGTGTTTCAAATGCACTGGTTAAGGAGTACTGTCGTAACGGTACTATCCCAACTCTGGAGGCCGCTCGTCAAGCCCTCCAAGTTAACAATTCTACCTGGTCGTCCGGACAACGGCGACCAGCAATCAAGAAGCAGGCGGTGCTGACTACCGTCTCCAACCGTTTCGGGTCGTTATCCCCGGAACGCAATTTCCATTCACTCCCTTATTCTGAGGAAGTGAATGAGCAGGTCCCGCAGGACCTTAATTCAAAGAGACAGGAGTCCTTCTCAAGGGCTCCCATCAACAATCGCCGCCAGACTCGTGCGGTAGTGCACCCTCAACATGATGAGGGTACCGGCTCCAGGCATTCAGCTCAGGTTCCTCGAACCCGAGCAGGCAAGATGAATCACCAGAGACGGAATCCGGTTAATAATAGGCAGGTTGTCATCCCTGCCATCTCCGGAGAAGTCCACCAACCTAACTTGGTGGCAAATAACGAGCAGGCATACACACCTGTTCGTTTTAATCCCGCTGTCCAGCAGACTCGTCTGGCAGCATCAAGCCGATCCCGCCAGGCAATTCCGGTGGAGTACCATAGGCAGGAACATACACCTGCTTATACATCAGCAGTTAGTCAGCAGGCTCGTCTGACTACATATGATGGATCTCATCAACAGCGTTTGGCGAAGTGTAATCAGCAGGCACATACACCTGCTAATACTAATCAAGCCTACCAACAGTCTCGTTTGGTAGCGCACGGAGAAGTCAGTCGGAAAGCCCCGACGACAAACAGGAGGCAGACTAAACTCTCTGCCTCCACACTTGAGTACTGTCAGGATTCACTGACAGGAAAAGGAGGACAGGAGCAGGCACATACACCTACTCCAAGCCCGGAATGGACGTATATCCCTGTTCCGGCGGCTGAAGTCACCAAACATATTTTGTCAATGGTGAAAGAGCAGAAGCAAATTCCTGCTCATATTCTGGATGCTTGCCAGGATATCATAACAGCTTCAGCATCATCTCAGGGACAGACACATAAATCTATCCCTAGCAGTGGAGTGACACATCAACAATTCACTCCGGAACAGACACACACATCTGTTCCAGTCCAAGAGGGTTGTGGGGCCTACTCCCCCATATCATATGGACAACCAAGTCAGGCACATACATCTGATTTGAGCGATGATCGTCAGCCTAACCTGACCATCTTTCCTGATCAGGCACATACACCTGCTCAGAGCAATCACTTTCGTCATCAAGTGATTTCTAATGCGAGTAAGAAGGCATCTAAGAAAAAGATCCGCCCAGCACAGTCAGGAGATCAAAGGCCAATCTGCAACAAGGCCTTGCTCGATGCTGGAGTTCTTGAAGCCCTCAGACATTTATCTGTCGGAATTCAAGATTCTACTCCCTCAGTTCCCAATAACAGGAACATTAATCCCGAAGGTCTTCAACAGACACTTCCTCATGAAGACTTGCTTCATGAAAATTCGGTCAATCTTGAAGTTTCTTCTTCAGATGAGAACCACAGGAACCCTCTGTGTGGTCAGAAGACCAAGGAGCAAGAGATATCATCTTTTGCTGTAACCCATCATGAAGGTCCTCCTCATGGTGATGAACTTCGCTGTGAAAGTCCTCTCCGCAGTAGTGATTCACATTGTCTCGAAAATTCTTCAGAAGGCAATGTAGTGACGAGAAAGCCCTCCTATCTCGAGGCACTTGCAAACGTAAAACCAGTCATGTCTGAAGTTTTACTATCGGCAGGTGAAACTCTTTCTCCATCAGAAGATAGCTTGGGGTTCAGGTTATTCTCCGAACCTTCCCTAGGTCATTCATCTTCTAGCATGAATAGTGATTCCTCTACCAATCTTGTTGAATCCGATGAAGCAACAAGGAAACACCAACTCTGGTCCAAACAGGTAGAAGAATCTTCATTTAATGATAAAGAGGAAATGCTGAACATGAGGAAAAAACTGGCAAAAGGTGAAGTACCAGTCATGTTTTGGCCTTTGGCTGATTCACAGTATGACATTCCAAAGATGTTGACGGATGATGGAATCCATGATATTCGTCTTAACATATGGAAAACTCTTTGTAAATTAAAGAAGAAGGTATTATCTTACGATGAATATGAAAATCATCTTAAGATAATAGAAGGGTTACAACGCCAGATTGATTTGGCATCTCTATCAGTCTCTCGGTATCCGAAGGCTGAAAAGCAACAGAGAACCCTTCAACGTTCATGCCTTGGCGCGCTGAGAAAATTGCGTCAGTTAATTTCCAATGCTCCATCTAATGTTCATATCAGAGGATGGGGTATTCACGGAGCACTACATTTCACAGTGCTTTCCGGTCAGAAAAGCCCACCGAAAATGGTCTCATGCAATGTTATTGCCCATGGCCGGCCACAGTCAATGGGCTTTGTTCATAATCAAAATCTTGCTCGAGATCAAGCTTCAACTAGTTCCTCTCAAAATCAAGTATATAGAGAACAGGTTGTTGAATTGCTCCTACATCAAGCAGGCGAGAATATTGCGCAAGCCTCTCGTCTGGAGCAAACACGTCATCAAATGACAGAAGTTTCGGAAATCATCCAACGGTCTGTTGAACCAGGTGATAAAAGTGGATACAGGTTAATGCATCCAGCTAATTTCCGAACTAAGATCCGCAAGATCAAGAGAGATTTCAAGAAGATCTCAGACATAGCATGTCAAGAGACACCCCAGCTTGCCAGACTGGGGACTTCTCTAACCCAACCCTCAGAATCAACGAATGGGATTCGAGGAGTTGAGCAGAAGCAACAGGAACACCCCCAGTCCACCGGACTGGGGACTTTTTCAAATCTTCAATCCCTCCCTCAGAGAAAGTCAGTATTCTCTCGATTAGGGAATAAGCCTCAAGAGGAACGAAGAGCCAAGATGTCAGGAGATTCTCTCCAAGTGACGGTTCACAAAGAAATTCCTGAGGGGTCAAGTCAACGGAATGCCATGTCTTATCATGGACATAAAAGGAGACAATATCATAGAAATGATGATAGAAAGGATTTCATGAAATATGCATCCATTAATGTCATCACTACCGTTGCTGCTGATTCACCAGATGAGGCTCAATCAGAGGGATCAGATGAAGAGGTTCCTGCTCAAGAAGTTGCGCACACAGACCTAAATGAAGAAGGTGTGCGCACACGTAATCAAAGGCTTACCCAAAATTTGGGTATTCCTTCAAGTAACCCACTTCCCCCTCTCCGAAAAGGATCCAATAAGGGGAAAGGAAAGAATCAGGTTACTTCTCACCCTTCCTCTGAAGGAGGTCAATCGCTCTCATTAGAGCAAAGGCTTGCACAACAGGAGGAAGAAATGAAAGAATTAAGAAGGTTGAATGCAGAACTACTTCAGAGTAGTCTTCTTCTTAAGAATGCTGAAGTCCGACAGCCGAAGGAATTTGTTGTAACTACTGAGATGGATCAGGAATATCCTCCTTTATCAGTACACCCACAGAGGTCTAATCCTACGGGTCAAACGCAACAACGGTTGACAGCACTACCATTAGTTGCAGCACCAACCTCCACGGCTGTCCAAGCTCCATTCATTGCACCTACCCAAAACCAAGTTCAACCTGACGTTTCTCAAAAGTTAATAACTACTATTGAGTCATTAACAGCTCGGTTAGAAACTATGGAAGGGAAACGGGCGCAAGTTCAACCTGAAAAGAAAGTTTACCCTGAATGGGTAGATTCAATTTCTCCTCCATCCAGTTTTGGAAACCCTATTTTCCCTACTTTCAATGGATCAGGCGACCCTGAACAACATTTGACGCATTACGTGTCTTGTTGTGATCCTATGATGGGAACTCCAGAACAACAAGAAGCAGTGAAACTCAGATGCTTCGTGCGAACCTTGCAAGGACCAGCTTTTGTCTGGTATACAAGCTTGAAATCCCGGTCAGTCATCGGATGGGAGGATCTTCGTCAAAAATTCCTTCTTCAGTTCAGCTCAACTTTGCCAAAAACGACAGTTTTCGATCTTACAAACTGCAAGCAAAGGGAGAATGAAAGAGTCTCTGATTTCATTGCTCGTTGGAAGGGATTAACGTATTCCTTGAGTTTATCACTCCCTCAGGAGGAATTATTGCCAATCTGTGTGGCAAATTTGCGTGACGAATTACGCACGCCATTGATCCCTGTGAAATACACAGGAGGGTTTCGAGACCTTACTTCAATCGCTCAACAGATTGAAGATTCCCTTATGCAGGCTAAGGTTAAATCTCGTGTAATTCCATCAGCTCCAGGAAGAAGAATGGGTAAAGCAGAAACTGCTACAGTTATGCTTAAACAGGCACCTGTACCTATTTCTACTTCAAAACCTTCATCTTCTCGAAGGGCTCCACCTCCTGAACGCCAACAACAAAGGCTGTTTCGTCCAAATGATCAAAAAGATCAACGACGAAAACAATTTGAGGATATGAAGAGTAAAACATACTCTTTCCGAAGTGAGCAAGTTCCTGGTTACTTCATTTCAGCTCTGGAAAATAATTTGGTTCAATTACCAGTGCCGAAGAGACCAAACAAGGAAGGAGATGAAGACCGTCCCAATTATTGTCCCTTTCATCAAATGTTGGGACATCCCATCCAGGAGTGTTTTGTCTTTAAAGACCTCCTACAAAAGATGGTCGACTTGGGACAAGTCAAATTGAAGGGTTCTTCAGCTCATGTAGCGTGTATTACCGCTACAGATCCAGAGGAAGGAGGCGAGTGGCAGGAAGTCAAAAGCAAAACTGCGAAAAAATATGATGATTGGATGGTCAGAAAGACAATCAATCGGACTCATTCCATTTTGCGAACACAATTGAAGAAACCAATTGTGTCTCCTACAAAAGCTGCAGTAAAGCCTCCATCAAAGGACAAATCCTCAAAAGGGCAGCATAATTCAAAGAAGAAAGAGGAATCAGGAGAAGATGAGTATGTATCAAAGCCTAAATTGTCTTTGACTCTGGCAGATTTCATGCCATCTACTTCAAAGTCACGGGCACCGTCCCACCAAACGGCACAGCCTAAACAGGCCAACCAGGCAGAGTCTTTATCAGACGAAGAATTGATCTTTGGTTCTGTTAATATGATTCAATTAACAGATTCATATTCCAGTCTTGATGAGCCTGAATTCCCTGTATCAAATAAAGGAACCCGAGGAAGTTCTAGAGGTTCAGGATATAGGGGAAGACGTGGATCTTTCCGAAGCCACTACTCTAATTCTACCCCTGCTAGCACTGTATATGCAGCAGAAACTCGTGGTAGAGCCCTTCAGCGAGCTCAAAATGAACAAGCAAGTTCTTCTGCTAATGGCCAACTCAGCTTCGGCACAATTATTTTGGAAGACCGATTAAAGGTTCCATCTTCTTTATCTCAGCAAGCAAATGGATCTAATCAGTCTAATTTTCCAAAACCTAAGATGTTGCCAACTTCAATACAAGATGCATCAGCTTCCAAAGCATCTGCTTCCAAGATACCTGCTAAACCACATATTCCTATTGGGAAACGCAGGCCTCTAGATCAAAAGTATGATATATTGAAACACTTGGCCCAAGTACCAGCCAAATTATCAATTTTGGATGCTTTGAATCTATCAAGAGATCTTCGGGAAGCACTCATCGAAGCTTTGTCAAGTCCTCAAGAGTTTGAAGCTGAGATTGCTGCAGCTGAAATTTATCACATAGAGAATAATCCTGCAGAATGCCATGCAGTGATATCTTTTACTGATAAAGATGAGGATGATGTTGTGCATGGGCACATAAAACCTTTGTACTTATCTGGCAAAGTCAATGGTATAGATGTTCGAAGAGCTTTCATTGACAATGGTTCAGGAGTCAACCTCATGCCCATTCGCACACTTCGTCGATTGGGCCTCACAGAATCTGATTTATCTCCTTCTACCATGATGTTGCAAGGATATGATAAAAATGAACAAGAACCACTGGGAGAAGTTACGCTCAGAACTCAGTTTGGAGAACTTGTTTCCAATTCAGATTTCATGATTGTTGATCAAGACTCAGCTTTCAATATCTTGCTTGGAAGACCCTGGTTACATCAGCATGCAGCTATTCCGTCATCATACCATCAATGTCTCAAATACTGTTTCGATGGTCAAGTTGGAACATTATATGGTGATAAGGCCCCGTTCAAAACATGTGAGTCTCAATACATTGAGGCGGAATTTTATCACATGAAGGGAAGAGAAAAATCTACAATGAAGGAAATTACCAAAGTTAATGCTCCATATGGTTTGGAAAAAATTCCAATAAATCCATTTTCACATGTGAGTACAGATTATGTGTTACCTATCAGTCAAATTGACAAAATAGGCCCAAATCAAAATACTCTTATGGAAAGATCCATAATGTCAATTACGGCAATCGAGCCAGACAACATGGGAGAAATTGGTAACTTACCAAGCAATGATGAAAGCATAAGTGGTGACGTTTTCATTTCGTCTGCTGAAATCCAACAAGTTTATACTTCGCTAATCAGGCCAGAAGAAGTTATAGCAACACCAGAGGTGAATGTTGATGTCGATTCTCAATCCATCATCTCCTCTTTATTTCCCAAAGAAGACCCTTGTTCATCAATAGGGACAGAAATGGAAGATTCTTCTTCAAAATGTGAAAATTTTGACATCTCTTATGATCATGAGAATTTCGTTTTTTCATCTACTTTGCAAGTAGAAACGGAAGATACAACACATGATGAAGAGGAAGAGGAAGATCTTGGAGATGCTCCTCCAGCATTTGAAGAGGGTATCTCTACCACTGTGGATGAACTCAGAGAAGTAAATCTGGGTACAGAGAAAGATCCACGCCCCACTTTAATTAGTGCGGCCATGACCCTTGAAGAACAAGAGATGTATATTTCTTTTCTAAAGCAAAATAAAGATATCTTTGCTTGGAATTATACAGAGATGCCTGGCCTTGATCCTGATGTTGCCACCCATCATTTGGGTTTGCCAAAAGAACATCGAGGATTCAAGCAAGCCGCGAGAAGAACACACCCAACCTATGCTTCCAAAATCGAGGCTGAAGTGGATAAGCTTATCAAAGCTAACTTCGTCAGAGAAGTTCAATATCCCAAGTGGTTGGCTAATATTGTCCCAGTAAAGAAAAAGAACGGACAAATTAGGGTTTGCATCGATTTCAGAGATCTTAATCGGTATTGTCCCAAAGATGATTTTCCAGTTCCGATTACAGAACTCTTAATTGATGCGACGGCTGGATATGAAGTACTTTCTTTCATGGATGGATATTCTGGATATAATCAGATCCGAATGGCCCCAGAAGATGAGGAATATACAGCCTTCAGAGCTCCTCAAGGTGTGTTTTGTTACCGGGTGATGCCCTTTGGTTTAAAGAATGCAGGTGCAACATATCAACGCGCCATGCATCGTATCTTCAAACCTTTTCTAGGGAAATTTGTTGAATGCTATGTAGATGATTTGGTGGTTAAATCCAAACAACGTTTTTATCACTTGGCTGATTTGGAAATCATATTCCACAAGCTTCGACAACATAATTTGAAGATGAACCCCTTAAAATGTGCTTTTGGGGTAACCTCAGGAAAATTCCTCGGCTTTGTTGTACGCCATCGTGGTATTGAAGTCGATCCTGAGAAGACCAAATCAATCCTTGGTATGTCACCTCCTCAGAATTTGAAAGAATTAAGAGGACTTCAAGGACACTTAGCCTATATTCGGCGTTTCATCGCCAATTTGGCAGGCAAAAGTTTACCTTTTACCAAATTATTGAAGAAAGGAGTCACTTACCAGTGGACTAAAGAATGTCAAGAAGCATTTGATGTTCTCAAGAAATACCTCTTAAGTCCACCAGTACTCATGCCACCTGTTGAGGGTAGACCTCTTATCCTCTATGTGACAGCTTTAGAGCGATCATCGGGTGCCTTTCTCGCTCAAAAGAATGATGTTGGGAATGAAAATAGTCTCTACTATCTCAGTAGAACTATGCTTGAAGCAGAAACCCGGTATTCGAGTATTGAAAAATGCTGCCTAGCATTAATCTTTGCAGTTCAGAAACTGAGACACTACCTGCAACATCACGAGGTCCAATTGGTATCTCGTAATAATCCACTCAAATTCATCCTTAGTCGTCCAATGCTTACAGGACGTCTGGCAAGGTGGGCGGTTATTCTACAGCAGTTCGACATTCAATATGTGTCTCAAAAGGCAATTAAGGGCCAAGCTCTGGCTGATTTCCTGGCTGAACACCCTTCAGTGGAAGACACATATTCAGATATCGAACTCCCTGATGAGGAAGTTTTTTCTATTCAAGAGAATCCTCAAACATGGGAAATGTATTTTGATGGTGCTTCTAGAAGTCCAACAGGGAAGAAAATGGAAAATCCTAAATTCAACAAAGTTGGTTTAGGAATTGTGCTCATTTCTCCAGATAAGGCAGTGTTACCTTATTCCTTTTTGTTGTGGGAAGGCGGGTACCAATAATGAAGCTGAATACCAAGCTCTCATTGCAGGCTTGGAGTTAGCGCTTCAAGCACAAGTGAATCACTTAAAGGTAAAAGGTGATTCAGACCTGGTAATCAAACAAGTCAATGGGGATTATGCCATCAGAAAAGAAGAATTAATCCCTTTGTATGATTACGTCAGAGAGTTAATGTCGGAATTCCCTTCAGAACCGACATTTTCTTATGTCCCAAGATCACAAAATGCTCAAGCTGATGCACTGGCTAATATAGCCACAGCTTTAGCAGATCCAAATCGGGACGAGACAACCATCGGTATTGCCCACCGTCGTGCAATTTCACCTTATGTTCAAGTCAGAACAGAGGAAATTAATGAAATTAGTCCCATTCCTGAACCATATGGTCATACTACAGGATGGATGTCACCTATCAGGGAATACCTTCAAAATGGAACACTTCCACCTGATAGAGCCAAGAGAGAACAAATTCGGCGACGTGTGGTCAATTTTACTCTTTATGATGGTCCAAACCACCTCGAGAAAATTCTCTACAAACGTGGTTTTGATGGAGTTCTCTTCAGATGTATTGATGGTGAAGAGACAATGGCTGTCATAAAAGAAGTGCATGCAGGAGTCTGTGGTGCCCACCAGTCTGGACATAGATTGTCTGATCAAATTCGAAGACTTGGATACTTCTGGCCTTCAATGATACAAGATTGTGTTAATTTCACAAAGAAGTGTCATTCATGCCAAGTATATGCCAATTTCATTCATCAACCTCCAGAGTTGCTTCATACAGCTAAATACTCATGGCCATTTTCCACATGGGGAATGGATGTGGTGGGACCTTACCCTTCAGCTACGGCCAAGCAGTTTAAGTACATTCTTACTGCTACTGATTTCTTTTCCAAATGGGCAGAGGCAGTACCTCTCAAAGAAGTCAGTTCTAAATGCATTGTTAGCTTCATCAAGTCTAACATCATTACTAGATTTGGTGTCCCTCATACCATATTGACAGACAACGGCACCAACTTCTGCTCTTCTGAGGTAAAGAGATTGTATCAAGAATACAACATTAAGTCCAACCATTCATCTCGATATCATGCAGCGGCTAATGGCCAGATAGAGGCCTTCAACAAGACTCTTTCAAATATACTGCAAAAGATGGTGGATAAAGATAAGAGGTCATGGCCTGATAAACTCTATCATGCTTTATGGGCTTATCGGACTACCACTCGCAATGCAACGCGGTCTACTCCATATTCATTGGTATATGGAACAGAAGCAGTCTTGCCAATTGAAGTCCAATTGCCCTCACTCAGAATAGCCATTTGTGATCAGTTATCAACAGATGAGCAATCCCAAAAGCGGTTGAATGAATTGGAACAGTTAGATGAGAAAAGATTGTGCACTTTGCACCACTTGGAAATCTATCAGAATCAAATAGCACGAGCTTTTAACAAAAAAGTTCGTCTTCGTTCATTCATTCAGGGAGAATTGGTATTGGTTCTCAGAATACCAATGATACCAGGAAAGAAGCCTCCCAAGCTTGAACCAAAATGGGAAGGACCTTATTCAGTACATAAGGTCTACTCCAATGGAGCGTATTCTCTGATTTCAATGGATGGAGAACACATCACGACTCCAACTAATGCCAGATTTCTGAAGAAGTATTTTGTATAAACACAAAATATTGTTCACAGAACTAAGACTCTTACATTTGGTTCATACAGCAATGGTCCAGTATGACCTTAAACTACAACTACATCCAGCATGACGATAAACTGTATGGTCCGTGCATATGACCTTAAACTATTCGCACTTATGTCCCTGCAACATGACACTAAACTGTGCAGCACCAATAGTCCTAACTGCAAGACTTTAAACTGCATAGTCCCTGATTTTGTCCTACATGACAATAAACCGTATAGAAGTTCTTATATTTTGTCCGAGATGACATTAAACTATATTTTGTCCTAGCGACATGACATTAAACTGTGTGGCACTTTCATCGTCCAGCATGACGTTAAACTGTGTTAAGTCCCTTATTGTCCTACATGACACTAAACTGTATTCTGTCCGAGATGACATTAAACTATATTGTGTCCTAGCAATATGACATTAAACTGTGTGGCACTTCCAATGTCCAGCATGACGATAAACTGTAAAAAGATCAGAACTGATATCCTCATATTGATTCACCTTAGTCTTAACTACATGACTTTAAACTGTACACCATCAGTTCGTCCTTGCTATATGACGCTAAAACTATACAGCAATGGTCCAGTATGACTTTAAACTGCAACTTCGTCCCACACGACATTAAACTGTGAAAAAGTTCCATAAACAGTCCAGCATGACCTTAAAACTGCATCATTCCTGGTCCATGTATACGACCATAAACTATTTGAAAATATGTCCAGCAAGACGTTAAACTGTGACGTCCTAACTACATGACGCTAAAATGTACAGAAAGTCCCTTTTTTATGTCCTACATGACATTAAACTGTACATCGTTAAGGTTGTTATTACCTCTTGTTTCTCACACCGAGTATGACTCACGTGAGCTTAGAGCGAACATCAACCATAACACTCCCTTTGGGCCACTAACCATGTGTAAGTCCCAACAACATTTTTTTTAGATCATTGTCCACAAGAACAACTTGATCATTAATTCATTCTTTAATTGAACTACACAGACTTTGATCCTTGCCCTCCAGGCTGGGTATGTAGGCAACCTCCCAAAGGTTCAAGCCCAAAAACAATCTCTTCACATTGGTTCACCACAATCTCATATGATGATGATTTGTGAAACCACCCTTGGAATCAATATCTTTACATTGATTCACTTTTGTCCTTGTTATATGACGTTAAACTATACAACACTTTTGTCCAGTACGACAATAAACTCAAATATTCTTTGATTTCCTCATTTGAGAAGGAACCATTATTAAACATTGATTCTTTTTCAATCATGGTTTTCATTTTCAAAAAGACTACGTACATACATGGTAATGCCTAAACTTTTTATCTTAGGTTAAAACCATCATTGCACTAAAGTCCCTTTTCACCCTTCACATGTACGAACCAAATTTGTACAAAGGGTAGTTTCTAGAACTACGTGGACTTGATTCCCATCTTTATGGGATACGTAGGAACATTCGAGTGTCCCTCGAATCCAGTCCCAAGTCTTTTGGGCCTAACCCCAAATTTCACTTTCAGTCCCTTGGCTGAAAAGTCCTCATGAAAACACACACTGTGTATTCATTATTATGGTCCGAATTCTATGACCCCAAAAACTAAGATCACTCATCCTTTCGTCCTGCACGACGTTAAACTGTATTTCAAGAACTACGTATGGCTTGATTCTCATTCTTATGAGATACGTAGTGAAGTCCAAGTTTCAATTCAGGACCCAGCCACAACATGATTATGGTTTTCATTGACCTATGTATCTCTATATACATTGGAAAACACCCATCTTTATGTATTATAATCCTAACCTTAAATATTTTCAGATCTTCATAACCCTTTTTCATGACTTATGGTCACAAAAATGTCAAACTTCTGAGAATTCTTTTGCCTGACTATGCAGCACGTGCCCATAGGTGGCCTTGCATAAACAGTCCACATAACAGACTTGTCAGCCAAGAGATGCTATTTATTTGACCATGCAGCCAATGCCCATAGGTGGCCCTGCATGTTTTCAACCCCCTAACGGGTTTTTTAAATAATAGTAACTTCATTCTTGGGAAGAATGCCTCTTTTGTCCTTATTTGTCTTAAACGACAGTATGTAAGGATCCGCAAAAATAGCCATCCTTAATGTATTTGTCCCATATCCTTTTTCATGATCTGAAAGTATTCAAGTCTATGGTTTATTCTTCTTCCCTACGTTTGGGTCAGACCTTCGTAGGAGTGATATTCATCCAGTTCTTCGATATTCTTGTTTGGAAATATCTTCTCCATATTCAAGTACCTCTTTCCATACAACAAACTCTATGCTTTAGAAAATTTGAATCTCCATAAACTTTCACTGGCTTTTAGCATTAGGAAAGTAAATTTCTGAGAGTTCTTTTGCCTAACTATGCAGCACGTGCCCATAGGTGGCCTTGCATAAACAGTCCACATAACAGACTTGTCAGCCAAAAGATGCTATTTTATTTGACTATGCAGCCAATGCCCATAGGTGGCCCTGCATATTTCAACCCCCTAACGGGTTTTGTTAAATAATAGTAACTTCATTCTTGGAAACTACTTCTTCTAATGCTATTTAGCTCTTTTTCATATCATTCCTCAGATTCAAATATTCTTAAGTCATAGTTTACATATTTTCTCTCATACTTGAGTATGGTAATTTGTTTTCAGATAAATTATCAAGGAATTGAATCCATTTTAATCCATTTTTCGGTCAAAGCTATTTCGACCTTAAACATTAGCCCCTTTATGTCCGGCTTGCATGACTTTAAACTGCCCGCACAAAAGACAGAGGAACTCTGAATAAAAGTCAAGTTCCAGCTCACTAAATATACATTTTTTTGTATGATTTAGGTAATATTGAGCAGTTAAAAGGTTCAAAGTTTGTAGGGTTATTTGTAATAATCCTAGTAAAAATCAAACTATGCTTACTAAGCCCATTGGCTTAAGTAAATTTGAAGCAGGTAATGGAAGAATGCAAGTACAAATGATTGAAGACAAAAGTGTTTTTCATTGATACACAAGAGTTAGAAGGACATCCACAGATTGGAATCTCTTCTCTTTTTCAAGAAATTACAGGAGATTGTCAACAAAAGTCTTCATTTGATATATAGCATCTTGAGCCTTATCAACAGTTGCTTGAAGCTCGTGCACTTGACCAGCTTCACTCTTTTCAGCTTGCTGAAGTGCCTTCTTAGCATCTACAATGGCTTTCATGCAATTTATATGAGTTTCATCCAATGATTCATTAAGCTGATCAAGTTCCCCAGTAACAGCATCTAACTGTTGCTGGAGTTGCACCTGCTGGACGACCTTTTCTTTGATTTTTTGTTTTAGATCCTTCATCTTGACAACATAATCAGCTTCAGCCTGGGATATCGCAGCCTCAAATTCGCCTAAGTTGACTGACAATTTCACTCTGGTCAAATCTTCGCGACTTGTCTGCATTTGCTCCCTCCTGAAGATAATCTGTTTCACTGTAGCATGGATCTTTTCATACCCAAAACCACCAAGTCCCATTATAACAAATTGGGATGACAATCGGGAAATTTTTGATGGTAGCTCTTCTAAGGGCACCCCCGATATGATGTTCCATATATTGTTCCACGCCTTACGTCGTGAA